>JAQPPZ010017086.1:4114668-5486224 GCA_028583015.1 Wollemia nobilis
TGGTGGGTTTTAACCCTCTTTGTGACGTATTTTGGAGCTGAAATTGTCAAAAATTCGTCCTCCCGTGGAGCGGTCCGGCTATGGTAGCCTTCTTAGGGAATAGGATAGTGACAATTTGTGACCCCAACGTCAGTTTTGTATGCCAAGAATGTCAGGCGCAAAGGCGCCTTTGTTCGGCAATTTTATTGCTATTTTTGGGTGGGTTTGGACCCTTTTGTGATGTCGTTTGGGGATGAAATTCTCGAAAATCCGTCCTCCCATGGAGCGGTACGACTATGGTAGCCTTATTAGGGAGTAGGATAGTGAGGATTTGTGACCCCAACATTAGTTTTGGATGCCATGAATCACAAGCGCAAAGGTGCCTTTGTTCGGCATTTTATTGCTATTTTTGGGTGGGTTTGGACCCTTTTTGTGACGTCGTTTGGGGATGAAATTCTCAAAAATCCGTCCTCCCGTGGAGCGGTCTAGCTATGGTAGCCTTCTTAGGGAGTAGGATAGTGAGGATTTGTGACCCCAACATCAGTTTTGGATGCCAAGAATCGCAGGCGCAAAGGTGCCTTTGTTCGGCAATTTTATTGCTATTTTTGGTGCATTTTGGGTGCAGTTTTTGCTATTTTTGATTTTCTTGCTCTGTAATCATCCCAGGGTGGGACGAATACTAGTTTTGTAATCGTCCTAGGGTGGGACGAGCGCTAACTAGAGCGCTCATCCCAGGGTGGAATGATTACAGGCCTAAAAGCCTATATAAGGGCCAAAACTAGGTTTTGGGCTCATTTGCACTTTGTTTTTCTGGCGATTTGGAGCTGTGAGGAGGAGGAGGTCGAGTCTGCATAGCGGAGCGCTGTCGAGATTTCATGGATACCATGAGTGCACGGACCGGATCATCGAGTGGCGGAGCCGAGGCAAGACCGGTAGGTGCTCCTTCGCTTTATTTTGCTTGTTTTTATTTTGTTTTAGGACAGTTTAAAACCCGTGATTTATTTTGTGTGTGTATTCTATTTTTGCGTTTAAACTAAGATTAAACCCTAGTTTAAATTTTTGTTTGGTTTTTTGTATTATGTGCTTTAAACTAAAATTAAACCCTAGTTTAAAATGTTGTTTGTTTTTTTTTGTATTTTGCATTTAAACTAAGATTAAACCCTAGTTTAAAGTTTTATTTTTATTTTGTTTTTTGTTTAAATGAAGATTAAGAAACCCTAGTTGAAAAATTTGTGTATTTTGTGTTTTTTGTTTTGTTTAAACTAAGATTAAGAAACCCTAGTTAAAAAAGTTGTGTATTTTGTTTTTTTTTGTTTTGTTTAAACTAAGATTAAGAAACCCTAGTTAAAAAATTTGTGTATTTTGTGTATTTTGTTTTGTTTAAACTAAGATTAAGAAACCCTAGTTGAAAAATTGTGTATTTTATTTATTTTTATTTTGTTTAAACTAAGATTAAGAAACCCTAGTTAAAAATTTGTATATTTTTTTTTTTTTTTTGTTTAAACTAAATTAAAAACCCTAGTTAAAAAATTTGTGTATTTTGTTTTTTTTTTTTGTTTAAACTAAGATTAAGAAACCCTAGTTAAAAAATTTGTGTATTTTGTTTTTTTTTTTTTTTTTAAACTAAGATTAAGAAACCCTAGTTGAAAAATTTGTGTATTTTGTTTTTTTTGTTTTGTTTAAACTAAGATTAAGAAACCCTAGTTAAAAAATTTGTTTGTTTTTTTTGTATTTTGTGTTTAAACTAAGATTAAACCCTAGTTTAAATTTTTATTTTTATTTTGTTTTTTGTTCATTTGTTAAATGTTTTAGCTGTACATTTGTTGAATGTTTTAGTTGTACATTTGTTAAATGTTTTTGTTGTACATTTGTTAAATGTTTTAGTTGTACATTTTTTTGGTTGTCATGTTTTTAATGTTTTTGTGTTGTTTTTGTTTTGCAGGTGGTGAAGAGTCGGTACCGTCAGTCGACGGTGTTTTCGGATGTGCGGGAGGTGCTGACTATGGCGGACTGGGAGTGGCTTGATGCCCTTGGGCTCAAGCAGGTGACTCGGTTAGAGCCTTGTGGTGGGGGATCGGGCATATCTGATCGCCCTGATCAATTTGTGGGATCCTCGCACCAACACCTTTCATCTCCCAACAGGGGAGATGACAGTGACTCTGGAGGACGTTTATCGGATTCTGTAGATTTCGATAGACGGGCTGCCCATTCGGACTACTCCTCGTGATCAGCGGATGACGATGCTGACACGGTGCTTTGGGCATGCGATGGAGATGGGGGTGGATGAGGCGATGGAGAGGGCAGAGGGGGATTGCCTAATTGGTGGGATTTTGGTGCGATGGTGGCTGTACAAGGGCGTGTTGGGGGTGAGGCATGCACTGCTCATGACTCTCATCTCCAACATGTTGCTTCCCGACTCCTCAGGTGCGAGGTTCCCTTGGAACCTGCTTGAGGTGGTGTTCAGACTTGTGGAGTGTTCGATGGAGGCACCCTTGATTATGAGGTGGGGTCAGACGCTACTGGCACATCTTTATGATGAGTTGTACGAGGTCCGCTATCGGAGGTGGAAGGGGATTGGGTGCAGCTACTTATTGCAATGCTAGGGGTGGCAGCACATAGCTATGGAGTGGCGATAGGGTTTGTCGTGGACCACTTAGGCAGAGATGGTGGATAGGGAGATTGGTTATGCTGCTCTATGGTGGAGGTCAGAGGAGCAGGGGCAGAGTCGACGGTGGGCAGGTGTCGTAGGGCACTATGTCGATGCCTTCTCGCGTCTTGCTCCAGGGGAGGTGTTCTGGCATCCATACTAGGACTGTCTAGCCTAGCCTGAGGCTGGGGAGTGGCTCCGATAGGTGTGCAAGGGGAGGTGGCTGATCGGGCGACACGGGACCGAGCAGGAGTACTTCTCGTACATCCGGGTGACTCGACAGTTTGGGGTGCACCAGGGATTGCCTGGTGAGCCTTTGATCTATCGACGTCGGGGTGACGAGAGGACTCTAGCATGGATGATCATTGAGTCGCTAGGTGAGGAGTCGGATGCAGTGATTGATGTCCCCGACATGGACAATGTCGGGGCGACTACAGAGTACGACCAATGGTGGACGATGCGGTGATGGTGGGGTGAGGGGCCTCTAGGGGGCACGAATGCGACAGCAGTAGGTGGTGAGGATGCAGAGGCATCAGGGGAGGGTTGGGGCACTCTGCATGATGATGTAAATATGGTGGAGGTTGATGACTTGATTGGGGATGACCTAGGGGTTCCGGAGCAGCTAGATATATAGGACGTTCCGGAGCAGTGGGTGTCGGAGCAGCTCGCCGTATCGGAGATGCCCATGCCTCAAGCAGTCCCAAGGGACATGGGGGCTAGGTATCGCGCTGAGATAGCATGATTGGAGGATCTACTACAGAGATGAGATGAGGAGCATGGGGAGGTTCTATAGGAGAGGGATCTCCTACGGACTCAGTTAGCAGAGTAGGAGAACGCATTGGCTACGTACCGTCGATGGGATGGGGACATAGATGCTTCATAAGAGAGGGATCTCCTATGGACTCAGTTGGCACAGCGCGATGATGCATTGGCTGCGTACCGTCGATGGGAGGTGGATTGGGTCCGACACTAGTTGGAGTTGGAGGTAGAGATTATCCGCCTCGGTGGGTAGTTACCTGAGCTCACTGGAGGTGGATCTTCATGCCGAACGAGAGACAGTGAGACTGAGTAGTCTGCTTCCTCTCGTCATAGGCGGGTGGGTGAGGGTAGCGCTAGTGGGTGTGATGCGGGGGCTGGCAGCAGCCATCCTGAGAGGTCCCATAGGACCCACACCACTAGGGGTAGTTCCAGTCGCACCGATCCTACGTGATCATGGTGGCCGACTCCCTAGGCTTGGGGTTTTTTATTTTTTGATGTTTTTGTGAGGTCAGAGGACCGACTTATTGTAGCCTACGGGCATTTTGGTGATATATATACATGACTTTATTTTTGGATTATTTCTTTGTTGTGATTTATTGTTACTTTTATGCCCATTTATTTACGTTGATGTATGCATATGTTATTATGAATGCGATGTTTCTAATTATATGATGTATGCATATGGAATGGATGGAATGATTTGTTGATAACTTGTCGATTGCACCATAGACTGTACAAGATTTACTGGCTTTCTGTACTATGTGATTGCTTTGTGGAATGACTTTTCATGTGATAATTTTGTTTTGGTATTTTTTGTATTTTTTGATGGTGATGTAAGTAATGAAATGTACAACATTTGTTTTAGAATGTAGTTAAGGTTTTTCTGAGATTCAGATGTTTTAACTAACTAGCCAAGATTGTACATTTATCTCACAAGACTTTTGAACAAGGTACAAATCAGACTTGAGTTTGACCAAGTTATTTCACATCCCTGTGTGTGCGATTGAGTTTATTTATGTGGTATTTGTCAAGATACCGCCAGTTCCAGATAGGTTGTCCACAAAACCTGTACTGAGGATCACCTAATTAGCTCCACTAACTCCTTTGTTGTATTTAGTAAGATTAATCCACAAGACAATCTAAGGTACCATAAGCTAGCTCATCCACATGCAAACATTGGTCTGCTCACACGCAAAGCTAATGTGATAGACATATCATCATGCGTTTAGGATACCGCCATTGCCAGGTAGGTTGTCCACCAAACCCATAATGAGGATCACCTAGATGATTTTTTGAATGCTGAGAATTCCAAGGATTCAAGCTCAAGCATCTTTCGGTTGCTCAACTTGTTGGGATACTTGCTCTCATACATAGTGATGAAAATCACTTTTTATTTTTCTCTTTTGTTTTTCTTTTTGAGCAAGGGGTTTGAATAGTGGTGATAACCACTGTTATTTGATTTTGCATTTTAGGTTTCAAAGTTGAGCTCATAGGTTTTTGGCTTGCGAATGGAATTGATCCCTTTTGGCTTTAGGGATGACTACCCATCCTATTTAGGGACGTGTAGTACGAATCCTTACGACTTTGGGGACCAAAGGTGATTGGGGATGTTACTATGTAATGGCATTGATCTTTTAGGCCTTGGGGATGACTACCCATCCTTGTCAGGGGTGTGTAGTACGAATCCTTACGACTTTGGGGACCAAAGGTGGTTGGGGATATGATTATGTAATGGCATTGATCTTTTAGGCCTTGGGGATGACTACCCATCCTTGTCAGGGGCGTGTAGTATGAATCCTTACGACTTTGGGGACCAAAAGGTGTTTGGGTTTTTTTTTGATAGTGGATTGTAACCACTATTTATTGTGGGGAATTGGATGGGGAAGAGCTTGTCCTTTTGTCAATTCTCAGCATTCTCAAACCATTCGCATAGGGGGATGAACAGGCTAACCTTTCACCTATGGTACCCTAGACTACTTTGTAGGTTTCTCTTGCATTCACACAACTTGGGAATTTTTTTATGTGTTTTAACTTGTGTGGGGATGCTACATAACGAGGTGTGATCCAAGTAAAACTCTACCTTTGTAAAATTTGTCTGACTTTGTACAACTTTTGGCTAGAAATCTAAAGACAGCTAAATGATGAAAAAAACCCTAAAGACATTAGTAGACAACTAACTATGATAAAAAAATGTGGATGGCGTTATTCTGGATGGATGTGTTTACAAAATGGACTGAATGTGGAAAATGATGGAATATAGTCTATGGTGCTTATGACGTGTATGACCAGCAAATATGCCATGTATGGATGCGATGCCTAATGCAGTTTATTATATTTTTGTGTTTTGATTTTTAAGAGTATGCATGGAAGTGAGATGCAATTTTTTTTGTTATTTTTGATTATCTTTTGTTTTTGTTTGTTTTTGAATATTTGTTTTTGACCAAGCGATTGTGGGAACCCTTGGAGCTTTTGGTTTGACCAAAGGGTTTATGGACACCTTTGGGGTGTTTGGGGGTTGACCAAGCGATTGTGGGAATCCTTGGTGCTTTTGGTTTGACCAAAGGGATTATGGGCACCTTTGGGGCGTTTTAGGGTTTGACCAAGCGATTGTGGGAATCCTTGGAGCATTTGGGGTGACCAAAGGGTTTATAGATACCTTTGGGGAATTTGGGGGTTGACCAAGCGATTGTGGGAATCCTTGGTGCTTTTGGTTTGACCAAAGGGATTATGGGTACCTTTGGGGCATTTTAGGGTTTGACCAAGCGATTGTGGGAATCCTTGGAGCATTTGGTTTGACCAAAGGGATTATGGATACCTTTGGGGCATTTTAGGTTGACCAAGCGATTGTGGGAATCCTTGGAGATTTTTGGGGTGGGCTATGGCTCTCTAAATGTGGAATGGCCTCAAATGACTGATGTTCAAGGGTTCTAGTTCCTTGATTCCTTCAAGAGAGGCGAGCCGGTATGTTCCAGGTCCTATTTTACTATCAATTGCATAGGGACCTAACCAGTTTGCCTCAAACTTGTCCCTTAGATGGGGCGGCAAGTTAGAATTTTGTTGGTTCTCTTTTAAGACCAAGTCACCAACCTGAAAGTCCCTCAGGTGAACTTTCATGTTGTATGCTTTCTTAAGTCGCTCTTGATAGATACGTAAATGCTCGAGAGCATTGATGCATCGTTTGTCGAGCAACGTAAGCTGGTCTAACCGGGCCTGTCGTGCAGTGTCATCATCGATGAACTCTTGCATTGATATGCGCAGGGAAGGTATTTCCAACTCGAGAGGCATGACTACCTCAGAGCCATACACCAGTGAAAATGGAGTTGCCCCAGTGGGCATCCGAATGCTAGTGCGATAAGCCCAAAGAGCAAGTGGGATTTGAATGTGCCAATCCTTATGACTATCTGTGACTGTCTTTTTGAGGATGGCAACTAGCATTTTGTTTGACACCTCTACTTGCCCATTTGCCTGCGGATAATAGGGTGTTGAAAAACTATGCTGAATTTTGTACTTTGTGGTCAAAGCACGCATGTATTTGTTCTTGAATGACGTCCCATTATCCGAGATGATCTTGGATGGAATACCAAAATGACATATGATGTTATGTAAAATAAACTCCGTAATGCGGGGCCTAGTCGTAGAGGTAAGCGAAATTGCTTCCACCCACTTGGTGAAGTACTCTGTGGCCGTTATGATGAACGTGTGATGGCCTAACGATGCAGGGGAGATATTTTCGATTAGATCTAAGCCCCACTACAAAAATGGCCAAGTCGATTGGATCGGCTATAAGGCTCGAGAAGGTACGTGTGTCAAATTAGCATGGTGTTGACACTTCACGCACTTCCTTACATACATGCAACAATCTCGCTCTAAATATGGCCAATAATAGCCCATGTGGAGAATGCACTTTGCGATGGCCATACCGCTGAAGTGGCCACCACATGTACCATCGTGCGCTTGGGTGATCGCCCAAGTGGACTCTTGTTGGTCCAAGCAATGGAGGAGGATCCCTTCGTAGCTTCGACGGTACAAAATATCTCCTAGCAAGACATGTTTTGCCACTTTCTGTTTGAATGATATTTTCATGGCATGCGTCAATCCAAGTGGGAGGTTACCTAGCTTGAGGTAGTCTCTTATGGGTGTGTACCAATCTTGCTGATCAAAAACCTCGATGGTATGAACTGCCAATCCCTCTTGAAGTTCGTCCCTAGCAAAAGCTAAGTGGGAATGGACTTGTAAGAATAGTGTTGTGTTGCTATTAAGAGGGGTCGGGGAGAACAAGGACCCCTAGTTGGCATGATTCAGACTATCATGAATTCGAGAGAACTTATCCTGAGATGGTTCAATCTGGATCAGGTGGATTCCTGGCGTTAGGTCAGAGCTTGCACGCTCCATCATGGATTGTGATAGTGTTTTGACTTGAATGGTTGTCATCTCACCGAAAGGGTCTTGTGGGATTAGTGACCCCAAGGAGGCCATAGTGTTCGCAAAATGATTCGATGATCGAGGGAGTGCCTCGATGTTGTACCATTCAAGCTTTGCCAAGAATTTGTCCACAAGGGCTTTGTAGGCCTACAAAACTGGGCATTTGCATTGGAATACCCCTTTTACTTGGTTGAAAATTAATAGTGAATCACCAAAGATGTTCAAGCATTTGATGTTCATGGTGATTGTTGTCTGAAGACCTATGAGCAAGGCTTCGTATTCGGCATTGTTGTTGGTGCACGGGAAATCTAGTTTAAATGATAGAGGCATTGGAGCCCCTTGTGGTGTGAAGAATACAATTCCCGTGCCACCCCCTTGCTCACATTTAGAACCATCGAAGAATAAGGTTATGTCGGCCTGTGACTCAGGCTCATCAGAATATGGAGATTCTGAGACATGGAAGACCCCATCATTGGGTAGCTCTATGGTCAGAGGTTGATCGTCTTCGAGAGGAGCCTCTGCTAGTTGATCGATGATGACTTGACCTTTGATGGAATTTTGTCCAATGAATTCGATGTCAAACTCCGTCAACAACATGATCCATTTTGTCATGCGGCTACTGTGATAAGTACGACTCATCATGTATCGCAATGGATTTTCCTTAGACACAACATACGTCGTATTGCTCAACATGTAGTGGCATAGCTTTTTGGTAGCAAATACCACTGCTAAGAATAGCTTCTTGACGTATGCATAGTTAAGTTCATAACTGACCAGGGTGCGGCTAAGATAGTAAGTAGCCTGCTCTTTGTGTAGTTCATTTTTCTAGGCTAGCATGGCGCACAGTGCCACCTCAATAGCTGAGATGTATAAGTAGAACGAAACTCCTGGTCTAGGTGGTGCCAATACTGGCGATGAAGCCAAGTATTGTTTGATGTCATCGAAGGCTGACTGGCACTTGTCATCCCATTGAAATGCTACCCCCTTGTGTAATAATTTATTCATGGGTCGGCACTTGTCAGATAACTGCGCTATGAAGCGCTTGATTGATGCGACCTTTCCCTGCAAGCTTTTGAGCTGCTTGATGGTGGTTGGGGGAAGCATTTCAAGGATTGCCTTGAATTTGTTTGGACTCACCTCAATTCCTCGTTTTGAGACTATGAAACCCAAGAGTTTTCTAGATGTGATGCCAAATACGCACTTCTTGGGGTTTAGTCTGACTTTATGTTTGATGAGGCGATCAAGGATCTTGCTTAGGTCATCGAGATGATCTGGGCACAAAAGAGATTTGGCCAATAGATCATCCATATAGTCTTCCAAAGTTTTATGCATGTGATCATGGAAGATGTATGTCATAGCGTGTTGGTAGGTGGTGCTAGTGTTTTTAAGGCCAAAGGGCATGACATTATAACAAAATGTCCCCCAAGGCATTGTGAACGCCATTTTGAGTTGATCATCGAGATTGATACAAATTTGGTTGTATCCCAAGAAACCATCCATGAGGGAAAGCATTTCATGGCCTACTATAGCGTCTACCAATGCATCGATGCTAGGCAAGGGGAAATCGTCCTTGGGACTCGCTTTTTTTAGATCTCGAAAATCGATGCATATGCGAATCCTCCCGTCGGGCTTCTTGAAGGGTACCATGTTGGACAACCATGGTGGGTAATCCACGTAGATGACAAACTGTGCATCCAACAAATTTTGTAGCTTGTCTTTGACCATTAAGGCTACTGTTGGGTGCATCTTACGTAGTTTTTGCTTAACTGGCTTGACTGTCGGATCAAGTGTTAGATTATGCGTGACTAGCTACGGGTCTAGCCTTGGCATGTCTTTGTAGGACCATGCAAAAACCTCCTTCTTCTCTTTTAGAAGGGTAATGTAATCGGCTTGATCTTTAGGGGATAGACTTACCCCCAACTTGATGATTTGCGGATTCATTGGATTAGAGCCAATGTCTATGTCAGTCGTCTCTTCGACTGACATGTGGGACCCGTCCTCCAATTGGTGTGGAGTTGGGATCAGGTGGATATCATTCACTTAATTTAGATCTACATTTGGAACGTCGGGTTCCTCTTCAGCATGGAAGATATCCTGAGTTGGTCCTAGGGTGAAATGAAGCATCTCACCGCAAGGCCAGTACTCTGATGGGGATGGTGGTGAGTCAGTGCGATCCCATTCTATAGCATCTAAGTCTAGATACAATGGCCATGTTGGATCGGCTGGATTGCGGATGGGGGCGGTTAAGTTAATGGAGATCATGTTGATGAAATGATTTTGGTCTCTATTACCATAGGTGTGGTGACTCAGACTTCCTTGGTGATCTTTGTGCTCTGGATCTGGCTCTGTGGGTATTGGTACAAATGGATCGGCCCTATGTGCGGATAATAGGATGGGGTCTACCCTTGGCACTGATGGCTCTATGGGGTCTCTGAGCGAAAGGTGCTCTCTATATACCTGAAGTGGTAGGTGAAGCACTTGGTCCAACTGTGCTTGGTTTAGGTGCCACCTATGCCTTGGCCCCATTTTTAGCTGTTCAAACATGTCGTCAATGTCCATGGGGTATTTTTGCTATCACATATGATTGACATATGCCATATCAATCTTGTCTTCATAATCGCTATCAGAGATCCATAGGCCTTCATTGGATCTGACAACTGTTTGCAGCATGTGAGGCTCATCTTGCTCTATCAAATTGATCTGGTCCCATAGGGGTTGTTCCACTCTCTACGAGAGGACCTGATTTTCTTGAGGTGGCCCTTGCTCAACTAGAGCATTCAAGGGGAACATTGCCAATAAGCTTTCTTGATAGTTATTCATGGGGGTCACTTACGAATGATTGCTATCAGATTCAAAAGGGTCCCACGGTGCTGCCTCATATTCTGACTCATCTTCTAAAGATCCTTCTTGACCTTGTCTATATCCCTCTTATAGGTGAGTCCTCGAACTTTCTCCTTTCTCGATCAAAGGGAAAGGGTTGTTGAGGTCAACAAGGTTGGTTGTTAACAATGGGAGATAATCCCCCAATGTGTACATTGTGTTAGGATTGGCATATGGATATTGTGCAAACCCATCCTTGTTGCCTAGCCCTAGGCCTTGCATGTTCTCTACCAATATGTCAAGGGGCAGAGGGTGGTTGAAACCTACTCCTAATTTTTCGTACGACATATGATATCTTGGTTGACAAAGAACGTGCACCCCTTGTTCATATCTGCCTAACCCATATCCATGCCAATTACATTGGCCAAGGTATTTCAAAGCGAAGTCCGGGTTGGACAGATAGTTGACATTCTCGATAAAGGGCTCTTCATCCTCTTCCTATTGTAGGTAAGGTTCAATGTCATTGTCGAGGCCCCCATATACAAAATTTGTCTAGTTTGGTGGGTAGCCCAAGGGGATAAAAGTGCCGATGGGGAGGTGAGGTTTCCCCATGTCCTACATGGACTCAAGTGTGGGTGTTGCTACAATGTTTCGCACTAGGTACTCTCCTAGGCCCGTATCGGCCATTTCAACGGTGATCGTTGGAGGTTGAGGGGGAGGGAATGGGAGTTCTTCCTGAGTCCACTCCATGTCGGGTGAACTAGGCGTCTCGACTTCCATTCGGCTAGGCATATCCTTGGTAGAGATGGTTGAGACCAATGGCGGTGCCTCTTATATGGGTTTCTTCCCATTGTACTTTGATGTGGCCACTGTAGATGGCATCGTTGGTGAAGGACCAGACGATGAAGATGGACCTAGCTGGGAATTTGAGGGACTTAATAGTGGGGATGTATGTGGAATCAGACCATGTTTGGATGGATTCAACTGAAAGTCCAAATGTATCGATGGAAGTGTCGATTATGGCATTAGCTACACTGCATTGCAATACTTGAAGGGCTCTAAATTTATTGGGACCACATGCACTTGCCCTTCGTATGTGTACTTTAGGCATTGATAGGCTATCGAAGGGACACACTTCATGTCCCTGATCCAAGGCCGACCCAACAAGATATTATAGGCCATCTCACCTTCCAAGATGTGGCACAATGTAGGAATAGTCTTTTACCCTACTTGGATGGGCAAGACAATTGTGCCAATCGTCGAGCATATCGCATCATTGAATGCTTGAAGAGTATAGGTGGATGCCACTATGTGAGATGCTGGCAACTTGAGGTGTTTTAAAGCCGCTATTGTGATTATATTACTGGACGAGCCAGTGTCCACCAACACCCTCTTATATGGAATCCCATTGACCCACGCAATAATGTGCAGGGGTGGATCTGCCATATCACCAGTCATTGATTTCAGCTCATCTTCTCTAAAGGTGATGATTGGCTCGATGCATCGTTTTACATGTCCCACGAAGTTGTTGAAAGAATTTTCTTCATGGGGCTACAACTCGATGGCTTTAAGTATCTCCATAAGAGCCTCCCGATGGGACGGTGATTGTTGTATGAGCTCGTAGATGGAGAGCCTAGCCGACGTGGTCCTAAGACTTTGGGTAATTTTAGTCTGAATTATGGCCACTGGTCTAGGCAGAGGAGGTTGTATAGGGTGTGGTTGAGGTTGTGACATTGATGGAACCTCTCCTGTAGCCGCTATAGAGGCAACTGTGCTTGGGTACCTCTTGTTTCGAGTCACTATGCTTATCATCCCTACATAACCCTGCATGGGGCAGTTCTGTGTCACCTTATTGACTTGAAGGGTCTTTGCCTGCACATCATGGGCAGGCAGGGGGTATTTGAAGACCTCCATCTATTGGTTGTTTGGCACAACGGGATTATCCACCGCTAGCATCTTGTTGTCTATTAGGTCTTGCACTAAGATTTTGAACTTCCAACATGCATAAAGGTCATGTCCTTTCTATCGGTGAAATCTATAGTATAAGTCTTCCCTATAGCCCTTGGTTTTTTGTGCGTTGGGGTCTATGGGTCAAATTTCTAGCAGGTTTATCAAGTTTACCGCGGACAAGCGGTCAAACAAGGAGTCTTTAGACTCTATGAAGGGTGTGAATTGTCATCTAGGGTGACACCACTGATTTTTCTCTTGCCTATGATTTTCCTTTTCATAGGTGTAAAGAGAAACTGCCTGATAATTAGCCTTTAGGGGTTGTATTGCTTGTGCAGGCTTAGGTATGTTTATAGCAACCTGATTGATCATGGCAGGTTTTGGTTGCGTTGACCTAGTTTTGGCATTTTTGGGCCACTCTTTCTTGCGTGGCTTGGCAATCTTGCCATCCTGTATCTTGATCTCCTTAATGATTCTAGCTTGTGCCAGGGCTTCCTCGAGAGTGGCATATTTTTGCAGCTGCAATAGCACGGAGATCGACCTCAAACAACTTTTTAATAACATTTGAGTTAGATCAGCCATGGGAGGGAGGTAACGTAGCTTTGAAAGCAATGTCCTCCACCGAAATCAGGAATCTAGCTTTGGGCCACCATGATCTCTTTCTCATACTGCCTGAGGCTAGCTAGGTCACTTAATGATGCCTTCTTCTTGGTATTGAAGGTGAAACATTCAAGGAATGTGTCCATTGGCTGGTCCAGGTTACTGATGCTATGCTTCGACAACTAGGTAAACTAGTCTGAGGCAGGGACTATGAACGTGGTTATAAATGTTCTTAGAAGCAAAGCATCATTGTCCTAAATTCCAAAGCATTGGCTCAGGAATCTTGTCACCTGCTCTTGGGCATCCTTCTCTCCTCTAAATATTGCTAACTAAGGCATTTTAAAGTGTTCAGGGTATGGGGGTGCAGGCACTAAAGGATGCACAGGGTGACTGCAAAGCTAGCGTAAAGTGGGCTTTTGGGGCCCAAAAGTCTTGGTCTCCACAGACTCTAAGCGCTCTAGCAGTGCTTTGTATGCATAAGAAGATTTGATCTCTTCCTCCTTGGTTTGTTCCCATTGCGAATTGCGAGGAACTTGAGGCCTATGGAGGGGTAGCCGGATAAGACCCCCTCTGCCTTGGTAGGGTGTTTTAGCTCGCTCTTCTTCTTGCTCAAATTCCTCATAGGCTTCTTGAGGAGTTCTTGGGTGTGACCTATAAACATGGGTGGGTACCCATGAAGGGTGCCCATCATTGGCTCTAGGGGAGGTCTCCCACTCAGGTCTAGGAGGTCTTGGAGGTAGCATTTGATAAGGTCGTGAAGACCTGTCTCACACCAAGGGGTTGTGCCTCTCATACAACTCTTTCCTATGCATGCAAGGGGTTGGGACCCTCTCAGGCATAGTTTTCTAGAGTAACTCATCTGTCTAACATCGAATGCGCTCTTTGCTAAGGCGATACAGGTGCTCCAACTATTGATGGTCTTGCTCAATTTGCGTGATTTGCGCTTGGCGGGTGACATGTATGGCAAATGCCAGGTTGATTTGTTCCACCATCTTGAGTCTAGGAGGCATAGATGCCTCTCCTACACATCTATCCCAGTTGTGGTGATCCGAGATCTCTATAGGTCACTTCCCTCTATCAAGGTTAACGGTATTTACTCGAGGCTCTGGCCTTAGTAGGTGATCCTGATAAATAGTAGGTGCAAAGGCACATTGCTCCCACACTATGTATTGCTCTCTAGGAATGTAGTGGTCTTCCTCGTGCTCCCTTTCGTATATGTGAAAGGGGCGGGCAGAGTTGGCTCGCCCTGTTTGAAGAGCCTTACGCTCTGGATTTGGCCCATTGTTTCTAACAATGATAAGGGGTAGAGGAGGGATGATGTAATCATGTGGCCCCTCCCTATGGACCCTATGGTGTTCTAGCTCTTCATCGCACGGTGGCCACTCATAACGAGTATCTAAGGGAGCTTTCCCATATATGTTGAGTGCCACATGTATGGACTCCTCCTGAAAGGGTCTATGTTGAATGGGCGCGTGCCCTTCGAAGGGGTGCCTCTATAGTCCTATTCCATCATGGTATGATGTGGACTATTTTGTGGGTTAGGCCGCCAAGGTGGTATGACCAAGTCCTTGGGGCTATAGCGGAGGCGACTTGTGCCTCATTGTACACTTTTCGAAGCTTCTACCCGTGATTGGGCTTGGCTACGGGTGTACACCATGGTGGTGTCTTTCTACTAGATATGTAGGTTTTTATCTTTTTTATGATTTTTTATGCT
Source organism: Wollemia nobilis (assembly GCA_028583015.1). NCBI lineage: Eukaryota > Viridiplantae > Streptophyta > Pinopsida > Araucariales > Araucariaceae > Wollemia > Wollemia nobilis. Next base: position 4,129,557 of record JAQPPZ010017086.1, read on the forward strand.
ACGCTAAACAAACAGGAGCCACACAAACAAAGAAGTGATTATCTCGTTTATAGATTGAAGGTGTGCCCTAGATCTGGTTTAGTGTGTTTTGATTTTTGTTTTGAAAGCTTTGTAAAGAAAATTTTGTTGTATATGCAATATGAGGGCTCTTATGTCTCCCAAAATGGTCGTCCATTCAATATACCACTGCTAGACCGTTATATCGAACCTCTCAATATACCCAACCTTACGTGAGAGAAACTATTGGTACGCGAGAGCAGAACAGTACGTGGAACATAGGCGGTACAAAATGGGAATCACCCTATTTTTGACACCTACCATAGAAGACTTATCCTCATGCGCTAGGAATCACCCTAGCTACACTTGGTCAACTTTTGTTAGGATTTACGTCTAGCAACAGTAGTGTTGAGTGGTATTTTCACCCAATTATGAAAGTACACTCTCCCTTAGGATTTGGGTTCCAAATTCCCTCTTGCAAAGAAGTTAAACAAACTTCTCCAAGGTCTCCGCTATATTAGCATTTGTGTATGTGTATTAGTAATCTCAAATAAAGATATTCAATTTTAATGCTTGGAACACCTTAGTGATTGCAAGTAACTGTAAACAAGGGGCAATGTTGGTTTATTTTACCATGAAACTTTAGTGATTGTTCATTGAACCAAAATAAAGCAAATGTGAGTTGGCCCTCATATGACCACGATGTAGTGCCTTAATTCCTTTTATCTTGAGGATTTTAAAATAGATTTTATCTTCTTTATTAAGTCCAAATATGGCTTCTTATCATGAAGATGAAGATAGCTTTCAATGTAATCGATAAACTATCCCTCTTTGGTGAAATAGGTTTTTCACAAAGAGGCAATAATTTATGGCCTTGAATTAAGGACTTTAAATGTCACTTTAACTTATCCCTCTTAAATGAAATCAAATTTTCATTAAGATGAACAATTAAGTGCTTTGAAGAAATAACCTTCAATGTAATACTCAAATTACCCCTCTTTTGTAAAATTAGAATTTTTTATGAAGAGAGGGCAATTTTAGGCTCAAAATACGAAAATTTGTGAAGTGCCATAAAACATATCTCCTTCAATGAAATTGGAATTTTCATGAAGGGAATGTCATCATAGGCTCATGAGTGTAAAACAAAACTGAAAAAATGAAATTTGACCTTAAAATGGAAATTTTTTATTTTCGGATTTTTAAAATCTGTAATAAAATAGCAACTTCGATGAATTTTTAAAAATACTAAACAACTCCAAAAATGAAATTTCAAAGTGCGTATTGGAATTCTGAAGTATAACCTATGCAATGGTGAAATTATTTTTGGATTTTGAAAAATTTTAAATGTTTATTTTAATGCCTGAAAATTAAAAAAAAAATTAAAATTTTTGGAAAAATAAAATTTAGAAAAATGAAAGTTGAAGTGCAGAAAATGAAACACATGATACATTCAGTTTGATGATATCCTATTCCATAAAAATCAAAGATGTGAGGTTTTTATGCATGCAACCTAACCTATTGGACTTGCAAAACAAAAACAATCCGGATAAGCTAAGTGTTGGCTTCTAGGGTTTTAAATGAACTTTTCAGATTTAAACATTAGCATGAAGCAACCAAAAAACTTGCATAAACTCCATTTACAAGTCTAAAATCTAAAAAGGAAAAAAAAAATAAACATTTAATCATGCATGCAGAAAATGACTCCTTTCTTGCCCATAAAATGCAACTTTATGAAATTTTATTTATTATAAATTTGTCATTTCACAATAACAGAAATTTCTAGTTTTCCCAAACCAGTCCATTGAAGAAAAACAGCCCAAACAAGCCCAGAATAGCCCTCTTGCCTTCAAATCTGCAACTTTGCTTGTAGTAGTTTCCAACCCCTTTTTCCTCTTGAAATGGTATATTTAAAAAAAAATTCATTTGCCCTTTCTTTTCCGTTCCATCCCTTCTATCTTCCGTCTTTTGGTTTGAAAAATTTGCGTTTTCTTCCTTCGGCTCTCCGTTTCCTGTTCATAACGCTTTTGTTCCATTTCCTTTGGGTTTGAAACATATCTTCTCTTTTCACCTTCGGCCTCCACGTATTTTATTTCTAAAATACTTTGATGCGGTCAGAGGCCTGATGGCCTCATATCATGACGACCGTTACTATTTTTATTAACTTTGTTATTCCTTTGACCTTGGCGTTACTTTAGCCCTCGTATCACTTTGTTTAAAACAAATTTCAAAGGCCTTTGATTCATTACATTAAAGGGCCTTAATATTATAATTTTATTTATCCATCCTCGTGGTATGTGGCGTATCCACCAGCGTGGGATTCCCTATTAATGGGCATTGCTACCAACCATTGTACAATGAATCCCATTAGCGAACGACACCGCTAATCAAAGGTGTGGGATTTAATCATCTTCAGGACCCATGTTAATTGCCTTCTCTAGGAAGCGTCTACACTGCACTGAGATGCTCACTAAAACCACTGTGCTATGTCCATGTATGACTCGAGAACCCACATGATGAGGAGGACCCCTCCACGTCATCTGAGTCGAGTGAATCCTCTATCGTTAATGGTCACCAACGTCAAATACTTACCGAGTCCTACCCTCTACTCAGTTTTCTCGATGGTCCGCATCACCTCGTTGTTAACTAACATTGCTCCGATAACGTCTTATGTATCATTGCTTCTGCCCTACAGCTCGCAAAGTTCCACACCTTCCTCACTGCCAAATTATCTGATTACCATCGTGAAACTTGTCGGTCAGTGTCTCACATTGTCACTCGACATCGCTGGGAAGTTCCATACCATTCATCGATAAGCCACGCCGCATCACCGTTGGGTCCACGCAGACCTTCACATATAATCACTGTTCGGTAGCCGTCACAAGGAAACCTTTGTTGCTGCCATGTATTTACAATCGCTGACCCGAGCCGACGTGTACCATCCTCAATACCTCACCATACCTGTAGATGCTACCCAATGTGGCAGTCCAGGTGATCCGCCACATCGGATTCAAGGACAATCCCTCGTGGTGTCCTTTGTATATTTCTGCGTTCATCGTTGCTAGCCACCACTTGTATCGATGTAGACCTCGCCATTCTTGGTTTGTCTCTGCTCGACAGCCTTTCCTACAAATCCTGGTGACTTCCAACCTATCCACACTTTCTCCTACGACCTTCCAAACCTTGGGCCTTGTACATTCGTTGCACTATGTAGGTTCGTTGCTCACACGCTGCTAACCAGCGCATGATTACCACCCAAAATTTGAATGATCTGCCTGGTGCCACAAACAAAACCCATGTTGCACGGTGTTGCACCCGTGGCTCGTCGTGTCAGGAAGAAAAACTGCCATCTATTTCCTTTCTCATCATCGATGTGGGGCCCACAACACTGTTTGACATCATCGGTAATGACCCGTGGTCATATCCGAAACCACCGTGGCTCCTCCTCTGCGCTGAGGTGTTCCGGTATTAACACGTGTATTCTAAGTTCCTCCTCAACAACTGAAACCGTTGCCATGTTGTGAATCCTCTGAACCATGCGCTGCTCATCAACAAAGCACTAGTGCTACGTCGTCACAGTCTACGTGGACATCCACGATTGCTCCCTATTTTCATAAAACCAAGATAATCCTCTTTTGGATTATATGGCCACATCACCCGTGTATCCATGGATGTCATTGCCATGTCAGACGTCGGGGTCCTACGAGGTGGTCATTCATGTCCATAGTCTACTGGCCTTCGCGCTGCCAATATCTACGTATTGAGCCTCCCTCGTTTGCTTTCAAATGTGTGTCCAAAAAAAAATTCATCTCGGGCCTATCCGTTGACACACCCAATCCGAATAACCCATTTGACCACTCTGTCCGCCTTGGTAGCCACGTAATCTTCACGCAATCTCACCGTCCATGTCTCAGCTTCGTTCTTCCCGACCGCTGTAAGGCACCTCGTCGCTGTGTTCACCAATTCGCCCGCCACGCTGCCTCGCCACCGAACTCTTCCTGCACATGATATAACCAAGTATTAAATTTTCATTAAACCTTGTATAAACCTTAATACATATGAAGCACGATTAGGTTTAATAAATAAAGGTAAACATAAAAGCCCTTTACCTTTATTTGTCATTATTTTATTTTAATATTATTTTATTGCTTTTTTGTTTGGTTATTGTGAGAAACCTTTATGACCATGTACACGGTTAAGCAATATCATCCCAACCATGAAACCTCCTAAAGTTGGGAGTTATCATTATTAATATGAAATTTAACACAAAACCACCACACACCATTTTTTTTTAACTATTATTATATACAAAAAATATATAATAATAATAATGTATATTTTTCGGTATACACAAATGAAAGAAAACCCAAAAAGTAACCCCGAAAACACTAACCCAAAATCGATGAAAAACTTGCCGACACAACAATGATGATAAAAAAATCATCAACCACAAGATGACAACAAAAGAAACGTCGACAATAAAATATTGTCGACAAGAAAATATCGTCGACAAGAAAAAGTCATCGACAAGAAAATGACGACAAAGGTCGTCGACAAGAAAAAGTTGTCGACAATAAAAAGTCATCGACAATAAAATATCGTCGACAAGAAAAAGTCGTCAACAATAAAATATCGTCGACAAGAAAAAGTTGCTACTGACAAAAACTAATGATAAATGCAAAGTTCAAAACAAACCGAGCATTAGATGCTCGGAACCAACATGCAAACACCCAAATACCAAAAATAAAAAGGTGGGTCCCCAATTTTGGGGTACGTTTTGGAGCAACCACAACAAGTAGCGATCGAGGTTATGTATGAAAAAATTCAAGCCAAGGTGGTGATGAAATCCATCGTTGGTCTTGATCAAGTGTTGGGGTTTTACAACCAATGCCTTGATGTTTAGATTATCTCGTGGTGTGTGGGGTTATTTTTACTTGCGAAAAGAAAGGAACATGTAGTAAACTTTCCTATGCAAGCAAAGAAACAGAAAAATCATAGAAACAGAGATAGAAAATTACAGAGTGTTCAAAAAACCTACCTCTTCTCTGCCCACACCAGATGCCCCTGAGTTTCTGCTCAAAAACTGCACAGAGAGCTCATTTTCCCAAGGTGGGACGAATAGCAGATCTGTATTCGTCACAGGGTGGGGCAAATGCCTTATTCATCCCAGGGTGGAACGAATTCCAGTCAGTATTTGTCACAGGGTGGCACGAGCAACAGTCCAACGTTTGAAGGATTAACACCTGAAAGCAAAAACACACAATTTTGATCAAAATTTTGATCCCAAAATCAAGGGATAGGGTCCCACCGTGATCGCCACTGAAAGCACGAGGATACGGAAGAAAAAATGGTGTACCGGGGTGCAGTGCAAACAAAAGCAAAACATAACGCTAAGTCTTACGAACGAAAATGCATGAAAAGGGGGAAACAAGCAAAATGAAATGAGATGTAAAGCAAATGTAAAGTGCATCCCTTTATTTTATTAATTTGGTCGAGATCAGGTTACAATACGTCTCCTCCCTTTTTAGGGGCTAGGAGCGTTAAACATAGTTTTGTCACACCACGGATGGTACGCTTTCTTCCGCGTGCCCACATGTGAAATGGGTGGGCCAAACGTCATCACCGCTTGTGTGAATGCATCTTTGATTCCTTGCTGCCCCTCTAGTGTCGAGATCCTACGTTCAAAAAAATAGCAAACAATTAAAAGCACCTACGGATGGAGGGAAACATGAGATCCCCAAGGCCTCCGGTTAATGCATGCATAAAATAATTAAAACTGTAATCAAAACATATCAGAATGAGCTAAAATTTGTACAAAGGTATGAAAACATTACCAAGAACACACTGCAAAAGGAACAGTCAAGAAATCTGCCACAGATTTCTAATCGCTCCGGGGTGGGACGATTAGGACTATCATAAGACGTCAGAAAGTGACCTCCTAAATGTCCCATCCAAGGGCCTCTAAAACACCTAAAAAGTTAGTTTTAGTCAAAAAGGGGCATTTTGAGATGACCCAGAAGGTCGGATTTTGCAAATTCTACCTTGATCGCCCTGTATATGATGATGCTCCCTGTATGTTAATGAAAATGAAAAACACTGAAAACACAACCAATATTCATCAGAATGACATGAAATTTGAATGGCAGCCTATATGAATGACCTAAAATGAAATAGTAAAGAAATCAACTACATATTTCTAATCACTCCGGGGTGGGGCGATTAGGACTGCAGCGGTGCGGGAGGCGCCTGGGGGCAGGACGCCCACCGTTTGGGGCTTGGTTTCTGCACCAATCCACTTGGGATGGGTCCAAAACCTCCTATGGGGTTATTTCGGCAAATTGGGTGGGGTATTGTGGCCAAATATTCAGGTTTTGGGTTCAGATTGCACTTCCAATGATCACCTAATAACCTCCCTTCCAAAAGAGAGATCAATAATGTAAGAAGCACAAGCGATGAGTGAGGATGTAATTCGACAGCACTCCATTGCTCAAAATTCTCCTGCTATGTCCTCCTTTTGGGGTGAGAAGACTCACATTTTATAGACCTGAGGGTCTCTTATGAATGAGCATGCAGAGGCGCCACTTGGTCATCATGCCTTGTCAGGGGAGAGAAGATTCCTCCATGATTAAGGGCTCCATGACTGCCTCTTTGAGCTCAAAAATGCTCACTCACACTCCCATGCATTGAAGGTGGAGTTGAGTGGCGGATCTGAGCTTCCATTTGTCAAGGTTTGACCTTTTGCCCGTCAAACCTGCTATTCGCCCCACCTTGGAGCGAATGTTGCTAATCATCTCGGGGTGGGATGAATACCAGTTTGTAATCATCCCAGGGTGGAACGAGTACGGATCAGAGTTCCTGAAAGGTGCCAAATTGACCTCTGACCTTCCAAAACTACTGTGGGAGTGGTTAGGACCACTGTTTAACCTTTAGGGGCTGCCCTAGGGGCTATGTATGTCAATTCGATCAGTGCTTGTCATCACATAATCATATTGGTGTTGTTTTGGTGTCTACACTAGCTCCATGATAAGCTAATAGCTTGTAGAGACTACCAGCACCACTACCATACACTGATAGTCTATGTAGGCTACTAAAATATTATGACATCGATAGCCTATAGAGATATTAGTGCCATTTTCCTACATCGGTAGCTTCTAATGGCTACCAACACCATGATAGATTGATAGCCTGCATTGACTACCGACACCATGATCCATCAATATCCTGCAATGACTACCCGTGCTAGGATAGCCAATAGTATTTGTAAGATATCATCATATTATGATATCGATAGCCTGCAAATATTACCAACGTATCATGACATAGGTAGTCCTTGTAGGCTACCAGCTTATCATGGCATCGGTAGCCTGCAAAATCTACCAGTGCATGATAATGATTCCAATACCCTCTATAGGCTACCAATACCACAATACACCAATAACTTGCAAATACTATCAATACCATATTAAGTCGATAGCCTATTGGGACTATCGGTGTATGAATGATTTGTTTGATTCTCTTAGCACATTCACTAATACTATGAAGTAGCATTAAACATTAGATTTTTTAGAATGTAACATGTAGAATGCAATGGAAGACTGTGTGAGCCCTTATCTCTATGATTTTTTAAAATTAAGTAGCATATAGATGCGTCTTTGTTCTTTTCTAGTGTGATCTTTCATGTTGTGAATAGTAAAATGCTCTAATTGTTCAAGCATTATCAATTATAAGAGTTGTGTACAATACAAAAAGCTTAAAGTTTTTGGGGATTCATTTTCTAACATGAAACACATTTTCCTATGCAGATACAATGGCACCTAAGCAAGGAAAATCTTTTGAAAGAAAAAGTATCTTAAAGTACTTTAGCCAAATATCCAAATCCAAAGAGGCATCTACGTCTGTACAACTTTAAGGTACATATCTATCTTCTATACAAAAGAGTAAATTTTTATGTAATTTCAAAAAATAATGTAGAAACCCTTTGTATGCAGAATACCCAATTGACCCTAACATACCTCCATGTGAAGATGTTTCAAAGGAAGAGATACCTCAACTTGAAAATTTTCTTAACAATGACATTCAACAACTTGAAGATAATTCTCAATATGGAACACCAACCGATAAAGAAACATATCCTTCTAACCAAGTACCAACTTCAAGATAATCTTCTATCCAAAAATCTAAACGTAGAAAGTTAACTAGGTGGAATATTGAAAGGGCATTTAAGCTTGAATGGTCATCCAAATATCCATTTATTGAATTAGTGCAGCTAGAGAACAACAATGATATACCAACAAAATGTAGATATATTATTTGTAGTTGGAAACTAGGGAAGAATCACAAAATGCAACTTAAGTTGGATACAATAGAAAAATATTATGGGAAAATTTATGTGATAGAAAAAGAAAATGATGGAAAAATTAAGAAAATAATTAGGTGGAAGAATGCATTGGAATATATTCATGTCAGATATGTAGAAGACTATGATAGAGAGATGAAACAACAAAAAACACTTGTTCATAAAGGTGGAATGATTGCAACACAATTTGAAAAAATTCATAAAATAACTTTAGTGTCTAAAAGTTTACAATTTGCTATCGTATATACTATTCTTAAGAAGGAAAGGCCAATGTCTAATTTTATTGATTATAAGCATCTATTTCATCTTACTAATGAAAAAAACCTTCCCTATGTCCATTGGTCAGATTGAAGTGGTTTGAAAATGGTAAAATGTATCTCTTTCATTGAGAAACAAGACGAGAGAGAAATTTAACATTGCAAAATTTATCACTTTCAATTGATGAAGTAATTGTTTTTGACAACACATCTTGGATTTGTATGCATGTTTACACATTTGAGAATCATGTAAGGAGATCTCATTTGCTAGCATTACATAAAATGATGGAAAATTATAATACGTAAAATATTTACAATATTTTTGTAACCAGTTTAAAGGAAATTGTGGGAATGGATGATACAAAAATACCTAATAAATTAATGTGTTAGAGCTGATGGTGTTGCTATAATGCAAGGTCACTAGAATGGGCTTTGTGTTCAACTACATACAACAATTACCCCATATTTGATTCTCATTCATTGCATGGCTCACAAAATGAATATTGCATACAAAATTGTGAGTATGTTTGAAAATGTTGCTAGAGTTGAAGAACTCATTCATGAAACACATGTTTATTTTTCATCCAATCCAAAAAGGTTTACAAAGATTCAAATATTTGTACTTGGATTTACTAAAGGTAAAAAGTTGTTAAAATATGTAGATACTAGATGGATTTCACTTTTCCAACTTGAATGTAGAGTTTTCACAAAGTATCAATCCTTAGTAGGTTTTATGAATGCTAATAAGAGGGCATTTGATAAGGCAAAATATTTGTTGTTTCGAATGAAAAAATTTGAGACACTGCTCACTTTATAAGGTATTCTTTCAATGTTGCATGAAATGAATACTTTATAAAGAGCATTGGCATACTGGAAATCTCTTGAAGACAGAAAAGGTATCACTAATGTCCAAGATGATGAGGATAATGATAAATGCATTGATCAAAGTGTGGAGCCACAACATTCAGCTTTGCATACTGTTGATTTTGGACGGGCTATGAACTGTTTGTTTCAGCTTCCACCTTTTTTATTTGTGATTGTCCGTACTTATATTATGGTAATTATATTTTTTTATAGAATATTGATTTTATCAAAAATTATGTTGGTTAGTTTTTACGAAATATTGATTTTTACATTGTATATTATTGTGTTCTTTGTAAACTAATGTAACTTATATCATAGCTTTCGTATAGAAATTTTTTTATTACATTTAATAGATTTTTATTTCCATGATTGAGCATTGTAAATATTGGTTATTTATGTGTTAAATTTATTTTATGATTAAATTACAATGCAATTTTGAGTAAAAAGAAATAAATAATTCAATATTACTTTAGAAAATATCGATAAATAGAATAGGAAGCAAGTTTGATTGATTATATAAATCATTCAACATTGATTTAGAAAATACCGATCATTCAACATTACATAAAAACAAAAAAGAGAATCATATTTGCAAAAGCATTTTTCATTAATAGAAATAACGTCTCATTACATAATTCTTATAAAATTAGTGAACTATAAGTCTACTTAGTCACTATTCTGCTAAATAACCTGAACTAGTTGTTGTCTCTAATGGATGTTGAGGATCTGTAGAAACTCTCTAAAGGAGGATCAAATCTCAGTAATGAAGGATCTTCAGACGCTGTGTCAAGGCTCTGATCTAGCACATAAAACTATTGCATAGTGGTTGCTGCTAATGCACCAGCTCTGACCAAACCCTTCATCATTTCCTTAAAACTCTTTATCAATACCCTTTCTTCCTTAACAAGGTCTTCTTTACATGTTGAGACCAATTCTTTTTCTTTGAGCTTTAGCAAAAATTTTGGATCCATATTATGTTCTACAATAATCCTCTTAAAATAATTATTCTCAACAATAATTTGGCCTAATCTCTCTTTCAACTTTATGGTGTTATATAGATTCTTCGTCATCATCTCCAAAAACACTTACAAATTGTCCACTTGATTCTTCAGATTCACAAAATTTGACTATAAAACAAAAAATAAAAAATGATTAGTTTCATATATTATTAAAAATAAATCAAATGATAAACAATAATTACTATAACTTACCTCTGTTATTATTTGTGCTGCCTCTGCAGCTTGAACCTTTTTTTTTTATCTTTAGCCCATTTATTGTAATAGGCTTGGGCTTCAACATTTATGTTTTCTAATCTATTCAAAACAATATCTAAAATTTCATCATCATAAAAATTTGTGGACTTCACATTTTTATATTTGGCTTGATTTAACAAAGCATTAAGTTTTTTTTGTTCATGTTCAACGAAAGAAAATAAATTCTCTTCTATCAACATTTTTGTATCATGCACTTATTTCTTCAATAAGAATTTTTGCATGATACTCCCAGTCTCTCAATTCAGATAAATAAATGAGGACCAAGTCTTTTATGGTGGATTCAATACTATTAGACAAAAAAAAAATTGATAAAAAATCTAACTTTTCATCATCATAAAGAGAAATAGTAGTAGCACGACCGGTACGATGAGGGGATCTCCCACCAATTGTTGGTACCTCTACAACCTCTATTTTCTATTATGGTATTTATAGCATGTCAGAAGATTTGAAATATTGAGGAATGCTACCTTGATAAATATAATCCTCTTAAAGAGGCGCTTCCTCCATGGCTGTGAGACCATGAATATTTGAAATATTACCAATTGAAAGATCCCAAAGGCCTGAAAGAGTCAAGATTTGTGATATTCCCCAACTCCTTGCACTAAATAATTGTTTTCCAACCATACATTGACCCCTCATATTTGGTGATCACAGTGGAGGCAGTGGGGGCATCATTTAATTTTCAACACAAGGTGCTCAAACAAATGCCACTAAAAATAAATAAATTAGTAAATCTATTGATAAATGCCAAAAAAATTTAAAATCTAACTAGTTGCACATACCAGATTGAGATGTCAATCTTGACTCTGTCGAATTATTATTTTGTTGCAAAAAATAAATAAAGCAAAATGAAAATTACCTAAAAATTTTTAATCAAATTACACTAATAGTGAATTTCACTTAAAGTTATGAAAGAGAAATATTACCTGTTGAGGGGTCCTTCTGGAAAACTTCATCTTCAAGATCTATTTGTACTCTTTATGCAACTCTTGATGCAACTGCATGAGGAGTAGACAACGTGGTTGGACGAGGAGCATGAGATACATGTGAAAAAATGGTAGGAGATGCATGAGAATGAATAGAAGATGCAACCATAAATATCTTCAAACATTTAGATCTCTAAAAATATAGAGGTTGGTCTGATTTCGATGGACCTTCAGAATCTCTTGTTTCCTCTAGAAGCATTCTCCTAATTGTAGTCTCTCTTCTAGATGATACTGAAGAAGCTTTTTTCTACATTCACATATAAGTCAAAATTTAATTTAGTAAAAAAATAATTTTTAAAACAATAAAAATAACTTTTACTAAAAATTTTACTTTACCTGCAACTCTTCATCTATCAATCCAAGTGACATCAGTTTTGGGTGAAGCGAGGTTGGAACTGAGGAATTTTGAACATTTAAAAAATATTCATAGTAAAATGCAACAAGAAATTTGGTGGTACAAATATTTTTGCCAACATTTGACTTGAAAACGGCTAGTTTAGTTTTAATATTGTTCGAAAGGCATGTGCACCAGTTGAACTTGTCGCAATCGAGGTAGCGAACCAAGTATTCTAGCCCCCACAATGGAATATTTATTGAATTTCCTTGCGAAATAATGTGGGCTTGGAAGATCTCAATCACTGCCCGAAGGAACTTGTTAACATTTTTCAAGGTAAGATCCCTCTTGTATGGATTTGCATGAACTACAAAAAAGAACATAAAATTAATAATTTACAAAAAAATATAAAATTAAAACTAATAATATATAATTAGATAAAAATAGACGTACCTGACAACGATTCTGGTGACATTTCGTAATTCATCTTGAGGTAATCTTTCTCTTTATCAATTAAAAATAATTTGGATGTAACTGTTGGACAACCCATGTGTGGGAGCCTAGTCAATCTCTCGATGTTCAAAGGTTTCACTATGAAGGATAGAGTCATGTTGTTATCAAAGTCAATCTGGAAGACACCTGTGTCACTATTGTAACTTCTGACAATCTTCAGGAGCAAATTTATGTTTGGGTTGAATTACAACATTGACACCAACCTAAAAAGGCCTGCATTTTTTACCCATGTAAGATCATATCCAGACATGGTGAGAATCTTCGAGGTGGTTGTGTAATACAGGTTCTTGAATTGAATTTTTTATGTGAGAGTAGAGGCTGAGGTGATCATTGTTACAATAGATATAGCATTTGGAAGTGTTTGGGAGGCTTTGGAAGGCTCTGGAAGGCTCTGCTACAACATATCTAGCATTTGGAAGGGTTTGGGAGGCTTTGGAAGGCTTTGGTAGGCTTTGGAAGGCTTTGAGAATACGATTGTAAAGTTGACAATGAGAGGTTTTTGGCCTTTAATAGACAATCTAGAGCCATACATGTTGACATGTATCTTAATAAAGTCAAATATTGACACATGGTAATGTCATGCAAGCTAGATAGCATCTATAGGCTATCGGTTCCATTGATAAGCTGATAGCCTGAATTAGCTATCGGTGCCACAAATACAGTGGTAGCCTCTAAGGCTACCGATTCTAGTGATAAGTCAGTAGCCTCCACAGGCTACCGACATCACACAAAGACCGATAGCCTTGTTGGCTATCGATGCCACTAACACTTTGGTAGCCTACAATGGCTACCAGTGCCACACATACATCGGTAGCCTGTAGAAGCTACCATCGCCACACAAAGGTTGGTATTTTACAGAGGCTACTATTACCACACATAAATTATCTTACTGGTAGTCTTTTACTGTTGTTTAATATTTTTTCCAAATATATATAAAAATTTACCCCATTATTATAATTTTTTGTGGAAACAAAAAGTAATTCACCATAACTTCTACATGAGTTTGGAGCCTATTCGCCTCGGTTTCAAAATTAATTCACCATATTTTAGGGTTATTGTTGGTCAAATATTTACCTAATCAAGAAAATTGTGTTTGTGAGCCCTAGACATGGCTAACATTGAATGACCAGAGGAAAGAAATGTCCTTTGTGCCAATCTCTAGAGAGGGCTGGCTCCCAAACTAAATCCTACACTGGTTGAAGACTAGAGTTGTAGAAAGAAATTAGAAATTGCGAAAAAAAATAGGAAATATGGGCATAGGCCGAAGATGTAGGATTCAGGGCAGACTAACAACAAGAAATTCACCCAAGCATGAAATATCATATAAAAAAAGAATAGCAACAGAATTTACTTATGAACATGCAATAACAACCTCCAAAGTAACACTGCAACACTCACTCTCTCATTAGCAACATTTAAATTCAGATGCAGAATTCAAATCTAACAGCAAATAAGAAACATGAATGTAAAATAGAAATGCATGAATACAGAAGGAAATTGCACACAAGATCACTTGCAAACTTAGAAGCCTTGTGTCTTCTATTGATGCATAGAACTTGGAGAATTTTCTTGCAAAGTGTATAACCTCCTCTTTTACAATGAGAATTCAGTAGAATTTATAGAGGATTTCGTCTTCTTTCATTAAATGCACATGGAGATAAAATGATCACAAATTTCGAACCATGGAGAGGAAATTCCTCCTTGGAAATATTCAAAGCTTGTTATCTTGAAACAACGATTCGGTTTACAAGGAAACTTCTTCATGAAATCTGTACTTTTGGATTCGGTGCACAAAAAATTAAGAGACGTTTGACATCTTGAAAATGTGCTCAGGCTTTGAAAATCATCCTATGATTTTAATATGGCCTTCTTCTCTGCTCAGGATTTACGACTTGAGTTACTCCTTGCCTCCATTATTTATTATCTTCCATGATCTGCTCTAGTCACCTTTAAAAATTTGGACATTAGTGGTGAGTATGCTTTTCAATTTACTATCTCCCTTCTTTGACTGTGGCGAAAACAATGTCTTTCATCCCCAGTGAATAAATTTAGTAGGTGCGTCGCTTGCTCTTTAAAAATCACGTTCACCCCCAAAAGGGGCACCAAATATAGTCACCCTCCCTTTGGGGCGAATGCGACATTGACTATTCAACATCGCCTCAACATTTTCGACACATTCGCCCAACTTGCATTCATTAGTGCGTTCGTGCGACTCTGTTCCTGGGAGGATGTTTTCCCATGGGAAGGACAAATGAGGCGTTCACCCCTCAACCTGGGTGAATGTGATATTGACCATTTGGTCATGCGCACTATTGACTTTCCTTCTTTCGTCGCGCTTCTAATTACGTTCACCCCAAAGTGGGGTGAATGGAGCTTTTGCCCCTCCTTTGGGGCAAACGCATTCTATCATCAAAATAATCTTTTAAATATGGGCAAGCACGCGTTAATTCAAATCTAGAAAGACGTTTGCTCCAAAGCGGGGTGAACGAAGTCTTTACCCCAACTTTGGGGTAAATGCACTCTTTTCAAAACTTATCCTCGGGTACTTTTACTCCTTTCAATTATTTTGCCATTTTTAATGTTTTCTCCTTTTCCTTTGGTTGTGTGCAGGGCCAAACGCATTTTCCACTTGCAGTGAGCTTTCAAATGATGCAAATTAAATTTTTAATGTCGTTTTCAACTTCTCCCTTTAAACATTCATCACTTCCAAGCCAAAATATTATATATACAAATAAAACAAAAAGATGAAATAACTGCAACATATAAAATTGACCCAAAATATTGTATTAGGATTAATGTATGTCGTCGTATTACAACCAAAATGCTCCAACAAAATAAAACCAAAATCCCAATGTGGCAAAGCGTAAAACTGCCAATATTTTTGGTGACTCACAGGGTATCCAAATCGCATGGATGCAAGTGATCCCAGACCTTTATCCATTGGGATGCTCTGGAGTCTTTTTTCCAACTACCTTAGAAATCAAATAGAGATGGTCATAATTGAAGTCTCCAAAACCAAACTACTCTAATACCAGTGAAAATAAATTGAAATCCAACTGAAGTGTTATTCCATTACATGAAATATATAGGCAAGAGGATGCTAAATTTACAACTAACCACCATACACCATATCTCAATGGAGGTCAACTAAAGTTGATTTGCCAAGATAACATCCAAGTAAAATTATAAAACTAGCAACTAAAGTTAACTTAATCTAGAACATGACTAATATTATCCATCCATATAGAACTACACCTAGGTAGCTAAAGATGCACGTGGAATACTATTCTCACATGGGATACATTATTAGCAAGAAAATAAATAACTATGCTGATAAATAAAATGCAATACTAGCTAGAAGAAAGATGGTCATGTGAGTGAACATAAATCCTCATCAATGGTTGGTGAATATTTTCTTAATCAATAGATACTAAATACTTGCAAAGTTTCTTGTGATAGTTTAGAGTCTATGGAAAAAATGAAAGAAGAAATAGCCTAGTTGGTCACCAATGGGTTTCCAAGTTTCTCATTAACCAAGGAGAACTTTTCTAGAAGGCAATACACCAAGTTGATCAAAGAGGAGAAAAAATATCATCCAAGCAAAGAATCACCTACATGATAATAGAAGCTCCAAATGCCATCCTAAATTTGAAGGTGTTTCTTGTGGGTATTAGGCTAGTTTCTAACGCAAAATACCTCCCCACAAAGGAATATAATGTATTGGAAACACTTTTTATGAGCTTAGAGAATACAAGATACCTTCAAATTTTAAGTCGGGTGTGTTGTAAAATTTATCATTATGATGAGACATATAGAGGGCATCCACATTCCTTTTGTTTTGCATACTTTAATATCAATTTGAAGACTCCAAACCCAATGAGACAAAGCATACCTGGGATCTGCTATCAATTGAACTTGATATCCCTACAAGTCACAAAAATTGTAGTAGCAAGATACTTCCATTACACTTTAGAATTGAATGTTACAAAATGAGAAATAGGTATAGCAAAATTGAGGTAGTTCTCAACAATAAGTGGTTATAGATAACCAAAGAATTTATTAGAACATTTTGAGTATATTAATTGAGACCAATTTTGGTGAAATGAAGGTTAAGGATTAAAGAATTGCAAAAAAATGTAAACAAGTCTAGGATCCATTGATTCCCTAAACAAGTATTCCAAATTGCCTACAAGCAAGTGAATTGTTATTATAACTAATGAATCAACAAACAAGGAGTCATGGGTATGGAATTTGGGGTGTGATTTTTGGGAAATGATCTTGATCATGATATTTTTATTTTCAAGTGACTTTAGTGATGATTCTAAATGACTTAGTAGATATTTTAATGTCACATTTAACTAGAAAATAATGTTTTAGATAAAAAAATGTTTAATATATGTAACTAAGGCTAAAGTGAATTTACCATGGATAGGAGTAGCTTTAGTTACACTTTATATAAATGAGAGCTTTATGCTCACTATAAGGATGCTTTGGCTATTTTTAGAACACTAGAGCTACTCCTTGTGATGAAAGACTATACATTGATATCAAACTACAATTTATGAAGAGTTAAGTCAAGGTTATGCATAGCGGTGAATCATCGTTAATTCAAAAAAATTTGGAGTTTCAAAATTTGAAATTTTCTAATCTTAGGACCTTTCACTAGGGCCCATTCGCCCAAAATGTTTGAGGTGCAATTTTTTTGGGGGCCGGCTGGCCCAACTATGATAATAATTTTTTTGTTTTTATTTTAATTCACCAACCATTTTTGCCCAAATCCATGGATATTTTTGCCTTAAAATTATAAATAGTTTTATTTTTCTTGCCATATTTACCACTTATACCACTAGTATATATACCTAATATGAAAACGATACTCATATACCCAAAAAATGACTCATAGCATCGAAAGATCTACAATGGCAAAAAAATATCTAAAGCAACAAAAAACCACCTCTAGCTATGAAAAACCATCTAAAACATCAAAAATAGCCTATGGTGCCTACTAAAAATAGAGAAATGTTAGGTAGTTAACATCCATGTTCCATAGAAATTTTTATAGTGCTTGAATTGGGATATAATTTCCAGGAAATACTGAAGGAGTCGGTGGCCTCTCAAGCTACTAGATCCATGATAGGCTAATAACTTGTAGAGACTACCAGCACCACCACCATATGTCGATAGTCTATGTAGGCTACTAACATATTGTGGCATCGGTAGCCTATAGAGATACTAGTGTCATTTTCCTACATTGGTAGATTCTAATGGCTACCGACGCCATGATAGATTGATAGCCTACATGGAATACCAACATCATGATCCTTCGATAGCCTGCAATGACTACCAGTGCTAGGATAGCCAATAGTATTTGCAATATACCATCATATTATGATATCGATGGTCTGCAAATATTACCAATGTATCATGACATCGGTAGTCCTTGTAGGCTACCAGCTTATCATGGCATCGGTAGCCTGCAAAAGCTATGAGTACATGATAATGGTTCTAGTACCCTCTCTAGGCTACCGATACCACAATATACCAATAACCTGCAAATACTATCAATACCATATTAAGTCGATAGCCTATTGGGACTATCGACATGTGAATGGATTGTTTCATTCTCTTATCACATTCACTAATACTATGAAGTAGCATTAAACAATATATTTTTTGAAATGTAACATGTAGCATGCAATGGAATACTGTGCGAGCCCTCATATCTCTTGATTTTTGAAATTAAGTAGCATATAGATGCATCTTAGTTATTTTCTAGTGTGATATTTCATGTTGTGAATAGTAAAATGCTATAATTGTTCAATCATTATCAATTATAAGAGTTGTGTACAATACAAGAAGCTTAAAGTTTTTGGGGATTCATTTTCTAACATGAAACACATTTTCCCATGCAGATACAATGGCACCTAAGCAAGGAGAATCTTCTGAAAGAAAAAGTATCCTAAAGTACTTTAGCCAAATATCCAAATCTAAGGAGGCATCGACATCTGTACAAATTCAAGGTACATATCTATATTTTGTACAAAAGAGTAATTTTTTAATGTAATTTCAAAAATAATGTAGAAACCCTTTGTATGCATAATACCCAATTGACCCTAACATACCTCCACGTGAAGATGTTTCGAAGGAAGAGATACCTCAACCTGAAAATTTTCTTAATAATGACATTCAACAACTTGAAGATAATTCTCAATATGGAACACCAACCGATTAAGAAACATATCATTCTAACCAAGTACCAACTTCAAGAGAATATTCTATTCAAAAATCTAAACGTAGAAAGTTAACTAGGTGGACTATTGGAAGGACATTTAAGCTTGAATGGTCAACCAAATATCTATTTATTGAATTAGTGCAGCTATAAAATAACAATGATATACCAACAAAATGTAGATGAATTATTTGTAGTTGGAAACTAGGGAAGAATCACAAAATGCAACTTAAGTTGGATACAATAGAAAAACATTATGGGAAAATTTATGTGATAGAAAATGAAAATGATGGAAAATTAAAGAAAATAATTAGGTGGAAGAATGCATTGGAATATATTCATGTCAAATATGTAGAAGACTATGACATAGAGATGACAACAAAAAACACTTGTTCAAAAAGGTGGAATGATCGCAACACAATTTGAAAAAATTCATAAAATAACTTTAGTGTCTAAAATTTTACAGTTTGCTATCGTATATACTATTCTTAATAAGGGAAGGTCAATGTCTAATTTTATTGATTATAAGAATTTGTTTCAGCTTACTAATGAAAAAAACCTTCCCTGTGCCCATTGGTCATATTGAAGTGGTTTGAAAATGGTAAAATATCTCTCTTTCGTTGAGAAACAAGACTTGAGAGAGAAATTTAACAATGCAAAATTTATCACTTTCAATTGATGAAGTAATTGTTGTTGACAACACATATTGGATTTGTATGCATGTTTACACATTTGAGAATCATGTAAGGAGACCTCATTTGCTAGAATTACATAAAATGATGGAAAATTTTCATACATAAAATATTTACAATGATTTTGTAACCTGCTCAAAGGAAATTGTGGGAATGGATGATACAACAATACCTAATAAATTAATGTGTTAGATCTGATGGTCCTGCTATAATGCAAGGTCACTATAATGGGCTTTGTGTTCAATTACAGACAACAATTTCCCCATATTTGATTATCATCCATTGCATGGCTCACAAAATGAATATTGCATACAAAATTGTGAGCACGTTTGAAAATATTGCTAGATTTGAAGAACTCATTCATGAAACACATGTTTATTTTTCATACAATCGAAAAAGGTTTGCAGAGATTCAAATATTTGTACTTGGAGTTACTGAAGGTAAAAAGTTGTTAAAATATGTAGATACTAGATGGATTTCACTATTCCAACCTGCATGTAGAGTTTTCATAGAATATCAATCCTTAGTAGATTTTATGAATGCTAATAAGAGGGCAGTTTATAAGGCAAAATATTTGTTGTATCGAATGACAGAATTGGAGACACTGCTCATTTTATGTGGTATTCTTTCAATGTTGCATGAAATGAATACTTTGACAAAACTTACCCAAGAAAGATAAATTTATATTGTTGATTTCATTAGGACTAGAAAACAAATGTGTATGTGTATTGATAATTTATACTTGTCCATTGAAAGTTATCAGGATCCTTTATTTAGTGGTTGGCGAACTCTTACACACGTCAATGATTCGAAATTTTTTTTGAAGTTCAACACAATGATCATCTTTGCATTCAAGTGAATGGAAAAGAGATACCATTATTGTTTTGAAAATCGAATGAGAATAGTTATATATGATCTTGAAAAATTGCCCATAACACAGCAAATTTGATGTAGTTTTGCAGGATATAAAGATTAAAATGAGAAGAATAGCAAAAACATTGACAAAAGAAATAAAAGATCATTTTCAAATAGATGATTTGGTTGAGGCCATGGTTGTGGTTAACCCCATATTTTGGGATCCATGTACTGACCAAAATATTACAAATGGATTGTTAATTAAATATATGCATACCATTATTACATATTTTTCAAGAAATGTGGAAGTTAATGGTATAAAGATCAATGGTATTCTCAATAAAGAACTTTTGACAAATCAATCAGCTTATTTCATTTTAACAATGGTTGATCAAATTTATCTTTGACTAATACATATGAAGCACATTTAATTACATGTTTGTGGAAAAAATTGCATCCCAGTAATGTTTTACAGTCTACCATGAGTGAATATTTTTGCTTATATGAATATGGCCACAGGTCGAAGATGTAGGATTCGGGGAAAACTAGTAGCAGGAAATTCACCCAAGCATGAAATAGCATATAATAAAATAATGGCAGCAAAATTTACGTATAAACTTTCAATAACAACCTCCAAAGTAACACTCCAGAACTCACTCTCTCATTAGCAACATCTAAATTCAGATGCAGAATTCAAATTTAACAGCAAATAAGAAACATGAATGTAAAATAGAAATGCATGAATACAAAAGGAAATTGCACACAAGATCATTTGCAAATTCAAAAGCCTTGTGTCTTTTATTGATGTAGAGAACTTGGAGATTTTTCTCGCAATGTGTCTAACCTCCTCTTTTACAATGAGAATTTAGTAGTATTTATAGAGGATTTTGCCTCTTTCATTAAATGCACATGGAGACAAAATGATCACAGATTTGGAACCATGGAGAGGAAATTCCTCCTTGGAAATATTCAAAGCTTGTTGTCTTGAAACAACGATCCGGTTTACAAGGAAACTTCTTCATGAAATCTGTGTTTTTGGATTCGGTGCACAGAAAATTAAGAAACGTTTAACCTCTTGAAAACGTGATCTTTCTTTGGAAATCATGAAAATCATCCTACGATTTTAATATGGCCTTCTTCTCTACTCAGGATTTATAACTTGAGTTACTCCTTGCCTCCATTATTTAATATCTTCCATGATCTTCTCTAGGCATCTTTAAAAATTTGGACATTAGTGATGAGTATGCTTTTCAATTGATTATCTCCCTTATTTGAATGTGGTGACAACAATGTCTTTCATCCCCAATAAATAAATTTAGTAGCCGCATCACTTGCTCTTTAAAAATCACGTTCACCTCCAAAAGGGGCACCAAATACAGTCACCCTCCCTTTGGGACGAACGCGACGTTGACTATTCAACGTCACCTCAACCTTTTCGACACATTCGTCCAACTTGCATTCACTAGTGCATTCACACTACTTTGTTATTGGGAGGACGTTCACCCATGGGAGGGGTGAACGCCCCGTTCACCCCTCAACTTGGACGCACGCGATATTGACTGTTTGGTCATGCGAGTTGTTGACTTTCCTTCTTCTGTTGCACTTCTAATTACATTCGCCCCAAAGTGGGATGAACTAAGCTTTCGTTCCTCCTTTGGGGTGAACACATTCTATCGCCAAAATAATATTTTAAATATGGGTGGACGCACGTTAATTCAAATCTAGAAAGATGTTCACCTGAAAGTGGGGCGAATGGAGTCTTTGCCCCAACTTTGGGGTGAACGCACTCTTTTCAAAACTTATACTCGGGTGCTTTTACTCCTTTCAATTTTTTTACCATTTTAATGTTTTCTCCTTTTCCTTTGGTTGTGTGAAGGGCCGAACGCGTTTCCCATTTGTAGTGAGTTTTCGAATGATGTAACTTGAATTTTCAATGTTTTTTTCAACTTCTTCCTTTAAACATTCATCACTTCCACGCCAAAAGAGTATATATACAAATAAAACTGAAAGATGAAATAACTGCAACATATA
This sequence comes from Wollemia nobilis, assembly GCA_028583015.1. Taxonomy (NCBI): domain Eukaryota; kingdom Viridiplantae; phylum Streptophyta; class Pinopsida; order Araucariales; family Araucariaceae; genus Wollemia; species Wollemia nobilis. The sequence continues at coordinate 4,151,942 of JAQPPZ010017086.1, forward strand.
AAATCGACCCAAAATATTATATTAGGATTAATGTATATCACCGTATTACAATAAAAATTATCCAACAAAATAAAACCAAAATTCCAATGTGGCAAAGTGTAAAATTATCAATATTTTTGGTGATTCACGGGGTATGCAGCTCACATGGATGCAAGCAATCCCAAACCTTTATCCATTGGACTGCTATGGAATCTTTTTTCTAGGTACCTTAGCTGGCGCTTTCACTGTAGATGCCTTTCGATGTGCCTCTTCTTCGACCTTCTCCTTGGAATAAACTTCGGCTACAATCTTAAGTACGTCAGCTCACTCTGCTTCCTCTACTGCTTTTACTTCCACCGCACACTTCACTATTGCCCACTCCTCCTACTCTTTGAGGCTCTTAGAGGTAACCTCATAAACTATAACCGCCTCCTCCCAAGCTTGAGTAGTGAATAAGCAGGGAGTACTCAAGGACTCATGGACAAAGCACAAGTTTTGAATGTCTTGCAAACTGAGATGTTGTACTCTCTGAGCCAGTTCATACAATGACAACTCTAGATGGGTATATTTTTGCATTAGAGGAAATACCTATGCTTTTATGATGGTTTAATCCTATGCGTCGATCTTCGAGGTATCCTCTACAAACTTCTTATAGGTTACCTCCAATTGCTCTTTCGGTAGGGGTTCACCCCAGTCATCAGTGAAGTCCAAGAATCCCAAACCAGCAAGAGTATCAAAATGAATCATAGAAACAGTATGCTCTCGCTCAATGGTATTAAGAATTTTTTGACCTTCTCTCACTAGGTCCATTCTTTGGAAATAACTGTGCAACCTGACTTTTGCATAGACCAGACATGATCCATTTCACTCAAGGGGCGGATGTGAATGCTAGAATTAGCCAAGGCCTAAATTTTGACAACTATTTCCATGTGCAACCCTAGCATCTCTTTCATAGTATCAATCATCTGCTGCCCCATATGAATCTGTATTCTGGCCTTCCATAAATAATGCAATACTTGAACTACCTAAGCATAAATATTCTCACATTTTTGGGCTGAGCGAAGGCGCGCTTCGTTAATGTCCTTCGAAGAAAACCCTGTAGCTTGTGCAACCTTCTCGACCAATTGATTATGGATAGCCTCTAGCTGCTATCAGAGTGAATGCATCTCTATCCTGATCGCGTCTCTTTCCTTTAAATATACTCCAACCTGTCGATGCAAGTGTTCATTTTATGTGGTAATATTTTCTTCTTGCACTCTGGTTTTTGCCAAGGCATTTTTGATCTCAATAATTTTATTTTCATTCTCAAAATATTTCTCCTTGTCATATTCACCATGCAAATATATCGAGCTCATATCAACTTGTATGTTACCCATTTTCTCAATTGGATCAATCCTGGTGAGATCTTCAGTTATATTCTCATAGACATAATCACTCAACAACATCTCTCCTTGTGGATTTTGAACTAAGGGATTGATTCTAGTCGTGTGAGACTCCATGGTGACTGGGTCAAAGGCAACCTTCTTGATCAGCCAAGCTAGATCCAGAGCCTATTTTCACCTCTTGATCTTCAACCATTATGAATAACTTAGGTGTGCTCGATTGATTTTCTCCACATCGGACTATTTCAGTGCCACCTGAACTTAGGGCAATGCTTGTATTTCCAAAAATGGAGTGAATGGAATAAAAAATTCTAAGTGGTTAGGATCAAAAGAAATAGTTATGATGGTTAGAAGCGGGGGAACTAAAATGGTGGAATGGATGGAAGAACCTAGTTCAGATGCAGTTACGCTCACTCTGGAAGGAGCTTGCGTACTTATAGCCTCAATGGTAATGGTGGCAGTAATGGAAGGGGAAGAGCGCGAAAATGGATTCGACCTAGACGCATATGAACTAAAAGAAAGGGAAGCCAAATAAAAGGGAAGAGAAGAGGGAGCAGCAATGACTTCGATAGGGGAAGAAAAATGAAGAAAAATCGATACAAAGGGCATACCAAAGGGTGGAGAAATGGAGACATAAACTGATGGGCGAGAATCAGAAGTCACTACATGCTCCAAAGAAGGAGGGGGAATATAGGACGTACCTTTGAGCATGGGCATCATATGATGCGATGACGAAAGCGATTGTGAAATAACTTCTTCTTGTTGCTCTTTTGTTCTCTCCTCAACATTCACATTTTTCATGACTTCCACCTAAGAACTCTCAGACTAATGGTCCTCCCCTTGTTCTTGAATCATTGGAAATATTTATGCAACCCTGGTTGGAACCTCTATCACTGGTGAAGGATTGAGAACTGCCATCGAAACAATAGGAACTTTAAAAACTGTAGCAATTGAAACCTCAATAGTAGAGAATGAAATGGCACCAATCCTTGTACTCTTTGCCACTTTTGGGAATGGGGGTGCATCCCAAACATTCTGCTTCTCTAATGTGGATGCCTCCTCTATTTTCTACTTTGTTCATTGTCACCTTCACCAGAACACATACCATTTTTCCTCCTCCTCTGAGATATCTTCTTCAATCAATGGTCATTCATATTTTTGTCTGGTTCTACCACTATCATAATTATGGAAACTTTGAGGCAAAATATTAGCGAAAGCAACAGGTTGATAAGAGTCAACAAATTTTTTTTAAGTGTCTAAAAATGCCTCGTCCAGCTTCAACCCATAGAGAGTCATGGCATTCCCTCAGTGAACCTGTATTATCCACCAGTTCATGATTTTCTCTTCAGTCCATTCGGGTTCACTATATTTTACCTGGCTAAACAAACCAAGTGGAGGAATTTGATTCTTATATTTTGTTGGATTATATTCGGCCTCATGTTCATAGCAATCGTGCCAGGGTGGGAGCACCATTATATCTTCAATATCCAATTCATGTTGGGCCCATAAAAATTATTTCACATTTTCTCAATATCGGGTTCTGGGTAACAATGGAACGACTTGGCTTTTATTATTGCTAAAAATTTCCCGAATGGGTCATACCTCCATCGTTGTGGCAATTCTATCAAGCCCAAAACTTGTAGCATTGTCATGAGCAACCGATACTGCCCTATTTGGCTCACTTCTATACTACTAAATTTGAATGACATATTACATGTTATTTTCTTGCCACACCCGACTCCATATACGTCATTAACATAGTCAGACTAGCGCATCACCTCCATAACGAAAACATGCTCGATGGCAAAATAATGAAATAAAAATGGCTTACATTTAAAGCCAAAAATCCTCACGACCATACCTTGAGTGGGCAAGAAAATATCTCCTTTCTCTCCATTAACCACCGACTCTATCAACTCTCATGGCACCCTCTCGCATGTACCACAGAGTAATTCTATCACAGGTCCCAAAAATAAATTGTTGAAATAGTAAAATGACTCCCTAGTTGTCAAAACGGAAGTCCACATGTATATTGGTAGAATTTCATCTCTTTCATCCATCTGCCTTATCGTGATGAAAGGAAAACGTTGTTGCAAGTGAAAAAATAAATACCATACCAGGAAAGAGGTATGTCTAAAAGACATTTCCTCCCTAGTATGCAATTTCTCCAACTAAAAAATCATTCTCTAGGAAATAAAATCAGCCCAATCGAAGAAAATCAGATTGGTATCTTTCCTCATAGCCGACGGAGAGTAAAATTTAGTCCAAAAAATGCATTGTGCTAGGACCGCCTGCCACTTATGAATAGTAGAGTTTAGAGGCAAACCCGCCACCTATGCCAACATAGAATAAATATCTAGATTTTTAAATTTTGTGAGTGGCTTCAGAAAATTTGGAAGCTGCCCCATTGGTGGCTCCTTAATCAGTTATGTCTCCATGAATTGATGCATGGTTACAGTGGAGACATATTTGTCCTCCTGCTCATGGGTATGCAATTTTTTAGAAATTACATAAGAAGGAGGCTTCAAACCACAAGCGAATGCTTCCATCACTTCATTCGGGGTGATGGTAAACAATATTTCTCTCTTAGCATTCTCACTACTCTCATAAATGGATGTAAAACTAAGGAATCAACTTTACTAGCTCCGAACAAGGATGTATGGTTGGACATATGTACCAAAATAACTGTGAGTGGTAGGGTACTGTCAACAAGCTCTCTGATGTCACCCTCTGATTTACTATAGCTTCCACATCTTGTCGTAATATTTACACATCTTTGTGTGTTATCACATAGTCGTCGATCTCCTCCATTGTGTCGACATATGGGTCTAAATCCATATTTTCATTTCTTTGGGCCTTCTTAGATTTAGACCCTCCTTCCCTTTTTTGTGACCTCTTAGACTCTGCAACCTCCGTAGTCTCTTGAGTCTCTTTACTTCGTTTTCCCATTATTTCTTTCTAAAAAATACCTTCAAAGCTCTCTAAAATTTTTTGCAATGACAGTTTGGAACATAGTGGCAGTAAAAAAGTTAGAAAAAAAAACTACGGGTTTTTACCTGATCCTTTATATAGAGCGCTCTCCCAATTACCATAACAAATATCGAGTTACCTTGGGTGCTTTTGAGAGAATACATGTATTGATTCACTCGCCTGGTACTGCTCCCAATGCTCTAACGGTATTGCCTTTGATTCACTACCAAATCATCCTCGAAAAGTGTGTCCTTCACCGCATAAGTTTATTATAAAATATGCCCCGGTAATCGAAGCTTTATTAGAAAAATAAAGCAATCGTCTAAAACCAATGATATTTATTTTTGTTCCTCAGGAAGACAAAATCCCCCTTCTACGCAAATCCCAATGCATGTTCGAATTAAATGGCTTCAGCACATTCTTCAACCTGCATGCACACTTTTTGGTACCTACCACACCTTTAGGGGCAAAATTTTTTTTGCAATCGCACTTTCAAAAAGAAATGGGATAAAAACGATTCTAAGCGTACTTTGTTTTCTTTATCTATTTTTTCCTTTTCTCTTCGAAGCACCTTCATCTCATCTGGTAAATATTCACAGCGCATAACCCTCTCTTAAAGCCCCCTTTGTTCTACTTTTTCCATCCAGATTTAGAAAACTTATTTTCGTAGAAAAACACAACTGCTTTTAGGGCTTTTGTTTCTTTTATTTTTAGATTTTTCCTTTGTTTTAAAAGTGCCTTAAATCAATATTCGAAATCTCATTACCCCACGCTAGACGAAGTCACTTTTTGATTACCTCATCATAATGCCTTTTTAAAAATACACATAACGTGTTCATCTGAACATTGGGTGAACAAACGTGGTACCCTATCTTTGGAGTGATTGTGATGTTTTTACATCACTTGCGCTTGAGCTTCTCTATGTCTTCGGCGTGTGTTTTTCCAATGCATTTACCCCATTTAAGGGCAAATGGCTGCTTCACCCCTTTTCTGGGGTGAACATGATTTTGCTCTTTCTAACAGCGCGTTGATCTGACACTTCCCTTTACTTGCTTTGTTCATTCACCCTCAAGGAGGTGCTTAAGGCCTTGTGCTCTTCCCTTGGACGAAAACACCTAGAAGCCTTTTATTTTTAATTTTGAATGCACTGTTTGAGAGGGGCGAAAGCACTTCCATCTTTAATTATGTATCACTTGTTCCTTTTAAAGGCACTTTCTTTGCTAAGAACTTCATAATGTTGTATCCTTTCAAACCAAAGTTTTTCAACATCCAAAATAGATTCGGAGCGAAACTAATTCTAAAAGAAACAATTTTCTTTTATTTTCTCTCTTTTTATATATAAATATATATATATATATATATATATATATATGTCAACATATAAAGCAAATAAAATGCTATAAAAATATGTACATATTTACAATATGGTACCTCTTTAAAATCAACTCATTGGATATAAGCCTTCAAATGAAGGCCATTCACTGGAATAGGAAGATCCCAACCCTCCATATCACGAAGATGATATGCATTGGTAGAATTTACTGAAAAAATCTAAAAATGACCTTCCTAGATTGCATCAAAATTGTGGTGTTTCCCTGGCTTGACCTTATTTTCGTTCTATTTGAGGACTAAATCTCCCACCTAAAACCTGTGCTCAGTAGTTTTCTTTTCGAACAACCTCTGCATATCTTTAGTGTGATTGGTGAATGCTTGATAAGCCTTTTCTCTATCCTCCTCCAACTGCAAAAGTTGGGCCAACCTAGCACTCATTGAATCATATTACTCATCTTCATCCTTAAATAATTGTAATGTTTGGAGGACTGGAAGCCCAATGTGGGTAGGCAGGATCACTTCTTTCCCATACACCAAAGCATATAGAGAAGTCTTAATAGATTTTTTCATAGATATACGGTCTGCCCAAAGAGCTTGGTTCAACAACAGGTGCAAACTCCTTTTATTATTTTTTAGTGTCCTTTTTAAAATCCGTAGCAAGTTTTTATTGGTGGATTCAGCCAAGCCATTCCCTTGCGGGTAATAATTGGATGACGTCTTGAGATAAATTACATATTTTTTTGTGAACTTATTAATTTTAACTCTAATAAATAGAGTTCCATTATTTGTTACAATTGAATCTGGGACACTGAAACGGGTGATGAATCCCTCTAGGAAAGAGATGACAGTCGCTTGATCAACCTTTTTGGTAGGGATAGCCTCCACCCACCTGGTGAAATAATCAGTCACCGTTAAAATGTATTTATGCTCTATGGAGGAATGTGGATCGATAACTCCAACGAATTCAAGACCCCACTGCTGAAAGGGTGATTCTACTTGAATTGGGTGTAGGGGTAGTGCTCCTTTCCAAGTCCTTCCAACATACCGATGACAACTATCACAGTGCTAACTTACTTTATTAGTGTCGAAAAATAGAGTAGGCCAAAAGTAACCAGCTCAGATTATTTTCAAGGCCATGGGCCTTCCTGTATAATGGCCACCAAAAAGTTCAAAATGAAACTTTTCCAGTATTTTCTCTTTTTTAGACTCCTTCACATATTTGAGGAGAACTCCATCAACATTTTTATGAAACAATCCATTAGGCAATAGAACATATATTAGCGCTTGCAGCCTAAAATTTTGATGCTGCGAAGCATCAAGGTGTGATGGACACTTCTCGAAAGTAAAGAAGTCAATAAGCTCTTCTATCCAGTCATTGTTTCTTGCAGTGTTGGATGTGTCTCATCCTTTGCTAAGGAAGTATCGTATGGTAGGTACGGAAGGGTAAGAGGAGTGGAGCTCCTCACGAGGAGGGCAAAGCCCTCCACGGTGGTGTTAGGGGGGTTTGGGGGGCGGTAGCCCCCCCGACCATGCCAACGGCATTTTCGGCATAATGCGTCGAAAAAAAAATTCCCCTTTTTTTGGAGCGATTTCTAGGATTCCCATGGTTTATGGGTAGTGAGTGGGTGTGGGTGGTTTAGCCCACAGTATTGTACCCATTGTATTCTAATACCACATAGTGATTTAGGTTTGAAAGAGTTTCCTTTATATTTATTGTAATGTCCCATTTTTGAGGAAGAAGGTCAATAATAATATCAAGGAGGTGTGGCTCTTGTTTTGTTGGAGTAGCCCATATCGGGTGAACCAGGGTAAATCTCGTGTGTTATATGTGCATTGTGTGGTGTCATTTCTGCTTTATTTCTAGAATATATTTTTGTATCTCTTCATTTGGTATCAGATCCAAGTTGATTAGCCATAGGGGGCTGCCTTTATTGCTAGGGTTTCATTTCATTTGAAGAGGATCTAGGGTTTCTAGAAGTGAGAGAATACCTATTTCGGATAGGAAGTTACGCAAAAGGAGCTTGAAGGAAAAATGATAGGAAATCACTCAAGGATAAAGATCGAGAAATTTGACGATAAAATTTTTGAGCTATGGAAGTTAAAGATGAAATATATGCTCATGGACAGAGATCAGTGGGCTACTATTTTGGAAAAAACAAAACCTATGAGTACATCCGATGAAGATTGGGAAAAGATGAATCAAAAAGCAAGAATTTTGATTCGGCTGTGTCTTGCAGATTCAGTCATAATCAATATTTCTGGAGAAGCTACAACAAAGGCTATCTGGAAGAAGTTAGGGGCTTTGTATCAATCTATGTCTCTGGTGAACAAATTGTTCCTCTGAAAGAAACTGTACAATCTCAAGATGAATGAAGGAGATTCAATTACAGATCATCTGAATTCATTCAATACAGTGGTAAGTCAACTTACATCTGTTGATATTAAGTTAAGTGAGGAAGACAAATGTATTACTTTGCTATGCTCTTTACCAGATTCATGGGATAACCTAGTTGTAGGAATTGGTAGTACAACTTCATCTACATTGAAGTTTGAAGATATTGTGGCATCTCTAATATCAGAGGATATGAGAAGAAAAGCCATGGAGGGCACTTCAAAGGATGCCCTAACAGTGAGAGGGTATTCCAAGGAAAAGGATAAAACTAGATACGGTGATAGATCTAAGTCTAGGGGTAGATCTAAGTCTCAAGGAAAGTTTGAGAGAAAATGTTGGAAATGTGGTAAGCCTGGTCACATGAAGAAGGATTGCAGATCAAAGAATGTTGATTCTGGAAAGAGGTCTGATGAATCCACTTCAACAGAGGTACATAAATCTAGAAATGAAGGAGGGGATGTATATCTAGCATCCTGCTCCACACGTTCAGATAAAAATTATTGGTTGATCGATATAGGTGCTTCTTTTCATATGACCCCTCATAGGGGTTGGTTCAGCAAATATGAAATATATGATGGAGGGGAGGGATTGTTGAGAGATGATTCACCACTTAATATCGTTGGTCGTGGAAGGGTGAAAATACTATTGCAGGATGGTAGGGTTAAGACCCTTCCAGGTGTGATGCATATTCCTGGCCTTGTTAGAAATTTAATATTTGTAAGAAAAATGGTTGATGTAATAGTAAATGTTAGTTTTAGCAAAGATTCATGCAAAATGGTTCGAGTATCAATGGTGTTATCAAGAGGAGTTTGTATTGGAACTTTGTACAAGCTATTGGGAAGAACTATGACAAATGAGTACAATAGCTCAATTGTTTCTGAGGTTGAATCAGATAAAAGCTCTACACTCTAGCATCAAAGAATGGGACATATTGGAGAGAAGGGATTGTGTACCCTACACAGAAAATGTATGGTTCATGGTATCCCTAATTGCTCAATGGTTTTTTATTTCTGTGAACACTGTATTTATGGCAAACAAAATTGTGTGAGTTTCCCATCTGGTGCTGCAAGAGCTAGAGGGATATTAGATCTGATTCATAGTGATATCTTTAGTCCTGTTCTTGTACCATCCCTTGGAAAATCATGGTATTATGCTTCTTTTGTTGATGATTTTTCAAGATACGCATGAATTTATTTTATTAAGAGCAAAGATGAAGTGTTTGATAAGTTTAGATAATTTAAAGCACTTGTTGAAAATAAATCTAGAAAAAATATTAAAGTGTTGAGGTCTGATAATGGAGGAGAGTACTATTCAAATAAATTTGAGGATTTCTATAAGCAATGTGGTATTGCAAGACAGAAGACTACTCCATATACACCCCAACATAATGGAGTTGCTGAGAGATTGAACAGATCACTCATGGAAAAGGCTAGAATTATGTTGAGTGGTGCAAGTCTGGCACAAGAATTCTGGGCAGAGGCAGTCAGTGCAGCATGTTACTTGTGAAATCGATCTCCTACATCAGCATTTTCAAATCAAACTCCATTTGAAGCATGGTTTGGTAAGAAACCCTCTCTTTCACATATTAGATTTTTTGGTTGTGATGCATACATGTATATTCTAAATGAGAAAATAAGTAAGCTTGATAATAAGGTTGTTAAAAGTATATTTATTGGTTATAAAGATGATATCAAAGGTTACAAACTTTGGAATCCAAAAACTAAATGTACAGTTTACAGTAGAGATGTGGTGTTTAGGGAAATGAAAAGTGATCACAGGAAGGAAGTAACAGAAGAACTTGAAAAGGTCCAATTTGATCTCATGGAAGAAGATCACACAGAAGAGGATCTGGAAGAGGAGCAGACATATGATTATCTGGATGAGGATGAACAAGAGGTCCATACACCTGTGGTAAGGAGAAAATACTTCACCAAAATAAATTCCCTCTACCTGAGAATAACATTTAGCCACTAGGCGAGATTTGTATTTCTCCACTTTACCTTCAGCATTCTACTTCTTGAAAATCCATTTGCAACCTATTGCTTTTCTTCCAATAGGTAATTTAACTAAAAATTTCTCTCTTTTTTCGGAGTGATTTTTAGGATTCCCATGGTTGGTGGGTGTGGGTGGTTTAGCCCACGGTATTGTACCCATTGTATTCTAATACCACATAGTGGTTTAGGGTTGAAAGAGTTTCCTTTATATTTATTGTAATGTCCCATTTTTGGGGAAGAAGGTGAATAATAATATCAAGGAGGTGTGGCTCTTGTTTTGCTGGAGTAGCCCATATCAAGTGAACCAGGGTAAATATCGTGTGTTATATGTGCATTGTGTGGTGTCATTTCCTCTAAAATGTTTATTTTACTTTATTTTTGGAATACGTTTTTGTAGATCTCTTCATGCAGTATGATTTGCACAAATGCTTTCATCAAATTCTTGTTTCTTGCATTATAGCCAATGATTCTAATGCTGCTCTTTTAGCCAATTCTTGGCAAAGAGCTCGTCCATGAACTAATTTTATCATTCAGATATCCACATCATATTCTTGGATTTTTGAGACCTAGCCTGCCCTTTTTTCACCTAGTTCTCCTTGGAGTATGAAGTTTCGAACATCAAAATGTATAACATAAATGATAGTTTTGCTCTAGAAAACAAAGTGTTGGAACTTCCTCAATGGTTTCATCACCACGTACACCTGCTTCTCATTGAAATCATACTTCTCTTGGTGAGGCGCAATGACTTGGATCAAGAAGGCAATTGGCTTCTCATATACATCTTCTTGCTTCTGTGTCAAAACTGCAACATAAATCTCTTGCTCACCTATTGCATATAGAATGAAGTCATTTGAATAGTCAGGATTAATCAACACTAGAGCCTAGGTGATTCTTTCCTTGATATCATAAAAATCTCATCTTCTAGCTTATATCAATTTAAACTCAGTATTCTTCTTTAAGATATCATTCATGAGTTTCACAACCTGAGTAAATTCAATAATGAACTTGTGAATGAAATTTATTTGGCCGAAAAAATATTGCAGGTCATTTTTGTTGGCAGGCAATGGTAGCCTCAGGTCTTGTAGGGTCAATTTCCAATCCTTCTTGTGAAATCACGTGACCCAGTAATTTTCCTTCTTTGATAGCAAAGATTGACTTCTTCAAATTAATAAAAATCCCAAACTCACGGTATTTCTCGAACACCTGCCTCAAATGAGAAACGTAGTCTTCTCTACGATGCAAAAACACAGTCATGTAATCAAGATAGATTACAATAATCCTATTCAATAACTTATCAAAAGTGATGTCCATGGCCCTTTGGAAAGTGGCACCAGTGTTTGAGAGTCCAAACAACATCCTTTGGTAGGCAAACGTGCCCTATTTCGTAGTGAACATTGTTTTATGTTGGTATTCATCCTTCACCCATATCTGATTATAACTAGAGAAGCCATATAATAATTAAAATATCTATGCACAAAAAACCACATGAAGGATTTGATCAATATGCGATAGAGGGTAATGATATTTTAGTGATGCCTGGTTCAAATTTCAAAAATCAACACACAACTAAATATCTGCGTTCTTCTTTCATATTGGTACCACATTCACCACCCATATTGAGTGTTTAATTGGGTATATTATCTTTACCTCTAGCATCTTTAACAATTCCACCTTCATGAGTACTTCTATATTGGGATTGACAGGCTGCTATTTTTTTTGAAAAGGTTTTACCCCCTCTTGCAGCTCAATGGTATGTTGGATCACATTCTTATCATACCCCTTCAAATCTTGATAGCTCCATGCAACAATGTCAGGGTACTCATAACATAAATTCTTAATATATTCCAACTCTTTCGGCATGCAATCAATTTTGGTTTTGATGATCTTCTCAGGTTCTAACTGCAACTCCTTATACTCCTTAGCATCCACTTTGATCCTATACTTTTCGGCCTTGTTATTTTGATCAAAAAAAATTTCCATAAAAATCAGTCCCCTAGGAATGTGATTGTTCTTCAATTGTATCATTCCCTCCATATCTTATTCAACAAGCTTTCTATCATCTGCACTTGCGGCTTCCTTGATCAAAAAATTGACTATTTTCTCGTCATTGTTGAATACCTGCCAATAGATATTCTTGTCAGGGACTGAGGGTCTATAGATCACCCTAACAGTCTTGGTATTTCTGACTATTTGATCTATGGGAGAATAATTCACACCAAGAGAGGCTAAAATATTCATGTGTTTGTTTTGCTCGTGGGAAATCGCCTAAATGTTCAAGGCTGTGAAATATTCAAACAAATCCCACACTTTGTTGCGATAGGCTTTTAGGTAATATTGCTTAGACACACATTTATTTGTGGTTTGATTGACAATGAGTTCGGAGTCCCCAAAAAATTGTAACTATTTAATGCCCAACTTTTTAGTCTTCTTCAATCCGAGGCACAATGCTTTATATTTGGTTGCATTATTTGTGCAAATCCAAGTTAGTAAATAAGAATAAGTATTTTGTAACCCTACGGGAGAGATTAAAATAATACTAGCTTCTACGTCATTCTTACACCTAGCACCATTAAAATATAACTTCCATAACTGATCTATGATAGGGTCCAAGAAATTAGGGAAATTTTCTTCAATCTGCTCCAGTTTGGTTATCGTATAACAACCAATATTCGTTTCAATAATTGCTTTAAAATCCATGAGAGAGATCATCTTCAAGGTGAAGTTCACCAAGTGCTTCTTCCATCAAGTCGACCTCTCCTAATTTGCTAGTCATCATGTTAGCTGTGCCTGAAGATTTTTCTTCCTCCTTCAACTTCTCAATATGAAAATTTGATGGCTTTTCATTATATATGTGAATTCTCTTTCCTTTAAATGGAATATCCAAATATGAGTAGTCCAACGAAAGGTATCCTCCCAGTTTCGTTGTGAACTCCCTTGAGAGGCACATGCTAAATTATGTCTCTAGGTCAACCACTACTACTTTCTGGATGACAGTAATTTATGGCATGCTATGTAGGACAATAAAAATATCCTTGATTACTCCTAGTATTTTTACCAGGGTCCCATCCAACTGCAACACCCCAGGGTTTCTTCTTGTGTATTCCATCCCCATCACTTTGCATACTGCCTTTCGCATGATAGTAGTCACAACACCAAAATCAATCATACAATTTTGTACAATCCACCCCTCCATTCTGAGTGACAAATAAAATGGAGGTGGCCTATTCTTTCCAGTGGTCAAAGTCAGTAGTGCTTGTGCCATCACTGTTTGAGGACTTTTCTTTTGGTCTTTAGAAATCTTAAGAGATTCTTGCAGTAGGTCAACTTGTCCAAGCAACTGTAGTGCATCGTATAGGCTCACTTTTACAGGTATCTTCTTCATTTCTTCCACAATGTTATAATTTGAGACGGTCGAATCCTTTTCTTCTACAACCTGCTCATAATTATCCTTGTACTGTTGAGTAGCTTCCACCCTTTATCGCTTGGTCAACAATGGGTATTTGAGGTGTTCCTTGGCCTGTTATTTTGTTTCATTTTGTGTCTGGGTAGCTGCTGCAAGTTGTGAAGTCGATGCCTTTGTTTGTGTCTTTTATTGAGCTTTCTTAGGCAATAAATATTTCAAAAATATAGAATCATGTTGTTTATCCATTGTACTAGGCGCTTTCATAGGAGGTTATCCTTTTTCATTTTGCACCTATGGTTCTGCAGGCACCTTCAGGATTTCAAGATCAGTTGGATCTACAGTTACTAGCTTCTTTTTAGACCTCGTAAGAACCGAAACTTGCTCCAAGGATGATATCATAAAATTATGGTCAGCCTCCCTAATCATGTTGGCTTGTCCACCAGATGAACTTTCTGCAAGCGTCTACACATATTTCATACGCACCATGCAAGGTTTCTTCTCCATGAGGATCATTGCATGTTGAACACCAGTACATTTTTTCTTTCATGCTAGTCTCTTCGTTTGCTAACACAATTGTCCTCTTCTTAGGGCCTCTACTTGCAGATGCTTGCTCTCGAGAAATCTATGGATTTTGAAACCTCTTTGTCCAAAAATTGCCCTCAGCTTACTTCTTCCTTATCGTTGTAAGCTCGTTTGATATTGTCCTTAAGGCTGAGTTATTAGATTTCACCTCTTGTAACAATATCATGAAAGGATCAAGGTTAGAAGGTGTAGGGGCCATCGATAAAGGTAGAGGGGCTGATGGAGCAGGTAATGGTAGTGGAACTGGTGGCACTAGAAATGCTAGGAAAGGAATGGGTGCTGGCAATTATGGCGCTGTCGAAGTAGGTAGCTACAAAAAACTTGGAGCAGGAATTTGTGGGATAGGGATTGAGGTGAACTCGAGCTCCATGAGGGAACTGGGTATATAAAATACATGGGTTGTGAAAACGCACCTGAATACACATGCTGTGATAGATCAAGAAGGATAGGTATGGTCATTTTTTTAGGAAGCTTACCTATGGTGATCAAGTCAAATTCAGCTTTTTGGGCTTGAGTGTACAGATTAGGGAAGGTTTTCACATTGGTTTTCCAGACAACCATGCCAATGTCAGTATTAAATACCCTGAGGTAATAGAATTTAGCTTGTTCATGCATGGGCCACAAACCATCGGGAACTCTTTGCCAGCTTCAAGTAAACCTAACGTTGAAATCAACTATCTCCTCCTATGGATGTCTTTGGATCATTGTAAACTGATGCAACAAGGAGTATGGGTTGGCTTGTTCATGGAATTTTTTTATCAACAACTTCACCAACTGATCCCATGAGGTAATAGTACTAGTTTGCAATGATCGGTACCAATATAACAACTTTCCTCTCAGCGATAATACCATCAACTTTACCATTACATCTTCATCCATTATTCCATGGATCATAGCCAAAGAAGCTACATCCTAAATATGTTCATAGGCCATTTTACCAGTGTCATCATAGGTTGGTAAAGCCTTTGAAGCTACTTGAGGCACTGGATTTTGTGCTTGTAAGTTCAAGGTCCCTGACATATTCCATGTTGGAAATAACCTTGGTGGTTGTGGCTGCTGTGGTGGTGGATTTTGGGTCATGTGAACTGGTGTGCGAGGTGGATATTGAGGAACGCTAATGGAAGTACTAACTGGACTTATGGGATCATGAAATACATGAGCTAGTCATGAGGATGTGGTGGATGATATATGGGATGTATGAGGTAATGATGATGTACAACGTAAAGTGGCCAATTGAGGATGCTCCCCTAACCTTTGGATATCAAGCTCGTAGAACTCAATGGGATTTTTGAGATTTTTGGCCTTCGATCTTGTATTCATGAGACAGTTTGTTTTGTCCTCACGTTTGGAGGATTCTGGGTATAATTGGTTCACCATATGTTCTAAATATACAGCACAAAGGTGAACATCAAACCTTAATACTGTTGGAAGTGGAACTTTTGGGGTCCCACCAAGTGTGCCAAAAATTGTTGGTCAAATATCTGCCTAATCAACAAAACTGCATTTGTGCACCCTAGACATGGCCAACATTGAATTATCAGAGGAAATAAATGTCTTTCGTGCCAATATCTAGAGAGGGCTGGCTCCCAAGCTAAATCCTACACTGGTTGAAGACTAGATTTACATGAAAGAAATTAGAAATTACGAAAAGAAATAGGAAATATGGCCACAGGTTGAAAATGTAGGATTCGAGGTAGACTAACAACAAGAAATTCACCCAAGGATGAAGTAGCATATAATAAAAGAATGGCAGCAGAATTTACTTATAAACTTGCAATAACAACCTCTAAAGTAACACTCCAACACTCACTCTCTTATTAGCAACATTTAAATTCAGATGTAGAATTCAAATCTAACAGCAAATAAGAAACATGAATGTAAAATAGAAATGCATGAATACAGAAGGAAATTTCACACAAGATCACTTGCAAATTCAGAAGCCTTGTGTCTTCTATCTATGCAAAGAACTTGGAGATTTTTCTCGCAAAGTGTCTAACCTCCTCTTTTACAATGAGAATTCAATAGCATTTATAGAGGATTTCACTTTCTTGCATTAAATTCACATGGAGACAAAATGATCACAAATTTGGAACCATGGAGAGGAAATTCCTCGAAAATATTCAAAGCTTGTTATCTTGAAACAACGATCCGGTTTACAAGGAATCTTCTTCATGGAATTTGCATTTCTAGATTCGGTGCATAGAAAATTAAGAGACGTTTAACCTCTTGAAAATGCACTCCTACTTTGGAAATCATGAAAATCATCCTATGATTTTAACACAACCTTCTTCTCTGCTCGGGATTTACGACTTGAGTTACTCCTTACCTCCATTATTTAATATCTTCCATGATCTTCTCTAGGCACTTCGACTTGAGTTACTCCTTACCTCCATTATTTAATATTTTCCATGATCTACTCTAGGCACCTTTAAAAATTTGGACATTAGTGGTGAGTACGCTTTCAATTGACTATCTCCCTTCTTTGACCATGGCAACAACAATACCTTTCATCCGCAGCGAAGAAATTTAGCAACCGCATCTCTTGCTCTTTAAAAATCATGTTCCCATCCAAAAAGGGTGCCAAATACAATCGCCCTCCCTTTTGGGGCGAACGCGACATTGACTATTCAACGTTGCCTCAACCTTTTTGACACATTCACCCAACTTGCATTCGTTGATGTATTCACACGACTTTGTTCCTGGGAGGATGTTCGCCCATGGGAGGGGTGAATAGGATGTTTACCCCTCAACCTGGGTGAACGCAATATTGACCGTTTGGTCACGCGCGTTGTTGACTTTTCTTATTCTGTCACACTTCTAATTACGTTCACCCCAAATTGGGGGCAAATGGAGCTTTCGCCCCTCCTTTGGGGCAAATGCATTTTGTTGTCGAAATAATCTTTTAAATATGGGTTAGCATGCGTTAATTCAAATTTAGAAAGACGTTCACCCCAAAGTGGGGCGAATGGAGTCTTTGCCCCAACTTTGGGATGAACGCACTCCTTTCAAAACTTATCCTCGGGTGCTTTTACTCCTTTCAATTATTTTGCCATTTTTAATTTTTTCTCCTTTTCCTTTGGCTATGTGCAGGGCCGAACACGTTTCCCATTTGCAGTGAGCTTTCGAATGATGCAACTTGAATTTTCAATGTCATTTTCAACTTCTCCCTTTAAACATTCATCACTTCCAAACCAAAAGAGTATATATACAAATAAAATAAAAAGATGAAATAACTGCAACATATAAAATCAACCTAAAATATTAAATTAGTATTAATGTATGTCGTTGTATTACAATCAAAATGCTCCAATAAAATAAAACCAAAATTCCAATGTGGAAAAGCATAAAACTGCCAACAGTTATGCATAAGGGGTATGCCCAAAAATGTATATAGAAATTTAAGGTGAATCAGTTTTGAAACCAAGGCGAATATGGTGCAAAGTCATGTAGAGGCTATGGCGAATTGATTTTTTTTTCACAAGAAAAAAAAGTAGGCGAATTCACCAAAATTTTCGACAAACGTACCATAAGATATAAATAATCACTAAACATGCTCTGATTCCCATGCATGATCATAGGGATGACCCAAGTGAGTCAGTAGGCTTCATTCGAGGGATGACCCAGGTGAGTCAGGGACGACCCAAGTGAGTCAGTAGGCTTCATTCGAGGGACGACCCAAGTGATTCAGTAGGCTTCATTCGAGGGATGACCCAGGTGAGTCAAGGATGATCCAAGTGAGTTAGTAGGCTTCATTCAAGGGATGACCTAAGTGAGTCAAGGATGACCCAAGTGAGTCAGTAGGCTTCATTCAAGGGATAACCCAGGTGAGTCCGTAGACTTCACTCGAGGGATGACCCTCGAATGAAGTCTACGGACTCACTTGGGTCATCCCTCATAGACATCATGTATGGCATCATCATCATGTTTGTCATCCCTAGAATGAAGTCTACAAACTCACTTGGGTCATCCCTCATCGAGGGATGACCTAGGTGAGTCCATCGACATCATGCGAGGGATGACAACCAGGGACGACTGACATCATACGAGAGACGACCAGGAGAAGTCAACATTCGAGGGATGATAGCTTGATTTTGTGCCATGTGTTGTACCCATTGCCATGTGTCACCATATCATTGACTCCGCATGCAAACATCTATATAAACCCTTCAAAACGCACTCACATCATTTTATGCACAGTAAAAAAACTCCAACCTTCAGAAACTATTTCCAAGCCTCCAAATTACCAGCAATGGTCACAACTTCTTCCAATCAAGGTAGAATTGCATTCAAAAACTTGGTTTACCCGCTCATATCATAAATTATCAATGATCCCAACCACGATTCAACATGGATGAGGGAATCTAGGCTGCTAGGGCTAGCACTGATGCCCCAATTTGACATGGATGTTCATTTGCTAAATACAATTGTTCAGTCCTATGAAAATCAAGGGTCGATTGTTACAATGATGATCGACAATAAAACCCTTTCTTTCTCGATGAAACCATCTGATGTGCATCGATTAACAGGCCTTCCCCATCAAAACTGTGAACGCGTCTCATCAAATTTTTCTCTGACGGATGATGAAAAAATCTATCTAGAGGCTTACTATGAGCTCTCATCCACAACATTACAAGGTATGTCTTCCAAATTGTAAATTTTAATTTTCATTTTATCCAAACAAACTAGAATTTGTGTAGGTAAATTTAGGTGTAAATAAATTTAGGGGTAAATTTAAGCGTAAATTTAGGGGTAAATTTATGTATAGGTAAATTTAGGGGTAAATTTATGCGTAAATTTAGGGTTAAATTTATGTATAGGTAAATTTAGAGGTAAATTTAGGGGTAAATTTAGGGGTAATTATTTTTCTTTTGGTTGAAAAATATAGTTGTAACTGATAGCAGTAGAAACTGAGAAAACCCCATCAGTCATCCCTGGAGGTCGTCCCTCACATTCAGTCATCCCTTACATTGGTCATCCCTCGCATGATGTCGATGGACTCACCCGTGTCATCCCTCGATGAGGGACGACCCAAGTGAGTCAGTAGTCTTCATTCGAGGGACGACGAACACGCTGAAGTGAGTCATTTCTTTTTGCATTGGATATTTAGGCATAAATTTAGGGGTAAATTTATGTATAGGTAAATTTAGAGGTAAATTTAGGGGTAATTATTTTTCTTTTGGTTGAAAAATATAGTTGTAACTGATAGCAGTAGAAACTGAGAAAACCCCATTCAATCATCCCTGGAGGTCGTCCCTCACATTCAATTGTCCCTAGAGGTCATCCCTCGCATGATGTCGATGGACTCATCTGGGTCATCCCTCGATGAGGGACGACCCAAGTGAGTCAGTAGTCTTCATTCGAGGGACGACAGACATGCTGAAGTGAGTCATTTATTTTTGCATTGGATATTTAGGCATAAATTTAGGGGTAAATTTATGTATAGGTAAATTTAGAGGTAAATTTAGGGTATTTAAATTTCGTAAATTTATGTATAGGTAAATTTAGGGGTAATTATTTTTCTTTTGGTTGAAAAATATAGTTGTAAGTGATAGCAGTAGAATATGGCATGAACAAGGATGGGACATTGTACACTGTCACTGTCATGAAAGAAATAAATCTTCCCTTTTTAAGATTTTAATTTATTTATTTTCAACTGCATCTTCTTATCATGGAATTACATTTCATAGTAATTTAGAGAAATAGTATTGTAGTGGCTAAACTTAGAAACTGAGAAAACCCCCTTCAGTCATCCTTAGAGGTCATCCCTCACATTCAATCATCCTTGGAGGTCATCCCTTGCATGATGTCGATGGACTCACCCGAGTCATCCCTCGATTGGACGTGGGGTTTGTATATTGTTGAACATCATTTCCTTGGAACTTGGAAATATATATTATTTACGTTTTGAAATTTTTATTGGTATGTTAATGTTGCTAAGAAATAGTATTGTAGTGGCTAAACTTAAGAAACTGAGAAAACCCTATTCAGTCATCCTTGGAGGTCGTCCCTCACATTCATCCCTCGTATTCAGTCATCCCTAGAGGTCATCCCTCGCATGATGTCGACGGACTCACCTCTGGTCATCCCTCGATGAGGGACGACCCAAGTGAGTCAGTAGACTTCATTCGAGGGACGATGGACACGTTGATGATGCCACGAACTCAATTCCCTCATGGCAATCTATAACAAGCAGAAGTGCATATGATTGATCTTTTGTTTTCAAATCTAGTGTAGTATCTCATTGCACATTACTTTATTGCTTTATTATATTACTGCACTATATATGTTGAATATCTTAAACATAGCATTTCAATTTAAGCATTCTATTTTATTATAATATTTTTGCAGTGGATGCAACTCCATCCAGAAGGGGCCTCCCTTTTCAGTCTATTAACAACAAGTTCCTTAAAGCCATCATCGAGTTCTTCCAGTCACGTATTGTTTTGTAGGGAAGAACATCAGACATACCTTAATGGGCTTTGGAGTATATTGTGTGTTGTCTCGAAAAGAACAAATACGACTGGTCCTCGTATGTTTCCACCAAAATAAAAAATGAACTTCAAAATGCGCGCACAAATACTACGACCACTTCTACCCTTGTTGCTACTTGCAATTACTTGATTGGTTTTTATTATGAAGAATATTATAATGTAAGCAATACCACCATGCCCACCTCCCTCCATGCAACATTGAAGTCACTTACCTTAACCACCGAACAGATGCAGGTAATTTTTTACAAAAAAATTTACAATAATTTTTTTAGTGTTTATATTTCTAATTTTTAAATTTGCTTTAATGCAGAGAAGAGTGATGTCAGTTTTGAATAGAAGAGAAGCAATAAATAGGGGAAACAACCCAGAGGGTAGTGCAGATTCTGAAACACATTCACCAGAACATCCACTAACAAGGTCTGCAAAACGTATTAGATATTCAAAATCTACTTTTGTTCATCCAGCTCCCTCTACTATTTCACGTCCAACTCCCTCTTCTACTTCACATCAACATCAACATGCCATCGATGTTGAGGAAGATAGCCAGGCCATCTCAGGTAAAGTTTCTTTGGATGTCATCCCTCGCATTTAGTCGTACACTCAGTCATCCTTAGCGGTCATCCCTCGCATGATGTCGATGGACTCACCCAGGTCATCCCTCAATGAGGGATGACCTAGGTGAGTCCATCGACATCATGTGAGGGATGACCGGGTGAGTCCGTAGACTTCATTCGATGGTCAACGGACTCACCCGGTCATCCCTCGCATGATGTCGATGGACTCACCTGGGTCATCCCTCGACGAGGGACGACCATGAATTCTCTAATTAGTTTTAGTTAGCACTTACCATTATTTTAAATTAAAACTTTTTAAATGTTTTTAGGGCATCATCCCAGACAAATTTTAGAACCAGTCCGACCCGAAAATGACACAGCAGCATCTGGTATGTGCAATTACAATTGAGAATTTCCTAGTAAATTTTATTATCAAATTGTTTTTACAATAAATATTATTTTTATTTTTTGTAGGTTCAAGTCGACATCACCAACAACAAATGATGGCACATCCACCGCCACCGCCTCTACGTCCTATACAACAAGACCGCATAGAAGTTTCTGAACAAACGTTTGAAACAAGGCAACAGACCAGATCAGAGCATGATATACAATTAAAAATTGAGTTTCCCAATATTTTTATTAAAATATTTTCTTCAAAAGTTTAATTTATTTTTTTAATTTTTCCTTAGGTCGATCACAATAGCCCGTGCAACATTTTATACCACCACCTCCACATAGACAATAGTTCGTGAGGCCTCAACATATGCATGGAAAAGTGTTACATGATGAGAGTTCAGTAGGCCCATCCATTGGCCTTACAAACTTTCCAACTTTGGAAAATGTTTCAAAACTTTTTAATGATTCTCCTGGGTTGTCTGTTCCTCCCTTGGATAAGGAATTCTTTATCCAAGGTTTGTTTCCTGAAAGTTTTAAAGCATCTGATATGCTTCAAACCCAAAGAGGAGAAACCATTGATAAAACATTGCAAACTGGTGGAAGAGCCACCACTGCTCACAACACCCCTCCCCCGGTCCAACTGGTCAAGATGCTCCTCTTACTGAGGATCAAATATTTGATTTTTCAGAATCAGATTTAATAGCAAAAAATTTAGAAGCCATAGTGAAGGATACCATGCTTTCTGATATTTTTGAACTGAAAGTTTGGGAGTATCGGGCAAAAGTTCTAGCTAAGGAAATTAATGCCCGATACAAAAATTATACAAAAAGAGAAGAATTGTTTTCTTTGGTTCAACAACACCCTGAAAATGTGGATGCTTTGTTATATGAAGCAACCTCAGGAATTGTAAAGGCCATTGGCACTGATGTTTATGGTGATGAAATTATAGATCACCTTTTGAATATGCTTGAGAATCTGAATGTTGAAGCTCAAGCCTATTTCAATAAGTGGACAATTGACAAAAAAAGTTAAAGTGGCAAAGGCTGCCCAGGTTGTTGCAGAGGTAAGTCAACAATATTTTTCTAAATTAATTTATTTTTATAATATTTTGATCTTCATTAACTAACATTTTAAATATTCTATTGTGCAATCCAATTTTGAGAATGTCAAAAATCAAGTGGAAAGCATGAAGGTCTTTTTGGGCACCGCAAAGCAAAGTATACAAAATGTAATTGAATTCAAAGAATGATTCTATGAGACCGTTAGACAGAATGATGCCCTCAGAAAAATCATCATCAAACATAAATTGGATCCGAATATTTTTCTTGTGGAACAAGAGAACGAAATACCTCCAAAAGATGATCCAACTACAGAGGAGAGGGGATTGGTAGAAAGTTTGAAGACTGGTGAAGAGAACCTACGGAGAGCTGGTGTGTTAGGAGAAACAGCACTAGAGGTGGCATCTGGGAAAGGTCATGAAGAAAAGCAACCAGATCCTTCATCTGATTCTATGCAAATACTTGAAACAGGCGCTTCAACACAATAGTTTGAAAGTGGATGCACAATCCTTTGTAATGAACTTTGTTTCTCATGAACTGATGTTTGAATGAAACATATTTGAAATAAATATTTTGATGAATGCAAATGTTGATGAATAGGTGTTTGATACAAATATTTGTTTTGATGAACTCTTGGCTTGAATGAATAGACAACATTTTGTTTCTCATTAAATACATTTTGTAATAAACTTTGTAATGAACTGATGTTTGAATGAATAGAATACATTTTGTTTCTCATGAAATATTCAATGTTTGAGTTATAGAGAATTGAACCTAGATACAACTCTTGGTTTTGATGAATGCAAATGTTGATGAATAGGTGTTTGAAATAACTCTTGGCTTGAATGAATAGAATACATTTTGTTTCTCATGAAATACATTTGGTTATAAAATTTGTAATGAACTGATGTTTGAATGAATAGAATACATTTTGTTTCTTATTAAATATTCAATGTTTGAGTTATAGAGAATTGAATACAACTCTTGGTTTTGATGAATGCAAATGTTGATGAATGTGTGTTTGAAATAGCTCTTGTTTGAATGAATGGAATACATTTTGTTTCTCATGAAATACCTAGGTGAGTCAATAGGAGGATGATCCAAGTGAGTCAGTAGGCTTCATTCGAAGGATGAGCCAAGTGAGTAGAGGTTCATTAACCAAGTGAGTTAGTAGGCTTCATTCGAGGGATGATCCTGGTGAGTCAAGGATGACCCAAGTGAGTCAGTAGGTTTCTTTTGAGGGATGACCCAAGTGAGTCAGTAGGCTTCATTCGAGGGATGACCCAAGTGAGTCAATAGGCTTCATTCAAGGGATACCCAGTGAGTCGGACAAGTGAGTCAAGTCATTCGAGCAACCCAAGTGAGTCAGTAGGCTTCATTCGAGGATGACGAACCCAAGTGATTCAGTAGGCTTCATTCGAGGGATGACCCAAGTGAGTCAGGGATGATCCAAGTGAGTCAATAGGCTTCATTAGAGGATGACCCAAGTGAGTTAGTAGGCTTCATTCGAGGGATGACCCAAGTGAGTCAGTAGGCTTCATTCAGGACGACCCAAGTGAGTCAGTAGGCTTCATTCGAGGGAGGATCAAGGGAAAGAGAGGACAAGAAAGTTAATTGAAGATGACCCAAGTGAGTCAGTAGGCTTCATTCAAGGGATGAGACCAAGTGAGTAAAGGTATGAGGAGAAGAAAATAAACAAACAATCTATTAAAAAAAAAAAATTTTAAAAAATATTTGAAAAAAAAAATTTCATATACAACAGGAAAGCCTATAATTTTGAAACAAAATATTTGACATTATATCCATCATTAACAATAGTAAAATACTCATACAACAAAGCAAACACATAATTTTGAACAAAATATTTGACATTATTCTAAATACAAAAAGCAAACACATAATTTTGAACAAAATATTTGACATTACAAAGCAAATACAGCAAAGCAAGCCAATAATTTTGAACAAATATTTGACATTATATCCAAGAAAAAATAATTTTGAACAAAATATTTGACATTATATCCATCCAAGGAAAACAAAATCATGTAACATCAATCCAAAACAAAATCATGCAATGTAATTATGTATGTGACATGTTGCAAAAATATGCAAACACATTAATCCAAACAAAACTTCATAATCCTGATTCCCCACATCAGGATTATATAAATATCATGCAATCTGTATAAATTCCATCTATCAAAGGGACATATGTTGCAAAAATATTGCAAATATTACATCGGAGGAAGTTGAAACGAATAATTCCGATCTTCAACATCATTTGTAGACGTAGTTGATCTCTGTGTCTCAACAATCAGATCACTATTCTCAATTTCCTCATCATCATCATTATCAATATTCGTGATACCTCTTCTGCTTGTTATAGATTGCCAATATGCCACAACTCTATCATAAGGAAAATTGTGCACCTCATAAGAAGAGACATATATTCTCAAGCAGTTTTCTAAATTTTTATCCAATCAATTACGAACTTTGGATTTCACAAAATACAATGCACTAAAAACCCTTTCATCTTCCACTGATCCCAAAACCATTGTTTGACACAATTCATATAAGTGGAAATATTCGCTCATCATTTCCTGTAAGACAATACTAGGGTATAACTTTTTCCACAAACGTATAATAGAACCTGGGTCGCTTGAATTAGTCAAAAGTGGAATTTGATCAAGCATTGTATTTCCAAAATATGAGGATTGTTTGGTCAAAATATCTTTATTCAAAATACCATTGATCTCAGTACCGTTGACTTCCACACTTTTAGAAAAATGTTCGATAAGTTTACCCATATATTTTATAAACAAGTTTTTTTGCTATTATAATCTGTTCCTGAATCCCAAAATGCAGGGTTAACCACACCCATTGCTTCTAGCAACTCATCTCTTTGAAAACGACTTCTAATTTCTTTTGTCAATGATTCTGCTATTTTTCTCAACTTAATCCTTGTATTCTGTAAAACTTCTTCAAATCTGTTGTATGTGATTGGCATCTGTTCAAAATCTTCACTAACTATGTCCAATCACTTATCAAAATAATATAAAGGTATCTCTTTTCCATGAACATTAATACAAAGATGATCGTGAATGTTGAACTGCAACAAACTATTTTGTTCATTGACATTTGTTAGAGTTCTCCAATCATCAAACACAGGATCCATAAAATTCTCACTTGATAAGTATAACGTATCGAGACGCACACAAATATATTTTCTAACTCTGATGAAATCAACTATATAAATGGATCTTTGTTGTGCAAGTTTTATCAATGTATTCATTTCATGCAGCATTGGAAGAATACCACATAAAGTGAGTAGTGTTTCCAGGTCTCTCATACGATATAACAAATCTTTCGCTTTATCAACTGCCCTTCGATTTTCATACATAAAGCCTACTATGGATTTATATTGTTTGAAAACTCTTGTTGTGGGTTGAAACAATGAAATCCACCTGGTATCCACATCTTGCAACAATTTTTTACTTTTTGTAAGTCCTAGTGTGAATTGTTGAAACTCTGCAAACCTTTTTGGACTGCACAAAAAATATGAATGTACTTCCTGGATGAGTTCTTCAACTCTTGCAACATTTTGAAATGTGCTCACAATTTTGTATGCAAGATTCATTCTATGAGCCATGCAGTGAATCGAGATCAAATATGGGGTAACAGATGTTTGAAGTCGAACACAAAGACCATTTATGTTACCTTGCATTACAACAACACCATCAGCTCCAACACATATTAATTTATTGGCTATTTTTGCATCATCCATTCCAACAATATCCTTTAAGCTAGTAACAACAACATTGTAAAGATTTTCAGCATTACAGTTTTCCACCATCTTATGTATTGCTAGCAAATGAGGTTGCCTTACATGATTTTGAAAGGTGTAAACATGCATGCAAATCCAAGATGTATTGTCAACTGCAGTTACCTCATCAATAGAAAGTGAAATGAATTTAGAATTTTTAACATTCTCTTTCAAGTCCTCCATCTCAACTAAAGATAGACATTTTACCATTTCCCAACCACTTCGATCTGACCAATGAGCATTAGGGAGGTTGTGTACATCAGCTAGTCGAAAGAGATGCTTATAATCAATAAAGTTTGACATAGCTCTACCTTTTTTAAGAATAGTAAATACGACAACAAACTGCAAGATTTTTGAAGCTAACGTGATTTTATGAATTTTTTGAAACTGTGTTGTAATCGTTCCACCATTCTCAGATAGTATTTGTTTTTGTTTCATCACTTTTTCATAATCTAGTGCATATCTCACATGTGCGCATTCTGATGCATTCTTCCACCTATGGGTTCTCTTAAATGTTCCATCAACTTGTTTTACTTTAACATAAACCTTTCCACAATGTTTCTCTATTGTATCTATCTTAGGTTGCATTCTCTTATCTTTTCCTAATTTCCAACTGCAAATAATGCATCTAGCTTCTTTTGGTTCTGCATTACTATCTTCTTGCAACACTGGTTCAATAAACGGATACTTTGATGACCATTCAAACTGAAATGTCCTTCCAATAATCCAGCTTGTTGAACTTCTACATCTACGTTTCTTAGACTTAACCGAAGATTCCCCTGTAGTGTACATTTCGTTGGAAAGATCATTTTCATTTTGACTTTGTATGCCAATTTCAGGATTCTGTTCAAGTTGTTGCATGTCATTGTTAATTAAATTTTCTTGATGTATTTCATCCTGGGGATTATCTTCTAGTGGAGACATATCAGGATCAACTGGGTACTCTGCATTCAAGTATGTTCTATATCATTTTCTGAAATTACTTATTAAAATTACTATTAAGTAGGGAAAATGGGTATGTACCTTGTAACTGCTTAAGTTGTTCAATGTCATTGTTGATGAAATTTTCATGATGTATTTCATCCTGGGGAATATCTTCTAGTAGAGGCATATCAGGATCAATTGGGTAATCTGCATTCAAAGATGTTTTATATCATATTTTGAAATTATTTATTAAAATTACTAATTAAGTAGGTAAAACAGGTATGTACCTTGTAACTATGCAGGTTCTGGTGCCTCAATGGATTTTGATGCCTCCTTGGATTTCGAGATATTGCTAAAATATTTTAGGATACTCTTTTTTTAGAAGATTTTTCTCCCTTGTTTCCATTGCGAGTTGGAGCCATTGTACCTATGAAGGGAAATGTTAGGAAAATAATAGTTGAGCAGAAAGTCTACAGGCAAAGAAGCAAAGATGATAATGCAATGAGCAAATATAGGATTATCAGTGCAATAAATAGAGATGGCCTAGAAGGCCATAAACATCATGCGAGGGATGACCTACAAAGGATGACCTAGGTGCAAGGGATGACATGGGCAAGTCTGTAGTCATCATGTGAGGGATGACCTACAAGGGATGACATAGGTAAGTCCATAGACATCATACGAGGGATGACCTATATGAGTTCATACTCCATAGACATCATGTGAGGGATGACCTGCATGAGTCTGTAGACATCATGCAAGGATGACCTATAGGGGATGACCTTGGTGCAAGGAATGACCTAGGCAAATCTGTAGTCATCATGTGAGGGATGCCCTACAAGGGATGACCTGGGTAAGTCTGTAGACATCATACAAGGGATGACCTGCATGAGTCCATAGGCATCATGCGAGGGATGACCTACAAGGGATGACCTACATGAGTCCATAGACATCATGTCAGGGATGACCTGGCAAGTCTATAGTCATCATGCAAGGGATGACCTAAGTAGACATATAGGATGAATCAAGAGGATGACCTAAGGGCTACATAAGTCCATAGACATCATGTGAGGGATGACCTACATGAGTCCGTAGACATCATGCGAGGGATGACCTACAAGGGATGACCAATTAAGTCTATAGTCATCATGTGAGGGATGACCTAAGGATGACATTATAGACATCATGACAAGGGATGACCTCACGATGACGTAGGGATGACCTAGGCAAGTCTTGTAGTTATCATGCAAGGGATACCTAGATGAGTCTATAGACATCATACGAGGGATGACCTACATGAGTCCATAGGCATCATGTGAGGGATGACCTACATGAGTTCATAGACATCATGTGAGGGATGACCTACATGAGTTCATAGACATCATGTGAGGGATGACCTAAGGATGACCTAGGTGCAAGGGATGACTTAGGCAAGTCTGTAGTCATCATGTGAGGGATGACTAAGGGACGACCTGCATGAGTCCATAGACATCATGTGAGGGATGACCTGCATGAGTCCATAGACATCATGCGAGGGATGACCTACCATGACAGGACGACTTAAGTCTATAGTCATCATGCAAGGGATGACCTTGGATGAGTCTATAGACATCATATGAGGGATGACCTGCATGAGTTCGTAGGCATCATGTGAGGGATGACCTACAAGGGATGACCTACATGAGTTCATAGACATCATGTGAGGGATGACCTACATGAGTCGTAGACATCATGTAAGGGACAAAAAGAGGGACACATGAGTCGTAGACATCATGTGAGGGATGACCTGCATGAGTTCATAGACATCATGTGAGGGACGACCTACACGGGATGACCTAGGCTCAAGGGATGACTTCGGCAAGTCTATAGTCATCATGTGAGGGACGACTTGCATGAGTCCGTAGACATCATGCAAGGGACGACCTATGAGGGATGACTTGCATGAGTCTGTAGACATCATGTGAGGGATGACCTCATGCAGGGGATGACCTGGGTGGGTCTGGGATGAGCAAGGAGTCTGTATGGATGGAAGCATTGATGATAAAAAGTAAAACAAGGCATCAAAAAAAATTGTACCTGGAGTCTTTTCTCTGTAGTCTTGTATTTTGTCCTTCGTTTGTTGCCAATCACTCTTTTTTTGGCTTCTTTGGTTCTATTTTTTTGGCTCGAATTTGGGTTCTCCTTTTTTGTTGAATGTATAACTATAACAAGTAATAGTATGTTTTGGTATATATAGTGGGTGAATTTATCTAGGTCAATAAAATTATATATAATTTTAAGGCGAGTCGGTCCAAAATCTGGGTGGGAGGGTGGGCGATTTAAATTTTAAAATTTAAAATATTATAATTTTTGGGCGACCCGACCCAAAAAAAAAAATTCCAAAAATTTCGGGCGAGTGGGCCGATGGCCAGGGTCCCAAAATTCACAAATTTACATTTTGAAAAATGTCATTATTCACTTATTAACGAATTTTTGCCCCTATGCATAACCCTCGCCCTATTTTTATAAATACATTTCGGGGTTGACCCCTTATGCATAACCTTGAGCTAGTTGCATGGTTTCTATAAATAAATTATATCCTTCGAGCTTTTGATTTATAGTTGTATAATTATTTGGCCTCACCTTCTCATCTCGTGTTAGTCTTTTCACTTTGATATTACAGGTTATGCATGAATTTGATTGCATCAAATTATTCAATCACCCCAAGGGCTAGGTGGACTGGTAGTTGCTTGTCTAGCCAGGCACTTACCTAGAAGAGACTTGGGTTCAAACCTTGGAGGTTCCAATTTGCAAAGGTAGTAGTCTACTTTAAATCCTCTGAGTGCACACCAAATCGATGATGATGGTATGAACCTCGAGCAATTGATGGTCCCCCTCACATCTGATGAACAACGAGGTGGAATAGGCTTGTTGGGAGCAACCTCTGTGGTTTAAACCCTATGCTTGACAATTACTAAAAGTAGTATGGTTGTAACCAACTCCCCTATGTATCTTTAAAAAAATTATTCAATCACTTTTGATTATTTCCATTAGATCACCACTTACATTGTTATGGTTGAAATATTATATTTGTTATTTATTTACATTTTATTTTACTTTCGTTCATCCCTTTTCCTACAATATTGTTTAGATTAATTAGTTTAGTTGGGATCCATTTTGTTGACCTAGAGATTCATGATTTATTTAAACCCCTTTGTATATTGAATTATGATCTCACAACCACACATATCATCAAATGATTTCACGAATCCATAATCCAGAATTTGATATTTTCCTTTCTTGCAAAAAAAAAACAACCCCATTACTCTTTGCTTCTAGCAATTGTTCTTCTTATTTGTGTTTGTTTGATATTGTTGTAATACCTCTTGAAGCTTGTATAACAAAAACCACTAGACAATCCCCCATCCAAATATTTTTAATTCATTCTTACATTCTTCATTACTTTATTTTGTTTCATGTATTAAAACAAACATTGGACTATAACAAATTATTAATTCTCTAATAACCTTTTTTAAGGGGTCTTATTCATACCCCTATTATTCCAAGATATCATTTTTATTATCATTTTTTATTATTATTTGTGGGCTTATCCCCACTTTTTGTTAATACTTGTGATTTTTTTGGTTTCCCATATCAACCTTGAAGAACACAGGCTCATCCTGAGAGGGGAAGTGAACAGTATAAGATCAACTTTTACTTTTTTTCCCAAACAATATTATCCAATATTATCAATTGCAATATCAACAGTAGTAATAAAAGCAATGCACAAAACATCACACACATGAGAGACATAGATTTAACGTGGTTCACCCAATGTGGGTTACATCCACGAAGAAAATATTTCTTCTAAATTTTCTCAACAAATCTCTTGGGAATCAATTCTCTATTACAAAGTTTATGGACCTATATCCAAATGAGACACCAATATTCTATGCTTTGATTTGTGGATCTCTCTCCATAGGAGAACTCTATCCCCTTTGCTATGGTTTTTGGATCTCTCTCCACAGGAGAACTCTATCCCCTTTGCTCTAGTTTGTGGATCTCTCTCCACAGGAGAAATATTTCCCCTTTGCTTTGGTTCATGGATCTCTCTCCATAGGAGAACTCTATTCCCTTTGCTCTGGTTCGTGGATCTATCTCCATAGGAGAACTCTTTTCCCTTTGCTTTGGCTAGTGAACTTCTAGAAGACTTATGTCTCCACTGCTCTGGCTTGTGGATCTCTCTCCACAGGAGACCTTTATCCCACTTCACTGGCTGATGGACCTTTATCCACTAGAGACCTCTGTCCTCTCTGCTCTTGTCACCTCCAAATTTTGTTCTCAACTCTGTCTCAAATCTGCACCAAAACCTGTCACAAGTCTAGCACAAATATGATCTAACTCTACTCAAATCTGTCCCAAGCCTTAACATAAAGCTTGATCAAATCAGCAACCAAAATTGTTCTCAATTTTGTCTCAAATCTGTCTCAATGTTGTTTCAAGTCTTCACAAGACTTGCTCAAATTTGTATTCAATCCTTTTCAAAAGACTTTCTCAAATCTACCTTCAAGCCTTCTCAAACGACTTGCTCAAATCTGCCTTCAAGCCTTCTCAAAAGACTTGCTCAAATCTGCCTTCAAGCCTTCTCAAAAGACTTGCTCAAATCTGCCTTAATGTTGCTCACTAAACCTGCTCAAATATTTCCAAACCTTGCATACAAACAAAGCTTATATATTTTTCAAAAATGCTTTCTTCAAACAGATATATTCTACTCAGAATTCATTTAACCTCTAGAACATATAGATAATGATATGCACTATCAAAATTACAATATGTTCTTCACATTCACAAGTCTTGCATTCAACTAATCCAATCTATATCTCTTGCAAAATTCCTTTCAAATCAAATCAAAACAATATATAACTTGCTTCACAAAACTGATCTATCTTTCTTGCAAATTTTCTCTCAAACATCAACCTCAATAATGCACAAATTTCCCTCACAAGATTGATCTCAAACACTTTCACAATTGCTTTCAATATCTCTCAACCAATGTTCAAAAGGTTTCACAATGATTCACAAATTTGTCTTCAAACCTAACACAAGTAGTTCACAATCTCTAGCACAAATGTCTCAATCTCTTTCAACAATGGAAGCACACTTGTAAATATTTCCAAAATCATTCAAAAATGAAGTACAAGCCCTAATACAATTGTTTCCACTTTCTCTCAATAATTGATGCACATGTAGGTCTCAAACCCTAACTCAAATATTTTTAACAATGCTTACCAAACAACCCTTTTATCTCCACCTTATGTTTCAGAAACATTTACTCAACAAAACATCTCAAATAAGGAATGATGTGCCCATACCTCTTAATTTCCTCTTATGGAGATATGTCTTCAAAAACCTGTCTCACAAATAATATCTTTTGCAACTACAAAAAGGATTAGCATAACCTTTTCATGGATATCATTCATACTTCTTTCTTTATTATGCTCCTCTTGAAACCATAAAGTGCAATCATAATGAGACTTATGCTTATGCTATCCTAGAGAACTTGGAGTGCAAGGAATAGTGTTGTAGACACTTTCTTCTTTATGTTTTCCTAGAAACCCTAAAATGCAAGGATGATTCTTCATTGTAATTATTTGCTTATGTTGCCCTAAAAACCCTAAATTTCCATGGATATCCTCCATACTAACTTCCTTATTATGTTGCTCATGAAACCCCAAAGTTCAAAATATAAGTTCTCATTACTTTCATTCTTTACAAAAAGAGGATTTATACTACTTGAGGAAAATGAAGATGATATATTTTGTCTCCTTTGTTTTAAATTAATATTATCATGCTATGAGAAGGCTATTGAACATTTGGTAAATATTACAAAATCCATGGTTTTTTCATTAATGGTTGGCCTAGATTTACACTAAATTATTGTGAATATTTTAGGGTTTAAAATTGAAAATTTTCCATCAACCTACTTGGGTATTCCTTTGTCTACTAAAGGAAATAAAAAGGATCTTTGGATCTCTTTTTTGGATAGAATGAAAGCTTGCTTGGCAGGTTGGAAAGGTAAGTTCTTAACCATGGCAAGAAGTCTACAACTCATAAAGACTACGTTGCAACTCATCCCTATATATATGATGTCACTTTCAAGACTGCGAAAAGGTTTAACATCACAATTTGATAAAACTCAAAGAGACTTTCTATGGAAAGGTTGTGAGGAAAAAATTTGGTTTCCTCTTTGTAAGTGGGATAGGGTTTGCAAAGGAAAGAATATTGGAGGAGCAGGCTTACATAATTGTAGACTTATGAATTTGGCATTAGAAGCAAAGCTTGGGTGGAGATTATTCAGAGGTCAATGAAAGAATTGGAAAAAATATTACTTCAAAAATAAATAGGCTCTTTTAATGCAATGAAATTATATAGGAAAAGAACTATACCCAAAGGATCATCAACATGGAACTTCATTTCGAAGAGTTTACAATTGATAAAGAAACATATTAAATGGTCAATTAATGAGGGGAATTATGTAAAGTTTTGGTCTAATGCTTGGTTGAAGTCTTATCCTCTTATCTCTGACTCAAAATGGTAACCATTGGCTCAAGCATGCCTAGCATGTAAAGGTCCAAAGATCAAATATTATATTATTATGAGCAACAACTCTAGATCATCGATTTCTTTTAGTAGCATGGTTGAAGGAGAGGAATTCAAACAAATTGCAAATGCACTTCAAAAGATCCTTCAAGAGTTTTATTTATCGATTTTTACACAAAAGGTTGAGTTGGTTTGGAATTTATCAAAGGATGGTGGATACCTGATCAAGTTGGGATATGAGGATTTGAACAACCAAAATTTCCTTCTCCCAAATATTTTCCTTAGAAGAATGTTTGGTCATTAGAGGCTCTCCCTAAGGCCTCAACATTCCTTTGATTAGCAATTCAAAGTAAGATTCTTGTAGGAGAGAGTCTACAAAGAAGAGGATATTATGGACCCTTTAGATGTGCCTTGTTTGAGAAGGATTTAGAAACATTAAACCATTTACTTCTTCATTTTCCATTTGCTCACACCATTTGGGGTTATTTTTTTTAAATATGAAATTATATTGGATAGCTCCATCAACATTGAAAGAGTTAATGAAATATTGGATTAATTATTTCAAAGCTAAAGCATTATGTATTCTTTGAAGGTTTGGCCCTGCCATTATTTGTTGAAATTTATGGCTTGAAAGGAATAACAAAAACATTTAAAATAATTCTTAAAATCATGCCCAAGTTTGGAACTGTATTATTGTTTCTCTCGCCAAATGTCTACAAATATGATGCTCATTATGGGAAGTCTCAATTGCAGAAAAATAGGTACTAATAACTTGGCTACAAGATTTGAACATACATGGAAGAGTCATATGTGATAATGGAATTAAAACAAAGGATCTACTTCGATCTATGGTAAAATGAAAATATCTACAAATTGGGTTTATCAAAATTAATTTTGATGGTGCTTCTAAAGGAAATCGGGGAAAAGTTGGTGCAAGTGGTGTTTTTAGAAATAGTGAAGGCAAAATTCTTCTCACTTATTCAAAATCATATGGAACTTCAACTAACAACTATGTAGAGGCTAGGACACTTCTTACAAGAATTAAAATTGTAATAGAAAAAAATGAAAATATATTTCAATTGAGGGAGTCACAAATTATCATGCATGCTATTTACAAAAATGGATATGGAGATTGGATAAAAAATATTATTATTGTTGATGTTCATCAACTATTACTAGAGGCAATCTATGGGAAATGTGAACATATTTATAGAGAAGGAAACTGGGTAGCTGATAAATTAGTGAATTGCAGTGTTGAACTTCATCCCAATGAAATTCAAATTTTAGAAGGCAATTGGTCAAGTGAGATTTTATCTCTTAATCAAAATGATGTCATGAAGCTAATTGTGGAAACATAACACTTCAAGGAAGTTGAACATATTTAAGAGAAAAAAGAAATGAAAAAATTGTGATAAAAATATATGCTGCAACAAATGTAATATTTTGGTATTTTGATAGGAATGGCCCCCAACAGATAACACAACTTATTAAAAAAATAAACAAAAGTTACCTCCACATCTTTCGCACCTTTAATTCCTTATAAATTTCTACTCGTGCATTCTATTTCATCCCTTGTCCTTTTTTTCTTCTAATGGTTGATCTAAGTATGGTCTTTGCCATTTGATGATGCAAAGGGACTATATTTACCATGTTCTTGGGAGAGGAAAATCCTTGATCTACTCTAGCTTCTACTTCGATATGATATCCTTGCTTCATCTTGAAGTTTGTCTCATGCCCAAAAATTTTGTCTCTTTCTCATTGATTTCACTTTTCAATCTCTTTGCCATGTATCCAATCTCATAATATTTGCAAAATTGAAATGCAATGTTTTCATAATCCACTAGAGATTTCATTTTCTTGATTCAAATTTAATCTTAATATATTGCGACAAAGGTTTTGAAATATTTGTGTCAACAAATTTGCATATATACAACATGTCTTTGCTCCTTAGTAGTTGTTCCCTCCTAGGTGAGCTCCTCTAGAGTAAATACCCAACATCCCTCAAAACATCCTTATTAATAAGTTAGTATGGACGTTCAAAAAGCCTAACCCACACTAGAAGCTTTTTAATAGTTTGTCTCCATATAAAAATTCTCACTCCATGGTTTTTAATACGTCTCCCCCTAAACCATGGGCCAACACCCATTATTTTATCCCTAGTTTCCAAGCTAAAGATGATGAGAAAAAATCCTTTTGGAAGTAAAAATATGGAGTAATTTGAATTCAATCCCTACTTCCATTTGATTAAGTTTTAAATTTCTAAAAAAATTGGCTAGTATCCATGGAACTTTGAGATTAACCCTTTGCTTTATAAGAACCATTATGTCATGCTCGATCATCTCATCCTTGATAATCACTTATGGTGACATCTACTACCTCGATAGGGTTTGTTGTATATTCACTCTTCCTCCTTTCTCCAAATAAAATATCCATACTTCCAATTAGGAAATTTTTATTTCAAAATTGAAGGTTTCTTATGAGGATAATCACTTATGGTGACATCTACTACCTTCATTGGGTTTGTTGTATATTCACTCTTGCTCTTTTCTCCAAATAAAACATGAATACTTCCAAATAGGAAATTCTTATTTCAAAATTGAAGGTTTCTTATGAGGATAATCACTTATGGTGACATCTACTACCTAGCTTTTCCTCGTAAGAAACCTTCATTTTTTTAATTTTCCCAAAGCTATGGAACCAAAAAGTGGAGGCTCGCTTCTTGCTCACTCACTTCCTGCTTTCACTTCATTAATCATTCCCCACTCTTCTCCAAAGATCTAAAATAAGAAAAGGTGAGGCTTGCTCTTGAGGAGCAAGTCGCTCCCAACTGGCACTCTAAAAAAAGTAATCATCTGCACATAAACTTGCATTGTCTCCACTATTATTATTTGTTTTTTTGGAAAATGTTGAGTTTGATTAAATGGCTAAAATATTTATGGGGACACATACAAGGGATACCTAAACCTCCCCCTCCCTCAAGGGGATGCCTAGGCATCCCCTCTATATCTTGCACAAATGAAGATAATGAGGAACACAATGAGCATATCCCCAACCATGCCCTTTGACATCCTTGATCCCTAGGAATGCATCCAAGTAGAACACAACTTTTAACTGAATTTATAAATCTACATATAAGCACTCACCAATGAGAAACAAGTATTCAACCATTCCTCTTTCATATTGACAAATAAGGCATGTCAAATGACAAGTAGGCAGACAATGAACCTCTCATAGGTCCAACTTGGGAGGGATGGAGGAATTTTTAAAGCCATGCAAAACTTAAGCATCATCCTCTAAGAGATGTCCGCAAGATTTATAGGAAAATCTTAGTAACTCATTTCTAGAAATTACATTAGTAAGAGCATAGTCTAGGTGATAGTATAACAAAAAAAAAAAGACCTAGAAGTGTAGCTATGTTTTTTTTGCCCCCATCTTGAAATCTTACAACAATTGGATGAAAGCAAGGGCTAGATATGAACCCACAATTGAATTATCTCATTATGTCCACAACATTGGTTATCTATGCTTGTAAACTACTGAATTGTATTTCATATACCTTGATGACTACTAGTATTGTTATTGTATAGTCATTCCTCAAGCCACAGCTACCCCTAGCAATATCTCAGATATGTTCTACATAATCATTCCATGAGTGCCTTTCATCATCTATGGTCAATATGATTCCCTCCATTTTCCATCTTCTAAGGATAATTTTCCATCATTTTATTATACATTATAATGTTCAACCAGAATGTCTCATTGGATAACATGCTTAGTGCAATTTATGCAAAGATATTATCTACACATTCTTTCCCTAATTTTCTTTCTGTTCAAGTTTATTTATCTTCAAATGATGTGGAATATATAACAGGATTTATATTTTGGGACAATATGATATACTGTTCTAATTCATTTTTAAATACACTCTTCCACCTCAAAGATTTTGCAACTAAAATTCACCTGCAAGAAAATTCTCCTAAAAGAAAATGCACCATTTGGAACATTATTGAATTTTATGGTTGCATACCCTGGGTTCATGACAAAACACCCATGGAAAGCTGATATAAAAGATTTTTTTTAAAGAAAAAAATCAAGATAACAATGCAGAGTCATCACATTAAGGTTTATTTTTACACAAATTTAAATCTTCATAAAATTTAAATTACAAGATGACAGAGGGAATTAAAGGCACCCTTTTATTCATACTTCTAATTATATATTTTGTTCCTCACCAAAACTGCAGTGAATCTGAAGGGGTACTACTGTTTTGGAATCATACAACCACAGAGCTTGGAGCTTGACAACTATAACAACTCATCAACTATGGATGCATCATAAGCTTCACTAAAATTGACATAAAATTAGCGGTCTTTGATGTGTGCCTTATATTAGAACACACTCTCAGGAAATAAAAAAGTGGTTCTAAGGTAATTTAACTGGCTTGATTTCCCATATATCCTTGGCATACTCATGTATAGTTTGGTCACTGCTGAATTTGTACGAACCAATTGTGTTTAGGATGGACATCCTCATCCATTTCTGCATGAAATATTTATATGTTACACATACAACAAACATGTACACAATTCATATCCCCAATCATTATCCAAAGTTATTTAATTGTACAAGTGATGCCAAGGAATTAAGCCTAGAAATTCAAATTACCTCTTGATCCTTGTATATCTCATCCACTTTCTCTTAGCATTCAATATACAATGGAAAGTCCTTGCCAACAAGAAAATAGTCACCACGGCAATAGTCCTCATTCCCTTCAAGAGAATCAAGCAAAGGGTTATAGTTGTTTTTACGGAACACTCCACTCTTGATGAAGTCTTTTGCCTCTTCAAACCTTGGGTCTGGCTTAAAATAAATATGGTTATTTAAGCACATATTTATATTCAATAAATTGAAAAAGCAGATCAATCTCTATAATTGGTAAATAATAAATTTGTTAATACTAGTTAGTAATAGCATAACACAAGTGCTTCCTTAAAAACAAAAGAAAACTTAGGCGTTCAGAGATCCAGAAAAAAAGTGTTTTTATTAAAATATTGACAAATATAAAACAGCGCATAGAAGAAACAGAATTCAATGCCTTGAGTTGCAGGAACTTGAGAGGCTTGAGAAGTTGGGAGAACATATACCTTGCCTTCTGCTCTGTCTTTTCTTAATCCAGCAATTTCATTAGCCCTAGCACCAAACAAAAAAACTTTTCTTCTTCATGTATTTCAACATGCCCACCATCCAATGTCCCAATCAAGATACATCCATTCATAGATAATTTCATGTTGCTGGTTCCACTGGCTTCCATTCCAGCTGTGCTACAAAGAGATTTAAAATGATGTTATTAAGAACTTGAATTGGTGAATGGACATGCATGGTTATGGGAAGCTTAATTGTAAAGGAAAAAAGGGAAAGAACAAATTAACTTAAACAGAATGTACCTGATATGTTGAGAAAGTTTACTGGCAGGAATAAGCATTTCTGCAACATTGACATTATAATCTGGAACAAAAATTACCTGAAATATAAAAATGGCATTTACTTTCCTATCCTCTCCCTTAATACCTATGATGGAATTTTGTTCCACATTATTACCTCTTTTTCTTCTTCTTAAAACGCATAAAAATTGTTGTAACGTTGAGAATGGAGGCAAAACACATCATAAACCATACAATGCCAATAATATCAAAGTACCACCTGAACAGCAGATGTCCATGCATAGATACCCTCTTATCTCAAACAATACAGATAACCAGTGAAATTAGGCATTTCTCATCAGGATAGGACCAGATTCCTTAAGTTAGAGATGGTATTCACATGTTCTTAGCAGTCATCAAAACATGTGACTAAGGGGGTTGTCTTTACCACTGAAAAATTCCTTGTAACAGAAGGATCCCATTAGGTCAAGGTGTCTTCCCTAAAAATGACTTTAGAATTTGGACCAATAGAAAAAGGTAGGGCATGCATTTCAGCCTCACACATCAGAAACTCAAAATTTAAACTAGATTTTGTCTTATTTAAGCATGTTTTCCAGCATAGAGGATACTTGAAAACATTCGAATATACTTGATTTTGATGACTACACACATCCCAATATATGATAGCATGATAAATAGAGTGAAAAAAAATGCAACAATTAACACATTTGGATGAAATCCTGCCTAACGATGTATGTAAAGGCGATATTATTTTCTTGTGTTGGTTTCAGATTGTTGAAACTGGATTTGTTATGTACTTAAAAAGAAAACTGGATACACTGGTTAAAATATTGATAAATGAACTCAGTTAGTCGTACTCTCAAGTAGAGAGAGCATTTGTATCTCTGAGGGCAAAAACCAACCAACATATCCACATCACATCATTCTTGGTAAACAACTTTTAATATAAAGGGAGAACAAAGATTGACACTATTTGTATCTCTGCAACTAAGACATAAACAATGCAGGTACATCAGAAAAGAGGAGACCTTTAGCAAATCTCCTATCTCAGTGTCATGATTTATGGTAACTCCAACATTGGTTATCAGTTTCACAATCCTTTTTGCTTGTACATATGTTGCAAATGCTTTGCCTCCAAATATGCATACACGAGGGACAAATTTTGATTTCCCTTCTCCTGGAGTCATTTCCTTCATCTTCTTGTATCGGTATACAACTCCCAGAATGTTCATTAGTTGTCTCTTGTCCTCATGGATACGTTTAACCTGCAGAGAAACATAAATATCAATACCACAAGAATATCTTATAATCTCTCTCCTAACTTCATTAAGCCTTCTTGAACAAGAAGACTTCCTAGATTTCAATAATGTACCTGTATGTCAAACATAGCATCTGGATTGATTATATATCCAGTTTTCTCTTTAATATATGAAACAAGCTTGAGTTTGTTGGCTCTTTTTGCAGCCCTCCATTCTTTATGGAGATCTTTGTTGTCAGCAAACTGCAAAAAATTGAATTGTCAACATTCAGTGCAGAGATCAAGAAAGGCTTTTTACTTGAATAGATACATGAAATGGAAACAGAAAAATCGTAAGAATAAAGTGTAATCATTTAATATAACTGAATGAAAAAATCCTAGTAAAGAAATGTGTTTCACCTTTCGAAGCTCTGCTAGTCATTCAGTCTGAAGAATCCAATCTTCTGTTCCAAGCCGCTTAGTGATAATTTTACTCAACTCTGGATTGCAAAATCGAATCCATTGCCTGGGAGTCACCCCATTGGTCTTATTTTGAAATTTCTCAGGCCACAGCTAGTTCCAAAAGAGTTAAAAAATGAGAAACATTATAATTAAATTTCCCTCAATCCAATAGAACTCTTTCTACTACTTGTAAAAAATAGTGATTAGATAAACAACATAGTAGCAAAAACATGCAAGTTTGACATAAGCTGTCTATAAAAAAATATGAATTAATTCTATGGTCAAAAAAAGCCTATTACTACCAATAAAATGGCTCCTTTCTTGGGTTTTGGCTATCATACAAAAATTCAATGCACTAAAATCTGGTTTCCTGTAAAACATATTGGAACTATTCAAAATTATTTATGTATTGTCTACTATTTAGCTACAAGTATGCTTGTTTTTCAGAATTAAAACATTCAACAAGAGCGATGCAAAACACTATATCATATTTTATACTTATTTCATAAAAATGATTTCTACAAATATTATATTTATTACAATTCCTTGAACACCTCGAGACTTGGAGATATGTTTAAGCAATATAAACATAATAAGAACAAGAAAAAATAGTGGAATATAATGGTCAATTGCAATAGGTAAAAAACTAGCTCTCCATAGCCCTTACTATAAAAGAACACTATACAAGAATAAAAAACCAAAGGCAAATACTAGATAAATATCCTTGAATACCTCTTCCTTTACAATTTTAATATGTATTTCTACAATTCCATTGACTACATGGCCAACAATAACACGTAAGCTAGCCATGCACACCAATATTGATGGTTTAACAATGCTCATTGATTCCTTTATTTCTTCCTCTGATTTGATCTTAAAATTTTGGTCAGAATCCACTTCATTAGATTATTCTTTAGCATCTTCCTCAGAAGTTTTTTTTGCAGCTTCTTCCTCTGCTTTCCATAGGTTAACAAATAATGACACCACTAATTCTCGAATATGTTCATTTTCAAGGATTCTCATTTGCTTGATCTTATTTTCTAGTTCTTTAAGATCTGTCAAACAATTCTTTGTAATGACTTTCTTAATGAACTGCAAAATCAAAACAACTAATATTTTTCAAATTTTAGAACATGATAATTTCAAAGAGAAGACACTGACCATAAATCAATGATATAGAAATCGAAGTACATGATCCTATCCAAGATGATAGTAATATATGCCTTGGTTGAGATATATTTTCTTATGGGAAAAGTCTACTTTGCATGGTAGAAGCAAAACATAGGAAACAATTTAGCAATAACAAGACATAAAATGGCCAGTTCACATAAAATTTGAAATAATATCTCTTCCAATATTAGTTATCATTTACTAATCCCATATTGTTAGTGATCTTCATAGAATCTAAATTTCTTTTCTTCCACAAGATCTAATTTATTTGTTCATTTTCTAGTCTTCTTTGGAATTTGCGGTTTCCTCTACAATGTTGCAATCTAATTCTTGAAGATAATGTGGAAACTGCATATGCAGTAAACTTATCAATCTACGTAGTTTAAAATTTATTTTCATCTCATATCTGTATTTAACATCTAATGCATGCATGTCACAAGAAACAAAGGGCTTCCAATTACATGGTTTATTTGCAGTTGAGCTAAAGCAATAGTAGATAGGTCTAACAAGAAGATTGTTTTGTCAGTGTCTAGTCATTTGCCATATCGACATTGAAGCATATGCTTATACATAATTCAATGTACAGGTTGAAGTGAGTTGTTATGCAGTTATGTGGGTGACAGTTCACTGAACACCCCCCACCCCATCTTGAAATTAAAATTATAAAATGA
Organism: Wollemia nobilis; assembly: GCA_028583015.1. Classification (NCBI taxonomy): domain Eukaryota; kingdom Viridiplantae; phylum Streptophyta; class Pinopsida; order Araucariales; family Araucariaceae; genus Wollemia; species Wollemia nobilis. Next base: position 4,194,785 of record JAQPPZ010017086.1, read on the forward strand.
TTTCAAAATGAACAATATCTTTGTTTAGGCATGCCATGACTTAAGGTCCCATTGAACTGTTTCTACCAACATACATTTTTTCCTAGTACATGTTCCAACAAATTTAAAGCAAGTTACAAAACATCATACAGGCAAACTTCTCTCTTTTTGTTCTTTTCATATAATAGTCATATGAACATTTTTTGTAACAACTTTAATAAATTAAATAGTTCTCAATATGTATGGATGGGCATTACAAAGTATTGTTACTATCATACAAGAGAAGGTTTCTCAACAAAGCCTAACACAACAACCAAGGACTTGCACTTCAATGGTTACTTCTAGATTGGTAAAACTTTTGGTTCATGAAGTGCCCCATTATAATTTTGATTCACAATTGTTATCTATATGGGTCTTATTCCATAGTATCACAATATTTTGGGGCATCACATGGTAATTGCTTAATCTCAAGTATAAATTGGACTTTGCACCAAATAGATAATCAAAAATTTACTCCATTATTATTATTAATATGCAATTTCTACTCACACATCCAACACATGGAAGGATGATATACATAGAGTAAAATACAGAAAAGAGATAGACCACATGGAAAGTAAATAAACTAAAATTAAAATTACATCACCAAAACAACCATCATAAAATAGAAGTATGGAACCTGTATGTGCCACACAACATGCTAATAGCTTGTGATTAAGATACAAATATATAAGACAACCACCCCCAATAGAAAATATGGACAAATGTCACTAAGAATCATTCATACTAGAGAAAGGGATATTTCTTATAGAAGCATAATATGACAACCTAAGGACTTCCACCCCATTGCTTACTTCCAATTGGTAAAACTTTGGAGTTTAGAATGCTCATAAATCTACCTTGACAAGTAATTGTTATAAATGTCAATTTGATATCCATTATACTAAAGAAAAGAAGTCGGAAAATTTTCAAGTAATTAGAATTACATACCAATAAATTCTATAGCTTTTGGAAGGCTATACAAAAAAGGGCAAATAATTTGAAATGAGCACAACCCATCCCAAATATTTAAGCATTGAATTAAATCTATAAAAATTATTCTTAGTATGATATATTATGCAAAATTCAAAGGTTCAATCTAGCCCAAAATCTATTCTCATAAATTTCTTATGCTTACCTAAGAATTAACATAGAACTATGGGAAGCCACCATCCACATGTACCTTGCATGATTTAAAGAAAATTAAAATTATAAACAAACATGTTTTCTCTAGACCCTAGAATATCAACAATACTTTATAAAGTTATTTCGGATTCACAAATAAATCATATTGTTATTCGATCACAAGAGCTTCATGGGCATTAAAAAAAATTCTATAAGGAAAATCCATTACGATTATTCTAGTTCACAAATCTCACCTTCATGCTTCTCAAATATAAAAAACATGGTTGGTTCATATCTGGTTCCATGCAATACTACCAATTTCCCATGGAATATCAACAATAGTTTACAAAGTTATCTAAATTTCACAAGTAATTGTTGGTCACAAATCCGCCATGAGGAAAGAATTTGTCGTTATTGCGCCCTAAGACCCGCAAACCAACATTGAAAGGCCGGAAGGAAGGAATGCCTTCCGTGCCAATCTCCGGAGAAGGTCGGCTTCCTGTGGGGTTTTGTGGTTTAAGATGAGTGTGGGAAAGAGATAAAAATGCGGAAAGAATTTACAGATGTGATTGGAGTTGGGTGGGGGGAACTAACAGTACGGCAACGCATCAATCACCACTACTTACTGCCACATAAATACAAAGCATAACCAGAAACCGCCAAATCTAAGTATACTTTCTATATAAAGAAGTGTACGACGACTACAATGGTCCCCTAGCAAACATTCTCCCTACAAGGAGAACTAACAGCACGGCAATGCATCAATCACCACTACGGACAACAACATAAATACAAAACGTAACCAAGAAATGTCAGATCCGAGTATATGTGTTATGCAGAGAAGTGTACGCACAGCTACAATGGTCCCCTAGCAAACATTCTCCCTACAAGGAGAACTAACAGCACGGCAATGCATCAATCACCACTACGGACAGCAACATAAACATAACACACGATTGAAGGAACTGCTACCTAATTTATTCTATGTATCCTCTGATCCATGAAGTACAGGAGTACTTGGCCATCAAATGCTGGAGTTCAGAGTTCAGCACAACAGCGAGCAATGACACAAGAAATATGACAAAAGAGAGGCAATAAAAAATAAAAGTAGTAGAAAAGGAAATATATATAAAAAGACAATGGTTCCCTAACATTCCCCCCCCACTTAAAACGTGGTGGCTATTAGCAACAATACATTTATGGGCAAAAGATGAAGGAGATGGGCGGAGCATGGTCCCCGAAGGTTGAACCGTGGCGGGTAGAACTTCACATTGAAGGAATGCGGGTAGCGAGGGGTGGAAACTCACATCCTTAAATGAGGCAGGATAAGTAGTGCGGCCCATGCTTGTCCCTTTTGCTCGGCATGTCTTGGATCCCAAAGTTGGACACTTTGGATGATAATGCTTGACACGTGTCGCCTGAAAGGCATCCAACTTCGCCGGGATTAGAGCGCGGGGTGAAAACGGGTTGGCTATTGGGAGTCCGCCGGTGGGGCGCTTGGTCACCGTCGGCCCGAGGGGTCCGGTCGTTGTGCTCCACCTACTTGGAAACTACCACCCATAAAAACCAACAAACACAAAAAAAAATCCCATCGCCATACACCCTGCCCCACAGCTCTTGCCCACCACCCCGACACAACATTTACCAAACAGCAAAAAAAAAAAACCCAAAGAAACAAGTAACAACATATTGTTGTTGGATCACAAGAATGTCATGGGCATTAAAAAATTTCCTGAAAGGAAACTCCATCATGGTCCTTCTATAGCTCACCAATCTAACCTTCATGATCTTCAAACATAAAAAAATATGGTTGAATCATATTTACTTCCATTTAGTATTATCAATTTCCTATAAATATTCCTTCATCATGTTATTATATAAAGACAAACTATGTTATAAAAACATTATTCTTGATCAATAGCATATTATTTTTCAAAACTTAAATGTGTCCAAGTGTTCTCCTAAAGCTAATTACCAAAATACTCAATTTTATCTCTCATCATATTTTGATCATAGAAACAATTTCAAATCTAGGAAATAAACTCATATATAGAAGCTTATAATGTTTTCCATAAAAAGAGTCGACAAGAAAAATATCATGAACAAGATAATGCTACAATAAAAACATAGAAATGTGAAGGTTGATAATTTATTCAATAGGGTATTCCGTAAGTATGAAACATCACAATTTTGAAGGTAAAACATGATTATTGCGCAATTGTCCCTAAAGCACTTTCTTTAAAATATGTATGTATACTTTCTTTTCCATATCCTATAGCATAAGATCTTATGGTCAATATTATCCTTCCTAAAGATAAGATTGGTCTGTCCAATCACAACATTTCAAACTGCATATTTTTATATAAATGCCTTGTTTATTAACATCATATGGTCATATATGCATATCCTAGACTCAAATGGAACTTGATCTCCATCATCATGCTAATGGTTGTCAGGTAATGCTAATAAGAGATTTATTTTGGTTACAATGTGAGCATTAATATGAATGTAATAAAATTTCTCCACAATGTTTCATACAAGAAAATACTCCGCTTGGCCTAGAGGTACAACAAATGTAGGTATCCCATATAAATTGAGAGGTAATGAAGAATGAATGCAATAATAATCCTCAAAAATATAATTTAATGTGAAGTGGACAAAGCCTTAGTTAAATCTCACTATTGAAAAGATGCAGATATCATATATAAATTGAGAGGTTATGAGGGATGAATGTAATCACAATACCTAAGAATTCAATTCAATATTCATTAATTGGGTTTCAAGCTTCCTATTGAGGTCCAATTGACACTTTTTGGTATCATTAACATTCAATGAAAACTCAGAAAATTTAAATCACAAAGGACTCCATATGGCTTCCAAATAAACAAACAAAATCATTTTAAGGGCAAAGTTTCAAAAATGGCATTCATTATTCAATGCAACAATAAAGCAACTTCAAGCAAAAAAAATTGTATCCCAATGCATTATCAAAAGTTACATGAAGTAGGCAACATTGACAGATGCAATTAAAGCTCCTACTAAGGTTTGAACAACAACAAAAATCAATTTGTGCCTTTTCTATGGTAGGAAAAAAGGATATTTTATTAGGCAGAAATTTCAAAAGAGGGGTCAGACCTTTTGACTTCTAGAACTAAATATATATATACAACATGAAGACAGAGCAAGCTTGGATCAAAGCAGCCAAAGAATCTAGTTATTGCACATTTTAATCTTTGTCTCGAGTCCTCCAAGAAAGAAGAGTTCAGGAATCACAATATAGAATCAAAATATTGGATTATGAACCTCAACATAGACCTTTCCTTGGCTGCAAGTGCTATTAAGGAGGATGAACATCCTCATGCACCTTCTGTTGGAGCTGGGCTGTATGGTTCTGTTGCTATTGTTTAACTACCTCAAATACTCAAAGATAAGTTTATGATACATTCTATGTAGTGCTTTTTGACATGATCCGTATAGCTTTGTATACAAAGGCTGACTTTCTACGTAAAGCATTATAATTCTAAATGTTTTTCATGCATTTTTCATATTCTCTAGTAAATTCCATCTACAGTTTTTTAATTATTTATTTGTTTTTATTTTAATTTCTTAATAAGTTTTTTCCTTTGTTGTTTCCCGTTTCCAGCTTAAAAATCAAAAGTGATGACAAAATGGTGCTCTTCTAAACCCCACTTTTGGTTGCATACTACCTAAATACCTTAGGTCAGCTTGAGGTATCAAAAGTCCCTAAAATATGGAGGGGAACCTCTAACAAAAGTTGATCCTTGCTAAGAGGCCATCATGAGAGTAAGGATGATCATACTTTCTTTTTTTCTCTTTTCTATAGGATTGGAGCCAAGGTTTTCTAGGTTTGCTTCTCCAATGGGAACTCGGTAAGAGTTTTGCTTCTTCAATAGGAATCAGAACCAAGCTTATTTGGGTTTGCTTCTCTAGCTGGAACCTAAGACATAGTTTTTTGGGTTTGCTTCTCCAACGAGAAACCAAAGCCAGGGTTTTCTTTTTGGATTTGCTTCTCTAGTCGAAACCGAAGCCAGGGTTTTCTGGGTTTGCTTCTCTAGCAAGAACTAGGTAGGGTTTCTGGGTTTGCTTCTCTAGCAAAAACTAGGTAGGGCTTTCTAGGTTTGACCCAATGTGAATTGGAGTCAAGGTTTGTTGGGTTTGCTTCTCCAATCAAAACTAGAGGTAAGGTTTTCTAAGTTTGCTTCTCCAATGGGAAGCGAGTAGGATTTCTAGGTTTACTTCTCCAATAGGAACCAAAGTAAGTGTTTTCTAGATTTACTTCTCCAGCCAAAACCAAAGCCCGAGTTTTCTGGGTTTGCTTCTCCAGTTGGAATCAAAACCTAGGTTTTCTAGGTTTGCTTCTCCAACAAGAAACGGGTAGGGTTTTCTAGGTTTGATTCCCCAACCGCAATTGGAGCCAAGGTTTTTTGGGTTTGCTTCTCTAGTTAGAACCAGAGGCAAGCTTTTTTTGTTTTGCTTCTCCAACAAGAAGCGGGTAGGGTTTTTTGGATTTGTTTCTCCAATAGGGACCAAAGCAAGGATTTTTTGTGTTTACTTGTCCATGTGGAACCAAAGCCTGGGTTTTTTGGGTTTGCTTCTCCAACGGAAACTAGGTAGAATTTTCTGAGTTTGTTTCTCTAAGGGGAACTAGAGCCAGGGTTGTTTGAGTTTGCTTCTCCAGCCAAAACCAAAGCCAAGGTTTTTTGTGTTTGCTTCTCTAACCGGAACAAGAGCCATGGTTTTTTAGATTTGCTTCTCTAGGAACTGTTGGTTACGAATCTGCCACTAGGATAGGATTTTAGTGTAATGCGCCCTAGATTCGCCCAGCAGATTGAAAGGCCGGAAGGAAGGAAAGCCTTCCGTGCCAATCTCCGGAGAAGGCCGGCTCCTTTGCTTTCTCAGTTGGGGTTTTCAGCTCAGAGTGCAGGAAAGAAATTACAAATTACGGAAAGAAAGACAAATATGTTTTAATTCGGGTGGGAAGATAAGCAGCACGGTAACTAACCAATCACCACTACTAACAACAATCAAACATAAAACATGTTGCAGAAACTATCAATGCGATTTCATCCTATGTATCCTCTACTTTCATATTCCAGATATACTTAGCTATCAATACCGATATCCAGAAATGCAGAATAACAGTAATCAATAACATAAGCAACATGAGGCAGAAATATTCGGCAAAGGCAGCATACAAGACAAAAGACAATTAATAGAGCCAAGTATATTTTGTATTCAAATGCAAACGCACAGCTACAGCAATTTCCTAGCAGTATATCTCCCTTCCCCCCTTTTACAATGAAACGGAACTGCTATTTATAATGCCATGTCCCCCTGATTACAATTTTGAGCACAGGATCCCAGACCTGGCAAAAGCTGACAAAAGCTGACAAAACTTGTGAGCGTGGAATGTACTTGCAGCAATGTCCAATTGGAGACGTAGCAGCTTCGTGACAATCGGTAGGTGAGGAGTAGAGTCTTTATCAATGGTGGCAGGCGTAGTACGTTCTGTTAATTCACGCCCGCCCACCTTGGCGCACTTCCTGTCACATCCCGACTCCTTTCCCGAAACCAACCGCCTGTCAGGTCTTGGGGCCACCGATGAAAAGGGAAACATCTTCACGCTCGGGCCTACTTGTCCTTTTCATTCTGCCCGATGGCGCACAAAAATGGACGCGCAGCCGGACGGGGGGAGCGCACTCGGACGACCCTTCAAAACTTGGTGAATCCTGGCTACCTTCCACCCGGGGGCGCACAAACAGCCGAGCGCCGCCCGATTTCGGCCCGAAGTCGGGCGGCGTAATACTTAGACAAAATGGGGCCATCCTTCCTTCTTTGGCCGCCCGGGTGCGCATCCTTTTTTGGGGCGCCGCCCGACTTCGGCCCGAAGTCGGGCGGGCCAACACTTAGTATTTTTCGGGCTGCTCCTTCTCCTTTGGCCGCCCGAGTGCGCGCCCAACCTATGGCGCCGTCCGACTTCGGCCCGAAGTCGGACGGCACCAACACTTAGACAAAATTGGTGCTGCCTTGCTCCTGCCGCCCGGGTGCGCGCCGATCGCCTGGCGCCGTCCGACTTCGGCCCGAAGTCGGGCGGCCCAGGACTTAGTCGTTTTTTGGGGCCGTTTTCTGACGCTTCCGCCCGGGTGCGGCAAAACTTGTGAGCGCCGCCCGGCTGCGCTGCGCAGTCGGGCGGCCTCCATACTTAGAAATTTTTCGGGCAAATTTGCCCATTTACTAAAAATAACTAAAATGACGCAAATGCAAGGTGAAGAACAGGAAAGAGATAGCTGGGAGAAGAAAAAGAAGAAAGGGAAAGAAGGAGGAGGGGAGGCAGAACAACAATCTTTCAATTTTTCAATGAATAAGGCACCCCGTGCAAAATGTGGCAACATTCCTGGCGGCTCGCGGGGTATCGAGCACGCCTCGATGCAATGAACCCTGCCTTTATCCTTTGGGCGCAGAGTCCGTGCTGGCCCCTGCATCCTTCGCTGCTGCTGCCGAGCTCCCGACTTAGGGAGCTGTTCTTCTTCTGGATCGGTTCCAGCAGTCTCTTCCGAACCCTCTTCTTCTCCTCCTGAGCCTGATTGCTCAGCCTCCTTTTCCTCTTCTTGTGGGGCAGGATCAACCCGCTCTCGGACATGCCCATAAGCAGTCTTTGCCTTAGCCCAGGCTGCCTCTTGGAAGGGCTCTAGGTTGGCGATATCGTGCAGCGCCTTCCTGAAGGCCGCAATCTTGTGCACATCAATGGTGCCATATCTTTCTCCGAGCTCCTGGAGACAAGTGCTGATCTTGCAATATTTGGACACCATTTGAGTTACCTGTGCCTCCTGCACTGGTTCCGCCCAGCCATCGATCTCGGAGGTATCTACCTCATACTTCTGCCAATTCTGCTTCACCTGCTCAAGGGGCAGAAATTCCCCGTCTTGGACGAAACCCGGGAATCCGAGCGTGGAAAGGGTTTGGAAAGGGGCTAGGCAGATGTTTTCCTCATGGGTTAAGGAATCTAGCATCTTCCTGGCGGCCTTGACTTTTTCTAATTTTTCAAAATAATTCTGCAAGATGATTCTTGCATCTGCCCAGTCTAGGGCGATCTGTGACATAGGGGGAAATTGGAGGCCTGTGCGCTCGCACTCTTCAAGCTTCATTGCCAAGCCCAGCCACTGCTTTGCTCGGCGTTCAGCCTCCTCTACCGTAGGCTTTCCCTCGGCAGAAATTTCTCCAATCCTGGAGACATAGTTCAGGACGGACAGCGACCTAGCAACATTCGTCCGACAACCCTTCAGCAGGCCAGCCCTCATTTCTTTAATCTTGTCCTTAGAGAAGGCGGCAACTTGTGAAGCTTTCTCCTTTAGCAGCGCTTGAGTGTCCAGAAGTTGTTTCTGTAGCGCAGTAACGTGAATCAACGCCGCCTTCTTCTCTTCTAGCAGCTGGTCCGCTGCTGTCTTTTGGGCTGCCGTCTCCTGTTGAGAGGCTACGAGCTGGTCTTTCAGTTTTTTCACCTCCTCCCGTGCACTCTCCAGTTGCGTCTGTGCTCTAGCCAGATCTTCCTCAAGCTGCCTTTTATCATTTTGCAGCTGGTATAGTTGTTCCTGCCTCTCGAGGCGTTTGATCATCAGGTTGTCAGCTTTCCGGCGGATCCCGCAGATGTCATATTCTTCGTTGAGGTCGTCGAAGCTTTTCTCCTTGACTGTGAGCTGGTAATCCGCCTCGGTCATCTCCCCTAGGGGCTTCTTCACTTTAGGCACCAGCTTCTCCGTTCGGACCACTCTCCTGTCCAAGTCATACTTGGCGCGTTTTTTTGGACCAGCGATCTCCTCGGCTCTTCTTTTCTTGAATCCCTGGAGAAAGGAGACAGAGCGCGGGACAGCCTTCGCAGCTAGAGGCTGGTCATCTGTGATTCGTAGCTGTTTTTCAGTCAGCTCCAGCTCGGCAAGCATAGGGTATGTTGAAGCTAAGTCCTGCTTGGGCATCTTCCCGGTGAACAATGAAACAGAGGATGGGCCAGAAGAGACGACTACTTTCGAAGGGGATTGGGTCCTGGGGGAAGCGGGCGACTGTTGTGGAGGTGGAGATGGGGCAGCGGCACTAGGTGAGCGGCGAGGGGACCGAGAGGATTCTTCAGCGCTAGCCGTGGGTGACAGACCTAGGGTTTGACCCAGAGTCTGGAGGGCGTTAGGGTTTCTGGCGTAGCGGGCGAAAGACTGTGGGCTGGACTGGGGCTGTGTGACTGGTGACGGAGACGAGGCCGCTAGGACGTGCCCAGATGCAGAAGATGGAGGAGTGATAGAGGGGGTGGCTAGGGTTTGCAGTAAAGGGGGAGAAGGCGTACCTGCGGGCTCCGTCGGAGCCGGTGTTTGGATGACCCCCGCAGCCCACGATTCCGCCTCTTTCTGCGGGCTGTCGTCGATTGAAATAACCTCGTCTGCAACTGCCCCAGCTGGTGCAACCGCTGCTGCCTCCTGTTTTACAGCCTGCTTCTTCGACCGCCGCTCTTTAGGCTTTTCAGAGCGCTTCCTCTTTCTTTCCGTGGGAGCAACTGTTTGCTCAGGGGAAGCAGAGGCGGTTGGTGCATCAGGGGCCTGGGCGCTTAAGACAAATTTGTATTTTGGCTTCTGAAGGCCCGTGTCTCTAGTGTCTGCCTCTGCGGCTGACTTTTCTGACTCCTTCTCTGACTGGGGCGACTTCTCAGCCGTTGAGGACAACATCGGGCCCACCCTCTGACTTTTTGATGCTTTGCTGCCGGAAGCTCTTTGTACAATCAAATGCTGAGGCGGAGGCTTCCTTTTATGCCTTTTTGGAGCGCCTTGGGGGACTACACCTCGGAATACGAACGGCTGCCACTTGTCAGCGAATTCGTCATATAGCTCTGAAAACTCATCATCAATGGACAACGACTTTTTCTGGGATTTATCGTGCCGCGTGCGACACCTCATAATCCAACATTCAACGATTTTGTCTTTTGTCCACTTGAGCGGCGCCACCTTGGCCAACAGCCTCCTGAAGCCAGCTGAGTCCGGCCTGTGATCTGGGTTGTGCTCGGGGTCGTAGTCAGCTTCAACGCAGTAGAAATCATGCCATGGGGGCCATGTTTGCATTCGTTCGACATGCCACTCCAGTTCATCTCCCTTTCGATTGTTTCTTTCGGCCATTATTTTTGCCCGAGGGCAACTGTGTACAAATTTCCTTCTTGCCCCAATCGGGTCGTACTTCCATCGCTGTGGCAATTGCACCAGACCGAAGCTGAAGAGGGTCTCTTCCAAGTAGACATGTTGCCCGACCTCGTTAACCTCCACGTCTCCCCAAATGAGAGGATAGTTGAAGACGTGGCCCTTTTTCTTGCCAGCGCCGTACTCTTCTTCGACGCAATCCGTTTGTCGTCCCGCTTCAAGCCCAAAATGGTACTCTGAACAGAAATAGGGCAGCAAGAACGGCTTTCCCTTGAAGCCGTGGATTCTGATGACAACCCCCTGAGTCAATCGGAAGGTGTCCCCGAGCTCCATCTTCGCCAGATATTTTTCCATGTGTCGAGGGAGGCGATCTGCCTCGCCGTCGAAAAGAGCTAGGCAAATGCCCATAAACTTGGAATTGAATTCATAAAACGACTCTTTTCTGTACAGCAGGGTTGTCCACTCATAGACTGGTAACGGCGCTCCCTGCTTATCCACCTTGTTGACCTCAACAGTCTTCATCTGGTAGTGCATGTGATACAAGCAGAGCCACACCAGGAAGGAACAGTGTCTAAATTCGGTCGTCTGGTTCTGCTGCAGCTTCACTAGTCCAGAATGAATGGCGTACGCCACCCAGTCTGCCCAGTCGAAATATATAGGGCGCTTCCCGGTTTTCAGTGCGCTGGTGTCGTAGAGTTCTTCGTTCATGATGCATTCGGCGAGCGCCCATTGGTACGGGTACACCACTTCGTCGATGCCGCAGCCCAAAACCCAGGCGAGCATAGTGTAAATATTGTTGCTTTTGAATCGTGCCAAGGGTATCGGGCGCGACGGCCACCTGGAAGCCGCCAATGGTTGCTCCAGCTCTGAGTTGAGGAAGTCCCTTATTCGCTGGGATTCGCCGCCCCTGGTTGTTTGTTCGTTCAGGTTGACCCTTTTGAGTATGTCGTTGGGGTCATGCTCAATTCCTGGCGTGAAAGCCGGCTGGACGCTCTCCTTGAAGAGGGTGAACAACACTTTTCCTTGACAGTCGCAGACCTGTCGGGCAGCTGGTCTGTAGTATGTCGCAATGGATTTAACCAACTCCGGGCAGTAGTGGACTGGGGGGCATAAGAACCAGTAAAGGTTCGATTTAAATGCTGCCCCGAAATGATGCGAAGCCGCAAGTTTCTTACCCCACTTCTCCACAGCGGGACGCAGCTCGGTGATACTGACTGAATAGTTGTCGTCCTTGTATCCGGCCAGGTGGTCAGTTGGTGGCGGTGGAGGACCCTGCCTTTTCGCGCTCCTGCCTCTGGTTTTTCTTTTCGTCTCCTTAGGCGCTGCGCTCCCATGGGCGCTGGAGGGTGTCGGGGTTTCTGATCCCTGCTCTGATGAGTCGGAGGTCGCCTGCATGGGCGTCTTCCCTTTAGCCGAGCTCGGCCCTTCACTCATGGTGGCGAAGAATTTTGGAATTTTACTGCTGCAATTGCTCAATTCACAATTCACTTCCCCTCGCGGCGCTGCTCGAATTTGCTTAATGAGCTTTGATAATACTGAGTGAATAAATTAAAACCGCTTTTCTAAAAGTGGGCAAGAGCAGCATTAATGGCGACTGAGGAATTTAAAGTTTTTTTTTTTCTTTTTGCCCGAAGTGGGTGATTAGCGCCGTTATTCTTCGGCGGCCGCGCGTGGGATGCTCTATTGGAAGGCGTGACCTGGTACTCCATTGGGCGTGGGTGCACTTTTTCATTTATGAATCACGCTTCGAAATCTGCGCAATCATTCCTTAAAATCTTCGAAACTCGTGCCAATAACCACGTCACCGCCGTCAATCTGGGCACATATTTCAAAGCATGTATCTTCGGCAAGCGTGCTGGGAAAAATCTAAGGCAAGGACCCCTTCGACCAAATGCGCTCGAAAAATTGACGCTGCCCGGCTTCGGACTACGGAACCCGCGCCCTTGGGAGGCCCGGACTTGGAAAATTTTTAACACTTTTTCTTGATCCCGCCCGACTTCGGCCGGAAAAGCGCGCGCCGTCCGACTTCGGGCGGCCATGACCCAGCACTTAGCAAAATTTTGAGCGCCCCCTTTTGTTGCCTTCGAAGTGCCCTCCCAGGTGCGCAAATCTGGACGCGCGCCGCCGGGCTGCGCAAGGCAAAATTGCGCAGTCGGACGGGGGACTTAGAAAATTTCTTGCGCTTCCGTGTGTTGCCCCCGCCCGACTTCGGCCAAACCTAGGTGCGCCGCCCGACTTCGGCCCGAAGTCGGGCGGCTCTTCCATACTTAGAAAGATTTTTTGAAATTTTTCTCCCACTTGCCTGGCGCTTTGACCTCCTGACGTCGCACGAAAGCGGGTGCGCAGCTCGACTTCGGGGCAACTTTTTTGCGACTTAGGGCGAGCCTTACTGCCTTAGCCATCTTTGGAAATTGCCATGCACTTCTTCCGACAAAAAATTCGGCTCTCTTTCGGACAAAGCAGGAAACTAAGAAACTGGAAAAATATTTACATTCAAAAATAAAAAACTGGAAATGCATAAAACTTGAATATGTACAAAGGGAAATCCTGGGTATTTTTCAGTGGTAGTAGGCTTTCAGATGAAAGCCATTAACGGGGATTGGGAGGACCTGGCCCTCCATGTCTTTCAGCAAGAATGCGTTGAACTGGTTTACCCGAATGATCTCGAAGGGGCCGCCCCAGAATGCATCGAGCTTGTCATGATTTCCTGGTTTGGCCTTATAGGAGTCCCACTTCAGCACCAAGTCCCCGATCTTGAAGGCCCGAGCAGTGGTTCCTTTTGAAAACCAGTTCTGCGTTGTCTCAGCATGCTTGGTAAAGGCTTGATATGCCTTCTCTCTTTCTTCCTCCAGCTGCAGCAATTGGGCCAATCGGGCATCAACCGGGTCTTTGGCAACTTTCTCATCTTCTAGCAGCCAGAGCGCAGGCATTTCGATGTGGGTCGGCAAGACAACCTCCTTGCCGTATACGAGCGCGTATGGGGACGTCTTGATGGACTTCTTAAAAGATACGCGATCCGCCCATAACGCTCGGTCCAGAAGCAGGTGCCAGGACCTTTTGTTCCTTTCCACCGTCCTTTTTATAATCTTCAACAGATTCTTGTTAGTGGACTCGGCCAGGCCATTCCCCTGCGGATAGTAGTTTGAGGACATCTTGTGGTAGATGTCGTATTTGCTGGTGAACTCCGTGAGTACAGCGCCTGCGAACCCTGGACCGTTGTCTGTAACTATTGCCTCTGGGATCCCGAAACGGGTGATGAGACTCTCCAGGAAGCCGATGACTGTTTCCTGGTCTGCATGCTTAGTAGGAATCTGCCACTAGGATAGGATTTTAGTGTAATGCGCCCTAGATTCGCCCAGCAAATTGAAAGGACGAAAGGAAGGAAAGCCTTCGTGCCAATCTCCGGAGAAGGTCGGCTCCTTTGCTTTATCAGTTGGGGTTTTCAGCTCAGAGTGCAGGAAAGAAATTACAAATTACGGAAAGAAAGACAAATATGTTTTAATTCGGGTGGGAAGATAAGCAGCATGGTAACTAACCAATCACCACTACTAACAACAATCAAACATAAAACATGTTGCAGAAACTATCAATGTGATTTCATCCTATGTATCCTCTACTTTCATATTCCAGATATACTTAGCTATCAATACCGATATCCAGAAATGCAGAATAACTATAATCAATAACATAAGCAACATGAGGCAGAAATATTCGGCAAAGGCAGCATACAAGACAAAAGACAATTAATAGAGCGAAGTATATTTTGTATTCAAATGCAAACGCACAGCTACAGCAATTTCCTACCAGTATATCTCCCTTCCCCCCTTTTACAATGAAACGGAACTGCTATTTATAATGCCATGTCCCCCTGATAACAATTTTGAGCACGGGATCCCAGACCTGGCAAAAGCTGACAAAAGCTGACAAAACTTGTGAGCGTGGAATGTACTTGCAGCAATGTCCAATTGGAGACGTAGCAGCTTCATGACAATCGGTAGGTGAGGAGTAGAGTCTTTATCAATGGTGGCAGGCGTAGTACGTTCTATTAATTCACGCCCGCCCACCTTGGCGCACTTCTTGTCACATCCCGACTCCTTTCCCGAAACCAACCGCCTGTCGGGTCTTTGTAGACAGGCATATTGAGATATCCTTAATTGCAGAACCAGTTTTGATATTATGTGTTTTATTGTAAATGCACGCAAAGTGTTTGACGAAACGCCCGTGCATATATTTTAATGTTGTAAGTGCAATTTAATATTGTACGTAAAGAATAAAGTCATGTAAAGTCATATTAAATCATGTAAGTCGGCTAAATAAGCTATTTCGTCCTGTAGTGCAAATGAAATGTAAATGCAAAGCAAATGCACATAAAATGTAATTTGAGGGTAGTTGCAAGGTAGTTGGAGAAAGTAACTACTTGGTGGGTGTATAAATAAACCCCCCCTCATTCATTAGAGTTGCTGAAGATTGGTACGTGAGCAGATTGAAGTCTATGGGCAGAATGCAGTCTAGCATGATGTGCAACCATGAGGGATGTTCAGCCTAGGGTTGAATGGTTGATACGTGGAAGAAGTATTGCAGGGAAGTCAGGCAGATTGATGGCAAAGTGCAGTCCAGTCCTGTGTACAGCCATGGTTATGCTGACTGTAGGTTGTATTGTTGAAACTGTAATGCTGTATCATCCATGCCATTATTAATATAAAACTGCTGTAATTTCTGTTATCTGCCATTGTTGTTATTACTGCTGTTATTAATGTTGTTGCAGAATTTCTGTGCATTATTATTGCTATACTACAATGTTGGCAGATCTGTAATTTATTACGTGGAAAGGGAACTGTTGGAAATATGTAAAATCCCTTTCTACATTCTGGCGCCGTTGCTTTACGAAGTTGGGTCCAATATTGGTGACATAGGGTTTGAAGAAGTGAAACCCTTGGAAAGACGGGCAAACGAAGAACAACGCAGTGCAAAGACGGAGGAGAAGGCGAGAAGCACGCAACAAATAGGCGCAGCACCTGACGGCTGCACCATCCGACGGCTAGCCCACCTGACGGGTAGCAGTACCTGACGAGTAGTAGCACTACCTGACGGGTAGAAGTACTTGACGGGTAGCAGTACCTGACGGGTAGCACTACCTGACGGATAGAAGTACCTGACGGGTAGCACTACCTGACGGATAGAAGTACTTGACGGATAGAAGTACCTGACGGCTAGCAAGACCTGACGGCTGGCACACCTGATGGCTAGCCCAGTTTGCCTGATGTCTAGTCCAGTCCGTCTGACGTCTACAACAGCAGAATACGTAGATCAGTCAGTTGCTGAAGAGTAGAGTCCAAGAGCAGAGCAAGAAGGAGGTGACCGACACATTGCTGATAGGAACGAAAGAACGGGTACAAGGACAACCAAGAGTCAAGGAAAATGTTGATTGATGCAGAGATATGTTGAGTGGATGGTAACACCTGAACAAGCGGCAGGAAGGTTGCAGAGGAGTGCAGAGGACGGGAGTCAGGCACCAGAGCAACAGCACGCGAGGGCTCAGGAAGGAAGACCAAGGCCACAATCGATATCCCTGCGAAGGAAGTCGCGAAGTAAGGAAGTTGAAAGATGACTGTTTGGTGAAAGTAAGATACCTAAGACTAAAAATACCCGACGAGGAGCAGCATAGCAGAAACCCCACCAATGGATAACATAGACACCCAAGCATTGGAGAATTTGCCACTTTTCACAGGAGAAGGGAAGGAAGACCCGATTAGGCATTGGAGAATTTGCCGTATGGAGTGGAAAGCGATTGGGCAGAACAATGAAGAAGATTGGAGGAGGTGGTTTCCTGCAACGTTTCGAGAATCTGCAATAGATTGGTACATATACTTACCGCAAGTCAAGTTCCAGACATGGGGAGAGTTACGTGATGCATTTGTGGAAGAATTCCGATCATACGACACTGACGAAAATTATAACATTCAAGGAGAGAAGGAGCCTATTTGTTCTTACAATCGAAGGTTGAGTAGGTTGTTTGACTATGTGGAGAAAGGCCACTTAGAGGAATCAAAGACTACGTGGTTCATAGATGGACTTCTCCCTGTGTATGAAAGGAAGATGAAGATATTTCCTCCAAGATCATACCAAGAGGCTTTGGATTATGCCTTGACTTGGGAAAGAGATGCAAAAACCTCACCGATGAAGGAGACTCGGACAACTAGAGAATGCAGTCAGATGGCGACGAAGGAGACGTCTGAGGTGCAGACGTCTGAGCAAGAGCCGTCTGATGTGGAGATGTCTAAGGTACAGACATCTGAGCAAGAGCCGTCTGAGAAGAAGACATCTGAGGTGCAGACGTCTGAACAGGATCCGTCTGAGGTGGAGACGGCCGAGGTGAAGTCTGCAGTGCATCTGTCGGAGGAGCCGTCTGAAGAGAACCCGTCTGAAGTGGAGTTGTCTGAAATCTACCCGTCTGAAGGAGTTAAACGTCGAGCAGTCAGACTAGACGTCTGGCCATCCAGCCCAGACGTCTGGTAGTCAGTCAACTCAGACGTCTGGCAATCCGTCAGTCCAAACGTCTAGCCGTCGGACCCAGACGTCTGGCCGTCTGTTTGGTCGTCCGTTTGGCCACTCGTCCCAGACGTCTAGCAACCTGTCCAGACGTCTAGCCCATCTATTTGCGACGTCTACCCTTACCCGTTTGAGACGTCTACCTGTGTACAATCCGTCTGAGACGTCTACCCATCTGAGCTGTCTAACCCGTTGTCCTAGACGTCTAGACATTGTACCCGTCAGACTCCTCAATCCGTCTGGTCTAATCCGTCAGAGACTAAGCTGTCAGGGATTGTCGTCAGAAATGTTGACGTCGGAGGCAGTGCAGTCAGAGGAGTTGTCGTCAGAAGCACAATCCGACAAGGGAGAGGTCTGTCAGAGGATGATAAGCAGTCAGTTGGATCAAGAAAGCAGTGAAGTAGAGCTAAAAGAAAGCAGTTTGAATGAGTTGAAGGAAAGCTTCCAAATGGTTGATGAGAAGAAAAATTTAGTTTGGACATTGAGGCTTTCAAGGGTTTAGTGAGGCGCAGGCGCCGCCCTCGACCCCGCAAGGGACGCTGTCCCTTGACCCTCGCAAGGGGACTCCCGCCCCCTTGACCCCCGACACAGATGGCGGAGGGCATTACCGATTATGTTCATGATGTTGATGGCATTGCTCATGCTGATGATATGGCTTATTGCAAAAAGTGAAGTGCCTATTCAGAGAATGTTGATCATGTTGATGCTACACATACTTGTAGCAGCAGAAGTGCACAATCAGAGAATCAGATGTTGTGAGCAGCCCCAAGTAAAGTTTATTGCCAAAGATGTATGGAACAGGAACAAGAGGAAGGAGCGTGACAAGAGATCCTATTACATTGCTCAATACTTCTATTCCCAGTGTTTAGCTCGTGTCGTTGAGGACAACGACCAGTTTAGAGGAGGGGATAGATGTAGACAGGCATATTGAGATATCCTTAATTGCAGAACCAGTTTTGATATTATGTGTTTTATTGTAAATGCACGCAAAGTGTTTGACGAAACACCCGTGCATATATTTTAATGTTGTAAAGTGCAATTTAATATTGTACGTAAAGAATAAAGTCATGTAAAGTCATATTAAATCATGTAAGTCGGCTAAATAAGCTATTTCGTCCTGTAGTGCAAATGAAATGTAAATGCAAAGCAAATGCACATAAAATGTAATTTGAGGGTAGTTGCAAGGTAGTTGGAGAAAGTAACTACTTGGTGGGTGTATAAATAAACCCCCCCTCATTCATTAGAGTTGCTGAAGATTGGTACGTGTGAGCAGATTGAAGTCTATGGGCAGAATGCAGTCTAGCATGATGTGCAACCATGAGGGATGTTCAGCCTAGGGTTGAATGGTTGATACGTGGAAGAAGTATTGCAGGGAAGTCAGGCAGATTGATGGCAAAGTGCAGTCCAGTCCTGTGTACAGCCATGGTTATGCTGACTGTAGGTTGTATTGTTGAAACTGTAATGTTGTATCATCCATGCCATTATTAATATAAAACTGCTGTAATTTCTGTTATCTGCCATTGTTGTTATTACTGCTGTTATTAATGTTGTTGCAGAATTTCTGTGCATTATTATTGCTATACTACAATGTTGGCAGATCTGTAATTTATTACGTGGAAAGGGAACTGTTGGAAATATGTAAAATCCCTTTCTACAGTCTTGGGGCCACCGATGAGAAGGGAAACATCTTTACGCTCGGGCCTACTTGCTCTTTTCATTCTACCTGATGGCACACAAAAATGGACGCGCAGCCGGACGGGGGGAGCTCACTCGGACGGCCCTTCAAAACTTGGTGAATCCTGGCTACCTTCCACCGAGGGCGCACAAACAGCCGAGCGCCACCCGATTTTGGCCCGATGTCGGGCGGCGTAATACTTAGACAAAATGGGGCCATCCTTCCTTCTTTGGACGCCCGGGTGCGCACCCTTTTTTGGGGCGCCGCCCAACTTCGACCTGAAGTCGGGTGGGCCAACACTTAGTATTTTTCGGGCTGCTCCTTCTCCTTTGGCCGCCTGAGTGTGCGCCCAACCTATGGCGCCGTCCGACTTCGGGCCGAAGTCGGACGGCACCAACACTTAGAAAGACTTCGGCGTTCGGACGACACCAACACTTAGAAAAAATTGGTGCTGCCTTGCTCCTGCCGCCTGGGTGTGCGCCGATCGCATGGCGCTGTCCGACTTCGGCCCGAAGTCGGGCGGCCCAGGACTTAGTCGTTTTTTAGGGCCGTTTTCTGACGCTTCCGCCCGGGTGCAGCCAAACTTGTGAGCGTCACCCGGCTGAGCTGCGCAGTCGGGCGGCCTCCATACTTAGAAATTTTTCGGGCAAATTTGCCCATTTACAGAAAATAACTAAAATGACGCAAATGCAAGGTGAAGAACAGGAAAGAGATAGCTGGGAGAAGAAAAAGAAGAAAGGGAAAGAAGGAGGAGGGGAGGCAGAACAGCAATCTTTCAATTTTTCAATGAATAAGGCACCCCGTGCAAAATGTGGCAACAGGAACCGGAGCCAAGATTTTCTAGGTTTGCTTCTCCAATCAACTAGAGACAAGGTTTTCTCGATTTGCTTCTCTAGCCGAAACTGGAGAGAATTTTTTGGGTTTGCTTCTGCAACTGGAATGGGAGACACGATTTTCTGGGTTTGCTTCTCCATTGAGAGTCGGGCAAGGTTTTTCTAAGTTTGCTTCTCCAGCAGGAACTGGAACCGGAGACACGGTTTTCTGGGTTTGCTTCTCCATTGAGAGTTGGGTAGGGTTTTTCTAGGTTTGCTTCTCCAACGGGAACTAGACCCAGGGTTTTCTGGGTTTGCTTCTCCATAGGAACCAAAGCCAGGGTTTTCTAGGTTTGCTTCTCCAATAGGAACCAGAGCCAGGGTTTTCTAGGTTTGCTTCTCCAACGGGAACTAGAGCTAGGGTTTTTGGGTTTGCTTCTCCAATGAGAACCAAAGCCAAGGGTTTTCAGCTTGCTTCTCCAATGGAAACTGGAGCCAAGGTTTTCTGGGTTTGCTTCTCTAGCGGAAACTAGAGCTAGGGTTTTTTGGGTTTGCTTCTCTAGCGGAAACTGGAGCCAAGGTTTTTTGGGTTTGCTTCTCCAATGGAAACTAGAGCTAGGGTTTTCTGGGTTTGCTTCTCCAACGAAAATTGGAGCTAGGGTTTAACTAGAGTTGGGGTTTCTGATCTAACATGGAAACTCCACCTTCGCATGCTCTTCGAACAATGTTAACTCCCAAACTCAAGTACAATCGCCTCACCAAATGGATTGCAGAAGTCGAGCATTTTGGCATTGAGCTTCAACGACAAATATCACAACTCCAAAACCAACTTTGCGTGAAGGACGCTACCATTGAGGCCCTACAACGTCAAGTCCAAGAACAAGGTGAAAAGATTGTCAAAATAGAAAAATCTGAACGAACTCATGCATCTCCAACTGATGATCTTCACCATCTTCAAGAGGTCGTTCATGATATACAACATAAGCAAACAAAGATCCTTGTCCAACATGAGAATCTCAAAAACGAGACAAATGCTCATCAACAGTCTCTTCAAAAACAGGTTGAAGAACATAATTCATGGGTTCAAGTGGTTAAGGGGAAAAAGACTTCTCCCATTGTGGAGTTAGCAATGCAAGCCAAATTTGATGAGGAAAGGGCACGTCAAGCCAAAGAACTCAACCTTCGAGTTCGAGGTCTTCCAAAGCCTATTGATCCCTTAAAGGCAGGCCATGATTTTTTGCATAACACATTGGATATCAAGGATGTTATCCTTGATCGAGCTTGGGTAGCCCCTGATGGCACTCTTCTGATCCGATTCCACTCATCTGAGGAACATTTGAGGGCTTTAAGAGCCAAGAAGAAACTTTTTACTTTGTCCACAAAAATTTACTTGGATGAGGACCTCACACATCTTCAGATGGAGGAACTACAGAAAGCACGTGTGCAAGTGATAGCTGCTCGAAAGGACAAGTGGGCAGTTATCTGTGACCGAAAAGTTGTGATTCGTGACTCCCCTCCTTCATGGTGGTCACGTCCTTGGCCTATAAAATGAAGGTGTTCTCGAGTCCCAATAGGTAACAATAGCCTCTTTATTGCTTGTTGGAACTGTAATGGGGCGATATGGTCTTCCCTGGGTACATTCCAAGATGTTATTTCTTCATGAGATCTTGTTTTTATCACAGAGACCCATGAGAGCCCAAAACGATCTCTTCCACCAATCAATGGTTACTTTTGTGTTTCTACTTTCAGGCACGTGACATGTCGATCAAGTGGCATTTGCAGTTCAGGTGGTGTGGCATGCCTCATTTGGGACTGCCTTCGTCAACATGTGTCATTGGTCACGTCAGATGAGCACTCCAAATATATGTGGTTTCAGATCAAGAGGGGCCCACCCCCTCTTAGAGACATCTTCATAGCAGTATGTTATTTTCCTCCAACATCATCAACTTTTGCCATCCACTCTGATGGTGACCCATACTTGGATCTCTACCCGGAGATTTCTACATATTCATCAATGGGTGATGTCATTCTTTTAGGTGACTTCAATGCCCGCACTAGGACCCACCAAGCACCTTTTCATGATCTTACAGAGGACGAGTTTTGTCTCTTCGAACTCAACCCCAAGGATCTTGCATTCACTAGGACCTCTGTAGATGAGAAGCATCCTATTACAACTTATGGAAAACACTTGATTCAGTTGTGCGAGTCACATGGCCTCTTGGTTCTCAATGGGATTCCTCAATTTCCTAACTCCTCCAGGTTCACTTGTTTTCCACATGTGGGAGGTGCGAGTGTGGTTGACTATGTCATCACCAACAAGACTTTGCTTTCTGATATTCATGACTTTCAGGTATCTAGTCAGCTTCCCTTGGCTGATCATGCAATGTTGACTTTCTCCTTGAGTTCCTCCTCTTTCACCTCTCCATCTTTTCCTCCTCCATCGCCCAATCCTACCAACCATCCCATGATTCATTTTGATCCATGTTTGGCCGATGATTATGTTGCTCGTCTCTCCCAATTGATGTCCCAATACTACTCTCTTAATTCCACCACAACAACAACCAAATATGAATTTTTGTCTCGTACATTATGGGATGCAGCCCTTGACTCCTTTCCCCACACTTTTCCTCAGCCAAAGCCTATTCGTCGCATTGGTGCTTGCCCCATGAATCATTGGTATGATGAGGAATGTAAGTCCATGCATCGAAAGCTCTGTTTTGCTCTTATCCATGAGCCTACAACTATATCTTCCACTCGAAGGGAATATAAATGCCTCATTCGACGTAAGAAGCGAAAGTTTCTTGTCGCTACGCATTGTGAGCTTCTAGATGCTCTTCATCACTCTCCCAAAGCCTTTTGGCGCACTCTTCTTCCTAGGAAGCCCCATCCCATATGCATCAATGACAAGTCCTAGGTCTCCCATGCTAATTCTTTATATGATATCCCAAGGCAGCCCACCATTCATATCTCTTCCCCCCAACATCATGTCACCTCTTCTCTTCAAGGGACATCAAAAGAGCTATACATAAATTAAGCACTAGCAAGGCTGTTGATTTTGAGGGATTTCAGGCTGAGTTCTTGAAGTATGGTGTTGAAGCTCTTGGCTATCCCATTGCAGAATTATTCAATGAGGTTGTTTGTTCTGGGTTCCCTGCCTCCTGGTCACAACATATTATCCACCCCATCCACAAATCTGGGGACTATTCAGATCCGAATAACTACAGAACTATCATGATTGGGCACACATTTGCTAAGCTTTATGCAACAATTTTGAATATGAAACTCTCAGAATTGTTGGATCAAGGCAAGCTTAGAGCGAGAGGGCAGGCTGGTTTTAGAAGGGATCATCAGACTATTGATCATGTTTTCACTCTCAGAGCTATTATTGAGGAGGCTCGCCAACGGTCCTCTAAAGTGTTCTGTTGTTTTGTGGACTTTAGAAAGGCCTTTGACACCATTCCCAGGCATCTTTTATTTCAAAGACTACATGACATCGGCATCTCGGAGCTCTTTATCACTACCATCAAGAGACTATATGAGGTAGTTGTTGGCCATTTTCAGACAACTTTTGGTTTCTCAAAGGATGTCCAGAGCACCATTGGCATCAAACAAGGTTGTCCTCTTTCTCCTTCACTCTTTGGGATCTACATTGATGAGCTTGAAGAATTTATTCGTCAATACACACATGTTGATGATGGTTGCCTTCTACATCATGTCTTGATAGCTATATTGCTTTTTGCAGATGATGTTGTTCTTCTTGCTCATACTCCTGAGGGCCTACAAAGACAATTGGATGCTCTTGCTCGCTTTTGTGACTTAAAACAACTAGCAGTCAATCTTAGCAAGACTAAGGTGATGATCTTTAACACATCAAAGAGTACCCTATCTAAGTTTCAGTTCTTCTATAAGGGTGAGTCCATTGAGATCACCATTGCTTACACCTACTTGGGGGTTCAGTTTACAGGTCCTTCCCTTAATCTTCGACCAACTTCACAATCACGTCTTTGCAAGGGATACACATCTCTCTCAGTCTTGGAACGCCAATGCTTCCAACAACACTTTCAAGACATACCTACAAAGATGCACCTCTTTGATTGCATCATCAAACCCATAATCCTTTATGGATCTAAGATTTGGGGTCCAAGTCTAGGGTGTATTGATTGGGCTCGCATTGAGAGGGTCCAAACTATTTTGCTTCAACAATTTATCCGATGTAAAAGAACAATTCCCCAATGTATTGTTCAAGCTGAGTTTGGCATTCATCCTCTTCATCTTGAGAGCATCTTCAGAATTATTTTTCAGCTTCATCGCCTTAGATCCATGGGTGATTGCACCTCAAGCCAAGAGAGATACCCATATTTGGCGCTTTGCTCCTTAGAATGCATTACCTCTAGGGGCTCTTTTGGTCCTCATCATGGATGGTACTCAGAAGTTATTTCTCTTCTTCAATCAGTTGGCATCTCCATAGATCAATTACCTCCTTTCAAATACTCTTTAAATGCTCCTCCCCACCTTCTTCCTAATAAGAGGGTAATTAATCAAGCAATCAAAGATGATGTTTATCGACAATATATTCAAATCACTTGGGTCGCTCCATCTCAACCTCTTAGTCCTAAGTTGGCCTTCTACACTAAGCATTTCATGAGGATTAAGAATGGCATTATTACTCATCCTAATTATGTCAAGCGACATTGGACACACAACCTTAGGATTCCTCTTGGTCAACTCAAAGTATGCTCACATCAATTGCAAGTGGAGACAGACCACCATATTCCTCAAGAGGATAGGGTATGTCGTCTTTGCTCTATTCGAGAGGTGGAGACTGAAGAACATTTCATCTTCAAGTGTCATGTTTATTATGAGATTCGAGGGAGGTACTATTGCTTGTATAGAGACTCAAGTGGATCACTTGCCACTTTTTTCAGCTATCCTGACCAAAGATGCTTGGCTCTTTACCTCAAGGAAGCTATCACTCTTCAGCATCGGTTATTATAGGAGATAGACTACTACTCGACTAATCACCTCATTCTTTCACCCTATCTCTAGTCGAGAGTAATAAGCACTCATTTGAAGCTACAACTATCCAAAATATTAATGACAGATCTATGCGCCCTTGTCTACATACAAGAGTGGCTACTAGGGCTTCAGTTCTTTCTTCTTGCTTACAAAGACAAGACTGCAATTCTTCGACATCAAGTTTCAGCCACCCCTCACATACCAAGGAGTTGTAGACAAGCACAACTTACTAGTTTCTTGTCCTCTTCTATTGGTTCCACAACCATGGATGCTAGAAGAGTCTTGAGGGATCGAACTCCATGTCCTCCCAGGATTATCCAACCAGTCTCTTAGGCCATTCTCCTGGGAGCATCATTAGATCCTGTGTTGGCCCTTTTGGGATAGTTGGTGACGACAACGATTGTGCTTCTACTTTACATCCCACTATAGATTAATGTTGGCGCTTGGATCCATTGGAGCTCCTTTCTATCTCTGTTGTACCTCAACTTCTAGATCTCTCTTAATCATTACTTTTAGCATGTTAGGGTTTATCCATTTTGGGTAACCCTCGAGGCTGTAATTTTATGCCATACAGTTGTTCCACTTTAGAGTAGTTTACACTAGATTCTTTACTCTAGTTTAGCTTATTTTCGTAGTACTTTGTGGTTACTACAATGCATTGTAATTTGTAACAGCTCTTTTCAATGAGTCCCATTGGCCTACTTTGGCCATCTGTGGACATTAATAGAATTATCTTATCTTATCTAAATCCTGTGTTAACCATTATCTTAGAGGCATTTCCAATAATGTTAAAGATTATATATCATTATAGTGCAAAAGGATGTTTCATGGATTTTTCTTTATTGCTTGGACATAAGGTCCTTTACTCACTTTCCCTTTGTGGCAATCTGAAGATAAGAGACTCGTATATAAATTATAAAGGAGCTACATGAAGTTGTGGCTTGTGAGTTGCAGGAGGAAATATGATGCCTTGGAATTCCATTTACTAGGTAACTGTATACCTCCATTGGGCTTCTATTCACACATGTTGACACAAAAAATTTCCTTGTCTATTTGTAGTTTTGTTTTTACAGTAAATTTGAGCAATAAAAAGAAATTTTAAAAGCTTATCCAATGCATCCCAACACCTTAGTAGTGCTATAATAGTTTCCTCTGGCTTCTTAACTTCACATTGAGCATTAACTGCAGAGATTATGTAGGACATGTTTGAAAGAATGAGTAAATGCGATATACAAGACCTGACAAATTGTACTCATAGCATTATCAAGGCAAATATTGATATCTTCTTGATTTCAAGACTCTCACCATTAGAAGTAATCAAGATTAACAATAAGGTAATCCAAATCAGCCAGATCTCAGGGAATTAATTGATATGTGAGAACAAAAGCAAATGTTTTTAACAAACTTTCTGCAACAGTTTACAAGATATCAAGAAACTAATAGTAGTAAACTGTAAGATAGTATTTTATCTAGTCTTACAGTCACAGGCATCAAGGACCATTTGTATGATGTTAAGGAAGAGAAGGTAATGGAAATGACTGACAATTGAAATCCCTTAAATAGCTTACAGTACCCAACTGGTAGAAAAGTTTTTAGTACATAAAACAAAATATGATATCATTATAGGATACCCTTTGCATCAATAACAATGGCAAAGTGTAGGCTCCACTATGTTTACAAAGCCAACTCTTTCCAGTTAGACAGATATCATTGTATTCATCTCAAGAGACTTTCTGTTGTATAAGGAAAATATACCTCTTCATCAATCTTATTTACTATCTCCACATGTCTTGGAAGAAGTTTTTGCATAAGCTCAAAAGGCCATTTCTCCAATGCTTCAGGAAGCACCGTATGATTTGTGTACGCCAATGTTCTGCATTTAACAAGGTACATGCATCACATCCTTGCACAAATGCATTCTACTGGAACAATAAACCATGTTTGACATTATAAGGAGTGGCAATATTAGGTGTACAATAATTTATAGAAAAGCAAAGGAAATCTCAATCTACCTTTGAGTAATATTCCAAGCTTCTTCCCATGGCAAACCTTCTACATCAATCAAGATACGGATCAACTCCAGTATAGATAATGTCGGATGTGTATCATTCATCTGGATTGCAACCTTTGAGGGAAATTGTCTCCAGTCAACATTATGGTCAGAGCGTCTTTTGAAAGAGGAAATTATGTCTTGAAGAGAAGCTGAGCACAATGTGTACTGTTGCTTCAACCGAAGAATCTTGCCTTCTGTTGAATCATCCCCAGGGTACAAAACATAGCAAATCTGTTTCATGCAAGCAAAGCTCAGCTGATGACAAAGACTTGATAAAGTGAAAGAGAAATGCATTCACTAGATGAAACTACATAAAAAAAGTTAACAGCAGTTTACATCCAAAATTACACACTACATATAAGAATTTCTTCATTGAACTTCATCAAAGTTTTTAGAATTTTGGATATTGTTTTGGGCCAAATGAAACTTAATTTAGTTGAAAGGTAAATCCGCTCCAAATGCAAGCAGGAAGGAAACAGAATACAAGCTTAGATTGCTAGACATTATACTAATCCTTATCCTATCAATTTTCTTCCAGTGGTAAATGAGCAGTACTGGTGGAGTCCTCTTACACTGGTTCTGACTATTGCCCTAATTTCACAAAAGATTTTGGGAATTTATGTTGTGGCTGATTCACATGATACTTTCAAGTAAATGTTTCACTGTTCTACTCAGACAAATGCCTACAAGCAGTATGACATGTAAAGGTGAATTTTTTTTATTTTTTACTTTTTCCTTTTTTTGTTTTAATTTAGGTCGCAACCAAGCCAGCACGACCCTTGGGCATAGGGAAAGTTTTCACTTTACCTTATATCATTGGTTCAATTTTGCATTTCAACCCTTTGATCAAGCAAATGATATATCACAAGTCTTGCCAATCCATCTAAGCCTGAGGTACTCCTTCCTACACCAACTGGGGATGACACTCAGTGCACTATAAAGTTTCGTAGATGATGTGGCTATATCGTGGTAAGAGCAAGGAAATGGAAAGAAAATCAAACTAGGCTAATTTTGCATCAAGGTAGATGTAAGCTAGAAATAAACTCTTTTAATTGAGCTAAAGAGGTTGCAGCTAATGAGTTGAAAACTATCTCAGAAAGTATGGCACAACAGGTGCTCAAACTATTAACGCTTTTGAGATGCATTACGAAGAGTGAGGTGCCCACAACTTTACATTTTTCAGTTCTGAAAGAGGAACATCAATCTTAAATTTAAAAAAATAAAAAAAATAATATATATATTTGCTCTTCACATTGTTTAGGAGCATTTTCAAGGTCTTCGCTTCAGTTGGTTCAGATCCTTTACGAACTACCTAAGCATTTGGTCCCTCAGAAGATAGAAAATTACGAGAGATGTTTTGTATCTAGAGAACTGAATCTGAACAAGCCAAAGGTAGCCATTAAGGACATGAAAAATAACAAATAAATCTCGAGCCCCAATAGTATCCTAACTCATTTCTACAATTAGTCATGGCATATCGTTGAACCACCTCTTCTAAAAATGTGTCAATAATCTATCAAAAGAGGAACAACAAGTGAGCTGGTCAATACTTGCCCAGAAACAAGTTGGTAGGAAAATAGCCTCCACTACTCATTTAACAGCTCATACAAGATCCTAGCAAAGACCATGGCTATGGGAATCAAATTGCTGCTGGCTGGAGTTGTCTGAAGAGAGCAAACCAGATTTAATAAGAGAAGAGTTATCCTTGACAACCTCATTACAGTTTGGGAAGGTACAGATTAAGCATGGAGGTATAGACAAATGACCCTCTTCTGAAAAATTGATTTTGATGAAGCATATGACAGTGTAGTGTGCAATCGTGTGGTGGGGGTTTGGCTTATCTTTTGAAATGGCCATGAAAACTCCCCTTCCTTATGGACCTACAAGGGTCAATTTGAAGGGCAATCTTTCAAATCCTATTCGTTAGTAGAGATCTGTACAACAGGATTGCCCCTTAGGTCCTTATCTGTACTTCATTGCAGCTAATGCTCTTAGCTATTTGCTAGACACGTCACAAGTTCAATGGAAATAAGAGGAATTTCTTTGTCCAGGAAGACTCAGCTTCTGAATATCATTTCTAACTGACTTTGCTCTCAATCCCGAGCTCACATAGCACTCAACTTAAGGCAAAATGCTATTTCTCCACACATTTGATAAATTAACCAGTGCAGTAACTAGCGTACGAAAAACTGAGTTACTCATCATAGGTGAAGAAGATCCAACCCCTTGGGCTTATTAAAACATAGATTGGAAACCTAGTGAGATCATTCAGTAATTAGGTATCCCATTTGGTATACACATTGTCTGAGCTGACAAATGGAGTTGGATCATAACTATTGAAGCATGCACGGTGGCTATTTTTTGTTCTTTTCTTTTTTTTGTGGGATCAATCAAATGTCTTTGCCGAAAAAACGTGGATTGTCCCATTGAGTGTGCCAGAATTATTGAGCACAGAAATCGTCAAGTGAGATTTGCACCCATAACTGCAATTCAACAAATGGATGGGAAGGAGTCAGTTTACTCTTCCCAACCTCCAGATTTGGTTCAGTTCCCTGCTCATAATCGAAATAATGTGAAATCTAAACTCAGTACATAAAATAAACCTGATCTATTATTGTGAACATAAGGATGCAAGAAAACTAAGTAAATGTAGAAAAGCAAATATGGTCGAAAGTCATAGCGAGATTAGCATTGGTACAATCAGAAAATCCAACAGTGACCAAATAAGTTCAGTGCATCAAGTTAAATCTCCGAATAACTTGGTCGAAAGTCATAGCGAGATTAGCATTGGTACAATCAGAAAATCCAACAGTGACCAAATAAGTTCAGTGCATCAAGTTAAATCTCCGAATAACTTGTAGTAGAATGAAAGAAAGGACTAACAAGGCAAAGGAGGGCAGAGCCACTGATTCCATACACTCATGAATAAGAGGTTATAGACACAGTTGATTCAAAAATGAATGCACCATCTTTCATTTATTGCTGTCCAAAATGACAAGTAGAACTTGATTTCAAAGAGTAGCTCTAAAATCGCTGCAGTTCAAATTAACATGCAGTTTATAATGGTGATAGTTACAAGGTGATAAGGTGACATCATCATCTTTATCCACTATGGCAAACAGGGTGCACAAAGCTGAGCAAGGCACATTGGATAGAAGTGGGGTGCTCTATTTTGATAGTTTACTCTTATTAACAGAAATCATTCACCATTATGCAGAAATATCAAATCATTAATCCACAAATAATTATCCACAATAATAATCCACACAATGAGACAAAGATAGATAATACCCTTAGGTTAGGGCAACACCAATAATACTCCTTAAGGAAGGAAAACTCCACAAGATCTCCCAAGACAAGAGCACCACTTAGAGAGGGCAAGACGATTGCAGGTAATACTTCATATGAGTGATGATCTCCATGATGATTACAATGACAATACCCCTTCTTTATATACCCATCTTATAAACCCTCATCCCACTCATTATTATAATATAATCAATCTTGGGTTATGTGTAGCCCATGCCAACTATCCATAATACCTATATACAATATCATATCATATCCCCATTTACCTATTCCTAGGTACCATAGCAGGCACTCAATTGGAATGAGATGCACAGGACAAGAGCAAGGTGCACTCAGTTGGAGTGAGGCACACTCAACTTGGAGTGGGTGGGGCGTACTTGGATGGAGCAAGGGGCACTGCTTTCAAATAGGGTGCACTTGGACGAAGTGGGGCGCACTACTTTCAAACAAGGCGCACTTGGAGGGAGCAGGGCACACTACTTTCAAATGGGGCACCCTTAGACAATGCAGGATGCACTCGGACAAAGCACTTGGTCAATTTTCATTGATTTATTCACTACTTTGTCTTCTACCTCAACTTGTGCGATAGATCTTTGTTTATTGAGTGATCTTTGTTTATTGTCTTCTACCTAAACCCACAAGGATGTCAATCCCGATTGACGTAAAATCCCAAATTGTGCCTTATTCTTTGGCCTAGAGTCAAAATTGAGGTGGTCTCGCAACAAAACTCATGTTGAAGGAAATTTTACCTATAGCAACCTATGGGAGGATACTAGTCTGATGCAATGGAATAGACAATGGCACGAATAAGGTGATGATGGGTGATGAGAAGGGTTGAGATGAGGACACATTAGGTGACACAATGACGCTTGTGATATGGGGGACTAAAAGAAGCATGGATGGTAATGGAATAGTTGAGGATGGTGGCATCAATGAAGGTGTGACAAACTAAGATAGGATGATGTAATTTGGTAATGGCGAATGGGATGGCCTTAAAACTAGACAAACTGAGATGGGATGATGTAAGTTGGTAATGGCAAATGGGATGGCCCTAAAACTAGAGCAAGCATGCCTACTGGTGACCCTTGGACTAAGGTTGCGCTTATTGGAGGTGAAATGAGCATAGTTGAAGTGAAGGGGATTTGAGAAGCAAGAACAGAAGAAATGAGAGAGGAAGCATAGTGATGGAAATAGAAGAAACAAGGGGTGGAAGTGAAGGAAGATGGTCGTGGGGTAGATGGTGGAATTAATTTGTGCTTCTTATAGGCAGGCGGATTTCTACATAAATAGTGAATTAGTTTTGTCAATTTCTGTTATTTTATAGTTTGTACGCAATGTGTTTGACAAAACGTGCGTACGTATAATTAATAAAGTCATGAAACGTAAATGTTAGTCAAATGCATGTCAAATGTAATTTGAAAATGATGAGGTATCCAGTAGTTAGTTGGAGAATGCAACTACTTGCTTAGTTGTATAAATATGATCCCTTCCTCATTCATTCGAACAAGGGTATTGCATGTTGGTATTGCACACGGTAGTGGAAGTTGGGTGTAATCAGACATGTATTCGTGAGATGCTTGTTCCAAGCCATCTGAGCTATGCTATGCAAGGCCGTCTAAACTGCTTTGCAAGGTTGTCTGATATATGTGCAGTGTATCCATTTGTAATTGTAAGTTATTCGCATTGTATATTTTGTTTATTTAAGTGGTAATGGAATTGTGTTGCAATATGTTGTATTCCATTTCTACATTCTGGCATCATTGCCTATTCGAAGTTGGGTCAAGCTTGGTGACATGGAGTTGTGACAAGCAAATCACTTGGGAAGGTGCACAACGACAACAATGGAATGATTACAATGCATGAGACGAACGATGTAGTTTCCCTCGAGAGGAGGGCAGATTGGAGGTCACAATAGATGAAGATGCAAACTTGTTTGTTGATGCTAACTAAAGGCCGACGCACGAAGCAAACGTGCAATTAGATGAGAAACCAGACCCGCAAAGGAACATGCACAAAGGAGACATGCAAGGGTTTGTGCTAAGAGACTTGCAAAACGACAACAGAGTTTTGCATGTTGGCAGCAAATTTGCATGTCGACGACATTGAGTTGCATGTCGGTGCCAGTGAGTTGCATGACAATGGTGGAGAATCACATGACAGCAAGTTACATGAGGAATTACATGACGGCCAAGTTGGCGATGTCCAAGTGCTAGCGCATGAGGAAGAAGTGAAAGTGTTCGCATAAGACGGTGATGTGCACAATAACATATGCAAAGGTGACAAAGATGCATTCACTTATGCAAGCAAATGCATGCATGCAGATATGGCAATTTGTGTTCATGTCAATGAAATTGGATGTGAAGAAGCTAACAAGAAGTTTACTACAGGAGAAAACTTGGTTTTGCAGGAAAGGCTAGGAGTGGTTGGAGCAAGTTGTGCAATAGAAAGAATGCATGACAAATGTATGGCACTAAAGCAATTGCAAGTTGGTGTATCTAATGGTGAGCAAGACGGGAGTTCAACATCGGTGCAAATGCAAGAAGGCGTGTGCGCCAATGTGTGAGACGGAAGTCTGGCGCTAAAGCAACAGCAAGCTGGTGTGCTCAATAGTGAGCGGGATGAGAGTCTGACTTTGGAACAATTACAAGTTGGCACATTTCATGGTGCATGGGACAGGAGTCCGACACGAGCAATTGCGATGGTGTGTGCCTCATGATGTGTGTGAAGGCAAGACGCACAAACAACTTTTGCCAATGTCAAACCAACCTATCATGACAAATACCAATTTTGGCATCTCACGCATCCCATATTTCAAGGTGGGGAAACAGAGGACCCAATCAGGCATTGGAAAATTTGCATCATGATGTAGAAAGCAAATGGGCAGAATAATGACAAATTAGAGGAGTTTATTTCCTATGACATTTCATGGAATCGCAATATACTAGTACATGGGAGTGCCACAAGGCGAAAAACAAACTTGGGATGAGTTGTGCAAAGCATTCGTGAAGAATTTTCGATTGTTCCACAATGACAATGAGGTCATTGCTGAAATTTATAGAATGGAACAAGGTGAGAAAGAGTATGTTCATTCGTACAATTGGAGGTTGAGTGGGTTGTTTACCCATCTAGAGGAAGATCCATCAAGATGCATTGAAGAAGAGGTGGTTCATGGAGGAACTTCTTCCTATGTACTAGTAGAATATTAGGGTGGTCCCTCCAACATCATATCAAGAGTCCTTGAAGCGAGGCTTAAACTTGGAAAATGATGCAAAGACGTCATTGAAATGTTGGGATCATGTTAAAAGTGACCCTGAAGATGAAAGTGACTATAATGTTGAGAGTGACTCTGACAGTGAGAGTGATGATTTTGAGAATGAGTATTTCATCATTCAAGTGTTAGGGTCAAGAATTCAACGAAGGAAGTGACTCTAAAGGGAAGAACAACAAATCCCAGGACGAGAGTGACTCAAAGGACGCAAGATCATGTAATGTTGGCAATGCCATTTGTGGGGATAGTTCGCATGAAAATGTCAAAGTGTTGCAAGTCTAAACAAACCAGTGATGTGTAGAGAGTTCGAAGCACCAGAGAAATGTCACAGCCCTAGTCAAGAAGCATAAGAGGTGAACTTGATGAACCTAATTGAAATTGAGGAGGTGAATTTGATTACAATCGAGGAGGCAACAATCAAGCAAATAGTTGAAATTGAACAAGAATAGGACTGTTGGTCACAAATCTGCCACAGGAAAGGATTTTGTACGTATACGCGCCCTAGACCTGGACCAACATTGAAAGGCCGGAGGGAAGAGATGCCCTCCGTGCCAATCTCTGGAGAAAGGCCGGCTCCTGAACTAAACTACTTGGTGTTTTAAGACAAGAGTGCAGGAAAGAAATAAAAGGATAGGGTAAGAAGTGTGAACAATTTTGTGGGAAAGAACCAACAACACGATTATCAACTAATAACTTGGAACAACAACAATAAATACCAAGAATAATGCATAAATGAACATCACGCAAAGTTCCCTATGTATCCTCTGGAAGAGTTCCAGAATTCAACTATTCTCCCACGCCTAAATCCAGATTTCAGAATTACAGCGATTGAGAAAATAAATGAACGTAACAGAAACCACTAACCACAGGCGGCATAAAAGGAGTTTAACGCAATATTATCTCCCCTATGTATCCTTCAGGAGAATTCCAGGGTTCTGTCCCCAATTACACACCTAAATTCAGGATTCAGAATAACGGTATACAAACGAAGACAGAATAGCAGAAATAATCACAGAAGGCAGCATACAAGAGAGAAATGAGCCGAAAGTCTTTAATATCAATTGCAGGAATCAAGTTACAGCAATTTTCTAGCAAAAGTTCCCCCCCTTTTCCCATTACAATTCATGGGTTTTTATAGAGGACCCGACCCTCTGAGCCATCAATGCACAAAATCCAGAAGTACGCTCTCGAAAATCTGAGAAATCTGCCTTCGCTCCTCCCGTGACCGAGCTCTCACATCTGCTTCTATATTTAGCAGTTACGACCGCATTAGCCGGGGAAATCTGCATTAATGGGCCGCCTGACTCGTCCTGAATCTCCGGGTGCGGTGCTCGAGTGGCTGCCAGGTCCGTCGGGTTCTCCTCCTGCGACTGATATTTCCTTTTCCATTGCCAAAAATGAGTCCCGGGTCTTTCGGGCAAGTAAAAATGCATTTATGAAATACTCGATTGCCTCGAAAAGATACCCGGCCTTGGTGTGTGTGCCCTGGAGAGCTTCGCCAAATTCCAGTTCGGGGACCTACTTTGCGATGGATGTGAGCCGAAGCGGGACTGACCTCTCTGCATGGGTGCTTCGCGCGAAGGGACCTTCAAAAACAGCTTCGCAAGGACTTAGTGCCGAAGCAGATCTACTTCTTCAAAACATGGCTCTCAATCTCTCATTGCTTCGCCGGGAAAATTGCTTCGCAAATGGATGCTTCGCTGATGGACTAAAAGAATGCTTCGCTGCGAAGCTTTTTCAAAATGGCCATTCGGGGTTTTTTGGCCGAAGTAGAATTTTGCCTTAGGATATTTCTCCGACTTCTCCAAGGCAGCTAGGCTCCTAGTGAGGGGGCTTCGCACGACAATTGGCCGAAGCGGGTGCTTCGCAGCATTTCCAGGCGAAGCAAGATCTTGCTGGAAAAACGGTTCGCCAAGGAAAGGGGCCGAAGCGGGTGCTTCGCTAAGATTTCGGCAAAGCAGTTTTCATACTTGTAATTTTCTCCTTCGCTGCTCTACTGCTTCGCAAAAACGGGGCCCGAAGCTAGTCTCATAGAAGCTTCGCTTGCGAAGCTCTTTTCATGCCTTAGAAAATTTTGGGCATGTATTTCATTTTCCTGTTTTCTCCTTGCGAAGCTATGGGCGAAGCTTCTATACATATAGTTTATTTACAAAAAGGGGGCAAAAATGATAGCCAAAATTGCTAGAGTGTTGTTTACAACAAAAAGAAAGAAAACAAACCAAGAAATCATCACAGAATTCTGGATTTTACTACCCCTCCAAGCAATGTGACAAAATCGTCAACATTCTTGGCGGCTCGTGGGGCAACGAGCTCGCCTCGGTGTGAGGACCCTTTAGCCTTCATCCATTGGGCCAGAGTTACCTCCAGACCCTTCTCCTTTCTGCTCTTCTTGTTCTAAGGGTGCCTCATCAATTATCTTTTTTCCTCTTTCATCTTCATCGGGTGCTTGTTCCAATGGCGGCGGTGGAAGGCGGTCACGGATTCTCTCCATTGTTCGGCGAATATGGGCCCATGCTCCCTTCTGAAAAGGTTCCCGATCTTGCAGTGCCTTAATCAGGACATGGAACCTGTCGATCTGCCCGATATCAGCATATTTGGCCCTCGCGCTCAAGTCGTTCAAACACGCCGCGATCCTACAATATCTTAAAATAAAATCCGTGACTTGGCCCTCCGTAACTGGCTCCTTCCATCCATCAATCTCAGAAACATCGCTCTCAAAGCTGAGCCAGGCTGGTTTTAATTCTTCTTTTGTCAAAAGGTTCCCGTCATCGTCGGTGAAACTCGGGAAACCCAATTCTGAAAGGTTCTGGAAATATCCCAGAGAGGTACGCTGCTCCTGTTCAAATATGTCCATGAGGTTCTTGGCCTTCTGAGCTTTCCTCACTTTGGAGAAGAAGGCGCGAACCGTGGCCTGAGCGGTGGACCAATCCCTTGTTGTCCGACTCATGGCAGCGACCTGCAAGTCTTGATATTTGATGCTTTGTACTTCAAAGGCCAAATTGAGTCGGCTTCTTATCTCCTGGATGATTTCGTCCACTATCGGCCCTTTCTGGGTAGCAGCGTTCTGGGCTTCGGTAATGTATGACAATATTGAAAGGGCACTGGAGGCCCGAGATCTGAAATTCCTAAGCAAATGCGAGCGAATGTCCTTGATTCTGTTCCTGTCGAACAACTCTAAACTCTCCTTTTCATACAACTGTTGTTGCATCTGCAAGATCCTATATTCAAACTCCTTGGCCTTTACTTCAGCTTCGGCCTGGGTCTTGCTATGATCTTCTGCTTCATTCCGCAGTTGTTCTATCTGTTGTTTCAAGGCATCCCTCTCCTCCTTCATTTGCTCGCATTGCTTCAGAGCATCCTCCAACTGAGAGCGGATTCTAGCCAGATCTTCCTCTAACTTGACATTGGCATTTTCTGCCTCAAAGCGGCGCTGGTTGGCAATCTTGGCGTGTGTGCGGAAAGTCTCTATTATCACATGCATGGATTCTGAATCATTGTCGATGTCCATGTGTTCCAGGTCCTTGACCTTCTCCTGATACTCATAATCTGCAGAGGTCATTTCATCCAAGGGTTTCTGGACCTTGGGAATCTTCTTGACCTTATACAATTTTCCATTTTTCAAATCAATCACCGCGCACTTTTCCGGTTTCGCCAGGGAACGCCCTCTCCTCCTCCTCGCCTCCTTGAGTACTTTGTCGGTGTTTTGACGGGCTCGGATCAATTTCTCTGCTAGAGGGCTCTCCTTGATCATGGCTAATTCATTTTCTAATGAGGCTGGGTTAACAGCCGAAGGGGTAAACAAGTATAAGGACTGTACTGGTGACGTGTCGCCGGTGGGTTCGGTGGCGGGCGTGGTAGGGGGTTTGGCTAGTGAAGCGATAGTATGCGTGGGTGTGGGGTGGGAGTCGGGGTTTGGAGATGAAGTATCACCTTTGGTTTGACCAAGTACCAACGGAATGGTGGCATGGGTGAGTGAAGTGGCGGCTGCGGACACGTCTCGGCCTGACGACTCAAATGGGGTGGAAACACCTATGGGACTGGTGGAATCGCGAGACACATCTGCTACGGCAAAAGAAACTTCGCGCTGGGGTGACTGTACAACTGGACAAGTAAATTTTTTATAAGGCTCTAGGAGACCTTCGGCCGGGACCATTGTTGACACAACTTGGGAAACCAGAGTAGAAAAAGAGGGATGCGTACCTGCGTGCCCTACTGGCAGAGCGGAAGCGGCAAATTCCTGCGTGTTGGGTTCGTTACTTCCAGCTTCTACATCCTCAACATTTTCAACTTTTTCACCATCGTTTTCTTCATCTTGGAGGAATTCCTCCACATTAACGACGTCTACCTCAACACTTTCCCCCGTCTTTTGAGGCACTGTTTTCTCAACATCAATCTCCACCGAGCCTGCTGTAGACTGTTCATTGGAAGCACCGGAGGGTCTAGTGCGAGGCCGCTTCGGATGAGGAGGGGGCAGTTGGACCTGTTCGGGTCCTTTTCTTTTCCTCATATCCTCCTTTTCTTGCTTGCTGCGACGACCTCCCGACATCAACTTCGGAACCTTCAACAGGCTCCTTAAGCGGCTCCTGATGTGTCACTACAACTTCGTCTTCCTCTTCCTGTTCAGAATCATCAGCAATTCTTCTGGGGCTATCGCCCGAACCTGGGGGACTAGGAGGGATGAAATCACCAAAGGAGAGGGGTTGCCAAGATCCGGCATACGCTTCATAGTAGATAGCGAAGTCCTTATCTGTCTCCAAGAGTCCGTATGAATTCTGCTTCCGACGATGAACTCTCATAATCCACCATTCTTTCAATTGTGGTTCGCGCCAATTCCTTATCTCTCCCTTCAAATCGTCTTTCATTTTTCTCCAGAATGCAGAGTCTGGGCTCGGGAAGGGGTGCCGAACGGGATCATACTCAACTTCTATAGTGTAAAATTCATGCCATGGGGGCAATGTCTTCATCCTTTCTAAGTGCCACTCTAAATCTCTGCCGGTGGGATTATTCCTCTGTTCTACTATCTCCGGTCGAGGGCAAACATGAAAATTTTTGAATCTCAGATGGTCCCTCATTACCCCCAAGGGGTCATAGCACCACCGCTGCGGAAGCTGCAGCAAACCGAAGTCAGCAAGTTTATTCTCCAAATATACATGTTGTTTTAGGGCGAAGACTTCTACGACTCCCATTTTGAAAGGGAAATCGCAAGTCGGAGCCCACTTTCGGCCATGGCCGTAGATAACATTTGTCGCGTCGCTCTGACGAGCGACCTCTAAAGCGAACTGGTATTCAGAAGGATACACAGGCAAGAGGAAGGGTTTCCCCGCGAATCCAAACAGGCGGACGACAAGGCCCTGGGTCAACTGAAAAACATCTCCTTTCCGGTCGTTAACCACTTTGTCTCTGAGGTCCACGGGCACTCGAGGGCAAGAACCCTGCAATAACTGAAGAGCCGGTCCTAAAAATTGTTGGTTAAACACATAATATGACCCCGTCTTCGCTAGGAGGGGAGTCCACTGATATACCGGCAATGGGGCTCCATCCTTGCCGCTTGGGGTAATGGCAATATGAGGAAAATGCCTGTGGGTATGATGGAAAAAGAGCCAAACCAGAAAAGAGCAAGGCCCAAAATATTGGCCAGTAGCAGCATTCTTTATACTAGCTAGCCGCGTATGCAGAGTTCGGGCCACCCATTCTGCCCAATCAAAGAAAATCGGGTTCGTGTTTGGCCTGGACGGATCTGGAGCATAAAACTCCCCTCGCGAAATACATTCGGCCAGTGACACTTGCCAGGGATACACATCAGCGTCTGTGGACAGGCCCGCGACCCACGCAATGATGGAAAAAATATCAGTGTTCTTAAAATCCTTTAATCGGCGAGGCATCTGCGGGAGCTTACCCGAAGGGAGCCCATCCTTGAGATTTTCACTTAGGAATTTTACCATGTGGCTGGAAGTGTTGAATCTGTCCATCTGTTCGTTTAAAATGACATTGCAAACAGAATAACCTTTCGGTGGCCCCTGCAAGGGAGCGAAAGCTGCTTGCACATCCTCCTTGAAAATTGAAAATAACTTATTACCCGCAGCGTCCAGAACCTGTCTGGTGGATGGCTGGTAGTTTCGGGCGATAGCGCATATCAACTCAGGACAGTGATGAGTCGGCGGAGTCAGATACCAGTATATTTGTGAATAATACGCGGCAGCCCTCTTATTTTCCGCAGACAATCGACTTCTCATGTAGTCGATAGTGTATCGTAGCTCCACGATGCTCTTTGAAAGTTCTGTCTTTTATCCTCTCCCACCCGTCAATGGGTGCTTCTGCCAGTTGCTCATCTTCTGACTCCTCCCCCTCTTCCATGGGCTGCTTCTCAGGGCGCAGGTTCAAATCAACCTTCTTGGGCCTATGCTTCTTTTCTTCCTTGCCCCTTTTTGCCTTTTCTAGAGTCGCTACCTCGGGCTCTTTCCTTTTTTCTTTAGAATTCTTCTTCCCCATTTCGTTCTCAAGGAGCAGAATTTTAATGCAGAAAATGGGAATATCGTAGAGCTTTGGCCAAGTTTCTTACAGTCTTGCTTGACGGCAGATAAACAGCTTATTTATTGGTGAAGCTCGGGATTTATAGCCGAAGGTTATAGCCACCATCATTAATGGCAACTACCAAAATTAAATTCGAAAATCAGGCGGAAGGGATTGCTTTGCTTCTTCATTGGCTTTGCGGCGGGGTTGCACGCGGGTCTATGTACTTCGAGGACCTAGCCCGGCTTCGAAAATCTAATTCCCCTGCCACCTCGTACCTGGGCACAACTTTTAATCATAACGACATTCTCTTGGGATGCGCTCCGCCACCTTTGCATTAAACCCGCACGTCCTGGGCACTTTCCTAGATTGTCGTTGGCACACGTCTCAAGGCACATTTTAAATGCTTCTTGTTTTGCGCTCTACGGCTTGGCGAAGCTGATTTTGGCGCAAAGTGCTTCGCGGTGAACCTCAAACTTTCCCTTGGTCTTCTATGCTTCGGCCCCGAAGCTGCCTTTTCACGGGATCTAGGCTACATTGCTGTCTTACCGGGCGCTTCGCACAAGATTAGCCCCGAAGTGGGGCTTAGGATACCTTAGGAGCGAAGCGCGTTCCTTTGTCTCAAAGAAGTGGTTCGCAAAATTTTCCTTTTGAAGTTGCTTCGCTCAGTTTCCTTTTGCGAAGCATTTTCCATGCCTTTATACTTCGGAGAAGTATTTCTTTTGCCTCTTCGACGAAGCTCGC
Organism: Wollemia nobilis; assembly: GCA_028583015.1. NCBI lineage: Eukaryota > Viridiplantae > Streptophyta > Pinopsida > Araucariales > Araucariaceae > Wollemia > Wollemia nobilis. The sequence goes on from JAQPPZ010017086.1 coordinate 4,235,052, forward strand.
TGCCAAGCGAAGCAGGTTGCATCTGCTTTCTCCTTTAGGATCTGAGGGCTATGAGCCATCCCTTGTTGTCGATGACACATTGTACTCTGGCCTTCTTCGCGCCTTTTTTCACTTCTTGATTTGAAAGTGCTTCGCAGCGAACCGACATACGCCAGCTACTTCGCGCGGAAAAATTCCGAAGGAGATTTTACTTTTGATTTGGCAGAGATGAACCTTAATCACGAGACAAAACTTCATTTTCACAATGGCGTGAGAATGCAATCTATATCTAACTACATGTTTAATTCTAGAGACTCTTAAAACAAAGTTTGTACAAGTATAAACAACAGTATATATAAGGATTAAGATTTTCAAGAAAACTTTTAATGATAGAAGGTCTTCAAGTGAAGACCGTTTACGGGAATTGGCAGAGTCTGACCAGTCGCATCCTTGAGGATAAAGGAGTTAGCTGAATTTACTTTGGCAATCTCGAACGGCCCTTCCCAAAACGCATCCAGTTTTTCATGATTACCTGGCTTAACCTTCCATGAATTCCATTTCCAGACCAAGTCTCCCACTTTAAATTTCTGGACGGAGGACTTCTTCTTGAACCAGTTTCGGGTGACCTGGGCATGCTTTGCGAAGTTCTGATATGCTTTATCCCGGTCTTCCTCGAATTGCAATAATAGGGCTAGCCTAACTTCCATAGAACCAGATTCTGCTTCTTCATCACTTAACATCTTCAACGCAAGAATTTATATATGGGTTGGTAGGATAGCCTCTTTACCATACACCAAAGGATACGGTGAGGTTTTTATCGACTTCTTAATAGATATTCGATCAGCCCGTAAGGCTTATATAGAGAATTTTGCCGCTTGAACATTAAATGCACACCAACAAACTATGGCGGTGGCAGCCAAGATAAGAGTTACAAGAGAGTACAGTCATGAAATAGTTATTCAGGCATGGCCGGGACTGATGACTCCCCAAGAATGCAGTTGAGTTCCTTCAATGCCCGACAGGCTTGGCTTGTTGGCGCTGCCTCCTCACTCGCGGGGACCGCTTCCGTGGAAGATAGACTTGAAATCCCGGAACATCCAGTCTGGAACCTTCTCAAAATGGCTGCGCTCGGATGGATAAGGATGCACCTTAACTTTGCTGATGTGGAGCGCAACTGGGAAAGACCGTGTCGGAGTTGACAGGCCTGGAAGTGAAGCGCAACTAGATGGTGCACCAGAGCCCGGCGCACCTGATGGAGTGCGCCAAAGCCCGACGCACCTGGTGGAGTGCGCCACAACTCGGCACACCTGATGGAGTGCACTAGAGCCCGGCGCACCTGATGGAGTGCGCCACAGCCTGGCCTACAGTTAGTCATTTTTCAGGCCGAGGTCGGGTGTTGCGCCTTTGACCATTTTAACCTACGTTGTGCCCTGCTGGTAGTGCGCTCCTTCTTCTCCCTTGGGCCAAACTGCATCAGGGGACTTGTCACAAAATACCATCGCCATCGGAAGGAGGATTTTCCTGCATGGTCAGTAGACAGAAACAACTGCACACTGTTTTAGGTTCTGTAGCAAGGGTTTGGCAGAAAACTCAGGAGAGAGAAAAACACATTGGAAAAAGAGAACAGAGTTTCTGAGGAGCAGAAATTACTAGAAAGCTTAATGTACACCATGTTGCAGAAGTGACAACACATCCTTCATGGCAATTTGTTCATGGGGAAGGGACATGGCATTTATGAGGCAAGGTCACAATGCCAGAATCAGTAATCAGTGTCATCAAGTGCCTCAAGTCCTTTGGTTGTCTTAGATATGTATAATCAACATCAAGCAATGCCACAAATTTATTAGTCGCATACAAAATCCATCCTATTAATGATCTGCTTGCAAAAAACCAAGGAAGACTACAACTTTGATGCAAATTTCCTTCATTGCACAATGCCCAATAGATATAAGTTTACGCACTCTTGAATCAGTTTGTTGATATTTTCAATTCATCATTTGGAATTCCTCTCCACTGCAAGCTGAAGCACTCCATTATTCTTGCATTCTGATCTCTGCTTCCAATAGTCCCTTGCATTCTAAATCATCATCTTTCTAATAAGCTCATTGAGCATCTTGGACAATTAGTGTCCTTCAAGTGAACTACACCAAAAGTTCATCTAAGATGCATACACTGACAAAGTTGAATGTCACTTTGACATCTGAAAGACACCTGCAGTATTCGAATAGTACTACAAACCCAACAGCTAGGTTTCAAAAGTACTTACACTAACTCAATCTCTATGACAAAGCTCCCTAGAAATTCACATATGTTTCCCATGCACCACTAGCAAAATGTCTAATAGAAAGAACTTTAACTACCTAATCTATAGTGGCCATGGATGTGTGGTTGCATGTATTTCCTTTCAAACATTCCAACCACTGAGCACAACTGCTAGTGTGTCTCAATGTGATCATTGCTTCTCAAAGATGGCTATTCTTGGACCATGCTATATTAAATCATTCCTAGATGTGTCCTTAACCATATTCTGATTGTAACAAAGGAATGGTTTAGGTATTTAAAAATCTAATTATTCCTAGATGTGTCCTCAACCATATTCTGATCATAACAAAGGATATAGAACAACACTTCAAAAGGCTCTTCTCGTCAATGGCTTCTAGAAAATTGCTATTCTTGGACCGTACCATATTAGTTTATGTTGGTTTAGGTTTTTGAAAATCTAATCATTCGTAGATATATCCTCAACCATATGTTGATCATAATAAAAGGATGTACAACAACACTTAAAAGGCTCGTAGCATCTCTATCTTTATAATAATTGTTAAAGAGAGTGTGGGATAACACCATAACTGTTTAATTATCTTCAAACAGAACTTAATTGTTAAAAATGGTGTGGAACATAAATTGGAAGGTTTTCGCTATCCCCAAACTAGACTGAACCACAGGATTTGATGAACATTAAAAGCCTACCTTTGCTGCATTGAGCTGGGCCTCTGTTGCCTTTTCGTGTTCACCTGCATTGAAAGATTGTAAATCAAAATCTTCTGCTTGAACTTGTGTTGACCAAAGGCGTAAACTGAGTGTTGTTTTGGTCTTATAGCCCGGGATAGGTACATCATAGGCAATAACTTTAATATCTTCCCCACCAACCCAGCGCCTAGTTCCATCATGGACATTCTCCACTTTGCCATAAAACTTAACAGGATATGAAACATCATGCCTTGCAATTTCCCAAGGATTCCCCATCTGCAAGCCAATCACCACACAATACAAATAAAGTTTCTCAAAATTGAACACTATTTCTAAAAATTGAGAAGAAATTTCATCAGTTGTTCATTATAAAGAAAAATACAGGAATGCATTTGAAACTTCTCATATCCAGTGGCCTACATGCATGTCTTAACAGGTCAGTTTACAAATAAGGTTTCTCAAAATTGAACACTATTTCTACTAATTGAGGAGAAGTTTAATCAGTCGGTCATTAGAAAGAATAACATAGGAATGCATTTGAAACTTCTCATATCCAGTGGCCTACATGCAAGTCTTAACTGGTCTACTTGCATAACAGAAATAGTTAAATTCTAACACAATATGCCTCATCAATGAGCCTACATCCAATAAATTACCTCCAACCAGCTTTCAGCTACTTCCTCCTGCCCATCTTTTGTTATGTTTTGATGGAATAGGCCATACTGGTAGCGAAGCCCATAGCCCCAGGCAGGATAATCAAGTGTAGCCAAGGAATCTAGAAAGCATGAAGCCAACCTCCCCAGCCCTCCATTTCCAAGAGCTGCATCTGGCTCCTACATAAAGCACACCATACAGGAAGAAAAGATTAAACGACTTCTGAAAGATGATTCATGCATATGGGATATTGTGATGGAGCTTTAGTCCATCACAATATCCCATAAGAATATACACCACATAACAGTAAGATCTTTTATTATTGTAATAAAAATTGTAAATCTATGAGATTGCTGAAGGGCAGGAGAAGGAACAATTACCTAATTCAAATCACATTATATTTTTACCAAGTACAAGCCTACACATGGCTTATACAAGCAGATAAGGCAATTTCAAGAAGGATCAAAATCTTATGCACAGGCAATATTCCGTCAGTAATCAGTATCAGGCAAGAAAAAGTGAGGATTGACTTTGCCAACTTTGCCAACTTTGCCAAAGCAACAGATCATTCTGGAAATAACCAAAAAATTGTATCCAAAGACATTTAACACATAAACCGGACTAACATCTATATCTTCCATATAACATCACAAGATAATGACAACCACTCAGTGTTATCTTTAAGAATTGAAGTTTTCTTTTCCCTCAGATGATAATGACAACCACTCAGCGTTATCTTTAAGAATTGAAGTTTTCTTTTCCCTCATTTTTTCTTCTTATTTCACCTTTGTTGTATAAGTACCATTTCTATTGATTTTGCCACAAAAATTATTTTCATTCTTGCAGTTAATGTTTTTTTATGAATACAAACCAATATTTCTAATAGTTGAAGTAATATCAGTACACGCGATAATCTACTTCAAGGTTACCAAGGATCAGGGATGAAGTCTGTGTTTCCGGAGCAAGTGTGGACATCAAGTGTGATACAGGTATGGGGATACAGCATATTGCAATATATAATAACATGTATAACAAAAATTAAAATCAAATACAGAAAATCAATAAATAGCATAAGCATTTTATTAAATGGGATGAGCTCAAGTGGTTAAAAATGTAAATTTTCAAGGCGAAGACCCATGTTCAAAATCCAATCAGACAGTATATGCATAGTTGCCAGGATAATTTTTATTTAATGGGTTATATGGGATTGAAATGGGCCCCACCTGTTTTAAATTAAGACCATATAGTGGTATTAAACAATATGGCAATTATGCATGTATCACTTGGCAAGATTCGAACCTCACTCTCCTCCTTGAAAGTCGAGGAATAGAGTTGACAGAATATTATTGTAATATCACTGTGGTTTACTGAAATACCATGGTAACATGGTCATGATGTAACACAGGTCCAGCCTGTTTCAATCCCACATAACCAAATTAAAAAATAAAATTAATATGTATAGATTTATTATTATAATTTATAAAGATCAAAAATTAATAATTAGCATTAAACATCAATATGTTAAATTTCAATTAAAAATTACGGGTGTGGGTACCCAAGCACCCAAGTACCTAGTGTGGATGCGATACAGATGCATGCACCCAGCAGAACGCAAAGGTGTAACTATGATCTACTACCAAAGGAGAAGAGCTACGAACAAAGGGAACCATTCTTCAAGAAAGAACCAAAGCCAAACTGATATTCCAATTCACATGTACTCCTAGGCAAATAGAGAAGAATATTTAGCATATCTATAAACTCATAAGGCACTTCTATTGCAGTCTTCTGCTGTCCAAGAGCTGCCAATCTCTTTGGTTATCAAATCTATATTTCCACATCAATAGTTTAACTACCCATCGAATGGGTTGCAATTCATTAATATTAAATTATATATAACTCAAACGTTAGCGAGCAATTTTATTCCTTGAACAGTTATAATCATGTATGCATAGATAACTATTACTTTCAATACGTCCTCATAAAAAACACATGGGAAAAAATGCCTTGGTATTGTTTTTCACACAGGCCACACGCTTCTGCCTCCTATTAGGATATGCTATGTTGCGATTCATCAAATAACACTGAATCCCTGGTCCTGCTAACAACCAAACTAAAAATAGACTAAAATATCCTAACATAAAAGACTATTTCAAGCAGTGACCTAGTACAATCATTATCCTAACACCCCCTTTAATGACTAAACTGGATACAACCCAAGGTTTAGTCATTACATCTGAATCCTAGGGTAGTGTTTTATTCTTTCAACTGCTTGAAATGAAGAGGACCAATTTTATCATTGAGCTTTCCCTAAAATTTGAACAGACTCCTGCCTTGCTCTGTATCTTGGAACGGACCTCCATACATGTTCAGATTTCCATCTTAAATCTATTCTGCACAGACAGACATGCCTTAAAAAGTCTTACTGCTAAATGTCTGCCTCTGTAGGTTTTATAACACAAATGCATCTTTTTTAAGTTCCCCTATTATTATGATTTCCTCTCACCAAATTGTGTGGGTAACCAGCCTCTACAAGTACCAAATATACTAGGTAATGATGCTGAAAATAGGGTTCTCTTCAAACACATTCTATCTTTGCACCATACACCTTATTTTGTTTCTCTTTTACACCACTGTGGTTTAATACGAAGTGCACAGAATTGCTTATACGGGGATTTATTTTCTTTGTTTGTTTTGGTTGACCCCCAACCAAATACAAGGGGTTCTATTGGTGTAATCTCAACCAATCATCAAAATTATTGTTATACGGATTTCCTCAATTGAACCTTAACCATACATCATATGGAGTTTTTGAACACCTAGTTTACCCTTACCAGAAGCAACATGGGGCTTTGAATGGTTTCACCCTCAACCATCTCAACAAACATAGGGTTTTAAACTGGTGTACCCTTAACCATACTCACAAGCATCTCTACAATGGGGTTTTTCATGGTTTACCCTTAACCACAAGTGCACACTAATAGTGTTTGTGCATTGTATTTCCCTTCATCTAGGAAAATCTATGCACAAAATGTTTTCCCAACATGTGTGTGATTTGGCATTATTCAAATGCATTTATTCAACCAAAGATGACTTGAATACGATTATGTAAGCTTTGCTTTTTCTAGCATACCTGCTCAAAATGGTTTCTCAAACTACAAAATCCACAAGGATGAAGATCTCAACATCTTTCTTGTGTATGACCTCTCCTGCCATGATGGCTGCAATCAAGTTCTTGTTTTGAAACTTGTTGGTCTATACTTGTATTGGTTGTGGATGTCCCTGTTGTATTATTGGCTTCATCTTTGACAAATTTAGTTCTCACACTGCTTGGTTTGCCAACATATAAAAGATCTATATGTCCCAGTCTCATGATTGGTTCTAAGGGATCCATAATCCATTGCCCATATTTGCGTAATCCTCTACCTTCATATCCCATTTTCTGCAGTAGCTATGAACTTATGCCTTTCAAAGCACCTAAATTCATTCTCACATCCATCATTGTGAAGAATACTTGCATAATTATGGCTGCCATATTAGACATCATCATCATCAATATCAACAGAATTCATCAATTGTTACATCATCATTATGATTTATATTTGCATCTTCATCAATAATATCACATAAATCATCAGTATTACAAATCGGATCACTTGTATCGCAAGAAAATTTAGATTGTCAAAGCAAATCATTGGTGTCTCATGGTGCACCCAACACTATTGTCATTTTCTTCTCAAAAAAATGTGGCAGTATTTATTTATGAACTCATCTTTCTCGGCTTCCATCTTTTCAAGCAGTCCAAATTTAAATGTTAAATGCTTCTTCTCTTCTTGTATCTGTTGGTCATAAATTTGCCACAGGAAAGGATTTTGTATGTATACGCGCCCTAGACCTGGACCAACATTGAAAGGCCGGAGGGAAGAGATGCCCTCCGTGCCAATCTCCGGAGAAAGGCCGGCTCCTTAACTAAACTACTGATTCTTTAAAGATGAGAGTGCAGGAAAGAGATAAAAAGAGTAAGAGTGCAGGAAAGAAATAAAAGAGTAGGGAAGAAACACGGTTGGTTGATTTAATGAGGGGAAGAACCAGCAGCACGATCACTAACTAATACCTTGAAGTAGCAGCAATAAATACAAAAGATAACACATAAATGAACACCACGCTAACTTTCCTATGTATCCTCTGGACGAGTTCCAGGATTCACTTACTCCCCTACGCCTAAATCCAGATTTCAGAATTACAGCGAACAGGAAACATGTAAATATAGCAGAAACACTATCCACAGGCAGCATACAAGAACATTAACACGGCATTTTCTCCCCTATGTATCCTCCAGGAGAATTACAGGGTTCTGTCCCTAATTACACACCTAAATTCAGGATTCAGAATTACAGTATACAATCAAAGACAGAATAGCAGAAATAATCCAGAAGGCAGCATACAAGAGAGAAATGAGCCCAAAGTCTTCAATATCAATTGCAGGAATCAAGTTACAGCAGCTTTCTAGCAAAAGTTCCCCCCCTTTTTCATTACAATTCATGGGTTTTTATAGAGGACCCGGCCCTCTGAGCCATCATTGCACAAAACCTAGCAGTACGCCCTCGAAAAAATGGAAAATCTGCCTTCGCTCCTCCCGTGACTGAGTTCTCACATCCGTTCCTATATTTAGCAATTACGACCGCTTTAGCCGGGGAAACTCTCATTAATGGGCCGCCTGACTCGTCCTCAATCTCTCGGCGCAATGCTCGAGTGGCTGCCGGGTCCATCGGGTTTTCCTCCTGCGGCTGACCTTTCCTTTTCCATTGCTGAAAATGAGTCCCGGTTCTTTCGGGCAAGTAAAGATGCATTAATGAACCACTCAATTGCCTCGAAGAAATACCCAGTCTTGGGATGTGTGCCCTGGAGAACTTCGCTGAATTTTAGTTCAGGGAGCTGCTTCGCCATGGATGAGAGCCGAAGTGGGATAGACCTCTTTGTATTGGTGCTTCGCAGCGAAGGGACATCCAGAAACAGCTTCGCTGCGAACCTTCTTTCAAAGTGGCCGTTCGGGGAAAATTCAAGCGAAGTAGAATTTTGCCTTAGAAAATTTTGGGCATACAGTTAGGCTTCTACTGAGGGAGCTTCGCACAAAATTCAGCCGAAGTGGACCTTCAAAATTGCTTCGCCGCGAACCGTTGCAAAAACAGCCTTTCGGGGAAAATTCAAGCGAAGCTCCTCCATGCCTTAGAAAATTTTCAGGGACAACCAGCCTTCGGAGGGGGAAGCTTCGCACTTGAGTCACCCGAAGTGGGTGCTTCGGGAAGATTTTGAGCGAAGTAGATTTTCCTGAGGAGTGGTTCGCCAAAAGGGACAGGCCAATATTTTGGGCTGGGTGCTTCGCTAGCATTTCTGCGAAGTGTTTTTCCACACTTAAGAATTTGTTTTGGCATTTTGCTTTTACATTGTATGCTTCGCAAAACTTCGGCCCGAAGCTAGTCTTGTGGGAGCTTCGCTTGCGAAGCTCTTTCTGTGCCTTAGCACCTATGTTTTTTTCTGCCTGCTGTTTGCGAAGCTCCCTTTTCTTGCTATATTATGGGCGAAGCTCTTTTAAATTCAGTTATTTACAAGGGGGATCCAAAAAATGACAGCCAAAATTGCTGCAACACTACTATCAACAAAAATAAGGAAAACTATATCAAGAAAATCAACATAATCAAATTTCACTACCCCTTCAGAAGCAATGTGACAAAACTTGTCAACATTCTTGGCGGCTCGCGGGGCAACGAGTTCGCCTCGGTGTGAGAACCCTCTAGCTTTCATCCATTGGGCCGTAGTCACCTCCAGACCTCTTCTCGTTGTTTTTCTGATTCCGGGGGCACCTCATCAATTGCTTCTAATCTTTTCCCATCTCCTTCGCTAGGTATCTGCTCCAACGGCGGCGGTGGAAGGCGGTCACGGATCCTCTCCATGGTTCGGCGAATATGAGCCCACGCGCCTTTCTGGAAAGGCTCTCGGTCTTGCAATGCCTTAACCAGGACATGGAACCTGTCAATCTGCCCAATGTCAGCAGATTTGGCCCTAGTGCTTAAATCATTTAAGCACGCCGCGATCCTACAATATCTCAAAATAAAATCTTGGACCTGTCCTTCCGTAACTGGCTCTTTCCACTGATCAATCTCAGAGACATCGCTCTCAAAGCTGAGCCGGGCAGGTTTCAATTCTTCTTTTGTCAAAAGGTTCCCGTCATCGTCAGTGAAACTCGGGAAACCCAGTTCTGAAAGATTTTGAAAATACCCCAGAGAGGTACGCTGCTCCTGTTCAAATATATCCAGAAGTTGCTTCGCCTTCTGTGCCTTTCTCACCTTGGAGAAGAAGGCGCGGATTGTGGCCTGGGCGGTGGACCAATCTCGGGCCGTCCGACTCATAGCTGCGACTTGCAAGTCTTGGTACTTTATGCTCTGCACTTCAAAAGCTAAGCCGAGCCGGCTTCTAATCTCCTGGATAATTTCGTCCACTATTGGCCCCTTTTGAGAAGCAACGTTCTGGGCTTCTGTAATATATGATAATATTGAGAGGGCACTAGAGGCCCGAGATCTGAAATTCCTGAGCAAATGAGAGCGGATATCCTTAATTCTGTTCCTGTCGAACAGTTCCAAGCTCTCCTTTTCGTACAACTGCAGTTGCATCTGCAAGATCCGGTCCTCAAACTCCTTGGCCTTCAATTCAGCCTCGGCCTGGGTCTTGCTATGATCTCCTACTTTACTTTGCAGTTGTTCTATCTGCTGTTTTAAGGCATCCCTATCATCCTTTAATTGCTCACATTGCCTTAGAGCATCCTCCAGCTGAGAGCGTATCCTAGCTAGATCCTCCTCCAGCTTGACATTGGCATTCTCCGCCTCACAGCGGCGCTGGTTGGCGATTTGGGCATGTGCGCGGAAGGTCTCTATTCTCACATGCATTGATTCTGATTCATTATCAATGTCTATATGTTCTAGGTCCTTGACCTTTTCCTGATACTCATAATCTGCAGAGGTCATTTCGTCCAAGGGTTTCTGAACCTTGGGAATTTTCTTGACCTTGTGCAATTTCCCATTCTTCAGATCAATGACCGCGCACTTCTCTTGTCTTGCCAATGAACGCCCCCTCTTTCTCCTCGCCTCCTTGAGCATATTGTCAGTATTTTGGCGGGCTCGGATCAACTTCTTCGCTAGAGGGCTCTCCTTGATCATGGTTAACTCATTTTCTAATAAGGCTGGGTTGACAGCCGAAGGGGTAAGCAGGTACAAAGACTGAATCGGTGACGTGTCGCCAGTGGGCTCAGTGGTGGGTGTAGTGGATGGTGAAGCTATGGTATGTGTGGATGCGAGGTGGGGGTCGGGATTTGGGGACGAAGTGTTGCCCTTAGTCTGGCCAAGTACCAACGGGATGGTGGTATGGGTGGGCGAAGCGGTGGCTGCGGACACGTCCCGGCCTAACGACTCGGACTGGGTGGAAACACATACGGGAGCGGCGAAACCATGCGACACATTCATAATAGTTAGAGAAACTTCATGTTGGGGTGACTGTACAACTGGATAAGCAACTTTTGGAGAAGGCTCAGAGGGACCTTCGGCCGGGACTAGAGTTGACACAAGTTGGGAAACGGGAGCAGGAGAAGAAGAATGCGTACTTGCGTGCTCTGACGGCAGAGCCGAAGTGGCAAATTCCTGCGTATTGGGTTCGTTGCTTCCCACGGTTCCTGCATTTTCAACATTTTCAACCCTCTCTCCAACTTCTCCCGCCTCCTGTAGGAATTCCTCCACATCAATGACATCTATTTCAACACTTTCCTCTGCCCGTGGAGATGCTATTTTTTCCGTATTGGCTTCTGCTGATCCTGCTGCAGATTGTTCATTAGAAGCGCCGGAGGATTTGGTGCGGGGCCGCTTCGGGTGAGGAGGAGGCATTTGGACCTGTCCAGGTCTCTTTCTTTTCTTTGCATCCTCTTTCCCTTGTTGCTGCGATGGCCTCTTGACCTCAACTTCGGAGCCTCCTGCAGGCTCCTTGAGCGACTCCTGAGATGTTGCTACAACTTCATCTTCCTCTTCTTGTTCAGAATCATCGGTCACTCTTCCGGGGCTGTCGCCCGAACCTCGGGGGACTGGGAGGAATAAAATCAGCAAACGCGAGAGGTTGCCATGATCCGACATTCGCTTCATAATAAATGGTAAAATCTGTCCATTTCCAAGAGTCCGTATGATTTCTGCTTACGTCGATGGACTCTCATTATCTACCATTCTTTGAGTTGCGGCTCGCGCCAATTCTTTATTTCCCCTCTCAAATCGTCCTTCATTCTTCTCCAGAAAGCAACGTCTGCGCTCGGGAAAGGGTGTCTAGCAGGATCATATTCAACTTCCATAGTGTAGAATTCGTGCCATGGTGGCAATGTCTTCATTCTTTCCAAATGCCACTCTAAATCTCTGGTCGATAGGGTTATTCCTCTCGCTTTATTATCTCTTGGTTGAGGACATATATGAAAATTTTTAAACCTCAAATGATCTCTCATCACCCCCAAGGGGTCATAGCACCACCGCTTGCGGAAGTTGCAGCAACCCGAAGTCAGCAAGTTTATCATCTAAAAATACATATTGTTTCATGGCGAAGACCTCTACGACCCCCATTTTGAAAGGGAAATCGCAAGTCGGGGCCCACTTTCGGCCGTGGCCGTAAACTACATTTGTCATATCGCTCTGGCGAGCGATCTCTAAAGCAAATTGGTATTCAGAAGGATATACAGGCAAAATGAAGGGTTTCCCCGTGAATCCAAACAGACGGATGACAAGGCCCTGAGTCAACTGAAAAACATCCCCTTTCCGCTCATTGACCACTTTGTCCCTAAGGTCCACGGGTACTCGAGGGCAAGAACCCTGCAATAGCTGAAGAGCAGGTCCTAAAAATTGCTGATTGAACACATAATACGACCCCGTCCTGGCTAGGAGGGGGGTCCACCGGTACACCGACAGCGGGGCTCCGTCTTTGCCACTCTGAGTAATGGCAATATGAGGAAAATGCCCGTGGGTGTGACAGAAAAAGAGCCAGACTAGGAAAGAGCACGGCCCAAAATATTGGCCTCGTCTCGACATTCTTCAAACTCGCCGACCGCGTGTGCAAGGTCCGCGCTACCCATTCTGCCCAGTCAAAGAAAACCGGGTTCGTGTTTGGCCTTGAGGGGTCTGGAGCGTAGAACTCTCCTCGGGAAATGCATTCGGCCAGGGACACTTGCCAGGGATAAACGTCGGCGTCTGTAGACAGACCTGCGACCCATGCAATAATGGAAAAGATATCTGTGCTTTTGAAGTCTTGCAGAAGGCGAGGCATCTGTGGTAGCTTGCCTGAAGGTAACCCATCCTTAAGACTCTCCTTCAAAAATTTCACAATGTGGCTGGAGGCGTTAAATCTGTCCATTTGTTCATTCAATAGAACATTGCGCACCAAATACCCCTTGGGTGGCCCTTGCAAAGGAGCGAAAGCTACTTGCACATCTTCCTTAAAAATCGAAAATAACTTATTACCCGCAGCGTCCAGAACTTGTCTGGTGGACGGCTGGTAATTCCGGGCTATCGCACAGATTAATTCAGGACAGTGGTGGGTTGGTGGAGTCAGATACCAGTATATCTGCGAGTAGTATGCGGCAGCTCTCTTATTTTGTGCAGATAATCGACTCTTCATGTAGTCGATAGTGTATCGCAGTTCTGCGATGCTTTTTGAAAGTTCGGTGTCTCTTATCTTCTCCCACCCATCAATGGGAGGTTCTGCAAGTTGCTCATCCTCTGATTCCTCCCCTTCTTCTATGGGCTGCTTCTCAGGGCGCAGGTTTAAATCAACCTTCTTGGGCCTATGCTTCTTTTCTTCCTTGCTCCCTTTTGCCTTTTCTGGAGTCACTACCTCGGGCTCTTTCCTTTTCTCTTTAGAATTCTTCTTCCCCATTTTGTTTTTTAAGGAGCAGAATTTTAATGCAGAAAACGGGAATATCGTAGAGCTCTGGCTAAGTTTCTTACAGTCTTGCTTGACGGCAGATAAACAACTTTTTTACTGGTAAAGCTCGGGATTTATAGCCGAAGGTTATAGCCACCATCATTAATGGCAACTACCAAAATTAAATTCGAAAATCAGGCGGAAGGGATTGCTTCGCTTCTTCATTGGCTTTGCGGCGGGGTTGCACGCGGGTCCGTGTACTTCGAGGACCTGGCCCGGCTTCGAAAATCTAACTCCCTGCCACCTCGTACCTGGGCGCAACTTTTAATCATAACGACATTCTCTTGGGTTGCGCTCCGCCACCTTTGCATTAAACCCCCACGTCCCGGACGGTTTCCTAGATTGTAGTTGGCACACGTTTCAAGGCGCATTTTAAATGCTTCTCGTTTTGCGCTCTACGACTTGGCGAAGCTGATTTTGGCGCAAAGTGCTTCGCAGCGAACCTTAAACTTTCCCTTGGTCTTCTATGCTTCGGACCCGAAGCTGCCTTTTTACGGGATCTAGGCTACATCGTTGTCTTACCGGGCGCTTTGCGCAAGATTGACCCCGAAGTGGGGCTTAGGATACCTTAGGAGCGAAGCGCGTTCCTTTGTCTCAAAGAAGTGGTTCGCAAAATTTTCCCTTTGAAGTTGCTTCGCACAGTTTCCTTTTGCGAAGCATTTTCCATGCCTTTATACTTCGGAGAAATATTCCTTTTGCCTCTTCAGCGAAGCCTGCTGCCAAGCGAAACAGGTTACATCTGCCTTTTCCTTTAAGATCTGGGTGCAATGAGTCATTCCTCGTTGTTGATTTGAAAGTGCTTCGCAGCGAACCGTCCTACGCCGGCTACTTCGCGTAGAAAAATTCCGAAGTAGATTTTACTCTTGATTCGGCAGAGCTGAACCTTAGTCACGAGGCAAAACTTCATTTTCACAATGACGTGAGGATGCAATCTATATCTAGCTACATGCTTAATTCTAGAGACTCTTAAAACAAAGTTTGTACAAGTATAAACAACAGTATATACAAGGATTAAGATTTTCCAGAAAACTCTTAATGATGGAAGGTCTTCAAGTGAAGACCGTTTACGGGAAGTGGCAGAGTCTGACCAGTCGCATCCTTGAGGATAAAGGAGTTAGCTGAATTTACTTTGGCAATCTCGAACGGTCCTTCCCAAAACGCGTCCAGTTTATCATGATTACCTGGCTTAACCTTCCATGAATTCCATTTCCAGACCAAGTCTCCCACTTTAAATGTCCGGACGGATGACTTCTTCTTGAACCAGTTTCGGGTGACCTGGGCATGCTTTGCGAAGTTCTGATATGCTTTATCCCGTTCTTCCTCTAATTGCAATAATTGGGCTAGCCTAACTTCCATAGGACCGGATTCTGCTTCTTCATCACTTAACATTTTCAACGCAGGAATTTTTATATGGGTTGGTAGGACAGCCTCTTTACCATACACCAAAGCATACGGTGAGGTTTTGATCGACTTCTTAATAGATATTCGATCAGCCCATAAGGCTTGATCTAAGAGAAGATGCCAAGTCCTTTTGTTTTTGTCTATGAGCTTTCTCAGCAACCTCAGCAGGGTCTTATTTGTTGATTCTGCTAATCCATTACCCTGGGGATAGTAATTGGAGCTGACCTTGCGGTATATCCCATATTTGCAAGTGAACTCATTAATTCTGGCGCCTATGAATCCGGGGCCATTATCTGTTACTATTGCTTCGGGGATGCCGAACCGGGTGATCAAGCCTTCTAGAAAAGTGACTACCGTTTCTTGATCAGCTTGTTTGGCGGGTACTGCTTCGGCCCATCTGGTGAAGTAATCGGTCGCGGTGAGGATGAATTTATGTCCTGCAGAAGAGTTCGGCGAGATGACCCCTATGAAGTCCAATCCCCACTGTTGAAATGGTGCTTCCACTTGTATTGGCTGGAGGGGCATGGGAGCATTTTTGCTTCGCCCGACAAACTTCTGACACTGTTCACACTTTCTGCAAACCGCGAAGGCATCGGCAAAGAGCGAGGGCCAGTAGTAGCCCGCCCTGATTATCTTTAAAGCAGTTGTCCTTCCTGCAGAGTGGCCCCCTGATAAACCTGAATGGAATTCACCAAGGACCCATTTCTTGTCATCCTCTCTTATACACTTCAGAAGAACTCCATCAATATTTCGGTAGAACAGGCCCTCGGGGCGTAAGACAAAGCGAAGGGCTTTCAGCCTGAAGTGTCTTCGCTGCGAGGTATTTAAATGCGAAGGACATATCCCAGTGCTGAAATATTCTACTATTTCATTGACCCAGTCCTTTTCATCCTCGTCTCGGTTTGCGAAGCTTTCTTCTGCCGCTAAGTCATCCCACTGACAAGCTGTTACTTCGGTTGCTACGCTCTTCGCAAGCTCTTGGCATAGCGCGCGACCGCGAACCAACTTTGTGGGTCTGATTTCAATGTCAAATTCCTGTATTTTGTTGACCCAACCAGCCCTTTTGCTGCCCAACTCTCCTTGGATAATGAAGTTGCGTACATCAGGATGGATGACGAACACTGTAACCCGACTTTGGGAGACGAAATGTTTGAATTTCCTTAGGGACTTCATGACAGCGTGCACCTGTCTTTCTATGAAGTTGTATTTCTCCTCGTGGGGGTGTATCACCTGGCTTAGAAACGCAATGGGGCGCTCTTCGCCATCTTCTCCTTTTTGCGTCAGGACTGCGGCATAACTTTCGGGTTCTCCTACAGCGTATAGGATGAAATCCCTACTGTAGTCAGGGTTAGTTAGGACGGGTGCCTGAGCGATTCGGGCCTTGATTTCTTCAAATGCTTCCCTTCTTTCATCAGTCCAGACAAATTCGGCATCTTTCTTCAACAGTTGGGACATCGGCTTGATGATTTGGGCGAAGTCTGGTACAAACTTCCTCACGAAATTAATTTGCCCGAAGAAGGACTGCAGCCCCTTTTTATTCATTGGTAATGGAAGTTTTAGGAGAGCCTCAGCCCGGTCAGGGTCTATCGCGAGCCCCTTTTCCGATATAAGGTGCCCCAGCAGTCTTCCTTCATTCACTGCAAAGATGGACTTCTTAGGATTGATTGAGATGCCAAATTCTCGGCATTTTTCAAATATTTGTTGCAGGTGCGAGGGATGGTCCTCTCTTTTTCGAGAAAAGACGGTCATGTCATCCAAATAGATGACGATAACCTTGTTCAGCAATTCTCCAAATGCTAAGTCCATAGCTCTCTGGAAGGTAGCTCCTGCGTTCGAAAGGCCAAATGGCATCCGCTGATAAGCGAACGTCCCCCACTTAGTAGTAAAGGTTGTTTTGTGTTGGTCTTCATTTCTAACCCAAATCTGGTTATATCCCGAAAAACCATCGAGTAGGGAGAAACGCTGGCTCCAGCTACTGAGTGCAAGATTTGATCAATCTCCGGGAGGGGATAGTGGTCTTTGAGTGAAGCTCGATTTAAGTTGCGGAAGTCCACACATAGCCGAATATCCCCATTTCTTCTTCTTCTCCGAACAGAAATAAGTTTGCTACCCAAGAAGAATGCTTTATGGGATAGATGATCTTTGCTTCAAGCATTTTCGAAGTTCAGCTTTCATCGTAGCTTCGATCTTTGGGTTGACCGGACTTTGCCTCTGTCTGAAAGGTTTTACCCCTTCTTGTAGCTCGATGGTGTGTTGAACCAACCTTCGGTCATAGCCCTTTAGGTCTTGGTAAGACCAGGCTACTATATCTGGATACTTCCTGCATAGAGACCTGATTTGTTCTAACTCAACCATGGTACAATCTGTTCCAACTTTTATCACTTTCCTGGATTCAAGCTCTAGATCTTGATATTGCCTAGCGTCGACTTTGATTCTGTGAGAAACTACTTTGTCGTTTTGATCGAACAGGCTCTCTAGAGTGATCAATCCTCTTGGAACATGGTTATTTTTTAACTGGACCAGTCCTTCATACTCCTCGCTCTTCATACTCCTTTCTTCAACAGTGGTTGCTTCTTGGACCAGGAAATTGATGATCTGTTCATCATTGTCGAAAACTTGCCAATGCATGTCCTTATCCGGCACAGAGGGCCTATAAATCATCCTCACGGCCTTAGGCTTGTGTACCATATCGTCAGCTGGAGAATATCTAGCCGCGATGGAGGCCAAGACGTCGGCGTGTCTATTCTTCTCTCGCGGGATGGACTGCAGATTGAGTGACTCAAACTGTTCAAACAAGTCCCATACTCTGTTGCGGTATGCTTTAAGATAATGCTTTTTTGAGATGCACTTGTTGGTGACCTGATTGCATACCAGTTCTGAATCTCCAAAAATTTTGAGGTGTTTTATGCCTAGCTTTTCCGCTTTTTTCAGTCCTAGGCATAGGGCTTCATATTCTCGCTGCATTGTTGGTGCAGCTCCAAACTAATCTATAGCAATATTCTTTCTGTTCTCCGGATGGTGATACTAGAAGGATCCCCGCCCCAACTCCGTTTTTGCACCGGGCACCATCAAAGAATAATTGCCATAATTCTCCTTGGGCAGGTACTTTATCTTCTGACTTAATGTGTTTCTCTGGCTTTGCAATGGTGTAACACCCTATTTCTGTTTCTATCATAGCATTAAAGTCTGTCAATGAAAATTCATCTTCAGAACTTAGTTGTGCAAGGGACTCCTCTACTAAGTCCACTCGTTCAATTTCTTCTGCTATCGCATGGACGAGATCATTGCATTCTTCTTCAGTCATTTTCTGTACGAGAAACGTGGAAGGTTTCTCGTTGTAAATCTTGACCTTCTTCCCTTTGAATGGGACCTCCAAATGTGAATAGTCCATGGACAGGTATCCCCCTAGCTTCGCTGTGAATTCCCTCGAAAGACACATGCTGAAATAGGGTTCTAGATCTACTACTACCACTTCCTGTATCACCACAATTTGGGGCACTTTGTGTAGTCGGATGGGTATATCTTTGATTACCCCGACGGTCTTTACAGGAGTGCCATCCAGTTTGAGTACGCCATGGCTGCTTCTTGTATACTCCATCCCTATTTCTTCGCAGACCGCTTTAGGCATGACCGTCGTTGCTGCCCCTGAATCAATCATACAGTTATGGACAATATGACCTTCCATTTGTAATGACAAGTAAAACGGGGGAGGTCTGTTCTTTCCTGTTATGGACGTAGACAGAGTTTGCACTATGGCGGGCGGCATTGATTGCCCAACTTTCGCGGACTTCAAAGACTCCTGCAACAGGTCTACCTGTCCTGGTAGCTGTAAAGCATCATATAAACTAATTTTGGCAGGGGTCTTTTTTAGCTCATCCACGATATTATACCTTATGGGGGTATGCACTTCGGGCCCTTTTTTAGCTTCGTACTTTGTGTGATATTGCTCCGTGGCTTCAACTCTTTGCCGCTTGGTTAGCGAAGGGAACTTAAGCTTTTCCCTTGCCTGTTCTTTAGTTTCAGCCTGAGGCGGGGCTGTGGAGACTTGTTGGGTCTTCTCTTTTGCTGGCGCTGGGTGTAAAGCTTTGTCTGGGGCTTTAGCAGGTTGCTGCTCTTTTTCACGGCGGGTATATACCTTCAAGGGAGCCATTTGAGCTGCGTCCACTTCCATTGGTCTTTTTCCCTCCCTAGTAAGCATCGAAACTTGCTCTTCTTCGTCCACGACCGGGTTCTGATCTGTTTGTCTTATCATGTTGACTTGTCCGCTGGGGTTGTTTCCTGACAGCGTCTGCACAAAATGTTGATGCAACATACAGGTGTTTTCCTCATGTGGGTCATTGCATGTAGAACACCAGTGCACGGTGTCAGAAGTGCTTGTTCCTTCGTCGATCACAACATTTCTTGCCGAAGATCTTCCTGGCTGCACCACTTGATCTTTGGTGAGCGCTGGCGGTGGGTAAGACCTCCTTGGAAGAAATTCTTGTTGTGCTTGTTTCTTCTTCATGATAATCATATCGTTGGACAAAGTCTGTACAGTAGAGTTCAAAGACTGAACTTCCTGTAATATTTTAGCCCGCATATCTTTAGCTTTGGGGGCCTGCGGCAATGCGGCAATGGAGCCATCGTAGGTATTGGGGGCAAAGCGGGGTATTGAGGTGGTGCCGGTAACGCAGGAACGGTAGGCTGTGGCGTTGAATACGCGGGGAAATGCACTTGTGGTGTAACGATTTGGGTTACAACGGGGTTAGGATTCCATGATGAGAGGGGATATACAGGGGTTATGGAGGCTTGCGACGTAGCTGCATTCGGGCATTGTGTCTGCGGAAACTCCGGGAATATAGGCATCGACATCCTTTGGGGAAGCTTTCCTACGGCTATCAAGTCCATTTCCGCTTTCTGGGCTAATTCATAGAGCTCAGGGAAAGTATTCACATTCGAATACCTTACCATCACACTGATATCTGGATTGAGGGCCCTAAGGTAGTAGTATGTTGCAGCCTCGCTGGTTGGCCGAAGTCCAAGTAGGTACTCTTTGCCAAGTCCGAGCGAACCTCACATTGAAGTCTGCAATTTCCTCCCGCGGGTGTCTCTGAATTGTCGTAAATTGATGTAAGAGGGAGGAAGGGTCAGCAGACTCGTTGAAACCTCTCATCAGTTGTCCAACTAACTGGTCCCAACTTGTTATGGTGCCAGGCGGAAGCGATCTATACCAATAAAGGAGTTTTCCTCGGAGGGATAGAACCAGAAGCTTCACCATCACTCCTTCGGTGATGTTGTGTATTGCCGCCAGAGAAACTATGTCTTGAATGTGTTCCAGAGCGGTCTTCCCCGTGCCATCGAAGGTAGGAATTTTCTTCATCGCAGCAGGTGGAACCTGTCCTTGTCCCGCCAGGTTTAATGGTCCGGAAGAGTTCCATGCCGGGAACGACCTGGGTTGTTGTTGTTGTGGCGGCAGCTGCTGCTGCTGTTGTTGTGCCATGCCTGCGCTTGGAGTCGGAAAGATAGGGATTCCCGAAGTCCCTTGTAGGTGACTGACTGAAGCGGAAGCGCTTGGATGATCGGGGGAGTTAGGAGGATTAGGGGGAAGACTAGCTGCTGTGCTGTCGGAAGTCAGGCCCTCTTCATCAAATACAGCTTCTTGCGAAGGCGCCTCCGTAACAACTGTTCGGGTGTTATCAGCCTAGGGTGCTCTCCGAAAGCATCAATGTCGAGTTCAAAAAACTCAGTTCCTTCTCCACTATTCCTAACTCGATATCTTGTTTGCATGAAGGCACGGATACTTTGGTATCGGTCTCAACGACTTTGAGATTTCCAGGTTAAGCAGAGTCGCCAGATGCTAGAGTCTGTTTGGTAATGAGATAAGCATCGGCTCTCACTACCACTCATAAGGTGAGATGGACCGGGTCCCACCGGGCGTGCCAGAAACTGTTGGTCACAAATTTGCCACAGGAAAGGATTTTGTATGTATACGCGCCCTAGACCTGGACCAACATTGAAAGGCCGGAGGGAAGAGATGCCCTCCGTGCCAATCTCCGGAGAAAGGTCGGCTCCTTAACTAAACTACTGATTCTTTAAAGATGAGAGTGCAGGAAAGAGATAAAAAGAGTAAGAGTGCAGGAAAGAAATAAAAGAGTAGGGAAGAAACACAGTTGGTTGATTTAATGAGGGGAAGAACCAGCAACACGATCACTAACTAATACCTTGAAGTAGCAGCAATAAATACAAAAGATAACACATAAATGAACACCACGCTAACTTTCCTATGTATCCTCTCGGACGAGTTCCAGGATTCACTTACTCCCCTACGCCTAAATCCAGATTTCAGAATTACAGCGAACAGGAAACATGTAAATATAGCAGAAACACTATCCACAGGCAGCATACAAGAACATTAACACGGCATTTTCTCCCCTATGTATCCTCCAGGAGAATTACAGGGTTCTGTCCCTAATTACACACCTAAATTCAGGATTCAGAATTACAAGTATACAATCAAAGACAGAATAGCAGAAATAATCCAGAAGGCAGCATACAAGAGAGAAATGAGCCCAAAGTCTTCAATATCAATTGCAGGAATCAAGTTACAGCAGCTTTCTAGCAAAAGTTCCCCCCTTTTTCATTACAATTCATGGGTTTTTATAGAGGACCCGGCCCTCTGAGCCATCATTGCACAAAACCTAGCAGTACGCCCTCGAAAAAATGGAAAATCTGCCTTCGCTCCTCCCGTGACCGAGTTCTCACATCCGTTCCTATATTTAGCAATTACGACCGCTTTAGCTGGGGAAACTCTCATTAATGGGCCGCCCGACTAGTCCTCAATCTCTGGTCGCAATGCTCGAGTGGCTGCCGGGTCCATTGGGTTTTCCTCCTCGCGGCTGACCTTTCCTTTTCCATTGCTGAAAATGAGTCCCGGGTCTTTCGGGCAAGTAAAGATGCATTAATGAACCACTCAATTGCCTCGAAGAAATACCCAGTCTTGGGATGTGTGCCCTGGAGAACTTCGCTGAATTTTAGTTCGGGGAGCTGCTTCGCCATGGATGAGAGCCGAAGTGGGATAGACCTCTTTGTATTGGTGCTTCGCAGCGAAGGGACATCCAGAAACAGCTTCGCTGCGAACCTTCCTTCAAAGTGGCCGTTCGGGGAAAATTCAAGCGAAGTAGAATTTTGCCTTAGAAAATTTTGGGCATACAGGTAGGCTTCTACTGAGGGAGCTTCACACAAAATTCAGCCGAAGTGGACCTTCAAAATTGCTTCGCCGCGAACCGTTGCAAAAACAGCCTTTCGGGGAAAATTCAAGCGAAGCTCCTCCATGCCTTAGAAAATTTTCAGGGACAACCAGCCTTCGGAGGGGGAAGCTTCGCACTTGAGTCACCCGAAGTGGGTGCTTCGGGAAGATTTTGAGCGAAGTAGATTTTCCTGAGGAGTGGTTCGCCAAAAGGGACAGCCGAAGCAGGTGCTTCGCTAGCATTTCTGCGAAGTGTTTTTCCACACTTAAGAATTTGTTTTGGCATTTTACTTTTACATTGTATGCTTCGCAAAACTTCGGCCCGAAGCTAGTCTTGTGGGAGCTTCGCTTGCGAAGCTCTTTCTGTGCCTTAGAAAATTTGGCTTGCACCTATGTTTTTTTCTGCCTGTTGTTTGCGAAGCTCCCTTTTCTTGCTATATTATGGGCGAAGCTCTTTTAAATTCAGTTATTTACAAGGGGGATCCAAAAAATGACAGCCAAAATTGCTGCAACACTACTATCAACAAAAATAAGGAAAACTATATCAAGAAAATCAACATAATCAAATTTCACTACCCCTTCAGAAGCAATGTGACAAAACTTGTCAACAGTATCCTATCAATTTCTTCTAATGAATCTATAATATTTGCTACTAGATGAGTTGTGTGTAGCTTGTTACCTCCTTTTTCCATGATGAGTTTCTTACTTGCAATGAAAATATCACCAGCTTTACAAAATAGGAGGTGTTGGGTACCATCGCTCACTCACCTCAATGGACTCTATCAATAGACAAAACGTAACATAACCAAAAACTAAGGATAGAGACCATGTATGCCAAAACTGGCATCATCAGTCCGACCAAAATTCTCCAATACCTTAAAAAGAGTATTTACATGATGTGTTTGGATACCCAATGACAAAGTTGTGAGATTTTTGAAGTTCCCTAAGCAATTGATAGGTCTTTTACCCTTCTCCAAATCAAATTCAGGAAACTGAATGGATTTTCAAACAAAAATTACCTCTCCTAGGCAAAACCTATCATACAGCCACTCATAGGAAACCTTGACAAGTCTAGTTTTCATATGAATCCACAATCATAAGAAAATATATAATCATGACAAAGTTATGACATAAGATCTTCTAAAGAGTAGGGTTAATCCTGTTTTTCAATGGAAAAAAAATAGTTTTTTAAAACAGAAAAAATAACATTTTCACAGACAACTTTGAGGTTGAAATTCATATCTGCAATTGTAATGCAAATCCAACTGTTTGAACTTGTTTTTGGGGGTTTTGGAACCCTTTGGATGCATCGGTAAGCTTAAAAGTCAGTAAAAGTGCTCTATTTATGAACTATGTAAAAGAGACATCCCACTCACACAATCAAATTCTGCTAAAAATGAGAGCAGGAGAGAATAATACCAGCAACATAAATATACCTCCACTTTTTAACATTCTCAAATGCAGCCTGGTTTTCTGCAACTTAAACCTTAAGCTCTAATATTCACAAACTCCGTTCCTTGAAATCAGAGATCATGGCTCTGAGACCATATTGTTTTTCACACAGGCCACACAGTGATGCTTCAGATTAAGAAATATGTAAAGAAACTTACCTGCTATGTTGGGATTCATTGGATAACACTGAATCCTTAATCACGCTAACAACCAATCAAAAAATAGACTAAAATATCCTATCAAACATACAAAACTATTTCAACCATTGACCTGGTCTTTGTCCTAATTGCTTCATACATATCACTTTCAAAAAAACATCAGAAGGCACCTCTAATTTCAAGAGGAATAAGTTCATTACATGTGACAGTTAAATGCATTCACTTTCTATGTCCCACAATCATCCTGCTGAAGTTTCGTTTCACTACCCTATAAGAACCAATAATTGCATAGATTACACCTCCTTAGGACTAGGTGGAACATATTTCAGCCTAAGAAGGTTCATTATTATAGCATGTGTATGTCATTGAGGAGTGCAAAAATAAAGTGCGGAAACTGTAAACAAAAAGCAAAGAGTCTGCAAGGTAGATGTATTATTGTTAAAACATAGTGCCATTTCATATTTGCATCAAAAGAAGAATTCCCAAAGCATGCAAAACAAGAGAATACACCAAAGATATGGAAATGTTGAAAGACGCCTAAATATCAATAACACAAGAAATACTCAAATTAAAGTACACAAGCGGATTTTGTGATAAGGCATGTTCATCAAGTATTTATACACCCCAAATTAATACACATCCCAATCACCTCACAAATTGTGCTATCACTTGCAGTCGATTCTCCATCTCTAGAACAATAACATTCCTTCACCTTACAAATTGTGAGTCCTTCAAAGAAATCCGTGGATTGTCTAGATGTGTCAGTCGTCCATTAGAACTCTTTGTCTCCAAGACAATTAAATTGACCCATGAATGTATCTTGTATAGCTTCAAATTCTATCAATTCACCTAATCTGCACACATCCCATCCAATCGTTGTATATGAAGGACTGGTTTCCCAATGCCTCAGTGATCACAAATGGACCAAGCCATAATGCCTTAAACTTACCAAAACTGATATTGTGCTTTTCATTGGATCTTAGTACAATGTCTTCTTTCTTAAACACTATTCACCTCAAGTGCTTGTCATGCCAGAAATTTCCATCGTCACTTGGCAATCTTCATTACCCACTATGCCATCACCCTCCTCTCATCCAACTTGCTCAGTAAGAAGTTAAGAACAGCCTCTCCTCCAAGCTTTCTTGATCTTCAAGTGGATTCTACATAACCACTCTCAAACTCAAAATTAGGAATTGCATGGATACAACAACCTCCTACCCATACATTAGCTGAAATGGTGTGGCCAATTATCACCTTGTATGTTGTCTTGAATGCCCACAAGACTACTGCCAGTTTCTCCTCACAATCAATTCCTTCCACTCTACAAGACTTGAGTATCACGAAAACCAATGCTTTATCTATCACCTCTACCTACCTATTCGCTCAGGGGTAGTACGATCTAGATTGTGTATGGTAAATGTGAAACTCAAACATCAACCTCTAGATCACCTCATTCACAAATTGTCCATTGTAATCACTCATGTTGTAGAAGTATTATGAACCTAATGATGATTTGCTCATATATGAAACTAACTATGCTCTTTGCTAGTTTATTAGGCAGCCACTTTGTCAAATACTCAATAGTGACAACAATATAAGTGCAGCTTCATCATTGGCTAGGCTTGAAGGGTTTGATGAAGTCTAATCCTAATCGCTCAAATAGTTCTTATGGATGAGACAAATTAGTGGCATGAAGTCTTATCTTAGTAGCTTCCTTGTCCTGATCACAAACTCCTCTACATTGCAAAACAAAGTTGGCCACCAAATCTTGACAAGCAAGACCGACCTTGTCATTGCAACATGTCCCTTGTAGCCCCCAACCAATCCCTCATGCACTTCTTAAAAACACTGCACACTTCTCCCATTATGCAATGGTGCAGTATCAAGTCAGGTTCTATCTTGTACAATAACCCTTTAATCAATTGGAAAGGTCCTAACTTCAACAATGTTTTTCTCCTTTCGGATACCAACAACTCCCTTGGTAAATCGCCCATGGATATGTATGCACTTACATATTCATACCAAGACAATAGTGCGATAATATGGAATAGGTGGGCATTCAAAAACTTGTCCAACAACCCACCATTTACAAGTTCCCCCAATTGAATTTGAGATGGTTGGGAATCATGTTTTTATTCCCAGGTCACACAACAACCCAGAAAACAAATTCCTACAACATGATGTGCTACCTACTAACTCTCGCATATATAGTCGGCTTGTGTGTCAAGCACAAAATTGCTTCATGGTTGACATAGAACACAAAAGGGTTAGTGAACAAACAACGGCAATACTTCTACACCACATAAACCACTCCTAACACCTTGCACTCTAGCATGCTATAATTATCTCAACTCGTGATAGTGGATGACAAGCAAAGTAAATGGGTTGGTCCAACCGATGACTTCCCTCTTTCACCAATCCACACCTAATTGCAAGGTTTAACAAATCAACAATGACATGAAATTCTTTATCCCAATCTAGGCACACTAGAATGAGCACACTAATCAATCTGGCCTTTGATTGCTCAAAGACATGTTGATGTTCCTCCATCCACCTGAATAGACCGCCCTTCCTCGTGAGAGCATCAAGAGCATGGGATAACTGGACAAATTTCTTAATTGACCAAAATTCATACCCCAGACAACCTAGGAAGGATTTTAGTGAGCTAACATCATATGGCTTTTCCATGCTTCTGACCACACTGATCTTATCAAGATTAGTTTTCATCCCTGTTCAACAAACAACATGGCTCAACGACTTTCTGTAGGGCACCAGCAGTTTACAATTCTTGATATTTTAAGTGAAAGGCAAGCATTCATGCACAACTACATGCATTCTTCAAGTGCCTTCAAATGCTCCTTTGGCCCATATAGCCACCAATCATCTAGGAAGAATTTGAACTTCCCAGTTGACATTTGTTTAATGACGTATACAATGATTCATTCAAATGTTGCAAGCTTGTCTTACAAGCCAAATGGCAATAGATTATACACATAAATACCATTCTCCGTAATAACGGTGGTCTTCAACTTATCCGCTATAATACTCATCTAATTGTAGCCAAAGTATCCATCAAGGAAGGACTAGATCTCATGTCTAACCACAACCAACAAAATCTAAATAGTAAACAGGATAGGAAGGTATTTGTAATGGTGATTATGTTCAAGCTCAGGAATTTGATACAAATTTTGATTTGTGCGCTCTCCTTTTCCAAGCTTATGACAATTGGCGATACCCAATCACTAACAGTCACTTTCAATTAATGCTTGCATCCCACATCTTTTTGATCTCCACCTTTACCAATGTCAAATATTCTAGATTTGTGTATTTGGATCTTTGTTGCATTGATTGTGCTTATGGAGCCAATTGTTCTAATGGATGAACAACTTAAGATGGAATCACCTTGAGATCCTTGCACGTTCATGCAAAGACATCCTTATATTTTATGAATATTTTATAGTAATTGCCTTTAAAACTAAATACCAAGCATTGCCTACAACTGATATTTTTCTTTGCCTGTTTCCCTAAGGTTCACTACCACCATTCGAGATCCTTCATACTTATGACACCAGGCTTGTCGATCACCTTACTTTCATTGAACAAATGTGCTATCCTCTCATCTTTTTATGCTTCACCGACAACTTATTCTACAAAAATCAGGAGGAATAACGTCTCTCCTTCGTCCATTGTTGCATGGCCATCAATTATTTGTGTCTTGACGACTGCAACATTACTTGACTCGCCCACCTCAAAGTGTCAATTACCCTTGCCTTCCCCTTTGTATCCATGCCCTTCTCTTACTCAATGTTTTAACACAAGCATCCACATTGAAAGGTTTCCTAGTCCAATTGCCAATAGAGCAGACCAATGTCAAAGGATCCCTCATATTCCATGCACTCCTCAAGTTTGACACCATCATCGTTCAGCTCTATGTCAGCCTTTCCTCTTGGCTTGTCATCAAATATAGAGATATCCAATTTGTCTAAGGATGCAAGGCCCTCACTCAACGACTCATTCTTCAAATTGATGATGTGCCTCATCATCGGATAGAGAGATATCCAACTTGTCTGATGATGTAAGATCCTCCCTCACCAACTCGCTCTTCAAATTGATGATTTATTTGTGGTCTCTCTTTTTTTATGTCAAGCAATCTTTCTCCCAATTTTGATCCATTTGTGCCATTCTCAACCAACCACAACCCAAAAAAGCATCATAAATTGCCTTTTGCAAGGTTACTGCTACAAAGACCAAGATGAACATGTGTTCGACAATACTGACCTTTTCATCTTGATGTTGTAGTAGTCAAATCTCAATATTTGAAAACTTGGTGGACACAAGGTTGGGGCACCCACCTCTCACCATGTCTCCCTAAAAGCACATTCAAACTCAAGTTGTCACTAGTATGACATACATTAGCTTATGCCTTTGTGCAACAATGCTGGCTGCGTTCCAACATTTATTGTTAATATCATCAAGTTGATGAACCAATCCTTTGCTACAATATTTGGTGGCGGTGTCATGTAGCTCTTCTCTTCTCTTCCTAACCCTTTGCACCATTGCTCTATCGATGGCATGTAGGTCAGGTATTCACTTTTAACAAGCTCTCCACCTTGACCAATATGCTTTACTGCAAAAATTGAGTTGCCAATATTTGTGACATTGATAGCTCATCAATTGTGAATGTGGTCACCATCCTTTCTTGGTCACTTCATTCATCATACCATTTGTCATTTCCTCCTCAACATTTGCTCAGGCGTCCCATCCTTGATACAATTCTCCTCTACATGGTTTCCAAGTCCACACCATTTGCACATCATTTGCATGTTTGCTTTCACCATTGGTGCAACTACATGCAAAGTGTCCCCACTCTTGACACTGGCAGCATTGTACAATAGGCCTCTAGTTGTATCATATTAAATGTGATTATCGGCATTCTTTGCACCCCTTTGGTTGCCATTCTTCTTCCCTAACAGTTGTTCCAATTAGCACCACTTGTCTTGCCATCCTACCCTTTGGGATGTTGGGCTTTACATCGACCATATTTGAAAGTGCCAACATATAATGTTTCTTACTCTTGAAATTGAATGCGCACTTCGATAATGAATGACCATGCACCTCATAAATGTTGCAATAACTTCACTTTGGACATTGGTGTTGGTATCCGTTCCACACTCTATGCAACAAGCATCTTATATATCCTTTTTTGTGTCATCTCTAACCTCGCAAATCATACACATCATGTCTTTTCTCAGTACCTGGAAACTCTTGCTCTTTCGTTGTCACTATCCTTATTGGAGTCACTCCTTGGCTGACTATCATCTTTATTTCACTATCCAAGTTGAGCGCCCTCTCAATGACTTCCTAGTATGATGTAGGCAGTACCACCTTCATATTCTTCCAAAACCTCAAAATTTGATCCATAAACCATCACTTGATCAATCCATTTGGTGGCTCAATCACCATTTTGCTCATCAGTTCTTTCAAAAAATGGTGTAGGCCTTATTATCCTGGTCTTTCTTTTACTTTGTAGCATAGATTTTTGCGATGATCTTAGTATCATCTTGTACAACATGAAATTCCTTTTCAAGCCTATGCTCAAGTCATCCAAGTGGCAAATGAAGTTGTCAAATATAAGTTCCAATATATTGTTATGCCTCTAAACATCACAGGAATCAGTTTCATCCAAGTCGCCTCATCATTCATACTGTTCACCTTCCAGATAGTCATGTAGGTCCGAATGTGATGGATAAGGTCCTCCTTTCCATCTCCAAAGAACTTTAGGCACTTCTACTTCTTGCAACAACTATTATCAATTGTATTGGACCTAGTTGCCTGGGTACTATCCTCATGTTGCTCCCTATTCATTGCATTCGTCTCTAACAACTGTCCTCTGTAAACCACACATCTAAACTTGATGTTAAGGCATTTCCCAATGCTAGCGTTCAACATTCATGACCATTTTTGCGAATAGACCCTTGTTAGATTTGGTCAACAATACTATCGAACACATTCCTCTACAATTGTGTTCATGCCAAACTCCCATCCTATTCACTATCAATCACACCATCCCACACCTGTGTTTGTGTTGGAATCCTCTCTCTCTCTCTCTCTCTACTTTGTCATATACAACCTCGTCGCATGTTGTCACGAACACCTCTATTGGCATAAATGCCTTCATCACCCCCTTTGCCATGGACAACACCTTTGTCGACATGCACTCCTTCGCTAGAGACAACACCTCTGGTGGCATGACCTTTTTCAGCACACATGCCCTTCATCGTACCCTTTGACATGGACAACTTTGTAATGTCTTTAATCAGCGCTCTCCAAATTGATATAATTATCTTTTGTAGGTAGCAGCAACATCTCCAACCAAGCTTGTTTTCTCATATCATGCTTTGTTCTTCATCATTTAGCAAGTCTTCCATCTAAGGATTTCCCTCTTCTAAGGATCATCATTTTTGCGAATAGACCCTTGTTAGCTTTGGCCGACAATACTCTCAAACACATTCCTCTGCAGTTGTATTCATGCCAAACTCCCGTCCTATACACCATCAATCACACCCTCCCACACTTGTGTTTGTGCTGGAAACCTTGTCGCACTCTCTCTCTCTCTCTCTCTCTCTCTCTCTCTCTCTCTCTCTCTCAACTTTGTCATATACAACCTCATCGCATGTTGTCACGAACACCTTCATTGGCATACATGCCTTCATCACCTCCTTTGCCATGGACAACACCTTTGTCGACATGCACACCTTCACTAAAGGCAGTGCCTCTGGTGGCATGACCTTTGTCAGCACACATTCCCTTCACCACACCCTTTGACATGGACAACTTCACAATGTCTTTAATCAACGCTTTCCAAATTGATATAATGATCTTTTGTAGGTAGCAGCAACATCTCCAGCCAAGCTTAGTTTTCTCATATCATGCTTTGTTCTTCATCATTTAGCAATTCTTCCATCTAAGGATTTCCCTCTTCTCAAAGGGGGCTACATGCATTGGATTTTTGGTGACAAAACTTCCTTTGTCACCTAGACAGTTAGGATGGCATCATCTCGAGTATCCATGCATCTTCATCCAAAAAGAAGAACAAGCAAAGGTGTTTGCACACCCTCTCTTCTTCGTCATGGGGGAGCTCTATAGAAAGTCTGCATTCTAAACTTTTGTAAAGGGAAGTAGCTCTATCGGACTTTGTCATGCTTGTACAAGCACAGCGTTGTCACCATTTTTGTTGTTCGTTGCACATTGTGCAATTTGCTTGAAACCTTGGCATCAGCTCATCTCATCATTGTTGCAATCTATGTTTGCACATACATTGTGGTTCATCGGTCATCCACCCTTGTCACGACCTCTCTTGTCACTACATTCTTTGAATCCAAACTCATTTCCTAGCAACAACACAAAATATAGTACAGGCTTTACGTATTCCAAATTAAAGAGTATAAAATTATAAGAAAGTAATGTATAATGAAACAAATGTACAGCAATCACAATAGATGAAAACAACAAAAATATTTCGTTATTCTCAAAATAGAAGATCACAAACAATCTCATATGACAACAAATGTGTAAAAACTATATTAAACAACATAACCTAAAACATGAACATGAAGATCCCTGCCTCTACCAATATCTCGAGACTAGCCTAGAGTAACGAGGGAGCAATTGCAACCACCTAACCGCTTTGTACCCCAACACGTAACTAAATGCATGAATTTTGAATCTTCCCATGTTGTGTATACAAAACAACAAACTACAAATATATACAAAACAAAAGTTAAAGGACAACTCACTATCATTGCCCCTCAGTTGGCACCACATCAGTTCTGCCTCCTACGCCTCACGTCAAACGTATTGCCATTTATGTTTCCTTATAGATAAATATAGAAAACTGCTTTCGCATTAATTCCTTGAAGGCACTCCATATGGTAATCATACACTCGTTATTCTTCTTCAATGACTTGATATGGATCCTTCACCATAGGACAGAATGATTGAAGAACTTCAAGCATACAAAGAAAATTTTCTACTTGTTAAAATAGCTTGAAGTAGACCTCTAACTGCTCAGACCAATTTTCCAAAGCCTCCACTTTCTTTTGACCTCCATCTTGAAGGGAGGTGCTTTGCTAGAAATCTCCTACTCATCCTCTTGCTCTATTTTCTTTCTATGTTCCAACTGCTCTTCTTCTTCCTCACTTTGCACAAGAATGAATTTGCCTTTTTCAAGTGCATAGGCCAATCTATTTATGGCAGCCATGAATTTAGTCCAAGTATCTATCAAATGTGCTTGAGATGGCACCAAATTCTTCAAATGGGTCTCCATTACTGCAAGCCTATGCTCTATGGGTTCCATTTATTATTGCCACATGACAGCAAAAACTAGGTTGGCAATTTGCCTCGAAATATTTGTGTAGTAGAAAATAGGAAGAACCATAGAACTGTTGAGGCAATGCCCTATAAAGCTCAGTGTATTAAAGTGTATTTTGTAATGGCAAGTGGAACAAGAGAATGTAATGGGTGAGTTTGGGCTAGCAGACAAAGACTCATACGGCAGCTTTATCCTCTGTTAGATCAGTACATTGTCCACTAGGAAGTTTGTGAGGCAGGTGGAAGAGAAGATGGGTGGGGTGGAACAGAGAATCAAGGTGCTGGTCAGGGATGACTTTTGATGCCAAACAAAGGAATTCAACAAGGTAGAGAAGCTAAATGAAAGAGTCCTTCACATAATCGAGGAAGATGCCCTGATCCAAATGAGGTTATCTTTGAAGTGATGCAAAATGTAGCTTTGCCACTAAGAAGAAAGTTACAATCATCTGTTGATAGAGTGAAGCACCTGTTAAATGATGGCAATCTGCCTAGTGACTAGTCTATGTTGTTTTTGCTGATTTGGTCTTGTTATCTGTCCAGTAACCAATTGATGTCTGCTGTAGGGGTTCTTGGGAAGCTGCATTTTGTTGTGTAGGCATGCGCTTCTTCTTCTGTGAGACAAGGGCATATAATCTATGTAATTTCAAAGTTCAGTTATATATATATATAATGTTCCATTATTCCATATTACTACTCCTTTCAAAGCATAGTGAAGCTAACAGTATGTCCTATGGAACCATATTACCACAAAAGTGCTCTTAAGCTTACTCAGCAGCAACTGCTGAGAGAATTGACACAGCCACCACCACTGGTATCACCTGGTACGCACTGATAAACATTTGCATATTCACAATATCGACCAAGCAACGTGGCCTGCAAAAGAACAACTAAGCAGGTTCACAAGTCTTCAAGTGTTAAGTCAAGGCCACAGAAACAGAAATACCCTTGTGGGTTAAAGAGGCTTTTGCAGAAACTTGATGCTGTGCAACTTTGCTGCCTCTGCTGCAACAACTCAAATCATCCCTTCATTTCTACAATGTTATGGCATAAGAGTTTTGGTAATTTCAATATATATTGTATTTGAATACTTTTTCATTCTTTAAGCCCTTGTATAATTTTTTAACAAAGCCATCATATAGGACCGCTACAAAGCATGTCATAATCTACTATCACATCCTTCAAAGCAGCAAAATAGAGGCTACATCTAAATAACTAACACATCATGGAAAGGAAATTATGAAAACTACACCACACAGCAAAATTTTCAAGCCGATCTCTCCTTCAAACTTTTATGAAAAATATTTAAGAAGGAAAATGCCAAATACCTGCTCAGCTATGCTTTCCAAGTTACACCCAAGTTTGCTCAAAGCCTCTGCATAGGCATCTGTCAACTCCAAGTTACCAATAGCGTTCAACAAGGCCCTTCCCTGATCAAATATATATTTGAGTAATTTAGGAATAGAACTCACAAGTTGCTTTGAATTTTTCCTAACAGTCAATTAATATGTTAAAGCGAACTCCACAAAAAATAAGCTGCTGTCGTCAACATACGTTCATTTTCAACAACATTATTGTATCAGTCAATCCATTGTAAACAAATCTCCTCGTGATCACACTCGAGTCTACACATTTCTCAAGCAGAGGCAAGCAGAAAAACAAATTTGCAAGAAAAATAGGAATATAAGCAGTGTAACTGTACCTGTAGAAACTCCATGGATAAATAATAAGTCTGCTTAGGATTGACCGCATCGTAATATTTCTGTGTCTCATTCCATCCTCGGATAAGACTGTCTCGTACACTCTCAGCAGTCGCCACAAAAGCTTGTGGCAACTCGAACTTAAGCGGAGAGAAATGCGGCGTGAACTCCGCATGATATTTAATGTTCGATGCAATAGACGACGAATCAACCGCCGCGGGCTTGGGAAGAGGAGGAATTTCTGTATAGACAGGCAACACATCATCAAAGAACCTCAAAATCTTTCTTTCCAGTACATTCAATAAAATAAGTTGACAATCTTGCAGGATTTCTCCGGCTGTCTACAAATATCCTCATGTCGTAGACACCATACGATACAATGATACGCAAATATTTGCATTTTGGGCAAACAACGCTGAGATTTGCAAATTCCACACATATTTTACATAACACTTTCAACAACGCATTTTTTAAGATGCATTTCTACATACGAATTTACTAATTCCAGTGTAAATTGCCTTTATGCTGCAACAGAACGCTCAATCTTAGCCTCTGGAGTCGCGTGTCCTAAAATGCATGCAAAACTTCGCTCTAATCGCACTAAATCACGCTCGGATTTCTGATTTTTGGCGAGAAAATCACAACCCTTGCTTTCTACTCTGAATTTAGAAGCTAAATACTACGAATTCTTATTGATTGACTGACTAATAGTACGAATTTGTTAATATAACAACTATAACTACAAATTTGTACCGATTTTGACGCCTCGTTTTCATTTTCGAAAAAAAAAACAACAGACAACAGAATGAATGCTTTTTGAGAAATACTAATTTTTTGCTGCTCAAGTAGATCGGAGCGGTGTAATATATTGTATTGTACATACCTCCCTCGGAAGCTGAAGCTTGCTTTGGCTTGGGTTCGCTTGCGACACCGCGAATGGAAAGCAACGGAGACCGAGAGTAAGAGAAAGAGTAACAAGGTAATTTCGCCAAATTTGCCGAGCGCAGACGGGGGCCTGAGCGTATGGATTCCTCTGTTACTGCCCTCAGCTTGAACAATAAATACATGAGACTGACCACACAGCGCCATCTCTATTTTATTAAGTTATTGTTTTCTTTCTTGTGGTAGATCCGAACCTGCGATCAGCTGCTGCGTCTTTAGTGAGAGAGTCCTTAATATGGTTGGAATTGTGTAACCAGATATAACAGGTGCTGATGAGGTTGGGCGACTTCGACATCCGCCGTACCGGTGGCCGAGATTTTACCTCGGTGAAATTCGTTACTCCCGGGAAAAAGATTTTTTTACTGATGGTGACACGTGAG
This sequence comes from Wollemia nobilis, assembly GCA_028583015.1. Taxonomy (NCBI): domain Eukaryota; kingdom Viridiplantae; phylum Streptophyta; class Pinopsida; order Araucariales; family Araucariaceae; genus Wollemia; species Wollemia nobilis. The sequence goes on from JAQPPZ010017086.1 coordinate 4,270,273, forward strand.
CTTGGAACAACGTGTTTTACGAAGGTTTTCTCGTCGTGATTCCGAGTGGAAAGTGCTAGTTTCGAAAAGGTCTCGTCGATTGTTTCGGATCGTGGACGTATTTTTCAAAAATACCTATTTGAATTATTTTATTATAACCGAAAGCTGAACAATAACACTAGCAAACTAATTGATTTTATTATTATAATACACGGAGTGTGATGAACAATAACACTAGGAAACTAATTGATTTTATTATTATAATACACGGAGTGTGACGATGAAAAAAAAATTGTATGTTAGGGAAGTCGAAGTAAAGTTAACGGGACCTTATTTTTATCAGCAAGCACATGGGTAGTTAATAGCTACCAACTATTTACCAAAGTTTAAAGCAAGCACTTGGGTAGTTAATAGCTACCAAGTATTTAGCAATATGCTAACTCAAATGATTCTTAAACAATTAAAGGTCCTATTTTAGTTTTCTTTATGTTATTTTCTTTTCTTATTTTTCGAGCTCTCAATCGATGACATAAATGGGCTGATGTCATTCGACAAGTTCAAAAAGAAAATACGGGAAATACAGCGATTTTCTAAGGGGACAACTTTTAACGTTTCCTCACTTAATAGGATGGCTAAGGATTTATGAAAATCAATAATGTGTTTAACTATAATTGGTGGTTGAACTGTAATTGTTTTTTATAAAAACTCATACAGGCATGTCACTTTATCGTGATTTAGAATAAATAAATATTATTTAAATTTATTTTTTATTTATTTTAACTGATAAATTATTTAAAAGTTTATTGATGGTTTTAATTTAAAATATATAAATAATTAAATTTAATAAAAATATAATTATTTAAATTTTTTTTATTTAAATTGTTTAAAAATTTATTGATGGTAATTTAAAATATATAAATAATTAAATTTAATAATAATAATAAAATTTTAAGTTTTATTTGAAAATAAAAACATAAATATAAATATTTTATAAAAAATATTTATAAGATTGAGGGATGTTATGATTTGTATGTAATATATAATTCAATATTATTTACTTGGGAAAGTATTATATTGATGAAAGTATTATATAAATAAATAAATAAATATTGATGAGATTATTTTTCAAAGTATAATTTTTAAGTATATAAATTTAATAATTTTTTGTCATCCAATAAATTTAATAATTTTTATATAAGAAAAATAATTATTAATTCATGTGTATGTACTTTTTTATTGAATAAGATGTATATATATTTTTGAAAATATAATTTTTAGTATATAAATTTTATATTTTTTATATTTATTTATTTGGTCATGTATGTATTTTTTTTATTAGATAAAATGTATGTATGTTTTGAAAATATAATTTTTAGTACATAAATTTAATAAATTTTATAATTATTTATTTGATCATGTATGTATTTTTTTAGTGGATAGGATGCATGTATGTATTTTTGAAAATATAATGTCTAGTATATAAATTTAATATTTTTTATAAAAAATAACAATTATCATAGTTTTTTTTGTTGAAGTATGATGGGAAGTATGATTGGAGGCATAATAAAGGCCACCTTTAATATCAAACACAGGTCCCACTATTACATCATCACCACATAGTGGTATTACAACAACCATTCGTATTACATCATCATCACATAGTGGTATTACAACAAAGCTTGGATATTATAGACCGCGAGGGCTAGGTGGATTGGTAAGTCTTGGGCACTTACTGGGAGGAGGTCTAGGTTCAAACCTCGTGGTCATGTCCAACCTAGCATAGGAAGTAGTCTGATCCAAATCCTCTAAGTGCGCGTCAGACCAACAACGATGGTACGAACCCATATACCTTTAAAAATAGCCAAATATGTATTTTTATGCCCTCCCACAGTCGTCCAACCATCCTCCTGAGGTTGACAAGTGGGTGCACTCGGTGTAGTTGGGCTTTAATTGTCCCTGTTATGCAAAATCAAGAGACAGCATTTGATATTGTGTGTTGAGGATTGGCAATGAAAACAAGTGTTGGGAAAGTTAATGTAGAGGACCCATTGGGATAACACAGTGTCGCCAAATTGTATGTCAATAGACTCCTTGAGCTCTCGAGAAACATCAATCTCAACATAAACACGTTTTTGAGGGTGTGCAAGGAAAAATTTACCCGCCACCACCAAAATGACATGCCCAAGAGGGGTTGCTATGTGACCAAGAAAGTGCCACAAGTCCTAGGAATTCCACCCACACAAGGACTTTGGTAGATCTTTCCTCAAAAACAAAAAATTCATGGGTCCAAGGAGAAAAAAAAAGTAGAGAGCTTCTCATGTACCAGGGGCCATGTTCGTAAATCACCTTAGCATGAATTGTTTTCACAGATCGAGATAGAAAAAATCCCTTTGTAATATTTTGAACCATCCTTAGCTTGACTCCATGATGATTTCAAGCCGTGTTAACCTAGGTCGTAAGGGAAGACTCATTAGGGATGCATCCAACGAAATACCCAACAAGAGTGAGTGATTCTAAACTATGACATGCAAAATCAACTTCAGGTAATGAAAGAATTACATCAGGAGAACGATGGTTACCTTGTGGACCATTCATAGTATAAACATGCATAGTTGAATGAGAGGAACCATTATCGCATGCATTCTCTTCTACGACACCAATATTATGCATTGGTCCACCAAGGTTAGAGACCATAATGAAACTCAAAACCCTAGCATTCGCTGTAAGCACGCAACCTTCAATATTTGTGTAACCTTGAGGATTCATTATCGCATGCATTCTCTTCTACAATACCAATGTTATGCATTGGTCCACCAAGGTTGAAGACCATAATGAAACTCAAAACCCTAGCATCCACTGCAAGCGTACAACAACCCACAACCTTCTTGCAACAACCCACAACCTTCAATCCTTACGTAACCTTGAATTCAAGTTTTCAGAGGTATTATCTTTCATTTCATTGTCATACTCACAAACAAAGGTACTCTCTTTTGCTCCACTGCAAACAAAGGATCAATATGAGTAATGCCTACTCCATCCGGCATGTAACCCTAACCGCGGTGCCACAACCCTACTTATTCTTAATTCTTTTTCACTTTAGTGCTATTCATTTTTCTAGATGCAAACTTTCTCACCCTTATTTTTATGTCCTATTAATGTTTTTTTATTTTTTATTTATTTTTCCTTAAATTAAGAATTAAAAGAGGGTTTATTTTGCTTTAAATAAAAGATCATTTTTATTGCTATTTTTTTTTAGTAAAGGTTGTAAATTTGAAAATAATTTGTAAATTTGTAAATATTATTAATATATATTTCGGATTATCTTATTATAAGAGTGTATATCATAGTGTAAAAATTTGAGAATGTGGTTTGTATTGAGGCCACTCTAATTAGAATAACAAAACATTATATTATTCTTATTACATTGCTATAAAGTTAATTAATTTATATCTAAGTTGCATTTATATCAGAGATGTTTTTTACTTGCTTTTCTATAAAATATATTTATCATATTTTTTAAACTATAATATTTTTTGAATGAAAAACCTTATATTAATTAAGATTAATCATACAAAAAAGGGCTAGTGGAATTAGCATACCCCACAAGCCATAAAAGTTGCTAGGTGGAGGAAATCACACCTCCTCAATAAAAATATAGTTAAAAAAATATTACTACACACCACCACTAGGACCCCCCATAAGGAATCAGTCTTCTTCAAATATTGATCGCCCAACTGTCCCCCGTTCTAGGTGTCGCAGCGATGACCGTTCAATGTTGGCGATAAACCGTGCCCTCGATGCCATATTTTTGACCAATAGTTTTTGGCGACTTCGCTAGGGAACTCATAAAGTCTTCATGTTTTAGGAAACCAGAGCTTGGTGATACTTTGATTTACCCATATCCTTTTAAATCACCTGGTGACTCCTCTGTGTGGCATATCCAGATCATGTAACCAGTTGCCCCATTCAATGTGCTAAAATACCCAAACATCCTAGAGGACTCAAGATTTAATGAGTAGTCTTGACCTCACAGGTGAAGAAAGTATGCTCATTTCATGACTCTAACACAAGGACTGGGATTTTCGAAGACTGTGCTATCATGGCTCAGTAGTGCTACCCCAAATGGGATGACCCTGGTCCACTAAACCTCTAGTGCTGGCATGAGATTTCTAAAAGTGCCCTGAAAGCCTTGACAAAATACAATGTCACTATGGGAACTACTCGAGAGCACCTTGATTATGTTGTTGTGCTAGCACCCCTCTATGGCATATCACATGAAGACATCATGATCAAAATTTTGGTCTCATCTCTAGAAGGGAGGGCGCTATTGTGGTACCAGTCCCTTGGAAAGAAAACCATATTCTCATGGGCGGATTTGGCAGAAGCCCTTATCGATACATTTGATGGCTCTATGGATCCCTTCCAACTCTTGATGCACCTCTCATTCATCAAGAGGACCCCTTTTGAATCCATCACAAACTTCAACATATGATTCAAAAGGAGCTGGGAGAGGATCCCCTTTGAATACCAGCCATCCCTTGCCCATATTCACCTGTACTATGTTTGAGCTTTTAGTTTGGATATAATCCTCCTCCTACATCAATCTACGAAAAAGAGATTTCCCCAAGTCTTTTAGGAGGCCCTTCAGGCTGAGTGACTCCTACTATAAGGAGGAAGAACATCTTCAAGAGATCTCGCCCTCCCATCCCCTTTTTCATCTACCATTTTTACCCTTCCAATTGCACAATATCCACCCTGGATGCCATCTAAAGTTGTGCATGATCTAGTACTACAACTAAGTGGAACACAAAGGGTGGATCTCTTTTAATATCATACGGAGGAGAGGCAATCACGAGCTCCCCAATGAACAACTTTATCGCTTGCACCTTCTCCCATCAAATAGAGACCATGGAGCATACGATAAATTCCACTTACATAAAGGGAATAAGTTTACTCCATTTTTGTATCCAGGAGCACACTGAGCAAGGGCCAAGCCATTTTCAAGAGGTCTTAACCAATCAAAATACAAGTTTCGAGGAGGCCTCGTCCATAGAAGGCTCAATCAATGTACCCTGTTGGTAGACGTGTACAAAGACATTGAAGGCGTGCATGGCAAGGATTTCACAACAGGTGGATCCCAATGAGTGGTGACACTGGAGCCTATTGCCACACGAACCAGTACTTGAAGAAGGCTCCTGCATGGTAGAGTTTATTGCCACATTGATCATCAATGGCATAAGTATTGGTATGCATGGTGATCTACCTGGTTGTGGGCACACAATAGCTTGGAAAGATGTTGGGCAATAGCAACTGGACTATAAAATATGACTTAAGTTTAGTACAATATGGTTTGGCTATTGTAGATTCATTGGATAGTTTCCAAGTAGAATCGGTGTTCACGGTATGCTAATCACATCGTAATTTTGTGTAAATAGGGTGAGATAAATAAAAATTGCATAAGGCACATGGCCAGATGACATCATCTTGTACCATGGTGACCCAGGGTAAGAGGTACAAGTAGTTCCTAGAAGGAACATCAATTTTGAAACACTCCCTCTTGCAGTTCAAGGTCTTCCTTGTATTGTGTTGTTGTGACCCCTTATCCAATGGATCGAGGCTCGATATTCAGGCATCACTTCACACAATCCCCAAAAATATATACATTGTATTTTTAGAGCAGTGTCCACTTTTCAATCATTTGGAAATACTGACCTATAAATAGCACACTCAAAGGATAAAAGCAGTATATGTTGAAGAATGAAGTTATGACAAAATATTCCATGGAAGAGTGATAATGGACAAATAAGGTTTTTATGTGATTGCATTAGGAAGAGGTGTTACATCGAGCCTGACAAATGCTCCTGGCATTTTGTTTGTTCTTGAATCCGTTGTGGTCTTTGAAGGGGTATGTTGATGGGAGTGTGATTTGTGGGGGTGTCCCATGGATCACCTTCCCTTTCATTTCTTTTATTTCTATGCATCCTTTGCTTATTTATCTTTCCTCAGTTCCTTATCACCATTAAATGATGAGGTTAGTGGTCGTTGTCTTCTTACTTCTATTGTTTCTTGTATTTCCCTCCCTCTCCTCTTCCTCTCTTGTTCTCTTTTCCTGGTTTTTCTTATTGTTTTTTTTATAAGTAGAAGTTTATATACAAGAGGGTTTTTTTAAAGGATCCCAAAACCTTATTAAAAAAGGTGTCGGAGCACTACCATGACAAAAGAGACTATAAAACTAAAACAGAGCATAAACATGTTGAACAAAAACCTGTACCAAAAATCCCAGACAAATCTGGGGATCTAGGAACCTAGACAAAAACTTACAGCCACAAACCCCTGAGACAGGGCAGAATACCACCACGGAGATAAACTTGTACAAAAAGGGCACCCCAGGACAAGGGGACGCACTGGACCAGGGGTCATCAGCATCACTGGTCGTCCATATTGGACCCTGAACCCCGCCTGCAATGAAGTTGCTTGAAGATGCACACTAAGGAGGACGCAGCGTTGGCCATTGAAGTCATGGAATTGATCTGCATAGCAAAGATAAGCTTGGTGGGGAAGGCTTCAAGGTTAGCCTTAGAATCTGAGATGACCTTTGGAGTAGCCTTTCACTCTTGTTTTGGCTTTTTGATCCGTGCTGAAGTTCTGGAACTGCTAGAAACACTGGAACCACTAGGGACACTGGGACCGCCTGGTGCATTGGGGCCGCCAGGAATGCTGGGATCATCGAGACCACTGGGACTGCCAGGGAACCTGTCAGAAACCCTTCGTTTCTTGGAAGGGTTATGTTTTCTACTTTTGAGAGGCGTCTTGTCAAAGGTGTCAAGGCTATCATCCCTATCCTTGGAATCCTCGGGGGAGGTCGGGGAGTCGAGGGGAGGGGACGCAGAGAGGGGGGAATATGCTGGGCAGGGGGGCGATTGGTAAGCACATGGTGGTAGATGACAACCATGAGCCCCTGGTGGATAGGCTTGAGATGGGTTTTCTTGGCTTTTTCAATTGTAATGGTTAGCGAGTACAGAAGATATCTAGGGGTGCAAAGTTGAGTGGACTCACGGAGGTGGTTTACAAAGCTCAAGTGAAAACTATAGAGGGGTTATTCTGGGTCGTCGTAGGTAATAAATTGTATGATCGGGACAATGACCTCATTGTAAGGTTTGGGTAAAGGAGATCTGTAGAGGGATAATTTATCCCAACCATAACCTCTGGCTTGGTTAGGAAACTTCTTGAGTTCCTCCTCCTAATTATGTTTGTCCCTCCTGATGAATTTCCTTTTCACCTCCTGATAGAGCTCGGTGACTTCGAATAATAGCTCCTTGGTGACTTTGAAGTGGACACCCTTGACGACCACCTCGCCATCTTGCCAGGTATCGACGAAGTTCTGGGTGATTTCGTCATCGGGGCCAACAAACTTACGAAGGAAGGGGGTTAGGGATTTGGCTTCCATGAAGACCAGGGCAGTATCACTAAGGGATAGAGTTGCTGGCTTGACATAAATGATGGCCATAGGGGAGAGGATGGGGAGCATAACCCGTAAAAAGTTAGGGATGAACTTCCAGAGCCAACACCACGCACTAAGAGAGCATTTGGCGACAGGGCGAGGATGGGGATGGAGAAATGAGGCGGTCACTCTTCAACTATGAAATAAAGCCCTAAGGGGAGATGAAGCACCATGAAAATTATGCATGCAAAGGGGCTCGATGGTACAAAATATGGGGCACATGCTCGAGATATGGTGGATGGGGATTCAGATGATAGGCATAGCAATTGACGGGCAAACATTGGTAGGAGGTGAGCCTCTCGAGAGGAAGGATGTGAGGTGGCAACCTAAATAGAAGCTAGTTTAGAATCAGGTACAGGGAAACCGTCTCTTCGATGGCATGGTGAGGTGGGGTTGGATCGTCATGATGACTGAGCTGAGTGGGCACGAGGTACAACTTGGTATAAATGATGAGGTTGGCACGGTAAACCAGAAGCATACTTGGAGCTAACCAGGAGTCAAGGGTAGGGGTGAGGTGGCAATTGAAGTGAGGCTCATCAGAAAAAGGCTCGTTAGGGAAGTCCATGCTAAGGCTAGAGGGACATGTGGAGCCAGGAGAGAGCCTAGAGGACAAAGTCAACGGGGATCATGGAGTGGAGGCTCTAAGAATTAGCATGGGATATGTCTGCATCCTAGCAGGAGGATTTTTCTTGGGAAGCTGCCATTGATAGGTCTACAGGGAAATCATCTCTCTAGATCTGAAGCCCTGATGATGAGGCTACTAAGTTGGCCATGGAGTCCGTCAGCTTGTTACCTTTCCTATAGATGTGACAAATGGACGACTGGAGGAAGCTTTGGAGGATGGAGTGAGCTTCTTAAATGATGTTGGAGATTCTCCACAATGGGTCCATTTGCTTGGTCATGAAGTTTATGGTGTTCATAGAATCTCCCTTGATTATCACCTTTCAGGGGTCTTCCTGAAGGATTGTCAGCCCGTGAAGGAGCGTCAATGCTTTCGTAAAATTGTTGGTTTAGGTGCCAAGGAACTTCAAGTAGGTGAGGATCAGGTTCCTCTCATGATCGCAAATGACCCCACCAACTCCTAAGGGTCCAGGATTTCCTTTGGAGGCCCCGTCGAAATTTAACTTGATCCATCTGGGAGGGGGGGTCATCCACCTGACTAAGGCTCTGGGATTGGGGGAAGGGTGGGGGTCTAGGGAATGGGCCTAGATATTGAGATGGCCAAGGGAAAGCTCACTCAACTATGAGGGAAAGCAGGGCAGGGGAAGGAGGCAAATGTTCTCTAAGGCGAAAGCAAGAGATCAGTTGGCCACTACAAGGGGATCCCTGGGTAGGGAGTAAAAAGCTATGTTATTGTGATCTAGCCACAACTTACAGATCAAGTGGGGAAGGCAGAAGACCTAGAGGGAACGAAGGGTGGGATGGGAGAAGGGATTGGGACATTGGGTGAAGAGGTCGAAGATGGAATTCGAAGGGACCCACTGGATGGAGAAGGGATGGAGGAGGTGGCCCAAGGCGTCATAGGAGGAGTAGCTCACAAATAAATGATTTGTCGATTTCCAATCAGAGCAATAGAGGTAGCAACGATTTGGGATTGGGAATCCCCTCTTGGCCAAATTTTTGATGGTGAGGATTTTGTTTTGGATGGTCGTCCAAGCAAAGAAACTAATTTTAGGGATTAGCTTTTTGGCCCAAACTTGCTTGACATGGAAACAAGGCTCTTGGGGATCCCTTTGGAGAGAGTAGGTGGATTTGATAGAAAAGGATCCGCTGCTAGTGTCATGCAAGATGCACATATCCTCGACCTCACCTGAAGGAATGATAGTTGTGTTGAGAAGGGTAGAGAGGGTGGTCGCTTGGAGGGGGAACCGAACGTCTTCAATAGGACACTAGAATGCCTTCCCATGAGCCTTGATTATGTAATTGGCCACCTTAGGCCCTATGGAGGCATCCAATTGGGGTTTGAGGGCCAAAAGGGCTCTGTCCTCCCTCAAGGCCTCATCCTGGATCCACTTGTTATCCCATAAATCGATATTCTTGCCATCAATGAGGATCCACACGGTCCCCTTTCGAATGATGTCTTTCATTTGGGTCAGGGATCTCCAAAAGGTAGAACCATCACGGGGTTGGAGGTCGTTGAGGAAGGAGTGATGCTAGAGGTATTTCCTTTTCACTATATGAACCCACTCAGTCTAGACATTGATGAACACTTTCCATGCATGCTTGGCCAAAAGGGTAGTGTTCATTTGGGAAACCCGCCTGAGGCCTATCTCGCCTTCACTCTTGAGTCGGTAAACCAGGGGTCAGGAAACCAGTGGGATCATTTTCTTTCTTCACTCCCATACCATAAAAAATTCTTTTGGATCTATTCAATGAGGGTGTTGATAGAGGTCGAGATTCTAAAAATAAACATGAAGTACACCGAGATACTCTGGAGGTAGGCGATCGTGAGGGTGGCTTTAGCGGCCTGGGAGAGAAGGTGCCCTTTCCAGGAGGTTAGCTTTTTCTGGATTCTCTTGACAACCTTGATCCACAGGCCTTTAGAGGGGAACCCAGAGAACAGGGGTAGTTCGAGATAGGTGGTGGAGAGGGCGTCTAGGGTGCAACCCAAGATCTTGGTAATTTTAGCCTACCTTGCTTAAGGAGTGTGGATAAAATAGATTTTGCTTTTGAGGATGTTTATATTTTGCCTAACTGCACTCTCATACAAAATGAGGATCTACTTGATGACCTTGGCTTGGGCCACAGAGGTGGAGGTGGCCAATATGGTGTCATCCATGAATTGTTGGTGGGAAACTAAGGCCAGTCCAGAGGTCGGTCTAATTTTGGAGATGAGCCTACTTCTGGTTGCACTTATAATGGTTTGACCTAGGGCTTTAGTCAGGATGATGAACAAAATTAAGGATAGGGGGTCACCCTACCTTAGCCCCCTAGAACTGGGGAAGAACCCTACGGGGGATCTGTTGACCAACATCGAGAACCAAGGGGACGACACACGTCGCTTGATGAGGTCTACCCAGGACGGGTGGAAGCTAAATCTGAGAAGGACTTTGATGAGAAAATTCCAACTGACTCTATCGAAGGCTTTGTTCATGTCCAGCTTAAGAAGGAATGTTGGTTTCTTGGCTAGCGAGGCAGAGTGCAGAACCTCGTGGATAATGACAATCTCGTCTGTAATGGCCCTCCCTTTGACAAAACTCCCCTGGCAGGAATCTATGATGAGGGGGAGGATGTCCTTGAGCCTGGTCGCAAGAGCCTTGGTGAGAATTCTGTATAGAACATTGCATAGGCTAATGGGGTAGAAGTCGGATAAATATTTGGTCGTCTGGGTTTTAGGAATCAGGGCAATGAAGGTAGAGTTGATACCCCTAGGGATGGAGCCGACAAACTGAAGATCCCTAATTGCATCACACACTTCTTTGCCCACTAGATCCCAGAAAGCCTAAAAGAAGCAAGGGGGAAGCCGTCTAGGTCAGGGGCGATGTCGGTATTCATGGAGAAAAGGGTTGTATTTATTTCCTCATTAGTCAAAGGGTTGAGGATCAGATCATTGATTTTAGGGGAGATGGAAGGAGGGATGTGCTCAAGGAGCGTCTCGACTACTTGGGGAGAGGTCTGGGATTCGATGCCAAGGAGATCTTGGAAGAAGCTGGAGGCCTCAAATCTGATTTCTTCCTCATCCCTGGTGGACCTGTCATCACTACACGTGAGCTCAAAAATTTTGTTGGTGCTTCTATTTCTAAAATTTGAGGAGTGGAAGAATTTGGTATTGGCATCGCCATCCTTGAGCCATAGGGCCCTTGACTTTTACCTCCAGAAGGTCTCCTCTCTTGCTAGAATATTATGGTAATCAACAAGGATCCTGCTCTCCTCCTCTCTAGACCCGGGCTCCTAAATGCCTTCTTAGAATTTGTTCTCAAGGTCTTCCAATTTCTCCTTCAGAATTTTCTTGGTCTCGAAGATGTTACCAAAAACCTCTATGTTCCAGATCTTGAGGTTGTCTTTGAGGGACCTGAGTTTCTAAAATAATTACCTAGCGGGGGACCACCGAAGTGTTGGTTCCACCACCTGCCCACTTACAACCTAAAATCTGGGTGGTGGAACCACATAGACTCGAATCAAAAGGGATGCTTGGATGGAGGGTGCCTGCCAGCTTCAAAGAGGAGGGGGCTATGATCCAATATGATTTTAGGAAGAGCAAGGAGGGTTGAATCAACAAATAGGGGGATGGCTTCCCTAGACAGGAGGACTTTGTCTAGCCGAACCTGGATAAGGTTGGCCCCAACTCTTTTGTTGCTCCAAGTGAAATTTGCTCCTTTCAAGTGGACATCCATGAGCTCATTGGAGTCAATGAAAGCCCCAAACTCCTCCATGCTTTTGGAATGCAAGATGGCTCCCCCACACTTGTCATAAGGGACCAAGGGATTGTTGAAGTCACCTTTTAAGATCCAGGGGAGGGGTTTGTACGTTTCTCGCATGAGGCTAATTTCATCCCAAAGAGAGGCTCTTTCAATCGGGTTGTTGGGGGTATAGATATTGGAGAGGATCCAGGTCTAGCGGGACCCCAAGCTGTGGAACATGATGTTGATGATTCTAGGAGAAGATAAAATCAGCCTTCCTTCAACTGAAGTCGGGTCCCATAAACACAACAAACCCCCAATGATTCCTTGGGTCGGGGTGAAGAGAAAATTGTTATTGCTCCAGACTACTTTAGTCACTCTGGTAGAGGAAATCTCATCAAGTTTGGTTTCCTGGAGAATGAGGCTGGATGGGTGGTGATCCTTTCAAAGGTGGGCAAGGGTGTGTCTCTTGGGGGCTCCATTGAGCCCTCTCACATTCCAAGTGAGTATATTCATTTGGCACCCTTAGGGGGTCTTTTTCCTCCCTTTCCCTTCTGGGAGGAAGGTTTGGATCTCAGTAGTTCTTCATTCAATAGGTATAAGGCATCCGACAAGAGGGTCGTCTGGAGGACATTGGCAATGTCATATTTTGCTTTCTTTCTTCTTTGTTTGCCTAAGGTGGGACGCCTTCTTTTCCTTTCACTATCATAGTCTACTGTGAATCTTTTACTACGAGTCCGTTTAGTATTAACACCCTTTGGGGCTGATTGGGAGAAGGACAGACTGCCCTCGTTGTCATCCTCAAACATCTTTGAGTCGACCTCTGAGCAAGCCTGAGAGGTATGGGGAAGATGCAGGGGGTAGGTTTGGGGGTGTTAGATGGTTTGTAGGGAGGGGGAACGGGGGATGCTCTGAGAGGGCTTTCGAGCTCAGCTTCGGGTCAGGTACAGTCGTGGCTGAGGGATGAAGAGGGGGTGGATAGAAGGGAGGGCTAGCTAGAGAGGAGAGGGAATCAACTAGATCATCAAACAGGGGTGAGGGTCCTCGGGGGAAGCCAAGACATCTGATGAAACTTTAGGGTGAGGTTTGGGATGGGGACATACCTGGTTACAATCCATCATCAAAATGAGGTCAACCTTCTGCTTCCATTTATCAGTTGGATCTGGCCTTCTTAGGTGCCATAACGAGGGCACTAACAATCTCTAGGTTGGGCGCCCGCCTCAGGATGGATCGTGGGGGGGACCCTACTGCTGGACGGAGCCTTCAGGATGGAGTCCCCAACTGGAAGTGGTTTAGGGTCTGTGGAGAGGGGGAACTGGTTGGGGAGGTGCCCTTGCATGCTACATAGGGTGTTAAAGGCTGGCTTATTCTCGTATTCCATGGGTTGGAGCCATTGGTAGGATCCAGAAGTCAGGGTAACTGAAGATGGAAGCTTAGATTCAAGGTTTACAATGACACATAGTCTGGCATGGACCATGTGGGATCCCTCCTTGGTTGTAGAGTTGAAAGCCACAAGGTCCCCAATGGCCTACGCAATGAGTTTGAGCACATCCTCTTGCTAGAGGTGAAATGGAAGGTTTGGCAGTCGAACCCAAATTAGGGCATAGTTTTTGCTCTAGACGTTGGGGTTGAAGTCTATAGCCTAGCGCCTAAGGAAGAGGCTTCTCTGATCCAAGAACCAGAGGCCACCCATGAGGATCCGACTGGATTCATCCCTATTATTGAGCTTGATGAGAAAAAACCTTTTCGATAGGGCAACGATTTCCATGTTGTAGAAGATCTTCCATTTGGAGAAGGCCCAGTCGTGGATGGTTTCCATGTATGGGTGACCCCCAATGAATTTTCTAACTAGGGAATAGGAGGCCCCTGACATAAAGGAAGAGAAAATGTCATCATGGATGGAAATGTGCATCCCCACCCGGGATAAGCCTGAGGTCGAAGGACGAGGATGATTCACCTCGCCCGCGAAGGCTTGGACATAGGATTTTTTGGGCCCCCCAAGGAGGGCCTCCTTGACCACCTTATCAGGGGGCTCTTTGTCCAAAGGGTTTAAGCAGGTATTTGTAGAGAGGCCTGCAGTCACATCCTCGTTGCCCTTGCCTGGGCTCAAACCCCTTGACATTTGTCAGGATCCAAAGCTCCAGATCTTGAAATTGCCATAGGAGGCCTTTGGCCAAGCTCCCACTCATGGTCCCGCTCCCTCTATCACTCCTGCCATAAAAAATCAACCAACCTCCAAAAATCAACTCTCAGTTTTTCTTATTGTTTCTTCTTGTGGTCCCCCTTCTTTTCTTCCCTTATGCTTCCTCCTGCCTTGTTTTCCATTCACATTTGGTCGTATTCCTCCTTTGCCTTGCAGTCTTCTTCAACTACTTTTGTTTTATGTCTCCTCGCTGTCCCTTCCTCCTTCCCCTCTCTATTTGTGCATTTTATGTGTTTCAAAAGTGTTGCTTTTTGGGTTTCTTTATTTCCACAATATGGAAAAACCCCTATGAAGCACCAAAAGTGTAGGTGAAATATTACACCCTCCACCCACTCTTTCTCTTTTGAGATGATGCTCTTCAATTAGGTATTTTCCCTCCAAAATTGAGAGGGCCTTTAGGGAAGATCTGGGAATTCTCATTCAATCTGGGAATACCGCCATCTGATGAAACAGATTTCGAAACTCATTTCAGTGAAGAGCGTGCGTGCCCCCAAGTATAATATTAAAGGCCGCTTGAATACATCCTCTTTCTTCTTTTCCTCGAATATATAAAGGTCCCAGTCTATCTAATAGTCATAGAAGTGAGGCTGGCCCCAATGGGTATGGTCCAAACAAATGCTAGGAAGAGTCCCCTGGGAAATGGGATGGGCCTCATGGTAGGAGGATAAAGTGGTAGGTGCGTGGGTGTAGGAGATAAAAAGAGTGGGAGGAGATAGAGAGATAGATTGAGAGCTCACTTCAAAATAGAGAAGTTTTTTGCTCTTCTTTAAAACCCATCCCCGCCCTTTAATTTATAACGATGCGCCCTCCCCTTCCCGAGTTTTGAAGCACTAGTGGTCAGGCAAAAGATAGAGGTGACAACAGCAGTGATGGGCGACTACAAGCCATAGGTGGGTGAAAGGTTATTCAAGGAGGTAGGGCAAAAAATAGAGTGGGCATATAATTAAGTCCTACTTTTGGGTGGAGGTAAACAAAAATAACAGCCCACTCATCGGGCAAAAACTTCAGTTGGCCAGCTAGGGCTAAACTATCTCAAATCCTCACCCAAAATGAGAATGAAAACCCTCACCCATTATTGGGTGAAATATTAGGACGTTAATAGGGTGAAACTTTGGTAAACGTTTGCCCTCTTTCATAATGCCTCCATAGGGGAAAAGTTGTTATCTAACAAGACAAGTGATGCAATCGCCCAACATATGGACTATCACCATCGTCTAAGAATTCAAAAGGGGATGTATTAATTTCTTTAGCTACCTAGTACCAGTAATTCATGTGTAAAGGTATTGATGTGAAGTATGCTACAAGGTAATTAATGCATGTCATTCATCACCTAACTGGAAGACTGTCAGCTAGACGAAGGGGTAGAGTAGATAAGAATTTACCTAGACAAAAGTGGTAGAAGAATCCAGGGTTCATATCAATACAGAAGTATCTTCCCCCTGCTACAAGATCACCACCATATCGAGGAGCAGAGTACTAGCTGCACGCTTTTATACTTCAGTGATATTCTCTCGCTTATCTCCAATAATGCTTGTATTTTGAATTCATTGTAATTTTTCTATAAATAGTGGAATGTTGGTCATTCCCAAGGGTGGCTCTTTGGCCATTACAATTCTCATGTAATACTTATCATTGTTATGTGAATACAAGAATACGACTATTTGGTTTCCAATATCGTTCTTACATTTTGTGTTAAATGTGAATGCTTATTTTTGCTTTGGCTATTTGAGTGATTCTCATTTAATTTTGCTAAACTAGATTTCATGGGGTTTACTTGGTAGTTCTAGAATTCGTATTCACGATTGGGTTGGGGATTTATTTTTGCAAAAGTTGGTTGGATATGAGCACTCTAATTTTGAATCTTGGATTTCATGCACCCATTCGTTGGTATTGAAATTTACTTTCATCCCGTTGCACCAATTACCAAACGAGAACCTAGTTGGGTGGCCTGATAGGTGGTATGCTTGTGTTTTCTCTCAACGATGTTAAGGGTACATGCATCTTGATGTAGTCATAACCCATCCTTGTGAGTTCTAGCTATGGCCCTATTTTATTTCATTTTCCTCTCCTTTTCTCCCTTTCCCTGATTACGACGTAGGTAGCTAGGACCCTCCATAAGGAACCAACCTTCTATAGAGATTGACCTCCCAGTCGTCCCCTTTTGGGTGCCGCAATGGTGGTCGTTCGATGTTGGAACTGATTAGCGCCCTCAGTTTCAGATTTTTGACCAATAGTAGATCTCCTCCCAAATCATTGGAAGTTTCAAAAACTGTAAGGTTTCAACAACAACAAAGGTAAACAAACAAAACATCCCTTCAAAGATTGATAAATCAGGGGCTTGGGGTTTTTTTGATGGGTTTAAACAAGGGATCCTTGGATTTTGTGGAGCAGGAGTATTACTATATATTTTTGACTCTCATTATTTTAAATTCAAGGCTGAATTGGGAGAAGGTTCTAATAATTATGCTGAAATTATGGCCTCAAATTATTGGTTTAGTTGGCAAAATCAAAAGGAATACAAAAAATTCAAATTTATAGAGACTCGCAGGTGGTAATAAGCTAGATACTTGGTGTTTTAGGATGGAAAACATGGTTCTACAACCCATATTCTCTCAAATAAAAGATGTTGTGGATCACAATGAAGCTTATACTTTTTGGTATATTTATAGAGAACTAAATAGGGAAGCAGATGAACTCTCAAAGGAGGCACTTCAGATTGATCCAGGTATGTGCTTAGTATAAGAATTCAATGAGGGTAATGCACTGTAGCTGGTCCAAATATCTATCTAGGGGATTAATACACTCTAGTTAAAGCAAGCACAAATAAAGCAACTTTTTCAAAAAACTCAGAAGTTAGTGATTTATAAATTGGGAAGGTGCCTAAGGATATAACTTAGCATGATATAGATAGCTAGTTATGATGTATAAATGACCCGCTCTTTAGGTCACTATTGAAATTATGAATAAATGCCAAAGAGGCATATGAATAATGTAATTTCATATTTACTTAATATAAAATTATGACTTTTTTCCGAGGGAAAAAAAAACATATACTGCTTGCCATATATTTGTTATTCCTCTTATCTCCAACTTGGGCATCCATACTTTTGGCTAGGGCATCCTGACTTCCCACGAAGGATTTCAAATATGAATTTTCTTTCATGCTACCTAGTGGGGCTTGCTCTTGGATCACACTTACTCTAGGCTTCCAATTGCTCAATTTAAGGAATCTTTTATTATCTAATCTAAAAAAGTATTTATTTTATGTATTTTTCACATTATGAATACAAAATATATATCATTTACATTATTTTGATTAAAATTTTGAATTATCTCTAGTTGATATATCCGCAAGCTAAACAACTCACTATGTCTAGAGGAAAAGAAACAAAAAATGTAAAAGGTACTCAAAGGATAAATGACCCATCAATATATAGGATGATTATTTATAATGGTGTGAATAAGTGGAGAGAATTTGGAAAATACACATGCAAAACTTATAATGGTGTAATTGTTATCGATCATTTCATCTATTCACAAAACTTGTTAAGGAATATGACGAAGATAAAGGTTGAGGATTATCCAATAGATCTAAAATAGGAATAAAAAAAAATACAAAATAGAGAAGGTCCCAAAAAAACAACAATAATCGACACTACAAGAAAATTTTCTAACTACATAAGAACATTGTTTAATCTCCAAGGAAATGATAAAAAGAGGAGTACAAAAATCAAAAGAAGATAAAGTAAATAAGGGAATTAAGAGCCATGAACTAATGAACATAAATCAAGACACATTAAAAGGGTGCAAAAGTTCCAAGTCTAATAAGAAGAAAGACAATTATTTGAAAAATGCATGGTATGATGTAGAATGTAAAGTACCAAGGAAAATTTTGAATTAAGAGGAAAACAAAGAAACACAAAATAATTTTAAAAGCAAAAAAAGAAGAATATATAAGCATAAGAAGATAAAAATTAATTTAAGTTGCAAGCTTACTATAGTGGTAAGGTCTTTAGCCTATCTTTGAAAGGTCCAAGGTTCAAACCCCATTTGGTATGAGGGGACTGGGAACCCTCATAAAAACTTGTGTAAACTCATATAAAAAAGATAAATATTAATTTATTTAGGGAAGCATGATCCAAAGAAAATTTGGAAGTAACTTCAACAATATAATAAACAAATAGAGAATAATATTAAAGTGGCCCAATGGTGGTTGAAGAGTTATATGTTAGCTATTATTGGCTAGGGTTTCATTTGTGGGTTGAGCACAAGCGACGAGAGAGGCTGTATTTTGGGACTTGTAGGCCCTAGCGGCTATTTTTTTGTCATTTCCACCCAAGATAAACACAGGGTATGTTGCAGGAGACACACGATGGGTTAGAAATTTTTCATTCAACAAATCTTCATGCTATGGACTTGATTGAAAACTGCTTCCAATTTGTTGCCCAAGGAAAAAGTAAAAATCATACCTTTCTTGGCGTCCAAGGCATGGATTAAAGAGACCCATAAACAAGTTTCAAGCTGCATATCAAATAAGAGAAGCCTCCTTAGGAAAAGAAAAATTAGTTTAGAACTCAAGCAATATTGATGCTAAGGAGCACCCCCAAAATAGATTTACTATCGAAACTCCTTTCAAGGGTAAGGATTTCGGGGATGCGGTCCCAAAAATGAATTTTAGAGATGCCTTGCATGGTGGACGGTCCTAGACTAATGCTAACATTAAATTTAAGGCTCCTTGTAGATCTATAAGAATGCCTAATATTGATCCCAAAAAAATTGAGTCAATATGTCAAAGAGCAGTTTATGGAACCCAAATAGTTAAGCTAAAAATGGGCAACATTTAGGATGGCATAGAAGATTTGGAGATAAGAGGATTGATTTGTCATTTCTTGGATTTTCATCCGAGCCTATCTGCTTTCAAAGTGTGGGCTACAAAAAACTAAAAAACACAAGGTGAGACACAAATTTTTATTTATCTCAATGGTTATTTTCTTGTTATTTTTGCTAATGATGAAAATAGAGAGAAAATATTTCAAGGGGGCCCTAGTTCTCTGGAAGGGTGGGGCTTTTCATGAAGCCTTGGCAAACTAAATTTAAAGTCGAAGAAAGATTCCTTCTACAAGATTTGTGTGGATTAGAATCTTTGGTCTCCTAGTTGAATTCTAGAATCCAATTTTATTTTCTACAATAAAAAACTCCCTTGGAACTTTCATAATGACTGTTGATTGTACACACAAATTTGAACACATTATTTATGCTCAAATTTGTGTCTTAATGGATTTCAACAAACCCCTTCTATAAAATATCTCATTACAATTTTGAGAGGACAATTGGGAGCAGGTGGTGGACTATGAGAACATTCCTTTTCATTATAGAATATGCCTTGAATATGGTCATTTGGCTAGTGTCTGTCCAACTAAGATTCCAAATCAAAAGAAAGAGAACAAAAACTTAGAAGTTTTATGCCTAAAAAGAACACCAAAAAATAGCTATGAACGATCAAGTGATGTTGTCAACTATTATGTTTGGAATTCTTTCCACAAATAACCTCCTAGGTGAGGAAGAGGGCATAATTCTTAGAAACATAGTTTGAAGTTGCAAGGAAGGACTTAGAGTTGAACCAGGAAATCAAAGGTTTTCAATAGAGAAATAAGGGAGAAAACATACACAAGAACAATATTTTAAATGTTGGAACTTCAAATAATTTAGACCCCAAGATAGACTTTTTTGAACCTTCCAATTTTGTATATGCATATTTCAGGGTTAGAAGCTATCCAAGATTCAATTTGGTAAGACAAGAAACAAGTAAAAAAAAAAGATGGACACTAGTTGAAAGGTAAGTCACAAGACTAATAAACATCATATAGTAAAAGAAGGTGAAAAGCTTGTAGAGGAGGGTAAGATTAATGCCCTTACCAATATATTTATAGAAAAAATAATCGACACCAAACACATGAAATGACACTAAGCAATTTGTAATGAAATAAGATGCTTTTTATATTGATACAGGGAGCCTTTATCACCCATTTTACAATGATATGCCCCAATGTGTGGGGGAAAATGAATACAATTATTCCTTTTATAAATAAAATGCTCAGAGGTGTAGATCTCTCACTATCCAAATAGCTAGAATGGTGTCCTTTGGCTCTGCTACAAATCCAGAGGTTGAGTGGGCTTGAGTATCCTGCAGACGGGGCCACTCCAACTTCAACAACTCTTCAAAGACCTATCTCTTGCACACATGAAATGAAAACAAGGGTTAGTAGCACTTGCATATATGATTGATAACAAACGTAATAAGCCCTTATTGCTGAAATAAAAACATAGTGCAGAGAACAAACAAATCATGAACAAAAGCCTTGTTGATTACCTGACCTCGATCTATTTATTTAATGGCCAAAATATCATTCTTAAGCAACCGCGGGTGCACGGGTGGGGCTAGCCAACCATGGGAGGGCGGTTGCCTCTATGTAAACACTAATAGGTGGTTCACCTAAAAATATAGAAACTCTAGAGATTCAAGAGACCTTGATGGCTCAAACTCCAAATGCGTGGTTGACCTCCTGCAGTGATTTTGATAGTGTGACGACGTATTTTTCCAGCCTCCTTTGGTTGATGGGATGAAGGTGCCTTTATAGGCCCCTTGGGATTTTGGAGGGAAAGAGAGGTGGCAAGCTAGCATTGCCAAATGGCAAGCTAGGGTTACCACATCTCTAGGGCAGTTAGAGTGAGTCACCAAGGGTGTCTCATCCAAGTGGAGGGATGTCCCATGTGAAGGGACAAGGGTGAAATGGGTGTGTGAGAGGTGGCAAAGGGTGGTGGTGATGTGGCTAGGACACATGTCTAGTGGGTAGGCAGGGTATCCTAGGTAGTTTCTTCAGATTTAGAAAATTTGGAAAATGCTTTTAATGTGCAGGATTTATATGCCTAAGTTTAGACTTAGGCATATATTTTATTATGCAGATTTGGAATGTGCTATGTGAATGTGATTTTGCAAGTGCCTAGGTTTTGGTGTCTACAGATGCCCCTTTTTGTACCGCATTGTGTGAAACACAATGTGGTGCAAAAACAAGAGACACCTAGCTTTATTGGATGGAGAAATGGACTCAAATCTTCTCGACATGCAAGAATGAATGACTTTTGAAAATTTTGATTTTAGCTTACCCCCTCAATTGGCGAATGGGTGAAGAATGAAACCCACAAGCCAATTGACCGAATGTGGATGATGAAAAGGGGTGGATGTGATGGATGCAAATGTTTGAAAATCAAGATCAAATTGATACCCCAAGTTTGGGGTGGGTCTATGTTGTCAAAAATTTTACCTTTGGTTACAATGAAGTGCAAAATGATGTGGTAAAAGAACCAACCACTCTGGGAGTTCGGGTACCCTAGTGACTTTAGCAATTCCTACCAAATGATATGGTGTTAAAGGAACCAACCACCCTAGGAGCTCGAACACCTTAGTGATTTTAGCAATTCTTACCAAATTGAGAGTTGTGATAGTTTTTCGTGTTTGTAACCCCACGGAAAGGGCTTAATGATAACCTTGGGCAAATTTGCTTGAATGCAGTCACACTCAAAAATTGAAGGACCAAACTGATTTAATTTTAAATGTGATGATATGAAATGATTTTGAATAAGTGTCCTTATGGTAATTTACCCATCCTACCAGATTGCATGGATAACCAATCGTTGCAACCGCCAGGTGACTAGAGTAAATCACTAGATACAAGGTTCACTTGAGATGATGATGATGCAATTTGATGATTTGAATGGTATTTTTTTATGTTTCTTTTTTCAAATGCATGTGCATGGTTGAACATCACCAAACATGGGATGCGGTTGCACCCCACCAAATGTGATCGGGCGGTTGTCCACCGCCAAATGTGGGTGGGTAGTTTATCGTGCTCTTCAAACACATGCACGTTTGCCATCGCGAATTGCGGCTATAAAAAGGTGTGAAGGGGTAAGTGGGATTAATTTGTGTGGTTGATTTATTTTCTGAGCGGTTGAGAGAGTTTGAGTGATGGAGGAGGTTGGTGAGGCAAGCGGAGCGGTTGGCGGGGCAAAGGCTGGCAGCTTGGCTGGAGCTGGAGTTGGGCTGCACGTGGATGAGGTAAGCTTTTGAGGCCCTTATTTTATTTTGGTTTTTATTGTTTTTTTTAAACTAAGGGGGGATGGTAAAAAAAATTGTATTTTCTAGATGCCATTTTGAGAATAGCAAAAAATGGAAAGAAATTTTGTTTTTGTTTTTAATGTTTTTGAAATGAAAAGAATGCATAAATATTTTTTGTATTTTTTATGTTTTTGAAATGAAAAGAATGTATAAATATTTTTTGTATTTTTTATGTTTTTGAAATGAAAAGAATGCATAAATATGTTTTTGTATTTTTTTATTTTTGAAATGAAAAGAATGCATAAAAATGTTTTTGTATTTTTATTTTTTTTTAAATGACATAATGCATTGATTTGGATTTCTATTAATATTGATGGTCACCTATCATCACTCGGGTGTGGAAGGCACTCACTCCAGATGATTGGAAGTGGTTGGAGGAGGTGAGATTGGATGGATGTGGGCAGGTGGAGGTGGTTAGAGTGGATGAGGAGTACTTATCTACTTTGGTGGAGAGGTGGGACCCTGATAGGGGGTCATTTTAGCTTTCGATAAGGGAGCTTACCATTACCCTGGAGGATGTTTACCACATATTCTAAGTTCTTATCGAGGGGTTACCAGTTCAGGTTGGCCATGATAAGGAGCATGAGTTGAGGCCTTTATTTGGTGATGGATGGGATGATGTGGATGAGCAAGGGTGGGATCCAATATTTATAGATGTACCAGGAGCGGAAGCTAGGAGTGCTTCCTACATTTGTGATGTACATCTTAGGCAACATGTTGTTGCCTAATAGTATGGGAGCTAGGTTCCCTTGGAACCAGGTGAGACTTGTGCTGGATATGATCGATGAGCCACGTGTCTATGCTTGGGCTCCTACCCTACTTTACTAGCTATATGTGGAGCTTTATGAGGTAAAGAGGTAAGAGTGAAAGGGACTCGATTGCAACTTGCTTCTTCAGCTTTGGGGATGGGAGCATATTAGGATTGCACAGCTAGAGGGTCTACCTTGTGAGTGGGATCACTCATGCCCTTATGCTCTTCATTGGTGGACCAACGAGGAGCTTCTACCGAGTCACCCTAGCCATAGTGGCCAAGAGTATCAAGAGATATTGGTAGCATTGACTAGTGATGATATCATTTGGTGACCATGGCGAGGCCTCACTTGGGATGATGATGTGGCACAACTTCAAAAGGTGGGTGATTGGGTAGTATGGGCATGAGAGGGAGTTTATCCAATTCTCTTAAGTGATGTGATAGTTTGGCTTGGTTCAGGGAGTTCTTGATGCTCCAATTGTATATAGGCATCAAGGTGATGAGCTTAGTCTCCCTTATGCTCCTAATCCTTGGACTATGGATGATGACCATGATGATGAGGTGGTGGATATCCCAGATGTAGATGATGTTGGGATGATAGTTGAGTATGATGCATGGTTTACTTCATAGCCTCCATGGGCACCGAGTCAGGTTGTTGATGATGTAGTGAGTGGTGATGATCAGGATGCTAGTGAGTAGACTCCTCGATGATAAAAATATCATCGAGGTAGTGGTAGTAGGAGGTGAGCTAGGGTAGATAGAGATCAACCTATGAACACTAGGGTTGGGGGTGATGGATATGGGGATGGTGGTGGTGGAGGTGGTGATGGTGGAGGAGATCAGGAGAGACCTCAACGTACTGAGGATGATTGGGGTATTCTTCAGGTTAAGTAGGATAGCTTGGGTGAGGAGCAGGATCAGATTGCATAGACTGTAGTAGCTCATGATGTAGATATTACAAGGTTATAGAGTGTGGTGGCATCTTGGGATGCTAGAGATAGCTTGACTATGGAGTGAGATGGATGGGCTACGAGGTGGATCTAGTGGAGGTGGTGATGGTTCTGAGGTTGTGGCTCTTCATGCTGAGATAGTGCGAGTGAGAGTCATGCCAAAAGTAAGATATATCTATTTCACGATCACAGGTTAGGTACATTGAGCTACTCGAGGATAGCCTTGGTCAACATCATATCCCATTACACTGTAGCCTTCTTCATCAGCTTTTAGGTCATCTAGGTGGAGTGAGTCAAGACCTAGTAGTTCTCGCTCTAGGGCTCCTAGTTTTCATGCTCCCTCAGGTTCATAGGGATCAGCTCATGGTCCTCCTAGGGGTCATGGTGGTGCTAGCTAGGAGTGCTTATTACCTCTTTTTGTAGTTTTTATTTTTTCTTATGAGCCTTAGTGCTCTGATGTATACAACCTTTTGGGTGATTTTTGTACTATGTGGTTCATATATATATACATATACATGGCTTTTATTTTGATCATTTTGTATTGCACTTTTTTTTTTAATGTGGATGTTTATATGGATGCATATGTAATGATGTGGTAATTGAATTATGTCTAATTTATTTTTGACTATGTATGCAAATGAAGTATGGATGCTATGTTCTAATGATCACTTGTGTATGTTTTAGACTTTTGCTTGATCAACTTTATCTTCATTGTTTAATCAGGGGCACTAACATTTGATATTGATAAATGAAATGGATTATGGAATGTAATAATGAAAATGATATGGAATGATTTTTATTTCCTTAGGGATAAAATATCTAGAGTTGTTTTGCAAAGACTCAAACATCCTAGTGATCTTAAACAAACTCATCTATTTATCTCACAAATCCATATGATGCTAAGGTTGTCCTAGTGGTTTCAAATTTCTCAAGGACCAACTATGTGTGCAATGAATGTTCATTTCTCATTATGAGTAAGGGCAGACTAATCCATTGGTAACTTATGCCAACAAGCTAGCTCATCCATGAGCATCCATAGGTCTGTACAAAAGAAGGTCGCTAATGTGATAGACTTGGCACCATGTATAAGGATACCCCATTGCCAGGCGGGTTTCATTCAACCCATTGTTGTAATGAGGATCACCCCATGATTTTTGAAACACTAAGAATTCCAAGGATTCAAGCTCCTTTCCCTTATTTTATTGGATTTTTGGATTTTATTTGGGATTTTTGCTCATTTTGTATTGGAGCAAAGTGGATTTTTATTGCTTTTGGGATACTTGCTCATTTTGAAGAAGAGCAAGGGATTTTTATTGCTTTTGGGACTTGCTCATTTTGAGAAGAGCAAGAGATTTTTTTTTTTGGGATACTTGCTCATTTTGAGGAAGAGCAAGGGATTTTATTTTTGATTCTTTTGGGATACTTGCTCATTTTGAGGAGGAGCAAGGGATTTTTTTTTTAAGGATGAAGGGGGAGCTTGTCCTTTTTTCAAATCTTAGCTTTCTAGACCATGCACATAATTGGATGAATAGGGAAAACCTTTCACTTTATGGCAATAGCAACTCATGACTTTGTCATTCCTAGGCTTCACAATGTTTTAATATGTTTTGATGTGTGTGGTCCAAGAGGAAACTTGATTGACCAAGAACAACCTATGGCACCTAAGGATTGTTTGATTTTCAATGGAGGTTGCTTAAAACACTAGGGGTGGTTGAGTGATTGAAAACATCTAGATTTTATTTAGCAAACAAGGTGTTATGCAAGATGTGGTGGTAGTTTCCCTACAAGCTTTTGATAATTAAAAGGTGTACATAAAATAGTTAGTGGTCGTATAATCATCATTGTTGATGACTATACGATATCTATCCTATCTTATGTAGACCCCTTAATCATCAAAATATCATAAGGAAAGTTGTGAATTATTGTGGTTGATGGATTGGTGACTAATGTTTGACCTAAGGTGCCCCTGATTAAGGCAACAAGACATAGTGGACTAGAAATTATCCAAATTAACCAAATGATCTCTAATATGATGAATGGTATGAACAAATGTAAATGACTCAAACATGTGTATGCAATGTAGGTGGAATGTATGGATGGATGCATGAAATGCAATGAGTTTTTTTAGCCATGTATATGTACATATTTATAATCCACACTAAGTATAGAATGCCCTTAGGTGTATGATATTTAATGGCTCAGGTTCCAATGTTCCCTCTAAATTTGCAAGTCTATACATTCTAGGACCCAAATTTTGCTTGATAATGTATGGACCTAACCAATTAGCCATAAATTTGTCTCGCAAGTGCGGTAATGCATTGGTATTCTATTGATTCTCTTTGAGAATGAGATCTCCTACTTGGAATTCATGGAGATGGACTTTTGCATTATAAGCACGCTTGATGTGATCTTGATATACTCATAAATGTTCTAAGGCATTGATTCACCTTTCATCAAGGAGTGTGAGTTGGTCAAGATATGCTTGTCTAGTTGTGTCATCATCCATGAATTCTTGTAATGCAATTCATAAAGAAGGGATCTCAAGCTCAAGAGGTATGATTGCTTTGGCTCCATAGACCAATGAAAATGGAGTTGCCCCTATAGGCATTCGGATGCTTGTGCGATAAGCCCATAATGCCAAGGGGATTTGAGTATGCCAATCTCTATGGTTCTCTTTGACAAGTTTCTTAAGAATGGCTATCAAGGTCTTATTGGTTGCCTCAGCTTATCCATTTTCTTGTGGGTAATAAGGAGTCAAGAAACTATGTTGGATATTATATTTATTGCATAATGCTCGAACATCCTTATTTTTGAAAGACTTACCATTATCAAAAATGATCTTTGAGGGAATCCCAAAATGATAGATAATATGTTGGAGTATGAACTCCATAATTCGAGGTCCAATCATAGTGGTCATTGGTATCACCTCGACCCACTTAGTGAAGTATTCTATGGTAGTGATGATGAATTTATGTTGTCCCAAAGAGGCAGGTGAAATTTTACCAATCAAATCTAGGCCCCATTGTGAAAAGGGCCAAAGGATTTGAATGGGTTGTAATGCTTGTGATGGTACATGGGTCAAATTGGCATGTTGTTGATATTTTTGATATTTCTTCATATATTGGCAATAATCATTTTCCATGGTGGGCCAATAATAACCCATGCACAAAATATACTTTGCAATGGCCATTCCACTAAAGTGGCCACCACAAGTACCATCATGGGCTTCAGATATGGCTCTTTGTGCCTCTACGAGATCTAGACATCGAAGTAAGATTCCATCATAGCCATATCTATACAACATGTCCCCCAAGAGAGTGTAACGAGCTACTTTTTGTTTGAATATTTCTTTTTGTAGTTCATATCAAATCTGATGGGAGGGTCCCAAACTTGAGAAAGTCCTTTATTTGACTAAGGCAAGACTCATATGGTTCTGCATGAATGAAACAAACACTCTTTTCATCCTCAGATTCTGCTCGTGAGATTGTAGATTTGGACATTGTTGTGATGATGAGTGGTTGGACTTCTCCATTTTTATTCTTTGGAATTAATGATCCTAGAGAAGCCATCGCATCCACAAATCTATTAGTCAAATGAGGCAAGTTGTCAATCTCGTACCAATCAAATTTTGCTAGCAATTTTATTGCTATTTCATGGTATTGTTTCAAGACTGGTTCTCTACATTGGTAAGTTCCTTTCACTTGGAAAATGACAAGTTGGGAATCACCAAAAATGCTTATGCACTTAATGCCCATAGCTAATGTTGATTGAAGCCCCAATATTAAGGCTTCATACTCTACATTATTATTTATGCATGGAAAGTCAAGTTTGAATGATAAAGGAATTGGCATTCCTTCAGGTGTATAAAACATGACTCTAGCACCTTGTCCTTTTTTACACTTTGACCCATCAAAGAATAGAGTGATGTCAACATCATCCTCAGGAGGGACTAGTTCTTCTTGTTCAGTGATGGAAAATACTGAATCATCTAGAAGCTCGATAAAAAGGGGTTGATCATTTGGAAGTGGAGCTTCTGCGAGTTGATCGGCTATCACCTGACCTTTGATGGATTTTTGGCTAATGAATTCAAGATCAAATTTTATTAAGAGCATTATCCATTTTGTGGTATGGGTGTTGTTGTATGTGCGAGTCATCATATAACGCAGAGGATTTTCTCTAGCTATGACATAGGTAGTGTTACTTAGCATATAATATCTGAGTTTCTTAGTGGTAAAAACCATTGCTAAGCATAACTTCTCAACATAAGCATATCTTATCTCATAACTCACCAATGTTCGACTAATGTAATAGATTGCTTGCTCTCTTTGATTTTTATTCTTTTGTGCAAGCATTGTCCCTAATGCAAAATATGTGGTAGAGATGTAAATATGAAAAGGGACTCCTAGATGAGGTGGTGTTAGCACTGGTGGTGAAGCTAGATATTTCTTTATATCATCAAAAGCCTCTTGATATTATTTTATCTAGGAAAAGGTGACCCCTTTTGTAGCAGGTGATTGAATGGCCTACATTTGTTTGAGAGTTGTGCAATGAATCGATGAATGGATTGAATCTTTCCTTGCAAACTATGCAACTCTTTAAGATTTATTGGAGGGGGCATCTCGATAATGGCCTTGACCTTATCGAGGTCCACTTCAATGCCTCGCTTGGAGATAATGAATCCTAGAAGTTTACCTGATGTGACTCCGAATACACACTTCTTAGGGTTTAACCTCACCTTGTGTTCAAGTAACCGATCAAAGACCTTTTCTAGTACATCGATGTGCTCAAGATGTGTTTTGGATTTGGCTATTAAATCATCCACATAGTCTTCAATGATTTTGTGCATATAGTCATGGAAGATATACATCATGGCATATTGGTAAGTAGCTCCTACATTTTTGAGACCGAATGGCATCACCTTGTAACAGAAAGTGCCCCAAGGTGTGGTGAATGTTGTTTTGTGTTGGTCATCAAGATTGATTCGAATTTGGTTGTATCCTAAAAAACCATCCATTAGAGAAAGCATTTCATGGCCGGTGCAAGAGTCTACTAGTTGATCGATGTTTGGTAATGGAAAATCATCCTTGGGACATGCTTTGTTTAGGTCTCAAAAATCTATGCAAATGCGTATCCCCCATTCGGTTTATGAATGGGTACCATGTTTGAGAGCCATTCGAGATAATCAATGGGTTGTATGAAACCCACATCTAATAATTTTTGTAGCTCTTCTTTGACAATGAGGGCTATGGTAGGATGAAGTTTCCTCAATTTTTGCTTGAATGGTTTTGCTTCGGGAGCTAAGGTGAGGTTATGGACCACCAAGTTGGGGTCAAGGCCAGGCATATCTTTGTATGACCATGCAAAAATTTCTTTCTTCCTTGTCAATACATCTAGGAGGTGCTCTTTCTCTTCTATGGATAGACCTTTTGCTATTTTTACAATTTGGGGATTGTTCGCATCTTGACTTATGTTCATGTCAATTGCTTCTTCAATAAGCATGTGTGAACCTTCTTCTAACTGATGTGGAGTAGGAATGAGATGAATATCATCCTCCACATTTTCAAAGGACTCGGGTGGGCCTTCTTCTACTTTAATTTGAAAAATAGAAGTAGGTGAAGGTGAATATTGTTGAGGGATGTAAGCATTAGAAGCTCTTAGAAATTCTTCGGATAGGATGAACTCTACTATGGATGGTGGGGATGAAATCCTATCCATGTCGATAAGGCTAGCATCGATCAAAATTAACTTTACCAAATCATATGGATTGTGGAGTGGGGTGAACAAGTCAACAGAAATCATGTTAACTTGGTGGAAGTGAAGTGGCTACGATTTAGAGAGTGAACTATCTTGCTCACTCTCTCTAGGGAGAAACTGACCTATGATGGTTGGATAATGGTTTTGCTATGTAGGCAGCCAAGGTGGTGGTGGTGGATCTGGTTCAGGTCGCTCTCATGGAAGATGCAAGCGAAATATGGGTCGATGGATGGGAAACATTTTAATGTAGTACTCATCTCTCTCAATGGGTGCTATAAAGGCCACATCTTCTTGGGGACCATCAAAAATGAGATTAATCATGTCCATGTTTGGTCCCATTTCTTGAAAGTCCTCATAATCATCATCAAAAATGTAATTGATCATAACTATATGTGGTCTCATTTTTGAAAAGGTATCATAATCATCATCAAAAATATAATTGATCATAACCATGTGTTGTCTTATTTCTAGAAATACCTCATGTAAATAAGGCTCAAAATCTAGGTCTAAATACTCATCCTCACTATCATCATTATCTTCGCTCTCTTCATCCTCCTCTTCGAACTCTAGGGTGAGTTGTTGAAATGTATGCTCAAAGGAGGAGTTTGAAGATGATGGCCTATATCCTAGGCTAGAGTGATCATGTGCTTCTCGATAGTGGGGCTCAATGATATGATGTGGACCCTGCTCATGTCATCCAAGACCAAATCCCTACTAGTTAACCCGATGAAAATATTGCATGGGGAAATCTAGGTTGGACAAATATTCTAAGTTGGCACAAAATTCTTGTATGGGTTCTTCATTAGGAGGAGGTGGATCGGATGAAGAATCCACTCCCCCATATACAAAATTAATCCTATTTGGTTCTGAACCCATGTTATACACTACACCTATGGCTAAAGGTGGGTCGCATGGGTGACCATAATCTCTAACAGACTGAATAGGTGGTGTTATGGTGACACTCTCAACTATGTACTCACCAATGCTTGGATTGGTGAGATGGACTACAACTTGAGTTGGCTCGGATGTGGATGGATCAAGTGTGGAGGTGGAGGCCTCCATGGTGGCTTATGGCTCGGATGGAGGAGATGGCTCATGTGGTAAAGGTTCCTCTCAGATAGGTGGCCCTATCTATGAGACAATGGGTGGTGGGGGTTGAGATGGATTTGGTTGAATGGATTGGCTAGAAGTGGGTGGATTGGGTTGGGATGAAAATATGAAGGGTGTTTGTGAAATGGGTGGATTACTTGGTAGGGATGTATTGGTGTTTATGGGTGCTAATGAAGATGATGGGTGATTGGTGGGATGATCAGGTGCAATGGGGAAGTGGTATGAAGTGGATGAAGAAACATGATTTGGGTTGGTAGATTGAGATGTGAAGGTGGGATCAATGATTGGCAAGGCCTCCAAGATGGGTGCTTTGGATGAAGTGTCATGTTTCAGGATGGTTTTGATGATGAGTGGTTGGATGGTAAAATGAGTGGATGGAAGGGATGGCTCATATAGATTGGATATCAAGTTGTAGTACTTGAATGGCTTGGTGTCAGCTAGAATGCAATGGATCTTTCCCTCATGCACATATTTCAAGCATTGATGCAATGTTGAGGGAACACACTTCATTTCCCTAATCTAGGGATGTCCCAGAAGTATGTTGTACTGCATGGCTCCTTCCAAGATATGGAAGAGTATATGGATTGTTTTCACCCCCACTATCATGGGTAGAACTACATTTCCTATAGTGGAGCACAAAGCATCATTGAATGCCCATAAGGTGAAGGTGGATGAGGTGATGTGAGATGGTGGTAGTTTGAGATGTTGGATGGCTTCAGTGGTGATGATATTGATAGAGGAACCGGTATCAATGAGTACCCATTTGAAGGGTTTTCGATCAATATGAGCTACAATATGCAATAGAGGATCGGGTAACTTCGATGATATGCTCTTTTCTTCAAAATTATAGAATATAATTGAAGGTTCCATACAATTCTGAACACTCCCCACAAAAGTGTTGAAGGCATTGGGATCTTCTATTTGAAGTTCAATGGATTTTAAGATCTCCATCAATACCTCATGATGTGGGGGAGATTGTTGTATGAGCTCATATATGGATAACTTGGTTGAAGCCATCCTTAAACTCTGTGTCAATCAGCTTCTCAATGTGATGATTGGTCTGGGTGGATGACTTTGGATATGGATGGGTGGAGATGGAATGGTGTGGTTTGGTTGTATGGGCACATTTGTTTGTTGTGCTATAGGAGTGGGTACTGCTTGAGTTGGTCCATTTGCTTGTTATGTGCGATTCATGTTTCTCTACCCATGGGTGACTACATGAATGGCCCCTACAAAACCTTGGTACACTTGAGATATATGATTGACTTGGTTTGGGGGAATTGTAGAAGTTGATGCCCTAGTCATTTGTTGAGTTACCTCATGATGAGGTAGTGGTGTTTGATAGATACCAAGGTTCTAGTTTTGTTGGGCCAAAGGGTTATCAATATTGATATGTCCCCTTTCAAGTAGATCTTGCACGATATTTTTGAATGCATAGCAATTGTTGATGTCATGACCTCTCTGTCGATGAAAGGTGCAATACAAATGTTCCTTATAGCTTTTGGGTTTTGGTTTATTTGGATCTTCAGGTTTCATCTCTAGCAGGGTAATGGCTTGTGCATCATACAACTTTTGGAAAAGTGATGAATATGATTCGGGTAATGGGGTGTAATTGTGGGGTGGTCGATTGTATTGGTGCTGATGATTATCTATAGGTTGAGCTTGATTTTGTAGCTATTGTGGGGGTGGAACCACCTGATAAGTCTATTGTGGTTGTTGTTGTTGTTGTGGGGGTTGTTGTACTTGGGCTTGAGCTTGTTGTGTTTGCGATGGTGGTTGGCTCAAGACTACTTGATTAACCTGACCAACCTTGGACTGGCCCTGGTTATTCCCCCTTTGTCCTTTGTTTTGCCATTATTTATTTTTCAACTTTATCTTACCCTCTTGGATTTTGATTTCCTCTATCACTCTAGCTTGGGCAAGTGCTTCCTTGAATGTTCTATATTGTTGCAATTGTAGTAACAAGGAGATTGGTTTGGAACAACTCCTTGTGAACATTCGGGTCAATTCTACCATGGGGAGGGAGAATGGCAATTTGGTAATGATTGCCCTCCAATAGTTTCCAAAGTCATAAACCGACTCATCTTCAAATTGTTGTAAGTTGAACAAGTCGATCAATGTTGTTTTCTTTCTTACATTCAGAGAGAAATGTAATGACCCTCCCCCGGTCTAATTTTCAATCTTTTTATTTTTCTGATACAATTTGTGTGAAAACACAAACAATCCAAAAATATAGAGGTATTTTGTTTTTTATTTCAAATACTGAACTAGGGCACAACAATTACAATGTTTTCAATTTTGGAAACATTAAATCAATACAATATAATAAATACCTCTGTAAACCCTAGCTGATCTTATCTCTGTATAGATAAATATGAAGGCTCAGCCCTTCATATTGGAACTTTGTGTGGTGTCCCCGCTCCAGATATTCCCCTGTATAAAGCTTTGTGTCTTTGTGTAGAAACCCCAACTCCGAAAGACTGAATAATGAAGTCTGAATGTATTCCTTGTATGGAAATACCATTGATTGGCCTGAGGGTAATCTTTCAACCCCGAAGTCAATGTCCCTGTAAGAGGTTACCGGCTCTCACAAGCTCCAGAATCTCTGTAAATGGCTCTGCCAGAGAGTCCTCCAAAAAACCAGAGAGAAAAATAATAATCTTCGCATAATCCAAATGATCTCCCAAAAGCCTTTTTAATATTCCCTTTTAGGGTTCTCCCAAATTAGGGCAAAATTAGGGTAGTGCACACAAAATAATTTAATTTCTAATTTTCTCTTATTTTCCCTCACCAGGCCCCCTTGTGCACTAGGTTCAACCACTTAAAGTTATTTTATAAAGTGGCCCCCCTTTTACAACGTTATAAGTGACCCTTTATAATATAAAGTACAAACTTTATAAATATTAAAATAATGTCACTTAATGAAATTAACTTCGGCCATTAAAATACTGGACCTCCGCTTATCAGAATGAAAAACTGTGAACAGTTTTGGATACCCAATTTGCCAAAGTGTAATCCTGCAGTTGACTCGTTGACCGAAACCCTAAAAATGGCCACTGCTAAAAATAGAAATCCCATCAAACGACCTCCGAACGAGCCCAAACGACAGTCAATCAAAAGCTCTCTGGGTTCTATCAAAGATTCTGATATCTCCAAAGGCTCCCCTACATCCGATTTAGCCTACGGGAGCTCATGTATAGGCTAATCTGCTTTGCACACTAACTGCCTAGAAATGGGGACATTACAGTCCGCCCTTCCCAAAGATTGCTTGTCCTCAAGCAATATGCATACATACTCCAGTCAAGTGTCCGCATCCTGGCTGAGGTCCATCAAATCCCTGGATCCCATAACATCCTCAAAAAGAAACCACCACGTTGACGCTGCGCCACTCGATCACATCTGGAAATCCACTGTGCACAATTAGCTCAAGGCTAAACTATGACACCATAATATGATCATTCTCCAGCCTGAAAATAAAATGCCTGTCTAAGCTGGAATGAAATATCTCATGCCAAGTAATATCTATGAAATCTCCATCATAGGCAACTGCAAGAACAACTCTGAAACTGTCTTCATAATCACCATCTAACAATCTCAACTCAATGCTTGTCCACCTGACGTAAATTGGGTGATCCCATGTCCCAAAATCAACTACAACCAACAAAGCATCCTCTGAAAAGATAGCGTCCATCATCATAACTAGATTGTAGTGATCGCTACTCAAACAAGTGGGGTGTAAATTAAACTGCATGTCACCTAAAAAATTACCCACACCCATGACGTCCCAATTGAGATGCAAATCAATCTCCATCAAGTGGCTGATAATGTAGTGGACAACAATGCTAAATCTGAAGATAACCATTCCATTAATGCACCTACTATCAAAATCTAAAAATACTCTGTAAACACTTAGTCTTTCATTGTCCAAACAGCTACCCCGAAATAACCATTGCTCCAAATCAGCAACAAGCATGGGAGCATCATTACAAGATGTATCATTCAGAAACAAAGAGTGACTGCAATGACACATTTTGGAATCCCAAAAACTCATCCAAAACTGGATTGAGTTAGCACGAAACACATGTTCGCTGCAAATCTGAAACATAACAGCTAAAAAACAAAGCTTGGCCATGTCCCAAACTGAAGAAGCCCTCCAAAAAGTCATCAACTCAACAAGTTTCCTATTTTCGCTCATGATTTCTCTCCAATCCATTTGTATGATCACAAATGTATATATATGTTGGCTGATTAAAAGAGGAGCAGCAACATACCTTCCATTCTTTTTTTCAACCATCTCCCAAGGCACGCACCTTCCATCATCCTCGATGCCCAGAAACATAAGCATGCGATCCTGGGTGTAGAAATTCATCTTCCCAAAGGCTCTGTCATACTGGAGCTGCATCATACCATACATCATATGAATGTTAACTATGGAAGATGTAGAAATATATGTTGGTACAACACAAAGCCTCTCCATCACATCAGCTGCTGGTTCATTATTAATCTCCTCTCTTTGTGGTGTGTCCACAAGATCCCTCACCATGCCACCATGATCATGGTGCATCTCAAACAGTGGGTTATCAAAAGATGTCTCATGATCCATTTTAAATAATGGATTGTCGACCCACTGAAAACTGTCATTATCCTTATGCTCATCCCAATTAACCTGCTGATCCAAATTTACATAATCTGATTTCATTGGACAATGGACTAACTCAAAGTCCTCCTGAATGCTATCGAGCTCATCAACCAACTGCCCAATCTCCATGGCTCTATCCTTATTCTCTTGTTCTCTAGTTTTTATAACAGCAGCAAGTTCCCTTTCAATTTCATGCAATGTCATGTGAGCATCTGATAATGAGACTCTAGTTGACTCAAGCTCAAGAGTGAGCCTATCAACTTCTTCCTCTTTACCCTTTAATGCACCAAGGGTCTCTTCAACAAGCTTGATAGAATGATCCCTGTCTGTAAGTATATTTATGAAATCTGATTTCATGGTTTCCAAGGCTACTTTCAATGTTTGTAAATCAGCAATAGAGATTATCCCTTCAACACCCTTTTGCCTCCTCTCAATATGAGCCTTCCAATAAAGCTCTTCAACAAATTTATGAGTGTGATCAACACGGGATAGGGCTGCAACAATTGTGTCTTCACTAGTCCTTGAATTAAAATCAGATTTTTGCATTAAAATTTCAGAATTATATACCTGGCAATGGTCTTCAAAAAAATCATTTGCCTTGGCTTCCTCTTTGCTTATCATTCGCTCTATTGATAGTTCATCACTTGGGGCAAGAGGAATTTCATTCCCAAGTGGTTCTTCGTCAAACTTAGGTGCCAACACACCCGGATCCCATGGTACAATAAGCTGATCACCATGTTGAGAAATCAAATGAACATTGTACTCTTCATGAGGAATTACCTTATTGAATGAGTTGCTCTCCAGATCAAGGAAGGTGTGACTGTCCCGAACTCCCTTATTCACATGCTTTCTCTGCTGCCCATTCTGAAACACATCAGTCCTATGGTCATCTGAAAATGCATCAAGGTTCTTATCAACATAGGTAGTTGTGTCATCAAGCATTAAATCTGAAAATGCATCATAATCAGCAATAACCCCATTATTCAGTGAATTTTTATGGCTGTCCTGATGAGGTAAAACATCACTGAAATCTGATTGGAAATCAGCAAAATAATCAACTTTGTCAATGTATGCATCATCTCCCTTAGACTCATCAAGGCAACTGTCGAACTTAGAGTCTTCAGTAACTTGCTCCATAATCACATCCAATGTTGTTGATTTAATGTTCTCATTAGATGCAATCTCATCATATATCGGTGCATGCATGTCCATGGAATCAATCTGTGATTCTACTACACATACCTCATGTAATGGACCATTGTCTTCAACACAATCTTCTGATTTGATTTCTTCTTCAATAGTAGTCTTTGAATCTTCAGCTCCATCAACATTGTGTTTTGATTTTTTGTTCATCTTCTCAAGAAGACTCATTTTTTCATCTCCGTTTGGTTGTTGCCTCATACGCATATCAATGTAATCTTCATAAGTCATAAGGGCGTGATAACCCTCATCAAGAGCTTCCCACTCCTGCTGGAACTGATCAAGTAATTCAATGACTATAGGCTCAACCTTTACCTGAGGAGGAATTGTAAGTGGAGAATTTGTCATCATAGCAGCCAACTGATTGATGGATTTCTGCAACTCTCTCTGACCCTGCCAAAACTTACGTTGAAACTTATTCCAATCACTGAGTGGCTTCATCTTCATACCGGACTAACCAACTCTCAGCTGAAGAAGTTATGAAAAAACACACCAGATATGAACCCAAACAGGCTGGCAGAATAAGCTGAGCTCTGATACCACTGTAATGACCCTCCCCTGGTCTAATTTTCAATATTTTTATTTTGCTAATACAATTTGTGTGAAAACACAGACAATCCAAAAATATAGAGGTATTTTGTTTTTTATTTCAAATATTGAACTAGGGCACAACAATTACAATGTTTTCAATTCTAGAAACATTAAATCAATACAATATAATAAATACCTCTGTAAACCCTAGCTGATCTTATCTCTGTATAGATAAATATGAAGGCTCAGCCCTTCATATTAGAACTTTGTGTGGTGTCCCCACTCCATATATTCCCCTGTATAAAGCTTTGTGTCTTTGTGTAGAAACCCCAACTCCGAAAGACTAAATAATGAAGTCTGAATGTATTCCCTGTATGGAAATACCATTGATTGGCCTGAGGGTAATCTTTCAACCCCGAAGTCAATGTCCCTGTAAGAGGTTACCGGCTCTCACAAGCTTCAAAATCTCTGCAATGTCTCTGCTAGAGAGTTCTCCAAAAAACCAGACGGAAGAAAGAAAAAATAATCCACGCATAATCCAAATGATCTCCCAAAAGCCTTTTTAATCTTCCCTTTTAGGGTTCTCCCAAATTAGGGCAAAATTAGGGTAGTGCACACAAAATAATAATCTATCTTTCCCCAGGCCCCAAGTACTAGGTTCAACCACTTAAAGTTATTTTATAAAGTGGCCCCCCTTTTACAACGTTATAAGTAACCCTTTATAATATAAAGTACAAACTTTATAAATATTAAAATAATGTCACTTAATGAAATTAACTTTGACCATTAAACTAATGGACCTTCGCTTATCGAAATGAAAAACTGTGAACAGTTCTGGATACCCAATTTGCCAAAGTGTAATCTTGCAGTTGACTCGTTGACCGAAACCCTAAAAACGACCACTGCTAAAAATAGAAATCTCGTCAAACGACCTCCGAACGAGCCCAAACGACAATCAATCAAAAGCTCTATGGGTTCTATCAAAGATTCTGATATCTCCAAAGGCTCCCCTACATCCGATTTAGCCTACGGGAGCTCATGTATAGGCTAATATGCTCTACACACTGACTGCCTAGAAATGGGGACATTATAAGAAATGTTCCAAGAATTGGTCTGCTAATTGCTCAAAAGTATAAATACTTTGATGCGAGAGATTATTATACCAATCTAAGGAATCCCCTACAAATGTTTGAGGAAATTTGTGGAGCATAAGAGCATCGTTTCTTTGGATTATAAAACATGCATTGATAAATCTGATCACATGCTCCCGAGGGTCCTCATCCCCCTTGAATTTATTAAACTTTGATAATTGAAAATTTGCCAGGTAAGGCAGTGATGGTACCAAAGAATGAATAGGATGATTTATTAGCTACCTTGAAGTGGGTTTCTGATATAGCATACCCGATGTTTTCATGGCCAAGCTATCAATATGGATCTGTAAAAATAAAAACTTAGGATCTTCTAGCAATGTGTTAAAACCTTGATTTGTTTACTGCTACTAAAAATGATGTGTATTGTTAGTTGGAATTTGATGATGATGGATGTTATTGTGAAAAGGATTATGGAATGATTGTTGCTAATGAATTTTATTATGATGAAGAGATGGGGGTATGATGGTATGCTGACTTGAAGAGCTAGCATATGTGTGATGAAGTGGATTAGTGGGTATGGTTATGGTTAGGGGTCGCGATACCCAAGATGCATCTTAAGTGAAGAAGGTATACGAATGAGTTGTGGAT
Organism: Wollemia nobilis; assembly: GCA_028583015.1. NCBI lineage: Eukaryota > Viridiplantae > Streptophyta > Pinopsida > Araucariales > Araucariaceae > Wollemia > Wollemia nobilis. The sequence goes on from JAQPPZ010017086.1 coordinate 4,309,146, forward strand.
GGGTGGTTAGGATCTATCCCCTACGACTGCTACTACGGATCAAAATTAATATTTTGGTTAGCATTATCCATAAGCAATTGTTGTAAATGCAAAAATGCTTGTTGTAAAGCAATCATAGATGAAGATGGTATGACCACATGGGAGGTAGAAGATTGAGTTTGTTGGGTGGAAACTATGTGAGTGGATGTGGGTGGAGTATAGGTGGAAAAAGGTTTGCCACTGAATGAGGTATGGCATGATGTATGAGATCTACAAATGCGATGGATGGGATGCATGCGGGAATATGTGAAGCAACATTAACTTGTGCTTCGTAGAGGGGGTTAGTACAAATTATGTTTTGATGTGATGGGATGGAAGTGTGTTGATGTGAGGATGATGGATGAATGTTAGTCATGGTTGCAACAGTGGGTTCAAAAAGTGGATTCGTGATGATTTGATTGGCATGTTGCAGGTGTGAGAAGGTGGTTTCCTACTATGATGTAGGAATGGTGCGAGGTGGTATGGTGAGTGGAGGCAATAATGGAAAGATCAAGATATCTGTATTCAGATAATTCATAACAACATCCATGTCCATATATGTGACACAATTATTAAATGGCGTGGGTGTCTCACTCCTATGAGTTTTTGGAATGGTGGCATGAGTAGCTCTTTGTATCAAGCTTATATATGAAGTGGGGGCACCACTATATGACTCAACATTTAAGTTCAAACTCATAGTACGAGCTACACTGACTTGCCCTACCATCGAAGTGGTGAGGGCTTGGGAAGACTGAGAAGGAAACTCCATGGGTGAAGGTAATTGACTTTGGGCTTAGATTTTCTTTCTAGCTTGACCACAGGTTGTTACCATAAGCTAAGGGTAGGATGAGGTGGAAAATGTGCAAGTGTGTGTGTGAAGATGTGATGGAAATGCAAAGCAAACAACATGCAAAGCAAACAAACAAACAAATTTTTCCTAAGTTTGTCACAGGTTTTGTTTTTGGTTTGATTCTTTTGATTTTTTTTGGATTTTTTTTTTGCCTATGCAAGTCTAAGGTTTTCACCTAGATGCTCACACACACTAACTTGGTGATGAAATCCAAGTTGTGAATATCACCAAGGCTTGGTGATGAAATAAAAACCCGATGAGGGAGCCCAGGTCCTACCAGTCCTCACCCAGTTCACCTCGGTCAGTGATATACCTCTCCGAAGAGAGATACATCCTCTATTCCTTGTTTACGATGGTTCTTGGACTAACCTTGACCAAAAATAATAGGGTGTTGATTGGGGGTTGGTGATGAAATAAAACCTTACCAATATTCAAGTGAATGTGTGGAAGTGTGAGGTTTTAGTTGGCTACGGTATTATGCCAATCTAAAATACAATTTTATTTGCATGCCTAAATGCATAAATGGAAATATATAGAGGCAAACATGTTTTCAGATCACGGGTTGAAAACTAATTTTAGAGGGACCCTGCAAGGATTTTGAAACACAGGGTCAAATGTGCTTTGGTGTTTAGATTGGGTTAAACATCACTGGGCATTTAACCCAATGTGGGTGCATGGTTGGGATAGTCCAACCACGGATGTGCTTTTCTAACTGTGTCTCAGAAAGCCCAATAGAGCAAATCTAAAATCCTGAAGGTACCTGGAATAAGAGCTATGCAACAAAATGCATATGATCTAGGTCCAAATATGTAATTTTTTTTTTTAACCTAAGATCTAATTGTAAGTAGCAAACAAAGACCTAAACTTAGTGACATTGTAACATACAAGAAAGAAGGGGGGGTTTAACCGCTACAAACCTGTAATCCTTTTGTCGCTCCCTTCTAGCTCTTCAAACATCGATGCACAGTTGTGTAGGTCCACAAAAATCACTGCATGATTATCAGGTCGACAACCGTCCATTTGTGGTTCCTCATGTCTGTAACCACCCATTTGTGGTTCCCCAGTTATAGAATCGACCCGAAACAGGCTTTAGAGCTCCCAATCATGATCTTCGATTTCCATGCAATCAAAATCCAAAAACTTGCAACAACAAACAAAAAAATACTAGTATAGAAAATAACAAGGCAAATTAATATGGAATCCTTTAGGGGTCCCACCATGATCGCCATTTTTGTAGCAAAAAGAATCGACACCAAACACATGAAATGACACTGAGCAATTTACAATGAAATAAAATTATTTTTATATTGATATAGGGGAGCCTTGATCTCCCATTTTATAATGACATACCCCAACATGTGGGGGAATGAATACAATGATTCCTTTTATAAATACAATGCTTAGAGGTGCAGATCTCTCATACTCCAAACAACTAAAATGGTGTCCTTTGGCTCATTTGCTACAAATCCACAGGTTGAGTGGGCTTGAGTATCCTATAGAAGGGGCCACTCTAGCTTCAAAAACTCTTCAAAGACCTATCTCCTGCACACATGAAATGCAAACAAGGGTTAGTAGCACCTGCATATATTATTGATAACAAACGCAATAAACCCTCACTACAAAAATGAAAATATAGTGCAAAGAACAAAAAAATCATGAACAAAAGCCTTGTTGATTACCTAACCTTTATATATCTATTTAATGGCCGAAACATTGTTTTTAAGCAACCGCAGGCACGTGGGTAGGGCTGGCCAACTGTGGTAGGGCAGTTACCTCTGTATAAACGTCGACGAGAGGTTCGCTTGAAAATGCATAAACTCTAGAGATTCGATCCAAGAGCTCGATGGCTCGAAATCCAAATGCGTGGTTGACCTCCTACAATGATTTTGACAGCATCACGATGTGTTTTTCCAACCTCCTTTGGTTTATGGAATGAAGGTTCCCTTATAGGCCCCTTGGGGTTTTGGAGGGGAAGAGATGTGGTAAGCTAACATTGCCAAATGGTAAGCTAAGGTTACCACATATCTAGGGCAGTTAGAGTGAGTCACCAAGGGTGTCTCATCCAGGTGGAGGGATGTCTCATGTAAAGGGACAAAGGTGAAATGGATGGGTGAGAGGTGGTAAAGGGTGGTGGTGATGTGGCTTGGACACATGTCTAGTGGGTAGGCAGGGTATCCTAGGTAGATTTTCCAAATTTAGAAAATCTGGAAAATACTTTTAATGTGTAGGATTTATATGCCTAAGTTTGAACTTAGGCATATATTTTATTATGCATATTTGGAATGTGTTATGTGAATGTGATTTTGCAAGTGCCTAGGTTTTGGTGTCTATAATATTTAGACCCATTATTAATGAATATGATCACTTGAAATATTAGAGGACTCAAAGGGAGTCTGTCAGAATAGGATTGTTGATGCTTTAGCTAATTGGATGTTGGACAAAATTGATCTTGCTACAACCACCCTCCTAGATGGTAGGATTTACAAATTAGGGATGCTATTCTATCTATCCTTTCTCTAGATGGCTCCAGTAATAGAGGTACCTAGTTCCTTTTTCTTTGTATTAGCTTCTCTTTGGTTTAGTTAGGGTATTTCAGTTCCCCAACTCAGAAAGATCATTCTTATGTTTCCTCATTTGAATCTTGGCTTAAAGACATGTTGTCTTGGATTGGTCAAAGATGTAATATTTTTTTCTTCAATTTAAATTTTTGGTGTGTGTGTGTATGTTTTTGCTGTGTTTATTTTTATGTGTGTATTTTGTTGTTTGTTGTTTGTGTTTTTGTTGTTTTAGGCATGTTCTTTGAGTGTGCTAAAGGGGGTAGGCCAGGTGTGAGCCCTAGGTATTTTTTGGTAAAATATATACCCTTGCATCCTTGGGACTTACTTGAAAGTGGCATCCCAAAAGGGGTGTTTTCCACAAACAAAAAAAAATGGACCAATGGTTGGAGTGTAAAGAAATTATGTAGAAGTGATTAGGAAAAATATGCTCCTTCCACAGTCAACACAACAAAAATTTTATTAAGATCAAATAGGATATTAAGAAGTTGGGAATAAGTAATATCTAAGAAGTGGATGGACTATAAGAAAAACACTTGAAATGGAAAATAAAAAAGTTCATACCACATATCAAAAGGTTATTTAATGGTGTTCTCCAACATGTTTTTTCTGAAGTTTGGACAACACATTTATCTATACCTTTCTTCAAATGTGGTGATGTAAATAACCTGTCAAATTATCACAACATAATATTAAATCCTCTATTTAACAAGTTTTTTGGTGGTATAGTTGAGTGCAAAATCAACAAGAGGGTAGAAGAGGATAAAATAACAAGAAGGTTTTAGGCCAAAAAACTTAAAAATAGATCATTACATCATATTCAGACATATTATTGACAAAATATGGAAAGTAAAAGGGGATGTAGATTGTTGTTTTGTTGACTTAAAGTGTAACAATAATCCTTATACTATTTTAATAAAATCCCTATTCTAGATTTAGAAAAATTACTTCTTTTTTAAATTCAATCTCAAATCATAACATACTAATTAATTTTATAAATTAATTTGAACACTAGTATATTTCATAAGGTCCTTAACTATCCATACTTGGAGTAATTAAATAATTTCAACTCAATAAATCCTAAAGATTCATTCCTTTTCTATATTTTATGAGATACCTTTGTGTCCAATGACCAAATCAATTTCCAAAAATTCATCAAGTTGGTTTTATAACATAAGTATCGACTAGACTAAGTACTTTCAAAATATATGTTCAAATTTCCATAACATTATGAGATTCAACTTCAATAATTTATCAAACAGATTTAAATGATTATAGGTTCAATTTACACTTTTATTTTCAAGTTTTTGGTTTAGACTGGTGAAGTTTTACTACAAAACATATTTGGTTTTTGTTGTCCATGTGAGGATAACAAGTATATAAGGTCATATTTTGTGTGAAAGGAAGTTTACATTTTAAACTTATGATCTACTGCTCTCATAAACACAAGGAGAGATTATAAATTAAGCAACCCATTTATCCTTGATCACTATCTTGTAAGGAAATCAAATAATGGTAAGCTATTCACATCCTGCCTTCCATGGTTGGGATTTCATACTAGGCAATAATATATGTTTAGTATCAACTACTTTGTAGTTCTATCGCATACTTTTAAGGTTCAAGTAGTGAACAACTACATATTCAATATTATTATACCATAAAGGAAATAACTTCTACATGTTTCTAGCAAACTTTTATTCATATAAAAATGTAAAGGAAACAAAATCAAATAAATAAGAAAATCACCATATAAACATTCATTACTGGATTACCTGGTATAAGAGTATGATAAATATGCTACGATATTTTAACTATGTATGCAAATGCATAATGTAATATTTCTTTCATCACATGAGTAAATGAATTCATTTTGAATTTCATAATACAAGAGATTCTATTCCATATCTTCTTCTTGCACTAAGATAGTGCTCAAAGGAGAGAAGGCATCACCTAGGTGCTTTGTCACTTGACCAAGTGACATTATATAAAATTTCCCATGTTAGATTCACAAATTGAAGCTCAAACTTTTCATGGAGGGACAATTATAGTGAACCCCCTGGCTAGAGAGATCAATGTGCAAAATGCTTCGTGCATACTTCCATGATTCCATGCGTATATACTCATGACTTGTTCTAAATTTCTAGTCCAGTTATCAGTTGCACTTCAAGAAAATATAAATACCATGCATATACCTTCCCACTTTCATGGTGCATCAATTTGTCTATCAAACCATGATTGTATTCCAACCAAATTCTCTTCATCTTCTAGGTGTTCATTCTTTTGATATACAATTAGAATGCATATTCTAATATAGGATGCATTCTATGCTTCTAATTATGACATCCATACCAACATTCAATAACATTTACACTATGGCTTTCAAAATATATAACAATCTTGTTATCATGGTAACAACCAAGCTTATTCACACTATATAAATCATGATTCTATGTCATGCATATCCAACTTATTTCAACCATATTTATTGTCACATATGTAATAAAAATTCAAAAATAATTCGAAACATATTTATCTTATTTTTGGTTTGATGTACAATTTATCAATGTAACATATATGCATAAATATTGAATTCAAATTTTTAAGTTTCAACCTAGTTAACTAAACATTAACTATAGTTCTATGGTTTAGAACATCAATTCTAGTCCTTAGTTGAACTAGAGTTTAAAAAAAAATAGTTTAGTCACAAGATTTTACAACATATTTTCAATTTTCTAATTGCCCACTAGCAGGACAACCACATCTTGATTTAACTTCAGTAAGACAACTTATTGATAGGTTCTAACAATAGTAAGTTATATGCAATTGAAATAAATGTAACATTTTTAAAATCAAGTAATAGTTACACATCTATATAGGTGATTTACCATTGAGATAGTGTTCCAAGTTCCCTTTTATGGTTTCCAAAGTAAGGTAGGAAAATGATAGCCATGTTCATCATGTCATAGATATAAGAAGTATTCTCAATTTATTTATAATAATCATCAAATACTTAGTAATTATAAATTTGGAAAATAAAACAAACGTATGTTCACAAGGCTAAGTAATAGTTTTCTCTTTCCAATCCAAGTATCACCCCCTCTCAGTTGTTTCAAGCACCCCAACTTAGGCATAGTCAAAGAGTTTAAAAAAACTACTCTACTACCCCATTTTCCTGTCAAGAAAACACTATCAACACATTCCAAAACACCGCATATAGTATGAAAATGTAACTATAAGATTCATTTACCAAATTATCTAAAAGGAACAAGTTTACACCCATATTCCATTTATAATTAAAAAATAAGAAACATTTTTAGTCAAGTCCAAAATGAAACTTCCAAACCCAAAAAAATCTCACACTTATCTAAGTTAAAAGAATCAAGGATGCTACATCATTCTAGAAATAAAAATGGTATTCAACCCAACCCATGTTTTCTTTCTTGTATACCAATAAAGACAAGTATCGAAAAAGTTATAGAGTGTACATCAACCGTAATAAGGTTTATCTCATTAACCATAGTGTATGCAAAGAGCCATATCTAAGTTGTTAGTCATATCAAACACAATAGGGTATTGATCCCTTTAATAAAATTGTAGGTAAGTTTTCCCAAAGGCAACCAGGATTCTAGGGTAAAATATAAAAACAACGTCATTCTAATTGGAAACTCTCCAAACTTCTTGAAAAAACATCTCACATACATGTTTCAACAAGATCAAGATTTTCAACTAGAACTTCCCTTTTATTTCAATGATTTTTATAAGAATCCACCCTATGCAATCAAATTTTCAAAGCTAACCAAAATATTTCCATTAATTTGCAAGTAGTTCCAATAATGTAATATGTAATTCATAATTTCAAACAAGAGTTTGCCCTGTTGCAAAAACATTTCTTAAGAATCATAACCAATTTCACAAAGGACTAAATCTAGAATTTTGGTGTTTAATTTCTCTTCTTTAATTTTTACTAGCTTACTTTGATTTACCATTTGATGCCCTTTTCTCTAGTCATACATCGACATAAATCCTCCCATCCTAGTTGGTTACTTCTCCCCCCCAAAAAAAAGGACGCACCACATAAATATCAAGATACATCAAAAAATAATAGCAAACCCTAATTTTCTCACCATCTCTTGAATGGTCTTTGTCCCAATGACAACAAGATGATAGAATAAACTTTTGAAGGCTCTCTCTCTCATAATTTTTTGATCTAAAACCCCTTTTCTTTTCTTCCCACGTGCAAAGAAGGTAAAGAAACATTTAAGCATTTTTTATTTATCCTTTAATGTTATACACAATACGTGGAGAACATACAACAATACCAAAGCATATATTTTTTTTCTTTTTCATTTCAAAATGATATTATGACAAACATTAAAATTAATGCATTTAAAATATAAAATACAATTTGATTAAATCTATGTAACGTAGTCATCATGTAAAGGCGTGCATAGTCAACCATGCATCTAAATGTATTTTTAGGTGATGCATATGATCTTTCTCCTCTTGATGCTTCTTTTAGGTATGTCACTCTCTCTTGGATGATACCTTTCCTTGTCTCTTGGAGATTACCTATCAACACTTGCAACAAATTACAAGTCAATTGATTTTGTAATTAAAATTAGTAAAATTAAAACTAATTAATCATGAAAATTTAACTACTTTTCAAAATTTCAATTATTTTTTCCAATGATAATTAACTATATAAAAACAGAATAATTTGGTATGTGACATAAAGAAGGCTTTTGATATAATAATAAGTAAACCATGGAGGGAGATGGAAGAACTGACTATACCAAACAAATATAGGGTAGCATTACATACACTATAAGAAGAGTTTGGAGCCAAAATTAGAATAAGATGGTCTCTTAGAATGCAAATGATCTCATTTTAATTGTAAGGAAAACACAAACATTGACATTTCATTTAAAAGCCTTAGAATACATTTGCAAGGAAATTGACATGCAAGTAAATGCTAGCAAAACTATAATAGTGGTTTTTACCAACCAAAAGAAAAAATACTTAAGCTTCCAATTTGAAGGGGTCTCCTAAAATAAGCAACAAAATATAAGTATCCTAGTATAGATTTCAATAACAGATTAGTTAAATAATGTTTAAAAAGAATAATGGAAGGCTCAAAATATCTCTTTAAATTGTAGAGCAAATGTAAGGAGGTATAGTTATATGATTAAAATATCATCTAGGTCTTATTCAGATTGTTGGTAGTATCATTGGTGCTTTAGGTGTGTGAACTATGGTCTAATGGTAAATCAAGCTTGAAATGGAGGCAAATAGATGGGATCTAAAAGTGTTTGATTATAAGAAAATTTGAAACAAAAGCTTTAGTTCTACATGAAATAATCCATAGAAGCAGTCGTAATGATTCATCTTCTTATATATTTATTTAATAGAATATAAATAGGTGTCCCAGGGTTATAAATAGAGATGAGCAAACTAGAAAAAAGAATACTTTGATGAAACAAAATGTCAAATGGATGAATAAAGACAATATTTATTTAATAGAATGCCTAAACAACAAAAAAGATATAAAAGTCTATGTAAGGAGAAAATTTAAGGTAGTAATATGGACAAAAGAGCTAGGAAGAAAGAATGTGCACTACCTTCTTAATATTAACCCCATATATGAGTATCATAAAAAAAACATATATATAGATGTAATATATGAAATTGAGTGCAAAGATAATTATATCCTAATTGAGGATTAGATCATATCAACTTAGATGTAAGACATGAAGATGGATTAGACCTAAAGAGAAAAGGAAAAAGATAATATATTGCAATTTAGGGGAAGTGGAAATAGAGAAACACTTTATCCTAGAGTGCAAAACTTATAAAAATATTCAACATAGTTATTTTTATACATAGCAGTGGACTATATGTCCAAATTGATTTAAGAAATAATAATTGAGAAGCTAGAAGAATTTATTAACAAGATCAATAATAAAAAATGAAAATCTTAAAAAGAAGGAATGATGATCATTATTGATTTTTTTTCACTTGTTTCCTTTCAAAGAAACAAGTACGATCACACATAATATTTTATAAAGAAGTTATGTTGTCCCATAGTTTGTTTTTGCCTCGGACATTAATTTTTTTTTATATTATTCTATATTAAATTTATATTCAAATATAATTAAGTGGGTTGTTTTTAACTTTATGTAAATATAGAATGGAAATCAATTAAATATAATTACCAATTTCTTAGTGACTTAAGTAGAAACTTAAGGGGTTGTTTTTTATATTTATTATTTTGTAACACGATTTCTATATCATATCGATAGGGAGAAATATTGAGGGAGATACGAAACTGTGAAGTCAACCATTCGGAACAAGGGTAGCGACAATTTTTCAAATCACGAAAAAAGAAATTGCAAAGTGTGAAGGATTATGTTTTTTTCCTAAAAAACATATCATCTTTTAGGAGCCATATCTTCGCGAAGAGTTATCCAATTCAGCTAATTCTTGGACCAACTTGTGCATAATTTGAAAAGCTTTAAAATAAGTGATCATATGCAAAATATAAGCACTACTAAGGGAGATACAACCCTGCAAAGTCAACCATTTGAAACAAGAACAATGACAATTTTTCAAGTCGTGAAAAATGAAATTGCTATTATTTGCCAACTAGGGTTCGAATGATGGGAAGAGCAATGAAGGGATAGGACTTCAGTGAGGCAAGACATTCTATCTAGACAAATAATTTTTCATCTAAGTTCTTTTGCCCTTTATTTATATTAGAAATTGTGCATGAAAATTTTATAAAGTTTCTATCAAATATTATATTTGTTATAGAAATTGTAGATAAATTTCATTATATTTTGAGTTTTAGTTTTCTTTCCATGGATCAATTTATAGTTAAATCCTTAGAATCATCCCTAGTGGTAGAGGTTAGTGAGCGCACCTCAAAGAGATCCTCATTGCTCCAAGATAGGGTAGTTTTTGGTAAATTTAATGGGTATTTGCTAGGGGCTTTAGCCTTGAGAAAATGGATTGATAGGAGTTGGAAGTCTCGAGGAATGATTCTATCATTTCTTACCAAAGGTTTCTTCCTAGACATTTTTTTTTCTATGGAAGAAAGAGAAATAATCCTAAAATGGGGTCTTTGGTTTATGGGAAGAGAAGGGCTCTTCCTTACCCGTTGGTATGAAGGATTTTCACTTGAAAATGTAAATCTATCCCTAGTACCAGTTTGGGTTAGGATGTTTGGATTACCCATTGAATTTTTGGAAATAGATACCTTCAAGGCAATAGGAAACACTCTAGGAGAATTCCTTGAGATTTCAAATATAACAAAAGATGGATTTTTGGTTATTTATGCTCGAATATTGGTCATGATTGATATAAGTAAAGCTTTACAAGAATCAATCATTCTTAACTATGGAGATAAGATGTGGACCTAAACTATATATTATGAAAAAAAATATTTTAGATGTAGAATATGTCATGAGGTGGGGCAAATTGAGAGATCATGCCCTAAGAAGAGACCAACAAAATCATTTGTAGAAAATTGTAAGAGAAATTTACAAATGGTTATGGATAAAGATGGTTTTCAACTTCCAAAAAATAGATCTAGAAAAATAAAAGAAAATGAACAGTGGAGACTAATAAGAAATGATATTGGAAGAAATTCCAATTCTTTTGAGGCTTTAGCCTATGAAGAAAAAGTAGATCAAAACTTAGAGGACATAGGACAACAATTTCAACATATTAGCAAGGAAGTGTCTATTCAATATGATCCTAATTTAAGGAAGAACATTCTCGATGAACCTAAGGAATGTGTTTCATCAGATTTTGAAGACTCTCTTGAAGTACCATGCACCATTCAGGAGGAAATAATTGGTAAATAAAATGCAGTTTTAGAAGGTAATACCTCTACCATTAATAAGAAAATACCAAAAAATGAGCAGGATAAGTCAAAAGCTTCTATAATAGAGCCAAGAGAGGATAAATATGTTGAAAAAAAATGGTGAAAGAATATTGAGGAATAGAATAATAAGACCTACTCCTGATATAGGTAAGGCAAAAAGAGGAAAACCCTCAAATTATCAAGCAAGATCCATGATAGCAAGAGCTAACATAAAGAAAGGAACACAAACTAAGTTGGTTGAACTCTTTACCAAAAAATAAAATGATATTGGTAATATGCAAGAGGGGCCAAAAGCCTCTAATGAAACATGATTATCATCTCATAGACTATAAAGGGTGTTAATGCCCCCTCAAAGCATATGTGTATTAGGGACCTAAGTTTAAGTAATAAACCTTATATTCTCTATATCCTAGAAACTAAAATGACAAAAGAAGAAGTTTCAATAACTATGAAAGAAATTTGGGTAAGATGTGAATGGGATGCTATGGATTATGAAGGAGCAATAGGGGGAATTCTAACTTGTTGGAATCCTTCTAAAATCTCTTGTGTAACCATTCATAAAACTAGGCATTGGATAGCCTTTTTAGTCACTTGCTACTTTGCTTATATTCACTTCATCCTTATCAATGTGTATGGTCCTACAACTCAGTCAGGTAGATTAGAAGTTTGGAGTGGGATTGATGCCTTTATGAGAAGTAAAGACCAAGAAACCCATTTCATGATCATTGGAGATTTTAATACCATTACCAAGTTGAATGAAAATTTTGGGGGAATTAGGAAATTGACCCAAAGTATGAAAGATTTCTCAGCTTTTATTCAAAACAACAATCTATGGGAAGTTGAGTTTGAAGAAGACAACTATACTTGGACCAACAACAGGAGAGGCCAAAACCTAATAGTAGAAAAATTAGATAGATGCATTCTCTCAAATCATTGGCTAGATGAAGGAACTTGTGCTAAAATTAATACCTTAACAAGGATTTATTCACATCACTGGCCAATAAGAGTTAAAATGGTGGTAAGTGAATTCAAAAAAGATCATATTTTAAATATGAGCATATGTGGGAAGACCATCCTCAATTTGTTGATATGATAGCTCAAACATGGAATTATTTAGGTAATGGTGGGTTGTATGTTCTTCCAAACCAAATTAAAGCTATGCCATCTAGATTAAAATAATGGAACAAGAACACCTTTGGAAATATTTTTGAGAAGAAAGAAGAACTAAAAGATAAAATTTCAAAATTCCAAAAAGGTGATGAAAATAATACAAGCTCAGAGGAAAGGGAGTTGCTTAGTGATTATCATAATATTTTGAGTAAGGAAGAGAAATTATGGAGATTAAAATCAAGATAGACTTGGTTAAAAGGAGATAAAAATACAAAGTTTTTCATAGGATGGCTATAGTACAAAGATCATCTTCTAGAATTAGTAGAATTAAATCAATAGAAGGGGTTTGGATTGAAGATCAGAGTGAAATTAGAAAAGAGGAAATTTTTTTTATCAGAATATTCTAGGTTCAGAGGAGATCAAAGTTCTTAATGATAAAATTCTTCAAGATGTTCCTTCAGTTATAACAAATGAAGACAATAGGAAACTGATGGAGCCTATTACTCTAGAAGAAGTTCATTTAGATCTTTTCTCTTTTAATAAGGATAAATCCCTAGGTCCAGATGGGCTCTCTACAACTTTTTACCAACATAATTGGGATATAGTGAAGGATTCTTTATTTGTGGCAGTGGAACAATCTAGGTTAAAACAATACATTCCTTATAAAATAAATGCAACTTATCTTACCCTAATTCCAAAAAAGAAGGATGCTGAATTGTTTGATTCTTTTAGACCCATAAGCCTATGTAATATGGCTTATAAGATTATTTCCAAAGTGATGGCGAATAGATTAAGGCCATTGTTAGACAAAATCATTTCATAAGAGCAAGGAGGATTTGTGAAAGGGAGATAAATTTTGGATGGGATCATAGTAGCTCATGAAGTTATACATTCAACAACTTCAAGAAAAGAGAAAACTATGATCTTAAAACTTGATATGAGTAAAGCCTATGATAGGGTTAAATATTTTCTTTTTGCAAGTTTAGATAAGTTTCATTTTTGAAAAAAATGGGTTAGATGGATTAAAGCTTGTGTCTCTACAGTTTCTTATTTAGTGTTGGTCAATGGGTTAGTGATAGAATATTTTAAAACCAAGAGAGGCCTTAGACAAGGAGATCCTCTATCTCCTTATTTATTCATTATTATGGCAGATTTTTTTAGTAGGAACTTAAATAAGGCTTACAAATATGGGTTTATAAGTGGACTTAAGGTTAGTAATAACATCGATAACATCACCCATCAATAGTTTGTAGATGATACAACCCTTTTTGGAAGGGCCAGGATAAATGAGGCCAAAGCTTTGAATAAATTTTTAAAAGAGTATGAGAGAGCTTCAGGGCAAAAAATTAATAGGACTGTATCCAAAATTTACTTTCTTAACACTCCTACTAATATCAAAGCAAGAATTTGTAGATTGCTTCAAATGGAGGAGGCAAATTTACCAACAACTTATCTAGGGATGCCTTTATTTGAGGGGAGAATGAGGATAGATTTATGGAATCCAGTTATTAGTAAAGTTCAAAATAAACTTCCAGCTTGGAAAGGTATATGGTTATCATTAGCAGGAAGAGTGCAATTAAATTAGTCAGACTTACAAGCCATTCCAACATATTATATGTCATTGTATTCTATGCCAAAATCAGTTGAAAAAGTTTAATATTTATTATGCGATCCTTTTTATGGTCAAGTTTACATGATAAAAGGAAATTTCCTTTGGTGAAATGGAGCAAGTTGTGTGATGATAAAACTAGGGGAGATCTTGGTTTAAGAGCTCTTACAAATGCAAACTTAGCTCTTAGGGGAAACGTTATCTGGATATTGTACAAAGAGAGTCAAAGACAATGGGCAAGAATTCTTCTAAGTAAGTATGTTGATCCCAATGACCCAAGTTTAATATTTATTGCATTCTCTCTTCCAAATGGTTCTACTCTTTGGAATGGTTTAAAATAATATATTGATCTTATGATTAAAGGTTTAAGATGGGTGGTGGGAACTGGAGAAAAAATTCTATTTTGATGGATACTTGGTGTGATAAATAACCACTCAATTTAGATCTAGTTTTGAAACCTTGGATGAGATTGCTTCAAGACAAATACGGTGATAGGGTTTCAAACATTTTGTACAAGGATCGAGAAGGAAGATACAAATGGAAAGAAGATTTTTTTACAAGTATACAAGACTTTGATGCTAGGAGGCAATTGAGTAGAAAGATAACAAATGTTATTATTCAGAGGGGTGCCAAGGATAAATTGATTTGGGAGTTGAATAGTTCAGGAGAATACACAACAAGAAGTGGATATAATGTTCAACACCAACATAATAATAATGTCACTAGAATATGGAGAGATATTTGGGATAGCCCAAGAATTCCTAAAGTTAAAATGTTTGTTTGGCTAGTAGGTCTACAACAATTTCAACATATGAGCAAGGAAGTGTCTATTCAATATGATCCTAATTTAAGGGAAGGAAAACATTCTCGATGAACCCAAGGAATGTGTTTCATCAGATTTTGAAGACTCTCTTGAAGTACCATGCACCATTCAGGAGGAAATAATTGGTAAATAAAATGCAGTTTTAGAAGGTAATACCTCTGCCATTAATAATAAAATACCAAAAAATGAGCAGGATAAGTCAAAAGCTTCTATAATAGAGCCAAGAGAGGATAAATATGTTGAAAAAAAAATGGTGAAAGAATATTGAGGAATAGAATAATAAGACCTACTCCTGATATAGGCAAGGCAAAAAGAGGAAAACCCTCAAATTATCAAGCAAGATCTAGGATAGCAAGAGTTAACATAAAGAAAGGAACACAAACTAAGTTGGTTGAACTTCTCTTTACCAAAAAACAAAATTATCTTGGTAATATGCAAGAAGGTCCAAAAGCCCCTAATGAGACATGATTATCATCTCATAGAATATAAAGGGTGTTAATGTCCCCTCAAATCATATGTGTATTAGGGACCTATGTTTAAGTAATAAATCTGATATTCTCTATATCCTAGAAACTAAAATGACAAAAGAAGAAGTTTCAAAAACTATGAAAGCAATTTGGGTAAGATGTGAATGGGATGCTATGGATTATGAAGGAGCAACAGGGGGAATTCTAACTTGTTGGAATCCTTCTAAAATCTCTTGTGTAACCATTCATAAAACTAGGCATTGGATAGCCTTTTTAGTCACTTGCTACTTTGCTAATATTCACTTCATCCTTATCAATGTGTATGGTCCTACAACTCAGGTAGATTAGAAGTTTGGAGTTGGATTGATGCCTTTATGAGAAGTAAAGACCAAGAAATCCATTTCATGATCATTGGAGATTTTAATACCATTACCAAGTTGAATGAAATTTTTTGTGGAATTAGGAAATTGACCCAAAGTATGAAAGATTTCTCAGCTTTTATTCAAAACAACAATCTATGGGAAGTTGAGTTTGAAGAAGACAACTATACTTGGACCAACAATAGGAGAGGCCAAAACCTAATAGTAGAAAAATTAGATAGATGCATTCTCTCATATCATTGGCTAGATGAAGGAACTTGTGCTAAAATTAATACCTTAACAAGGATTGGTTCATATCACTGGTCAATAAGAGTTAAAATGGTGGTTAGTGAATTCAAAAAAATATCATATTTTAAATATGAGCAGATGTGGGAAGACCATCCTCAATTTGTTGATATGATAGCTCAAACATGGAATTCTTTAGGTAATGGTGGGTTGTATGCTCTTCCAAACCAAATTAAAGCTATGACATCTAGATTAAAAGAATGGAACAAGAACACCTTTGGAAATATTTTTGAGAAGAAAGAAGAACTAAAAGATAAACTTTCAAAATTCCAAAAAGGTGATGAAAATAATACAAGCTCAGAGGAAAGGGAGTTGCTTAGTGAATATCATAATATTTTGAGTAAGGAAGAGAAATTATGGAGATTAAAATCAAGACAAACTTGGTTAAAATAAGGAGATAAAAATACAAAGTTTTTTCATAGGATGGCTATAGTACAAAGATCTTCTTCTAGAATTGGTAGAATTAAATCAATAGAAGGGGTTTGGATTGAAGATTAGAGTGAAATTAGAAAAGAGGCTAAGTCATTTTATTAGAATATTCTAGGTTCAGAGGAGACCAAAGTTCTTAATGATAAACTTCTTCAAGATGTTCCTTCAGTTATAACAAATGAAGACAATAGGAAACTGATGGAGCCTATTACTCTAGAAGAAGTTCATTTAGCTATTTTCTCTTTTAATAAGGATAAATCCCCTGGTCCAGATGGGCTCTCTGCAGCTTTTTACCAACATAATTGGGATATAGTGAAGGATTATTTATTGGTGGTAGTGGAACAGTCTAGGGTAAAACAATACATTCCTTATAAAATAAATGCAACTTATCTTACCCTAATTCCAAAAAAGAAGGATGTTGAATTGTTTGATTCTTTTAGACCCATAAGCCTATGTAATATGGCTTATAATATTATTTCCAAAGTGATGGCGAATAGATTAAGGCCATTGTTAGACAAAATCATTTCAAAAGAGCAAGGAGGTTTTGTGAAAGGGAGACAAATTTTGGATGGGATCATAGTAGCTCATGAAGTTATACATTCAGCAACTTCAAGAAAAGAGAAAGCTATGATCTTAAAACTTGATATGAGTAAAGCCTATGATAGGGTTAAATGGAATTTTCTTTTTGTAGTTTTAGATAAGTTTAGTTTTGGGAAGAAATGGGTTAGATGGATTAAATCTTGTGTCTCTATAGTTTCTTATTCAGTGTTGGTCAATGGGTTAGTGACAAAATCTTTTAAAGCCAAGAGAGGCCTTAGACAAGGAGATCCTCTATCTCCTTATTTGTTCATTATTATGGCAGAATTTTTGAGTAGGAACTTAAAGAAGGCTTACAAATATGGGTTTATAAGTGGACTTAAGGTTAGTAATAACATCGATAACATCACCCATCAACAGTTTGTAGATGATACAACCCTTTTTGGAAGGGCAAGGATAAATGAGGCCAGAGCTTTGAATAACTTTTTAAAAGAGTACGAAAGAGCTTCAAGGCAAAAAATTAATAGGACTAAATCCAAAATTTACTTTCTTAACACTCATGCTAATATCAAAGCAAGAATTTGTAGGTTGCTTCAAATGGAGGAGGCAAATTTACCAACAACTTATCTAGGGATGCCTTTATTTGAGGGGAGAATGAGGATAGATTTATGGAATCCAGTTATTAGTAAAGTTTAAAATAAACTTCCAGCTTGGAAAGGTAGATGGTTATCATTAGCAGGAAGAGTGCAGTTAATTAAGTCAATCTTACAAGCCATTCCAACATATTATATGTCTTTGTATTCTATGCCAAAATCAGTTGAAAAAAGTTTAATCTTTATTATGCGATCCTTTTTATGGTCAGGTTTACATGATAAAAGAAATTTTCTTTGGTGAAATGGAGCAAGTTGTGTGATGACAAAACTAGGGGAGGTCTTGGTTTAAGAGCTCTTACAGATGCAAACTTAGCTCTTAGGGGAAAATTTATCTGGAGATTGTACAAAGAGAGTCAAAGACAATGGGCAAGAATTCTTCTAAGTATGTTGATCCCAATGACCCAAGTTTAATATTTACTGCATTCTCTCTTCCAAATGGTTCTGCTCTTTGGAATGGTTTAAAAAATCTATTGATCTTATGATTAAAGGTTTAAGATGGGTGGTGGGAACTGGAGAAAAATTTAAATTGGAGATGTGGTGGGAACTAGAGAAAAAATTCTATTTGGATGGATACTTGGTGTGATAAAAAACCACTCAATTTAGATCCAGTTTTGAAACCTTGGATGAGATTGCTTCAAGACAAATACGGTGATAGGGTTTCAAACATTTTGTACAAGGATCAAGAAGGAAGATACAAATGGAAAGAAGATTTTTTTACAAGTATACAAGACATTGATGCTAGGAGGCAATTGAGTAGAAAGATAACAACTGTAATTATTTCGAGGGGTGCCAAGGATAAATTGATTTGGGAGTTGAATAGCTCAGGAGAATACACAACAAGAAGTGGATATAATGTTCAACACCAACATAATAATAATATCACTAGAATTTGGAGAGATATTTGGGATAGCCCAAGCATTCCTAAAGTCAAAATGTTTGTTTGGCTAGTAGGTCATAGAAGAATTTTATCCTGGGATAACCTTATGAAAAGGGGTTTTCATGGCCCCTCTAAATGTGTTTTCTGTAATAAGGAGGAGGAGAGTATTGACCATCTCTTGGGACATTGCTCAATTGTCTGGAATCTATGGCAATGGATTCTTAATATGTTTGGTAAATGCATGGTGATGAATAGCAGAATTGAAGATTGGTTAAAGCAATGGTAGAGCACTTATAAAAGTGAGGCTTTACAGACAATATGGGATATATCAAAAGATACAATACTTTGGACTATATGGCTAGAAAGGAATAGAAGAATATTTAAAGGAAAGGAAAGCAGTTTAGAGGTAATGAAAAAGAAGATATGTTTAGCCATAGAGGAGTCTAAACCAACCCTATCAACTCACCCAATCCCTAATTTGGAAGCAGAGAGTCTTGATAGATGGAGTCAAGTCATTAAATGGAATTATGATGTTGGGTACAAGAGAAGCAAAAATAAGGTAAAGAATATAAAGTGGAAACCACCAGATGTGGAGTGGGTTAAGTTGAATTTTTATGGAGCATCTAAAGGAAACCCAGGACCAGTAGGAGGAGGAGGAATAATTAGAAATAATAGAGGAGAGATTTTGTCTCATTATGCTTTCAATTGTGGATTTAAGACAAATAATGAAGTTGAAGCTTGGGCAACTTTAGAAGGGTTAAAAATATGTAAACAAATGAAATGGAATAGAGTTTGGATGGAAGGTGATTCTCTCATAGTAATAAATGCAATTTTGAGGAAAGCAAAGGCTCCATGGAACATACAAGAGATAATTATGGAAATTCAAGATCTTGCTAAAGAGTTTGAAGAAATCAGGTTTACACATATATTAAGGGAAGGAAACAAATGTGCAGATAAGCTAGCCAATAGAGGGGTTTTGGTTGAGGATCGTGAAGTTAACATCTCCTTTCCATGGTTAGAGGAAGTAGAAAGTTTAGTTGAAGCTGACAAAAATTGTTGATTGCCTAAATCAATTAATGATTAAGATTTACTTTAATGTTTTCCATTGGTAATATCTATTTTATTTTGTAACAATAATGTGTGTTCATTTAGACTATTTATTATAATTTTTGTGGTTGCACTTGTGTTTCGGGAAGGAAACTAGCAATCCATATTTGGTAAAGCGGACTATGTTAGTGCGATGTTTTGGAAATATTACTCTACTAAGATGCAAGGCATAGATAGTAGAGGTGAAGTTTTGGCATTGTGAAGGCTGCTATAGGAAAATGTCAAGAAAGATGCTAAATTTTGGAGTAATTGTATTCATACAGAGATTTGAAAAGATCCAGAAAATGAAAATCAAGAATTCAGACATTTTATGTAAAATGATGTAGGTTTCTAACTATAGCATCTCAATTGAGATGAGAAGTGTATCTATTTGTAAACTCTCAAGCTCTAAATAAGAGAGATGTAATTTGTTAAGGGTGGGGGACCCGAGTACAACCTCTTTTTATCAAGCAAAAAAAGTAGAACCTTAAGAAATGTCATGTTTATGTAACAAGAAAAATTAGCTATTGGTTATCATTTTTTAAAATAATTAAAATTTACTAAACGGTCAAGCTTAATAGTGAAAATTGGTTATATGATTTTCATTCATAAAATGAATTTAGCACATTTGTTTTGTTAAAAAATATTCTACTTATTCAAATTAATAAATTGTACGTCTTTGCCCTTTCTTAACAACTACACTTTTGAGCCAGTTGTTAACAATACAAAGTTGATATTTCCTTATACTATGAGATCTACTCTTATACATACAACACTATACTATCACTACATAAAACCTAAAAATACTAAACAACAAATCAGATCAAAGCATCCAAACAAAGAATGGCCAGAAGTGATTCCCTGGTTTGTTGTGACCACCACCTAGGGGAAATCCATAGCATATGATATCACCCTTATCTAAAGCCCAATTAGCCAATGCATCCACTACCTTGTTCTATTCTTAGGGATTTGTGTCAACTCCACTATCTTAAATTTGATCAACTATGATCTAATGGTAACTCTTTCAAGTTTGTAATCCTTCCCTTTTTTAGTCTCTGGATTCTTCAATTTGTTGATCAAATTTTGTGAGTCTGATTCTATTTGTACTCTAGTCCAACCTACCTTAAGGGAATCTTGTATTCCTTTAATCACAAAAATAATCAAAGAAAGAATTTATATTAATTTAGTGTTGTCTATAAAATGATACATGAACAAGAGGTTAAAAACTTATCTCTCGAAGTGTTGTCCCAAGTTCAAATCTTGCCAAATGATAAATGTGTAATTTCTAATATGATTCATGATATTCTCACAATGACACTGAGAGGGGGGGTGAATCAGTGTAACTATTTAAAACTTGAATCTGCAACTCTTAAAACTTAAAAATGCAAGCTTAAAAACAGATATAGCAACTATAACAAAAGAGCATCACACAACACAAGTTTTAACGAGGTTCACCGATGTGGCTACTCCTCAAATAATGACTGTTTGGACTACAATCCAAATCCAGCCTTTGCAAGGATTCAATCTTTACAAATATTTTACCAGCACCCACTGGAAGGAGCACCAACCCCTGATTTTATCTGCAACAATAGATAGGAGCACCAACTCCTTTTTCCAAGCACCAACTTGGATTTTTATTTTGAATAATAGTTTGACATAAAAATGCCTTCTCTTTTATAAGACCCTCACCTGGTCTATTGCTCATACAAATCAATCTCATAGAAGAATAAAGAGGATTGTCAGAAACTCAATATCTTCTATCACAGTCTAAAACCTCTCTTCTAATTTTTCAAGAAAAATACATTCAGGTTTTAGTTCTTTTGCTGTTCTTCATGCAACACTCTAACTCAACCTTTTCTTTTTGTTTTTCACAAATAACCACGGTTGCAGCAACCTCTCTTACTGTGCCTGTTCGATTCTTTATACTTGATTTCCTCGAACGGCTCTTTTTGAAACGGCTCAAATTTTTCCCTCCATTTTTCCATGCATTCTAAGCTTCGTTCAATCTGTCAAACCCTCTCTGACGCGCTCTGTCTTTTAGCCACTTCTTTCTGACTTATTCGACAATCTACTCGCTCATTCGATAGCCTTTTTGTGCCACCGACTTTTTGTGCGTTTCGATGCTCTGTCATTCTTTTCTTTTAACTTCTACGTAACTGCCCTCTCGGCACCTTTACACTTTCTGATGGCACACTTTTCAATTCTACGTCGATCTTTCTCTTCTGCCCGCAACTTCCATGTCTGACATACGCAACCACCGAGAGGATTTCTTGTTTTTCGAGATTCTCTGTCTTTCTGCACTTTTGCCAGCCATGCAGCATCACGGCCCTGCAACAACCGTTCTTTTCTTTAATATGTTGTTTTCTGCCACCTGTAACTATAAATCTAACTCCAGTTAACTCTTACATGGTTGGCTGCATGAATTTCCTCAATGCTTTTTCGACACCTATCACTGTGCATGTTTCTCGGCTTTTACCCGCCAAAACTATTACCTGTCGCGATATCGCGACATTTCTACTCATTTGACTTTTTTTGGACAGTTGACCGTGAAAACCCGACCTGTCACGATATCACGACGTTTTTTGCCTTCTAGACCTTGTTTCGGCATTCACCCGCAAAAATGAGACATGTCGCGAAATCGTGACGCTTTCGCTGCATCGAGCTCTTTCTTGTCTCCTACCGCGAAAATGAGACATGTCACGAAATCGTGACGCTTTTCGCTTTCCTGCACTCTCCTTCGCTTGCACCTGAAAATGGAACATGTCACGAAATCACGACGCTTTTCGCTGTCGTACACTTTCCTCCGCAAGCCTCAGCGAAATCGAAACATGTCACGAAATCATGATGCTTTTCTGCCTTAGCGTTGTTCTTTGCCTTTCGCCCGTGAAACTGCACCATGTCACGAAATCGTGACATCTTTCGCATCCGTACAACTTATTCTTCATGCACTAGCGAAAGTTCGACTTGTAGCGAAATCGCTACAGCTTAGTGCTTTGCACTTCCAACTTGCTTTTGGCCAGCGAAACTTCGACGTGTAGCGAAATCGCTACACCTTTGTGACTTGTGTTTTGAACTTGTAGCGAAATCGCTACACCTTTGTGCCTTGCAATTCGAACTTGTAGCGAAATCGCTACACCTTTGTGACTTGGTGCTTCCTCTTGCTTTTGGCCAGCGAAACTTCGACGTGTAGCGAAATCGCTACACCTTTGTGACTTGGTGCTTTTCTTTGCTTTTGGCCAGCGAAACTTCGACGTGTAGCGAAATCGCTACACTTTTTCAACTTAGCATCTTTTCCTTGCTTCTGCCAGCAAAAAACCAACATGTAGCGAAATCGCTACAGTTTTGTTGCCATACATTCATCTCTCTTCTTTGCGTCACGAAACCCAACATGTCGCGAAATCGTGACACTTTTCTTATTGCATTTCTTCCAAATGTCGCGAAATCGTGACACTTTCTTCATGCACTTTCTCTCTCCTCTGTTTTGTCGTGAAATCATGACAGTTTCTCATGCGCCTTCTCTCTCCTCATTTTTGTCGTGAAATCGTGACATTTTTGGCTATGCCTTCTCTCTCCTCATTTTTGTCATGAAATCGTGACATTTTCTGCTGCACCTTCTCTCTCCTCATTTTTGTCATGAAATCATGACATTTTTGGCTATGCCTTCTCTCTCCTCATTTTTGTCGCGAAATCGCGACAGAAAACATGTCGCGATATCGCGACAGTTTTCTAACTTAGTCTTTTTCTTCGAATTTTGGAACTGGGCCACTTCTTTCTTTCTGGAAACTTGTTGTACATGATCTTACAGATTTCTGAACTGCATCAACTGATCTTTCTGTTTGTGTTGACAACAATGACAATACTTTTTCTGCATCTTGCTCAACAATCTCCCCCTTTGGAATTGTTGGCAACACTCATGCAATTTTCTAAAATTTTCTGTAATTCTTCTCCCCCTTTGCCAATAATACCAAAGGGCTGCTGCAGACTCCCCCTGAGTCTATGCACAACATTCTCAGGCATAAGTAATTTTAATGCTCCCCCTGAGAATGTGTTCCCCATGGCTAGTCAGTGCTTGGGTAGTGTGACTACTCCCAACTTACTCCTAAGGTATTCAAAAACTTCCTTGGGCAAAGGTTTGGTGAATATGTCTGCTACTTGCTCTGTAGTTGGAACAAACTCCAATTTGACCTCTCCTTCTGCAACCTTATCCTTCAAGAAGTGATACCGGATTGCAATATGTTTGGTGCGGGAATGCATTACCGGATTCTTTGAAATGTTGATTGCACTAGTGTTATCACATTTGACTGAAATGGGCTCATTGAAGTGAATACCAAGATCTTTCAGTGTTTGTCTCATCCATAATATTTGCGTACAACATGTTGTTGCTGCAATGTATTCTGCCTCTGCTGTGGATAGAGAAACTGATTCTTGTTTCTTGTTGTGCCATGCTACCAATTTATCTCCAAGATAGAATGCTCCGCCACTTGTACTTTTTTTGTCATCAATACATCCTGCCCAATCTGCATCAGAATATGCAAAAAGAGTGAAGTCTTTTCCTTTTGGATACCATAGCCCATACTCCATAGTACCCTTGAGGTACCTAAAAATCCTTTTCACAACTGTCACATGAGTCTCTTTTGGACTAGCCTCGAAATCTTGCAACCATGCAAACGGCTTGTAAGATATCCGGTCTGGTGGTCATCAAATACAGTAGGCTCCCAATCATAGATCTGTACATTGTTTGATCAACATCTGGAGATTTATCATCCTTGCTCAACTTGCAGCCTATTGTCATGGGGGTGCTAACAGGCTTACTATCCTCCATAGTGAACTTTTTCAGCATTTCTTTCACATATTTAACTTGAGAAATAAAAATGCCCTTTTCAGTTTGATTAACTTGCAGTCCTAGGAAATATGAAAGTTCACCAATCATAGACATTTCAAATTCTTTCTGCATTTTATTTGCTATGTCTTTGCATGATTCATCATTGCTGCTCCCAAATATTATATCATCTACATAAACAACAAGTACAATGAAATTGCCATTTTCAGTTTTGATATATAAATTGCTATCCACCATACCTTTCTTGAATCCTTGCTTAGTGAGATAGTTGTCCAATCTTGCATACCAAGCTCTAGGTGCTTGTTTCAAGCCATACAATGCTTTCTTCAGCTTGCAAACAAAGTTAGGATTATCACAGAGTTGAAAACCATCAGGCTGTTCAATATACACTTCTTCTTCAAGATTTCCATTTAGAAATGCTGATTTTACATCCATCTGATAAACTTTGAAATTCCTATGAACTGCTAAAGCCAAAAATAGTCTTATTGCTTCAAGTCTAGCCACTGGTGCAAAAGTCTCTTCAAAATCAATCCCCTCAACTTGAGCATATCCTTTGCAGACCAATCTTGCTTTATTCCTTACAATCTGTCCGTCTTCATTCAGTTTGTTTCGAAATATCCATTTAGTACCGATTATGTTTTTATTTTCAGGCCTTGGTACTAATTCCCAGGTTTTGTTTTTCTCAATTTGATCTAATTCTTCATTTACTGCCTCCATCCAGCTTTCATCTGTGCTTGCTTCAATAATATTTTTGGGCTCAATGCTGGATAACAGAGAATAGTTATTTACTACTCTTCTTCTTGTTTGAATGCCAACTGTAGGGTCCCCAATAATCTGCTCTTTGGGATGATTTTTCTGCCAGCTACCTGTTTTGAATTTCCTGTTTTCTTCTATTTCTAAATCATCTGATTCTGATTTTTGTCTCTCTTCTTTTTCTTGATCTTCATCTTCTTCAATAAATTCTTCATAAGTCGGGTAGTTTTCATTATGGCTGATTTTTTGTTTCCTACCTTCATCGACCTTAACATCCGCACTCTCCACAATTTTCTTAAGTCTTTTGTTGTAGCATGTGTAGGCTTTGCTTTTTGTTGAGTAACCAAGAAAGATACCTTCATCAACTCTATCTTCGAATTTGCCAAGATTGTCTTCAGTCCGTTTAATGTAACACTTGCTGCCGAACACTTTGAAGTATTTTGTTGTAGCCTTTTTGCCAAACCACAGTTCATAAGGTGTTTTGCTTTCATGCGGCCTCAACATACACCTATTCTGAATGTAGACTGCAGTATGAACTGCCTCTTTCCAGAACCTGTCAGCAATTTTGCTCTCTGTTAACATGGTCCTTGCCATTTCCTGCACAGTTCTGTTCTTTCTTTCAACTACTCCATTCTGCTGAGGTGTTCTTGCTACCGAAAACTGTCTTCTAATCCCATGTTTTTCACAATATTCTGCAAACTCATCTGAAATAAACTCTCCTCCTCTATCTGATCTTAAACATTTAATTCTTTTTCCTGATTGATTCTCAACAAGATTTTTGAAAGTTTTAAACATCTCAAAGGCTTCTGATTTAAGTTTCAGAAATAGTACCCATGTCATTCTTGAATAGTCATCTATACACAACATAAAATATTTGTGTCCATTTATGCTTTCCGTTCTCATGGGTCCACATAAATCAGTGTGAATTAGTTCTAAAGGCTTGCTCGTGAAGTATTCTTTTGCTTTGAAAGTGGCTCTGGTTTGTTTTCCCTTTTGGCATGACTCACAAATACTATTTGAAGGTTTGCCAATAGTTGGTATGTCTCTTACTGCCCCTTTTGAGCTGATTTTTACCAGATTATCAAAGCTTATGTGACCGAGTCTCTTGTGCCACAGCCAATTTTCTTCTTCCTGACCAACCAAGCAAGCTCCTTCTGAAGTCTCTGAGAGAGTATACAGATTTCCAGAAGTTCTCAGTCCAGTGGCTATTAACTTTCCATTTTTTGTCTTTCTTACTTCACGACCCTCCTTCTTGAAAATTACTTCATGACCTCTGTCACAAATTTGACTTACACTCAGTAGGTTATGCTTCGGACCCACCACAAAAAGAACTTCTTTAGAGTTGATTTTTCCGTCACTTAACTTAACTGATCCTTTACCCACTATCTTGGCTCCATCATTGTTTCCAAATTTTACAGAACCACCTTCGTAAGTCTGTAACTTATCAAACTTTTGTTTGTCTCCGGTCATATGACTGGAGCATCCACTATCCAGAATCCATGGTGCAGGTTTGTTCTGGGCTTTGAGAGTTGTCTGAACGATCAAGGATTCCTTATCTTTCTTAGGTTGTTCCTTTTCTTTCCACTGTAATTTGACAGCAGATCTGGTCACTTGTTTTTCCTTCTCCCTTTCATTGGCTTGTGTCTGTTTTTCGAGAAATTTTCTATTTTGTTTCAATCCAGTTGGTTGAAACTTTCTTCCCTGGTATTTATTTCCTGCAAAAGAGCTACGACAATTTCTTGCAATATGTCCGAAGTTATGACAGTTATAACATTCTACAGCATAATCTATTAAAGGTGAAAAAATATTTCTACTAGTGAAATTCCTTTGTTCTATATTATATCTGCAATTTGAAATTTTATGACCATATGTATTGCATTTAAAACAATAACCAGAAAAGGAACGAGTGTACCTGGGTAATGGTTGTTGCCAAGTTGTAGTAGGAGCCATGGGTCTTCTTCTTCTTTGATATGTGACTTTGGTGTATCCATCATTGGCAGTACTTCTTTCATGCTTGGCCTTATGGTTTTCTTTTGCAAGATACGGTTTTTCTTGATCAACCCGGATCTTATATTTATTCTTTATTGGTTCTATAGTTATAGCCTTTGAATCCTTTGAGGATTCTCCTTCATCAAAACCCAAGCCAAATTTGATGCCTGTAGGCCTTTGATTATTTAACATTTTATTCAGCTTTGTAGAAGCTGTCTTCAAATTTATGATGACAACTCAATTTCCGATTCATCTCTTCTAGCTGCATCCTTAATCCAACTATGTCTTCTTCTAGTTTATTGCACTCATCTATTTTCACGGTTAGCTGTGCTTCAAAATCTTTAGACTTTTTCTTAAATTCTTTAGTCTGTACCTTCAAACTGATTATTAATTCGTTGGCATCCTCAAGTTTTCTTGAAATCTTTTTATTCTTTTTCCTTTCTGTACTTAATTCTTCAAGTGCAACAACCAACTCACCTTCCAGATCTACCTCAGCCTCATCCTCTAATTTTTCATCACACTCCTGGGTTTCCTCTGTTCTTTCTTCTTCAAAAGCCATGAACAAGGCTTCACCAGTTTCTTCTTCCGAGTCCTCATTGGAGCTGTCTTCAGAAGAGTTAACATTCTTGGAAATAAAGCTTTTCTTCTTGAAGTTCCTTTTTCTAAAATGTGGTTTCTTCTTCCAGTCACTTCTTTCTTGGTGAGTCCCTTCATCACTTCTATTTTTCTCATTCATTGGGCATTTAGCTGCAAAGTGCCCGATGCCTCCATAGTTGAAACACTTGAACGATAGCTTACCTCTGTACTTTCCTTTTCCCTTTGTTAGTTTCCTAACAAAGTTTGCTTCAGTTTCATCTGAAGATTTTTCTTCCTCAGATTCTTGTTTAGCTTTTATATTTTTCTGAGCTTGAAAAGCCGCTTCTCTGTCTGAGGGCTTAGTTTGTCCTATTCTCATTTCATATGTTGTTAAAGAGCCATGCATTTCATCCATACTGAAAGAATTTAAATCTTTGGCTTCTTCTATGGCAGAAACTTTAGCATCAAATCTTTTGTTGAGAGTTCTAAGTACCTTTTTCACAACAACTGCATCTTCTATTTTCTCACCGAGACCTCTAATAGCATTTATGATTCCATTTACTCTCAGCATATAAGCCTCTATGTTCTCATCATCATTCATCTTTAATGTTTCGTACTGGGCTCGATGTGTTTGCAGCTTGGCTTCCTTGATCTTGCCATCTCCTTCATGAATGCTCTGCAGTTTGTCCCATATGTCTTTTGCTGATTCACAGTTCATGATCCTTATCAACTCACTGTCTACTAACCCACACATAATAGCATTCTTAGCTTTAGAGTTGTTCTCAAACTTTTTCTTCTCAGTCGCATCTGATGGAGGAGTAGAGGGTATTGTGTATCCATTTTCAACAGATTCCCAAATGTCATATCCCAATGCACATAGATATGTCTGCATCCTGAGTCTCCAGAAAGAGTAATTTGTTCCATCGAACAATGGGGCTTTGTTGGAAGAAAATCCTTCACCACCGGCCATTGTGTATCTTCCAAGATCACCTTAGCTGATTAAGCCTGTTCAGGTACCTTGCTCTGATACCAATTGATATTCTCACAATGACACTGAGAGGGGGGGTGAATCAGTGTAACTATTTAAAACTTGAATCTGCAACTCTTAAAACTTAAAAATGCAAGCTTAAAAATAGATATAGCAACTATAACAAAAGAGCATCACACAACACAAGTTTTAACGAGGTTCACCGATGTGGCTACTCCTCAAATAATGACTGTTTGGACTACAATCCAAATCCAACCTTTGCAAGGATTCAATCTTTACAAATATTTTACCAGCACCCACTGGAAGGAGCACCAACCCCTGATTTTATCTGCAACAACAGATAGGAGCACCAACTCCTTTTTCCAAGCACCAACTTGGATTTTTATTTTGAATAATAGTTTGACATAAAAATGCCTTCTCTTTTATAAGACCCTCACTGGTCTATTGCTCATACAAATCAATCTCATAGAAGAATAAAGAGGATTGTCAGAAACTCAATATCTTCTATCACAGTCTAAAACCTCTCTTCTAATTTTTCAAGAAAAATATATTCAGGTTTTAGTTCTTTTGTTGTTCTTCATGCAGCACTCTAACTCAACCTTTTCTTTTTGTTTTTCACAAATAACCACGGTTGCAGCAACCTCTCTTACTGTGCCTGTTCGATTCTTTATACTTGATTTCCTCGAACGGCTCTTTTTGAAACGGCTCAAATTTTTCCCTCCATTTTTCCATGCATTCTAAGCTTCGTTCAATCTGTCAAACCCTCTCTGACGCGCTCTGTCTTTTAGCCGCTTCTTTCTGACTTATTCTGACAATCTACTCTGCTCATACTGACAGCCTTTTCTGTGCACCCTGACAGCCTTTTTGCGCGTTTCGATGCTCTGTCATTCTTTTCTTTTAACTTCTACGTAACTGCCCTCTCGGCACCTTTACACTTTCTGATGGCACACTTTTCAATTCTGCGTCGATCTTTCTCTTCTGCCCGCAACTTCCATGTCTGACATACGCAACCACCGAGAGGATTTCTTGTTTTTCGAGATTCTCTGTCTTTCTGCACTTTTGCCAGCCATTCTGCATCACGGCCCTGCAACAGCCGTTCTTTTCTTTAATATGTTGTTCTCGCCACTTGTAACTCCGTAAATCTAACTCCAGTTAACTCTTACATGGTTGGCTGCATGAATTTCCTCAATGCTTTTTCGACACCTGTCACTGTGCATGTTTCTCGGATTTTACCCGCCAAAACTATTACCTGTCGCGATATCGTGACATTTCTACTCATTTGACTTTTTCTGGATAGTTGACCATGAAAACCTGACCTGTCGCGATATCGCGACGTTTTCTGCCTCCTAGACCTTGTTTCGGCATTCACCCACGAAAATGAGACATGTCGCGAAATCGTGACGCTTTCGCTGCATCGAGCTCTTTTCTGCCTCCTGCCCGTGAAAATGAGACATGTCACAAAATCGCGACGCTTTTCGCTTTCCTGCACTCTCCTTCGCTAGCACCCGCGAAAATGGAACATGTCACGAAATCATGACGCTTTTTGCTATCGTACACTTTTCTCCGCAAGCCTCAACGAAATCGGAACATGTCACGAAATCGTGACGCTTTTCTGCCTTAGCGCTGTTCTTTGCCTTTCGCCCGTGAAACTGCACCATGTCACGAAATCGTGACATCTTTCGCATCCGTACAACTTATTCTTCATGCACTAGCGAAAGTCGACTTGTAGCGAAATCGCTACAGCTTAGTGCTTTGCACTTCCAACTTGCTTTTGGCCAGCGAAACTTCGACGTGTAGCGAAATCGCTACACCTTTGTGACTTGGTGTTTTGAACTTGTAGCGAAATCGCTACACCTTTGCGCCTTGCAATTCGAACGTGTAGCGAAATCGCTACACCTTTGTGACTTGGTGCTTCCTCTTGCTTTTGGCCAGCGAAACTTCGACGTGTAGCGAAATCGCTACACTTTTTTGACTTAGTGCTTTTTCTTTGCTTTTGCCAGTGAAACTCCGACATGTAGCGAAATCGCTACAGCTTTTTGACTTAGCGCTTCTTTTCTGCTTCAGCCAGCGAAACTCCGACATGTAGCGAAATTGCTACACTTTTGTTGTTGTACATTCTCTCTCTTCTTCGGGTCGTGAAAACCCGACGTGTCGCGAAATCGTGACATCTTTTCGCCTTAGTGCATTTCTTTCAAACTTGTCACGATATCGCGACACTTTCTCATGCACTTTCTCTCTCCTCTATTTTGTCGCGAAATCATGACATTTTCAGTTGCACCTTCTCTCTCCTCATTTTTGTCGCGAAATCGTGACAGTTTTGGCTGCACCTTCTCTCTCCTCATTTTTGTCGTGAAATCATGACATTTTTGGCTACGCCTTCTCTCTCCTCATTTTTGTCGCGAAATCGTGACATTTTTGGCTGCGCCTTCTCTCTCCTCATTTTTGTCGCGAAATCGCGATAGAAAACATGTCGCGATATCGCGACAGTTTTCTAACTTAGTCTTTTTCTTCGAATTTTGGAACTGGGCCACTTCTTTCTTTCTGGAAACTTGTTGTACATGATCTTACAGATTTTTGAACTGCATCAACTGATCTTTCTGTTTGTGTTGACAACAATGACAATACTTTTTCTGCATCTTGCTCAACAATTCATCATAATATCACTATGATTATTTAAAATAATATGGTAAGATGGTCATGATGTAATACATGTAGGCTTGTTTCAATCTATGCAAGTAGTAAAAATTAAACAAGTTATCACCATTGAATGTTGGCCTTATCTACTAATGGCCATATTTTTCTTTGGGTTTTATTTTATCCAAATTTAATGGAAAATGAAATTCAAAACTCCACTTTGATGATATGCATATGTGCAAACAAAACCGTAAGTTTCATAAAATTTCTTAATACCATTCTTCTCAGTTGCACTTAATCTTTATATTATACTTCTTTCATTGTTGCACCCGATATTATATTACACTTGCCTATTGGCACATCTTTCTTTTGGGTCCATTTTTTATTATTTTAAATATGGGTTTTTCATATCCCACCAATTTTTTCATATTTTTATTCTATCTAATTATATATATAATGATATTTTTTATTAAGTTTGTTAGAACATAAGATATGTATAATTTTTTTGGTAAAATTTATAATTATTCTTTAAAATAAAACTTAAATAACTCTACTTTAAAGTTAGAAAAAGCTTTGAATTTTTATAAATGGAAATTTTTATTTTGACCTTATTTGAAGAATAAAATAACATTTGAAGCGGTTTGAAGATTTAATTTTGATCTTTATAATCTAGGCAAATCAATAGTTTCTCAAAGTATTAAGGATGGTAATGTCATAACACTTTCAACTTGTATGTCATATCGCCTCTCCAACCTTTTGCCAAGTAGGCTAACGGTAATTCTTTTTATGGTGACAAAAATTTGCATGGTTTCAACTTGACTTGTGGTACCATGACTTTTATGGTGCCAACATTCTTCAACCTTAGTGGTGCCAATACTTATATAGGGATAAACCTCTTACTATGACTTCACGTGTCACTCCCAGATGCCAAAATACACAAAGGAAATCCTGTTGGTGCCAAGTGTCAAGAAAAAATCTACATATATCCAATATTATCCCTTGGCATCTTATAAACTAACGCTAATGGTATAGGAAGTAGGAAAAATAAATTTACAATGATTCTCAAAACTACTTGATTAGTTGAAAGTAGATTGGTTTGATTTCCAACTGTTGACAATTCTGTCACATTGCACAAGGGGTAGAAAAGAAATTAAAATTTTGTATAGTGTTTTTGTAAAGTATTTCTTTGTTTTTTTTTTTATTTGCAAAGTTGCAGCAATTTTGGCTTTCCCTGCCACCCCCTTGTACATAAAAGGAGAAAAAAAGAGCTTCGTCGAAAGAAAACGAGAAGAGCTTTGCACCCAAGGCATTTCCAGCACTACTTCGGGTAAAAAACTTTGCGAAGTAGTGTTGTCGAAGAAGAAAACAAGGGAAGCGATAAAAAAGGACTTCAGGCCTGAAACGCTTCAAACCACTACTTTGGGCGAAAGTTGTGCGAAGCGGCATTCGAAAGAACAACTTCTTCGAAGAAGGAAAGTCCAGACCGCTGTCCAAATTGGCTAAGGTAGGAAAGTTACTTCAGGCCCGAAGCGTCTCAAGTAGCTACTTCGGGCAAGAATTTTGTGAAGTTGTGTTGCCAAAGTAAGATACAAATGGAGAAGAATGAAACTACTTCGCACCCGAAGTATTTCAAAAGGCTACTTCGGGCAAAAGTTTTGCGAAGCGGATTGTGAAAGAATGTAGTACTGAAAAACACTTTGCCAAAAAGCCGTCGAAGCATCCACTTCAGGCCTCGCATCAGCAAACCATTTCTACTTCATCGAAAATCATTGCAAAGCATCTGCTTTGGCAAAATTTCATGTGAAGTACTTTCAACCGAAGTAGAAAATGCATTTTGAAGGCAAAGATGCACTTCGACCGAAACATCCCCAAACCGTAGTTTTGAAGAAGGATCGCGACGAAGCATTTCGAGGACTCATCAGTGAAGTATCTACTTCGAGAAAAGGACCTCATCGAAGCATTTTTGGAACAGTGAAGCAGCGAGAAGTGAAGGCCCCGTTTTGTGAAGGAAATCTACTTTGGCACTCACCTCCCCCGAAGCAGTTTTGCGAAGCGAAGTTTTGTGAAGTACAAATCAAAGAGGAGTTTTTGCTTCGGCTCAAATCCACAGTAAAGCGAAGTTAAAAAACTAGTGAAGTACTTCAAAGGCACGTGTTCCAAGCTAGGTATTTTCTCGAGGCAATCAAGCGCCTCATAAATGTATTTTTACATGCCCAAAAAACTAGCTGCGCATTTTTGGCAATCAAAAATGAAGTATCAGGCCATGATGAAGAGCCCGACGAGCATTGCAGCCACTCGAGCACTGCACCTGGAGACCAAGGACATCCAGACGGCTCATCAATGCACCTTTCCATGGCTGACCCGGTCATAGTTTCCAGTTTTGGTAACGGATTTGAGAGCTCGATCACGAGAGCCTCGAGAAGCTGACTTCTCAGGGCTCGAGGGCGTACTTCTCCTTTCTGTGTAATTATGACTCAGAGGGCCGGGTCCTCTATAAAAACCCAGACATTGTAATGGAAAAATGGGGGGAACTATCTGCTAGAAAGCTGCTGTAACTTGATGTCCTGCGATTAATACTAAAGAGCTTTGGTTTCAATTCCTTTCTTTTATGCTGCCTCCTATGCTTGATTCTTTTGTCTTTCTTCAATTGTATACTGAGACTTTGAATCCTAAATTCGGTGTGCAATTGGGGACTGTACCCTAAAACTTGCCTGAAGGATACATAGGAAAGGAAAAATGCTATATTGGTCTTCTTTTATGCTGCCTGGTGGGTTGTGGTTTCTGTTACATTCGCTTGTCCTAATCGTCTTTACTCTAAACCCTGAATTTCGATGAAAGGGAGAAGGAGAATCCCTGTGAGCTCGCCCAAAGGATACATAGGAAGGTTAATGTAGCGTTTCTTTCATTTATTCTTGGTGTTCCTTGTTGTTATTCAAGTTGTTAGTTAGTGATCGTGCTTCCTGTTCTCTCCCACCTTAAATCACCGATCTCTCTTCCATTACCCCTTTTTATTTCTTTCTCTAACCCCAACTCCTTTATCTCTTTCCTACATCCCTTATCTCAAAACACCAAAGTAGATTAGCATAGGAGTCGGCCTTTCTATGGAGATTGGCACAAGGGGCATCTCTTCCCTTCGGCCTTTCAATGTTGGTCCAGGTCTAGGGCGCATACACTTACCCAGATCCTTTCCTAGGCAGATTTGATGACCAACACCAACTACTGATAACCATTAAACACTTGTATAAAGCTTAGAGTAGAGACTTTATTTTTATTTTTCTTTTGCTTCTTCAATTTTGTTCTCTTTCTTCTCTCTTTTCATTTCTTACCCTTTAGGCTTAGGCTCTTCCTACATAGCTAACATTTTTTCTACTACTTGCATGGAACAAAACCCTTGGATCCTCTTGTGTCTTGCACTTCATGTATTAATACCATCTACTATTGTTAGCATGATTGCAAATGGCCCTTGTATTTAAAAGTGTATTTACATTGGCATTATCTATAAATAATGTTGCATTATATTGTAAGAGAGAATTTTATTGTGTCCTATTTCAGCTACACAACTCTAAAGCATAACTTTAAGGTGCCACAAGTTGGTTCCTGAAATTGTTCTTCCTGCAACCACATCTTGAGCCCTATGGTGCAAATCAAGTGATATTAGAACTTATTCATAATAATTTGTTTTTCTTCATCTTATTTTATCTTCTTTGTGATGATTCTTATCCAAAATAGAGCATTCAATACACTTCATCATTGGATGTCTACTCGTACATGTTAATGGTATAAGAAGAAAGGTATCACATAGGTTTTGTGTCCTAGTACACTAAAAAATACCACATTCATAGAGAAATATAGAGACGGTGTAGTTATCATCATAGGATACGAAGATGTAGGATGTTAAGAAACTCATCCAAGATGCCTTGGATAAATAAACAAATGTACTTTTTATGCAATTCTAGATCTCATAATTAATATGGGAGCCTCATCCTCAACTACCAAGCCTATGCATTTCTAGATCCATAATCAACTCAAGGTGAAGATCAACATCAACTATTGTAATCTTCTTAAGTTGAGTTAATGTGAAAGAGTTGGACATATAGCCTCAACAACTTGAAGTCTATTATGTTGTTAATAGGTTTTCTAATTTTAATTATAGGATCACTTTCATGGTCTTGAAGATGTTAAAATTTATTTCATATTGGCGGGAAGCCACTAGTTGTAGACTAACATAAATAAGATACCATCATAACTTAGATAGAAATCATGAAGCTGGTACATAAAAAATTCTACTCAATGCATCACTATGAATACAAATAAATGTGTTTCTAGCAACTATTCTAGCACAAAGACCAATATATGCTATAACACATTTTCAAGTTCAAAGAACTTATTAGTTGACTACACATCAACACCTATGAGAAGCACAAAGTCTTAAATAATATTAAGGGGATCTGGTACCACCTCCATTTAGAGATGGAATTACTTCTAATGAACTCCTTGGTGCAAATATTCTACTTTTTGCTAATATTTGAAGAGAGTTAACAAGAAAATATAAGGGACTAATAGCTCTATATAGGACATCATCGACACTAAAAACTAAATCACTAGTTGCATGGCCACCTATGATACCGGTATCCAAGGAACCCATAGTAACATCTAAGGGCACAAATCCTCCAAAAATATAGGATAGAGAAAAGCAAAATGTGGAAAACAAATGGTACAACTACCACAAAAATAACATTCATAGTGATGTTAAGTGTGTAGTTTAGCAAACTACATCGACAGTTTAACCAAAACTCGATAGATTTATTTTTATGTAAAAAGGTAAAGAGGATATAAACACTACATGTATGATCATCAAAACTCGCTAGTGATCCCTTGACCTTA
Source organism: Wollemia nobilis (assembly GCA_028583015.1). Lineage (NCBI taxonomy): Eukaryota > Viridiplantae > Streptophyta > Pinopsida > Araucariales > Araucariaceae > Wollemia > Wollemia nobilis. Next base: position 4,345,374 of record JAQPPZ010017086.1, read on the forward strand.
GATATTTCTAATGATGAGAACACCTATTTCACACATGTTACTAGGTGAATTATACTCCTTTCCATGTCATCATTGACATATGGATCTAGAATAATATCATTGCACAAGACACAACCAAACATCTCATCTCCTAGGAAATGATGCAATCATAGCCTTACTCACTAGGTTACCTTCACCTAAGTAAAGGTATAGAGTTTCAATGCAAATGCACCCTCAAGTATGGTATCAATCTAGTTTTCAAATAATTACATATAATTTGATACCACTGGATATATGTGGTGTTTTTATAAAAATAATATACCTTTGTAATCACAAGCAACCTACTAGGCCTATTCATAGCAATGGGTAGTGCAATTAAAAGGGATGACATATCACTTACCTAAATTTTTACCTTAAAATAAGGTGATGTTGGTATCAACAAAATAGTACAAGAAGCTCATTTCTCATGCATACAAGTTTGTTTTACTAATGATTCAACCTAATAACCATGGTGTCAATAAGTTCATCCTTGTCATACCAACTATAACCTATTCACCATAATCTCATCAAATTCACACCCTTCTTTGTTCATACTCTAATATTTTTTAAGATCCCAAGGGAATCACACTATAATCCTTAGTTAAGTATTGAATTGAGTTGGTCCTTGGATTTTCACTTCCTAACAACCCATTGCATTGTTGTTCGGTCTAGGATAATAATGAAATTAGGTGACATATATAGGAGTGTATCAATCTAGGGAAGATCAGGCCAAATTTGTAACCATGTCAAAGTCCCATGATAGTGCTTAAGAAAGATGGGATATGACACCTTTGCATTTACTATAGTACCAAAAAAAATCATAATGAAGAATATGTAAAATTTTAGAGAGCTCAATACTTTATGAAGATCAACTTCAAGTTAGGTTATCATTAATTTCTTAATAAATCCAACAACATCTAAAAAATGACCTACAAGACCAAAGAAGAATCGTATGAGTGGTCGGTTATACTTTTTAGGTTTACCAATGCTCCCACAACATTCATGTACCTAATGAAGGATACCTTGTGATCATTCATAAGGTCATTTTTTATTGTCTACTTGAATAATGCACCCATTTTCAATAATATATGGGAGGAGCATCTACATTATTTGTGTTATGTTTTAGAGAATTTCGACCAACATAGAATTTAATCCAACTTGGGGGAGTTCACCTTTGACATTACATAGATTTCTTATCTGGTCTATATCATCAATTATTAGGGTAGAAATATAGATTCATAGTAGTTTTTTGTGTCATCCAAGAGTGGCCAACTCTAAAGAATATAATGGAAATCATAAGCTTTCAGGGCCTTTCCAATTCCTACCGATTTTTTTTGTATTCTCACATATTTCTTGCCCTCTTAATCAAGTCATACATAGGAAGGTGATGTTTCATTGGACTTCACAATATTTGCATATATTCGATAAGATAAACAATGCATTTATTTATCATTATTTCTTGCTTTGTTAGACAACACTAAACCTTTAGGGATAGATAATGATACTTCTAATTATGTAGTTGGTATCATCCTAATTCATAAAGAGCACCTAATGACATACCATAATGAGACCCTTTGTATAACAATGTTCAAACTATATGACAATGGTGTTACTACATCATAGGTAATAAACCATATTCATTCTAATTAAAGGTATTTATAATTCCTACACTTATATTAAATTAGAAAATGCTTTCCACATGAAATTAATGGCTTACCTTCAATATATCCACCTTGTGATCAAACATCACTAGGGAAATAAGAACAAGACAAAAACATGTCTAAATTATCCATCAATATAAATTTTATTGATTGTCCTTGATGCCAAAGGTCACGGTGCTACAAACTAGTAGGTATTGTACCCTAACAACATCAATTTTTTGACATCCACCAATAATTGATATAGGATAAGTCTAGACTAGACCATCACCTTCAAGATGAGTTGTTATACCATTTTAGGAAGCTTTGTGTACCCTCTAATATATTGTGTTAACTATTAATTTAGAAATATAACTACTCCAATTTGGTTGAACACTTTTGCTTCAACAAAATTCTTGAGGTACTATAACCATATTTTTACTAGCCTCACTTATACGAAGAAGTGGATCTATATGCTTGTTCTTGTGCATTGTGTAGTATTATAATACCGACCACCAATCTAGGGTTCTATACACCTCTACCAATTCCTTATAGACATTGGTAATACATCAACATGGATTATCTTTTAGGGTTACCAACCATCAAATACTAGCATTATTGCATCTTTATGATTGTGAACAAATTCAACAAGATGGTGATCACAATACCTTATAAAGATAGCATTGATAAAACTGATATTACTTGTTTATTATTTCAACACATTTATATCCATTTTGGCCTCCCAAGTACAATAATATTAGACAAGGAGTCAATATTCCATAGCCTTCCATCCTTAGATAAATGGATAGATGAGGTTGTTAAAAAAATTCTAGTGCATCTCCTTCATATGTACAACCATTAGCACCCTTGGATGTGGGGTGGAAATATACCTTATACTAACATTCCTACAATAGGGATTTTCACACTTCCATAGGTCATAATCTATTCTAAGTATTCTTTGGATTTTATCCTAGAATCCTATAGACATGACCTTCCATATTCCAACTGGTTCCATAAAACCAACATAGTCTAAAGAAATAAATAGCATGATCAATTTCTATAGCAAAAAGAAAGCATCTAGACTAAAGTTCATAAGAACTTGCAGTGTCAACTATATAAATATAGATTTTCATGATCAACATAGGAATCCACATCAATTTTAGGTTGGAAATTAAGTTTGGATCCATTTGAAGAAGGAACACTTATTTGGCCTATGTCGAAAGATCAAACCACCATGTTATGGTCCTTATACAGTTTAACATATGACATGTGAGAATGCTTTTATTCTTGAGTTAATACATCCAATTTTTCATGCATAACTTCATAAGCCACACCATCCTCCTCTATTATATCCTATAGTAGTACAAGATCTAAGAGATCTAGACTAGGCTCTTTAAACCCTATAGCAATATACTAGTTTAACATCACCAACAAGTGTACTCGCTAGGGGACACACAACCTATTTAGGGTTGTCAAGCAAGATCATTTTTCTTCCCATGCTAGGTGGGATACACATGATAAAATCAAGCAATATTTTCCATATCTAGGATGACATAATAGGGACCATAACTTCCTAAGGGAGGATAAATAATTTGAGCAAAACAAAGGTTGCTTAGAGTTTCAAGGATGATGATGCTAGAGCATTTTCATATTGTAAACCTAGGCAACTCTCTCAAGTTTTCACTATATTGGCTAACATCAATTCTTCTTACGACATTAGACTTTTGTATGGCACCAACTTGACTTACGACATCACAATTTCTATGGTACCAACATTAGTTCCATAAAGGCTTACAAATAAAAAGGCATATGGTGCCAACTCCAAATATTGATATCAAGTTCCAAAATGTACAAGAGGATCCTATTATGCTATGTTAGCAACATATTTCCATATATCCATTCTTGCCACTTGGTATCTCATGGACCAATATCAATTATAGATAATGCAAAATAAATAATATTATAACTATTTTCAAAATTGCTTCTTGATCAATTGGAAGTTGAATCATCTCACCTTTTAATTATTTATAGATTTTATACATTAGTATAAAGCTTAGCCTAGAGACTTATTTTCTTCTTCATTGATTATGTACCATGTTTCCTCTCTTTTCTTTTTGATCCTTTAGAACCAAGTTGTCTTGTGTGCCTAAGATTTTGTTTTGGTAATTATTTTAGTGTATTGTAACAAAGTGCCTTGTATCCTATAGCACCCTATAATTCATGTGTTAAGCCCATGTATTGTTGAAAACATAGATACATGACCCTTGTATTTTAAAGTGTATTTATATTTGCATTATTTATAAATTAAGTTGTGTTTATCTGTAAGAAAGAATTTTGTTGTGCCATATTTTCTATGGCATAACTCTTGAGAGTAACTTTCAAATGCAACAATATGGTTATGGGAGTTGTCCTCCATGCCGCCACATATTGGACCTTATGGTGTGGATCCCTTTACTTACAACTAGTACAATTTTATTTTATTTTAAAATTCTACGTTGCATTTAATTGTTATTTAAACATTAAAATTTCTTATAAAATATGCAATTATAACATTTATGCATTTTCTACATCCTTGTAATTTTACTAAAAAATCTTGTAAATGAAATATATGTACTGGTTAGTAATAGTTATAATTAAATAAATTTTATATGACAATATTCATCATTTATTGTTTAACTAATAGTGAAATACTGTACCATCAAAAATAATGAGGGGTTGAGTCAACCAATCAATCAAGTCACAACAAAAGCACAAGTTTCACAACACCTTTTCCCATGATGGTGTCACACGTAATTGCATCATATTCCTGAGATTTCAGTGACACTTCAAAGCTACAAATTATGGTTTAATCATCGATGAATCAACCCTCATTACATTTCCATTATTGTTGTATTATATATATTATCTTCGGGTGGTTACATCGATTTAGATTGTAACTCAATTGTAACTATGCATATGTAAAGCTATAGGTAGCTACAATTGTAATTTTATAATATCTGAAGAACACAAGCTTATACTGAGAGGGGGGTGAACAGTATAAGACCAACTTTTTCCCTCAGGCTTCCCCCTGGGGTTTTTTGCAGGTTATTCGCATGGATCTGGTCCCCTGTGTTTCTCGGTGCGATGGAGGTGATGGTTTAGGGTTTGGACAGCTTCCTACTATTTTGGTTCCTAAGGATCCCATCCCTGTGACTGGTTCCTCTTCCCGCTCGAGATTCCTAGTCCCTAGATCCCTGGTCCCTTAACCTACTGTTTCTTTTTGTTTTGCCGAGACGGGATCCTCTTCTTTTTTCCCGAGGCGGGTTCATCGTGGTGTAGCTCTCTGGTCGCTTCCCGATGGGCTGGATTCTCTCTGTGCTGGCTGTCGACTTCCTGCAGGATGGCTCTCGTTGAACGATATGTTTTCCCGGTGGGCAGGATGGTTTCTCCATAGGGCGGGATCCGCCAAATCCGTTGGTTTTCCCGCGAGGCGGGATCCTTTCTTTTCTGCTGGTTTCTCGGATGGCGGGATTTCCCTACTGCTTCCCGCTAGGCGGGACTGTTTGTGGTGGTTTTTACTGCTTCCCGCGAGGCGGGATTTTATTGTAATGGTTTTTCTTTGCTTCTTGCTGGGCGGGATCTTCTCGATGGTGGTTTTTGGCTACTCCCCGCTGGGCGGGATCTCCAAAACTACTTTCTTTCTTATTTGTTTGTTTCCCGTTGAGAGGGATTGTTTCATGCTTACTTTGTTACCGCTGGGCGGGATTTGCATTTGGTGTTCGGTTTCAAGGGATTGATGCCCTAGGCCCATTGCTTATGTAATCAGGTTTTGGGATCCTTGTTAAAACCCACTGTAAATACAAACACTACTTACCAAAAAAATAAAATTTTATCTGGCATCCCAGGGTATAGTGCAACGGTTCAGACTTTGGCTCTTCTTCAAGAGGTCTAAGGTTCAAACTGTGGCATGGGCAAATGTGTGAGGGGGTGGGTGTGTGGTGGCTGTGCCTCCAAGGTTCAAACCATGGCGTGGGCGAATGTGTGAGGGGGTGGGTGTGTGGTGGTTGTGCCTTCAAGGTTCAAACCGTGATGTGGGCGAGTGAGTGTGTGAGGGGTGGGTGTGTGGTGACTGTGCCTCCAAGGTTCAAATCGTGGCGTGGGCGAATGTGTGAGCGGGTGGATATGTGGTGACTGTGCCTCCAAGGTTTAAACTGTGGCGTGGGCGAATGTGTAAGGGGATGGGTGTGTGGTGACTGTGCCTCCAAGGTTCAAATCGTGGCGTGGGCGAATGTGTGAGGGGGTGGGTGTGTGTGGTGACTGTGCCTTCAAGGTTCAAATCGTGGCATGGGTGAGTATGTGAGGAAGTGGGTGTGTGGTAGCTATGTGTTAAATTCTTTATTGTTAAACATAACTATTGGCTTTGAAAAAACTGCTCAATTCTAAAAGTTTTTCACATTAACCAAATAAAAAAAAATATTGTGCCGTCAGTCTCATATTCCAAACCCAATTTATAAATAATTCAAGATTTACCTATTAAGGTCATCTTGCTTTGAGACCAACGCAGTACGTGTATCGAAAGACGTCAAAAGCTTGTGAACTTTCGATTCCAAGTAGTTAACGATAAATTATTTATTATTTGGATTCTAATTCCTATTCTTTGATTTGTTTACCGTACAAAGATTCGCCTCGTGAATTGATACCATGAAGTTGAGTGATCCCTGCTTTGCAGGGAAAGCTGACAAGGACCCTTTAACTTTCGACCCTTAATGTCGCTATAAAGTGTGCAACTTGGCAACGCTCGACAAGACAACGCTTGACAACCTAAGTGGGCCGCCAACTCTGAATAGAGGATTAAAATTCACATCATCAAAAGTAGGGTTGTATAGTATAATATAAAGTATGGTTGATAATTATATTGGGTAAATATTATTTTTAGGATTGTTGTTTTATATGAATTATGATTTTTTAAAGGTTAAAAATTATTTTATTTTTATTTTTTGTTAATGATTTAAGGTGGTTTTTTATTTATCTAAAATAAGAAGTATGGTTGGATAATTATATTGGATAAACATTATCTTCTATGAGGATGGTTTTATATGATCTATTATTTTCTATGACTATTGTCTTATATGATCTTGTAGATGTTAAAAACTATTTTATTTTTACCTTCCTGAAAGAATTAAGGTGGTTTATTGTTTATTTAAAGGAAAAAGTTCACCCAGGTGTTGTAGGTGAGTTGGAGAGGAGAGGGCAATCCTCCAAGGGAGGTCCCAGGTTCAATTCTCCACCCTACCAAAAAGTTGAATTGGGTATCCAAAATCCAATTGATAATGTTGGTGCGGGTAGGGTCGGGTGCGGCTCCCGAGTGACTTTGACGGTGTAGAACCCCCTGTTCGTGGTCTCTCAGACCAAGGCAGCCTCGCAAGGGGTTTTTCGCTTAAAAAAAAGAGGAAAAAGTTCAAGTCCATCTCAATGAAGTTTAAGTCAGATAATAAGATCTTGGTGAAGTGGTGAATGGGGAAGATTTATCCTATGTTTTCTTATAATGTCTCTTAATTTTTTTAAGGGAAAAGATTTATTTACCTAAAAAAAATACAAAACTTTTTAATAAGAGAGATCAAAGTGAACAAAACATTCTAAAAAATAGAACATAAAGATAAAAAAGGATCCTATTATTGGAGTTCTTGTCATCCTTGTATGCCACCTTTGTTCGTTTACTTCTTGATGATTTAGTAGCAATAACCAGGGGTTATATTTATATCTTGATTCGCCAATGTGTCGGTTTCTTTGTTGAATTCCCGTCTTATGTGTTGATAGGATTTTTATCAATTATCCTACCTAGTTGTCTAGTCCAGGCTTGAACAATATTCAATTGTAAAGATCTAAAATCTTTATTTTTGGCAAGAGTTGTTATTATCAATTTAATAACCTCATAAACTATGACATGAGTGATTCTTTGCTTTACCATCAATTTTAAGCCGATTTCACATCTAATAGCCTCTACCACATTGTTAGATGTTGTTCCCAAGCTGATCATGTATTTAAGCAGGATCTCACGAGGTCCTATAAAAATTAGTCCCCCTACCGTTGCTTGACCGGGGTTGGACTTGGAGGCACCATCAAAGAAGAGCGTTGGAAAATAGATGTCAGGCAAGGAATTGTTGCTTTGCAACCTCCCTGTGTCAGGAAAGCTTGGAGATTAAGTTGGTAGATCATTCTTATTTTTGTGGGTGACAATCTTCTTCATACTATTGTTGATAAAAACTAGATTTGACATTTATGACTAATTCTTCTTCTATCCTTCGTATTAGAGTTTTGTTGTCCTTACCTTTGCCTTAAAAAATCCTTTGGTTTCTATCCAACCAGATGTGCCAGATGACAAAATATGGTATAGAGCTCCACAAATATTTTAAGAGGGGCTTAATTGCTAATTTATCTTTATATTCTTTATTCCACTTGGTAAAACATGTGTCTATGTTTAACCTTCCAGAGTAGAAAATGCCAAGAATTTTGGTTATTCCTAACCAAATTGAAATTGCCTTTGGGCATTCAAACAAAATATGGAAATTTGTTTCACTATTCTGCATGCACCTGTAACAAATATGAGGTTCTGTTATACTCTTCTTTTGCAGATTATCACCTGTTAATATTTTTTTGAGAGACTAGCCAGTCGTATACTTGCAGTTTAGTTGGTACTTTATTTTTCCACACTATCGATAGTTTTTTGTTAGCAGGCCCAATATACTAATGTTGGACTCCTAAATGCAATGAGTATTCCCCATTACTACTGATGCTATCCCAAATAAGTTTGTCTGGCATCATGGGATGAAGAGGTCTAATGCTCACCACATGGGACTTAAAATAATCCCAATCTCCTTGAAGCTGAGATGGAATGGGAGGGGAGATGCAGTTCAGAGTTTTTGAGGTCCAATAAAACAAGTAATCCAATTTGAGTATACTTTAGCTTTCCAAGTGATTATGCAATTCAATTGGAGTTCTCTCTCTTAACGAAGGATTTTCTAGGATTAGGTCCTCCCATATATTAATTGACTTACCATCTCCTGGTAGCCAAGAAATTCTATTCTCTATTATACTCTTTGCTGCCACTATATGTTTTCAAACCAACGAGGCTTTGGGAATTTTGTCTGTGTTTGAGTGTTTGAATACTCATTTGATTATTTACATACTTGTTGACTAGTATGTGTTTCCATGCTCGATTGTGCTTAAGCATGTTTTAGAGAAGTTTTTCTCCCAGTGCTTTCAAAACTTATCTCTATTTTTTTATTCCCAGTCCTCCTTGAATTTTACTTTTGGTGACCATCTCCTAATTGACCAAGTGAAACTTTTTCTTTTCGATTGCCTACCTCCCTACCATAGGAAGTTGTGTATGATTCCATTTGCCTTTTGCAAAATAAACTTGGGAGCATGATATACTAATAGTTGGTAGATTGGAAGAGAAGCTAACACTGATTTGATCTATATTGCACTTCTTGCAAGACTGATCCAACTATTACTGTAACTTTGGATCCTCCTAACCATCTTGTTCAATGTTGGGGTCCAACAGTCTAAAGCTTTGAGGCAAAATCTCATGTGCACTCCTAGGTATCTAAAGTTTATTTTGTACCAGACCGAAATCTTAGAATAGTGCAAAAGAGTTTGACTCTTTTTTCTTTTAAGCGAAAAACCCCTTACGGAGCCGCCTTGGTCTAAGAGACCACGAACAGGGGGTTCTACACCGTCAAATTCACCCGGGGGTCGCACCCGACCCTGCCCGCACCAACATTATCAATTGGATTTTGGATACCCAATTCAAATTTTTAGTAGGGTGGAGATTTGAACTCGGGACCTCCCTTGGAGGATTGCCCTCTCCTCTCCAACTCACCTACAACACCTGGGTTGAAAAGAGTTTGACTCTTATTGCTACAACATTTTGTGTGTAGAATTGATTTTTTTGAGTGTTTATATAAGCCCCAATAGCTTGTGTGAACCAATATAGGCATTGGTTGAATTGTCTACAATTATGCTCGGTGGCTTCGCTTAGAAGAATGGTATCATATGCAAATTGGACATGTGTTACAAATTTGCATCCTACTACACCCTTTGTTTATGTTATTTTTCTTTCTCTTTGAAGATGGTTAATTAACCTTCCAAGAGTCTCAACTAAAATGATGTTAAGGTATGGTGATAATGGACATCCTTGTTTAATTATCCTTGTAGTATGAAAGAAATTTATTGGTTCTCCATTTATTAAGGGGATTATCCATGGGTTTTTTATGCATGCTCCGATCCACTTGATGACCTGATGTGGGAATCCAAACTTTTCTAGGACCTGTTCTACAAATTGTATATTAACTTGATCAAAGGCATTTGCCATATATTTATTTTCTATGCATGAACTTTGTTAAGTTTCTTCTTTATTCTATTGACCAACAATTAGGTAATAACTTTATAAGAAGAGTTACATAGAGAAATTGATCTAAATCTAGAGAAAGTAGTGGTATTTTTTGTTAGGAATCAATGCTATAAAGGTGTAGTTGATGGTTCCAATAAGCTTACCTTACACCCTAGCATCCTCAATAATGTGTAGCAAATATTATCCAATGATATGTAAGTATTGCCAATAAAAGTTATTTGTGAATCCATCAGCCTTCCAAACTTAATAATGTTGGTATGTGTTGCAGTAGTATTCCCTAGGAATGTGGATTACCATTTTCTCTGGAAAGTAGAGCTGAGTAATGTTGATTGGCAAGTTCCTTAATTTTTTTCGTATATATATAAGCGGTTTCTTCATGCTCTATCTCCTTGATTGTGTTTCTTTGGTAGCATTGCATGGTTTTCAAATGAAAATATTTGGTGTTTCTATCGCCCTTGCTTAGCCAAATCATTCAGGATCTAAGCCTCCAATATGTTTCTTCTTCAATGCTTACTTTATTGAGCTTTTGAATCAGGTTATTTCTTGCATCTTCTTGGCATGTTTGAGGAGTACGATCCCCAAATTCTATTTCTAGTTGCTATAGTTGTTGTATCAACTACTTCTTGTTTGGTTTGACTCTCACTTTTTTTGCCAACCATTTTTTTATCACGTGCTTCAATTTTTGAATTTTGCTTTTCCACTTTTCTTGGGGGTTGGTGGATTGAACCTGTTGGTTCCAAGTGCTTTTCACAAGTTCACTGAAATCTTCTTCTGTCACCCATTCATATTTGTACTTAAAAGAAAATTTTCAAGGTTGAAGGCTTTGTCCGCTATCCAAGATAATTGGCTTATGATCTGAGATAGAATTCTGAATGATGTGATTAGAAGTGAATGGAAAGTGTGTTAGGAGATTTTCAATGATAAAAAATCTTTCCAATATTTTTGCAATATAGTTTACCCCTGCTCTTCTGTTGCTTCAAGTGTACTTCCCTTTGGTCGGTCGAATGTCTTGTAAGCTTTCATCCACCATAGTTTGATTATGTAGACCTCTATTTGTATCCCTTGCTAAACTTCCCCCAGCCTTCTCCTAGTGGTAGAGAATCATGTTGAGATCTCCTCCCAATTATGTTGTCAAACTTCTCATTGTCTAGCCATCGTGCTAGGTTTTTCCATGCTTCTCTTTTTTGGATAGGATGATTTGGACCATGAATACTTATTAATGCTACACTAGTTCCATATGGTAAGAGGAATTTTATACCTATCTAGGTATTGTGCTTATGTTGTAAGCTACAAACTAATTGCTATGGGTCCCAAGCCAAAGCTAGTCCCCCTGAAGATCCAACAAAATCAATAGTTATCAATTTTGATTGTGCCCATATCTTCTATCATTCTATAGTTAGTGTTGCATCTATTATTTTTGTTTCCTGAATATAAACTATTGTTGGCTTTTGCTCCTATATTAGAACTTTGAGGTAGTTTTTTTGGATAGTGGAACCCATGGCATCGAAGTGAGGTTGAAAGTTTATTTTGAAAGTGGTGGATAGGTAATGATTCTTCTCCAGATGTTGTGCTCTCTCTTGATGCTATTTTTCTAGTTGTAAATTGGTATGAGAATCATTATCTTATAGCTTATTTTGTTGGTTGAATCCCACCACAAGTATATCTTCAAAATTGGGTAAAACTTCACTAGGAAGCTTATGGCATTATGGTTGCAGGTATCTGCAATCTTACTAAAGTTTTTTTTTTGCTCTCCTTTAAATAACCCCTGCAAGTGAAAATTATGGTTGCTAAGTCTAGTTGTTGGTTTCTTTGCAATACTTTTATGGTCTTTTCTCCTTGGAATATTTTTCTAGTTTCAAAGCAAGTTGCCTTGAAATTATTGGTTTGGCTTAAACTCCCTGGTCTTTTGTTACCCTAAGGGCGTTTATTGTTGATATTGTTAAACTCATTGGCTGGGTGATCTGTTAGGAAGAAGAGTGGTTATTCTTAGTATGAACTAATAAAAGAGTCTATACACTGGATATCATAGAATTTGTGGACATTCAGGTTGGTACAAAGCGTTTTATGCAAAAATTTATTTACTTTAATTTATCTAATACTTTATTTGGTTCCAATCCACCATGCATCGTATAAAGGATTGTCTACTAGTTGCTCGAAAACCTTTGGTGGTTGCCTCTGCTCCTCATATCGCGTATGTACCTCCCAAACCCTATGTTGAGGGTGATTGGATTATGGTTTTTAATAAGAAGAGGACGACCAACCCTAAGTCAATACTTTCTAATGAAGATAAGATTTTAAATCCACCATGTTAGCCTCCTGTTGTTCCTGTTCATCCTGTTTTGGCTCCTTAGATTTTGCTTGTTGAGAAACCTCTCGAGCATAAATCAACCTCAAAAGAAGGGAATTCACTGCCAATACCTCCATCCTCTAAGCATTCATGTAGTCTATCTTGGGATGACTCACCATCATCGAGGGGAAGCCAAGAGGCTAAGCATTATCCTTTGACTGTTGATGACTTATTGCAACCTTCTTATACCTCTTTATTTAATAGGTTTTCAGTGCTAGCCAATAGTGTGGGCAGTCCCTTGATTGTTGGTTAATTATTTCAACCTTCTTAAATCTCTGCATTTAATCAATGTTGGCTAACAGTGGGGGCATCCCTATGGGATATGGATCCATGGATATTCCTCCTCCATGAATCTTTCATAGAATGTTCAAGAACTTACAGAGTCCTCAACAAAATTTTCTGTTAGATCTGATTTGCAAAGTATTGGCCATGTTGATGTTATTTGTTTACAAGAAGTTAATATCTCTAGTTTTTTGTTATATGTTTCTCTAAGCTATATTGTAGGTTCTTTTATGCATTTCACTACTCACCATGAAGATGGTCGGGGTGGTGCTCCTATTTTGATCTCCTCCAAACTTGAGGATTTTCTGCTTGGGTCTGGCGAGGATTTTTCTCATCATGTGGTCTATATTTTATTGAATATTAATGGGAACACCTTGGGCAATGCCAACATTTATGCACCTAATGATGGGTCTAGTCGCTCTGCTCTTTGGTGGTACTTGGCTAATCACTTATCGATGACATATTGGATTTTTTTGTTGGAAAATAAAATACTTGATATTATTCACTTGAAAGGACCTTGCTTAAATAGCAAGTGCTTACAATATGATCCATTGGATCATAACTAACTGAGCTAATCTCAACCACACAAATTATCCTAGTAACAACTTAGGATATAGTTTATTATTCTAATACCCCCCCTTTAGTGGTTTTAGAATATACTAACACCCCCCTTAAGTGTTACTAGGAGGTAGTAAAAAAACAACAAAACCAAAAAATAAGTGGCATATCCACAAGTATGAGTCCCGACAACAAGACCTAATAAGGTACTCATGTACAATATGTACATAAAAAAGATGATCAAAAAATCACAAGGGAGAAAACTACCTGCCAGAAATAGAAGAATATTAACCTACCAGAATAGAAGAAGAAGAAGGAAGATGTGGAAGGAGGATGGAGAGGAAGTAATATGTCCTCTTCAACCCCCCTAGGACAACTTCCATCAAGAAGCCTGCAAAGGATCCATGAGATGTCTCAAAAAAGTAGAGAAGCCTTGTCATCGAACTAAATGAAACCATACTCCCAAACTGGTGCTTGTGACATAGATCAAGGTTGTGAACCATGAAAAAAGGGTCACTAAAGAAAACCCCTGGAAACCAAAGTGTCTCTCAAAAGAAGAGTGAGAAAATAGGATGGAGAAATAACCACAAAAATTGCAAGGGTAGTCCAAAATGACTCCACAAGCATAAGTATGTGGTTTCCACCTATATGAACACAATGGGTTGATAACAAGGTCCAAACTGAGTGGACAAACAACTTACTTCAAGGGAATATAGAAATAAAAGGTCACCAATGTAGCGTTTGAACGCATCCTTATGGTGACCTCCTCATCCTACCGAAATGCATGGGTAACCAACCGCTGCAACCGCTAGGTGATATAGAGGATATGACTAGATACTAGGATCACATTAACAAATATCTAGGAGTGTCGGGTTCAACCGAGAATGCACTCCATGATACAACATTTTTTGAGCCGTAAAAAAGTATGGAAAATAGTTTCAAAATTGAAAATGGACTGCACCATATTGTTTGACACGGAAAAATTTTCCGATGACTATAAATACCTTTATATTTGGGTGTCAAATTGACCTCCATTTGTAGGAAAACAAAAAAGTTCTCCATATTTCTTCATAAGGAAATATTACTAGCATGACGCTTTCAAAAATTACAATCCACCTTTTATACTTTCTAAAAAAATCAAAATCGGAGAAATAATTTTTTTTTAAATTATGTGCTGAGGGTTGTTTTTGGCGCTATGTGGCAACAAGTGGGCAAGAAAGCAACACCTACAAAAATGGGCCCCAATTGAATTTTTATCACTTTCAGCACAAATGTGAAGATGAAGTGTCCCCACAACCTCTTTATTTATGAAGATCCATACATACACATTTTGAAAATCATGTACCCCACATGTTCCATTTGAAGCGTCAACCGCCGAGAGAAGGAGAAAAACAGTTTTGTCAAGCACGTAGATGCTATCCTGTAACTTCATTGATGGGCATTGATTTTTGATATCGTCCTTTGCAATCGTCAGGACTGCGAATGCCACACTTTACGCTTTCTCCCGGACCAACATAAAAAAAATTGAGCACACTCTACACATGTCTCGCAAAATCAGTGCCCGATACGACAATCTCAAGCGCCACGACTCACGTAGCTTGTCGTCCACATCTTTCTCGAAATTTCAAATAGGTAACATCAATCACTTTCAAAAAAGATCATGAAAAATAGGATCTCGTCAAACATGGCCTTTCTTACTGCTCATCACTAGACTTCTTCATCGTTTGTTTAGTTCTTCGACTGGTGTCTTGAATTTGCCATCACTGATGCCATAATCACGTCAGCCAACTGGACAAACTGCTATCCTTTGGCAGATTGCACACTATTCAACCACAAATTTAGATCTTCCATGGATTAGCGCCCAAAATTATCACACTTCAACAAACACAGCTAAAAAAACTCTGCGACACTCTCCCCGATCAGATTTGACGTGCAACGAGAGATTAGAACGTAGTGAAAAATGGCACAAGGACTCTGCACACTACCACGATCTCTCCCTCTGCCAGTATTCTCTCACAGGCTTGTTGAAAACTCAACACACGTTTTGATCATCATATTGAAATCACACAAGGCCGAACAAGGATCGCACTGGTTTGATAGCAGCAAATCCATCATCACTTGTGAAGAGAACAACAAGCCTCCACTCAGTCTGAAGAGAACAACACGATACCAAAAAGTAGTGCTATGTAGCATCGAACTTTGAACTGTAGACCGAAATGGTCATTCTTTCAGTTGCTGAATAAGAGATCTATGAGACAAACAAATGCCCATGATGCAACATAGAGACAATCATATTTAGTGGACTGTTGGGATAGAAAGTAGTTTGCGTAGAACCCAATAGTTGTAAAACACGAATAAAATTTTATCCCGCCACTTTTGAAAAAGAATCGTGCTCCACATCACACACAAAAATTCACCACTTGTTTTACTCCCAACAATGCTCTTCAACCCTTGGTGAGGAACATTTGGAATCCGATCAACCAAACCTTGATCAAACTCACGAAAAGAAAGGTGAGCAACGACTGCATCATTATTGCTTCTCTTTAAATCTTTATTTTTAGCAACCGCGTAGTGGATTCATGCCAAAAAATGCCATAAGCGCTGCCTCATCCAAAAAACACACATCTTTTGCTGTTGTTTGCAACGCGACGAGGTGTTAGCCTCGATAGAATTTATTTTGTTGTAGCTCGATGACGTATTGTAGAATATTTTGACGTAGAGATGACTAACTGAAACTCCAATGCACAAAAATCCACCCTCTAAAGTTTTCACTGGAAATTAGATCATCATTTGCCATTCTTAACCCAAAATTTTGGGCTTTAGGTGGCTACGAATCTGCATAAAAAAAAACATTGTGTCGTCCCTATGGATAGCCAGAGAACGACCGTATAAATATGAGCATGGAAACAACTTTAAGGGCAATGGTGCGTCTTCTTCGTTCCTCTCCATAGAACATCCTACAACCATCCATATGGGCCACGAAATTACTGGTAGATATTTTAATAAATAAAAAATGAGTCGTAAGCAGTTAACAAACACCATGGTTCTACTAGTAATCGACTTTGGTACGGGGTCTCTGACTACAACTACGGGTGCCTTTTTTTGTTGGCATTGATTTCCATGTGGTAATCACCGATTCCAAAGCATATGTGCATGGAACTCATGCATTGCAACAACCACATATTCGATGGTGTGGAATACAAACATCAAACAACACAAGAGTAATGACACATCCTCACTAGAACTAAGCGTCTTTCAACGGACCTCCAAAAAATGTGAAGTCTGCACTGAGTCGACCAAATCCTCACAACACCACCATAGGTCTGCTGTGATTTAGCCTTTCAATGTTGGATCCATTGACAAGAGAAAGCCCCTCCTTGGGCTGCAATTCAAAGGGATCTACAATACCTACTCTGGACATTACCTGTACATCGACACGATCCGTGGCCTTGTCTAGATCTGCAAACCCTAAAAACTAAAAAATCCAAAAAACTAAAAAAAAGGATCTCCTAAAACTGCAGATGTTTTTCTTTTAACCATCTAGTTTTTGATCCATCAAAATACGGAGATCATACTCCCTCGATTTTGAGAAAAAAAAATAGGAAAAAAATGTAGGAAAATAAAAGAGGGGGGATTTCCATGAGGGAAATCCCTCCATGAGGAAAATCTCCTCGGGATCACAGGGCAGGGAAAGCCTGCTCTGATACCATGTTGGAAAATAAAATACTTAATATTATTCACTTGAAAGGACCTTGCTTAAATAACAAGTGCTTACAATCTGATCCATTGGATCATAACTAACTGAGCTAATCTTAGCCACACAAATTATCCTAGTAACAACTTAGGATATAATTTATTATTCTAACATTTTTGTGGTGATTTTAATATGGTTGAGCAAGTTGAAGATAAATTTGGTAACCTCCTGATGCACTGATGGGCTCTTTTTGATCCTCTTTTTTACCAGCAACATGCCTCCACCCTAGTTCACATGGTCCAATTTTCGTGTAGGTAATGACAGATTCTACAAGTGACTTGATCGAGTTATGATGTTAGAGCAATGATTTTTTTAATTCTCCTCCATCAATAATAAGATTGTGATGGTTTAGGATAAATTTCTGCTATCGAATCATTTTTTGATTTCCTTTCAGATTGAGTGGAGTGGTCACCAATTTAATTTTCCATGCAATCAATTTTATTTAAATACTTCTTTATTGCAACACCCTAGCATGATTACTGCGATTGAGAAAATCTAGAATTTATTACATTGACCACCTCACTTTATCTATTGGATTTCTCGGTGGAATGAGGCGATTGTCTGTACTACCTCTTTCATGCTATATTTTGTCAAATAGGTGGTACTTGTCAGAAAGCATGCTCATTTGGCTATTACGAAGGAGTATCAACAAAATTTATTATTGTTGGAAAATGATTTGTATGATCGATAGTTGCAAACTAGGGTTTTTGGTCTTCACCACTAGCTTATAGTCCATGAATGACATGAAGCTATGGGGATTATATTTGGACTTGTCTGTACTAGTTGAGGGTTGGTGATTTCCCATCCAAAGCCTTTTTTAAATCTCTTCGTCCTAGGTAGACCAGGATCCAGATCAAGGCTATTCAAGTCTCTCATGATAGGTTGACTTCTCTTCCTAATATTGCATTGGCCAAGGTTATGCACAATGACGAATTATCATAAATTAATGAATATTAGAAATTTTTTTTTTGTTTTTTTTGAATTTACATGGTGGAATTGATAGCCGCCACGAATCCGGGTAGGTTGTCCAACTTTTATGGCCACCATAGTATTCTGCATTGTCCGCCCTAGAAGCCGCCACATAGATCTTCGTGCAGTCCACCCCTATAACCACCATGCCACAATCATTTTAAACCTTTTATGCCGCTGAAAGCACCAGGAAAGGGACAAGCGTTCAGTCCGACGAGGCCCAAGATTTGAACCTTGGACCTCCGCCCCCTTATGGGGTTTGGATGAACCAATTGGTCTACACCTTGGACCCGAATATTAGAATTTTTAAAATTTAAAATTGGCTAATATTGGAGCCCTGGACGTCGGCCCATTCACCCAAAATTTTTGGGGGTAAATTTTTTGGGGGTTAGTTCACCTCAAAATTATAATACTTTTACTTTTTAAATTTTAAATCACTAGCCTTCCCACCTAGATTTTGGATTGATTCACCTTAAAATTATATATAATTTTATTAACCTAGATAAATTTACCCCACTATATATACCTAAACATACATGTTAAACATTAGTTCTCCTCAACCAAAAATAGAGAAGCCAAAATACGAATGGAAGTAGAGAAGCCAAAAAAAGAGTGATTGGCAATAGACAAAAGAGAAAATACAACAGAGAAAAGACCATAGACCAAAGACTACAGGAAGCAAATAAAATACTATAGACCGCAAAGAAAAGACTACAGACAAAAGACTATAGATCGCAGAGGTAATACTACAAGCAAAAGACTATAGAATACAGAGAAAAAACTACAAAAAAAAGACCATAGACTGCAAAGAAAATAATATGGACCAAAAACTATAAATCATAAATAAAAGACTACAAGAAGTAGATGATAGAGTGTGTTCATAGACTCTACTTGGTCAATTTGTGTCTAGTGTCTCAATAAGTAGACCAAAATTTCTTTCAATGCTCCACTTTTTCGCCATAATTTTTATTAATAATGACATGAAATCAAGTCTTGTTTGATTATTTTTATTTTTCTATAGATCCTTCCTGGTTGTACCTTGTTTGATGCCTATAGAATCTCCTCTATCATCCCTTGTTTGGTGCCTATAGACTCTCCCTGGTCATCTCTTATTTGGTGCCTATAAAATCTCCATGGTCATCCCTTTTTTGGTGCCTATAGACCCTCCTTGGTCATCCCTTGTTTGGTGCCTATAGACTCTCCTCTATCATCCCTTGTTTGGTGCCTACAGACTCTCCTTGGTCATCTCTTCTTTGGTGCTATAAACTCTCCATGGTCATCCCTTTTTTGGTGCCTATAGACCCTCCCTGGTCATCCCTTGTTTGGTTCCTATAGACTCTCCTTTGTCATACCTTA
Organism: Wollemia nobilis; assembly: GCA_028583015.1. Lineage (NCBI taxonomy): Eukaryota > Viridiplantae > Streptophyta > Pinopsida > Araucariales > Araucariaceae > Wollemia > Wollemia nobilis. The sequence continues at coordinate 4,364,687 of JAQPPZ010017086.1, forward strand.
TTTGGTGCTTATAGAATTTTCTCTTTCATCCCTTATTTGGTGCCTACAAACTCTCACAGGTCATCTCTTCTTTGGTGTTATAAACTCCCAATGATCATGTCTTTTTTGGTGCCTCTAGACTTTCCTTTGTCATCCCTTATTTTTTCTACAAACTCTCCCTGGTCGTCCCTTCTTTGGTGCCTTTTAACTATCCATGGTCATCCCTTTTTTGGTTCCTATAGACCATCCCTGGTCATCCCTTGTTTGGTGCCTATAGATCCTCCATGGTCGTCCCTTATTTGGTGCCTATAGACTCTCCTTTGTCATCCCTTGTTTGATACCTACAGACTCTCCCAAGTCATCCCTTGTTTGGTGTCTATAGACTCTCCCAGGTCATCCCTTGTTTGAGAATCTTTGATATCTACACCTATTGTGCTACCACATGCATCATTATAAGCAACTTTACTCCTGGTAATTCACATATTTAAGGTTTGTCTCTTCTTGTAAGGATGGTAGTGCAATCCAACTCTTGGACTTGTCTCTATGGTTCGGGTAGTTAAGTGCATTCGTCTTCTCTCTACCTTTTGATCCTTCACTTCCATGGCTTTCTCACCTATGAGGCATACTATGGGCTCCCAGTGTTGGCCTCCTTGGGTTTTTGAAGATCTATGGGTAACCAAAGGTCCAAAATTGTACCCCAACATTCTGTAGCAGTTGAGATGCTATATATAATTGCTCCACTGCTGAATACTGAGCATGCAGTTAAAGCATCTATACCGTCATCCAAGATGCTATGGAATAATGAAGTACTTTAGTAAACACATATCTTCCTGGCCAAGTCTAACAACAGTGCAATAATAAATGGATGAAGCCAACTAAAACCGATAACTTCCTTTCTTATTTGCCTACTGGTCATGTGGATGGAGGTCTCCATCGATTTTCATCTTGAATGGTTGTATAATGTGATGGGACTTGGTCCCCAACCTCCTGGATAAGTAGTTTAAGAAGAAACTCATGGGCACACAAGGGCCTTCTTTAGTAGCAAATTCCTTTGCAACATGCTTTGCAACTTAGTGAGATGGTTACATGACAAAAAGGTGACATCCCCATTAGAATTCCCGTTAACACCACCAAACCTGGACTCATTAGCATTATTTTTTGAGATTCTCTTTGTATTTGATTCTGTGATGGTCATCTGGAATACACCCACCATTTTTTTAGATTGTTTAGCTCTCAAATTACTAGCAAAATTAGTGGCAGATAAGTTTCTTATTAGTTACCATAAGCATTGGATATCAAGAGTCAAAAATAATGTCAGGTAGTGATGTTACCTTCTTTACATATTTTACTTAAACATGTTTTCAACCCCTTTGGGGAGATCAAGGCTTACTATCAGTGCAATCACATACCTTTTAGTGTGATCCAAAAGTTCAGGTAGTAGCAGTTTACTCAAAAACCAACTGGCCTATGAGTTGTTGCAAGATAGTAATTGTAGTGAACCATAATATCTCTCTGGAGTTGGAGGATGTTTTTTTACCATTCTCCCATATTTCAAAGAGGGGGGACACCTAGGAAACATGCCCTCATTGCCCTAGTGCCAGCAATGACTGTTTCAAGTTGTGGGTATTCCTTCACTTGATGGTGATGTACAACATCTGTAGAAAAAAATAAATTGGAAAGAAGTTTCCCTCTCCTACTTTTGTTTAATCCCAATTCAAAATAAACAAGGATATTTTGTGTTGTAACCTGGTTCTCCATTGAGTGCAAACAAAATGTTATTTCTTTTAATTATCATCTGTTGAGAATTGAGATTACTAAATGTATTTAACCAAATTTTATCCCTTCTTTTCTGAGGAATTTTATGAAAACATCCATGTATTGTTTTGGTATTGCAAGCCCAGAAAGAATTTGGTTACCAATATATTTTCTTGAAACAATTGGCAAAGAGATCATATTCAAAAATGAATTTGATGAAATAGCTAGTTCTAGCAAGAATTGATATATAAGAGAAAGTTGACATTGTGAAAGATTTTATGCCTAAAATTAGAACCTGCTTTAGTTTATATTATCCTTGTGCTGCAACATCTCATTCACTGATTGATATATTCCTCATAGACTCTTGATGCCATTATCCAGGGATGCAAGGATTTATAGTGCTTCATTTTGTTAATATTGTATTGGAGTTTTGAACCAATGAAACATAGTAAATATAACTGCAAGAATACATGAGAAAGGGCGTTGGCCACTTGGTCCTGCTTATCCTTTGTATATTTGATGGCCATGTCATACAATACTTTTTTTGTGTAACTGTTTAAATTGTCATAAAGCACTTGATTCTGTAAGTTAGTGCTTTCATTTTTTATGGTGTAGATAATTGGAAATATGTTTGGTTTGTAACATCTAAGTTGTGCTCTATCCAACTCTTTACTGTGATATGTTATCTCCTTCTTGCAACATGACACTACCAGTATATTTTTGTTAGCAACATCACCATTGGTAATTTTTTCTTTAGAGTAAAAAGGATAGGAGGAGAAGATGATTATTCTTTTAATGCACCAACTATTTTTTGTGTGTCCTATGAACAAATTTTTCCATAAAAAATTAATGTCAAGGAATTTTTAGCAAGAAAGTATTAGTAAATCATCTAAAATATGAACGAAATCCAAGGAATGAATGTATTTGAAGAGATTGGGCTATTGTTATTTTGAAATGACATTTTTCCATTTATCTCTCTATTTAGTGAAAGTGTGATGCCCAATATATTTTCTCTCTTTGTATTGTGATTATGTATTGTATTGTGATTATGTTATGATTAGTATAGTTATTGCATTTCCATTTCTTATTGCAATATTTTATTCTTTAATGATTTATTATTTTTATTGCAATATTTATATGGACGTGCTCATTTTAATTAAAAGGTTCGTAATAGTCCTCTTCCTTTGAGGGAGGGTCATGCAACAAATCTCCACTTAGAGCATGATACACTATATTCCATGTCGTGCATATCCCCTCCTCTTGCTCCACCATACATTTTTCCTCCACCTTATGTGCCCCCACTTGGGTCATGAGCTCAACGAAGATTGATAATTTTAATATGATAAAAAAAAATCATTATGAAATATTGTGGATAAAGGGTAAAATTTTTCAATAGTTGAATACAAAAATAATATATGAAAAATAATGCAAATACCGTCGAGTCTTTCATTTGGAATTAAAATATACCTTTCTAATAGGAGAGAGACAATTGAACAAACATAGCCTTCAATTTCATATAAGATGCCATGGATAAAGGGTAGAATAACACCATAGTTGAATGAGATATCATGGATAGAGGGGATAACTTTATTATGGACAAATGAATGAGATGTCATCTATAGAGGTACAATTACACAATGGATGAAGGATTTATTTTACACCATGGATGGGAAAAAATACCAATTAACTCCTATTATACCATTCATTATTAATGTACATCAATATTTGAGAATTTTTATTAGGAGAAATAATTAGAACACAATCTAGTCTCTCATTTGACATGAAGATCAATATTTTTAATATGATAAAAAAATCATTTGATATAAGATGACATGGACAAAGGGTAAACTTGTACCATAGATGGGAGAATATTTTAATGAGAGTAAAATAATTGAAATACCATATAGTTTTAATTTGTCATCAAGATTTACATTTTCTAATAGAAGAGAGACAATTGGATGAGCATAGACTTCTATTTGGCATGAAATGCCATGGATGAAGGGTACAATTACATCATGAACAAATGAGCATGGATAGAGGGCACAATTACACTATGGATGAGTAAATGAGATGCCATGGATAGAGGGTATAATTGCTCCATGGATGGAGGAAGGGAGTGGCTTTGTACCTTAGTTTGAAAAAAAGCCAATTACCTCCCCTCATGTGGTCTATTACGAGTCAACATCAATATATGAGGATTTTTATTACTAGAAAAATTACTAGAGCACCATTTAATATTTCGTTGGGAATGAAGATAAATATTTTGAAGAAGATACAACAACTATTTGATATAAGATGCCATAAAAAAAGGTAAAATCATGCCATGAATGGATGAAAAATTTCAATGAGAGTATAACCAATGTGAATACCATATAATCTTCTATTTGGCATGTGGATTTGCATTTTGAACAAGATAAAGATGATTGTATGAGCGTATACGAGTGTTTGGTATGAGATGCCATGGATTAAGGACGTAATTGTACCATGGATAAATGAGATGCGATGGATAGAGGACGTAACTATATATGAATGATAAAATGACATGTTATGGATAGGCGTTAAAATTGCTCTATAGATAAAAAAGGGTCAATATTGTACTATAGATAGAAGGAAGGTAGAGATGACATATTCCACACTATAAACAAAGAAAGAGTTTGTGTAAATTTATAAATGATTTGAATTATTAAAGAGAGCTTAATCATAAGGAGTCCAACCTTAATGTGACTTGAATGATACTTTTTCTACTGAGAAGGGCATGTGAATGAGATGCCTTGAATAGAAGGTATAATTGCTCCATGGATGGAGTAAGAGCTTGCTTTGCACCATAGAAAAAGGAAGGACACAAAAGGTCTTCTCTAAAGTATAGAGAAAGGAATAAATTACATAAATTATGGAGGAATTGAATTTATAATAGAAGAGACACTAATTACGATGACAACCTTGACAAGAATTGAACATCAATCTACTTGGTGAGATGAATGAGTGAATGAGATGTCATGGATAAAGGAGAGTGATATATGAATACGATGTGAAGGGTAGATGGTCCAATTGCTCTATGAGTGGAGGAAGAGCTCCTTTTATAGCATAAATAAATGGAAGCATTGAGGGCTTTCTTTATACCATTGTCTAAGGAAAGAGTTGCAAAAAATTAGAGTATCTACAATTCTAACATAAAAGAGCTTTAAGTGTAAGGAGTCTAGCCTTGCCATAATTAGGAAGGTCTACATGAATGTGTGAGGGATATGCGTTTCTCATACAAGAGATAGTTAGTGTGAGGAGGCTAGCCTTGAAGAGACTAGCATGTTGGTATTTATAGAAAAATCGTTTCACTTTACCACTAGCTAATCTTACCAAACTAAATACCAGTGGGTTGTTAAAAAGAAAAAAAAAATGTTACAATTTTTATGTATAGTGTTTTATGTATCTTACATATATTTAGGTTTGGTTTGTGCATTTGTATATTATTTTTAAACTTTAATGATATTTTAATAAAAATTATTAAACAAAAAAAAGAGCTATTATTATATTATTTTTAAAGGATTAAATGTCATTAAAACAAGCTTTATTATGACATTTCAACAAACTATGTTATTATAAGTTGCCATCGCTTGAATGCACCTTATCACAATGTATAAGAATGTACTCATACAATTGTTTTTCATTTATTATTGGTTTTCATGTTATAATATTTATAGTAAACCATAAGTGACATCTATTAAGGCCACTCTTTTGAAAACAAGAGGACATTGCATATGCTATGAGGTTAAATAGACCATAATGAAATATGTCTTTCATTTTTAAAATGATATATGAGGTGACGACTCCATTACCAGGGATATTTTTGAAATTCAAGATGAAGCCTCTTCTTTTTTGAATATCTCTTGGGTACCCAACCCCAAAATTTTGATCAGGCCAAGAATTAGTTAATCACATTCCTGCCCTGGTCACTCCATAAATGAATTCATCACTCATAAAGACTCTTTATTCAGATGAGATCAAGCAATATTTATTCACTAAGCACCTTGATAAAGTCCCTAGACCTGATGGTTTCTTCCCTCAAAATTTTCAAACCTTTTGGGATATTATTGGGCAAGATGTGTGCAAGGCAATCATTGAACTCCAACTTGCAAAATCCATCCCTAGAGGTATTAATTCTACCTTCATAGCTCTTGTTCCTAAAGGGCATGTGTTCAAATCTATGGTGGATTTTAGACCCATAATTTTGTGTAATGTGATTTATAAAAATCCTATCCAAAGCTATGGAATCCAGAGTAAAAGAATTTCTTCCCCAAATTATAGATCCCTGCCAAGGCAATTCGGTAAAAGGAAGAGCTATAACTGATGGTATCATAACTTTGCATGAAGTCCTCCATTCTATCTCCAACAACAAAAAATCTTCCCTAGTCCTTAAATTGATATGAATAAAGCTTTTGATAGGGTCAATCGAGAGTTCCTGCTTGTTGTCCTTCTCAAGTTCAGTTTCCATAGAGAGTGGATCAAACTTATTCAAGGTTGCATTTATAACCCCTGTTTCTCAGTGTTAGTCAATGGGTCTGCAACATGTTACTTCCCAAGCACCAGAGGGCTTAGGCAAGGGGATCCCCTATCACCTATTCTCTTCATTTTTCTTGTTGAATCCCTTGGAAGAGCTTTCAAAGCTACTTGCTCAGATGTCACGGTCTCTGGTATTCAATTTACTTCCAATATGAGACCCCTTTCTCATCAGAATTTCATAGATGACATTATCTTAGCCACCTATGCTTTAGTTTGGGAAGCAAAGTTAATTAAAGGTATTTAAGATCTCTACGAAGAGGCTGCAAGACAAAATATAAACTATACCAAGAGTAAAGTTTTCTTTCTCAATACCCTCTATCTAGACATGTTAAAATTACTCATATTCTTCAGTGTGTCATGTCTGAGCTTCCCACTATCTATTTAGGGCTTCCTTTGTTCACCAGTTATCTCAAAGAGTCTATGTAGAGTAATGTTGTTGAAAGAATCAATAAAAAAGCTGGCAGGTTGGAAAGGGACCCTCCTATCCCAAGCAACCAAATCCACTCTCACTATGGCCTATCTTCAAATATTCTTGTTTATTTTATGTCAGTCTTCAAAGCCCCAATTTTTATCTATAATAAAATTGAACAGATTTGAAAGAGATTCCTTTGCGAAGGTTCAAAGGATAATAAAATTTTTCATCTGGTCATATGGGAACATGTTTGCTTACCCAAAAGTTAGGGAGGGCTGGGTATTAGAATAATTAGTAATATGAACATGGCACTATTGGTCAAGCAATCTTGGAAGGTGTTTACCAATTGCAATATTGAATGGGTCTCCATCATCAATAAAAAATACACTCACATCTAGAATTTTATGGATGAAAATATTCCTAAAGTTGGGTCCACCTTATGGAAATAAATCCTCCAAACCAAACCTCTTATTCAAAGGGGAACCAGATGGTAGCTTGGAATAGGAAACCGGATAAATTTTTTGTTAGACAGGTGGATCTCCAATCAAATGCTTAATGAGAACAAGGAGTCTCAGTGCAGGAGCCTTTTTTGGAAAATCTCATAGGCAAGAAGGTGGTTGATTTCATAGACTCTTTAGTCCAATCCAAAATATGGAAAGAGCTCCACATCACACATGTTGATACCCAAATTTTACATCCTATCACAAAATTATCAACATTTTTGAGGGAAACTGTATTTCCATATGGTATGTCTCATGATACCCCTTTTTGGAAAGAAACTGACTCTGGCCTTTTTCTATCAAATTTGCTCATTTTTTGACTTTCACTCCCTAAACTTCTCTCATTCCTTTCAATCTGGTTTGGCTTAAACACCTCATATCTAAAGTTGCTATCTTTTCTTGGTTGGCCATCCAAAACAAGATCCTCACTACTGATAATCTCATGAAGAGAGGGATGGTTGTTCCTAATAGATTCCATCTTTGCTTGGCGACCTAGGAATATGTCAACCACATATTTAGAGAATGTTATTTCTTCCAATCTTCCATAGATCATATCATGTCCACCTTTCACATATCTTGGGTACAACCTAACTCTCTAGCTCTTTTTTATTCCATTAGCCCATGCCTTTCAAAAATTCTAGGTTGTCTTCTTTGTGGAAATTTTATCTCCATCATCTCCTGTGGTAGATCTAACTTGAAAGAAGCAGTAGAATCTTTTCAAACACCCTTAGGGACTCTATCTCTATTTCCAACAAAGCCATCACCTTTGATATTTCCCTTGCACCAAATCACCTGAGTTTGCCCTTGAGTCCACTCTTTTCGATTCCCTTAGTATTCCCCAAAGTCCTAGCTCTACTCCTTCTAATCCCCATCCTAGAATTGGCACTTATGGGGCTCCTCCTGTAGGATGTCTTAAACTTAACTATGATGGTGCTTCTAAAGGAAATCCAGGTGTAGCGAGTACCAGAGGTTTGGTCAGGGATCATAATGGACGACTCATAGTGGCCTATGCTGAGTTTTTGGACGTTAAAACTAACCACTATGTTGAAGCTCGTGTGTTGTGGAGAGGGCTAAAATTTCTCATAGATTACACGAGAAATTTATAAATTCAAGGTGATTCCATGAATATTACAAATTCTATCATCAACGATAGAATTTCTTCATGGAATATGGACACTATTATTCAAGACGCTAAGGTTTTGATGCATATTTTTTGCAACACTACAACCTACCATGTGTATCAAGAAGCTAACAAGTCCACTAATTTGCTTATCAACATTAGGATTAGTCACAAGAATCTATCCATTTGGCACCAAAATTTCCCTCAAAATATTTTTAATGTTATTGTTGTTGACTTGGAAATGCACAACCAGCCCTGAGAGATATGCTCACCTCAAAAAGTCTGATGATGGAAGTGACATAACTGCTTCTTCGATGGCCATATTCAACTCGGTCCACAAAACCATCCTCAATATCATCATCAGTGGCATGGATAACATCAACACCTCCCTAAAACTACTGGTCAAGAAACATGGCCAAAAGAGAGCTTTGTAGCTGAAGAGATTATCGATGATTAGAGTTGGTTTGTTTTGTCTTTCGAGCTCTATTCCCTTGCATGGAAATTTTGGTACTAATATTTTGACCCCTACATGGGCACTGGTTTGATTTTGCTTTATGTTCTCCTTAGCCCTTGCGTGGGCTCTCTCTTTCGATCTTTGTTTTTCTGTTAAACAACCCCTACGTGGGTCTATTTTTTCTTTGGTCTGGTTCATGGAGCGGCTAGGGTGTAGACACCCTGTTTTGTGCTTCTCTACATACTTTTTGTCATATGCTTATGTTTCTAGTTTTGGGCACCAGTTAAAACCCATTTAATATAATTTCTACCACCTACCAAAAACAAAATATTTTTTTTTAATAAGTTGTGTGTAGCATCTATTAGGGTCACTCCCCATTACGAAAACAAAACATGACATTGCTCTCATTATATTTCTAACAAGCTAATTAAAGCATATCCAACTTTATCTTTCTATCGGAGATATTCTTCATTTACCCTTTTATCAAAGATATTCTTCATCTTCCTCGAACTGGTAAGTTTCCACAATCAACTCCTTTTCTATCAAATGCCTTTAAGAATTTAAATTATGTAAAGATGAAATTCAACACTGCCAATGGTGAAAATATTTGCTGCCTAGATTCTATATCCAAAAATATATTATCTATAACAACCTCACAATTTCTTAATACCTTTTTTAGGGTTCTTATTCATTCCCCTAATATTCCAAGATATTATTTTCATTGTTATTTTTTAATTTTATTTGTGGGTTTAGCCCCACTTCTTGTTAACACTTGTGATATTTGCTTTTGTTTTTCCATATCAATATCCCTTTGTGTTTATTTTTCTCTTTGTTTTTGCTTCTTGGGTCTTCCTCTTTTTTTTTTAATTCTCAACAATACTTTCATCTTCATTAATCTCTTCAATATTCTCACACTACTCATAGTAAGACTTATCATATTTAGGTTTACCTTATTTTTTTTTTGTTTGCCTTGTTTTGAAGGATCTGAAGTGCACGGAATAACCTCAAAAGCATGATGTTATTTATATTTTCCTAGAGATCCTAAAGTGCAAGGATGCTTTTCTGTAGCAATTACCTTCTTATTTTACCCTAAAACACCTAAATTGTTATGGGTTTCCTCCAACCTCATTTCTATATTATTCTACTCTTGAAACCTTAACATGCAAGGGATAACATCTTCACCACTTTTATTTTTATTACCTGAAGAGGATTCCATACTACTTGAGGAAAATGAAGATGATTTACCTAGAATAAACTTGAACTTTTTTGTTGTCTTTGTTTTGGGTTTTATCTCCACATCTTCTTTTGCACCTTTAATTCCTTGTAACCTTACCAATTGATATTATTTTTAGGATTTATTTGCATCTTATTTTGGAGTGGAATATCCTTGATATGATCTAGCTTCTATTGTTGAATGATTTCCTTGCTTCATCTTGAAGTTTATCTCATGGCTAGATTTTTTTCTTTTTCTTCATAGTTTTTACTTTGCAAACTCTTGCCATGTGTCCAATCTCAAAATAATTGTGGCAACAAAATGCAATATTTTTATAATCTACTTGTTGATCCCATTGATTCAGATTTAATCTTAATAGATTGTGGCAAAGATTTTAAAATATCCATAGCAACACATATTCGAGTATATATAGCATGCTTTCACTCCTTAGTTGTTGGTTCTTCCTTGATGAATTCCCCTAGGGTATTTCTAATATTTTTCAAAACATCCTTATTTATAAGTTGATATGAAAGTCCAAAAAGCCTAACCTACACTAGAAGCTTCTTAATACTTTCTGACTCAATAGAAAAAAATTCGTTCCATGGTCTCAAATAAAATGCATCTCTTCCTCTAAACCATGGCCCACCAACCATTATTTTATCCCTAATTTCTAAACTAGAAAAAATAATGAGGAAAAAACCTTTTGGAAGAAAAGTCACAGAATAATTTAAATTCAATCCCCACTTCCACTTGATTCAATTTTGAATCTCCAAAAACCTTGACCACGATCTATAGAACTTACATATTAGCCCTCTACTTTTAAGAACCATTATATCATGCTTAATTATCTCATCCTTGATACTTAGTTCTGGTGTACCATATGCTACCTAGATCGAACTTGCCATGTATTTGTTCTTTCGCTTATCTCCACCTTGGGCCTTCATACTTCCAACTAGGGCATTTTGATTTCTAGTTAGGGCATCCTAACTTTCCATTAGGGATTTAAAAATGACTTTCCTTCTACAATAGCTAATGGGGCTTGCTCTTAGTTTGCACTCCCTCTCTGTTCGCACTTGCTCTTGCTCACAACTAGCACTATCTATTGCCTCACACTTGCTCCCAGCTTGCATTCCCTCCTAGCTCATAATTTCTCGTATCTCTTCTTTTTATCGATAGTCATGTGCTTCAATAATTTTTTGGAAACAATATTCCATGCATTCATGGTAAGTATTTGAAGCATTGATGCACTTTGGATGAACCTACGACTCTTTTGCCATGATTGAATCCTGACTTGCACTCCCTCTTAGTTTACACTCTCTTTTGGTTCGCACTCACTCCTAGCTTGCACTCCTTTTTTGCTCACAAGTATCCTTGTCTCTTCTTTTCCCAAGGTTCTTTGGCTTCAATAATTTTCTAGAAATAATGTTCCACACATCCATGGCAAGGGTTCGAAATAGTGATGCACTTTGACTGAACTTATTTCTCTTTTACCATGATTGAATCTTGGCTTGCACTCCCTCTTGGTTCACACTCCCTCTCTAATCTCATTTGCTTTCGGCTTGCACACTCACTCCCATATTGTTCTCGCACACGCTACTACACTTACTCCTAGCTTGCGTTTGCACTTACTTTTAACTGCACTTACTCATTCTTGTTGCTGCACTTATTCTCGAATCGCGTTCGCACTCGCTGCTACACTTATTCTTGGCTTGCGCACCCTGACACTTGCACCTGTTGCACTTACTCTTTTCAAATGATTTTTTAAATCAAAATATTAATATCAATTTTATTAAATGATAAAATATCAATTTATTATTAATTCTTTAAATTTTGAAGTTGTATATATATTTTAATTCTTTTTGTTGGTTAAATAAGATTGAATTAGATTTACACCTGGGGGTGCAACACAATGGTTCGGGCTATCTCTTTTTCGAGAGGTCCAAGGTTCAAACCACGACATAGGCGAGTGTGTGAGAGGGTGGGTGTGTGGTGACTTTGTGTTAAATTCCCTATTGATAAGTATAGCTCTCAATTTTTGGAGACTGCTCAGCCTTGTACATCGGTCATAGGGGTTTCTCACAATAATCAAATCCAAAAAAAAGAAAAGATTGAATTAGATTTGACCTTATATCACATCATGACCATATAGTGATATTTCAACTTAGCTATAATATAATTATTTGACAAGATTCAAACTTGGGGCTTTTTTTAATAAAAGTCGAGAAATTTAACTAATTAAGCTAATTAAACTCATAAATTTAATTTAACTAATTAAACTCATACAATTTAATAAAATCACATCTATTTTTATGTGTTATAATATATTATTATCTTTAAATAATATTTTAAATTTGTTATCATATATTTCTTTTTATTTGAAACAATTAAGCTTCTTATTTAATATAAATCTAAATTAATAAAAAAAAATATTTTTTAATACTTTTTATGTTTTCATTTAATCTTAATTAATGTTTCATACTACATTGAATGCAATATCATATATAACTAAGACACAAGTTTTAAAAATATTATTTTGGTCGAATGGCATTTGGTGTAATGGCAGTTGCCTAATTATTATCATCCATGTGGTTGTGAGGTCGATTCTTCTTGTGTTTGCTCGAACGAGCGCTGATATTTGTAAATATTTGTAAACGATGTTCAATATAAAAAAAATATTATTTTGGATAATGTCTTTGGTTGCTTAAGTGTTACATATTATCTTTGGGACACAAGTTTTAAAAATATTTTTTTTTTTGATAAAGTCTTTGATTGCTTAAGTAGTACATATTATCTTTGGACTAATTGTTAGCAATATTTATTAAACATTAAATTGGTTTTTTTTTAAGAAGTTGTTTTGTTGTTGAAGTAAAGTGAAGTGCAAGGGATGTCACAACTAGGAGCCACACTCCTCATGGTACAACAGGAACCTCCTGGCTCCCATGGGCACAACAGGAGCCTCCCTCCCTGTGTTTTGAACTTCAACAATTTGAATAATAGTCCAATGACATGCCACTAAAATATCCTTGTAGGACATCTTTTTAACAATTTTGTAACTTGAATGTACACCTTATGTTACACATATACATAAAATTGAAAGGAAAAGAGTTAAACTCTTTACCACTTAAAAAAAAATCCTTACTACTCATTATTATGTATAATCTCATCACACATTATTATTAAAATAATCTTATCACACATTTTTTTATTATTTTTTATTCATAGGGAAGTTGGTTACATCAACAATTTTTTTCTGATCCCAAAGACACATATTCCACCTCGTTTTTATTTAACCGGAATAAGAAAGATCACACTTTATTATTAAAATAAGTATAAAATTACAACATTAAAATTAAATTAAATTAAAATATACTTTGAATTTAAATCATTCAAATAGCTCTAAAATTAAACTTCATTGGGTAAACTCAATTTTAGATTTGATGGTAACAATCAATTCTCTAAGTTAAAAACTTATCAAATTGTGTAGAAGAAAAGGTTTTAAAATAGAAATAAATTCTAACATAAAAATATGCCTTTCTAAATGAATAGCTTGTATGAGAACAATAGAATACCTTAGTATGTTTGAAATTTATCTTGGGAACTTCGGTTCAAATCCCTGAGTTGCTATACAACCCTAATCGATATAGCTACCATTGTATCACTAATTAATTATATTTCACATTAATATACCACCAATTATATTTTGCATTACTTTAAAAAAAAATTGCAATGGCCCGGGTATAAAACAATGCAAAAAAAAAAAAAAAAAATGCCACGAAGGCAAAAGCGATTAACCTTTTGGGGAAAAAGACGTAATAACAGCCACCTAAGCAACAATATAAAAACTTATTTTTTTAAATATTTTAATTGCCAGGTGGCCGTTAGCATCGAATTGCTATCATAACTTTTCTAACTATACTACCTTGAGCGCTGGCAACGTTCCTCTTAAGTCTCTAGTTCCACGAAAATTCAAAATACCGTTTTAATAGTAACTTGACTAGAAAGTAATTCTTGATATTGATGGGCTCGTCTTACTTCGTGCACATCAGGAAAGCAAGCGTAACGTTAAGCTGACAAAGAATCCGTACAAAATACATATTCTCATCAATAAATAATAGAAAGGACCTTGTATTTCGAGTTCCATGCTGTTTATCCATGACTTCCTCCATTGTGGAGGGAGGAACAAATCATGGTCAAATGCGCTTCACAAACCTTTTTATGCCTCTTCCCATTCGCACTTGAATTGGCCACGCATATACAGAGCGCTGTATGCTATGTGTGGGAGAACCATGCCCGCCATGCCCACGATCAACAGCGAAGGCAATCGATACTCCATACCAGATGGCGACGCAAAGCAGGTACCTACTTTCGATATAAGGGGATTCGAAATCGTAAAATTCTTGCGTATTTTGAACATTTTGAAGGGAGTGGGATTGATAACATATTTTTAGCGTCGGGGTATTTGGGTGAATCGGGCTTTCTGATGAATGGGTGTCAACCGGGTGTTTGTTTTTGTTGTCGTCTAATATTCCTCAAAGGAAAGAGGTTGGGGGAGAGATTTGTTTTCGTTTCAGGGTCCGAGTCTTGCGTAAAAAATACGTGGATCGCCAGCGAGCAGGGGATTGGATTGAATAATGGGAGAGGGAGAAAGAGAAAGGAGAGGAGATGGGTGAAGGGGAGGGAGAAGATGAGGTGGGGAACTTTTGAGGAGTTGTTATTAGGAAGCGCTGTGGCAGACATGGCACCCAGAATTCGGAGTTGGTTTCCTTCGAACTCGAAGCGCGCTTCCCCACGCCCACGGTTTCTCGCCCGAGGTGAATCACGAACAAAAATTCTCTGGTTTTAGTTGAGTCGGCGTTTCTGTTTAAAGGAATGACGAGTGATGAATGAATGATGTGTGTGGGGGTTTGTGTTTTGCAGGCGTGTAAGGCAAAGTACGATTATGTTTCGGGTTTTATTTATATTTGTTTTTGTTAGGGGCTACCTTTTTTAAAAATGTGTTTGAATGACCAGGTGGGGGTTGAATGAATTTGTCAACAGGAGCTCTGATGGAATCTGATGGCTGCTGGAGGAGATGCGGCGCCTGAGATTCAATTATATGGCCGTGCGTGCGTATACACGGATATGGGTGGAAGTGTGTATAAGTCTCTCATGGGTTGCTGTTTCTTGTGTTCAGGTTGCTACTGTCAAGTTGGGTGGAAGCGAACGTAGCCAGAGATCTGATCTGATGATCAACGGTGCGAATGGAGATTTGATGATCAAAGGTGCTTTACAAAAGTACCTTGAATTTTTTCAAATTAATGTTTAGTTTTTATATAGCTTGACACTAGACTAAAAGCAGTATGTTCGAAAATACTTATTGAATTCGGATTTATGTTAATTAGATATATATATTTTTTTAATTTGTGGAAAAAATTTCAAAACATACTATTTTCAGGTAAGATCTAAGGAGGTAGAGTATCTACATGCAAATTAGATATTTTTTAAAAGGAAAGTGGTTAACTTGCGTTAATTTATTCTAAAAATATATTTAATATGTATTATTATGTTTTGCTTAAAATGAGTAGATATTATTAATATTTGTAAAATAGTACAAAATTTTATTAAGGAATATTTTAGATAGATAAGTATTAACTTGAAATATTTTAAATAAGTGTTATTTTAGAGGTATTACATAATGTAATTTTATTCTTAAGGGATTTGTTCTAAAAATAGTATTTTAAGAAGTTGTGGTTTTTAGAGTATGACATATCTTTGAGCATCTTTAAATTTAGGTTTTAGTTAACCATAATTTGGGGATGATAAAGGTGTATAAGTGTTGTTCAAGCTATTCAATCAGTGTTTTATAATAAATAAAGTTTAGTTATATAATTATAACATATTTTTAAGAACCCTTAATATAATTATAACTAAGTACTAAATTATAATAATCTTATATTTTTATATATATTAAAATAAAAAAACATAGAATATAAAAATATTTTTGCAAATAAAGTCTTATGTAAAATAACAGTAACATTTTCATTATTTTTTTTAAATTAAAAAAAAAAAAAATTTCTCGTTTTAATTTTAATGTCGTAGATACACCTTTAAACATGTAATGTAATAAATATTTGTATTTGAAAAGAATTGTATTAGTGATACATTTATGTATCTAATATGTAGATATAACTATGGTAACTTCAAAAATACTTTCAATATAAATATACATATTTGATGGTAAAAATCAACCGTCTAAGTTAAAAAACTTATCAAATAGTTAAGATATCTAATATGTCAGTATTTAGTTGGAGTTTCATCTTGGTTGACTTTGTTTTAAGGGAGGGAGGCCCATGTTGCTATGTCTCAACCTGTGTGTTCCATTATACCAATTATATTTTACATTACTTTAAAAAAACTTATCAAATCTATGTAAAATATCCTGTCTTAAGGACAGGGCAACACTTCTTTGGTTCTTTTTGGGTTCAAAACTACGGTTTGTTAATCCCTTTTGAATAAATTTAGCTCTTTTAGTTCTTTTTGGGTTCAAAACTACGGTTTGTTAATCCTTTTGAATAAATTTAGCTCTTTTAAATAAATGATGAGTAAGATGAAAACACCTAGGCTTAAATATTAACTAACCTTAAACCTCTTTAATCATAAGGGTTTTCCAACATCCAAATCCAAAGTGGAAAATATCCTTAGCAATGGCCCAGCAATAAAGAAAAACTGGGTTTCCTAAGCTATCCAAATCCATAACTGCAAAATATCCTTGCAATGGCCCAGCAAGGAAAGACTACCATGAAATAAAAAATTGCCACGGAGGCAAAAGCGATTAATCTTTTGAGGAAAAAAGACAGAATAACAGCCACCTGAGCAACAACATAAGTCAACTTTTATTTTTAAAAATAATTTAATCACCAAACGGCGGTTAGCATCCGACTGCTCTCATAATTTTTATAACCTTGAGAGCTGGCAACGTTTCTCTTAGTCTCTGGTTCCATCAAAATTCAAAAGACGGTTTTAATAGTAACTTGACTAAGACGTTATTTCTGATGTTCAAATTTTGATGGGCTCGTCTTAGTTCGTGCACATGATTTTTCATGGCCAAATACACTTTGCAAATCTTTTTATGCCTCTTCCTATTCGCACTTAAATTGGCCACGCATATATAGAGCTCTGTATGCGATGTGTGGGAGCACCATGCCCACAACCAACAGCGAAGGCAATCAATACTTGGTACCAGATGGCGACACAAAGCAGGTACCTACTTTCGATATAAGGGAATTTTAAATCGTAAAATTCTGGCGTAGTTTGAACAGTTTCTTTTAACATTTTGAAGGGAGTGGGATTGATAATATGTTTTTAGCGTCGGGGTATTTGGGTGAATCGGGCTTTCTTATGAATGGTTGTCAACTGGGCGTTTGTTTTTGTTGTTATCTAGATTCGTCAAAGGAAAGAGGTTGGGGTGAGATTTGTTTTGGTTTCGGGGTCCGGGTCTTGCGTAGAAAGTACGTGGAGCGCTGCGAGCAGGGGATTATGGATTGAATAATGGGAGAGGGAGAAAGAGAAAGGATAGGAGACTGGTGAAGGCGGGGGAGAGCACAGGGAACAAAGGGAACTTTGGAGGAGAGTTGTTAGGAAGCGCTGTGGCAGACATGGCACTCAGAATTGGGAGTTGGTTTCCTTCGAACTCGAAGCGCGCTTCCCCCACGCCCACGGTTTCTCGCCCGAGGTGAATCACGAACAAAATTTCTCCTCTTTTAGTTGAGTCGGCGTTTCTGTTTAAAGGAATGACGAATGATGAACGAGTAATGTGTGTGCGGGTTTGTGTTTTGCAGGCGTGTAAGGCAAAGTACGATGCGTTGCAAGGCCGATTCAATGCGCGAGAGTAAGTGGGGGTAGATGGGTGTTATGACATGATGTCGTGACTATCTATCGTTCGGCGGTTATGTTTAAGGTTTTATTTTTATTTATTTTTGTTAGGGGGCACTTTTCATTAAAAATGTGTTTGAATGACGTGGTGGTGGGGGTGGAATGAATGCTACAGGAGCTCTGATGGCATCTAATGGCTGCTGGACGAGCTGCGGCGCCTAAGATGACTCAATTGGGTATGTATTTATTTGACCGGGCGTGTACACGTATATGCGTGGAAGTGTGTATAAGTTTCTTATGGGTCGTTGCTTCTTGTGTTGCAGGTTGCTACGGTCCAAGTTGGGTGGAATTGGCGAACGTAGCGAAATCTGGTCTGTTGATCAACGGTGCGAATGGAGATTTGATGATCAAAGGTGCTTTACAAAAATATCTTGCTTAATGGATTTTTGGAATTTAGTGTTTAGTTTTTATTTACTTGTTAGAAAATACGAATTGTTTTAAATGTTTAATATGCAAATAAAATATTTTTTTAGAAGGAAAGTAGGTTCATAAGTAAGTTTCAATTGTGTTAATTCGATATATATTGTTATGTCTTGCTTAAAATGATTAGATATTTTTAGTAATAGCCAAATAGTAAAAAAATTTCATTAAAGAATATTTTAGAGATTACATGATATAAGTCAGTTCTAAACGGATTTGTTGTATTTTAGAAAGTTATAGCTTTTAGAGTACGATATATCTTTGAGCATTTTTAAATATGGGTTTCAGTTTACCATAGCTTGGGAATGATCAAGGTGTGTAAGTGTTGTTCAAGCTATTTAAGAGTATTCTATAATAAATAAAGTTTAGTTATATAACTATGGCTTTGTTTAGGCTGATTCAACTTTATATTAAAGAAATATAAGTCCCCTTGTTTAGGCTGATTCACCTCTATACTAAAGAAATATAAGCCCCAATTGTTATATTAAAGACATTTGATGGTTAGTGCATATGATATTAACAGGGCATTTGATACAAATATGACATATTTTGAAGAACCCTTGGTACAATTATGACTAGATACTAAATTATAAAAAACTTATTTTTTTTATATATATTAAAAGGAAAAAACATAGAACAAAAAAATATTTTTGCAAATACAAGTTTTATATAGAATAAGAAACAAGTTTTAAGTTTTATATAGAATAAGAGTAACATTTTCATTATTTTTTTAAAGATTTAAAAAAATTGAGTTTTTCCTTTTAATATCATGTTGTAGATATACCTTTAGATTTGTTTCATGTTGTAGACATACCTTTAGATTTGTCTTGCGTAAGTCATGTTCAGATGTAATAGATATGAACCATACATGGATATGTATTTAGATATGCTTAAATAACAATATTTGGAAAGAATTATATCTAGTGATCCATTTCTGTATTTAATATGTAGATATAACTATTCAAGCAGGAGTGTCATTATGGTAACTCTACAATATAGGTATACAAATTTGATAGATATGTTGTTAGAATTTCATCTTGGTGACTTTGGTTCAAGGGAGGGAGGCCCCGTGTTGCTATGCCACCACTAGTGTGACACCATTATACCTTCCCACACTATCCAAATCCAAAACTGTAAAATATCCTTGAAATGACCCAACAATAAAAAAATTGGGTTTCCCACACTATCTAAATCCAAAACTGCAAAATATCCTTGCAATGCTCAACAATAATAAACTGCCCTGAAATAAAAAAAAAATGCCATAAGGCAAATGCTACTAACCTTTTGGGGAAAAAGACAAAATAACAGCCACCTGAGCAACAATATAAGTCAAACTTTTATTTTTTAAAATAATTTAATCGCCAAGTGGCATTTAGCATCCAATTGCTATCATGATTTTTATACCTATACTACCTTGAGAGCTGGCAACGTTCCTCTTAGTCCCTTGTTCCATCAAAATTGGAGATACGGTTTTAATAGTTTGTTGACTATCACGTCAGATGTTCAGATATTGATGGGTGTAATATACACCTTAGGTCTGCGCTAATTGTTTTTGCAATTTCTTCTTCACAGTAATGCAGAGTTTCATTGATATGACAACATATATTGTTATGCAATTAAGGGTTGATAACAATTCTAATATGTAAAGACTGTTCCTTATCAAGATTTGGTTTGATTCCCAATAACAAAAACAACTATATAGCTGATTATACAAAATCACCACATTATATTTTTTCCAATACTTATACATGCATATAATGATGAACATCAATGAACAACTTACATGAAAATGAGAATCAAATTTATCTTCAGAACCGTGCTCAAATGACAGTCATAAACCATTCAGAACATCCACAAAATTACATAGCTTTTTGGTATTATCATGCACCATTACAAGACTATTGGTGTTGCTGTCATACCAGTCATGACCGAGTGCTGATTAAGGGACCGTCAATGATGCTACGGGTCTGGAAATTCTCCAATAATGAGCTACAAACTGCTATTAACAGTCATAGGCCCAAACAACAACAAATCACTCTTAGACTTCCTCCAATTGGGTCTGAAATAACTTCAATAAATTGGCTAGTCTGAATATATTTGTATGTTGCTGAAGAATAACTAATCAACTCCTCAGAATGCTTCCAACCCTCTAAAAATTCTTCAATTGAATGCACAAATCCCGATCTATGAATGAAATCGGTAGATAATCAACTAGGGGTGATCTCTCACACCCGAAGATGATGATACTGAAGGAGGGTTTCGTCCCCAACAACCGATAGAGTCTGCAACCAGAGCTCCCGAAATCTCCTCAGAGGAAACCAAATATCAAAATGTCTAGAATATCCAATATGAGAACAAGCAATCAAATAAATATACTTCTCATTGAGAAATCTCCTCCTATGGGCTCAATGTGGGATAAAACATAAATTCACTTTATAATTAAAACTCTTTTTTGCTCCAAAGACCACGTTTAATTAAAAATATTGATTTATGATGTGCAATGCTCCAAAATAAAGCATATATGATTTAAAACTTTTAATTCTTTTTCCAACGAACTATAACACTTAGGTGCTCATTTAATTATTTAATTAAAATGATAACCTTAGAAGAAAATAATTAAATATAGCTCGTAATAACACCCAAATTACAAAAACGGTCGAAAAGCATCGGAATCAAAATCCGACTGCACAGGAGTGATACCAATGATGAATAATGATGATCGGACCTGACTGGGTGACTTACTATAAATAGACGCTCTCTCCAAGAATATTGGAGACCAACTAGAAGCTGGGTACAACCTCGTAAAAATGTCATCGGGGTCCTCTAGACCACTTGAGCTCATTACCATCATCAAAAAATCCCCTCTGACACGTCTGATGAACTCCGAGAGAACCAAGGCCAACTACAATGATAAAGTGACCGAAGATGGGGACATTACAATGGGCTCGACTTAGTTCGTGCACATCAAGAAAAGAAAGCAAGCGTAACGTTAAGGTGACAAAGAAGCCTTACAAAGTTCATATTCTCATCAATAATAAAAAGGACCATGTAATTCCAGTTCCTTTTGTTTATCCATGTCTTCTTCCATTATGGAGGAACAAATCATGGCTAAATGCGCTTCACAAACCTTTTTACTCCTCTTCCTATCCACACTTGAATTGGCCACGCATATACAGAAATCTGTATGCGATGTGTGGGAGCACCATGCCTACGATCAACAACGAAGGCAATTGGTATTGGCACCAGATGGCGACGCAAAGTAGGTACCTACTTTCAATATAAGGAGAGTAAAATTATGGCGTATTTTGAACATTTTGAAGGGAGTGGGATTGATAATATGTTTTTAGTGTCGGGGTATTTGGGGGAGTCGGGCTTTTTGATGAATGGGTGTCAACTGGGCATTTGTTTTTGTTGTCGTCTAGATATTTTTCAAAGGAAAGAGGTTGGGGTGAGATTTGTTTTGGTTTCGGGGTCCGGGTCTTGCGTAGAAAATACGTGGATCGCTAGCGAGCAGGGGATTATGGATTGAATAATGGGAGAGGGAGAAAGAGAAAGGAGAGGAGATGGGCGAGGGCGAGGGCGAATTTTGCAAGAGAGCAAAGGGAAAAGATGAGGTGGGGAACTTTGCAAGAGTTGTTGTTAGGAAGCGTTGTGGTAGACATTCACCTCGAGCGATGAATATGAAGGATCTGCACAGAGAAAACTAAAAAATGCAAGAAATAAATACTAGACACAAAAACGGAGACGCTGCAACAAATATTTTATTACTGCAGTTTTATTAAACAAAAATCAACAAAAAGACTGCACACAAAACCTGCACTTTTTCTTTGTGTTCATAAAACATACAGCAGAAATATATATATCAAACTAACACTACCTTGCAGAAGGAATTAAGCTCTCCTCATCTTGTAAGTATGTGACAAATGTCACTATATTCCTACTAGTGCAGCCATATACAAATAAAACTGTAAATGGAGCCCCAAAATAAAACAATAACTACTGTACCCAGGTGTTGTAGGTGAGTTGGAGAGGAGAGGGCAATCCTCCAAGGGAGGTCCCATGTTCAAATCTCCACCCTATCAAAAAATCTGAATTGGGTATTCAAAACCCAATTGATAATGTTGGTGCGGGCAGGGTCGGGTGCGACCCCCGGGTGACTTTGACGGTGTAGAATTCATTGTTCGTGGTCTCTCAGACCAAGGCGGCTCTACAAGGGGTTTTTCGCTTTAAAAAAAAAAAAAAAAAATAACTACAGCGTATGGGAAAATCTGAGCATTTTGCAATATTCTGGGCACTCTGCATTATTCTAGGCATTTTATAATATTTTTGGCAAAACTTGGTGCTACAATATTCCTGGCATTGCAACTATTCTCGGCACTAACACTCCTGCACATTCTGCTGCGCACTCTGATCTAGTAAGACCTGCAATAGGCACTGCAGTTTACCCGTGTGTCCGTTACATTGCCCGCGTCCGTTGCATTACTCGCATCTGTTACATTGCAGGCGTTAAGCATTAAATCTGTCATTCTCCCCGTTAATGCTTAATGCGGTGACGCCTAACATGTTTCTCATCTTTATAAAATTTTTAGTTAATAAGGCTTTCGTGAACACATCAGCAAGCTGGTTATCAGTTCTGCAAAACTTTAATTCAATCTGACCCCACAAGAGTTCTAATAAAGTGATACTTAATATCAATGTGCTTAGTCAGATTGTTGGAGATTGGATTTTTTGCTATAGCAATTGCAGAATTGTTATCACAATGAATGATTGTTTTCATATTCTGTGCATACCTCAAAGCTGCTGTAACTTGATTTTTTGCAATCGATATAAAAGACTTTGGGCTCAATTTCTCTTTTGTATGTTGCCTTCTGTGATAATTTCTGTTATTCCATTTCTTCATTCGCATACTGTGATTCTACATCCTGGATTTAGGTGTGTGATTGGGGGGTTGGACCCTGGAATTCTCTTGAAGGATGCATAGGGGGGAAAGTACTACGTTAAATTCTTTATATGCTGCCTTTGGTTAGTGGTTTCTGCTACATTCATTTATTTTCCTAATTGCTGTAATTCGGATTTAGGCGTAGGAAAGTGGTTGAATCTTGGAACTCTTCCAAAGGATACATAGGGAAGTTAGCGTGGTATTCATTCATGTTTTATTCTTTGTATTTATTGCTGCTACTTCAAGATATTAGCTAGTGATCGTGCTGCTAGTTCTTTCCCTCTGAAAATCCATTGACATTCTTTCCATTACTCCCTTTATTTCTTTCATGCATCCTTACTATTTTTATCTCTTTCCTACACTCTTATCTTAAAACCCCAAGTAGTCTAGTAAAGGAGCCGGCATTTCTCCGTAGATTGGTATAGAGGGCATCTCTTCCCTCCGGCATTTCAATGTTGGTCCAGGTCTAGGGCACGTATACATACCAAAATCCTTTCCTGTGGCAGATTTGTGACCAACAGTCCCTCCTAGCTCTAGATCTAGCATGCAGAAGTGTTGGCATTTTTTCAGGCCCAAAAAAAGGATGATAATGTGGATGAAATAATCTTTGGATACTTCATCATTACAGATCTTTTCGCAAGCTTTTCAGTGATATATTATAATAGGCGATCGGGTCAGTGGATCAAAAGTTATGGCCCCGGGAAGCAAAACCATAAAGCTCAAATTCGGGACGAAAAATCAGCTAAGGCACCAAACTCCCGAGTTCGCTCCATTTTCGAGTGACTCCCGGAATCGCTCCCCTTCGTCAGCGAACCTTGACGCCGGCCAGAATCTCAATGTCGACCAGAATCCCGATGTCGGCCAGAATCTCAATGTCGGCTAGAATCCCGATGTCGCCCAGAATTCCAATGTCGGCCGTGAATCTTGATGTCGGCCAGAATTCCAATGTCGGCCAAAATGCCTATGTCGGCCAAAGCAGCTGCGAACTTCATCCGAGGGGCACAACTTGATAAAAAGTGGCTAAGGCATTGAGCCAGAGTTTCCCAACTTTGCCTCTTCTTCCGACAATCGACGACAACAACAAACAGCAAGACGAGCTGGAGAAAATTGCTAAAAATTGTCTAAGTATCAGTTTCTACGGTCGCTCCATTCTAGAGCGACCCCCGTCGTCGCCAGCAAATTCCAGCGACCCTCGGCATCCGCAGCGACCCTCGGCAATGAGTAAAACATGAAAAATATTCTAAGTATGGGAGGTTGACGTCGGTCGCTCTGCTATCGCAGCGA
The DNA here is from genome assembly GCA_028583015.1 of Wollemia nobilis. Classification (NCBI taxonomy): domain Eukaryota; kingdom Viridiplantae; phylum Streptophyta; class Pinopsida; order Araucariales; family Araucariaceae; genus Wollemia; species Wollemia nobilis. The sequence continues at coordinate 4,389,228 of JAQPPZ010017086.1, forward strand.
CAACTGTCGTCGCTCCCTTTTTCGGCGATCGCGGGCAACGAAGAGAGGCGGATGAAAAAAGTTTAAGTGTGAGCGTTGACGTCGGTCGCACCAATTGGTGACAATTGACGTCGATCGCTCAGTTTTTGAGCGATCGACGTCGGTTGCTCACTTCTTTAGTGACCACGGTCAACAAGGAGGACAAATCGTGAAAATTTCTAAGTGTAAGACTTGACGTCAGTCGCTCCACTTTCACAGAGACATCGGCCGTCGCTCGTGCTTTCAGCGATCGTGGTCGATAGGGGAAGAAAAATGTCAAAATTTTCTAAGTCCTGGGGTTGACGTCGATCGCTCCCCCTTCCAAGCGACGCCCGTGGTCGCTCTTTGTTTCAGCGACCATGGTCGGCGGGTGAAAAATAATGAAGAATTTGTGTAAGTGTTGAGGCAACACCGGTCGCTCCATTCTGGAGCGACTCCCGTTGTCGCCCAACCTCACCAGCGATCGCCGTCGTCGTCTAGGTTTCTAGTCTTTCCGCGAGCAGGTGCAGTTTTCGAGAGTTGACGCCGGTTGCTCATTTTTCGAGCGATTCCCGACATCGCTGCAGTTTTTTAGCGATCGCGAGCGAGGAGGCTCCAAATGTTTCTAAGGCACAAGATGGAGTGTTGACGTCGGTATCAAACATTGCTAGAGAACTTTTTTGTATCAAATATTTGCTTCCAATTCCAAGCATCCTTGGCTCTGAAATTTGTCTCTTTCTTTTATGCTGCCTTCTGCTAGTATTTTTGCTCCGTGTTCATTTATTTTTCTGATTGCTGTAATTCTGAACTCTGGATTTAAGCATTGGCAATTAATTGAATCTGGAATACAAAACTGAAGGATACATAGGAAGGAATCGCAGTGACAGTTTTTGTTACATGCTTTGTTTTGATTGCTGTTGGTTTGTGTGCTAGCTAGTAATCGTGCTGCTTGTTCTTTCCCACCATAACTGCATACTATTTACATCTCTTTCTGCAATTTACAATTTCTTTCCTGTTCTCTTGTCTAAAAACCCCAGTAGTGTAGTATAGGAGTTGGCCTTCTCCGGAGATTGGCACGGAAGGCATTCCTTCCTTCCGACATTTTAATCTGTTGGGCGAATCTAGGGCACAAAATATTAAAATCCTTTCCTAAATGGCAGATTCGTAACCAACAGGTACTGCTTCGAATCTCATTATTGCTCCATCCTAGCTGTGTTACTTTACTGGTACAAAATTTTTCTTCTGTTGTGCCCTAGACACAGTACATTGTACCCCGACACTCAAGGCTTGTAGCATTTTACTTGGTGTTTACCTTGTTTATCTCTCGACATGATCATAGGCCACCTAAAGTCTGTTGTCGCTCTGCTCTATGTGCAACCTCCATTGCTTGAGTCCGCTAACTCTCTAATAGCCTTCGACTGTTGTGTTCTCTACACCATCTTACTATTACTCGAGATTACAGACTATCCACATCCTGTTACCGCTTCCTCCTAGCTATGCTACCTCATAGGTATCCAAATTTGTTCGTCTGTTGTGCTATCTTGCTAGTACTACTCTAAATCTCGTTACTGCTCCTTTGTAGATGTGCTACCTCATTGGTACTGATTTTTGTTTGTCCGATATGCCCTAGGCACAGTACATTGTGCCCCGACACCCAACATTCATAGCATTTTACTTGTGCTTACCTCAGATATCTCCCGATATGACCCTAGGCTGCTGTAGACAAGGAAAATTGACTCATCAGGATGAGTCATTTTCCTTAAATCCTAAGTTTTCCCTTAAATTTGCTAAGTACAAGCTTGAACCTCTCTTTTCCCCTTTGGTTTGCTTATTTTTCCTTAGCCTTCCCAATTTCGCACCCAATCCTTATACAGTGCAAATTTAGCAATCTAGGATTTTTTTCTCAAAAAAACCATTCCCAACGTCGACTCTTTGCGATGTTGGCCCTTGCTTGAGGTGAAATTTCATTTTCCCTCCTTTTAGCCCTCCAAACCTCTCATAAATAGAGGGATTGGATCTTCTTTTTGCTCGTAACCAATCAAGAAAGTTTTGAAGCGAAGTAATCTTTTTCTAAGTGCCCTTGACGAATCTCTGCTTCGGATGTTATCTTTTTTTTTTTCTGTGCTTTTGGGTTAGCTGCTCTTGGTGAAAAAGTGCAGAAGTCTTGACGACGGGAGAGGTCTACCATCTTGGTCAACACCTTCACTTTCTCATTGCTTCTTGCTTTCTCCATCAACTAATCAGATTTTTTGTGCATTATTAGTCTATTTCAAGCTTTTATTTCTTGTTTTGCATCGCGTTTTTGATGTTTTGTAGGCTAAAAAGTGTTCTAAACCAAATTCCCACCCAATCTGTACAAGATGCGAATTCACACCCAATTTGCACCCACCCTTTACACAGTGCAAATTTGGTCATTTAGGGATTGAGAGTAAGTTTCTTCTTCCAAAACCCTAATTTTCATTTTTGCGTATTCCCTTTTGTTATGTTCATTTTGTCAGCATTTCATTTCACTGTTTACATATGTAACATATCATTTTGTTTGTTTCAAAGGTCAACAATAATCTCATTTCTGAAAGGTCGGCTAAAAGGACCAAGAGGGCTTGACTGTTGCGCCTCCAAGCTCAATCATATAGTGGCCTAAGTAAGCCCCCAAACACTTATAAAATTTTCCAAGGGGTTTAGAGTTGTTTTGCAGGTTTTGAAGTTGTTGGATATATCAGGACGAAAGTTAAAAGCAAGGATCAATCGTCAGATCAATTAAGTGCTCTAAATAGACTTCTTAAGTTGTTTGTTGTTTTCTTTTTGCCCATTTCTTTTCCAGATTTAAACCATAAGTAATGAAAAGTATCCAGTTTTGTTTTTAGTCTTTTGAAAGAAAAAGCATATAGTTTGCATCTTAGGTTAAATTTATTTGTGCATTTTCTTGAACCCTTTTTGAAAAGAAAAATATTTACTTATTTACAAAGTTAGGGTTTTAGTTCTCATTGAAATCAAAGAATCATTCTAGAGATAGTCTTTGTTTGCTTGCATTATTGTTTGCTTTGCATTGTTCTTTTATTCTTCCTAGTTTAGATCTTAGTAAGGCCAAACATAGGTGCTTGTTCAATGAATATATCAAACATTTCCAACCTGGTTTTGGAGCGAGTCCTAAAACCGTTCCTGGGGAACCCTTCGATCCTCTAAGCCCCCGAGTGTAGAGGAAACAACATACCCCCACTCTCACCTCGGCTCCCAACGGAGCCAACCGAGAATCGTACGCAGTAGGGCAGTTTCCCCTCTTCTGCATCTTTGGTGAACCCGACGTGAAACACGTTTTTAGTGGCCATCTAGGAAGCCTTTTTTCTTTTCTTTGTTTTTGTTTTGAACCATAAATAAGACCACTAAAATTTGTTTGCTTAGATTAGAAAACATAAAAACACTTAATAAAACCTTTTGTGTGTCTTTCATTAGTTTTATATCTCCCTTTGTCTCCCCTTTTCTTTCTCTTAATCCTAATGGCTCCCAACCTTAGGACTAAGCGAAAGCTTTTAGAAGATGATCAGATTCCCTAAGAAGATGATCAGATTGATAGGGAGAATCCTAATCTAGATGTGGAAGAGGACATAGAGATTGGTAATGACCTTGATCCTACTTAGGGGTCTAATGGACACCTTACCTTTAAATCATTTGATCATATCTGGAATTTCTTTAAGCATTATAGGGATGCTTTGAATAAGGCTATGGATGAAGAAGCCCAACTCGAAGAAGTTGGGGCATCTCATCATCAAACCATTTCTCCTCAAAATATTCAAATCAGTCCTTTGTTTGACTCTTCTCATAATTTTAAGCTATTTCATAAACCTACATATACGACCATTACAACCACCAATATTGGGGGAATTCCGCAAGTTCTTCCAACTAACAGTGCGCCTCAAAATCATGTTCAATTCCCTCCTCATTTTATCCCTCCTTATAACATTTCTTCTGTTTCGCCAAATGTGAGTTATCCTCCACTGCAAGATACCACACAAAGAATCCCATATCATAACCCATATCATAATAGTGTTAATGTTTCTAACATTGACCAAACCCCTTTTCAACAATCCACCTATAACCCTCTAGGGAATATAGGGGAATTTCACAACAACAATCTCGATATGCAAAGTTTGACGAGTATAGTGAAACAATTGGTGTTAAGAATGGATACGCTTCATCCTCCAAGTTTCACTTATGACTTTAAGGAAATGTGCAATCAACCTCTAGATCCTATGGTCGCCGCTAGGCCCTACCTTAAGTATTTACCAATGCCGATCTTACCATTTATAAGGGAATATAGGACCCAATTGAAAATTTAAGGATGTTTAGAACAACTTGCCATGATATTATATATGATGATGTGTTGCTAAAAACATTTCCTAAGAGTCTTGGTGGTATGGAATTGGAGTGGTATTATCAACTATGTGTCATCATTCTTTAAGTAATTTTGAAGAGACAACTAGGTTATTCGTTCAACAATTTGGAGCTTGTATTGAGAAAATTGTGACTAAGCAACATTTATATCTTTTGAAGTAAGGTAAAGATGGAAGATTCTCAAAGTTTTTGGCTCGATGGAGAAGTTTAGTTGGACGATTAAGATAAACCTTACCTCAAGACATGCTAGAGATAGTTATTGTAAATTTACAAGAGCAAATTTCATATGAGTTAGAAACAACTACTGTTACCGCTTTCGAACAAGCAATAGATTTGGCAATAAGAGTAGAAAAAGCTCTTATTCGAAGAGGTCAACTTAAATCAAGAAAAGAAGAGGATAGGACCACGAAAGGGCAATACAAGAATAAGCATGTAGATGGTGATAGGGTCACGAATAATAGGCAAATCAACAATGTTAGTGTTTCTAGTATCTTACAAAAGATGGTACTTAGTAGACCTCAAAAACCCCACCAATGAACTTCACAATACTCAACCAACCAATTTTATCGGTCCTTAAGCAACTTTTGGAAGCTAATATGATTGAATTACCTCTCGTAAGACAACCTGATACCACAATAGTTTGGTATAAGCCTGATCAGCATTGTAAGGATCATAGAGTGGAAGGGCACATGACACACTCATGTAAGAGGTTGAAACATGTGGTTTAGGACTTAATAGCGAGGGTCGTCTTGTTATAGAGAACTCCTTGTTATAGAGAACTCCCAACATGCTCCTAACCACAAACCTCCAACTAATTAACCTCCTACTCAATAGGCGCCTACGACTAATCAAGATATAGGGATCTTCCAAAATTCCCTACCTAATCATCAACAACAGACAACCAACCAGGTGTCTTATCATAATGTGCCATCTCCCTACAACAACATGGTTGGTATGATAGCAGCTACTACAAGGCAACAAGCTCGAGCTATATCGACTCAACAATCTCATTAGAAGACGAGTTCTACATCCAACCAGCCTTCTAGACTGCCTTTAGTTTTCAAAAGTACCTAGAAAAAGAGCACAAGTGTAGAAAAACAAAGCTTAGTGTTGAAGCCACAACCAAAACTCTCCTTCGACATTCAACAACAGTTAAGTAACACACCAACCAAGATTTCCCTCTAGTGACCTAGCTAATATTGTAAGTTCTCTTGGGATTAATCATATATATTTTTTTGATGACGATCTTCTTTCCTCAAATTTGCAAGGGGATTCTCCCTTTTACGTCACTGCATACATTGGAGATAAGTTTGTCAAGAGAATCTTGGTGGATAACGGTTCCTCCCTCAATCTATGCACTTATAATATTTTTCTAAATCTTGGATTAAAGGAGGAAGATTTAACCAAATCTAATGTCATCATAAAAGCTTTCAACAACGAATCTCAAGAAGCTTGCGGTATTCTATCCCTTCCCCTTAAGGTAGGACCCAATATCTTAGATACATTGTTTTATGTGGTATCTTGCCCAACATCTTTTAATATTCTTCTTGGACACCCTTGGATTCATGCAATGAGGGTTGTCCCTTCTACTCTTCATCTCTTAATCAATATCTAAAGTATGAATTTAAGGATCAACTTGTCACCATTCAAGGTGACCCTCACCCATTCCAATATTGTTCAATGGTTGTGCAAGCTCAATCCAACATCAATTTTTGTCCATCTATTTCTCTTCATAGAAATGCTAACATCATCAAGGAGTTCGAAGATTTCAAAATAAATGAGAAACCATTAACCACAATATCATAACAGGATCAAATCAATCTGTTCGATGTCAATACTCTTCTAGATCTAGCAAGGCTGCCACCTTCACCCCGAACTATGAGTTTGCCCCATTAAAAGGTGAAGTCGTATGCATCGACATGTGTACCTTTATCTACGTGGGTACGTCCCTCAAAGAAAAAATCCGTGGTAGCAACCTCTTTCTTGGTAGAGCGAGCCTTTACCCATTGTTATCTATCCAATGATTACCCACTTCCTAAGCAGATCTTGTCTAGTATGGGATATGCAGGTAAGGGTTTGAGGCCACAATAGAAAGGTATTTAAGAACCTTTGGAAGTTGAGCTTTGGCCTAGGAGATGTGGCATAGGCTACATTCCCAATAAAAACCAACCCTTACCAACTGATGATGATCAACTTGTCACTTATTCTGAATTTTTGGATCATCATGGCTTGGAATGGAGTAATGAGGATAACGGATCACCTTCTCCCTCTAACATTCTGTTTTGCAATATATTAAGTTTGGTGCACCTTGAGTTAGTTGTGACCCCAAGGGAGTATGCTGAAGGGGATACTCTTTGTGATATGGAACATGAAGATATCCTCCAAAATAGCTTCTTCTTTGATGGGTTAGTCCCTTGTGTTGCCCATGTTGAGTCTTCTAGTTCTCAAGAGGATTTTGTTCCTATGTCTTCTAAAGACCTTGAGCAGCTAGGAGTGATCCCTGCCCCTCCTCACTATGATGATGAATCTCACATCTTCATTAGGGAGACCCTAGATTTAGATATAGAATCTGAGGAAAGCCCTAAAATCCTTAAGTTAGACAAAGCCTTGTCCATGGACGAGCAGGAGCATTTGACCAATTTGTTAAAGGAATTTCTAAATATTTTTGCTTGGTCATATGTCGATATGCCAAGGTTTGATCCCTCCCTTGTTATGCATCATTTGGTAGTTAGGCCCAACGCCAAGCTTGTTAAGCAGAAACTTAGGAAGATGCATCCTAAGTCGACCTTTTAGTTAAGGAGGAGCTCCAAAAACTTCTTGAAGTCGATTTTATCAAAGCAATCAACTATTTTAATTGGATCTCCAACATCATTCCTGCAGCTAAGAAGGAAGGAACAATCATAATATGTACTGACTTTTGGGACATTAACATAGCATGTCCCAAGGACGATTCTCCTCTCCCCAACATAGATTTTTCAACTAGTAGATTTTTCTGTTAGATGTGGAATACTTTCGCTCATGGATGGTTTTTCGGGATACAATAAAATCATGATTACCCTTGAGGACCAAGCCAAGACAACTTTCATTATTCCATAGGGTACCTTTTGTTATATAGTCATGCCTTTTGGTTTGAAGAATGTTGGTGCCACATATCAAAGGGCCATGACTTATATCTTTCATGACGTGATGCATGATATTGTTGAAGACAATGTGGACGATCTTCTTGATTGTTCCATAAATCGAGAAACTCATGTTCATGATTTAAGATAGATCTTTGAAAGACTTTGACAATACATGGTTTGTCTTAAACCCTCTAAGTGTGTGTTTGGAGTAACATTTGACAAGCTTTTAGGTTTCATAGTGTTTAGGCAAGGCATTGAAGTGGATCTTACTAAGACAACGACTATTGCTGACATGCCTCCTCGTAACTTAATCGAGTTGCATAGCTTGCAAGGTAAACTTCAAGCTATTCATCTTCATAGACCAGTTAGTCGATAAGTATCAGCAAGAAAGATGTAGTGTTCAACTGGGATAATGAGTCTCAAAGAGCCTTTGATGCACTCAAAAAATATCTCACTTCCTAGCCTGTCTTATTTTCTCCTAGATCAGATAAGCATTTGATGCTTTACATAGGAGCCACAACTCTTGGTTTGGGAGTCATGCTAGCTTAGCATGATGATCAGAACAAAGAGCAAGCTATCTACTATAACATTAGAACTTTGGTTAGCTATGAAACCCGATATACTCCTTTATAGAAGCTTTGGTCTACATCCTGTTACTGCTCCCTCCTAGTTGTGCTACCTCGATGATATCCAAATTTTTATCTGTTGTGCTACCTCACTAGTACTACTACGGACCTGTTACTACTCCCTCCTAGCTGTGCTACCTCGTTGGTACCTGTTGCCACATTTTGCACGGGGTGCCATGTTTTCAATTTTTGTAAGAATGCTGCTCTCTCTTCTCTCCCTCTTCCTCTTTTCCCTTTCTCCTCTCAGTCCCATTCTTCCCTCTCCCCATTTAATCCCCCTTTAGTCAAGTTTTCAGAACGGTGCAGGTTTTCCTGAAAAATTCTAAGTCTGGGAGCGCAGTCCGACTTCGCAGCGAAGTCGGACTGCGCCCTCCAGTTGGAGCGCAGCAGGAATCAGCGAAGTGCGCAATCAGAGCGAAGCAGGAAAATTGGCTAAGTGTCTGGGCGCAATCCGACTTCGCAGCGAAGTCGGACTGCGCCCTTCTTCCTGGGCGCACTTGGAAACAGTCTGGCAGAGAAATTGACTAAGTGTTGGGGCGCAACCCGACTTCGCAGCGAAGTCGGATTGCGCCCCCTTGTCCGTGCGCAGTGCGATCAACAGTAAGAAGCAGCAAGTGTCGGTGCGCAATCCGACTTCGCAGCGAAGTCGAACTGCGCCCTTTGACCGGTGCGCAGTAGGGAAGCAGGCCCAAAAAATTGACTAAGGCATGAAACCCTTCCCAACTGCACTGTTTTCCATCTGCGCAACCCGATAGCGCTCCTAACCTGGGCGAAGTTGGATAAACTGCCTTTCAAAGGCGGACACGTGTCAAGCAGCAGCATCCGACAAGTGTCCAACTCCGGGATCCGAGCCGAGACGTGTCGAGCGCAAGGACAGGCATGGACAACACTACGTACGCCAGCTACCGCTTTTAAGGCTGATGTGAGTTTCTACCTGCCTCAGCTACCCACATTCTTGCCGATATGAAGTTCTATCCAATGCGCTGCCACGTAGTTGTACAGCCTTCAGGGAGACCACGCCGCAAGTACAGTTTGGCCCGACAAAGGTCAGCATCAGCAGCTCCATGGCCGCTTTTGTCAGCTAATGTTTGACTGGGACTTTGTGCCCGTAAATGTAATCAGGGGGGTTCTTGGGCTATAAATATCCACCACATTTTCATTGTAGGTGGTGGAAGGGGAATGTCTGTTAGGAATCCATTGCAGCTGTGCGTCTGCTTCTTTATATAAAAAATATACTTGGCTCTGTTCTACTGCTTTTATTTTGTATGCTGCCTCTCCTTGTCATTTCTGCCTCATGTTTCCTGTATCATTGCTTGTTGTTGTACTGAACTCTGGACTCCGGCATTTGGTGGTCAGGTATTCCTGGAATGCATAGATCAGAGGATACATAGGATAAATTTGGTAGCAGTTCCTGCAGTTATGTTTTGTATTTATATTGTTGTTAGTAGTGGTGATTGATGCGTTGCCGTACTGTTAGTTCCCCCCACCCAACTCCAATCATATTTGGAATTTCTTTCTGCATTTTTATCTCTTTCCCTGCACTCTTATCTTAAACCACAAAACCCCACAGGAAGTCGGCCTTCTCCGGAGATTGGCACGGAAGGCATTCCTTCCTTCCGGCCTTTCAATCTGGTGGGCGAATCTGGGCGCGTAATACAAAATCCTTTCCTCATGGCAGATTCGTAACCAACGGCACTGTTGGTCATCAAATCTGCCACAGGAAAGGATTTTGGGAAGTGTACGCGCCCTAGACCTGGACCAACATTGAAAGGCCGAGGGGAAGAGATGCCCCCCGTGCCAATCTCCGGAGAAAGGCCGGCTCCTTTACTAAACTACTTGGTGTCTTGAGCTAAGAGTGCAGGAAAGGGATAAAAATAGTAAGGGTGCAGGAAAGAAATAAACAGAGTAAGGGAGAAAATGTAAATGGATTTAAGAGGGAAAGAACCAGCAACACGATTACTGGCTAACAATTTGAAGTAGCAGCAATAGATACCAAGAATAAAATAAAATGAACGCGGTACTAGCGTCATTTAGCTCAAGACACCAAGTAGTTTAGTAAAGGAGCCGACCTTTCTCCGGAACTTCACATCGGCAGAAATTGACTCTTCAATAATGATTGCTACATGATTCCACTTAGGAAGGAGTTGTTGGCGACGAATATGCCACCTGGGAAGGACTTGGTGTGTCAATGTGCCCTAGACCTGTAGACCAACATTGAAAGGCCCGGAGGAAGGGATGCCCCCCGTGCCGATCTCCGGAGAAGGCCGGATTCCTGTGGGTTTTAGTGTTGAAGATAAGAGTGCAGGGAAAGAGATAAAAGTGCAGAAAGGGATTCCAAATGTGATTGGAGTTGGGTGGGGGGAACGAGCAGCACGACAACGCATCAATCACCACTACTAACAGCAATATAAATACAAAACATAACTATAGGAACTGCTACTATCATCCATCCTATGTATGATATAGGAACTGCTACTATCACCACTCTAATACCTGGAGAGTACCTGGCCAAGAATATATTGCAATGGGCTTGAGAGGATTTTTTTTTTTCCTTGTCATTTTCTTGAATGAAGAAGATATAGCTGTAGTGTTTGAAGGGGCTGAATGGTTCATGGGTATCTCAGGGCTCTTCATGATGTTGTGGACCCCTTCATGATATCATGGGTCCCAGATTTTGATTTCTAGACGGAGGAGCCAAAATAAGCCATAGTATGGGTAAGGCTCATGTTGCCAATGGACTTAATGTGTTGAGAGCAACTATTGCATATAAAAGGGGAAGCCCTAGATGTGTTGGTATGTCTATTGCAAAAGCTTGTCTATGTTGCAGTGTGCCTATTCAATTTTATGCATACTTTTGGACCTGAGTAAGCCCTTGCTGTAGAGGTTCTGGCTGAAAGGCCTAGGTAAAAATCTCATAGTGCCAAGCATGTTATGGGAACGTACCATCTAGATGCAATTTGTGCAGGAATCATGAGCATTTTGATCAAGACTGTCTAGCTATTGTTGTTGCAAGTCTAGGCAACTTTGGAGGGAAAAAACTTCACAGAAGAGGGAATGAAAAAGACAGGGTCACTGGAGTTCCGAGCATAATAGAAAAAGGAAGTAAAAGGTTGGAGTCAGTAGGTCCAAAGAAGAAAGAGCAAAGAGGGTCAAAAAGAAGTTCTAAATTTTTTTGGGTGCTGAGTTGTTGTGGGAATGACATCATAGACTGAAGAATCAAGGATTTGGACATAGATGATGTGAGATTGGAATAGAAGGGGAGGCAAGAAGTTTGGACCAAACAAATATGGAGAAGGAATTTGGAGAACAAGGTGTCAAAATTCATAATACTTTCTAGAAACGAGCAAGCTTTTATCATAGATCATATGCAAGAGAATAGAGAAGCGTAATAAAGAAGCAATAACTGAAATAGAAATAACAATGAACGAAGGAGAATAGTGGAATGCCCTTGGGCACCCAACGATAGATCACATTAATGTTACACTGATGCAATGGATCAAATGGTTGGGGAGTATTTATAATAGATACCTAAACCTCAATAGTAATTAAGCCAACATAACATATAAGTGCTTAAGGTTATAATCAAGTTTAATTACGAGTTACAATGTTAACCATATCGATGGTTTTTTTGCCACATTTTGCACGGGGTGCCATGTTTTCAGTTTCTGTAAGTGAGCTGCTCTTTTCCTTCCCTCCTCCTCTCTTTCCCTTTCTTCATTTCTCCCTTTCTCCCTCTTCCTTGCAGTTTCATTCCTCCCTCTTCCCCTTGAACTCCCCTCAGTCAAGTTTCCAGAATGACAGCAGATTTCCCTGAAAATTTCTAAGTGTCAGGGCGCAACCCGACTTCGCAGCGAAGTCGGAGTGCGCCCTCCAGTTGGAGCGCAGCAGGGAATGCGAAGTGCGCACGCAGACAGAAGCAGGCGAAATTCGACTAAGTGTCCGGGCGCAACCCGACTTCGCAGCGAAGTCGGGGTGCGCCCTTCTTCCTGGGCGCACTTGGGAGCAGTCTGGCAGAAAAATTGACTAAGTGTTGGGGCGCAACCCGACTTCGCAGCGAAGTCGGGGTGCGCCCCTTTCCAGTGCGCAGTCCGAGCAGCGGTGGAAACCAGCCAAGTACCGGTGCGCAACCCGACTTCGCAGCGAAGTCGGGCTGCGCCCTCTGACCGGTGCGCAGTAGGGAAACAAGCCCAGAAAAATGACTAAGGCATGAAGGCCTCCCCAACTGCGCTGTTTTTCACCTGCGCAACCCGACAGCGCTCCGATCCTGGGCGAAGTTGGATAAACTGCCTTTCAAGGCAGACACGTGTCAATCATCAGCATCCGACAAGTGTCCAACTTCGGGATCCGAGCCAAGACGTGACGGGAACAAGGACAAGCATGGACCGCACTATCTACGCCAGCTGCCACCTTTAAGGCTGATGTGAGGTTCCACCTGCCTCAGCTACCCGCATTCCTGCCGATGTGAAGTTCCACCCAACGCGCTGCCACGTAGCTGTACAGCTTTCAGGGAGACCATGCTGCAGGTACAGTCCTCGCCGACAGAAGTCAGCATCAGCAGCTCCTCGGCCGCTTTTGTCAGCTAATGTTTTGTCTGGGACTTTGTGCCCATGATTGTAATCGGGGGGAACTTGGGCTATAAATAGCCACCACATTTTCATTGTAAGTGGTGGAAGGGGAATATCCTGCTAGGGAACCATTGTAGCTGTGCGTTTGCTTCTATATATAAGACATATACTTGGCTCTGTCTACTGCTTTTATCTTGTATGCTGCCTCTCCTTGTCATTTCTGCCTCATGTTTCTTGTATCATTGCTTGTTGTTGTACTGAACTCTGGACTCTGGCATTTGATGGTCAAGTATTCCTGGAATGCATAGATAGAGGATACATAGGATGGATGTTAGTAGCAGTTTCTATAGTTATGTTTTGTATTTATATTGTTGTTAGTAGTGGTGATTGATGCGTTGTCGTGCTGCTTATTCCCCCCACCCAACTCCAATCACATTTGGAATCTCTTTCTGCATTTTTATCTCTTTCCCTGCACTCTTATCTTAAACACTAAAACCCCACAGGAAGCCGGCCTTCTCCGGAGATTGGCACGGAAGGCATTCCTTCCTTCCGGCCTTTCAATCTGGTGGGCGAATCTGGGCGCATTATACCAAATCCTTTCCTCATGGCAGATTCGTAACCAACAGTTTCTCTGGCACGCCCGGTGGGACATGGTAGTTTCCCACCCCCAAACAGAATCGAAGCACGGGTGTTCGCTTCATTGTTGTTCAAAATCAGAGCACCTGGCGACTCTGCACGTACCTGAATATTCTCTGAGTCCGTAAAGACCGGTCCTAACGCCTTCATGCAAACGAGAAGGTGGCGAGCAAGGAATCCGGGAAACCCGCCTGACTTTTACGAACTTGATATTGACGCTCCAGGCGAGCGCGTCAGGCTGGCCGATCACCAAGCTCGCGTAGAAGAAGCCGAGGCTGAAATCGAAGAAGCCGAGGCTGAAATCGAAGAGGCCGAGGTTGAAGAGCAATCTACATCCTCGGACGGTTCCGACACCGAGTACACCACCGGAGGAGAAGAAGACATGGCTGCCCAGCAGAATGATGATGATCTCTTCCCGGCGGTAGACTCTACGGGGCCCTTGGCCCTGGCCGGACAGCAAGTTGTGCCCCCGCTGCCTTAAAATCCATCCCTACATATGACGGCTACGGCAAGACGGCGTACGAGCACATCCAGGACATTCTTGCCCTGGCTGCATTGCACTCCATTACAGACGAAAGTGTGAAGACCCGTCTGCTGGCCCTTTCCCTGAGGGGAAAGCTTCTCTACTGGTGGAGATCACTGCCAGAGGGATCAATCACAGGGTGGCGTCAGCTGGCCGGTAGACTCGTGAAAGGATGCAACGAGTCTGCTGATCCCTCTTCTTTGCTGCATCAATTTCAAAGTATCCAGAGACACCCCCAAGAGGAGGTGTCAGACTTCAACATCAGGTTTGCAAGGTCCTGGAAACGGGTACCTCGTGAACTTCGGCCTTCAGCAGGTCAGGCTGCCCACTACTACCTGAGATCCTTCAACTCAGACATTTGCCTGCTGCTGAAGATCGCCAGAATAGACTCGTTCCCGGCTCTGTACGAGGCTGCCCAGCAAGCTGAAATGGATATCATTTCCATAGGCAGACTCCCACACAGGGTACAGGCGCCCATTTATCCCGACTTTCCCCGATCTCAGTACCCATCAGCCTCTGGGGTGATGTCGTCCACTTCAGGACAGCAACCCCAGCAGCAATGGAATCCGGCGCCGGTCGTGAATCCTTACGGCCCGCCGCAGATACATTATCCTCACCCGCCTCCTCCTCCTCCGCATTTTCCAGCACTTCCTGCTCCCCCGCAGTATGCACAATATTCCACTCCTCCTCCATTGGCTGCATTGCCTCCACCGGCACAGTTGCCGCCTCCTGACAATGATATTCAAAATAAAATCCTCCAGGAGGTACGGGCTTTGGCCTCAGGATATCACACCATGTCCAACGACATGACCATTCTAAAGAAGAAGCAGGCCCAGATGGACCTTGCTCCCAGGAGGCCGTATCCGCCCCCGGCACTGACAAAGGATAGAACCCCGGAGCAACAACTGCAGAGGCGGCCCCCTCCGAGAAATGCTGCCATAGAAGACCAACCTGGTACTTCTGACCAGGTCAACTGGTGCACTACGTGCAATGACCCGCATTCGGAGGATGACTGCACACTGCACCAACACTACCTCCAGACCTTGGCCGGCAGCGCCATAGAAGACGAAGAACTCTACATGATCCTGGGCGACGAAGGCAACTTTGCCGTCCCAGAGGAAGATCCGGTGCCGCCTCCTGCCAAGGAAGATAGAAAATCTGCCGAAGCTGCTGCAAAGCCCTTGAAGGTATACGCCAAAAGAGATAAGGCGCAACCTGCTGGGCTGCCACCTTACAAGAGGCTGTGGCCCTACACAGCCCAAGAGAAAGCTCCCGCAGCAAAGGCTCCCATAGTCAAACCTCCAATAGCAAAAGCCCTTCCGGCTAAAGCTCCCGCTGCTCAGCCTCCAACTGAAACCAAAGAACAAGCTCAGGAGAAGCTGAGATATCCGTCTCTGACCAAGAGACAGAGAGTTGAGGCCACTCAGCAGTACCGGACGAAGTATGAGCCGGCAAAAGAAGCGGAAGGAGCTAGCACCTCGGGCTACAGCATAGTAGACGAGCTGAAGAGAACTCCCGCGAGAATCAGCATGTATGATGCTCTTCTGCTCCCAGGCCAAGTGGATCTGCTGCAAGAATCTCTGAAGAACATAAAGAATGGCAAGCAGATACAGCCCGCTGTCCTGGTTCAACCTCTGACAGTCTCAGCCACTGGGAAGAACAGACCACCTCCCTTCTATCTGTCATTACGGATGCAAGGGTACATAGTACACAACTGCATGGTGGATTCTGGTGCTTCCACGACCGTCATGCCGAGAGCCGTCTCGCGACGAGATCGGGATGGAGTACACAAGGAGCAGCCAAGGCGTGCTGCAACTAGACGGCACCCCTGTCAAGACAGTCGGTGTCATTAAAGACATCCCTATTCGGCTGCACAAAGCTCTCGACATCGTGGTCATCCAAGAGGTCGTGGTTGTCGACTTGGAACCCTACTTCGGCATGTGTCTCTCCAGGGAGTTCACTGCGAAGCTGGGCGGGTACCTGTCTCTAGACTACTCACACATGGAAGTGCCCTTCAAAGGAAGGAGACTGAAAATCTTCAATGAGAAGCCTTCCACCTTCCTAGTAGAGAAGATACCCGGAGAAGAGTCGCAGGACTGCATGGTCCAGCTGACGGAGGAAGAACTGGTGACGGTGGACATGACGGAGCAAGCTCTTGAAGTGCTGCAGCTGGAAGATGAGTTCTCCTTGCGGGACTTCAACGCCGTAATCGAGACCGAGCAAGGCTGCTACACAATCGTTCAGCCTGAGAGGCTTGACAAGTCAGCCAAGAGAGAAGTGGGACCTGCACCCGAAAAGCTGTGGAAGCTTTTCTTTGACGGCGCACGATGCAAAAATGGCGCCGGTGCAGGCGTACTTCTGGTTTCCCCAACCGGGATCCAGAAGGACTATACCTACAGGCTGGCCTGGAGTTGCACCAACAACGCGGCGGAGTACGAAGCCCTGTGCTTGGGTTTGCGAAAAGCGGAGAGGCTGGGGATTAAGCACCTGCAGATCTTTGGAGATTCGGAGCTGGTGTGCAACCAGATTACGAACAAGTGCGCCTCCAAGAAGCACTATCTCAAGGCGTACCGTAATCGGGTGTGGGACCTGATGGAGTCGTTTGACTCGTTGAATGTCAAGGCGATATCGCGTGAGAAGAACAAACACGCTGACATTCTGGCGTCTGTTGGAGCCAGGTACGTTCCGGCTGATGACACTGTCCAGAAGCCGAAGCCGGTTCGCACCATTTACAGGCCTTCTGTGCCTGATAAGGACACCCACTGGCAGGTGTTTGACTGTGACGAGGAGATCGTCACATTTTTGGTTAACGAAGCGTGTTCAATCGAAGGTAGAGACCCTGATGACGAGCAATATGAGGGGTTGATACAGTTAAAGAATAATCATGTCCCAAAAGGACTGATTACACTTGAGAGTCTATTTGATCAGAATGACAGAGCCATATCACACAGGATCAAAGTAGACCCGAAGCAGTATGCCGACCTGGAGCTTGAACCTGGTAAAACAATCAAGGTCGGGACAGACTGCACCTCAGAGGAACTTGAGCAGATCAGAGCATTATGCCGAGAGTTCCCTGACATAGTAGCCTGGTGCTACCAGGACTTGAAGGGGTATGACAGAGATATAATCCAGCATACCATTGAGCTAGAAGATGGCGCCAAGCCATTCCGGCAGAAGCAGAGGGCCGTGAATCCGAAAATCGAGGCCATGATGAAAGCCGAGCTCCTGAAGATGTTGGAGGCCAAGATCATCTACCCCATCAAGCATTCATCCTGGGTTGCGAACTTGGTTCCCGTGAGGAAGAAGAACGGAGACATTCGTCTCTGTGTGGACTTCAGAAATCTGAATCAGGCCTCCCTCAAGGACCATTATCCGCTTCCCCAAATCGATCAGATTCTCCACATAGTTGCTGGAGCCCAGAGATTCTCCCTCTTAGATGGCTTTTCCAGCTACAACCAGATCTGGGTCAAGGATGAGGACCAGCATAAGACGGCGTTCACCACCAAATGGGGAACGTTCGCGTATCAGCGCATGCCTTTCGGCTTATCCAATGCTGGCGCCACATTCCAAAGAGCCATGGACCTGGCCTTCCGAGAGCTGCTCAACAAGGTCATTGTCATCTACCTGGATGACATGACTGTATTCTCTCACAGGAGAGAAGATCATGTTTCCCACCTGCGGCAAATATTTGAGAGGTGTCGTGAATTCGGCATCTCCATAAACCCGAAGAAATCTGTCTTCGCGGTGAAAGAAGGTAAGCTGCTGGGACATGTCATCTCCGAGAAAGGCCTCGCCATTGACCCTGATAGAGCAGAAGCCCTCCTCCGCTTGCCCGCTCCAGTTGACAAGAAAGGGCTGCAGTCCTTCTTCGGCCAAATTAATTTCGTGCGGAAGTTCATCCCGGACTTCGCACAGGTGATCAAGCCTATGGCCGAACTGCTGAAAAAGGATGCAGTTTACGAATGGACTGATGAGAGGGGGCAGGCCTTCGAGGAGATCAAGGCCCGAATTGCACAAGCTCCGGTGTTGATAAACCCGGACTACTCCAAGGACTTCATCCTGTACGCGGTGGGAGAACCGGAAAGTTACGCCGCAGTCCTGACACAGAAGGGAGACGATGGCGAAGAGCGCCCCATAGCGTTCCTGAGCCAAGTGATTCAGCCGCATGAGGAAAAGTACAACTTTATAGAGCGGCAGGTTCACGCAGTCATGAAATCTCTCCGGAAGTTCAGGCACTTTGTCTCCCAGAGCCGAACAACTGTCTTTGTGATTCACCCGGACGTTCGAAGCTTCATCATACAAGGAGAGCCGGGTCACAAGAGAGCAGGATGGATTGCCAAGATCCAGGAGTTTGACATCGAAGTGCGGCCAACCAAGCTTATCAGAGGCCGAGCCTTGTGCCAGGAGCTGGCCCGAAGCGCAGCAGCCGAGATATCCGCCTGTAAGTGGGAGGATCCCAGCAACAAGCACCAACCTAGCCAACTCCTTATCGGAGGAGAGTGACTGGACAGATGACCTGGTGAAGTACTTCTGCACCGGGAGATGTCCAGACCACTTGAACGCCTCACAAAGAAGGAGGTTTCGGCTAGGTGCACTAAAGTACACTCTTCGCCCCGAGGGGCTTTACTTCAAAAACATTGACGGCATCCTGTTGCGGTGCGTCAAGAAAGCAGACCAACCCAGGGTCCTCGGAGAATTTCATTCCGGGATGCCTGGGGGTCACCATTCCGCAAGGCCTACGGCCTTGAAAATAATCAGAGCTGGGTACTACTGGCCCACTCTCTTCACAGACGCGCATGCGGTCTGTTCAAAATGTGATCAATGCCAGAGATTTGCTGGCCGAAATAGAAAAGCACCCCTGCCCCTTCAACCGATCCAAGCCGAGACTCCGTTTCAGCAATGGGGTCTGGACTTCATTGGGGTGATTACGCCAAACTCCTCTGCCGGGCACAAGTTCATTCTTACCGCCACCGACTACTTCACGCGGTGGGCAGAGGCGATCCCCACCAAGAACGCGGACCAAGAGACGGTCATCGGGTTCCTCGAGAGCCTCATTACCCGCTTCGGGGTCCCTGAGTCGATAGTGACGGACAATGGTCCGGGGTTCGCAGGCGCTGTACTCACGGAGTACACCGGCAAATATGGCATTTATCACAAAATGTCTTCCAATTACTACCCGCAGGGGAATGGCCTTGCCGAGTCCACCAACAAGAATCTGCTGAAGATCATCAGGAGGACAATAGAGAAGAACAAGAGGACTTGGCACTCGCTCCTGAACCGGGCGCTATGGGCGGATAGAATATCTTTCAAGAAGTCTATCAAAACGTCCCCCTATGCGCTCGTCTACGGCAAGGAGGCAGTCTTGCCAACCCACATAGAAATTCCCGCTCTCTGGATGTTGGATGAAGAGAGAGGCAACGGGGATCCGGTAGATGACAGACTGTGCCAGCTGCTGCAGTTAGAGGAAGACAGAGAAAAAGCATACCAGGCCTTCACCAAGCACGCTGAAGCCACCCAAGGCTGGTTTGCAAAAGGCACCACCGCCCGAGTTTTCAAAATCGGGGACCTGGTGCTAAAGTGGGACTCATTAAAGGCGAAGCCGGGCAACCACGGAAAATTTGATGCCCTCTGGGAGGGCCCTTACCAGATTGCCCGGGTAAATCAGTTTGATGCATTCGTGCTCCGGGATATGGAGGGTCAGCTCCTCCCTATTCCCGTCAATGGGTTCCACTTAAAAATTTACCGCTGCTGAAGGTGCCCAAATGGGCCCTTCCTTGTACAGATTTCCCTTCCGCATTTTCAGTTTTTAGAATGTAAATATTTTCAGCTTTCAGTTTTTCAGTTTTAAAAGAGCCCAAGTAGGACTTAAGGCAAACCCCGACTTCGCAGCGAAGTCGGGTGTCGCTCTTTGAATAGTGCAAAGTTCGAAAGAAGTCAGCTGAAAAAGAGAAAAATTTGGCTAAGTCTGGGTGAGCAACCTGACTTCGCAACGAAGTCGGGCTGCGCCCCATCAAGAGGGCGCAGTTGGGAAGCAGACGGCAAGAAAAAAATTCTAAGTGTCAGACTGCGCAACTTTTGGAGCGAAGTCTGACTGCGCAAGCCGGGCGAAGTCGGAGTGCGCCCATTTTCTGGGCGAAGTCCGAGTGCGCCCGATTTCCGGGCGCAGCCTGAATGACCCATCTCGAAAAACACGAAAAATTTCTAAGTGTGGGCCTAGGGCGCAGTTCGGCAATGCGAAGTTGGGTCTATGGGCCAGAAGTGCTCTCTTGAAGAGTGTGCCCGGATGGCGGCGATGACGTCAGCAATGGCACGGCGTCCAAGGATGTTTTAATGATTGCACAGCTTTCAAGAAAGATAGCATTAAAAAAGCAAGGTGCATTTGGACCAACGGCTACTAAGGTGCGCTTTTCAAGAACAATCCCATGCACGGCCACCAAAAATCATAACGCCTCCACCAACTTCAATTTGGCCGACCTAACCCCCTCCTTCGCGCCATTAATGTTGCAGTCATTGTCTAGAAAAGGGGGTCTGGCGCACTCAGAAAATTCAAATCGTGCAAACTGACTCTGTGACTGCGAAATCCAGTACTGACAATTCAGAAGCCGTAATTTCGTCCCTGCTGTTTCAGAAAACATGGATAAGGGTAAAGCGCCCGTACAGGCGCAATCCAGCGAAGGGCGCGAAGCTGAGGAAACACCGGAGTCAAGCGCCCATGAGAGCGAAACGCCGCAGGACCAGAAAAAGAAGACCCGGACAAAGAGAATTCAGCGTGGGCAGATTCCACCGCCGCCTGTCAACTACCTGTCCGGGTACAAGGATGGCTCATTCTCCATCAGCCTCTCCAAACTGCGGCTAAGCATCACAAAATGGGCTGACAAGGTTTCGCCCTCACACCATTTCGGGGCTGCATACAAGTCGAACCTGTATTGGTTCTTATGCCCTCCTGTTCACCGATGCCCGGAGCTGATCGACACAATTGTCAGATATTACAGACCAGCTGCCCGGCAAGTCTGCGACCACAGCGGAAAAGTGTTGTTCACTCTGTTCAGAGAGACCGTCCAGCCGGCATTCGC
The DNA here is from genome assembly GCA_028583015.1 of Wollemia nobilis. Lineage (NCBI taxonomy): Eukaryota > Viridiplantae > Streptophyta > Pinopsida > Araucariales > Araucariaceae > Wollemia > Wollemia nobilis. Next base: position 4,410,159 of record JAQPPZ010017086.1, read on the forward strand.
TCCAGGGCTGCAGTACGACCCCAGCGCAATCGTCAGAAGGATAAATCTGGATGAGCAGACGGGGCGCTTTACGCAGACGAAGAGAATGAGGGAATTCCTCAACTCGGAGCTGAGGACTCCGCTGGCAGCTGGACAGTGGCCGACTGGCCCCATACCCCTGGACAGATTTGAAAATAAATATATCTACATCATCCTGGCGTGGGTCCTCGGCTGCGACTCTGACAAGGTGGTACGGCCGTACCAGCTAGCGCTGGCAGAATGTCTCTTGTGCGGAGAATTTTACGACTCTACAGCGCAGAAGAGCGGGAGGCGCCCGATTTTCTTTGACTGGGCGGACTGGCTGGCGTACGCCATTCACTCAAGCCTGGTTAGGCTGCAACAAAAACAGACAACTGAATTCCGGTTCAGTTCATTCCTAACCTGGCTCTGCCTGTACCACATGCACTACCGGATGCAAGTTCCGGACTTGAAAAGGGTGAACGAGAAGGGAGAGCCGCTGCCAGTCTACGAATGGACAGAGGACCTATACCGGAAAGGGTCTTACTACAAGTTCAACTTCAACTTTCTGGGTATGGTCATGTCAGTTTTCAATGGTGGTGAAGGTTCCCGCCCCCCGCAGGCCATGACGAATCAACTGATAAAATACAAGCACGGGGATACCTTCCGGCTGACGCAAGGGATTGTGGTCAGAATCTACGGATTCAAGGGCAAGCCGTTCCTGCTGCCCTACTTCTGCACGGAGCATCAGTTCGGGATGGAAATCGCGCGACAGATGGATTATGTCGAAGAAGAGTTCGGTCAGGGCAAGAAAAGGGGGCATATTTTTCAATATCCAATTTGCTGGGCGAACATCAGACTGCAAGAGATAGGACAACACGTCTATCTCGAGCAAGAGCTCCTCGACATGGGTCTGATAATGCTGCCGCAGCGCTGGAAGTATGACCCACTTGGGGTCCGGGGAAAATTCACGCACATCTGCCCCCGAGCAGAAATTGTGCAGGAAAGGTGCAACAGGACAGGTGCGGACCTCGACTGGCGCATTGACCTGATGAAATCATGGCCTCCGTGGCATGAATTTTACTGCGAAGAGGTGGCATACGATCCCGAGCGGAACCCGGATCACCGGATGGAGTCTGCGGGTTTCAGAAAACTCCTCGCCAAGGTGGCGGCCCTCAACTGGCAAAAAGACAAAATCATTGAATGTTGGAAGATGAGGTGTCGCACGCAACACGACAAATCAAATCGAAGGAATCTGGCCGTTGATGATGAGTTTTCGGCCTTATATGATCAACACGTTGACACGTGGCGGCCTTTCGAATTTCGAAGGTGCGTTCCCCGAGGCCCCAGAAAAGGGTATACAAGGAGGTCCCCCTCCCAACAGTTGCCTACTTCCGCAACTTCCAGCGCGACTCCATCGAGCAGTCAAGTGGGCCCAATGCAGCCTGTAGCTCCTAAGGCAGTGCCCGAAAGGGCGCAAAGTTCAGAAAAGTCAACCCCTGAGGTGGCCCCTCCGGCAGAGAAAGCGCCCGTGCTGCCAGCTAGCAGACCGGCTGCGGCAGGCATTCTTCCAGCCAGACCCCGGTACAAGTTTACCGTGGGAACATCAGCGCCTGCCGCCCCAACCTTATCTCCTTCCTCCGGACCAGCCGCAGCGACAGAAGAGAAAAAGAGGAAGAGGGTTGAAAAGGCCAAGCGGCCTAAGGAGCCGGTACAGCAGCCAGCAGCGGCGCAGACAGAAGTAGCGGCGCCGGAGATTGTCTCCCTGGACAGCCCCGAACCAGAGGCAGAAGTTAGAACTGCAAGCGTCCCTTCGACAGCGGCTCAGGCGGAGCCCGCAGGTACGTCAACTGTCCCTCTTCCCCAAGTCACAGTCGGCCCCGCCTCAACTCCATCCTCCATCTCTCCGGGGCAAGCCGTAGTCGCGTCATCCTCTTCCCAAGCTACCCAACCATCCAGCGGCCCTCATTCCTTTGACCAGTTTGCTCAGGACCCCAACGCCTTCCAATCGCTGAGCCAAACCCTAGAACCCTCACCCGCAGCCAGTGCTGAAGCTGCGCATTCACCGCCGCGCTCCTCACCCCAGCCGTGTGAAACCCTACCAGCACCGTCCACTCAGCCGCCCGCTTCCCCTAGGACCCGGTCGCCCTCAAAAGCGGCCACTCCTTCTGGTATTCCTCCCGCTTCTCTGTTCGCAGGGAAAATGCCGCAGCAAGACCCAATGCTGGAGGATCTGGACTTCATGGGCGAGCTGCAGTGCGCTGATGACCAGCCTTTGGCAGCAAGGGCCTCAGGATGCTCCGCTTCCTTTCTCCAAGGCGTCAAGCGGAGGAGAGGAGAAGAGATAGCTGCCCCGGTAAAGCGCACAAAGTTTGACCTAGACCGGAGAGTGCTGACAACTGAAAAGTTGATCCCAAAAGTGAAGAAGCCTCTCCGAGAGATGACCGAGGCGGACTACGAGCACCAGCGGAAGGAGAAAAGCTTTGACGATATCAACGAGGAATACGAAATTCATGGTATTCGTCGTAGAACAGACAATCTCCTTGTAAAGCATCTCGAGACCCAAGAGGCGCTGTTCCAGCTGCAGAACAACACAAGGCAGCTTGAGGAGGACTTGGCTAGGGCCACTGCGCAGCTGGGATCGGCACAGCAAGAAATTGAAGAGCTTAAGGCCCAGCTGGCCGCCTCACAGCAGACTTCCGAGCAGCTGTCAGAAGAGAAGAAGGCAGCACTGGAGCAGGTTTCTCAGCTCCAGGATTCTTTGAAACAGGCGCAGTCGCAACTTGCGGAGAAAGCATCACAAGCGGCGGCCTTTTCAAAGAGCAAAGTCAAGGAGATGCGGGCTGGTCTGTTGCGGGGATGCAAGCCCAACATTGTTAAGTCCATGTCGGTCCTGGATTTCGCGTCCAGGATTGAAGAAGTTTCTGCCCAGGGAAAGCCTGTGGTAGAGGAGGCCGAACACCAGGCAGGGCAATGGCTGGACCTGGCTATAAAACTTGAAGAGCATGAGCACAATGGCCTCCAATATCCCCCAATGTCCCAATTCGCCTCAGAGTGGGCAGATGCAAGGGTTACCTTGCATATTTACTTCGAAAAGGCAGAGAAGGTGAGGGCTGCCAGAAAGATGCTGAACGCATTAGAACATGAAAAGGACATCTGCCTGGCCCCCTTTCACACTCTGTCCGAACAAGGGTGCCCGAGCTTCGTCGAAAATGGCGAGTTTCTCGCCATTGAACAGGTAAAGAAGAATTGGCTGTCTTTTGAGGCAGACACAGCAGAGATTGATGGCTGGACAGAGCCAATTCAGGAAGCTCAGGTCACCCAGATGGTGTCAAAATACTGCAAGATCAACTCCTCCTTCAAGGAGTTGGGAAAAAGATATAACACCATCGACCTGCTCGCGGTTGCTGCATTCCACGCAGCACTAAGAGAGATCAGCGACCTCGGGCCCTTCCAAGCAGCAGTCTGGGACCAAGCCAAGGCTGCATACGAACGCATTCGCAAGTCGGAGGCCGACAGTGGAGAGCACTCAGATTCAGAAGGAGAAACTGAGGAGGCAGCTGCTGGAAGTGAACCTGAAGAAGAGCAGTTGCCCCAAGGGAAACAGCCAGAGCAGCAGAAAGCAGGGGAAGGAAGTTCCTCTGCACCCAATGGATGAAGGCATGGTTCTTTGCGTCGAGGCGAGCTCGACACCCCGCGAGCCGCCAGGAATGTTGCCACATTTTGCACGGGGTGCCATGTTTTCAGTTTCTGTAAGAGAGCTGCTCTTTTCCTTCCCTCCCCTCTCTTTCCCTTTCTTCATTTCTCCCTTTCTCCCTCTTCCTTGCAGTTTCATTCCTCCCTCTTCCCCTTGAATCCCCTTCAGTCAAGTTTCCAGAACAGAGCAGGTTTCCCTGAAAAATTCTAAGTGTCAGGGCGCAACCCGACTTCGCAGCGAAGTCGGAGTGCGCCCTCCAGTTGGAGCGCAGCAGGGAATGCGAAGTGCGCAATGCGACGGGAAGAGGCGAAATCCGACTAAGTGTTCGGGCGCAACCCGACTTCGCAGCGAAGTCGGGGTGCGCCCTTCTTCCTGGGCGCACTTGGGAGCAGTATGGCAGAAAATTGACTAAGTGCTGGGGCGCAACCCGACTTCGCAGCGAAGTCGGGGTGCGCCCCTTGTCCAGGCGCAGTCCGAGCAGCGGTGGAAACCAGCCAAGTGCCGGTGCGCAACCCGACTTCGCAGCGAAGTCGGGCTGCGCCCTTTGACCGGTGCGCAGTAGGGAAAGCAAGCCCAGAAAAATGACTAAGGCATGAAGGCCTCCCCAACTGCGTTGTTTTTCACCTGCGCAACCCGACAGCGCTCTGATCCTGGGCGAAGTTGGATAAACTGCCTTTCAAGGCAGACACGTGTCAATCATCAGCATCCGACAAGTGTCCAACTTCGGGATTCGAGCCAAGACATGACCGAGAAAAGGACAAGCATGGACCGCACTATCTACGCCAGCTGCCACCTTTAAGGCTGATGTGAGGTTCCACCTGCCTCAGCTACCCGCATTCCTGCCGATGTGAAGTTCCACCCAACGCGCTGCCACGTAGCTGTACAGCTTTCAGGGAGACCATGCTGCAGGTACAGTCCTCGCCGACAGAAGTCAGCATCAGCAGCCTCCTCTGCCGCTTTTGTCAGCTAATGTCTTGTCTGGGACTTTGTGCCCGTAATTGTAATCGGGGGGAACTTGGGCTATAAATAGCCACCACATTTTCATTGTAAGTGGTGGAAGGGGAATATCCTGCTAGGGAACCATTGTAGCTGTGCGTTTGCTTCTATATATAAGACATATACTTGGCTCTGTCTACTGCTTTTATCTTGTATGCTGCCTCTCCTTGTCATTTTTGCCTCATGTTTCTTGTATCATTGCTTGCTGTTGTACTGAACTCTGGACTCTGGCATTTGATGGTCAAGTATTCCTGGAATGCATAGATAGAGGATACATAGGATGGATGTTAGTAGCAGTTTCTATAGTTATGTTTTGTATTTATATTGCTGTTAGTAGTGGTGATTGATGCGTTGTCGTGCTGCTTATTCCCCCCACCCAACTCCAATCACATTTGGAATCTCTTTCTGCACTTTTATCTCTTTCCTTGCACTCTTATCTTAAACACTAAAACCCACAGGAAGCCGGCCTTCTCCGGAGATTGGCACGGAAGGCATTCCTTCCTTCCGGCCTTTCAATCTGGTGGGCGAATCTGGGGCGCATTATACCAAATCCTTTCCTCATGGCAGATTCGTAACCAACAGGTTTAACCAATGCCCCTGGGGCTAAATGCATCAAATCATTACATAGTGACTACTTGTAGGCTTACATAAAGACTACATCACATATTCTTGTAGGCTGCCCATAGGCTTACATAAAGGTTACATCACACATTGTCGGACTTGTCCAATAAGGTTAAATTACCAATATTCCAAGAACCCCCATAATCTGAACTAGGTTCCAAGGAGAAAAAACATTAGAAATAATAACATCTTCCCCCATAATGAATGCTCGAATAGGTCAAAGAATGTCCAAGTCTCCCTCACCATTTGGAAGACTGTAGTGTGCTCTAATGGATTGGAATCTTCTAAATATCCTGCTATCTAGAAGACTGTCATTTCCTCCCTTAACAAGAGTGTTGTAGGTCCTGAAGACCAAAATAGGAAACTTCCTCAGACCTACAACACATCCTTGAACAAATACCATGCTCACAAAGAGCTCAAAAGGCCATTTGATCTGAAAAAAGAGCCCAAAATGCTTTCATATGTAAAATTTATGGCCATCGGAAGTTTGGGCCTATTAGCAACAAGATAGTGAAAAATTAAAGCCTCCAAACCATAGAAAAATCTGAAATTAAAAGTTGCCACTTTTCACTTTGATAGGGGGGGGTTCTGCCACACTTGTCTGCCATTGTGCAACTTGGATGAATAATTGGATGCCATGTGTAGTTTGATTGGTTGTCTTCTCCACACACAACCAAGTTTTTCATCCTAGCTAGGTCCATGTTGATTGGCATTTCAACATTGACTACCACATCATCTTTGCTTTCAACAAAGAAGTGTAAGGGTAGGATTTGAACCTTGGTTGACTTGGAGGGGAATTTCTTAGGTTGGATGAGCTAGCGAGGCCAATAGATGAAGGGATGGGATGCAATTGAAGGCACAAAACAAAAGGCTTGAACACGGAATCTCTAGTGACAAGAGGCCATAACAATGGCATGCCAACCAACAAAGCTAGGTGCCTGATTGAGACGGGCATGCACCTCCCTTCTTGAAGAAAAGTGTAGGCAGACAATTTGACATGAATGCATGTTTGCATGGATGTGCAAGTGTGAATGTGTGTGAGTGAATGTATACACATGTATCAGTGTTATATATGAGTTTTTGTATGTGTGTGTTTGTCATGTAGTGTTGTTATGTATGAGGTAGTTGGTGTTAGTAAGTGGGTACAAGAGGTTGGTTACGTAGTTATATAACCATCTCCCCTTTTTGAGTTGCTATTTAGAGATCCCTACATTCATTGCTTTGGTATTTTACCTCATGTGTGTATTGATTGTCCTATCGCTGGTGTTGATAGTGTCGTCATGTGTTGTACGGAAGTGTTGTGTTGATGATGCAAATGATGTTTTGTGTTATTCATGTTGGTAATGTAAATCTCTCTGTATGATTCTTTTTATTGCTTATATTTATGGATTGTCCTTGTTAATGTGCGTTGTTGTTTTGATAATTTCCTATACCTTCAATTTTAAGAATATGAAAATTGTTTTGCTACAAAAAGATGCAATGCTGCCACCCCAAGACGAGAGGGTGTTGGCAAGGGTTGAACGGTAGACCTCTTCAAAACATTTTTGGGACTAAAAAAATTGACTCTTCTTGAAGATGTCCTCATATGTGTAGGCAAGAGGAGAAAAGTGAAAAATGCTGCGTGTGGGATTTGAATCTGTGCTCTTTGCTCTACGAAGCCTTCACATTGCTTGTGCTAGCTAGAGAGGCAACCTAACTAATGAGTTGGGGAAATTCCTTGCTCCTTGGAGACAAGGCTGTTGCTCAAGCCTCTGCACAAAGGTGTTATTGTTGTGGTGAGTAAAAGGACAAAGACCACAAGATTCAAACAAACAACCTTATAAAAAGCACCTCCAACATGCCTGTGTTGGCCAATATGCCCATCCATTGGACTGAGAAGATATCGTAGCCTTGACAAAGCCATTAAAGATGTTAGGAATCTTGAGAAAAATGTTTTTGGAAAAAAAATACTGTCATGGGTGGGACTTGAACTAGGGACGTCTTGCAATATATGGAAAAGTCTTAACTAGCCATGCATTGCTCAATCAAGCTCATAGTGTCGATAGGAAGATGAAAGGAAGCTCGAGTAAATGACCATAATTTGTTCATGATTACAAAAGGAATGTACAAGACTCGGGAACATTTTGCATGCCAAATATGAGGGAACTTGCTTGAATTCATGACCACGGGGATGGAAGCAAAATAACTATGCTAGCCGCAAGAATAGTGAGCTATTTAAGAATAATATTCTAGGGCTGTGACCAAGGTAACTAGGGGTTGGAAAAGGAATATGCCAAAAAAGTGCAGGCAACACTTGATGAAGAGGGCACATGGGGGATTGAACCTTGAACCTCCAACCATAAGTTTTGTAAAAGAAAACTATTAACCACCAGACCTTAGTGCCATGATGAAAGAAGCTCACCTAGCACTCCTTGAAGACACCATGCATTCTCCCAAAACACCCTATCAAATAGGCTGCCAAAAGTGTGATTTGATCACGTGATCTGTTGGTTAGAACTATCAAAAGACATTGTACTAGCCAGACTAGCGCCACAACTAGTCAAGTGTCCATTTTATGTTCTCCTTGAAGAAGCAGGGCACGAGACCAAAAAAATAAAATCTGTAGCTAGCCTCGAACCTACGACCTGTTTGATTTGAGTGCCTCAACATTTTTCCAGTTACCAAGACTTCGAACATGCTAGATGGGAGTAAAGGGGCCGACGGTCCTTGAAGACACTATGCCATTTCTCCCCAAAATTTGCAGGAATGCCTTGAACACATAAGAAGTTTGGCGCCTAAAATATTGACACTAGAAATGTTTGAATTTAATAAATTCAAGGTTTCCCTCCAAAAAGCAAGGGATTTGTTTTGCATTTTGCTAATTATGTCGCGATGTGAAAATTTCCCCTGCGTGACTGAGTGACATGGCTTCAGACCTGCTTTGATACTCATGTCAGATTTCATAATACTTTCTAGAAATGAACATAAGCAAAGGATTGATCATATGCAAAAAAAAATAGAGAAGTGAAATAAAGAAGCTATAGATGAAATTGAAATATAAAAAATGAATGAGAAGAGCGGGGTGCCCTTGGTTACCCAACACTAGATCACATTTATGTCACTATGATGCAATGGATTAGGTGGTTGGGTGGTATTTTTATCGGCACTGTGTGAGGCCAAGGATGTGATGGCACGGCGGACAACTTTCAGAACTAGATTATGGGGCTTGAAAGTTATATTTCAAAGTTGTGCAGCAAGAAATAGGGCACAACAAAAAATGCTTTGTCAGACAATGATGCAAACTCTATTCAAGGATGTAGTAAATGCAAAAATATATTACAAAATATAAGGTCCATGTTTTAAGTAATGCAACATTACAAATGCTTAAGTACATGGGGTGTGTACTCTATTCCAATTTATTGAAAGAAGTAGCAAAACAATTGCTTAGGCATTGGGAACAACATGTGTCTGTAGGTGAGAAAAGGAAACAGAGGGAGACTGAAGGAATAGAAGAAGATAGTTAAAGAAAAAGATTTCTATCCTATGCTTTATACATCATGTACAACAGTTGCAAAGGCAGTTCGAAGGTGAAGTAGTTCAACTTCCAACTGGCCAAGAAGCAGTTTCAAAAACAGTTGAAGAACTGCCCTTTGTGCTTCCTCTATGGGTAGCACTAGTATGTTAAATGACAAACGACTAAAGTGGTCCCGTGCACATCTGGTACTTGGCATTGCAAGATCCTCTATGCAGTCTTATGTTTAATGGTGACACATGGGGTTGGTGGCATAAGTCTTTTTGGCTCTAAGCATTGGCACCTTGGAAATCATTATGTTGAAAGAAGAGTCGGCGTCATGTTGAATTTTGATGCCACATGGAAGCTTGGAGCTAACCTATTTGGTGAAGAATCCCAAAAGGTGACATGGCCTACAAGTTGAAAGTGCTTTGGAGTCATATTTCTTGGGACTCTGAGCAACCCTTGCTTTGCTCAGATCTTTTTTCCCCCTTTGGGAAGCAATGGTCCCCATTGTGTCAGTCTCCAACTATGGAAAAGATTGTTTTAGTTGATCAAGTGTGTACCACTTGGCTTGTGAAGGAAAATGACCCTGCTTTGGAATCGTAAATATGTTGTGTCTTTTGGCGAGTACTTTTGTTTGTGATATCAATCAGTTGGTTGGTTGCTACAAGTTCCAATTGAGTCAGGTCCAAATCTGTTGGATGTTTACTACCACAAGTTCTAGCAAAGGAGGGTGGTACGGCTTGAGGAGCTCTGCATGGAAAACTAGCATTCCACAGTAACATGGAGCCAAACTTTATCTCCAATTCAAAATGTATGTGGAGTTCAGTGTTGATCATGGTGCTCTTTGAACTTTTATTGTTAGCGTTGGAGGATATCCTAGACTTGAGTCTGCATGTTTTGCATCTGTTGTAGAGCTTCTTAGCCTTGCCTACTTCCTTAACCTGTGTTGGTGCCATGATGCCAATTGAGATGTGGAAGGTGATGTTCAATGGGGTGCTAGGCTAGAATCCATAACATGTTTGGAAAGGACTGACTTGTAGAAGAGTGCAAAGCCCTACTATAGGAATGTGGGATATATGGAAAAATCTCATCTCACATGTAAGGATGTTGATGGTTGTACATCTGAAGTAGATTTACTAACACCGTGTTTACAACCTTTGCCTATCCATCGGATAGTGGATGGAAGTTTGTGGAAGATTAGAGATTGTAATCTAGTCAGTTCCAAAGATGGCACTAGAATTCGCTAATGAACCTAAAATTTGTCTGATACAATAGAGATTGGTCAGCCAAGGTGAACCCAATTCTATTGAAAGAGCAAACAAGTGGTCTCATAACCTTGATGCTTTTCTTGCATGGTGCCATGATTGCCATCTTGTTGAATCTCTCTACAATCACAAAGATACAATCATGTTGATGCTTGGTGGTCGACAACCCCGAGAGAAGGTTCATGTTGATGGATTTTCTAGGCCTAGAAGGAACTTGCAATGGTGTAAAGTCCTATCTTCTTGTTTTCTAGTTTCACAATGTTGCATGGCGCATAAGGATGAACATAAAGTTCCACCTCCAGGTGAATGTGAGGCCCAATAGAAATATTGCTATAGTGTTGCAAGTGTTTTGTTGATGCCAAAGTGTCCAACCACCTTGGAGTAGTGAGCTTGCCAAATCAACAATTGACATAGGTTGTCGGAGGGCACACAGTTTCCCAAGATGGTATGACCTGCTTTGGAGGTGATGATCAAGCATTGCCTTGCCTTGTGGCAATTGTTGGTGAATGTCGGCAAAGTCAGTGTGTGAGGGGTATAGCACCTGCCAATCATTAGCGCAATGCCCTCTGGTGTTGAGAATGGTCAAGAATGTTTGTATTGGTGGGCGGCTTACCTTCCTCCTATTGCATGATCTATATAACTTTCAATTTTCCGAAAACCAAAGAGGTGACTCCAAGAATCTGACTCTCCAAACTCTTCTACATCGACAATGATGTCAACTTTCTGTAAGTCTTGTTTACCTAAGCCATTTGGCCACCACAACCTTGGCCTGTAAAAGAAGAGCTGCCAATAGATTCTACATCGGATAGAAACACACTTGAAATTACTAGAGGAAAAAGTCATGTTTTTCAAGAATTTTTCATTTAGTAGCTTGCACAAACTATTACAACCCTAGATATGTGAACTTCAAGGGACTTCCCAGATGAAAGATGATAACCTACAAGATTAATATAATCATGAAAACTTCTCAGTTGCACAAGAATACTTTCAACAAAAATGCATCACCTAAACAAGAAAATATTGTTACTGTATTCCTTTCTTTGATTTTGAATGCTACCTTACTTCTCACAAGAAAACAACAGCAGAATTATGTCGTGTGCAACCCCCAACTGAGATTGCCACTTATCACTCCGGTTTGGTGTTTTGGTTTGGGGTTTGTGTATTTTGCAATATATGAAAGAAAAAAGAAACACACACTGCTGAAATAAAGAAATGCTTCTAACTTTGTTTCTACAGCTCCGGATGCTACTGTTGGTCACGAATCCGCCACGAGGAAATGATTTGCTGCTATTGCGCCCTGGACCCGCGAACGAACGTTGAAAGGCCGGAAGGAAGGGATGCCTTCCGAGCCAATCTCCGGAGAAGGCCGGCTCCTTTTGGGGGGCTTGATTTAAGCTAAAGGGAACAGGAAAGAAATAAATGAACGGAAAGAAATTACAAATATGTCCAAAGGTTGGTGGGGGGAACTAACAGTACGGGAACACACCAATCACCGCTACTTACTGCATACAAACACAGAGCATGACAAGGAACTGCAAAACCTAGGCGTACTTCCGATACACCAAAGCAGCGTATGCACGACTTCAATAGCTCCCTAGCAAACATTCCCTACAAGGAACTAACAACAGGGGATCGTATCAATCACCAGATACTTACACTGACAGGGGTAGAAAGTAAACCTAGAGATGTCAGAGCCAGGTATATGTGTTAGGCAGAGAGTTTAACCGCACAGCTTCAATGGCTCCCTAGCAAACATTCTCTACAAGGAACTAACAGCAGGGGATCACATCAATCACCAGATACGGGCCAGCAACGTCACACATAACTGATGGAACTGCTACCAAATTTATTATGAATGCTTTAAATAATGAAGTACAGAAGGTGCTTTAAGCAAGCAATGCTAGAGGAACCTGATCGCCAAATGCCAAAGTGAATCAACGAGCAGCGACACAGGTGGGCCTAAGGCATTTAATGAAAGACAGCATAAAAGAATAAAGACAGTAGAACAGAACCAGGCATACAGATTGTATTCATAAGCAGAAGCACGGTTACAGTAAGCACAATAGTTCCCTAACAAACATTCCCCTTCCACCACTTACAATGAAAACGTGGTGCCTATTTATAGCCCAAAGTTCCCCCCGTTACATTAATGGGCACAACATCCCAGTCAAACATTAGCTGACAAAAGCAGCCGCGGAACTGCTGATGCTGACCTCTGTCAGTCGGGATCGTACCCTCGGCATGGTCTCCCAGAAGGTTGAACAGCCACGTGGCAGCGCGTTGGGTAGAACTTTATATTGACAGAAATGTGGGTAGTCGAGGCGGTGGAAACTTTCATCGTCTTAAATAAGGCAGTCGACACAGAGTGTGCAGCCCATACTTATCCCTTTTGGTCGGCAGTCTTGGTTCAAATCCCGAAGCTGGACACTTGTCGTATGATGGGTTATGCTATGTGACACATGTCTGCCTTGAAGGGCAGTCTATCTATCTTCGCTTGGGATCGGAGCTCCTTGGGATGCGTGGGCAGAAAACAGTGCAGTTGGGAAGGCCTTCACGCCTTGGTCAAATTCCGGGTTTGTTCCCCTACTGTACACCTGTCAAGGGCGCATTCCGGCTCTGCTGAAAAGTCGGGCTGCGCACAGGTGAACACTGGTGTCTGCCGCTGTACGGACCTGCTCCGACAGTTATCATTCTTCTTTGTCAGCCTGCCAGCCTGCCAGTTACAAGGTGCGCCCAGAAAGAGGGGCAAAGTCGGACTTCGCACCAAAACTGGGCGAAGTGCGCACTTCGCACCAAAACTGGGCGAAGTGCGCACTTCGCACAAAAAACTGGGTTTCCTGGTTCAGCTTCTCGGGGCCATAACTTTTGATCCGCTGACCCGATTGCCTATTATAATATATCGTTGGAAAGCTTGCGAGAAGATCTGCAATAATTAAATATCCAGGGCTCATTTTGTCCATTTTATCGCCCCTATTTATGGCCCGCAAAAACCCGAACACCTCAGCATACCCTGACACTTAGCCATTTTTCAGGGCAAGTGCTGTCAATTTTGAGAAGAATGAGAATGTAGGGAAGAGAGAGAAAGGGGGGAGAAGGAAGAGCAGCTCTCTTACAAAAATTGAAAACATTGCCCCCCTGCAAAATGTGACAACAGCTACCAAATTTGTACAAGAATACCCAGAAATATGAAGGTCTGATATAAACTGGAAATTGCATGTCAACTACAGAAAACTCATTGTTTTGCTCATAACTTTCAAATTACAAACTTCTCCATCAAACTAGTGGCAGTTTTAAACACCCTCTATTGAGACAATGACAATGCAAGCTTGGAAAGCTCCAAAAACAAGGCGTCTCAACACCCAAGTCCCACGTCCCTGTCTGAGTTGTACGGCCAGGCTGGGAAGTTGTACGGCTGCCAAGGACTCTTCCAATCTGCCACAAACTTGACTAAATTCACTCCTATATGAAGCGGCTGGGCTGTATGAGGAAGTATGGTTACAATACAATCAAACCCTAGCTGAATTTTCCCCTTGCACAAGCTGATTTCACCTCAAAATGGTATGGCCTCCTTGTGGGTTGAAGTACAAATAATGTACAGCTGATAATTTCTTCAAACTCTCACAAAAAACATCAATTTGATACTGAAGTATGCCTCCAATTCTGCTCAAAGTCACTCCCAAGGATTGAGAATGCAACTAACCAAAGTAAGGAGATCTTTCACTCTTGCACAATGCAAGCTCTCCTTCAAAGACTCCAAGAGAATACAATTGCCAAAGATCCCTTCAAATGCTCTCACAACCTCTATTTATTCTTTCCTCAAGTTGGGCAATCCCATATGCTGGTGAATGTGGGATAAAAGAAACACTTACATTTCACAATATAAGCCAAGGAAGGGGTCGTCCCTCTTTTCTAGGGAGCAAAAACACATTTAAATAATTTTTAATCAAAGCTTATTATATGACCTTTAAATTAAGTGGTCATAAGGCACCCCTTCATCAAATATATAAGCCCAACATTAATATATTTAACTTTTATATTTAAATATAACATTATAAATCTTTGGGCATTAAAATTATTGCTCTCCCAACATCCAACCACCAAACAACTTACGAAAATGAATACCCATTAAGTCGAAGATACCAGTTATACTTTTCGTTTCCCGAGAATCCAACCCTAACTGACTTACTAAAAATAGTAAGTCTCTGAAAATACTGCCAAAAACGGTCCTGAAAGCTGACAACTGTGAATGCAGATCGTCCAACAATGTCTCCATAACACCTAGTGGTTCCTAAACACTCGACATTGCCTACGGAACCTTATGAATAGGCAAGTCCATATTATGCTCTGTTAGCTGACTAGGATGGGGACATTACAAATTATATACAAGAAGATTGACTAAAAGTTCTATAGTTACATAATATGGATACATGTGAAAATACATTATTTTTCTTTAATTTCACAACATTTTCTAGTTTACTTGTATACAATGTTCTTCTTATCTCCTACAAAGTTCTCTTTCCAAGAATCTTTCCATTTTTTTGCCATAGCAGTGTGTTGCAAACTCCTTGTGTTACAGATAAGGAAGCAATGCTATTATTACTAGCATTGTTCCTAAAGGTTCAATTGAATGCCATTAGATATGAATGAAAAATTGCAATAATTGAATGCCAAGGAATTTTAAGGACGTAAGATGAAGTGGAAGAAAACATAGTAGTATGCAAGGTCAAATGAAGAGGAGGATGAAAACATAGTAATATAATTTGTTTATTTCATTTTGAACATTATGCATTTGTGGTATACAGAGTCTCGAAAGCCAGGCCTCCTCTCCTTAACACACAAAAAAACTTTGCAGCGGCCCAAGAAGCACTTGAAATCACTCCATCCATGTTGGGACCCTTCGTTGACACTCTCCTTGAATGACGATACCCTTCCCATATCTGAAAATGATCCACTAAAATCTATCCTCAAGATCTTCTTTCAATATATGGTTTTGACATCGATTTAACCCTCAACCAACAACATTCACTATGGCAACGGACCCATCTTTCCAAATCCGGTAAGTGTTAATCGACCCTCTATTAAGTTGTGTCTAATGAATTCTTCCCAAGCGTTTGACCAGTGCTTAGAATCCGATAGGTTGTTGAAGCATGTAACGTATCCTGCCCATTTATTCACCTACTTGCTTTGGACGTTCTTGCCTCTAGTTGTCCCTTTTCATGGGTTATATTATATCTTGTAATATGTTGTGTATCTTAGCAATTGTGTATGCCTCACTGTCATCCCAAGGATAGTCCTTTGAAGTTCGGTGCTGTCAATGACATGAACCCTTCTGTTGGCAATCGAATCGGCCTAGATATAGATTTTCTAACTCTACAACACCCTAGACCCACTGCCAAGCATTGAATGGCCGAAGGAAAGAAATGTCCTCCGTGCCAATCTCCAGTAGGGTTGGTTCTGAAAATAAAATAAAAGTGGTTTGTTTGAGATAAGGGTTAGGGAAGATGTGAAAAGAGAAGGAAATTACTGAAAGGAATGGGAAAAGAGGCTAAAAGCCTAAAATACGGGGATAATGAACAGGAAGCACGATACCCAACTTTCACTCGAACCAACAACAATCAAAACAATAGACTTTTAACAAAAATCGACACTAAATCCTCTCACCTGCATAACCCCCAAGGGTACTCCACAATTAATCCTTCACCAATGGCTAAATCCAGAAACAAAATTCAAGCCATATGATGAAGTGACTAACTTAACAGAAATAACATGATAGAAGGCATACACAAAGACAGAAGATTCAAGACCAGAACCAGAAGTCCGTGTTTCAAAAGCAGAATTCAAGATACAGCTGCTTTTCTAGTAGAGATTGTCCATCCTTATTTACAGTGAAAATTCTAGATTTTATAGAGGATTCCACCTCTCAAAACATTAATGCCCAACCACTTCTGCAATGGTGGCAGATAGATTTAATCTAGAACCGACTTAAAAGCATAAATTCTATTTTGCAAATAACTTAGCCTTGAATGCAGAAGGTTCCCCTGATCTACTATGATCGGATGGCTCAGAGCGCAACTTCGGGGTCATCTAGGCAGTCAATGACAATTCTGTGCAGATTTCGTTGCGCTTGGGGCCTGCCTGGAGTTTCACTCCACAAATGGAGCGAAAGTACTTTCGCTCTAGAGGTGGAGCGAAAGCATCTTTTTGGCTTGCTTAGAGTCTTAAACTTACTTTCTGGCCAGCTTTCGCTCCAGAAGTGGAGCGAAAGCACCCTTGGCCTTACCATTGCGCTTTTCTTGAGCTTCGCGCCCTAGGTGGAGCGACAGAGTTTCGCTCCACTAGTGGAGCGACACTACCTCTGACCATGACTTTGACTTGCTTTGCACTTTGACTTTGCAGTTTTCAAGAAGGGGTTTTCTCTCCCTAAGTGGAGCAATAGAGAGTTTCGCTCCACTGGTGGAGCGAAACCATCTTGTGCCTTAGCCAACAATTAGCTTCAAAAAATATTGCCTCCCCGTTCCTCTTAATAGGAACCTTCGCTCCACAACTGGGAGCGAAAACACTTTCGCTCCACCAATGGAGCAAAAGTGCCCCTTCCTTGCGTTCGAAAGGGAAGCATGCTCTCGAAAATTCTTTAAGTCACCAGAAACTGCCACCATATGCGTAGAGTGGAACGAACTTGCAGAAATCAGATTTTAAGTAGAAAACACATCCACAACATCGCCCCATACTAAAACATTCACAATTTTGCATGCAAAACGATAGGAATTGCACAGAAAAACCAGAGAAACCATAGGACTTGAAAGAAAACAGCTTTGAGGAAGAAAGTGAAAAGAGACAACTGGTGAAAACACAACAAACATAACTTAAAATTTTACAAAATGTGGTAGGAAGGCCAACATCTTTGGTAGCTCGCGGGGTATTGAGCCTACCTCAATACAAAGATCCCAGGCCTTATCCTTGGGTTACAGAGTCATCTTCGCTTTCAGTATCCTCGGACTGCTCATTGCTGCTGCCTCGTAGTTCTTCACGTCGGTCCTTTTCCTCTTCTTTCTCTTGCTTGCCTTCTGCCTCCTCGGAATCTAGCTCGCGCGGCTGGGGGAGAAATATTTCTAGAGAGCTCTTAAACACATGTTCGTATACCGCGGAAGCATTGACCTAGTGGTTGAGGCAAAAGGTTGGTTGTTTCTGGAGCTCCAGGATCAGGTAACGGAAGGTCTCAATTCGCTCAATATCAGCAAGATCCAGCCTCCGATTGAACTCCTGCATGCAAGACTCGATAGTGGCATATTTGGCCATGAAAGGCATCACCTGTGAATCTGAAATCGGATCCTCCCAAGTCTCAACGTCTGAGGCGTCGCTGATGAATGCCGCCCATATCGGCCTTAACTCCTCGAGTGGTGGAATGTCTCCTTCATTGTCTATAAAGTCGGGGATGCCGATTTGTGCGAGGGCATTAAAGTATTGCAGTGAAACATCTCTCTCCTGCTCAAGGGCATTTGAGAGCTTACAAGCTTCTTTGGTCAGCTCGAGCTTCGTGAAGAAAGAGCGCAAGGTCATCTTCGTTGTTGCCCAAGATCGAGCCAGGGGGCTCATGGGAGTAAGGTGGGCATCCACCTTTTCAATTTTCTGGAGCTGCGTGGCTAAGTCTAGCCAAAGATCAACATTTGTCTGAGCAACACCTAAAACGAAGCTGCCAGTGGCAACTGCTTCCTGCGCCTCCCTGAATAAAGTTAAAATCATGACTCCTCGTGCAGCTCTTTTCGGGAAATCCGTCAGGAACTGTAGGCGCATCTCCTTGATGCACTCCTTAGAGAATGCGACGGGCTGCGACGTCGTCTCTTCTAACCGGGCCTGCAACTATTGGACCTGAACGCCCAATGTCTGTATCTATTGATCTGCTTGGGCGCGTGCCTTGGAATATTCACCGACCTCTGACTCTAGCGAAACCACACGTCTCAAATACGCGACTTCGGACTCGAGCGTTTCAAGCTATCCCCTCGCCTTTGCTAAGGCTTCCTCAAGCTCCAAATTCTTGGCCTGCATTTTAAAGAATCGTTCCTTGTAGTGCTCGCCATGAAAATATATGGAGCCCATTTCGACTTGAATGTTGCCCATCTTCTGCGTTGTATTAATCCTTGTCACGTCCTCCACGGTATGGCAGTTAGTGTAATCAGCCGGGGTCATCTCTCCAAGGGGCTTCTAAACAATGGGCACCTTCTCTACCGTGTGGAGCTCCATCCTTTTTGGATTTATAATGGACGCCTTCTTAGCTAGCGCCAGAGTCTGCGTCTCTTTCTTTTTGTGGTCCCTTTGCCAGCGCGATGAGCTATGACGCGCCTTGCGAATGCTCTCCGCAGCTGCAAGGTGCTGCGTTATCTCCAACTCTGCCTCGAGTGGGTCCTAAACTCCAAGGATCGGCATGTAAGGAAAGAGAGGAAGCTACGGCTCAAGCTCGGACAGCATATTGGAAACAGGAGGGGAAGCGACTGTGCTAACCCTCAAGGGTGTTTGGGTCCAGACAACAACCGAGGAGATGATGGGCTTAGGCATTAAAAATCAAAGGAAACTAACGCCATGACGACAAAGGGCAGTGAAAGGAAAAATGGATTTATCTCTGCGACGGCGGAAAAGTCAACGATAGGGTCTTCCGAAACAGAGAAAGGGAGGTTGGCAGGTGCAGAGACCGCGAAAGCGTTAAGGCGAGTTGCATAAGACGCGAATGCTGCTGAGGGCGATGAGAGGGCTGGGGAAACCGAAATGCCAAAAACCGTGGAGTGGGGCAGCGAAAGAGAAATAGAAGGGATGGAGAGGCTAGAGGAAACAGGAGCGTCGACTAGGGTTTTAGCCGTTGAGGAAACGACTGCCAAAAAGAGCGAAGAAGAAAGGGAAAAGAGTGAACGCGTACCTTCGGGCTTCGTGATCAAGGGAGCCGAGGAAGTGGAACGCTGCGTGTGTGGATCTTCTCTCTCTTTGGGTTCGTCGGACACTTCAGCCTCTAATTCAATCACTGCCATCTCTCCTTTATGCTTTTCCAAATGCTCCGCAATAGGCTTTTCAGGAGCGTTCGATGGAGGGATTATTGGTGCCACGGAGGAACTCGTTCTAGGGGGCCTTGGAGCGCTGGAGCGCGGCCTCTTTGTTGCGTGCGGTGAGAGAGGCATTTCTGATGCGTTGTCGTTAAGCACATCATTAAATCTCAAAGATCTTATCAATCCAGGGTGGTGTCCAAGGCTGTCTATGATAGAAGGCTATGGCAGAGTACAATTCAGGCATTCAGATTTCAAGCATTTATTGGTGAAGCAGATTTTGGTTTAGCCTTTTGATGTCACACTAAACCTAGTCTGCAGAATGGAAACTGAAATAAATTACAGGAATTGAAAACTAAATATAAATTGCAGAATTTAACAATTAACTACAATTGCAAGAATTGGAAATGGCTGAATTAAAATATAATCTATTTTTGCAGAATTGAAATAACATAATTGAAATTGCTAAATTGAAATGCTGCTGAAATGAAATCCTAAATTACACTTGCAAAATTGAAACCTAGTTTACTCTTGCAGAATGGAAGTGATACTTGGAAATGAAACACCTGTCAATGCCCCTCGCCACAAAAGATCGTCAAGCTTCGCTATAGGAATTGACAAAGAAAATGAAATCTGTTTGAAATTGAAAGTTGCTCGAAACATAAAAATAACAGAACATGGAAAGCAAAGGAAACAAGAAATAAATGTTTAATCTAATTTGTCTGCTGACACACACATAAATGTTGTACACAAACATAATAGAAAACATCAATCACATAATACAAAATAAAAATAAGAAAATGAAATCTGGCAAACAATTTATTAATTTTGCTGCAGCAAAATTACAGATTAAAATCTGCCATAAAATCCCTCCTTCTAGATCTGAAAGTTGGCCCATACTTCCTGATCTAGAAGGAGGTGAAAAGCACTCCTTAACTAATTAACACTCAGAACAGAAAATGATAAAATAATTGCACTTTTATTGATGACAAAACATGCTGAAAATTGTTACAGAAAATTACCGTACAGTCCTAATTGCTGCTATTGAAAACTCTCCTCTATTCTAATTCCTAATTGGCTCAACCAAGGAGGGAGCTGTGTTATTTATATAAATATTTACAACATATCCCATGCTCAAATCAGCCTATGTGCTAATTTACAGTGATTTCCCAATAATTCTGGATCTGAAATAAATGTAAATCTGGACAGTTTGTGTTGCAGTAGTAGTCATTGGCCCTTAGAAAGCATCTTCAGTGGTGGGAGTACGTGGGAGGAGTATAGAAATATCTCACACATCTTTCTCGACTTTAGAATATGCCATTTCTATCTTGCAAACAACTTTCTATTATGCTGTAGTTATTTCCGGGTTTATCCTAGAAGAGGATCAAAATTGATCTTTTCCATGAATGGTGGCTTTGGACGGCAAGGACGACAAAGATAGCTGGGGGATATTTTCCCTTAACCTTCTCAACCTTCTTTCCCTTTTTCCACCATCAAAAAATAGTCAAAAAGCACTTTTTGTTCTTAATCCGGAGCTAAGTGGCTCATTCCAAAGAGACTGTATTTCTCATTCCGAAGATGTCCGCTCATTCCGAAGAGACTGTATTTCTCATTCCGAAGATGTCTGCTCATTTCGAAGATCTTCGGAATGAACAACTGTGTGCTCTTCAAGTGATTTTAGCTGCATTTCTCAAGTGGATTAGCCCTCAGGATCAGATTGCAATAGCCTTCATTCCTCTCCATGTGTGAATTCCATGCCTTGCCTTTCATTGGTAGCTTGCTGGAATTTACATGGTAAATTACTGCATTTTCCAACTCTGCTGCACAGTTGTAAAATATTGGCATTTCTTGCAAATTCAAACAAATTAGAACATGGAAAAATTATTCAAATATCAACATGAAGGAGTACATCAAGTTGCTACTGAATTTATACACTTCATTCACCAAGTAACAATGCTGAAATAGTGCAACAATGCTGCACAATTGTCCCTGCTCTGTTATACCCTATTGCTGCCTATTTAGACCATGTGTGAATGCTTCTAAATTGGTCAGATGTCTTCCGTAGTCCTTCTGAACTCATTCCATCCATATCCTTATGCTTTGCTTGACAACTTCAAGGTGTTCCTATAAAGTGACAGCTTGCTGATTTTTATATGGCTGTTTTTTTCATATTTTTAGATTCATGACAGTCCTAAAATTTTGGCTTCAATGTGGATTTGAAACAAGTTGAAAGGCAGGAAAACATTCAAAAACCATTGAGAAGTTAATGGATATCAGCATACCACATTTGGTTAATTAAAATGCATGTTTTTACTTGCTACTTAATCAAGCAAAATCAGTCACAAAATGCTGAAAATAGTCAAAAACAGAGATATAGTATTCCTAACATAAAATCATGCAAACACTTAACAAATAGTATATTTTAGTCAACTATTTGGCAATTAACTTATCATATGGTAGTCAAATATTGTGCAATAATGAGGCATTTTTGGGCCTCATCGGTTTCCTCAGGTTTTCTCTTTGGGAGGGTGCTCTGCTTCTTATGAGGCGATGGCCCACTCTCTCCAACCAATTGCGAACCACTCAGGACTGCTTTGCCCTTGCCTTGCACCACGTGCTTCTTTACTGCCAGGTCCTCCACTTCGTCAGGGCCTTGTGTGCTTCGAGGCACAATCTCAAAAAATGACGAGGCTCGATAGGTGTCCACGTTTTCATCATACACTGTGGAGAATTTGTCATCCAACGCCTTTGGGTAGTCAAAAGCATTTTGTTATTGTGGACTCTCATGATCCACCACTCAGTGATCTTGTGATCTGACCAATGCTGCAACTTTTCCTTCATCACCTGGAAAACATCCCTAGGAAGCCTCTGCTCTGGGTTGATGGTTGGGTCGTAGTCAATCTCTATGGTGTAAAAGTCATGCCAGGGGGAGAAGGGCACCATCTTGTCAATGTGCCACTCCAAATCATGTCCCGTAGGGTTATTTCGCTAGGCGACGATGTCCGGGCAAGGGTAGCAATGAAGACTTCTCTCCGATGTAATTTCGAAAGACGTCATGCAGATCGTAATTCCAACGTTGGGGGAGCTCAGCTAACCCGAAGTCGTACAACGTTACTGTAAGAATAACGTTTTGGCCACACTGCATCACCTTGATGTCTTCGAACTCGAAGGGCATAGGACATGTGTGCTTCTTCCCTCTTCCTTTCCCGTACGAATTGTTGGTGAAGTCGCATTGTTGGGCAACCTCTAGGGCAAATAGGTACGGTGTGGCGTAGTAGGGCAATAGGAAGGGTTTCTCTGTGAACCCAAAAATTTTGATTACCAAGCCCTTGGTGAGCAGGAAAACGTCTCCCAACTTCTTGTCCACCACTTTGTCTCTCATCTCCGCGAGAACTCGCAATGGCCATAGATCAACTTCAGCGCCGCCCCAAGAAAACTCGGTTAAAATTGTAGTACGACTCATCCCTGGACAAGCCCTTCTTCCAGAGATAGACGGGCAATGCCTTGCCTTCTTCGTCAGACTGATTCTTGGGGATGAAGACAAAGCGTTCATGCAGGTGGTAGAAGAAATACCACGCGAGGAAGGAGCAATGTCCAAACTAATCATCTATGTCACTCTGCATGTAGGATAACGAAAGGTGCATCTGCTACGCCACCCACTTTGCCCAGTCGAAGAAAACTGGTAGGGTATCCGACTTCATCTGGGACGGGAAATAGATTTCGTTATGAAAAATAGACTCCGACATGGACACCTACCAATTGTAAACTATAGTGTCGGGAGAGAGCCCCATCACCCATGCTAGAATCAAATAAATGTCGCGATGCACGAACTCTGTTAGGCGCCTAGGTAATTCGACAAGCTCCCCAGATGAGGGCACTCCTCCCAACTGTTCTCTCATGAACTGGCACATCTGAGGCGTGGGCTGATACCTCTCGCTCTGCTTGGAACTGGTGATATTCCTAGGGAGGATATCAGCCGAGGGTTTCCATCCGCAGGCAAAAGCCTCTCAAACGATATCAGATGTAATGGGAAACAACTTATTCCCATCGGAATCCCACACTGTTCTCGTCTGGGCATCATAAAATTGTGAAATTGCCCACACAAACTCTGGGCAATGATGGACAGGCGAGCACATGTAAAAGAACAGGTGAGAGTGGTAAACTGCAGCCAACGCATTCCCAGCCGAATTTTCTTTAAACGCCCTCTCGACGTTTTGGCGCAGTTCTTCAAGGTCTTTATGCGTCATCAGACATCCTGAAGTCTGAAAAGATTGTCTTCGGGCGGCATCAACTTTACTACCTTTCTCACACGCTTTTGTGGCTTCTTCAAGCCGCTCTCCTTTGGGGGCGTCATCTTTTCCTTGGACACCTCTCTACGCTCCCCATTCTTCTTGTCCATTTCAAACAACGAATTGTTGTGATTCGAACTCTTGCACAGATAAACGATCCGAAAACTACAGGGCGCAAGGGCTACACGGAAACGTTACTGCAATGAAGTGATGAGCACGAAATGGCTCTGGCAAACCCTTATCCAAAGGAGATGACGGTGGAACAAAGGAAGATCATTACGAAATCGACACAATTTACATTGGTGGCACGCTTGTTATACAATATGGGAGAAGACCACATTTTGCGAAGGTATATAATGGAGGATGAAGTACGAAAAACATTGGAGGTACATGAGGGATTGGCTGGAGGCCATATGGGGCCAGATGCAATAGCAAGGAAAGTGTTGTTTGCAGGATTGTGGTGACCCACCCTTTATCACGATGCCAAAGAATATGTGAAGGTGTGTGACACATGTCAGAGAACAAGGAAGCCGTTAAAAAGGGATTTCGTGCCATTACATATTTCTCAACCCCAAGAACTTTTTGAAAGGTGGGGAATGGATTTTGTAGGACTGCTTCGAACAATCCAAAAAGGGAAATGTCGATATATTGTAGTGACTACAGAGTACATGACGAAATGGGTAGAAGCAAGGGCTCTACCAGATAATTCTACAAGAAACACTACTCGCTTCTTGTATGAACATGTTATTACTAGGTTTGGAATTCCCCTATAGTTAACAATTAATAGGGGAGGCCATTTCATCAACGATATTATTCAAAACTTGACTACAAAATTCAAGATCTTTCACTCATTTTCTAGCCCATACTATCCTAGGGTAAAAGGGTAGGCTGAGGCAACGAACAAGGTCCGGGTTTCCATCATGTACAAGACATGCGGTGTGGAGGACACCGAATGGGAAGAATGATTGCTAGTCGTCCTATGGGTGTACATGATAACTTTTAAGCCAACAACGAATCACACACCCTTCCAGTTAATGTATGGACAGGAGAGGATCGCACCAGTTGAATTCCTGGTACCTAGTCTGAGAATAACAAGGGACCCTAACACTCCATACCCAAGTCCCAACCTTGAACGAAGAAGGCAAAAGGACGAAGCTCGAAGTCAACAAACCAGGGTACGATTCCTCGAAATGGTTCAAGTAATTGAAATTAATGAACCATTAATACCTCAAGAGGAGAAGGAAGAAAGAATGGAAGATAATTAAAATGGTGATAAAGAACCAATAGGAATACCACAAGAGATATTGAAGGTACAAGAATATCGAGCCACTGCGGACAATTGAGAAGACAGAGAAAAGAAGTTAGGAGGTTGCAAAGAAGAGTGCAAGAAACATCTAGGTGGCCTATGCACATAGCAAGAGAAGGGGATGATTCAAACACTAACTCCACCTTCTTAAATCAATATAGAAGTGCACTAGCACAATGTGAACCATAGAGACACTTTGAAGAGGCAAGGTGGCATAGACGATTGTTGCGGGCGGATCGGAGGTTGAGAATTCTAAGGCAATTGTCACCAGGAACCCAAAATCGCAAAGGACAACCTACGAGAGCAGAATCAAGTGATCAAGTAAGAAATAGAGGTAACTTGAGTAATCCAAGGAGTTCGATAGGACTTCTAGGTAACCCTAGTATACCTAACCAACAGGGAGTTTGGGTGATCTCCTTCCCAGTAGCTCGAGGGAGAGAAATTCTCTTCCTACTACCCATAGGCCGAATGGTCAACAAAATAGACCACCAAGACTATTTGTAGATGTAATACAAAACAACCAACAACCAGGAGTTTATGGCGATGGACCACTAGGTCTACCTAGTCGAGCTCATGGAAACCGAAGACGTCTCAAACAACTGAAGATCTAGAATAATCCCTGATAGTTGGGAGTTCAATAGTCCAATTGAAGGGAGATTCAGTCAAAAATAAGGGGAGGACATTTTGAACAATTTCGAGGAAGACAAGGATTCCAAAATAGAGACCAAGCACACAAGGACTCTAGTTCCAAGTTTGATACGCTAAGAAGAAAAAAAATCAGAAGGCATGAGGCAACCCCATAGGAAGGAGACAACCTACAAACAGGATGATAGTTTACCATTAGAATGATGGCAGACACAATCGTCATTGCAACGTCAAAGCATGTAGCCATTATGCAGATGACAGAACACCGATCTATCAGGATGACGACAGGGTAAAGATTCATCATGATAGACAAGACATTCGTCATGATGATGGCAGACAGGGTATCCGTCATGATGATGGTAGACAGGGTATCCGTCATGATGTCGACAGTGGAGCAGATCATCGGTCCTTTCACCATCTGTCAATGGAAACAAGATGCCAAAAACAAGAAGAGGACATGACAGATTGGAGTATTACGAGGACGTAATATAATTGACAAGAAGAACAGCAACCGGAAACACCTCGAAGCCGAGGGAATTGTCAGAATCGACAACAGACGGTCTCGATTTATGATGATGATGACTCAACAAGTGAGGATACCCACAATCATCGATAGGAGGAAGCATCGACAAAGACATTGGAGGTTTGCATAGGAATCACTATGCGCTTCACACGACGTCGATGACACATGGGAAAACCCAAAAAAAAACCATGAAAAAGACAAAAATAGAAAATGGACGACAATTGCATGCAAGGTGGTGCACATACGGCAGTTTGAGCATGCAGTGGCGGTTGTTGGACGGTTGTATGGGTGGAAAATGTAGTAGGCAAGAGATTATAAATAGGATGGCCAAGGAGAGGAATGTTCATTATAGGCAGCGCAGGGGAAAGCATTCGCAAAAGCGAGAGTTGGAGATTTGCTACCAAAAACTTATCTGTGCATCAACAATTTTCACACTAGACAGAGAATGCCATTAAAGCCATAGAAAACCGGTAGACAGTAAGGATTTGTGAAGATCTACAACAATTACCCATGCATTTGAAAGATATTTCTGCTCACACATTCACAGTCGTGCGCATTGAAGGAAGATTGCATCCAAACAAAAGAGCGTAGCCTGTAGGGGACATAGACAAGGGATGTATGGGCTACTGAAATAAGTTGGCAAAAGTCCGTGCTTGCAAAGAATCATCAATCACCTACCGTCAGCTAATAGCATTGCCATCGAAGAAGTCGGCCACAGTAGATTACCATCAAGTTGGTTGGAGAGTGTCATTAGGAAGGACGAATTGTCATTACATAGGTCAGCAAGGAGAGTGTCCTCAGGAAGGACGGATTACCGTTAGATAGGTCGACAGGGAGAGTGTCGTCAGGGAAGACAAACTGTCGTCAGATTGGTCGGCAAGGAGCGTGCCATCATTCAAGTTGACTGTGGATGTAGTGCCATTAGGCGAGTCGATTGCAAATTTGTCGATAAGGAGGTTGTCGTCATTCAAGTTGGCTGAGGAACATTTTGCTGTCATTCGAGTCAGTTGGGAAGGATTGTCGTCAATTTGAGGAGGCTGCCATCATAAAATAGTATCATCACACATTGGAGGAATTAGCAAACTAAAATTTCTCCCACTATTAGAAGAAGATGGCCGATGAAAATGAGTAGAAGTCGTCCAATTCAAACCAAATTGACTAATGCAAAACAATCTGGGAGAGATAAAGGACATGAAGCACCGCGACAAGTACCATTGGAGTCAATATCTGAAAAATGACTCCGCCATCACCAAGAACATTCCCGCACTAGTGAGGAAGCACGCGCACAAGTAACAGATCCTAAGGAAGGGCGAACTCAGGTAAAGTAGATGCGCTCACAAATAATAGTTCCAGATCCAAAATAAAATGAGGTTTGACAATCGGAGCGAGAATAGATACTGCTCAAGGATATTACTTGGATCCATGCTATTGGAGACTATTGTAGGCAGTGGTGGGAGCAAACACCACCAGAAGATGCAATCAAGCAAAAGATCAAAGAGGTAGGTGTACATTTGATCTTGCAAGTCCCTAACTTCGACAAGGAATTCTATAAGGAATACCTGTTGCAAATTTTGCTAACATATGATCCTTCCAAGTATACCAGCATGGTCCAAGTGGGAGAAAGAGAGATATGTGTGGTATCCATAGTCGAAAGTTTCAAAAGGACATTCAGACTGCCTAAGGGAGGACATCCAATAGTGAATGAATGAGTCGATTCCAAGAAAAGTTGACAATTAATTCAGTGTCACGGCTTTGAAGAAGGATGAGATTGACGCTTTGATGTCGCATGGAAGCCACGGGTAAAACCAACTCAATTGAAATAAAAGGGACTACAATGTATTATGAATGTATTGATGTCCATATAGTTTGGAGAGCATAGAGCGTCAAAATTGCCTATTTTGTTGATACTCTTTTTGCAAGGCATTGAACAAGGTGTAGCTTATTATTGGGAAACCTACTTGGCGACATGTATCCAAAATTTTTTGATGCATACAACCAAGAACTTCTCAATGGTTTTCCACGCAATCGACTTGTTTTTGGATGTTGTATACAAGGCAGGAGTGGAGATTCCCGGATTGGACCCTCCTAAAGCTTTACCGGAGTTAGCATCGACAATTTTGAGGTGGATGGATGCCAAACCACAACTGAAGAAGAATACTCCAAATAAAAAACAAAGACTAAAACAACAGTTCAACAAAGTCTCACTTCAATAAGGGCCAATCGAGGAATCAAAAGGGGAGGAAGCTGCAACACCAACAAGGAAGAGGAGGAAGTTTGTGCCACTAGTACCATCACCATCACAGTCACCAAATTCCATTCAGAGGATGACAGTAGAAAAGATTGCCAAAAGTCAAGTTGTGGTGCGCAAGATTGAGCATTGTAACAAACATAGACAATACCACTGCAAAGGTTGAGGGGGATACAAGAAGAGGATTTTGAGATTCCGAAACCTAATACGACAGTACATCCAGAAGGAACCGGTAGTGGTGTTCTTATTGGACCTTCGAAATTTTTGGCAGAAGCACAAGTTCATGAATCCTTGGCATCACCTATTGTACCCCTTGAGTTTTAATACGAGAAGACCTCAGTTACGCAAACATTATGAGCTCATTCATTTGAAGATATTATCGTTGCTATAGAAGCAAAGAAGATGAGGCACATAAAGATCATGTCACTAGTTAATACCCAATGTGAACACTGGCTCTGACATCAAACATGGGCTAATCTCACAGGCTTGCTATCCTCCAACAATCTCACATGTCAGCTAGATCCAAGTAAGGGGTTTGACCGTATGAAAATATCAATAACCCCTCTTTAGGCTTAACCTATTACAAGACAAAGACTAACATACTTTCCTAGAATAGGTAAGCATTTACCTTAATATCTCTATTAATGCCACATAGACACTGACGTGAGCAAAAACATACAAAACCCATTACTAGGCTAGTATTAATGATCACTTTCCAAAACAATCAAGGAGGCCTCTGCATAGGTGCAAAAAAGGGTATCTTATGAGAAAATAATGTCCAGCTAAGAGAAGAAATGAATAAACTCAATGCCAAGTCTCCATGCTCATCGCTTATTATAAAACGTTAGAATAAACTATCATTAAATCAAATCTCTGATAGCACACACTCCAAGTTACAAAATACTGTAATGTCCTTTTTGTTGGAACTCAACAAAACCTAGCAGAAAACAATGTTTTCTTCCAAACAAATAATTTTTACTTAAATAAAATGCAAATATTTAATTTCGGGATTACAAAACTATGCAAGAATTTGCCAAATCACACCCACAATACGAAATTGCATTAAATCTGAAGAGCAATGACAATTACATGAACAAATATGAACAAATCACATGTAGAACAACTCACAATACATTAAATCTAGCTGCAAACTGTTAAGGGACTGGAATTTGCTTTGAAACCCTTTTGATCTGCCTTGAAAACCCTCAAACATGCAAAACAAGGCCTCCTAGAGGCTGATGTCACCCTTCTAGGGTTACAAGAAGCTGCAACACACCAAAACACTGCTGAACTACGATGCCACGAGTACCATGCTGGCTATCCACCGATTCTTCTACACCGCCAAACACCGAAACCGGCCAAATCACACCGCACACAAACACTCGAAACCCTAGCTGCTAACTCCACTAAAGCTCTATAGCAAACCCTAGGTAGATTTGCCTCTCAAAACTAAGGGATCAGCTCTTAGATCCAATCAAATAGCAAGGGCCATCACTTGTCTATCTGATTAGGGCTTCCTAAAAAGAGCGATCATCACCAATACTCAAAAAGGAGCAAGGATCAGCCTTGTCTCCACAAGAATCACTTGAATCCTCCAAACTCACAATAACATAATCAAAAGCATCCCAAAATGAAACGTTGAGCCTCCTTATAAAGCCTTTTCTTCTAATTTTTCGTTGACACTTACCTAGGCACTTAAAATCACTTAAGGCCTTTATTTAAAAAATAAAAGATGAAATAACTAATATTAAGTCTCCTAACACGTTATCCCCCTTCCACACAACGGCCAAATATAAATATTTACAAGTGAAAGAGATATTCTTTATTTATTTAATTTTGGCTCATCACAAGTCCACCCTCCTCAAATTGCTTGTCCTTAAGCAATTGCAAAGCTGGGTGGGCAAGAATTTCCTGTTTTTCCCATGTGGCATCCTCAAGTGGCAATCCCCTCCATTTCACTAGATAGTCTTTGATGACTCTATGCCTTAGTCGCTTCTCCGTTGTCTCCAAAATGGTTTCAGGTTCAAGTATCAACTGTCCTTCATCATCCAAAGGAGGCAACTCCAAAAAAGGTTGTACATGCTGCCCTAGTGCTTTCTTGAGACATGAGACATGGAAGACATTATGAATTCTGCTATTTTCAGGAAGTTCCAATGCATATGCAACCTCCCCAATCCTACTCACGACTCTATAAGGGCCATAAAACTTGGGTTTTAACTTTTCTGAACCACTTTTCTTTAGTGAGGACTGTTTATATGGCTGTAGTCTAACGTAAACCATGTCACCTACCTCAAAATGACGCTCAGCTATTTTCTGGTCAGCATACTTTTTCTGCTGTGTTTGAGCCATTTGAATGTTGTCTTTGAGGGCTTTCATGATGTTTTGATGTTCCTCAATGAAATCCTTTGCCTTAGGGACCCTACTATCATTGAACAACAAGTCAATGAAGTTTGCAGCATCATAACCATAAAGAGCTTTGAATGGTGACATTCTGATAGATATAAGATAAGAGGAATTATAACAGAATTCACCTAAGTGCAGCCACTTAATCCATGCATGTTGTTGACTAGAAACATAGTTTCTCAAGTATCCTTCCACCCATTTATTGACTATTTCTGTTTGCCTATCTTTTTGTGGGTGGTAGCTTGTGCTAGGGGTCAATTTAGTGCCACATAACTTGAATAGTTCTTGCCAAAACATGCTTAGGAACTTGCTGTCCCTATCACTCACTATTGTTTTTGGTAAGCCATGCAACTTGAATATTTCTTTGAAAAACATATCAGCAACCTGTATGGCTGTGTATGTAGATGAAATTGCATGGAAATGAGCAAATTTTGTGAGTCTATCCACAACTACAAATGAACCCTAAGCGCTTTACAAATTATAGAGTATGCCCTGCTAGGATAAACCCAGAAATAATTGCAGCATAATAGAAAGTTGTTTGCAAGATAGAAATGACATATTCTGAAGTGGAGAAAGATGTGTGAGATATTTTTAGACTCCTCCCATGTACTTCCACCACTGAAGATGTTTTCTAAGGGCCAATGACTACTACTGCAACACAAACCGTCCGCAGTTACATTTATTTCAGATCCAGAATTATTGGCAAATCACTGTAAAGTAGCACATAGGCTGATTTGAGCATGGGTTATGTTGTAAATATTTATATAAATAACACAGCTCCCTCCTTGGTTGAGCCATTTAGGAATTACAATAGAGGAGAGTTTTCAATAGTAGCAATTAGGACTGTACAGTAATTTTCTGTAACAGTTTTCAACATGTTTTTTCATCAATAAAAGTGCGGTTATTTTATCATTTTCTGTTCGAGTGTTAATTAGTTAAGAAGTGCTTTTCACCTCCTTCTAGATCAGGAAGTATGGGCCCACTTTCAGATCTAGAAGGAGGGATTTTATGGCAGGTTTTAATCTGTAATTTTGTCGCAGTAGAATTAATAGATTGTTTGCCAGATTTCATTTTTTTGTTTTTATTTTGTATTATGTGATTGATGTTTTCTATTATGTTTGTGTGCAACATTTATGTGTGTGTCAGCTGACAAATTAGATTAAACATTTATTTCTTGTTTCCTTTGCTTTCCATGTTTTGTTATTTTTATGTTTCAACAACTTTCAATTTCAAGCAGATTTCATTTTGCTGTCAATTCCTATAGCAAAAGCTTGACCACCTTTTGTGGCAGGGCATTGATAGGTGTTTCATTTCTAAGTATCACTTCCATTCTACAAGAGTAAACTAGGTTTCAATTTTGCAAGTGTAATTTAGGATTTCATTTCAGCAGCATTTCAATTTAGCAATTTCAATTCTATTATTTCAATTCTGCAAAAGTAGATTATATTTTAATTCAGCCATTTCCAATTCTTGCAATTGTAGTTAATTGTTAAATTCTGCAATTTATATTTAGTTTTCAATTCCTGTAATTTATTTCAGTTTCCATTCTGCAGACTAGGTTTCGTGTGACACCAAAAGGCTAAACCAAAATCTGCTTCACCAATAAATGCTTGAAATTTGAATTCCTGAATTGTACTCTGCCCTAGCCTTCTATCGTAGACAGCCTTAGACACCACCCCGAATTGATAAGATCTTTGAGATTTAATGATGTGCTTAACGACAACGCATCAGAAACGCCTCTCTCGCCGCACGTAACAAAGAGGCCGCGCTCCAGCGCTCCAAGGCCCCCTAGAATGAGTTCCTCTGTGGCACCAATAATCCCTCCATCGAGCGCTCCTGAAAAGCCTGTCGCGGAGCATTTGGAAAAGCATAAAGGAGAGATGGCAATGATTGACTTAGAGGCTGAAGTGTCTGACGAACCCAAAGAGAGAGAAGGTCCACACACGTAGCGTTCCACTTCCTCGACTCCCTTGATCATGGAGCCCGAAGGTACGCGTTCACTCTTTTCCCTTTCTTCTTCCCTCTTTTTGGCAGTTGTTTCCTCAACGGCTAAAACCCTAGTCGCCGCTCCTGTTTCCTCTGGCCTCTCCATCCCTTCTATTTCTCTTCCGCTGCCCCACTCCGCGGTTTCTGGCATTTCGGTTTCCCCAGCCCTCTCATCGCCCTCAGCAGCATTCGCGTCTTATGCAACTCGCCTTAACGCTTTCGCGGTCTCTGCACCTGCCAGCCTCCCTTTCTCTGTTTCGGAAGACCCTATCGTTGACTTTTCCGCCGTCGCAGAGATAAATCCATTTTTCCTTTCACTACCCTTTGTTGTCATGGCGTTAGTTTCCTTTGATTTTTAATGCCTAAGCCCACCATCTCCTCGGTTGTTGTCTGGACCCAAACGCCCTTGAGGGTTAGCACAGTCGCTTCCCCTCCTGTTTCCCATATGTTGTCCGAGCTTGAGCCGTAGCTTCCTCTCTTTCCTTACATGCCGATCCTTGGAGTTCAGGAGCCACTCGAGGCAGAGTTGGAGATAACGCAGCACCTTGCAGCTGCGGAGAGCATTTGCAAGGCGCGTCATAGCTCATCGCGCTGGCAGAGGGACCACAAGAAGAAAGAGACGCAGACTCTGGCGCTAGCTGAGAAGGCGTCCATTATAAATCCAAAAAGGATGGAGCTCCACACGGTAGAGAAGGTGCCCATTGTTTAGAAGCCCCTTGGAGAGATGACCCTAGCTGATTACACTAACTGCCATACCATGGAGGACGTGACAAGAATTAATACAACGCAGAAGATGGGCAACATTCAAGTCGAAATGGGCTCCATATATTTTCATGGCGAGCACTACAAGGAACGCTTCTTTAAAATGCAGGCCAACAATTTCGAGCTTGAGGAAGCCTTGGCAAAGGCGAGGGGACAGCTTGAAACGCTCGAGTGCGAAGTCGCGTATTTGAGACAACGTGTGGTTTCGCTAGAGTCGGAAGTCGGTGAATATTCCAAGGCACGCGCCCAAGCAGATCAACAGATACAGACATTGGGCGTTCAGGTCCAATAGTTGCAGGCCCGGTTAGAAGAGAGGACGTCGTAGCCCATCACATTCTCTAAGGAACGCATCAAGGAGATGCGCCTACAGTTCCTGACGGATTTCTTGAAAAGAGCTGCGCAAGGAGTCACAATTTTAACTGTCTTCAGGGAGGCGCAGGAGGCAGTTGCCACTGGCAGCTCCGTTTTAGAAGCTGCTCAGACAAATGTTGATCTTTGGCTAGACTTAGCCACGCAGCTCCAAAAAATTGAAAATGTGGATGCCCACCTTACTCCCATGAGCCCCCTGGCTCAATCTTGGGCAACAACGAAGATGACCCTGCGCTCTTTCTTCACGAAGCTCGAGCTGACCAAAGAAGCTTGTAAGCTCTCAAATGCCCTCGAGCAGGAGAGAGATTTTTCACTGCAATACTTTAATGCCCTCGCACAAATCGGCATCCCTGACTTCACAGACAATGAAGGAGACATTCCACCAC
Source organism: Wollemia nobilis (assembly GCA_028583015.1). Taxonomy (NCBI): domain Eukaryota; kingdom Viridiplantae; phylum Streptophyta; class Pinopsida; order Araucariales; family Araucariaceae; genus Wollemia; species Wollemia nobilis. Next base: position 4,444,174 of record JAQPPZ010017086.1, read on the forward strand.
TCGAGGAGTTAAGGCCAATATGGGCGGCATTCATCAGCGACGCGTCAGACGTTGACACTTGGGAGGATCCGATTTCAGATTCGCAGGTGATGCCTTTCATGGCCAAATATGCCACTATCAAGGCTTGCATGCAGGAGTTCGACTGGAGGCTGGATCTTGTTGATATTTAGCGAATTGAGACCTTCCGTTACCTGATCCAGGAGCTCCAAAAACAACCAACCTTTTGCCTCAACAACTAGGTCGATGCTGCCACGGTATACGAACATGTGTTTAAGAGCTCTCTAGAAATATTTCTCCCCCAGCCGCGCGAGCTAGATTCCGAGGAGGCAGAAGGCAAGCAAGAGAAAGAAGAGGAAAAGGACCGACTTGAAGAACTACCAGGCAAGCAGCAATGAGCAGTTCGAGGATACTGAAAGCGAAGATGACTCTACAACCCAAGGATAAGGCCTAGGATCTTTGCATTGAGGTAGGCTCAATACCCCGCGAGCTACCAAAGATGTTGGCCTTCCTACCACATTTTGTAAAATTTTAAGTTGTGTGCAGTTTTGGGAGTTATTATTGTAAAACTTATTTTTTTCCATAAAAAATGGTTAAAATGTTGTTATGTTTGTTGTGTTTTCACCAGCTGTCTCTTTTCACTTTCTTCCTCAAAGCTGTTTTCTTTCAAGTCCTATGGTTTCTCTGGTTTTTCTGTGCAATTCCTATCGTTTTGCATGCAAAATTGTGAATGTTTTAGCATGGGGCGATGTCGTGGATGTGTTTTCTACTTAAAATCTGATTTCTGCAGGTTCGTTCCACTCTACACATATGGTGACAGTTTCTGGCGACTTAAATAATTTTCAGAGCATGCTTCCCTTTTTGAACGGAAGGAAGGGGCACTTTTGCTCCATTGGTGGAGCGAAAGTGTTTTCGCTCCCAGTTGTGGAGCTAAGGTTCCTATTAAGAGGAGGGGGAGGCAATATTTTTTAAAGCTAAGTCTTGGCTAAGGCACAAGGTGGTTTCGCTCCACTAGTGGAGCGAAACTCTCTATCGCTCCACTTAGGGAGCGAAAACCCCTTCTTGAAAACTGCAAAGTCAAAGTGCAAAGCAAGTCAAAGTCATGGTCAAAGGTAGTGTCGCTCCACTAGTGGAGCGAAACTCTCTGTCGCTCCACCTAGGGCGCGAAGCTCAAGAAAAGCGCAATGGTAAGGCCAAGGGTGCTTTCGCTCCACTTCTGGAGCGAAAGCTTGCCAGAAAGTAAGTTTAAGACTCTAAGCAAGCCAAAGAGATGGTTTCGCTCCATCTTTGGAGCGAAAGTACTTTCGCTCCATTTGTGGAGCGAAACTCCAGGCAGGCCCCAAGCGCAACGAAAGCTGCACAGAACTGTCATTGACTGCCCAGCTGACCCCGAAGCTGCGCTCTGAGCCATCCGATCATGGTAGATCAGGGGAACCTTCTGCATTCAAGGCTAAGTTATCTGCAAAATCGAATTTATGCTTTTAAGTCGGTTCCAGATTAAATCTATCTGCCATCATTGCAGAAGTGGTTGGGCATTAATGTTTTGAGAGGCAGAATCCTCTATAAAATCTAGAATTTTCACTATAAATAAGGATGGACAATCTCTACTAGAAAAGCGATTGTATCTTGAATTCTCGCTTTTGAAACACGGACTTCGGTTTTGGTCTTGAATCTTTTGTCTTTGTGTATGCCTTCTATCATGTTATTTCGTTAAGTTAGTCACTTCGTCATATGGCTTGAATTTTGTTTCTGGATTTAGCCATTGGTGAAGGATTAATGCTGGAGTACCCTTGGGGGTTATGCAGGTGAGAGGATTTAGTGTCGGTTTTTGTTAAAAGTCTATTGTTTTGATTGTTGTTGGTTCGAGTGAAAGTTGGGTACCATGCTTCCTGTTCATTATCCCCGTATTTCAGGCTTTTAGCCTCTTTTCCCATTCCTTTTAGTAATTTCCTTCTCTTTTCACATCTTCCCTAATCCTTATCTCAAACAAACCACTTTTATTTTATTTTCGGAACCAACCCTACTGGAGATTGGCATGGAGGACATTTCTTTACTTCGGCCATTCAATGCTTGGCAGTGGGTCTAGGGTGTTGTAGACTTAGAAAATCTATATCTAGGCCGATTTGATTGCCAACAGAAGGGTTCATGTCATTGACAACACCGAAATTCAAAGGACTATCCTTGGGATGACAGTGAGGCATACACAATTGCTAAGATACACAACATATTACAAGATATCATATAACCCATGAAAAGGGACAACTGGACGCAAGAACGTCCAAAGCAAGTAGGTGAATAAATGGGCAGGATACGTTGCATGCTTCAACAACCTATCGGATTCTAAGCACTGGTCAAACGCTTGGGAAGAATTCATTAGACACAACTTAATAGAGGGTCGATTAACACTTACCGGATTTGGAAATATGGGTCCATTGCCATAGTGAATGTTGTTAGTTGAGGGTTAACTCGATGTCAAAACCATATATTGAAAGAAGAGCTTGAGGATAGTTTTTTAGTGGATCATTTTCAAATATGGGAAGGGTATCGTCATTCAAGGAGAGTGTCAACGAAGGGTCCCAACATGGATGGAGTGATTTCAAGTGCTTCTTGGGCCGCTGCAAAGTTTTTTGTGTGTTAAGGAGAGGAGGCCTGGCTTTCGAGACTCTGTATACCACAAATGCATAATGTTTAAAATGGAATAAACAAATTATATTACTATGTTTTCATCCTCCTCTTCATTTGACCTTGCATACTACTATGTTTTCTTCCACTTCATCTTACGTCCTTAAAATTCCTTGGCATTCAATTATTGCAATTTTTCATTGATATTTAATGGCATTCAATTGAACCTTTAGGAACAATACTAGTAATAATAGCATTGCTTCCTTATCTGTAACACAAGGAGTTTGCAACACACTACTATGGCAAAAAAATGGAAAGATTCTTGGAAAGAGAACTTTGTAGGAGATAAGAAGAACATTGTATACAAGTAAACTAGAAAATGTTGTGAAATTAAAGAAAAATAATGTATTTTCACATGTATCCATATTATGTAACTATAGAAATTTTAGTCAATCTTCTTGTATATAATTTGTAATGTCCCCATCCTAGTCAGCTAACAAAGCGTAATATGGACTTGCCTATTCATAAGGTTCCGTAGGCAATGTCGAGTGTTTAGGAACCACTAGGTGTTATGGAGATATTGTTGGACGATCTGCATTCACAGTTGTCAGCTTTCAGGACCATTTCTGCAAGTATTTTCAGAGACTTACTATTTTTAGTAAGTCGGTTAGGGTTGGATTCTCAGGAAACGGAAAGTACGACTGGCATCTTCGGCTTAATGGGTATCCGTTTTCGTAAGTTGTTTGGTGGTTGGATGTTGGGAGAGCAATAATTTTAATGCCCGAAGATTTATAATGTTATATTTAAATATAAAAGTTAAATATATTAATGTTGGGCTTATATATTTGATGAAGGGGTGCCTTATGACCACTTAATTTAAAGGTCATATAATAAGCTTTGATTAAAAATTATTTAAATGTGTTTTTGCTCCCTAGACAAGAGGGACGACCCCTTCCTTGGCTTATATTGTGAAATGTAAGTGTTTCTTTTATCCCACATTCACCAGCATATGGGATCGCCCAACTTGAGGAAAGAATAAATAGAGGTTGTGAGAGCATTTGAAGGGATCTTTGGCAATTGTATTCTCTTGGAGTCTTTGAAGGAGAGCTTGCATTGTGCAAGAGTGAAAGATCTCCTTACTTTGGTTAGTTGCATTCTCAATCCTTGGGAGTGACTTTGAGCAGAATTGGAGGCATACTTCAGTATCAAATTGATGTTTCTTGTGAGAGTTTGAAGACATTATCAGCTGTACATTATTTGTACTTCAACCCACAAGGAGGCCGTACCATTTTGAGGTGAAATCAGCTTGTGCAAGGGGAAAATTCAGCTAGGGTTTGATTGTATTGTAACCATACTTCCTCATACAACCCAGCCGCTTCATATAGGAGTGAATTTAGTCAAGTTCGTGGCAGATTGGAAGAGTCCTTGGCAGCCGTACAAGTTCCCAGCCTGGCCGTACAACTCAGAGAGGGACGTGGGACTTGGGTGTTGAGACGCCTTGTTTTTTGGAGCTTTCCAAGCTTGCATTGTCATTGTCTCAATAGAGGGTGTTTAAAACTGCCACTAGTTTGATGGAGAAGTTTGTAATTTGAAAGTTATGAGCAAAACAATGAGTTTTCTGTAGCTGACATGCAATTTCCAGTTTATATCAGACCTTCATATTTCCGGGTATTCTTGTACAAATTTGGTAGCATCCGGAGTTGTAGAAACAAAGTTAGAAGCATTTCTTTATTTCAGCAGTGTGTGTTTCTTTTTTCTTTCATATATTGCAAAATACACAAACCCCAAACCAAAACACCAAACCGGAGTGATAAGTGGCAATCTCAGTTGGGGGTTGCACACTACATAATTCTGCTGTTGTTTTCTTGTGAGGAGTAAGGTAGCATTCAAAATCAAAGAAAGGAATACAGTAACAATATTTTCTTGTTTAGGTGATGCATTTTTGTTGAAAGTATTCTTGTGCAACTGAGAAGTTTTCATGATTATATTAATCTTGTAGGTTATCATCTTTCGTCTGGGAAGTCCCTTGAAGTTCACATATCTAGGGTTGTAATAGTTTGTGCAAGCTACTAAATGAAAAATTCTTGAAATCCATGACTTTTTCCTCTAGTAATTTCAAGTGTGTTTCTAGCCGATGTAGAATCTATTGGCAGCTCTTCTTTTACAGGCCAAGGTTGTGGTGGCCAAATGGCTTAGGTAAACAAGACTTACAGAAAGTTGACATCATTGTCGATGTAGAAGAGTTTGGAGAGTCAGATTCTTGGAGTCACCTCTTTGGTTTTCGGAAAATTGAAAGTTATATAGATCATGCAATAGGAGGAAGGTAAGCCTCTTAGACATCAATGATGGCACTGGGTGCACAACCTGCACTGTGATAGGTTGTAATTAACATTGATTGTAAATTGTCTTATTTTCCGAGGTTGTAATTAACATTGATTGTAAATTGTCTTATTTTCCAATGTTGCTTCTGATATTACAGACTATTTTAAGTAAATGGAGAACCTGTATTTATCTGTGGGGGAAACTGGATACTTTCTGATGGTCTGCAACGGCTTTCGAAGAAACGATACAAAACAGATATCAAATTCCATGCTGAAATGAATTTTAATATGATTCGAGTGGCCAGAATTTTATCATTATTGTGATGTATATGGTTTGCTGTTAACAGTGTCTAAACCCTTTTATATACTGAAATTTCATTTGTCGTCATATCTTTGATGCTGAAGCATGTGCACTGGAAACAGCTAGGTATTAATCATAGGAATGTAGTGTTCTCTATGGTGAAATTGTTGAATTAGAGGCTGTATATTTTTGTCTTTGGCTTTTGAATCTTGTCACTTCCTAGTTCTCTCCCCAACTCCCCATATGAGGCATTTTTCCTTGGTTTATTGACCTCCTAATGCCCGAGATCTTACTTAAAATATATACTATATGTTTGACCTATAGTTATATCTACAAGGGTCGAGAATTGTAAATCAAGAAGACCTGTTTCTTATATTGTTACAGCTATTTTCAGTTTTTCTAAATTGAGTATAGTGTTGAGAAGTCTATGATTGAGTTCTAAACTCCTAGGCAATTGCAGAATGCAATATGAGGAGCAGAACAGAAACATTTGCAGAAGTTTAATAGAAAACAAAAGGCCTTCTATAAAGGAGAATAGAATTATAAGTATACAGCCTACCTATGTTGCTTGTTATACTTGTGCACAGACACTTCTGTGGGTCTACCATCCCATGTTTTTAAATTTCCAGTTTTAGAGATGTTCTATAACTTCAGATTTTAGACTGTTTTTCTTCAGTTCTTTTGGGGTGAGGTGTATGAAATAAGGATATTGACAGTTCCCAACAAAACTCATTAGGTATCCAAGATTATGTTCAAGTAAGGAGGATAAAAACCTTTCTTCTTGAATGAAACCTGTCTAACTGTACTCTTTTGCACCTCTGAAGTCCTTCTAGAAGTTACAGGTTAAAGCATGTCATTAGCTTAGTCAAGACTCAATTTACCATATCTTGTATACCTTGGGCTTGGCAGGATTGGAAAGGCTTATCTTACAGTGAACTTGATCAAATGGTCAAAATCCAAAAGAGGTACATATGAAAATATTTCCTCCCTTCATCAAGGCAGTCTCATAGGCCAAGCCCTTGGCCAAGACCCATTAAATTTAACAATAATTGCCCTATCTTTGAGCAACAAGGATCACTTCTTTGTGAGGTCCTTTCTAAAAGAATAATTCTGAAGATTTAACTATAAATTGGTCCATGGAAGGAAAGTATAACTCAAAATCTATTGAAATTTTCTAGTATATCCTATAGTGATTATATTATTTAAAAAGATTATAATAATTTGTATGCAAAACTTGTAAGATAATGAAGGGGAAAAAGATTAGCTAAAAAATTCTATGTTACATCAAATTACATAGAGATATTATAATAGTTTGATAATTATATGTGTACAACTTAATAAGATTTGAACCTTAATATTTTTAAAGAATTTTATTTTTTTTTTTACAAAGAGGAGTTGGTTACAACCACTCGCAAGCACAGGGTTCAAACCATAGGAACTGCTTCCAACAACCTATTTGTTTCGTTGTTGTTGGCCCGACGTGAGATGGAAACCACCGGTTGCTCATCGTCGGACTAACGCGCACCCAAGATTCAGCACAATCTACTATCTTTGTTAAAGTAGTTGAGGAGTTTAACTTTTAAAAGATTAATAGTTGAGAAGTTTAACTTTTAAAAGATTAATTTTAACCTTACCTCACCTGTCTATCACAACCTAATCTTGATTTAAAAAAAAACTCAATAAACTTTATAGAATTTGTAAACAAATTTATTTTTTTTGATCATTTTATTTTATTATAAAGAATTAATAATTAATTAAAAAAATAAGTTATTGTAATTATTTTGTTGGAATTTTGGTCTGCATTACTTTCAACTTCCTTGGGGGTTTCATGGCTATATGAAGTTATTTTCTGGGACACGCCACGAGGTAAATAGACAGCTATACTCGACCCTGCCTTGGATTTTTCTTCTTAGTTTTACGATTTAATGCAGTTATCAGATTGAGTCCAAAGCTCTATTTTTCAATTTGTCTTAAACAATAGGTTGAAAAAGGAAAATGTGTTATTGAATTGCTTACTTTTTAACTAGCTATATGAAGCCATTTAAAAAATAAAATAACAATTGAAGCTTCCTACAAATTAGTTATATGCAGTAAAAAATATAATTGATTATATGAACGAATCCCATTTATATTACATCGTTTTTTAACCTAACATGGACTTAAATGAATCCCATTTGATACTCAGCGATACCAAACATTTGATACTCCTACTCAACTTTCAGTAAGTATTTTTTATGTGCAGTCATTACTTCTAAGACAAACATTTTCATTTATATTTTCTGGTAGTTGGGGTTACCTGAATAATTTTTAATTTTCCATTTCAGTATTTTTCAGATTACCTTTAATAGACACTATTTTGAAATCAAGTTTCGAAGAGTTTTCAATAACTATTATGGGATATTGGGGAGATTTAGCTTTATGTAAGAGACAAAGAAGTTTTGGTTGATCAAATTTCGAAGACCGCGTTTTCATCTAGAGACTGTTCTTCCTTACAGCTTAGTGAGGGATTTGCAATTGGCCTCATCATTTTTGGACATCTTGGGGCTTCTCAATTATCTGAACTGAACGTTTGTGTGTTGTATAAAGGTAAAGGTGGTGTTTTTTGGTCACAGCAAAGCGTGCTGGGGTTTTTAGGTCACAGCCAGCCTACACGCCTATTGGGGGTGAATGAGATCCCTTGCACGATCATCTATTGTTAGTTCATTTTGAACCTTTTTGGATAGGCCATTACATGTTTGACATGATTATCATGATGTTTGAAATGCATTATAAACCTAACCCATAGGGACTATATAGAGAAGGAAACTGTGGTTTATGTGCTGTTTCCTTATTCTTCAGAGCTATTTTGTTTGGCCAAAAACCAATAAGCTTGTAGATAATCTAGATATTTAGAGATATTTGTATTTAGTAATCACCTTAGGAATGTTTAGGGTCACATGAGGTGTAACCTGCAGTTTCTTTACGGTTAGAGCTTTTGAGAGCTGACAGCTGTTGAATTGCGACCTTGGTGAATACTTCAAGAAAGAGATCCCTTGAAAATGCTTGACCTAGAACTTTGGATGAACTACCCTAAAGATTTTCACCAATAGTCTAGTTGTCTGAGTTGTTCAGGGGGTTTTAACTGACATGCTTCTCTTTGTTGCAGTCCATGAATTAAAATGTTATTTTGAAAGGGAAAAGGAAAAATGTTAGTGAGAGTTCCCCATTCTCACAAATTTGTATTTCCAACAAGCAAGGGTTTCATGGGTTCTAGGGTTGATTAATAATTTTCATGATTCCAAATAGTTTTTTACATGAATGAACAGTTCAATCTCATATGATGTAGTTACAATCATAAGCTCATAAGTTATATGGTACTCATAAAACTCACAAGTACTTTCAATGCTGTTAATACTGGAGTGAAGGAAGATGTTAAAATATTCTTTTGTTTATTTGGTTTGTTATCCCCTTTGAGTATTATGATTTGTTTATTTTAACAGACCATTTTCTTCGAGAATTATCCCATGTTCTTTTCAATTAGTTCTGTTAGTGCATTCTTCTGTGGATTAAAATTCAAGGTAAATTTTCAAATTGCATGCCCTTTTTTGAATTTTGCCCCCTCTCCCACTCCATCCCAAATACCCTTGATATTTTGTTTGTGAGACAATTTCTCGGTTACAATTTATCGTCACCAACAACATGAAAATTGATATTCTCTTTGGGCAAAGCAAGTTACTTGAATTCAGACATTCGCTCTCATAATGGGAAAGCTCCAACAAAGCATGGTAACTAAATCCTGACTGTGATAGTGTCCCTTAGGTGACTTTGCAAAGATTTCTATCCATAACAAGTTATGTTTCCAATGAAAATAGTACAATGATCACTGAAAACCGACATATTCACATCCTCCACCTTGCGAGATGGACCGAGAAGTTCTTCCCCTACCACCCATAGGATTCGAACCTTGGACCTTTATTCAGAGTTCCAAAGTCTCCACCGTTAAGGCCCACTAAGGTTGTACACCATGTTTTGGTAACCAAAGTATGGTTGGATAACAATATATTGGGTAAATAACATCCTCCATGAGGGTCATCTCATATGGCCTCTAGCCTTGCGGACATTAAAAATTACTTTACCCTTTACCCTTGAGTTTTTTTGACCGCAAAAACAGCCTGTACTGAAAAAGAAGCTTCACCCCTTTGGGTCTTGCCTTGGTGGAAATTTGAAATATTTGTTTGCCTCGTGCAAAATCTTGTGTCCATGCATTATTTGAAATTTGACATCATGCATTTATGTTGGCTTATAATACTAAAAGGAAAATGAGACGTATTATAGAACAACATTTAGACCACAAACTTAATCTTGAATTTTGCCTTAGAAATACACATTATCACTCCATTTTAGAAGTCTTCATACTATTGAGGGTCCTTTCTCAAAAGAGCAACACAAAGCTCTCAGAATTGTTCATCGAGTCTCATCTAACATTTTCATACAAAATCTGCTAGAACATGAATCCCAAAAGTTTACCACATGGGAAAAAAGGGGAACTAGCCAACTCCGTAGACAGTTGCAGGGACTCCTGGAGTTAAACCAAAAGAATTGAGGTCATGATTTTGCTACAACTGGCTTGGTCTAGGCAACCTATTGTAGAATTCCATTTTTTGTCTGCTGTGGGCAACCTATGTTCATTGTTTGAAATTGATAGTACAGTTACTGAGACATTTTCTTTTGTTGCGTAGGGAACCTCTAAAATCCCTAGTCCACTGGGTAAAGACGAAGTCAACGGGACCCCCGACCCTTTAGGGAATTGAACTGGGGCAGCCCACTAGCAAGCACTCGGCCACTATCAACTGGCCTATCCCTTTCTGGGCCAGTTACTAAGACTTTAATATAACTCCCATGGAATAGGTTTGTACTGCGAATTTCCATCCATGCAGCAGAACATTCCAATCCCTAGATTAACGAAGAAAGACAGAATATTCTAATAAGTTTAAAACAATCACAACAGCCACACTGCTATTTGGAATTAATTTTTTTTTTGGGGTTCAATGAGCGGGTTCTTTGTGTATCATCAATGACATACAATATTTTTTCTGGTTAATTAGGTCTTCTCTAACGATAAAGTTCTTAGTTGGAAACATAGTTGATGCTATTGTTTCCATGTTCTCTCCTCTGTGGATGATTTTTTTGAGGGCTTCCTATGCTTTTCTGGTTTTCATGTAGCTGCAGATAGGCTGGTGTCTTTCCAATGATTGATGTTGTTGCTGATTGTCTGACTTCTTTTTGTAATGTCATATTTTTGGTTATTCTTGTGTCCTTTATAGATCAGTTCTATAATTCCATAAAGCGTTGTTCTAAATGTAAAACTTCAGTGGTCTTAAATGAATTCTAGTAATGCTTGATACTTTTTAAATCTTTTAATATTACAGAATTTTGGCATCTTATTTGGAAATTGTTACAGATTCAAAATGTTACTTGGTATGCAACATGCTAAATGCAAGCTAATGTCTTTGTTTGTAACCTCCATATTTAAGGTGAAATTCATCCTTTTGCTACATAGCCTTCCAAACTTTCCAAGTTTCAGTCTTGTAATTTATTGTTAAATGTTGAAAAGCATTCTTAGGGGCATCATTTTTAACCTCTGCATTTCACTGTGTGATTCATCCAATGTCTTATCATCTTCAATAGGTGTGCGATTCACCTGAGTTTGTATCAATTTTCAGTAGCTATCTGTTGCCACATTTTGCACGGGGTGCAATGTTTTCAAGTAAGCTGCTCTTATCTTTCCCCTCTTCTCTCTTTCCCTTTCTTCAGTTCTCCCATTCTCTCTCTTCCCTCCATTTTTATTCTTCCCTCTTTCCCTTAAGCCCTTCAGTCAGATCTCCAAAATGACGGCAGTGACCCTGAAAAAATTCTAAGTGTCAGGGCGAAGTCGGACTGCGCCCCTTTTCAGGGCGAAGTCGGACTGCGCCCTAATTCTGGGCGAAGTTGGACAGATTACCTTTCAGGGCAAACACGCGTCAGGCAGCATCATCCGACAGGTGTCCAACTTCGAGATCCGTGCCAAAACATGCCGAGCACATGGACAAGCATGGGACGCACTATTTTATACCAGCTGCCACTTTTGAAGATAATTAAAAACCCTACCTGTTTCAGCTACCTGCAGTTCTGCTGTTAGTGGAGTTCTACTCAGCGCACTGACACATATCTGTACAGCCTTCAGGGAGCCCATGCTGCGGGTACAGTTCCGTCCGACAAAGGTCAGCCTGAGCAGCTCCACCGCCGCTCTTGTCAGCCCATGTTTGTCTGGGACCTTGTGCCCATGAATTGTAAACGGGAGGGGATTCAATCTATAAATATCTTTGACATTCTCATTGTAAAGGGTGGAAGGGGAATGTCTGTTAGGGAATCATTGTAACTGTGCTTCTGGCTTTTGCATAATACAGATATATACTTGGTGCTGTTCTAACTTCTTTTATTTTCTATGCTGCCTCTCTTTATCATTTCTGTCCCGTCTTTCCTGTACTATTGCTTGTTGTTGTACTGAACTCTGGACTCCGGCATTTGGTAGTCGGGAATTACTGAAATGCACTAATTAGAGGATACATAAGATAAAAGCTAGTTGCAGTTATAGGTTGTGCTTTGTACTAATATTGCTGTTAGTAGTGGTGATTGATGTGTTGCCGTGCTGTTAGTTCCCGTGAGGAATGTCTGCTAGGGAACCATTGTAGCTGTGCTTCTGGTTATTTATGCAAAGCATTTACTTGGCTGTTGGGATCAGTTCTTATGTTTATATGTTATGTTAATATTGTCGTTAGTAGTGGTGATTGATGTATTGTCGTACTGTTAGTTCCCCCCACCCAACTCCAATCTTATTTGAATTTCTTTCCGTATTTTTAATCTCTTTCCCTGCACTCTTGTCTGAACTATAAAAACCCCACAGGAAGCCGGCCTTCTCCGGAGATTGGCACGGAAGGCATCCCTTCCTTCCGGCCTTTCAATCTGGTGGGCGAATCTGGGCGCATCAACACAAAATCCTTTCCCCATGGCAGATTCGTAACCAACAGTTTCTCTGGCACGCCCGGTGGGACCAAGGTCCCACGTTTGAAGAGAGATTTTCGATCCCCACACGGCAGTCGAGCACTCGGTGGGCCAAGGAAGTTTCCCACCCCCAAACAGAATCGAAGCACTGGTGTTCGCTTCATTGCTGTTCAAAATCAGAACACCTGGCGACTCTGCACGAACATATTCTCTGAGTCCGAGTGACCGGTCCTAGCACCTTCATGCAAACAAGAAGGTGGCGAGCAAGGGATCCGAGAAACCCGCCTGCTTTTTACGAACTAGATATCAACGCTCGAGGCGAAAATATCAGGCTGGCCGATCGCCAAGCTCGTGTTGACGAAGCCGAGGCTGAAATCCAAGAAGAAGCCGAAGCTGAAATCGAGGAAGCTGAGAGCGAACTAGAAGAGACCGAAGAAGAAGAAGAATCTACATCTTCGGAAAGTTCCGACACTGAGTATACAGCCGACGAAGGAGAAGAGGAAAACATGGCTGCCCAGCAGCATATTGATGATGAACTCTTCCCGGCGGTAGACTCTACCGGGCCCTTGGCCCTGATCGGACAACAAGCTGTGCCCCCTGCTGCCTTAAAATCTATCCCTACGTATGACGGCTACGGCAAGACGGCGTACGAGCACATCCAGGACATCCTTGCCCTGGCTGCATTGCACTCCATCACGGACGAAAGCGTGAAGACCCGTCTGCTGGCTCTTTCCCTGAGGGGGAAGCTTCTCTACTGGTGGAGATCTCTGCCAGAGGGATCTATCACAGGGTGGCGCCAGCTTGCCAGTAGGCTCGTAAAAGGATGCAACGAGTCTGCTGACCCTACTTCTTTGCTGCATCAGTTCCAAAGTATCCAGAGACATCCTCAAGAGGAGGTGTCCGACTACAACATCAGGTTTGCGAGGTCCTGGAAACGGGTACCTCACGAACTTCGGCCTTCAGCCGGCATGGCTGCCCACTACTACCTGAGATCCTTCAACTCAGATATATGCCTGCTACTGAAGATTGCCAGAATAAACACGTTTCCTGCTCTGTACGATGCTGCCCAGCAAGCTGAAGCAGATATCATTTCTATCGGCAGACTCCCGTCCAGAGTGCAGGAACCCATTCATCCTGACTTTCCCAGATCTCAGTATCCTTCAGCTTCTGGTGGTGCGCCCTCCACATCAGGGCAGCAACCCCAGCAGCAATGGAATCCGGCGCCAGTAATAACTCCTTATGGCCCGCCGCAAATACATTATTCTCACCCACCTCCTCCTCCACATTTTCCAGCACTTCCCGCTCCCCCGCAGTATATGCATTATTCCACTCCTCCATTAGCTGCATTGCCTCCACTGGCGCAGTTGCCGCCTCCTGACAACAACATTCAGAACACAATCCTCCAGGAGGTACGAGCTTTGGCCTCGGGTTATCACACCATGTCCAACGACATGATTGCTCTGAAAAAGAAGCAGGCCCAGATGGACCTTGCTCCTAGGAGGACATATCCGCCCCCGGCGCTGACAAGAGACAGACATCCAGAACAACAGCTGCAGAGACGTCCACCTCCCAGAAATGCTGCTATTGAAGACCAACCTGGTCCTTCCGACCAGGTCAACTGGTGCACTACGTGCAATGACCCGCATCCTGAGGAAGACTGTACACTGCACCAGCACTATCTTCAGACTTTGGCCGGCAGCACTGTAGAGGAAGATGAACTCTACATGATCCTCGATGACGAAGGCAACTTTGCCCTCCCAGAGGAAGATCTGGTGTCGCCGCTTGCCAAGGAAGGTAAGAGGCCTGCGGATCCTGCCGAAAAGCCCTTAAAGGTGTACGCCAGAAGGGAAAAGGCGCAGCCTGCAGGGCTGCCACCATACAAGCGGCTGTGGCCTTACACAGCCCAGGAGAAGGCATCCAAAGACAAAACTCCAGTCAAGCCTCCTCCAGCAAAGGTAGCCCCCGTTCCCGCCAAGCCACCTATGGTAAGAGCTCCAGTTCTGAATAAAGCTCCTGTACCTCGGCCTCCAGCTGAAACCAAAGAACAAGCTCAGGAGAAGCTGAAGTACCCGTCTCTGACCAAGAGACAGAGAGTTGAGGCCACCCAGCAGTACCGAACGAAGTACGAGCCGGCAAAAGAGGCAGAAGGAGCTAGCACCTCGGGCTACAGCATAGTAGACGAGTTGAAAAGAACACCCGCCAGAATCAGCATGTATGATGCTCTTCTGCTCCCAGGCCAGGTGGATCTGCTACAAGAGTCTCTTAAAAACATGAAGAATGACAAGCAGATACAGCCCGCGGTCTTGGTTCAGCCTCTAACGGTCTCAGCCACTGGAAAGAATAGACCACCTCCCTTTTATCTGTCTTTACGGATGCAAGGGCACATAGTACACAACTGCATGGTGGACTCTGGTGCTTCCACGACAGTTATGCCGAAGGCCGTTTGCGATGTGATCGGGATGGAGTACACAAGGAGCAGCCAAGGCGTGCTGCAACTAGACGGCACCGCTGTCAAGACGGTTGGTGTCATTAAAGACATCCCTATTCGTCTGCATAAAGCCCTCGACATCGTGGTCATTCAAGAGGTCGTGGTTGTTGATTTGGCTCCCTACTTCGGCATGTGTCTCTCCCGGGAGTTCACTGCGAAATTGGGCGGGTACCTGTCTCTAGACTACTCACATATGGAAGTGCCCTTTAAAGGAAGAAGAATAAAAATCTTCAACGAGAAGCCTTCCACCTTCCTAACAGAGAAGATACCCGGAGAAGAGTCGCAGGACTGTATGGCCCAACTGACTGAGGAAGAACTGGTGACGGTAGAACTGGCAGAGCAAGCCCTCGAAGTGCTGCAGCTCGAAGATGAGTTCTCGTTGCGGGACTTTAATGCCGTAATCGAGACAGAGCAAGGCTGTTACACCATTGTACAGCCCGAAAGGCTTGACAAGTCAGCTGTGAAAGAAGTGGGACCTGCACCTGAAAAGCTATGGAAGCTTTTCTTTGACGGCGCACGATGCAAAAATGGCGCTGGTGCAGGGGTGCTCTTGGTTTCCCCAACCGGGATCCAAAAGGATTATACCTACAGGCTGGCCTGGAGTTGCACTAACAACGCGGCGGAGTATGAAGCCCTGTGCTTGGGATTGCGGAAGGCAGAGAGACTGGGGATTAAACACCTGCAGATCTTCGGAGATTCAGAGCTGGTGTGTCACCAGGTTACGAACAAGTGCGCCTCTAAAAAGCACTATCTCAAGGCGTACCGTAACCGGGTGTGGGACCTGATGGAGTCATTCGACTCACTGAATATCAAGGCGATATCGCGTGAGAAAAACAAACACGCTGATATTCTGGCGTCTGTTGGAGCCAGGTACGTTCCGGCTGACGACGTTGTCCAGAAACCGAAGCCGGTTCGCACCATTTACAGGCCTTCTGTGCCTGATAAGGACATCCACTGGCAGGTGTTCGATTGTGACGAAGAGATCGTCACATTTTTGATAAATGAAGCATGTTCAATCGAGAGTAGAGACCCTGATGACGAGCAATATGAGGGGTTGATACAGTTGAAAAATAATCATGTCCCAAAAGGACTGATTACTCTTGAAAGTCTATTTGATCAGAATGATAGAGCTATATCTCACCGGATCAAAGTAGACCCGAAGCAGTATGCCGACCTCGAGCTTGAACCTGGGAAAATTGTCAAGGTCGGGACAGACTGCACTTCAGAGGAACTCGAGCAGATCACATCATTATGCCGAGAGTTCCCTGACATCGTGGCCTGGTGCTACGAGGACTTGAAGGGGTATGACAGAGAGGTGATCCAGCATACCATCGAGCTAGAGGATGGCGCCAAGCCATTCCGGCAGAAACAAAGGGCCGTAAATCCAAAAATTGAGGCCATGATGAAAACCGAGCTCCTGAAAATGCTCGAGGCCAAAATCATCTACCCCATCAAGCATTCATCCTGGGTTGCGAATTTGGTGCCTGTGAGGAAGAAGAATGGAGACATCCGTCTCTGTGTGGATTTCAGAAACCTAAATCAAGCCTCCCTCAAGGATCATTATCCGCTTCCCCAAATTGATCAAATCCTACACATCGTTGCTGGAGCTCAGAGATTCTCACTTCTAGACGGATTTTCTGGCTACAACCAGATTTGGGTCAGAGATGAGGACCAGCATAAGACGGCGTTCACCACCAAATGGGGAACGTTCGCTTATCAGCGCATGCCTTTTGGCTTATCCAATGCTGGTGCCACATTTCAAAGGGCCATGGACCTGGCCTTCCGAGAGCTGCTTAACAAGATCATTGTCATCTACCTTGATGACATGACTGTTTTCTCTCACCAAAGAAGGGATCATGTTTCTCACCTGCGGCAAGTATTTGAGAGGTGTCGGGAGTTCGGCATTTCTATAAACCCGAAGAAGTCTGTCTTCGCGGTAAAAGAAGGTAAGCTGCTGGGACATGTCATCTCTGAGAGAGGCCTCGCCATCGACCCTGACAGAGCAGAAGCCCTCCTTCGCTTGACAGCCCCAATTAACAAAAAAGGGCTGCAGTCCTTCTTCGGCCAGATTAACTTCGTGCGGAAATTCATTCCAGACTTCGCACAAGTGATCAAGCCAATGGCCGAACTGCTAAAAAAGGATACAGCTTACGAATGGACTGATGCGAGGGAGCAAGCCTTCGAGGAGATCAAGGCTCGAATTGCACAAGCTCCGGTGTTGATAAACCCGGACTACTCCAAAGACTTCATCCTGTACGCGGTGGGAGAACCGGAAAGTTACGCCGCAGTCCTGACACAGAAGACAGATGACGGCGAGGAGCGCCCCATTGCGTTCCTAAGCCAAGTGATTCAGCCGCATGAAGAAAAGTACAACTTTATAGAACGGCAGGTTCACGCAGTCATGAAATCTCTCCGAAAGTTCAGGCATTTTGTATCCCAGAGCCGAACGACCGTCTTTGTGATTCACCCGGACGTTCGAAGCTTCATCACTCAAGGAGAACCGGGCCACAAGAGAGCAGGATGGGTTGCAAAAATCCAGGAGTTCGACATCGAAGTACGGCCTACCAAGCTTATCAGAGGCCGAGCCTTGTGTCAAGAGCTGGCTCGAAGCGCTGCAGCTGGTATCTCCGCCTGTAAGTGGGAGGACACAGCAACAAGTATCAACCTAGCCAACTCCTTACCAGAGGAGAGTGACTGGACAGATGAACTGGTAAGATATTTCTGTACCGGGAGATGTCCAGACCACCTGAACGCCTCACAACGAAGGAGATTTCGGCTAGGTGCACTCAAGTATACTCTTCGCCCCGAGGGGCTTTATTTCAAAAATATTGACGGCATCCTGTTGCGATGCGTCACAAAATCAGACCAGTCCTGGGTCCTCGGAGATTTTCATTCCGGGATACCTGGAGGTCATCATTCTGCAAGGCCTACGGCCTTAAAGATAATTAGAGCCGGGTATTATTGGCCCACTCTATTTACAGACGCTTACGCAGTCTGTTCCAAGTGTGATCAATGCCAGAGGTTTGTTGGCAGAAACAGAAAAGCGCCCCTGCCCCTCCAACCGATCCAAGCCGAAACTCCGTTCCAGCAGTGGGGTCTAGACTTCATTGGGGTAATTTCACCTAATTCCTCCGCCGGACACAAGTTCATTCTGACAGCCACCGATTACTTCACACGGTGGGCAGAGGCAATCCCGACCAAGAACGCGGACCAAGAGACGGTCATTGGGTTCCTTGAAAGCCTGATTACCCGCTTCGGGATTCCAGAGTCAATTGTGACGGATAATGGTCCGGGGTTCGCAGGCGCTGTACTCACAGAGTATACCGGCAGACTTGGCATTTATCACAAGATGTCTTCTAATTACTACCCGCAGGGAAATGGCCTTGCTGAGTCTACTAACAAGAACCTCCTGAAAATCATCAAGAGGACAATTGAAAGGAACAAGCGGACTTGGCATTCCCTCCTGAACCGAGCGCTGTGGGCGGACAGAGTTTCATTCAAAAAGTCCATTAAAACGTCCCCTTATGCACTCGTCTATGGGAAAGAGGCTGTCATGCCATCCCACATTGAGATCCCTGCTCTCTGGATGCTAGACGAAGAGAGAAGCAGCGGAGACCCGGTGGATGATAGGTTGTGCCAACTCCTGCAGTTGGAAGAAGACAGGGAAAAAGCATACCAGGCCTTCACCAAACACGCTGAAGCCACTCAAGGCTGGTTTGCAAAAGGCACCACCGCCCGAATCTTCGAAATCGGGAACCTGGTGCTGAAGTGGGACTCATTGAAAGCGAAGCCGGGCAACCACGGGAAGTTCGATGCCCTCTGGGAGGGCCCCTATCAGATCGCCCGGGTAAACCAGTTCAACTCTTACATACTTCGGGATATGGAAGGTCAGCTCCTACCTATTCCCGTTAACGGGTTCCACTTAAAAATCTACCGCTGTTGAAGGTGCCCAGTGGGCCCCCTCATTGTACAAATTTTCCTTCTGCATTTTATTTTTCAAAGCATGTACAGTTTTTTCGCCTTCAGTTTTTTCCGTTTTGAATGAGCCCAAGTAAGACAGGGTGAAGACACCGACTTCGCAGCAAGTCAGGCGTCGGCCCCAGGAAAGAGAAAAATCCAGTCCGTAATGAAGCGCTGGCAAGAAGAGCAGAAAAACGGCCAAGTCTGGGTGCGCAACCCAACTTCGCAGCGAAGTCGGGCTGCGCACCATCCAAAGGGCACGATCTAATGAAGGGCGGAAGCAAAATAAGTTAAGTCTTCCGAGCACAAACCGAACAGCGCCCGATTTTGGGGCGCAAACCGAACAGCGCCCGTTTTTGGGGCGAAGTTCGGACAGCGCCCGATTCTTGGGGCGCAAACCGAACAGCGCCCGTTTTCCGGGCGAAGTTCGGACAGCGCCCGTTTTCCAAGCGCAAACCCAAGTGCGCCTTTCTTTTGGGCGAAATCCGGACTGCGCCCGTTTTTCGGGAGCAACTCGGACGGGCCATCACGGAAAACAAAGATGCCCTAAGTTGGAATGCGTGCCAAAAGGGGTTTATCTCAAAAGGTGTGCCCAGGTGGTGGCAGCAACGGCAGCAAGGGCACAACTTCCAAGGGCTGTTTCAAGGCATCGCACGGTTTTCAACAAAACGAACAATAATTAAAGTAAGGCGCAGCGTCCAGGGTGCGTTCTTCAAAAAACATTCCCTGCACGGCCAACGGAAAAAGCTACGCTGCCACCAGCTAGCCGACCTACCCCTTTTTCACACCGTTAATAGCGCAGTCATTGTCTAGAAAAGGAGGTCAGGCGCCCCCAGAAAGTTCAAATCGTACAGACTGATCCTGTGATAGCGAAATTCCGTACTAACATCCAGAAAGTCGTGATTCTTGTCCTTCTGAAGAAATGGAAAAAGGGAAAATGCCGGTGCAGGCCCAGTCAAGCGAAGAGCCTGAAAGTGGGGATTTTCCGCAGTCGAACGTTTTCAGGAATGAGACGCTGCAAGACCCAAAGTCAAAGTCCCGGACGAAGAGGGTACAGCGTGGGCGAGCTCCACCACCACCGGTGAATTACCTGTCCGGGTATAAAGATGGTTCATTTTCTATGAGCCTTACCAAACTGCGGGTAAATGTGGAGAATTGGGCTGATAAAGTTTCGCCCTCTCATCATTTTGGTGCAGCGTACAAATCAAACTTATACTGGTTCTTGTGCCCTCCTGTCCACCTATGCCCAGAACTGGTTGATATCGTTGTCAAATATTACAGACCAGCTACCCGTCAAATTTGCAACTGTAATGGAAAGCCCTTGTTCACGCTCCGCAGAGATACCATCCAGCCAGCTTTCGCCCCAGGGTTGCAGTATGACTCCAGCGCCATTATTAAAAGGATAAGTCTGAGTGAACAAACGGGACGCTTCACACAAACAAAAAGAATGAGGGATTTCCTCAACTCAGAGCTGAACGCCCCGCTTGCAGCTGGACAATGGCCAACCGACCCCATGCCCCTGGAGAAGTTTCAGAATAAATATATTTACACCATCCTGGCGTGGATCCTAGGCTGTGACTCTGACGAACTGGTACGGCCGTACCAGCTAGCGCTGGCAGAATGTCTTCTATGCGGAGAATCTTATGAACCAGCAGCGCAGAAAAGTGGTAAACGTCCAATCTTCTTCGACTGGGCGGACTGGTTAGCATTCGCCATTCACTCCAGCCTGGTGAAATTACAGAAAAATCAGTCAACTGAATTTCGATTCAATTCCTTCTTGGCTTGGCTTTGTTTATACCACTTGCACCCCCATATGCAACCTTCTAATTTGAAGAGGGTAAATGAGGAGGGAGAGCCGCAGCCAGTTTATAAGTGGACGGACGACCTATACCGAAAAGGGTCTTATTATCAGTTCAATCTCAACTTTCTGGGCAAGGTCATGGCAGTCTTCAATGACGGAGAGATCCCTCGTCCCCCGCAGCAAATGACAGACTATCTGCTAGACCACAAGCTCGGGGACGTTTTTCGGCTGACGCAGGGGATCGTGGTTAGAATCTACGGATTCAAAGGCAAGCCTCATCTGCTGCCCTACTGGTGCACGGGTCATCAGTTTGGAATGGAGGTTGCACGGCAGATGGATTATGTCGAAGAGGAGTTCGGCCAGGGAAAGAAAAAGGGCCACATTTTTCAATATCCCCTTGCCTGGGCGAACGTCGAAATATCAGAGATAGGACAGCATGTTTATCTCGAGCGGGAGCTCTACGACATTGGCCTAATAATGCTGCCGCAGCGCTGGAAATACGACCCATACGGAATAAGGGGGAAGTTTACACATGTTTGCCCTCAGGCAGATATAACCGAAGACAGGTGCGATGTAGTCCATGTTGACCTAGACTGGGAAATTGACTTAATGGAAGCTTGGCCTCCGTGGCAGGAATTTTACTGCGAGGAGGTATCATATGACCCCAAGCGGAACCCGGATCACAATTTCTCTTCTCCGGGATTCAAGAAACTCATCACCAAGCTAGCAGGCCTTAACTGGCCGAGAGAAAAAATCGTTGAATGCTGGAAGATGAGGTGCCGCACGCAGCACGATAAGTCCGGTAGAAGGAACCTGGCCGTTGATGATGAATTTTCGGCTTTATATGACCAACACGTTGGCAGCTGGCGACCTTTCGCATTCCGAGATTACATTCCCCGAGGTCCGGTTGAGAGCTATAAAGGGGGGTCTTCCTCCCAGCAGTTGTATACTTCCGCAACTGCCAGCGCAGGTCCGACAGATATCCAAATGGACCCAATGCAGCCCTTCACCTCTAAAGCAGCGCCCAAAAAGGCGCCAACATCAACAAAGTCAACACCCGGGGTGGCCCCTCAGACACAAAAGGTGCCAGCGCCGTCAGCAATCGGGCAAACAGCGACAAATCCTCTAACAGTCAAACCCCGGTACAAGTTTACCGTGGGAACATCAGCGCCCGTTGCGCCTTCTTTGTCGTCTCCTTCCGAACCAGCCGTTGCACCAGAAGAGAAAAGAAGAGGGAGAGTTGAGAAGGTTAAAAGACCTGGTCAGGCGGTACAGCAGTCAGTGGCGGAGCTACAGTCGCGACCAGCGGCTTCAGAAGTAGTTTCTCTAGATAGCCCCGAGCCAACCACGGGAACCAGAACTGAGGACGTCCATCCAGCATCGGCTCAGGCGGAGCCCGCAGGTACGTTCACTGCCCCACTCCCTCAAGTCTCATCGGACCCCACTCCAACTCCATCCCCCGCTCAGTCCGAGCAAGCCGTGGCCGTATCTTCCTCTCAATCTCCACAACCTTCTAGCAGCCACCACCCTTTTGACCAGTTTGCGCAAGATCCCAACGCCTTCCTGTCCTTAAGTCAAACCGCAAACCCTTCGCCTGCAGCTAGTGCCGAGGCTGCACATTCCCCCTTTCACTCATCCCCTCAGCCGCTTGAAACCCTTCCAGCGTCACCCGCTCCACTGTCCGCTCCCCGGTCGCCCTCAAAAGCGGCCACCCCTTCCGAAGTCATCCCTGTTTCTCCTGTTTCCTTGTTCGCAGGGGAAATGCCGCAACAAAACCCTAGGTCGGAGGAACTAGACTTCATGGATGACCTCCAGAACACGAACGATTTACCTCTGGCAACAAGAGCTGTAGAATATTCTTCCTCTTTTCTCCAAAACTGGAAGCGGAGGAGACCTGAGGAGATCGCCGCCCCGGTAAAGCGCACCAAGTTTGACTTTGAGAGGAGAGTGCTCATGTCAGAGAAGATAACGCCGAAAGTAAAGAAGCCTCTCCGAGAGATGACCAGGGCGGACTACGAATTTCAGAGGAAGGAGAAAAGCTTTGACGATATCAACCAGCAATATGTGATTCATGGGATCCATCGTCAAGCAGATACTCTCCTTGTCAAACATCTGGAGGACCAGGAAGAGGTTTTCAAGCTGCAAGACAAGATAAGGCAGCTTGAGGAGGACTTGGCTAGGTCCACCGAACAGCTGGAATCAGCGCAACAAAAGATAGGCAAATTAGAAGCCCAGCTGGCCGCTTCTCAGCAAGAGGCCGCAACAGAAAAGCAGACCGCCATGGAGCAGATTTCTCAGCTCCAGGAATCTTTGAAACAGGCGCAGTTGCAATCTGCAGAGAAAGCAGCACAAGCGGCGGTCTTTTCAAAAGATAAAGTTAAAGGGATGCGGGCTGATCTGTTGAGGGGATGCACACCCCATGTTTGTAAAGCCATGCCGGTCCTGGATTTTGCATCCAGGATCCAAGAAATTGCTGCTCAGGGAAAGCCTGTAGTAGAGGAGGCCGAACGTCAGGCAAAGCAATGGCTGAACCTGGCTATAAAACTTGAAGAACATGAGCGCAATGGCCTCCGATTTTCTCCTATGTCCCCATTCGCTGCAGAATGGGCGGATGCAAGGGTAACCTTGCACAAATATTTCAAGAAAGCAGAAGAGGTGAGAACTGCCAGACAAATGCTAGATGCATTCGAGCAAGAAAGAGACATTTGCCTGGCCCCCTTTCGCGCTCTTTCTGAACTAGGATGCCCGAGCTATATCGAGAACGGTGAGTTTCTCACTCTCCAGCAGGTAAGAGAGAATTGGCTGGCCTTTGAGAAAGATACAGCAGAAATCGACAGCTGGGCCGAGCCAATTCAGGAAGCCCAGGTTACCCAGATGGTGTCCAAGTGCTGCAAGATCAACTCCTATTTCCAGGAGCTGGGAAAGCGATATCTCACCATCGACCTGCACGCTGTCGCTGCATTCCACGCAGCGTTAGAGGAAATCACCAACCTTCGGCCCTTCCAAGCAGAAATCTGGGATCAGGCCCAAATTATATATGAGCGCATCTGCAAGTCAGAAGCCGATGATGGAGAGCATTCAGATCCGGAAGGAGAATCCGTTGAGGCAACTGCCGGAAGCAAATCTAAGAATGAACAGTTGCCGCAAGAGGAACAGTCAGAGCAGCAGGAGGCAGGAGAAGGAAATTCCTCTGTACCCAATGGATGAAGGCATGGATTCTTTGCGCCGAGCGAGCTCGACACCCCGCGAGCCGCCAGAAATGTTGCCACATTTTGCACGGGGTGCAATGTTTTCAAGTAAGCTGCTCTTATCTTTCCCCTCTTCTCTCTTTCCCTTTCTTCAGTTCTCCCATTCTCTCTCTTCCCTCCATTTTTATTCTTCCCTCTTTCCCTTAAGCCCTTCAGTCAGATCTCCAAAATGACAGCAGTTACCCTGAAAAAATTCTAAGTGTCAGGGCGAAGTCGGGCTGCGCCCCCTTTCAGGGCGAAGTCGGACTGCGCCCTTTCGAGGCGAAGTCGGACTGCCCCTTTTTCTGGGCGAAGTTGGACAGTTTTGAGCAAACACGCGTCAGGCAGCATCATCCGACAGGTGTCCAACTTCGAGATCCGTGCCAAAACATGCCGAGCACATGGACAAGCATGGGACGCACTATTTTACACCAGCTGTCACTTTTGAAGATAATTAAAAACCCTACCTGTTTCAGCTACCTGCAGTTCTGCTGTTAGTGGAGTTCTACTCAGCGCACTATCTGTACAGCTTTCAGGGAGCCCATGCTGCGGGTACAGTTCCGTCCGACAAAGGTCAGCCTGAGCAGCTCCACCGCCGCTCTTGTCAGCCCATGTTTGTCTGGGACCTTGTGCCCATGAATTGTAAACGGGAGGGGATTCAGTCTATAAATATCTTTGACATTCTCATTGTAAAGGGTGGAAGGGGAATGTCTGTTAGGGAATCATTGTAACTGTGCTTCTGGCTTTTTGCATAATACAGATATATACTTGGTGCTGTTCTAACTTCTTTTATTTTCTATGCTGCCTCTCTTTATCATTTCTGTCCCGTCTTTCCTGTACTATTGCTTGTTGTTGTACTGAACTCTGGACTCCGGCATTTGGTAGTCGGGAATTACTGAAATGCACTAATTAGAGGATACATAAGATAAAAGCTAGTTGCAGTTATAGGTTGTGCTTTGTACTAATATTGTTGTTAGTAGTGGTGATGGATGTGTTGCCGTGCTGTTAGTTCCCGTGAGGAATGTCTGCTAGGGAACCATTGTAGCTGTGCTTCTGGTTATTTATGCAAAGCATTTACTTGGCTGTTGGGATCAGTTCTTATGTTTATATGTTATGTTAATATTGTCGTTAGTAGTGGTGATTGATGTATTGCCGTACTGTTAGTTCCCCCCACCCAACTCCAATCTTATTTGAATTTCTTTCCGTATTTTTAATCTCTTTCCCTGCACTCTTGTCTGAACTATAAAAACCCCACAAGAAGCCGGCCTTCTCCGGAGATTGGCACGGAAGGCATCCCTTCCTTCCGGCCTTTCAATCTGGTGGGCGAATCTGGGCGCATCAACACAAAATCCTTTCCCCATGGCAGATTCGTAACCAACAGCTACCAGGGTGAATTTGCTTGTTTTCCTGTCATTCGTAAGGTTACCTTTGAACCCACTATTCATTTATATCTAATAAATATGGCATATATCTAGTGAATTACACCAGTCCAACAATTTAGCAACCCTTTGTCTTTGCTCAACAAGTGAATAGTCAACAATTATGGCATCTAGTCTTGAGGCAAAGGAGGCTTTGAAAAATGCGAGAGAGTTGGTTTTGTGCCATATTTTAATTCTGTGGTCTTCAGAGCATTGAATCCCAAGAGGACCAGACTTTTGGCAAATATAAGAGCTTTTTCAAAATATAAACAAAATAGAGATGCATGGCTTAAGTGTTGTGGCATCAAGGCAACAAATAAGGAGTCAATGGCGTTTTTTTTTTATATCTATGGAAGATTTAGAACTTGTGATGAATATTTTTGGAAAGTTGTCCTTAATTTTTAAATTTACAGGCAGAATGTCCAAAGAATATGAAGGAAAATCTGGGCCTCTAATACCTGGAGAGTACCTGGCCAAGACTATATTGCAATGGGCTTGAGAGGATTTTTTTTTTTCCTTGTCATTTTCTTGAATGAAGAAGATATAGCTGTAGTGTTTGAAGGGGCTGAATGGTTCATGGGTATCTCAGGGCTCTTCATGATGTTGTGGACCCCTTCATGATATCATGGGTCCCAGATTTTGATTTCTAGACGGAGGAGCCAACATAAGCCATAGTATGGGTAAGGCTCATGTTGCCAATGGACTTAATGTGTTGAGAGCAACTATTGCACATAAATGGGGAAGCCCTAGATGTGTTGGTATGTCTATTGCAAAAGCTTGTCTATGTTGCAGTGTGCCTATTCAAGTTTATGCATAATTTTGGACCTGAGTAAGCCCTTGCTGTAGAGGTTCTGGCTGAAAGGCCTAGGTAAAAATCTCATAGTGCAAAGCATGTTATGGGCACGTACCATCTAGATGCAATTTGTGCAGGAATCATAAGCATTTTGATCAAGACTGTCTAGCTATTTTTGTTGCAAGTCTAGGCAACTTTGGAGGGAAAAAACTTCACAGAAGAGGGAATGAAAAAGACAAGGTCAGTCGGAGGTCCAGGCCTAATAGAAAAATGAAGTAAAAGGTTTGAGTCAGTAGGTCCAAAGAAGAAAGAGCAAAGAGGGTCAAAAAGAAGTTCTAAATTTTTTTGGGTGCTGAGTTGTTGTGGGAATGACATCATAGACTGAAGAATCAAGTATTTGGACATAGATGATGTGAGATTGGAATAGAAGGGGAGGCAAGAAGTTTGGACCAAACAAATATGGAGAAGGAATTTGGAGAACAAGGTGTCAAAATTCATAATACTTTCTAGAAACGAGAAAGCTTTTATCATAGATCACATGCAAGAGAATAGAGAAGCGTAATAAAGAAGCAATAACTGAAATAGAAATAACAATGAACGAAGGAGAATAGTGGAATGCCCTTGGGCACCCAACGATAGATCACATTAATGTTACATTGATGCAATGGATCAAATGGTTGGGGAGTATTTATAATAGATACCTAAATGCCACTTTTCACTTTGATAGGGGGGGTTCTGCCACACCTGTCTGCCATTGTGCAACTTGGATGAATAATTGGATGCCATGTGTAGTTTGATTGGTTTTCTTCTCCACACACAGCCAAGTTTTTCATCCTAACTAGGTCCATGTTGATTGCCATGTCAACATTGACTACCACATCATCTTTACTTTCAACAAAGAAGTTTAAGGGTAGGATTTGAACCTTGGTTGACTTGGAGGGGAATTTCTTAGGTTGGATGAGCTAGCGAGGCCAATAGATGAAGGGATGGGATGCAATTGAAGGCACAAAACAAAAGGCTTGAACACGGAATCTCTAGTGACAAGAGGCCATAACAATGGCATGCCAACCAACAGAGTTAGGTGCCTTATTGAGATGGGCATGCACCTCCCTTCTTGAAGAAAAGTGTAGGCAGACAATTTTCCATGAATGCATGTTTGCATGGATGTGCAAGTGTGAATGTGTGTGAGTGAATGTATACACATGTATCAGTGTTATATATGAGTTTTTGTATGTGTGTGTTTGTCATGTAGTGTTGTTATGTATGAGGTAGTTGGTGTTAGTAAGTGGGTACAAGAGGTTGGTTACGTAGTTATGTAACCATCTCCCCTTTTTGAGTTGCTATTTAGAGATCCCTACATTCATTGTTTTGGTATTTTACCTCGTGTGTATTGATTGTCCTATCGCTGGTGTTGATAGTGTCGTCATGTGTTGTACGGAAGTGTTGTGTTGATGATGCAAATGATGTTTTGTGTTATTCATGTTGGTAATGTAAATCTCTCTGTATGATTCTTTTTATTGCTTATATTTATGGATTGTCCTTGTTAATGTGCGTTGCTTTTTTGATAATTTCCTATACCTTCAATTTTAAGAATATGAAAATTGTTTTGCTACAAAAAGATGCAATGCTGCCACCCCAAGACGAGAGGGTGTTGGCAAGGGTTGAACGGTAGACCTCTTCAAAACATTTTTGGGACTAAAACAATTGACTCTTCTTGAAGATGTCCTCATATGTGTAGGCAAGAGGAGAAAAGTGAAAAATGTTGCGTGTGGGATTTGAACCTGTGCTCTTTGCTCTACGAAGCCTTCACATTGCTTGTGCTAGCTAGAGAGGCAACCTAACTAACGAGTTGGGGAAATTCCTTGCTCCTTGGAGACAAGGTTGTTGCTCAAGCCTCTGCACAAAGGTGTTATTGTTGTGGTGAGTAAAAGGACAAAGACCACAAGATTCAAACAAACAACCTTATAAAAAGCACCTCCAACATGCTTGTGTTGGCCAATATGCCCATCCATTGGGCTGAGAAGATATCGTAGCCTTGACAAAGCCATTAAAGATGTTAGGAATCTTGATAAAAATGTTTTTGGAAAAAAAATACTGTCATGGGTGGGACTTGAACTAGGGACGTCTTGCAATATATGGAAAAGTCTTAACTAGCCATGCATTGCTCAATCAAGCTCATAGTGTCGATAGGAAGATGAAAGGAAGCTCGAGTAAATGACCATAATTTGTTCATGATTACAAAAGGAATGTACAAGACTCGGGAACATTTTGCATGCCAAATATGAGGGAACTTGCTTGAATTCATGACCACGGGGATGGAAGCAAAATAACTATGCTAGCCGCAAGAATAGTGAGCTATTTAAGAATAATATTCTAGGGCTGTGACCAAGGCAACTAGGGGTTGGAAAAGGAATATGCCAAAAAAGTGCAGGCAACACTTGATGAAGAGGGCACATAGGGGATTGAACCTTGAACCTCCAACCATAAGTTTTGTAAAAGAAAACTATTAACCACCAGACCTTAATGCCATGATGAAAGGAGCTCACCTAGCACTCCTTGAAGACACCATGCATTCTCCCAAAACACCCTATCAAATAGGCTGCCAAAAGTGTGATTTGATCACGTGATCTGTTGGTTAGAACTATCAAAAGACATTGTACTAGCCAGACTAGTGCCACAACTAGTCAAGTGTCCATTTTATGTTCTCCTTGAAGTAGCAGGGCACGAGACCAAAAAAAGAAAATCGGTAGCTAGCCTCGAACCTACGACCTATTTGATTTGAGTGCCTCAACATTTTTCCAGTTACCAAGACTTCGAACATGCTAGATGGGAGTAAAGGGGCTGACGGTCCTTGAAGACACTATGCCCTTTCTCCCCAAAATTTGCAGGAATGCCTTGAACACATAAGAAGTTTGGCGCCTAAAATATTGGCACTAGAAATGTTTGAATTTAATAAATTCAAGGTTTCCCTCCAAAAAGCAAGGGATTTGTTTTGCATTTTGCTAATTATGTCGCGATGTGAAAATTGCCCCTGCGTGACTGAGTGACATGGCTTCATACCTGCTTTGATATTCATGTCAGATTTCATAATACTTTCTAGAAATGAACATAAGCAAAGGATTGATCATATGCAAAAAAAAATAGAGAAGTGAAATAAAGAAGCTATAGATGAAATTGAAATATAAAAAATGAATGAGAAGAGCGGGGTGCCCTTGGTTACCCAACACTAGATCACATTTATGTCACAATGATGCAATGGATTAGGTGGTTGGGTGGTATTTTTATCGGCACTGTGTGAGACCAAGGATGTGACGGCACGGCGGACAACTTTCAGAACTAGCTTATGGGGCTTGAAAGTTATATTTCAAAGTTGTGTAGCAAGAAATAGGGCACAACAAAAAATGCTTTGTCAGACAATGATGGAAACTCTATTCAAGGATGTAGTAAATGAAAAAATATATTACAAAATATAAGGTCCATGTTTTAAGTAATGCCACATTACAAATGCTTTAGTACATGGGGTGTTGGCATTGTAGGGTGTAAGGTACTCTATTCCAATTCATTGAAAGAAGTAGCAAAACAACTGCTTAGGCATTGGGAATAACATGTGTCTGTAGGTGAGAAAAGGAAACAGAAGGAGACTGAAGGAATAGAAGAAGATAGTTAAAGAAAAATATTTCTATCCTATGCTTTATACATCATGTACAACAGTTGCAAAGGCAGTTCGAAGGTGAAGTAGTTCAACTTCCAACTGGCCAAGAAGCAGTTTCAAAAACAGTTGAAGAACTGCCCTTTGTGCTTCCTCTATGGGTAGCACTAGTATGTTAAATGACAAATGACTAAAGTGGTCCCATGCACATCTGGTACTTGGCATTGCAAGATCCTCTATGCAGTCTTATGTTTAATGGTGACACATGGGGTTGGTGTCATAAGTCTTTTTGGCTCTAAGCATTGGCACCTTGGAAATCATTATGTTGAAAGAAGAGTCGGCGTCACGTTGAATTTTGATGCCACATGGAGGCTTGGAGCTGACCTATTTGGTGAAGAATCCCAAAAGGCGACATGGCCTGCAAGTTGAAAGTGCATTGGAGTCATCTTTCTTGGGACTCCGAGCAACCCTTTCTTTGCTCAGATCTTTTTTCCCCCTTTGGGAAGCAATGGTCCCCATTGTGTCAGTCTCCAACTATGGAAAAGATTGCTTTAGTTGATCAAGTGTGTACCACTTGGCTTGTGAAGGAAAATGACCCTGCTTTGGAACCGTAAATATGTTGTGTCTTTTGGCGAGTACTTTTGTTTGTGATATCAATCAGTTGGTTGGTTGCTACAAGTTCCAATTGAGTCAGGTCCAAATCTATTGGATTTTTACTACCACAAGTTCTAGCAAAGGAGGGTGGTACGGCTTGAGGAGCTCTGCATGGAAAACTAGCATTCCACAGTAACATGGAGCCAAACTTTATCTCCAATTCAAAATGTATGTGAATCATGGTGCTCTTTGAACTTTTATTGTTGGCGTTGAAGGATATCCTAGACTTGAGTCTGCATGTTTTGCATCTGTTGTAGAGCTTATTAGCCTTTCCTACTTCCTTAACCTGTGTTGGTGCCATGATGCCAATTGGGATGTGGAAGGTGATGTTCAATGGGGTGCTAGGCTAGAATCCATAACATGTTTGGAAAGGAATGATTTGTAGAAGAGTGCAAAGCCCTACTATAGGAATGTTGGATATATGGAAAAATCTCATCTCACATGTAAGGATGTTGATGGTTGTACATCTGAAGTAGATGTACAAACATCATGTTTACAACCTTTACCTATCAATCGGATAGTGGATGGAAGTTTGTGGAACATTGGAGATTGTAATCTAGTCAGTTCCAAAGATGGCACTAGAATTCGCTAATGAACCTAAAATTTGTCTGATACAATAGAGATTGGTCAGCCAAGGTGAACCCAATTCTATTGAAAGTGCAAACAAGTGGTCTCATAACCTTGATGCTTTTCTTGCATGGTTCCATGATTGCCATCTTGTTGAATCTATCTACAATCACAAAGATACAATCATGTTGATGCTTGGTGGTCGACAACCCCGAGAGAAGGTTCATGCTGATGGATTTTCTAGGCCTATAAGGAACTTGCAATGGTGTAAAGTCCTATCTTCTTGTTTTCTAGTTTCACAATGTTGCATGGCGCATAAGGATGAACATAAAGTTTCACCTCCAGGTGCATGTGAGGCCCAATAGAAATATTTCTATAGTGTTGCAAGTGTTTTGTTGATGCCAAAGTGTCCAACCACCTTGGAGTAGTGTGCTTGCCAAATCAACAATTGACATAGGTTGTCGGAGGGCACACAGTTTCCCAAGATGGTATGACCTGTGTTGGAGGTGATGATCATGCATTGCCTTACCTTGTGGTAATTGTTGGTGAATGTCGGCAAAGTCAGTGTGTGAGGGGTATAGCACCTACCAATCATTAGCCCCATGTTGTCTGGTGTTGAGAATGGTCAAGAATGTTTGTATTGGTGGGCGGCTTACCTTCCTCCTATTGCATGATCTATATAACTTTCAATTTTTCGAAAACCAAAGAGGTGACTCCAAGAATATGACTCTCCAAACTCTTCTACATCGACAATGATGTCAACTTTCTGTAAGTCTTGTTTACCTAAGGCATTTTGCCACCACAACCTTGGCTTGTAAAAGAAGAGCTGCCAATAGATTCTACATAGGCTAGAAACACACTTGAAATTACTAGAGGAAAAAGTCATGGATTTCAAGAATTTCTCATTTAGTAGCTTGCATAAACTATTACAACCCTAGATATGTGAACTTCAAGGGACTTCCCAGATGAAAGTGTTAGTCTTACAATGGCACTGAGAGGGGGGGTGAATCAGTGTAGCTATTTAATTTCAAATTTACAACTCTTAAATCTAAAGCAATGAAAACTTAAAACCAGATCCAGCAAGTGTAACAAGATAGCAACACATAACACAAGATTTAACGAGGTTCACCAGTTTTGGCTACTCCTCAAAATAGACTGCTTGGACACCCATCCAAATCCAGCCTTTGCAAAGCACCAACTTCACAATCAGTTTACCAGCACCCACTGGAAGGAGCACCAACCCCTGATTCCAAGCACCAACTTGGATTTCTATTTTGAATCTATTTTGACATAAAAATGTCTTCTCTTTTACAAGACCCTCACTGGTCTATTGCTCACTCAAATCAATCTCATAGAAGCATAAGGAGAAAGAGACTCAATATGTTCTATTCTCAACTCTTATTGCTATGCTTACAACACACTTGCTCTCCTATTTTACGGCTCACTCTTGCTGCTTTCTTTCAGCCCCTGTGTTCGGCTCTCTCTTCTCACTTACAGCTCTCTTACAGCCTGCAGCACTATCTCACTATTCGGCGGCACTTTTCCCCTAACAGCAACGCTCTCTCTATTCTCTTTTTCGTAGCACTTTCCCTCTATTCTGCAACACGCTGCTCTCTCTTCTCGCACGGAGCTCTCTTACAGCACTCTTCTAACCCTCTTTCGACAGCACTTTCACACATTCAGCAGCAACCTTATTCTTCATGCAGACCTCCTATTATAACAAACCTTTTGCTTTGTAACTCCAGTTACAACGCTTTCTTTCATTCGTCATACGCCACTTGTCAATTGTAACTGTTTCTTTAATATTCTCTTCTGCCACTTGTCAACTGTAACTCCTTTATGTAACTCCTTTTGTATATATAGAATGGGCATTTCGTTAAACACGTTACATGCAACATATACCTCTACCATGATTGTTCGTCTTCTTGGTCATGATTGTTTGTATTCTTTTCTGTGCATGCATGCATTTTTCGATTCTATTTATGCGACTGTTCGATTTCTCCTTCTTCGACAGTTCTTAAAATAGCTTGCATGATTTCTATCTGTAACTGCACCTATAACTGTCACACTGACTCCAGTTAACTCTTCTTATTTTGGCTGCATGCTTTTCCTCTACAACTGCCCCTTTAAATGTTGTTCTGCTTCAGTTAACTATCCGTACTCGTGCTGTTGCGACCTGTCGCGAAATCGCGACACTTCTGTCTCTTTGTGCTCTTCTCGCCTTTTACCCGTGAAAACATGACATGTCGCGATATCGCGACATTTTTTGCCTCCTTGTCCACTTCTTGGCTTGCACCCGCGAAAACGGAACATGTCACGAAATCGCGACACTTTCGCTTCCTTGCACTCTTCTCTGCTTGCACTAGTGAAAACACAACATGTCGCGAAATCGTGACAGTTTCGCTGCCTTGTGCCTTTCTCTGCCTTCCGCCCGCGAAAACGGAACATGTCGCGAAATCGCGACACATTTTTGCCTTAGCACTTTTCTTCCCTTCGGGTCGCGAAAACCCGACATGTCGCGATATCGCGACACTTTTTCTCCTTAGCACTTCCTCTTGCAAATTGTCGCGAAATCGCGACACTTTTCTTTGCGAGCTCTTTCTCTCGAACCTGTTGTGAAATCGTGACACATTTTCGTCCGTACTGTCTCTCTTGCAAGTTGTTGCGAAATCGCAACACTTTTCTTTGCAAGCTCCTTCTCCCCGAACATGTCACGAAATCGCGACAGTTTTCTTTGCAAGCTCCTTCTCCCCGAACATGTCGCGAAATCGTGACAGTTTTCTTTGCTTGCACCTTCTCTCCGAACATGTCACGAAATCGCGACAGTTTTCTTTGCCTGCGCCTTCTCTCCAAACATGTCGCGAAATCGCAACAGTTTTCTTTGCCTGCTCCTCTCCAAACATGTCGCGAAATCGCAACAGTTTTCTTTGCTTGCGCCTTCTCTCCAAACATGTCGCGAAATCGCGACAGTTTTCTTTGCCTGCGCTTCTTCTTCGAACATGTCGCGAAATCGCGACAGTTTTTCCACTTGGCTTTTTCTCTGCCAACATGTCGCGAAATCGCGACAGTTTTTCCACTTGGCCTTCTTTGCTTCCAACCTGTCACGAAATCGCGACAGTTTTTCTACTTGCCTTCTTTGCTTCCAACATGTCGCGAAATCGCGACAATTTTTCTACTTGCCTTCTTTGCTTCCAACCTGTCGCGAAATCGCGACAGTTTTTCTTGCGCTTTCTCTCTCTTCTAACATGTCGTGAAATCGCTACAGTTTTGCCAGCATTTTCTCTCTCCTCCGATATGTCGAGAAATCGCGATAGTTTTGCCAGCATTTTCTCTCTCTTTTGATATGTCGTGAAATCATGACAGTTTTGCCTGCATTTTCTCTCTCCTCCGATATGTCGCGATATCGCGACAGTTTTCTTACTTGTCTTTTTCTTTGATCCTTTGAATCTGGGCCACTTCTGTCTTCTTGGAAATTCACTGTACATGCTCTGACTGCTCTGAATTCTTGTTCACTTCATCAACAGATCTACCCTCTGCACTCCTGTCCATTGCATCAACCGATCCTTTGTCTGTGTTGACAACAATGACAATACTTTGGCTGCACCTTGCTCATCAATGAACTCCTGTCCATTATACTTTGGCTGCACCTTGCTCATCAATGAACTCCTGTCCATTGCACTTTGGCTGCACCTTGCTCATCAATGAACTCCTGTCCATTGCATCAACTGATCAACTTGACTGTGTTGACAACAATGACAATACTTTGGTTGCACCTTGTTCATCAGAAAGATGATAACCTACAAGATTAATATAATCATGAAAACTTCTCAGTTGCACAAGAATACTTTCAACAAAAATGCATCACCTAAACAAGAAAATATTGTTACCGTATTCCTTTCTTTGATTTTGAATGCTACCTTACTTCTCACAAGAAAACAATAGCAGAATTATGTAGTGTGCAACCCCCAACTGAGATTGCCACTTATCACTCCGGTTTGGTGTTTTGGTTTGGGGTTTGTGTTTTTGCAATATATGAAAAAAATAAGAAACACACACTGCTGAAATAAAGAAATGCTTCTAACTTTGTTTCTACAACTCCGGATGCTACCAAATTTGTACAAGAATACCCAGAAATATGAAGGTCTGATATAAACTGGAAATTGCATGTCAACTACAGAAAACTCATTGTTTTGCTCATAACTTTCAAATTACAAACTTCTCCATCAAACTAGTGGCAGTTTTAAACACCCTCTATTGAGACAATGACAATGCAAGCTTGGAAAGCTCCAAAAAACAAGGCATCTCAACACCCAAGTCCCACGTCCCTCTCTGAGTTGTACGACCAGGTTGGGAAGTTGTACGGCTGCCAAGGACTCTTCCAATCTGCCACAAACTTGACTAAATTCACTCCTATATGAAGCGGCTGGGTTGTATGAGGAAGTATGGTTACAATACAATCAAACCCTAGCTGAATTTTCCCCTTGCACAAGCTGATTTCACCTCAAAATGGTACGGACTCCTTCTGGGTTGAAGTACAATTAATGTACAGCTGATAATTTCTTCAAACTCTCACAAAAAACATCAATTTGATACTGAAGTATGCCTCCAATTTTGCTCAAAGTCACTCCCAAGGATTGAGAATGCAACTAACCAAAGTAAGGAGATCTTTCACTCCTGCACAATGCAAGCTCTCCTTCAAAGACTCCAAGAGAATACAATTGCCAAAGATCCCTTCAAATGCTTTCACAACCTCTATTTATTCTTTCCTCAAGTTGGGCGATCCCATATGCTGGTGAATGTGGGATAAAAGAAACACTTACATTTCACAATATAAGCCAAGGAAGGGGTCGTCCCTCTTGTCTAGGGAGCAAAAACACATTTAAATAATTTTTAATCAAAGCTTATTATATGACCTTTAAATTAAGTGGTCATAAGGCACCCCTTCATCAAATATATAAGCCCAACATTAATATATTTAACTTTTATATTTAAATATAACATTATAAATCTTCGGGCATTAAAATTATTGCTCTCCCAACATCCAACCACCAAACAACTTACGGAAACGGATACCCATTAAGCCGAAGATGCCAGTCGTACTTTTCGTTTCCCGAGAATCCAACCCTAACCGACTTACTAAAAATAGTAAGTCTCTGAAAATACTGCCAGAAACGGTCCTGAAAGCTGACAACTGTGAATGCAGATCGTCCAACAATATCTCCGTAACACGTAGTGGTTCCTAAACACTCGACATTGCCTACAGAACCTTATGAATATGCAAGTCCATATTACGCTCTGTTAGCTGACTAGGATGGAGACATTACAAATTATATACAAGAAGATTGACTAAAAGTTCTATAGTTACATAATATGGATACATGTGAAAATACATTATTTTTCTTTAATTTCACAACATTTTCTAGTTTACTTGTATACAATGTTCTTCTTATCTCCTACAAAGTTCTCTTTCCAAGAATCTTTCCATTTTTTTGCCATAGCAGTGTGTTGCAAACTCCTCGTGGTAAAGATAAGGAAGCAATGCTATTATTACTAGCATTGTTCCTAAAGGTTCAATTGAATGCCATTAGATATCAAGAAAAATTGCAATAATTGAATGCCAAGGAATTTTAAGGACGTAAGATGAAGTGGAAGAAAACATAGTAGTATGCAAGGTCAAATGAAGAGGAGGATGAAAACATAGTAATATAATTTCTTTATTCCATTTTAAACATTATGCATTTGTGGTATACAGAGTCTCGAAAGCCAGGCCTCCTCTACTTAACACACAAAAAAACTTTGCAGCGGCCCAAGAAGCACTTGAAATCACTCCATCCATGTTGGGACCCTTCGTTGACACTCTCCTTGAATGACGATACCCTTCCCATATCTGAAAATGATCCACTAAAAAACTATCCTCAAGCTCTTCTTTCAATATATGGTTTTGACATCGAGTTAACCCTCAACCAACAACATTCACTATGGCAATGGACCCATCTTTTCAAATCCGGTAAGTGTTAATCGACCCTCTATTAAGTTGTGTCTAATGAATTCTTCCCAAGCGTTTGACCATTGCTTAGAATCTGATAGGTTGTTGAAGCATGCAACGTATCCTGCCCATTTATTCACCTACTTGCTCTGGACGTTCTTGCCTCCAGTTCTCCCTTTTCATGGGTTATATTATATCTTGTAATATGTTGTGAATATTAGCAATTGTGTATGCCTCACTATCATCCCAAGGATAGTCCTTTGAAGTTCGGTGTTGTCAATGACATGAACCCTTCTGTTGGCAATCGAATCGGCCTAGATATAGATTTTCTAAGTCTACAGCACCCTAGACCCACTGCCAAGCATTGAATGGCCGAAGTAAAGAAATGTCCTCCGTGCCAATCTCCACTAGGATTGGTTTCGAAAATAAAATAAAAGTGGTTTGTTTGAGATAAGGGTTAGGGAAGATGTGAAAAGAGAAGGAAATTACTGAAAGGAATGGGAAAAGAGGCTAAAAGCCTGAAATACGGGGATAATGAACAATAAGCACGATACCCAACTTTCACTCGAACCAACAACAATCAAAACAATAGACTTTTAACAAAAACCGACACTAAATCCTCTCACCTGCATAACCCCCAAGGGTACTCCAGCATTAATCCTTCACCAATGGCTAAATCCGAAACAAAATTCAAGCCATATGACGAAGTGACTAACTTAACGAAATAACATGATAGAAGGCATACACAAAGACAGAAGATTCAAGACCGAACCGAAGTCCGTGTTTCAAAAGTAAAATTCAAGATACAGCTGCTTTTCTAGTAGAGATTGTCCATCCTTATTTACAGTGAAAATTCTAGATTTTATAGAGGATTCCACCTCTCAAAACATTAATGCCCAACCACTTCTGCAATGGTGGTAGATAGATTTAATCTGGAACCGACTTAAAAGCATAAATTCGATTTTGCAAATAATTTAGCCTTGAATGCAGAAGGTTCCCCTAATTTACCATGATCGGATGGCTCAGAGCGCAGCTTCGGGGTCAGCTGGGCAGTCAATGACAGTTCTGTGCAGCTTTCGTTGCGCTTGGGGCCTGCCTGGAGTTTCGCTCCACAAATGGAGCGAAAGTACTTTCGCTCCAAAGATGGAGCGAAACCATCTCTTTGGCTTGCTTAGAGTCTTAAACTTACTTTCTGGCAAGCTTTCGCTCCAGAAGTGGAGCGAAAGCACCCTTGGCCTTACCATTGCGCTTTTCTTGAGCTTTGCGCCCTAGGTGGAGCGACAGAGAGTTTCGCTCCACTAGTGGAGCGAAACTACTTTTGACCATGACTTTGACTTGCTTTGCACTTTGACTTTGCAGTTTTCAAGAAGGGGTTTTCGCTCCCTAAGTGGAGCGATAGAGAGTTTCGCTCCACTAGTGGAGCGAAACCACCTTGTGCCTTAGCCAACACTTAGCTTCAAAAAATATTGCCTCCACCCTCCTCTTAATAGGAACCTTCGCTCCACAAATGGGAGCGACAACACTTTCACTCCACCAGTGGAGCAAAAGTGCCCATTCCTTGCGTTCGAAAGGGAACCATGCTCTGAAAATTATTTAAGTCGCCAGAAACTGTCACCATATGCGTAGAGTGGAACGAACCTATAGAAATCAGATTTTAAGTAGAAAACACATCCACGACATCGCCCCATGCTAAAACATTCACAATTTTGCATGCAAAATGACAGGAATTGCATAGAAAAACCAAAGAAACCATAGGACTTGAAAGAAAACAGCTTTGAGGAAGAAAGTGAAAAGAGACAACTGGTGAAAACACAACAAACATAACATTTTAACCATTTTTGATGGAAAAAAAGAAGTTTTACAATAACAACTCCCAAAACTGCACACAACTTAAAATTTTACAAAATGTGGTAGGAAGGCCAACATCTTTGGCAGCTCGCAGGGTATTGAGCCTACCTCAATACAAAGATCCCAGGCCTTATCCTTGGGTTATAGAGTCATCTTCGCTTTCAGTATCCTCGGACTGCTCATTGCTGCTGCGTCGTAGTTCTTCACGTTGGTCCTTTTCCTCTTCTTTCTCTTACTCGCCTTCTGCCTCCTTGGAATCTAGCTCGTGCGGCTGGGGGAGAAATATTTCTAGAGCTCTTAAACACATGTTCGTATACCGTGGCAGCATCGACCTAGTGGTTGAGGCAAAAGGTTGGTTGTTTCTGGAGCTCTTGGATCAGGTAACGGAAGGTCTCAATTCGCTCAATATCAACAAGATCCAGCCTCCGGTCGAACTCGTACATGCAAGACTCGATAGTGGCATATTTGGCCATGAAAGGCATCACCTGCGAATCTGAAATCGGATCCTCCCAAGTGTCAACGTCTGAGGCGTCACTGATGAATGCCGCCCATATCGGCCTTAACTCCTTGAGTGGTGGAATGTCTCCTTCATTGTCTGTGAAGTCGGGGATGCTGATTTGTGCAAGGTCATTAAAGTATTGCAGTGAAACATCTCTCTCCTGCTCGAGGGCATTTGAGAGCTTACAAGCTTCTTTGGTCAGCTCGAGCTTCGTGAAGAAAGAGCGCAGGATCATCATAGTTGTTGCCCAAGATCGAGCCAGGGGGCTCATGGGAGTAAGGTGGGCATCCACATTTTCAATTTTTTGGAGCTGCATGGCTAAGTCTAGCCAAAGATCAACATTTGTCTGAGCAGCTTCTAGAACGGAGCTGCCAGTGGCAACTGCCTCCTGCGCCTCCCTGAATAAAGTTAAAATCGTGACTCCTCACGCAACTCTTTTTGGGAAATCCGTCAGGAACTGTAGGCGCATCTCCTTGATGTGCTCCATAGAGAATGCGACGGGCTGCGACGTCCTCTCTTCTAACCGGGCCTGCAACTATTGGACCTGAATGCCCAATGTCTGTATCTGTTGATCTGCTTGGGCGCGTGCCTTGGAATATTCACCGACCTCCGACTCTAGTGAAACCACACGTTGTCTCAAATACGCGACTTCGGACTCGAGCGTTTCAAGCTGTCCCCTCGCCTTTGCCAAGGCTTCCTCAAGCTCGAAATTGTTGGCCTGCATTTTAAAGAAGCGTTCCTTGTAGTGCTCGCCATGAAAATATATGGAGCCCATTTCGACTTGAATGTTGCCCATCTTCTGCGTTGTATTAATCCTTGTCACGTCATCCACGGTATGGCAGTTAGTGTAATCATCCGGGGTCATCTCTCCAAGGGGCTTCTAAACAATGGGCACCTTACCGTGTGGAGCTCCATCCTTTCTAGATTTATAATGGACGCCTTCTCAGCTAGCGCCAGAGTCTGCGTCTCTTTCTTCTTGTGGTCCCTCTACCAGCGCGATGAGCTATGACGCGCCTTGCGAATGCTCTCCGCAGCTGCAAGGTGCTGCGTTATCTCCAACTTTGCCTCGAGTGGCTCCTGAACTCCAAGGATCGGCATGTAAGGAAAGAGAGGAAGCTACGGCTCAAGCTCGGACAGCATATGGGAAACAGGAGGGGAAGCGACTGCGCTAACCCTCAAGGGCGTTTGGGTCCAGACAGCAACCGAGG
Organism: Wollemia nobilis; assembly: GCA_028583015.1. Classification (NCBI taxonomy): domain Eukaryota; kingdom Viridiplantae; phylum Streptophyta; class Pinopsida; order Araucariales; family Araucariaceae; genus Wollemia; species Wollemia nobilis. Next base: position 4,484,533 of record JAQPPZ010017086.1, read on the forward strand.
AGATGGTGGGCTTAGGCATTAAAAATCAAAGGAAACTAACGCCATGACGGCAAAGGGTAGTGAAAGGAAAAATGGATTTATCTCTGCAACGGCGGAAAATTCAATGATAGGGTCTTCCGAAAAGGAGAAAGGGAGGCTGGCAGGTGCAGAGACCGCGAAAGCGTTAAGGCGAGTTGCATAAGACGCGAATGCTACTGAGGGCGATGAGAGGGCTGGGGAAACCGAAATTCCAGAAACCGCGGAGTGGGGCAGCGGAAGAGAAATAGAAGGGATGGAGAGGCTAGAGGAAACAGGAGCGACGACTAGGGTTTTAGCCGTTGAGGAAACGACTGCCAAAAAGAGGGAAGAAGAAAGGGAAAAGAGTGAACGCGTACCTTCGGGCTCCATGATCAAGGGAGTCGAGGAAGTGGAACGCTGCGTGTGTGGATCTTCTCTCTCTTTGGGTTCGTCGGACACTTCAGCCTCTAAGTCAATCACTGCCATCTCTCCTTTATGCTTTTCCAAATGCTCCGCGATAGGCTTTTTAGGAGCGCTCGATGGAGGGATTATTGGTGCCGCAGAGGAACTCGTTCCAGGGGGATTACTGTACAGTCCTAATTGCTGCTATTGAAAACTCTCCTCTATTCTAATTCCTAACTAGCTCAACCAAGGAGGGAGCTATGTTATTTATATAAATATTTACAACATATCCCATGCTCAAATCAGCCTATGTGCTACTTTACGGTCATTTGCCAATAATTTTGGATCTCAAATAAATGTAAATCTGGGCAGTTTGTGTTGCAGTAGTAGTCATTGGCCCTTAGAAAGCATCTTCAGTGGTGAGAGTACGTGGGAGGAGTCTAGAAATATCTCACACATCTTTCTCCACTTCATAATATGCCATTTCTATCTTGCAAACAACTTTCTATTATGCTGCAGTTATTTTTGGGTTTATCCTAGAAGAGGATCAAAATTGATTTTTTCCATGAATGGTGGCTTTGGACGGCAAGGACGACAAAGATAGCTGGGGGATATTTTCCCTTAACCTTCTCAACCTTCTTTCCCTTTTTCCACCGTCAAAAAATAGTCAAAAAGCACTTTATGTTCTCAATCCGGAGCTAAGTGGCTCAATCCGAAGAGACTGTATTTCTCATTCTGAAGATGTTCGCTCATTCCGAAGAGACTTTATTTCTCATTCCGAAGATCTTCGGAATGAACAATTGTGTGCTCTTCAAGTGATTTTATCTACATTTCTCAGGTGGATTAGCCCTTAGGATCAGATTGCAATAGCCTTCATTCCTCTCCATGTGTGAATTCCATGCCTTGCCATTCATTGGTAGCTTGCTGGAATTTACATGGTAAATTACTGCATTTTCTAGCTCTGCTGCACAGTTGTAAAATATTGGCATTTCTTGCAAATTCAAAGAAATTAGAACATAGAAAAATTATTCAAATATCAACATGAAGTAGTACATCAAGTTGCTATTGAATTTATACACTTCATTCACCAAGTAACAATGCTGAAATAGTGCAACAGTGCTGCACAATTGTCCCTGCTCTGTTATACCCTGTTGCTGCCTATTTAGACCATGTGTGAATGCTTCTAAATAGGTCAGATGTCTTCCGTAGTCCTTCTGAACTCATTCCATCCATATCCTTATGCTTTGCTTGACAGCTTGCTGATTTTTATATGGCTGTTTTTTTCATATTTTCAAATTTATGACAGTCCTAAAATTTTGGCTTCAATGTGGATTTGAAACAAGTTGAAGGGCAGGAATACATTCAAAAATCATTGACAAGTTAAAGGATATCAGCATACCACATTTGGTTAATTGAAATGCATGTTTTTACTTGCTACTTAATCAAGCAAAATCAGTCACAAAATTCTGAAAATAGTCAAAAACAGAGATATAGTATTCCTAACATAAAATCATGCAAACACTTAACAAATAGTATATTTTAGTCAACTATTTGGCAATTAAATTATCATATGGTAGTCAAATATTGTGCAATAATGAGGCATTTTTGGGCCTCATTAGTTTCCTCAGATTTTCTCTTTGGGAGGGTGCTCTGCTTCTTATGAGGCGATGGCCCACTCTCTCCAGCCGATTGTGAACCACTCAGGACTGCTTTGCCCTTGCCTTGCACCACGTGCTTCTTTACTGCCAGGTCCTCCACTTCGTCAGGGCCTTGTGTGCTTCGAGGCACAATCTCGAAAAACGACGAGGCTTGATAGGTGTCCACGTTTTCATCATACACCGTGGAGAATTTGTCATCCAACGCCATTGGGTAGTCAGAAAGCATTTTGTTATTGTGGACTCTCATGATCCACCACTCAGTGATCTTGTGATCTGACCAATGCTGCAACTTTTCCTTCATCGCCTGGAAAACATCCTTGGGAAGCCTTTACTCTGGGTTGACGGTTGGGTTGTAGTCAATCTCTATGGTGTAAAAGTCATGCCAGGGGGAGAAGGGCACCATCTTGTCAATGTGCCACTCCAACTCACGTCCCGTAGGGTTATTTCGCTAGGCGACGATGTCCGAGCGAGGGCAGCAATGAAGACTTCGCTCCGATGTAATTTCGAAAGACGTCATGCAGATCGTACTTCCAGCGTTGGGGGAGCTCAACTAACCCGAAGTCGTACAATGTTACTGTAATAATAACGTTCTGGCCACACTATGTCCCTCTTCCTTTCCCGTACGAATCGTTGGTGAAGTCGCATTGTCGGGCAACCTCTAGGGCAAACAAGTACGGTGTGGCGTAGTAGGGCAACAGGAAGGGTTTCTCTGTGAACCCAAAAATTTTGATTACCAAGCCCTTGGTGAGCAGGAAAACGTCTCCCAACTTCTTGTCCACCACTTTGTCTCTCATCTCCGCGAGAACTCGCAATGGCCATAGATCAACTTCAGCGCCGCCCCAAGAAAACTCGGTTAAAATTGTAGTACGACTCATCCCTGGACAAGCCCTTCTTCCAGATATAGACGGGCAACGCCTTGCCTTCTTCGTCAGACTGATTCTTGGGGATGAAGGCAAAGCGTTCATGCAGGTGGTAGAAGAAATACCACGCGAGGAAGGAGCAATGTCCAAACTGATCATCTATGTCACTCTGCAGGTAGGATAACGAAAGGTGCATCTGCTACGCCACCCACTTTGCCCAGTCGAAGAAAACTGGTAGGGTATCCGACTTCATATTGGACGAGAAATAGATTTCGTTGTGAAAAATAGACTCCGACATGGACACCTACAAGTTGTAAACTATAGCGTCGGGAGAGAGCCCCATCACCCATACCAGAATCGAATAAATGTCGTGGTGCACGAACTCTGTCAGGCGCCTAGGTAATTCGAGAAGCTCCCCAGATGAGGGCGCTCCTCCCAACTGTTCTCTCATGAACTGGCACATCTGAGGCGTGGGCTAATACCTCTCGCTCTACTCGGAACTGGTGATCTTCCTAGGGAGGATATCAGTCGAGGGTTTCCATCCGCAGGAAAAATCCTCTCAAACGATATCAGATGTAATGGGAAACAACTTATTCCCATCGGAATCCCGCACTGTTCTCGTCTGGGCATCATAAAATTGTGGAATTGCCCACACAAACTCTGGGCAATGATGCACAAGCGTGCACATGTAAAAGAACAGGTGAGAGTGGTAAATTGCAGCCAACGCATTCCCAGCCGAATTTTCTTTAAACGCCCTCTCGACGTCCTAGCACAGTTATTCAAGGTCTTTATGCGTCATCAGACAATCCTGAAGTCTGAAAAGATTGTCTTCGGGCGGCATCAACTTTATTGCCTTTCTCACACGCTTTTGTGGCTTCTTCAAGCATCTCTCCTTTGGGGGTGTCATCTTTTCGTTGGACACCTTCTCTCTATGCTCCCCACTCTTCTTGCCCATTTCAAACAACGAATTGTTGTGATTCGAACTCTTGCACAGATAAACGATCCGAAAACTACAGGGCACAAGGGCTACACGAAAACGTTACTGCAAGTGATGAGGACGAAATGGCTCTGGAAAACCCTTCTCCAAAGGAGATGACAGTGGAACAAAGAAAGATCATTACGAAATCGACACAATTTACATTGGTGGCACGCTTGTAATACAATATGGGAGAAGACCACATTTTGCGAAGGTATATAATGGAGGATGAGGTACAACAAACATTGGAGGTACATGAGGGATTGGCTGGAGGCCATATGGGGCTAGATGCAATAGCAATGAAAGTGTTGTTTGCAGGATTGTGGTGACCCACCCTTTATCACGATGCCAAAGAATATGTGAAGGCGTGTGACACATGTCAGAGAACAAGGAAGCCGTTAAAAAGGGATTTCATGCCATTACATATTTCTCAACCCCAAGAACTTTTTGAAAGGTGGGGAATGGATTTTGTAGGACTGCTTCGAACAATCCAAAAAGGGAAATGTCGATATATTGTAGTGACTACGGAGTACATGACGAAATGGGTAGAAGCAAGGGCTCTACCAGATAATTCTACAAGAAACACTACTCGCTTCTTGTATGAACATGTTATTACTAGGTTTGGAATTCCCCTATAGTTAACAAGTAATAGGGGAGGCCATTTCATCAATGAGATTATTCAAAACTTGACTACAAAATTCAAGATCTTTCACTCATTTTCTAGCCCATACTATCCTAGGGCAAAAGGGTAGGCTGAGGCAACGAACAAGGTCCGGGTTTCCATCATGTACAAGACATGCGGTGTGGAGGGCACCGAATGGGAAGAATGATTGCTAGTCGTCCTATGGGTGTATATGATAACTTTCAAGCCAACAACGAATCACACACCCTTCCAGTTAATGTATGGACAGGAGAGGATCGCACCAGTTGAATTCCTGGTACCTAGTCTGAGAATAGCAAGGGACCCTAACACTCCATACCCAAGTCCCAACCTTGAATGAAGAAGGCAAAAGGACGAAGCTCGAAGTCAACAAACCAGGGTATGATTCCCCGAAATGGTTCAAGTAATTGAAAATAATGAACCATTAATACCTCAAGAGGAGGAAGAAAGAATGGAAGATAATTAAAATGGTGATAAAGAACCAATAAGAAGACCACAAGAGAGATTGAAGGTACAAGAATATCAAGCCACTGCGGACAATTGAGAAGACAGAGAAAAGAAGTTAGGAGGTTGCAAAGAAGAGTGCAAGAAACATCTAGGTGGCCTATGCACATAGCAAGAGAAGGGGATGATTCAAACACTAACTCTGCTTTCTTAAATCAATATAGAAGTGCACTAGCACAATGTGAACCATAGAGACACTTTGAAGAGGCAAGGTGGCATAGACGATTGTTGCGGGCGGATCGGAGGTTGAGAATTCTAAGGCAATTGTCACCAGGAACCCAAAATCGCAAAGGACAACCTACAAGAGCAGAATCAAGTGATCAAGTAAGAAATAGAGGTAACTTGAGTAATCCAAGGAGTTCGATAGGACTTCTAGGTAACCCTAGTATACCTAACCAACAGGGAGTTTGGGTGATCTCCTTCCCAGTAGCTCGAGGGAGAGAAATTCTCTTCCTACTACCCATAGGCCGACTGGTCAACAAAATAGACCACAAAGACTATTTGTAGATGTAGTACAAAACAACCAACAACCACGAGTTCATGGGGATGGACCACTAGGTCTACCTAGTTGAGCTCATGGAAACCGAAGACGTCTCAAACAACTGAAGATCTAGACGAATCCCTGGTAGTTGGGAGTTCAATAGTCCAATGCAAGGGAGATTCAGCCAAAAATAAGGGGAGGACATTTTGAACAATTCGAGGAAGACAAGGATTCCAAAATAGAGACCAAGCACACAAGGAATCTAGTTCCAAGTTTGATACGCTAAGAAGAAACAAAAATCAGAAGGCATGAGGCAACCCCATAGGAAGGAGACAACCTACAAACAGGATGATAGTTTACCATTAGAATGATGGCAGACCGGACAATCGCCATTGCAACGTCAAAGCATGTAGCTATTATGCAGATGACAGAACACCGATCTATCAGGATGACAATAGGGTAAAGATTCGTCACGATGGACAGGACATTCGTCATGATGATGGCAGACAGGGTATCCGTCATGATGATGGTAGACAGGGTATCCGTCATGATGTCGAAAATGGAGCAAATCATCGGTCCTTTCACCATCTGTCAATGGAAACAAGATGCCAAAAACAAGAAGAAGACATGACAGATTGGAGTATTACGAGGACGTAATATAATTGACAAGAAGAACAAGAATCGAAAACACCTCGAAGCCGAGGGAATTGTCAGAATTGACAATAGACGGACTCGATTTATGATGATGATGACTCAACAAGTGAGGATACCCACAATCATCGATAGGAGGAAACATCGACAAAGACATTGGAGGTTTGCATAGGAATCGCTATGCACTTCACACGACGTCGATGACACATGGGAAAACCCAAAAAAATAACCACGAAAAAGACAAAAATAGAAAATGGACGACAATTGCATGCAAGGTGGCGCACATACGGCAGTTTGAGCATGCAGTGGCGGTTGTTGGACGGTTATATGGGTGGAAAATGTAGTAAGCAAGAGATTATAAATAGGATGGCCAAGGAGAGGAATGTTCATTATAGGCAGCGCAGGGGAAAGCATTCGCAAAAGCTGGAGTTGGAGATTTGCTAGCAGAAACTTATCTGTTCATCAACAATTTTGACACCAGACAGAGAATGCCATTAAAGCCATAGAAAACCGGTACACAGTAAGGATTTGTGAAGATCTACAACAATTACCCATGCATTTGAAAGATATTTCTGCTCACACATTCGCAGTCGTGCGCACTGAAGGAAGATTGCAACCAAACAAAAGAGCGTAGCCTGTAGGGGACATAGACAAGGGATGTATGGGCTACTGAAATAAATTCGCAAAAGTTCGTGCTTGCAAAGAATCATCAATCACCTACCGTCAGCTAATAGCATTGCCATAGAAGAAGTCGGCCACAGTAGATGACCGTCAAGTTGGTTGGAGAGTGTCGTTAGGAAGGACGAATTGTCATTACATAGGTCAGCAAGGAGAGTGTCGTCAGGAAGGACGGATTACCGTTAGATAGGTCGACAGGGAGAGTGTCATCAGGGAAGACAAACTATCGTCAGATTGGTCAACAAGGATCGTGCCATCATTCAAGTTGACTGTGGATGTAGTGCCATTAGGCGAGTCGATTGCAAATTTGTCGATAAGGAGGTTGTCGTCATTCAAGTTGGCTGAGGAACATTTTGCTGTCATTCAAGTCAGTTGGGAAGGATTGTCGTCGATTTGAGGAGGCTGCCATCATAAAATAGTGTCATCACACATTGGAGGAAGTAGCAGACTAAAATTTCTGCCACTATTAGAAGAAGATGGCCGATGAAAATGAGTAGAAGTCGTCCAATTCAAACCAAATTGACTAATGCAAAACAATCTGGGAGAGATAAAGGACATGAAGCACCGCGACAAGTACCATTGGAGTCAGTATCTGAAAAACAACTCCGCCATCACCAAGAACATTCCCGCACTAGTGAGGAAGAACGCGCACAAGTAACAGATCCTAAGGAAGGGCGAACTCAGGGAAAGTAGATGCGCTCACAAATAATGGTTCCAAATCCAAAATAAAAGGAGGTTTGACAATCGGAGCGAGAATAGATACTGCTCAAGGATCTTACTTGGATCCATGCTATTGGAGACTATTGTAGGCAGTGGTGGGAGCAAACACCACCAGAAGATGCAATCAAGCAAAAGATCAAAGAGGTAGGTGTACGTTTGATCTTGCAAGTCCCTAACTTCGACAAGGAATTCTATAAGGAATACCTGTTGCAAATTTTGCTAACATATGATCCTTCCAAGTATACCAGCACGGTCCAAGTGGGAGAAAGAGAGATATGTGTGGTATCCATAGTCGAAAGTTTCAAAAGGACATTCAGACTGCCTAAGGGAGGACATCCAATAGTGAATGAATGAGTCGATTCCAAAAAAATTTGACAATTAATTCAGTGTCATGGCTTTGAAGAAGGATGAGATTGACGCTTTGATGTTGCATGGAAGCCACGGGGTAAAACCAACTCAATTGAAAAATAAGGGACTACAATGTATTATGAATGTATTGATGGCCATATAGTTTGGAGAGCAAAGAGTGTCAAAATTGCCTATTTTGTTTATACTCTTTTTGCAAGGCATTGAACAAGGTGTAGCTTATTATTGGGAAACCTACTTGGCGACATGTATCCATAATTTTTTGATGCATACAACCAAGAACTTCTCAATGGTTTTCCACGCAATCGACTTGTTTTTGGATGCTGTATACAAGGCAAGAGTTGAGATTTTCGGATTGGACCCTCCTAAAGCTTTACCGGAGTTAGCATCGACAATTTTGGGGTGGATGGATGCCAAACCACAACTGAAGAAGAATACTCCAAATAAAAAACAAAGACTAAAACAACAGTTCAACAAAGTCTCACTTCAAGAAGGGCCAATTGAGGAATCAAAAGGGGAGGAAGTTTGTGCCACCAGTACCATCACCATCACAGTCACCAAATTCCATTCAGAGGATGACAGTAGAAAAGATTGCCAAAAGTCAAGTTGTGGTGCGCAAGATTGAGCATTGTAGCAAACATAGACAATACCATTGCAAAGGTTGAGGGGGATACAAGAAGAGGATTTTGAGATTCCGAAACCTAATACGACAGTACCTCTAGAAGGAACCGGTAGTGGTGTTCATATTGGACCTTCGAAATTTTTGGCAGAAGCACAAGTTCATGAATCCTTGGCATCACCTATTGTACCCCCTGAGTTTTAATACGAGAAGACCTCAGTTACGCAAACATTATGAGCTCATTCATTTGAAGATATTATCGTTTTTGTAGAAGCAAAGGAGATGAGGCACATAAAGATCATGTCACTAGTTAATACCCAATGTGAACACTGGCTCTGACATCAAACATGGGCTAATCTCACAGGCTTTCTATCCTCCAACAATCTCACATGTCAGCTAGATCCAAGTAAGGGGTTTGACCGTACGAAAATATCAATAACTCCTCTTTAGGCTTAACCTATTACAAGACAAACATACTTTCCTAGAATAGGTAAGCATTTGCCTTAATATCTCTATTAATGCCACATAGACACTAACATGAGCAAAAACATACAAAACCCATTACTAGGCTAGTATTAATGATCACTTTCCAAAACAATCAAGGAGGCCTCTGCATAGGTGCACAAAAGGGTATCTTGTGAGAAAATAATGTCCAGCTAAGAGAAGAAATGAATAAACTCAATGCCAAGTCTCCATGCTCATCGCTTATTATAAAACGTTAGAATAAACTATCATTAAATCAAATCTCTGATAGCACACACTCCAAGTTACAAAAGATTGTAATGTCATTTTTCTTGGAACTCAACAAAACCTAGCAGAAAACAATGTTTTCTTCCAAACAAATAATTTTTACTTAAATAAAATGCAAATCTTTAATTTCGGGATTACAAAACTATGCAAGAATTTGCCAAATCACACCCACAACACGAAATTGCATTAAATCTAAAGAGCAATGACAATTACATGAACAAATCTGAACAAATCACATGTAGAAAAACTCACAATACATTAAATCTAGCTGCAAACTGTTAAGAGATTAGAATTTGCTTTGAAACCCTTCTGATCTGCCTTGAAAACCCTCAAACATGCAAAACAAGGCCTCCTAGAGGCTGATGTCACCCTTCTAGGGTTACAAGAAGCTGCAACACACCAAAACACTGCTGCACTACGATGCCACGAGTACCATGCTACTATCCACTGACTCTTCTACACTGCCAAACACTGAAACTGGCCAAATCACACTACACACAAACACTGAAACCCTAGCTGCTAACTCCACTAAAGCTCTATAGCAAACCCTAGGTAGATTTGCCTCTCAAAACTAAGGGATCAGCTCTTAGATCCAATCAAATAGCAAGGGCCATCACTTGTCTATCTGATTAGGGCTTCCTGAAAAGAGCGATCATCACCAATACTCAGAAAGAATGAGCAAGGATCAGCCTTGTCTCCACAAGAATCACTTGAATCCTCCAAACTCACAATAACATAATCAAAAGCATCCCAAAATGAAACGCTGAGCCTCCTTATAAAGCCTTTTCTTCTAATTTTTCGTTGACACTTACCTAGGCACTTAAAATCAATTAAGGCCTTTATTTAAAAAATGAAAGATGAAATAACTAATATTAAGTCTCCTAACACATTATCCCCCTTCCACACAACGGCCAAATATAAATATTTACAAGAGAAAGAGATATTATTTATTTATTTAATTTTGGCTCATCACAAGTCCACCCTCCTCAACTTGCTTGTCCTTAAGCAATTGCAAAGCTGGGTGGGCAAGAATTTCCTGTTTTTCCCATGTGGCATCCTCAAGTGGCAATCCCCTCCATTTCACTAGATAGTCTTTGATGACTCTATGCCTTAGTCACTTCTCCGTTGTCTCCAAAATGGTTTCAGGTTCAAGTATCAACTTTCCTTCATCATCCAAAGGAGGCAACTCCAAAGAAGGTTGTACATGCTGCCCTAGTGCTTTCTTGAGACATGAGACATGGAAGACATTATGAATTCTGCTATTTTCAAGAATTTCCAATGCATATGCACCCTCCCCAATCCTACTCACAACTCTATAAGGGCCATAAAACTTGGGTTTTAACCTTTCTGAACCACTTTTCTTTAGTGAGGACTGTTTATATGGCTGTAGTCTAACGTAAACCATGTCACCTACCTCAAAATGACGCTCAGCTCTTTTCTGGTCTGTATACTTTTTCTGCTGTGTTTGAGCCATTTGAATGTTGTTTTTTGAGGGCTTTCATGATGTTTTGATGTTCCTCAATGAAATCCTTTGCCTTAGGGACCCTACTATCACTGAACAACAAGTTAATGAAGTTTGGAGCATCATAACCATAAAGAGCTTTGAATGATGACATTCTGAAAGACATATGATAAGAGGAATTATAACAGAATTCACCTAAGTGCAGCCACTTAATCCATGCATGTTGTTGACTAGAAACATAGTTTCTCAAGTATCCTTCCACCCATTTATTGACTATTTCTGTTTGCCCATCTTTTTGTGGGTGGTAGCTTGTGCTAGGGGTCAATTTAGTGCAACATAACTTGAATAGTTCTTTCCAAAACATGCTTAGGAACTTGCTGTCCCTATCACTCACTATTGTTTTTGGTAAGCCATGCAACTTGAATATTTCTTTGAAAAACAGATCAGCAACCTGTATGGCTATGTATGTAGATGAAATTGCATGGAAATGAGCAAATTTTGTGAGTCTATCCACAAATACAAATGAACCGTAAGCGCTTTACAAATTATAGAGTATGCCCTGCTCAGATTTTTCTCCTTTTCCATCTCATAATAACGCTCTTGCAACTGGAAATATTTTAGGCGTAATGTATCAGTCCCATCATGGACAGCTAGTGCCTCATTCTCGAAACTGATCTCATCCAGATTTTTTGACGTGCTCTTATACTCATAGTCTCCAGGAAGCATGTCCTTTACGGGCTTCTTCACTATTGGAATATTCTTCTCCTTATACAGGAGCATGCTCTCTGAGTCAAACCTAATGCGCTTCTCGACCGTGGCGATCTCTTCGCCTCTTCGCTTTATTGCATTCTGCATCCATTTGCCTGAGGAGCATTTTGGCCGAGATGTAGCAGGCTGATTAGGCCGCGATATGAGGGATTGACTCTCCATTATCTGAATCAGACTTGTGTCTCCAAAAAGAGACCTGGCCAGGAGCAGACTTTGCTGTGACACCTCCCATTTCATGAACAGGCGTGGAGAACCTACGGCAGGGTGCTCCTATTCTTTGTGGGGTGACTCAGTCTGGGCGGGAACGACAGATGAGTCTTTGGGATGTTCGGATGAAATGTGGGGGGAGGGAGGTGCGCCCGAAACGGTGGCGTCCAACTGAGTTTTGGTCAGGGCTTGAAGGGTATGTAATGTCCTACCCCTTTCGAAGACAAAAAATTTGCCACCAAAAGAGCTAGGTTTCGATCTTGGGTTCCAAACTGAAAACTTGAGTGTCTTGTTTGTTGATTTGGGTTATTAAGTGTTTTGTATGTTTGGAGATCATATGAACATTCAATGTACTAACTCCAATTTTCAAATATCATATTAACTCATGAATTTTCAACAAGACATTTTGACAAACATTTGTCATACATACTCAGAAATAACAGGGTAGCTCTCAAGAATTGATCACAACTTGAAAAATATCAATCCAAATGCTACCAAATTCATACACTAGCTTCTTCCAATATAGATAAACAAACCCAATAAAGGAAATTGCATTAAAAGGAGTATACCCGGAATTGTGAAGGTCTGATACAAATCTGGAAATGTTCATCAGCACACAAAAATCTTCATTTTTATCATAAAATCCAATTTACAAACTTCTTCAGCATACAACTTATGTTTTTGAATACCCTTTTTGGAGACAATAACAAAGCATGTAAGAAATCCTCTAAAAACTAGGCGTTTGGTCCTAGGCAAGTAACTCGTCCCCCAAGAAATGTACGACCATGCCAGAAGCAGGTACGACTGCTAATAAACACTACAAAAATCCAATAAAAGTCTCCAAAACCTGCAGAAAAGGTGGCGGCTAGGTCTGTAGTTGCAAGTAGATCTCAAACTTCGACAAACCATTGCTGAGTGCATCCAAATCACTCTATTTTTGCCCTAGATGGTACGGCCAACTGAAGGAGTGAAGTGCAAATGAAATGAAATTGTTGTTAACTTCAAACCCTCTCCAATCTGCTCAACAATATCTGAAAATATTACCTTTATCGGCTCAATTGCATCCACTGAGTATGAATGCTCATTAACCAATCTAAAGATATCTTTCAACCTCAAGATATGGTGTCCTTGTATGTGGTTTTCGTCATAATACAAGCCTGGAATGACTGAAATCTTGCAACCTGCAAGTCTCACACAATAACCTTCAAGCATAATAGCCAAAGATGTCACAATCAACTCTTCAATGCCACTTTTATCCTTTCCCAAAGCTGGTTGATCCATTCACTTCTTGAATGTGGGATAATTTGTCTTTCCAAATGCTACATTGCACCTTGAAGGCATTATTTTTACCATAAATTGTAATATATTTCACTTATTACTTTCCAAGGAGACCATACGACTTTTATGGCATTAGACATATGAACTTTATAAAATCCCCTTTAATTCAAGTGGTTACATGACCCCTTTTAAGATTAAATAATGCCCGACATTAATATATTTAACTTTTATATTTAAATATAACATTATAAATCTTCGGACATTAAAATTATTGCTCTCCCAACATCCAACCACCAAACAACTTACGGAAACGGATACCCATTAAGCCGAAGATGCCAGTCGTACTTTCCGTTTCCCGAGAATCCAACCCTAACCGACTTACTAAAAATATACCGCGGAAACGGTCCCGAAAGTCGACAACTGTGAATGCAGATCGTCCAACAATATCTCCATAACACCTAGTGGTTCCTAAACACTCGACATTGCCTACGAAACCTTATGAATAGGCAAGTCCATATTACGCTCTGTTAGCTGACTAGGATGGGGACATTACAGGGTATCGGGCCTTGCAGAGGATAGGCCACGATGGGACTGCTCAGGTATGACTGGTGAAACCTCCTTTTGACCAGCGTGGGGCTCAGTGAGAGAGGGAGCGGTAGGTGCGCTAGGGGCTAATGGAATATTGGCGGGGATGGATGAGGCAACAAGGGTTAAGGATGCCACAGACATTGACTAGGCAGTATGTGGGGGGGCAAAAAATGTACCTGCGGGCTCCGCTTGAGCCGATGAGTCGAAGACGTGGTCTATCCACTGGTCGCCCGCAAATGTAGATATATCGTCCTTCTCCGTAGCAGTCTCTAAGACTCTGCTCTTCTTGGGCGACGGAGTGGTATTCGGTTTTGGTGCTACCTCCTTCTCGGGTGCAGGTCCTTGCTCTTTAGGCCTTTCTGACCTCTTCCTCTTAAGAGGGGCGAGCTCCTCCTCTTGGGTGATAGGTGTTAAACTAATAGAACTCTTTGGGATTTTAGGGGGCTTGACGGTCACCTTGACAGCCTTTTTCTTTCGAAGCACGGGGGACACTTCTATCGAGGATGTCTGCTTTGCTTGGGCCACGTGCGTGGGTATTTCTCCTTTGGATGACGCAACCTTAGCATGTTGCTTCTCAGCCGGCTGCTGCATTTTGGGCTCCTCAATCCTCTCTTCCCATGACTATTGACTGGAGCCTTCACCACTCGCTTGCAATTGCTTAGGTGGGACCTGCCCCTTTTGTAGGCGAAGGCCTGGGGGTATTATATGACGAAACACTACTGGCCGCCATGTGGCGTGGTGTTTATCATACAGGTTGGAAAATGTGTCGTCGTCTTTTATGTCCTTCACAGTTTTGTCTTTTTCAGTCTTGACATGCATTTTCCACCACTCTTCTATTTTGTCCAGTCTCCAACCCCTCTTTTGCAGTCTTGCCTCTAATCTCTTGTATACATCTGTATTCGGCATGTGTCCTATATTTCGGCCAGGGTCAAACTCGACCTCTACGCAGTAGAAGTCATGCCAAGGCGGGAAGGACTGCATGTCCTCGATATACCACTCCAGATCTTCGTCTTGGTTATTACACTCCTCCAGAATCCCCAATTGAGGACAGACGTGAAACTCCTGACGAGATGTAAAGTCTTTTATGATGTCCAAGGGGTCATACTTCCATTTTTGCGATAGCTCCACCAAGCCGAAACTTGAGAGCGTGGCATGTAAGTACTGATGTTGTCCATTGGTATCAACTTTAATCCTGACCCGGGTGATGGGGTATTCAAACAGGTGGCCTTTTCTCCTTCCCTGACCATATTTTGCGTCTGTATAGTCCATCTGCCGAGATGCCTCTAGGCTGAACTGATATTTTGATGCATAATAGGGCAACAAGAAAGGTTTTCCCATGAAGTCGAAAACCCTTATCACAAGTCCCTGCGTAAGGCAAAAAGTGTCGTCGTAATTCTGATCACTGAATTGGTCCCTCAATGTTTGCGGAACGCGCGGGCATGAACCGTGAAGGAGAGCGAGATCTGGGCCCAGGAAGGATATATTGAATTGGTAGTACGATTCCTCCTTCCATAGAACCCTGGTCCACTCGTAGACCGGTAGCCGTGCGCCTTTGTCATCTTCGCGCTGTATGGGGAGCGACCGCAGGCGGCTGTGCATATGAAATAAAAATAACTAGGCCAAAGCCGAGCAGTACCTGAAACCATCTCGCGCGCCGGTCTTATACTCTCGCAGCTGCTGGTGCATCCCCCGGGTGACGCAATCCGCCCAATTAAAGAAAACCAGCTTGGTCTTATCTGTCATCTCCTTTGGGTCATAGAACTCTCCTCTCAGAATACACTCGACGAGGGAAATCTGGTATGGGAGGACTGTCGCGTCCGAGCCGAGACCTAAGACCCAAGCCAACATAGTATATATGCTAGTGCTCTTGAATTTGCTCAAAGGCCTTCCTTGTTTTGGCCATTGCCGCGGCAGAATAGGCTCATGAAGTTGAGAGCTCATAAAGTCCTGCATCCTCTGGTTATCTGAATACCTATCTCTTTGTTCTCCCAAGTTGACGCCTTTAACAATATAGTATTCCTTATTCAACTGTATGCCTGGCGCGAAGGGCCGTTTCAACGGTATCAGAGTAGAGTGAAAACAAGACATTGCCCTAGTGGTCACATACTTGCCTTGTGTTCGACCTGTAGTATTCGGCAATCGCAACTATTAGCTCAGGGCAGTGATGTACCTCCGGGTATAAGAACCAGTAGAGATTAGACGAGTACACCGCAGCATAAGGATTTGAAGGGAAAAACTTATTCCGCCATTTGTCAATTGTTTGCCTTATCTGGCTGGTACTCTGGGAGTAAATCCCATCTCTAAGCTTGACCCAACTATCAGAGGGCGGAGGAGGAATCGGCTTCGTTTTCGTGACTCGGGGCTTCTTTTCTTCTCATGCCTCGGCTAACCTAGCTTTCCCTTTATCTTTCTGCTCCTTCTGCCCACTTGCAGGCGTGCCCGACGCCGTTGGCGCCTCTGCCACAACTTTCTATTGTCCTTCCGTCTTTCTGATGGCGCTAGTATAATCTAGTCTAGATTACGCTGGAATTCAACTGACCAAGTGTCGTCGCGAGAGCGCTATTTTATAATGGAGAGTTCGAGGGAGAAACTTCAATAGGTGGCGCAGCCGAGTACTTTAAATTCAATGCGAGGAGCGCGGGGTTGGTAGGAGTTGATATCGAGCTAGGGTGGCCATGCACACGATCTCCCTTGGGAGTGTAAACATTTAAACCTTTGCCGCCTTAGAATGTCCACCTTTTAATACGTACTTATGGGACACGTGCAAATCGTTCCCTTTTGGCACGCTTTTCTATGCCACTAGCTCAAAAAACGGGGCCCACTTTATAATTTCATGCTTTCCTCTAATCGCTCAAAATCTAAGCGATTTCGGGTTTGGGCCCTCATAGCGAGCGAAGGAGGGACTTTATCCATTCAAAACAAATGTTTGACCTTTTCCCTTACCCATCATCGTTGTCTTGACGTGTGCGCTTTGGGGAAAGTAGTGCTTGGCGAGCGAAAGCGAGCAACCCACACTTGGGGAAATTCTAGCCCCTTTTGTATTCTTGGCAACGCCTGTCTCGAACTCCCGTCGTCGCTAAAAAGTAGAAGCGACTTCGAGCCTATTCGAAAACTTGGGCGCTTTGGAGACCTTTGTCTTAAAACGCTCGGGCGCTTTTCGTTGATATCGCTCGAAACTCTCGAGCACGCCCGAGATCGCTCCAAAGTTGAGCGACTTCGAGCTTCTTTCTTAAAAGCGAGCGCGGATGGGATTTTGCATATAACTCATTTTAATTCACCCGTTCCCGCCGTCGCTGAAACTATGGAGCGCTCCCGAGGGTTTACACACTTAGTGAGCGAAAGCGAGACCGCCCACACTTAGTAGATTTTTGGGCCTTTTTTACTCGTCCCCCTCTGTGCTCTGAATCGCTCAAATCGCGCTTCCGGGATTGCTTAAAATCCGAGCGATCTTGGGCCTTTTCACTTGGCAAACTTTTTTTTTTTGTTTGTCCCTAATTTGGCCGTAGCTTGGAAGGGATTCCGGTTTTCGCCCAAAATGCGAAGCGACGTCAGGGCTTTGGCACCTTAGCGAGCGAAGGCAGGCAAGCCATTTTTTGCTTCTCTTATCGGCTATCCCCATATCTCCTTTTTGCGAAGGAGACTGCTTCTGCATCTTAACACCAAAAGCTTGCGGACCCACAGGTCCGGCGAACTACTTGGCTCAATAGCCTAAAAACAAAAACAACTTAAAAGCATATTTACAGACAGATACAAAGGAAAAGCATAAAGGAAAATATGTACAAGGGGGAAACTTCAACTGAGAGTTTTAGTGGCGATAGGCTTTCAGATGAAAGCCATTGACAGGAATGAGGAGGATATGACCCTCCATGTCCCTCAGGACGAAAGCATTGAATTGATTGACTATGGCGATCTGAAAGGGGCCTTCCCAGAAGACGTCAAATTTATCATGATTGCCCGGTTTTGCCTTTAATGCATCCCATTTGAGCACTAAGTCACCAATTTTGAAAATTTGGGCTGTGGTCCCTTTAGCGAACCAATTTCGTGTAGTGTTAGCGTGCTTCATGAAAGCTTCATGAGCTTTCTCCCTCTGCTCCTCAGGCTGCAATAACTGAGCTAATCTGGCATCAAGGGGATCCAGGTTGTCCTTTTCATCATCAAGCAACCAGAGTGCAGGCATCTCAATGTGGGTAGGCAAAACCGCCTCTTTCCCATAGACTAAAGCATATGGCGATGTTCTAATAGATTTCTTTATGGATATGTGATCTGCCCACAGAGCTTGATCCAGGTGTAAGTGCCATGACCTCTTATTCCTCTCAAGAGTCTTCTTTATAATATTCAACAATTTTTTATTTGTAGACTCTGCGAGGCCATTTCCCTGTGGGTAATAATTGGTGGAAGCTTTATGATAAATGTTGTATTTGCAAGTGAATTCTATCAGTATAGCCCCTTTTAAACCCTGGACCATTTTCTGTCCCAATTGCCTCTGGAATCCCGAAGCGGGTTATCAAACTTTCCATGAAGGCGATGACTGTCTCTTGATCGGTATTTTTTGTGGGTATAGCCTCGACCCAACGAGTGAAGTAATCTGTGGTAGTCAAAATGAATTTGTGCCCTGCTGAGGATTCTGGGGAGATTTTGCCCACGAAGTCCAATCCCCACTACAAGAAAGGGAACTCCACTTGTATGGGTTGTAAGGGCATCGGAGCATTTTTGTTTCGGCCGGCAAACCTTTGACACTTTTCGCACTTCTGGCAAGCCTTTTGGGTGTCCGTGAAGATGGTGGGCCAATAGTATCCTGCCTTTATTATATTTAAGGTCGTAGGCCTTCACGAAAGATGTCCCCCTGACATTCCGGAATGGAATTCGTTAAGGATTTTCTGTTTTTCAGCTCCCTTGACACAACGTAGAAGGATACCATCAATATTTTTATAAAACAGCCCCTCGGGGCGCAAAACATACTTTAGAGCATTAAGTCGGAACCTCCTTTGCGAGGTGGTGAGCTGGTCTGGACACTTCCCTGTATTGAAATACCACATTATTTCATCAGCCCAGTCGCTTTCCTCGGGCAATGAGTTGACAAGGTTAACCTCCATCACTGGGTCTTCCCATTGACAAGTAGACACTTCGGCGACGACGCTTCTAGCTAACTCCTGGCATAATGCCTGCCCTCGGACAAGTTTGGTGGGTCGAACTTCTATGTCGAATTCTTGGATTTTGGTAATCCACCCTGCTCTCTTGTGGCCTGGTTCACCCGGAATGATGAAACTTCTGATGTCCAGGTGAATCACGAAGACTGTGATCCGACTTTAAGAGACAAAGCGCTTAAACTTTCTCAAGGATCTCATGACTGCATGCACTTGCCGCTCGATGAAATTATATCTCTCCTCATGTGGTTGTATCACCTGGTTTGAGAAGGCTATTGGACGCTCCTCGCCATCATCTCCTTTTTGGGTTAGGACTGTAGCATAGCTCTCAGGTTCCCCAACCGCATATAGGATAAAATCTTTTGAATAGTCCGGATTTCCTAGCACAGGTGCTTGAGAGATTCTAGTTTTGATTTCTTCGAATGCTTTCTTTCTTTCTTCAGTCTAAAGAAAATCAACATCCTTCTTTAATAATTCAGCCATAGGTTTGATGACTTGAGCGAAGTCAGGAACAAACTTCCTCATAAAGTTGATTTGGCCAAAAAAATATTGGAGCCCTTTTTTGTTGACTGGAAGAGGAAGCTTCAGAAGGGATTCTGCTCTATCGGGGTCAATTGATAGTCCCTTTTCAGAAATAACGTGGCCTAACAATTTCTCTTCCTTGACTGCGAAAACAAATTTCTTGGGGTTGATGGATATGCCAAATTCTCGGCATCTCTCGAACACTTGCTCCAGGTGAGAGGGGTGCTCCTCCCGTTTGTGGGAGAACACAATCATGTCATCTAAATAAATGACAATAATTTTGTTCAGCAGTTCCCGAAAGGCAAGGTCCATGGCCCTCTAAAATGTGGCCTCGGCATTAGACAAGCCAAAATGCATGCGTTGATAACCAAACGTCCCCCATTTAGTGGTGAATGTTGTCTTATGTTGATCTTCATCTTTCACCCATACTTGGTTGTAGCCAAAAAATCCATCTAAGAGGGAAAACTGCTGGGCTCCTGCGACCATATGGAGAATCTGGTCGATCTGCGGGAGCAGGTAGTGATATTTGAGAGAGGCCTTGTTTAGATTGCAAAAATCAACACAGAGGCAGATGTCCCCGTTCTTCTTTCTAACTGGGACCAAATTGGCGACCCAGGAGGAATGCTTGATAGGGTATATGATCTTGGCTTCCAGCATTTTTATCAATTCTACCTTCATCATAGCTTCGATCTTGGGGTTAACTGCTCTGTGCTTCTGCCTGAAAGGCTTAACCCCTTCTTCCAACTCTATGGTGTTTTGGATTATTTCTCTGTCATACCCCTTGAGATCTTGATAACACCAAGCCACAATGTCTGGATATCTCTTACACAAGGCTCGAATCTGTTCTAGCTCTTCTGCGGTGCAGTCTATCCCTACTTTGATTCTTTCCTGGTTGCACTTCCAACTCTCTATACTGCTTGGTGTCGACCTTGATTTTGTGCGATATAGCTCTGTCATTTTGGTCAAACAGGCTCTCAAGGGTTATTAGTCCCTTTGGGACATGATTGTTCTTCAGCTGTATCAACCCCTCATATTGCTCGTCATCAGGGTCTCTAACTTCTATTGAACTTGCTTCGTGTATCATAAAAGTGACGATATCTTCATCACAATCAAACACCTGCCAATGGGTGTCTTTATCAGGCATAGAAGGCCTGTATATAGTACAAACCGACTTAGGCTTTTGCATAGTGTCATCAGCCGGGATGTATCTGGCTCCAACAGAAGCCAATATGTCAGCGTGTTTGTTTTTCTCTCTCGAGATAGCTTTGACATTCAAGGAGTCAAATGACTCCATTAGATCCCAGACACGGTTGCGGTAAGCTTTGAGATAATGCTTTTTTGAGGCACATTTGTTGGTGATCTGATTGCACACCATATCTGAGTCTTCGAAGATCTGCAGCTATTTGATTCCGAGCCTTTCTGCTTTCTTCAAACCCAAGCATAGGGCTTCATATTCTGCTGCATTGTTGGTGCAACTTCAGGCTAGTCTGTAGCAATAGTCCTTTTGTATACCAGAGGGAGAGACTAGGAGGACGCCTGCTCTATCGCCATTCTTTCATCTGGCACCGTCAAAATATAGTTTCCATAGCTCATCAGGTGCATGACCTATATCTTATTTCATCGTCTCCTTTGGCTTCTCAGGCTGGGTAACAGAGTAGCAGGCTATGTCGGTCTCAATCATGGCATTGAAATCCAACAAGGAGAATTCGTCTTCTCGCTCTCAACTGTTCCATAGTTTCCTCTACCAGGTCCATTTCCTCAAGTTCCTCAAACATTAGATGGATCATTTCTCCCTGCTGTTCTTCTCCGGGTATCTTCCCGACTAGAAAAGTGGAAGGCTTTTCATTGTATATTTTGACTTTTCTTCCTTTGAAAGGGACTTCCATGTGAGAATAATCTAGGGAGAGGTATCCCCCGAGCTTGGCGGTGAACTCCCTTGAGAGGCACATGCCAAAGTAGGGTTCTAAATCAACAACCACAACTTCCTGAATCACTATTATATCTGGGGCCTTATGTAACTGAATGGGGATGTCCTTGATGACACCCACCGTCTTTACAGGAGTATCGTCTAGTTGCAGGACACCCTGACTACTCCGGGTGTATTCCATGCCCATTTCTTCACAAACTGCTCTTGGCATGAGGGTAGTTGATGCACCGGAATTGACCATGCAGTTGTGTAGCACATGTCCTTCCATTCGCAAAGATAAATAGAAAGGGGGTGGTCTATTTTTGCCAATGATTGACGTTGTCAGGGGTTGAGCCAGCATGGGTTGTGACATCTTTGCCCCTTTTACGGTCTTCAAGGACTCTTGCAATAAGTCCACTTGTCCCGGGAGCTGAAGGGCATCGTACATACTAATCTTTGTTGGAGTTCTCTTGAGCTCATCAACAATATTATATTTGGCAATGGACGATTCCTCAACCTCCTTTGCTGACTCATATTTAGTACGGTACTGTTGAGTTGCTTCGACCCTTTGTCGTTTTGTCAATGATGGGTACCGAAGCTTTTCTCGGGCCTGCTCCTGTGTTTCGGTAGGTGGCTGGTTTATTGGAGCTTTAGTGAGAGGTACTTTCTCCTTGGCTGATGGCAACATAGGTGTTTTGTTGGGAGCATTTGCGGTCGCACCTGCAGTAGGCTGTGTCCTTTCCCTCCGAGCATATACCTTCAATGGCTTCATTTGGGCAGGTTTGACCTCAATTGGTCTCTTGCCTTCTTTAGTTAGAAGTGAAACGGGATCCTCCTCATCTCGGATCATATTTACTTGATCATCTTCATCCTCCAGGCTGCTACCGGCGAGGGTCTGGAGGTAGTGTTGGTGCAACATACAGTTATCCTCTCCATGAGGGTCATTGCAGGTAGAGCACCAGGTTACTTGGTCTACAGCGCTGAGTCCTGCGTTGGTGACTGCATTCCTTGCTGGAGGTCTCTGGTTCTGGGTGGCCTGTTCTCTTGTCAGCGCTGGAGGAGGGTATGGCCTCCTAGGAACGAATTCCTGTTGAGCTTGCTTCTTCTTCATCACGGCCATGTCATTAGACGGTTTTTGACTTACGGTGGTCAGTGGCTCCATCTACTTTAGGATCTTGGACTGTACATCCATGGTTTGCACTGGTTGGGCTGGTGGGGGTAACAGAACTAATGGCAGCTGAGATGAAAGCGGAGGAACAGACTGAGCCGGGAGATGCACCTTAGGTGGATAATGAGTGATTATCGGGGCAGGGTTTGAGGATGGATTGGGATATGAAGAAGATGAGGCGGATGCTGGCGGATACTACGATTGTGGAAAGTCTGGGTAGATGGGCAGTTGCACCTTGTGCGGGAGCCTACCTATACTTATCACATCTAGTTCCGCTCTTTGAGCTGCTTCATACAAATTTGGGAAAGTGTTCACGCGGGCCAACTTAATGACCAGGCTGATATCTGGGCCAAATGCCCTAACATAGTAGTGAGCAGCTTGTCCATCAGAAGGACGAAGCTCAGGAGGAACTCTTTGCAATGACCGCGCAAATCTCACATTAAAATCTGAAATTTCCTCCTGCGGGTGCCGTTGGATAGTTTGGAATTGATGTAACAGTGAAGATGGGTCTGCGGATTCATTGAATCCCTTACATAGTCGACCAGCGAGTGCAGGCCATCCAGTAATGACACCTTCAGGCAGGGACTTGTACCAATATAGCAACTTGCCTCGCAAGTATGGAGTGAAGCGCAGCCAAGGCCAAAATGTCTTGAATGTGCTCATACGCCATCTTTCAAGTCCCATCATAAGTTGGAATAGCTTTTAAAGCAGCAGGTGGGACGACATCTTGTCCCGCTAGAGCAAGAGGCCCAGTGGAGTCAACGGCCGAGAATAGATCAACGACATTTTGTTGATTCTGAGCTACCATGTCTCCTTCCTCCTCTTCGAGCTGATCGGTGGTATAGTTGGTATCAGTATCGTCCGAGGTTGTAGGTTGTTCCTCAATTTCAGACTCTTCAGCTTCCTCTATTTCTTCCACCTCTTCAATTATAGGTTCCACTTCTTGTTGAGCTTGGTAATCGGCTACCCTCGGGTGCTCTCCAGTAGCGTTGATGTCAATTTCGTAAAACTCGGGCTCTTGTCCCAGATTCCTAGCTCTCCACCTTCTCGTATGCATGAAGGCACTTTTGGTATTGGACCAGTCTTACAGACTCAGAGAATATTCAGGTAATGCAGAGTCGCCAAGTGTTCTGATTTGACAGCAATGAAGCGAACACCAATGCTTCGATTATGTTTTGGGGTGGGAAACCTTCGTGTCCCACCGGGCATGCCAGAGAAACTGTTGGTTACGAATCTGCCACTAGGAAAGGTTTTAGGTCTTTGCGCCCTAGATTCGCCCAGCAGATTGAAAGGCCGGAAGGAAGGAATGCCTTTCGTGCCAATCTCTAGAGAAGGCCGGCTTCCTATGGTTTTTAATTTAGTTTAGGGTGCTGAAAAAGATTTAAAAGTGCAGAAAGAGATGTAAATGTGATGTACTTCGAGTGAAGGAGATAAGCAGCACAGTTACTAACCAGATGCTTTTACCAACAACAATCAAAACAATGTATACCTAGAAACATTAGCACTTTCCTACCCTATGTATCCTTTCTATCTTATTCCAAATACACTTAATTGCCAATGCTGAAATCCAAATATGCAAAATGACAGCAATCAAAAAAATAAGCAACATGAAGCAGAAATACTAAAGAAAGGCAGCATACAAGATAGACGCAACTAATGAGCCAAGTATACTTTTGGATTAAGAGCAGATGTACAACTTAGAGAAGTTTCTTAGCAAGATATCCCCTTTTTTTTCCCCCCTTTTACAATGAGACCCCCTTGCTATTTATAGCATTTTTCCCTCCCAATTACAATGAGAAGCACAAATCCCCAAACCTTCCAAAAGCTGCAAAAGGTGCAAAAAGGGGAGAGATTTGATCTTGGTAGGCCATCCCTATACTTGCAATATGCTCTCACTTGATCTTGTACAAGTTATGACAGTCTTGGTCGCTGAAAAGGGGACTATTGTCTAGCTTTGGTAGATGAGGTACAATTATCTTTCAATGCCCAGCTACCCTTCCTCAAAGTCCAACCAGTGCGAACTCCAAAATCTGACCTGGAGAAGAGGGGAAAAACATCCCAAACACTCTCTTTGACTGCAGCCGAAAATCGTTGAAAATATAAGATGCTCCCAGAATCGCTAAAGAGCGAAGGCGATCTTGGGAATGACAACCCAAAGCAATCCTTGGATTGAGCTCGAAAGTGCTCACAAAATGAGCGATTTCGGGCTTTCTGCTTGGCGACGGGGATTTCGAGCTCAAGAAACTTCTTTGCTGGATGTCGCTAGGAAAGCTGAGCGATTTCGGGTTTAAGGGGAGAGCGACAGCGATTTCGGGCTCAAAGTCTTAGCAGCCTCGCAAGCTCAAAAGCGCTGGAACTCTTGCGCGCTGGGCAGCTTTTTTCTCCGCGACGACGATCTCGAGCCTGCCTACTCCTTTCTGATGCCCCTTTTCGCTCAAAACGTGCCATAGCAACAGGCGGATAGTACGCGCAGTAGCGACTTCGGGTTCAAAGGACTTAGGAAAATCTGCCACTTTGAAACATGACCCTTAGTCGCTCAAAAACTTGCCTACGCCAGAAATCATGCAACAATAACAACGATATTGGGAAAGGGGGAACACTTGATAAAATTTTGCAATTTTTATGTCGATGCTGGCATTAGATCTGATGGAAGATGGGGACCGAAAACAGTTCACCTTGCAGAAGCACCAAGGAAAATCATCATAACAAATGAGGAAAGAACGGGGAAGAAAGAGAGTGGCAACAACCTGATAAAATTTATGCCCCTATCAAAAATGTGGCAACAGTTTCTTTCTTGCTTGATCCTATTGTTGATATCATCATAGAATCACCCTCGAACCATGACTTTATAATGCCTTCTTTTATTACTATGTGGAGGCGAAAAGGTATATAACTTCCTTTTTGTTGTTTTGGATGAGTCCTTCACATCCAACATGATATGAAATTCATTTTGAATCCCAATCAAAATTGAGACTATGGTATGTGGCCCATGGGGTTTAGAGCAATTGGTAGGAATGGAGAATTTCATGTCTTAAACCAAGTTTTAAATCTCACAGGTGAACCTTAAGATCCCATGGGGTTTAGAGCAACTGGTTGGGAGTGAAGAGTTTCACATCTTAAACCAAGTTCCAAATCTTAGGAGAGGGTTCATCTTAGTTGCCTACGAGTCTTACATCAACTTGCTGCGAGCACTACTTGTGCTGAGGCTATGGCTACAACAAGTACAGGCACTCCCCAGGTAAGATGGAGAATGCTTATTTTGTCTTTGTGATGAGCCAAAATTAAATAAATAAATAATACCTCTTTCACTTGTAAATATTTATATTTGGATGTTGTGTGGAAGGGGGATAATGTGTTAGGAGACTTAATATTAGTTATTTCATCTTTTATTTTTTTAAATAAAGGCCTTAAGTGATTTTAAGTGTCAACGAAGAATTAGAAGAAAAGGTTTTATAATGAGGCTCAACGTTTCATTTTGGGATGCTTTTGATTATGTTATTGTGAGTTTGGAGGATCCAAGTGATGTTTGTGGAGACAAGGTTGATCCTTGCTCATTCTTTCTGAGGATTGGTGATGATCCCTCTTTTCAGGAAGCCCTAATCAGATAGACAAGTGATGGCCCTTGCTATTTGATTGGATCTAAGGTCTGATTCCTTAGTTTTGAGAGGCAAATCTACCTAGGGTTGCTACAGGGCTTCAGTGGAGTTAGCAGCTAGGGTTTCAGTGTTTGTGTGCAGTGTGATTTGGCCAGTTTCAGTGTTTGGCAGTGTAGAAGAGTCAGTGGATAGCAGCATGGTATTCATGGCATCGTAATTCAGCAGTGTTTTGGTGTGTTGCAGCTTCTTGTAACCCTAGAAGGGTGACATCAGCCTCTAGGAGGCGTTGTTTTGTATGTTTGAGGGTTTTCAAGGCAGATCAGAAGGGTTTCAAAGCAAATTCCAGTCTCTTAACAGTTTGTAGCCAGATTTAATGTATTGTGAGTTGTTCTACATGTGATTTGTTCATATTTGTTAATGTAATTATCATTGCTCTTCATATTTAATGCAATTTCGTATTGTGGTTGTGATTTGGCAAATTCTTGCATAGTTTTGTAATCCCGAAATTAAATATTTTCTTTTTATTTAAGTAAAAATTATTTGTTTGGAAGAAAACATTGTTTTCTGCTAGGTTTTGTTGAATTCCCAGAAAAAGGACATTACAAGTGGTATCAGAGCTTGGATCTTGTTAGCCTGTGGAGAGAGCAAGCAGATCCAAAAAATTTCAGAGATTTCGAGTTAGGGTTTGGTGTAAAAGTCCAGCCGTTTTTAGATCTAGGGTTTTGGGCTTCTAGGTATTGGTGATTTGAATACCCATTTGTTGATTTGAGCTCTAAGAGTTCTGGGTATTGCTAATTCAGAGTTGATTCACCAAAACTAGCAATTCTAGGTTATGCAACCGACCCACCATTATTATACCAGAAGAAATAAGCAGAATATCAATCCAGAAGAAAATCCCACTCGGGAGATAGATCCACAAGAAGTAGCACTTGAGGAAGAGGCATTAGCAGAAATGGCAGAAAGGGCAAATAATGGAGAAGAGTCACAACCTTCCCAAGACGAATCAAAAAAGAAATTCGATAATTTGTTGCAATTGATGACTAAAATGGTGGCTTTCCAGCAAGAAAGCATGACCCATTTAAGGCAATTAGTTATCAAAGATGCCATGAAGCAGAACGTTCCACATCTAGGTGAATCTTCTTCACATGGAGGTGCAACGTTGGGGCAAAAGGCTAAAAAATCTACAGGTTACTCTCATACACCTTTTCCTAAACCTACTAAACCCATGTTTACACAACAGCTACCTCAAGTCATCAATATTCAGGATGATTTGGATGAATTATTTTTGGAATATATGGAAAAACCAGAAAATTTCAGAACTGTTGTGAGTTTTGACAGGTATTTGAAGATCATAGGAAAGAAAATTTCATAAAAGAAGCATGGGGATAAAAAATTACAGCAGAAAATGCAAGTTCCAGTTTTTAATGGCAGTGAAGGGTTAACAACAAGAGCATGGCTTCAGAAATTACAAACATATTTTGCACTTAGATCCAATGCCAGAAGAGTATACCGTTCAACTTGCTACTCTTCATCTTGATGGTGTTGCCTATGATTGGTGGTATCATGGAGTTGGTCACTCAAGGACATGGGCAAATCGCTTCCTTTGATGAGTTTTGTCAAAATATTTTAAACAGATTAGAAAGAAAGGATGTAGAAGAGTATTTCAAGGAGCTTGCTACTCTCAAGCAATCTTCATCCTTGAGAGAGTGTATAGAAGAGTTGGAACAAGTGGTTGTCCAAGTACAAAATATTTCACCAAGGAGAGTCATATTCTTATTCATAGATGGATTGATGGAACCTTTGAAGGGACTTGTCAAAGCTTTTGAACTAGCCACCTTGGAAGATGCAATCAAGAGGGCACTAAATTTAGAAACAGTCCTACCACCGAGGCAAAAGTATGTTGCATATAACACACCTGTAAAGCAACCATTTTCAGCGAAAAATGCAGCAAATTGGCAGCCTAGAAACATGACATCAAGGGATGATAAAGGGAAGGATATGACATCAAGGGTATAGAGCAAGGTGGGAGCATCAAAACCACCATTTAAGCCATCCAAGACTCCTACGTCAGCCTCCAAAGCTATTTCATATGAGCGTAATGAGCTTAGGAGGAAGCAATTGTGCTTTACTTGCAAAGGACCATGGACACCCGGTCATAGATGTCAAGGAAAAGGCCAAATTCATTATATAGAGGTCATTTCAGAAAGTGAAGAATCTGAAGAAGAATATACTTCCTCTGATGACAAAGAGATTGAAGAGCCTACATACCATGAGGACATCCAAGGAGTGACATTAGCGACCTTGAGTGGGTTAAATAATTTCAGAACTATCAAAGTGCCAGGAAAAGCAATGGGAGAGCAAGTGCTTGTGCTTATTGATGGTGGAGCTACTTACAATTTTGTGGATGAAAAATTTGTGGGCGAGAAAAAATTAAAAACTGAACCATTTCCTTTTTTTCAATGTTGCAATTGGAAATGGTAGTCTTGTTCCTTGTAATAAAATGGTACATAAAATAAAAATCAGTTTTGGAAATTATGAAGTAGAAGATAAATTCTTTGTATTTCCTTTGGGAGGTGTACTACATATGGTTCTAGGAGTGCAATGGCTTTGGACTCTTGATGATTACATCACAAATCATAAAAAATTAGAACTCAAATTTAGAGTGGATGGAAAAGAGATAGTGTTGTGTGGGATCAAGGAACATATGAAAGAGGATGCATGCAAGATACTTGAGGTTTCCTACAAACAAATGGAGAAGATCATTCATAAAAAGGACACATTATGGGCCGCTGTTATATACCGTACAAAAGGTAACAAATTCCCTAATTCTCATCCTCAAATTCAATCCATTTTGCATAAACATAAAAGTGTGTTTGAAGACTTACCAAAAGGATTACCACCTAGTAGAGGTTTCCAACATATGATAGAAATGGAACCTAATACTAAACCTATTATCATAAAACCATATAGGCATCCTAAAGTCTTCAAGGATCAGATAGAGAAAACTATAAATGAACTTTTGGAGAGTGGTCATATTCGTCCAAGTTGTAGTCCCTTTGCCTCACCTGTAGTCTTAGTGAAAAAGAAATAGACTATAGGGCATTGAATAAAAAGACCATCAAAAATAGATGCCCCATTCCTAGGGTTGATGAATTGATTTATGAGTTGTGTGGAGCCATGTACTTTTCCAAGATTGATCTTAAATCAGGTTACCATCAAATTAGGATGAGGGAAGAAGACATACCCAAAACAACCTTTAGGTGTCATTGTGGGCATTATGAATTTTTAGTTATGACCTTTGGTTTAACAAATGCCCGCCCCAGCTACTTTTCAATCAGCTATGAATCAGATTTTCAGCAAGCAATTAAGGCATTTTGTACTGGTGTTCTTTGATGATATACTTATTTACAACAAATCCTGGGAAGAACACTTGCAACACTTGGATACAGTTTTGGGAATTCTTGAGCAGCAAACAATTCTTTGCAAAACAATCAAAATGTGAATTTGCAATGACAGAAATTTTATATTTGGTCCACATAATCAGCAAGGAAGGAGTTCAAGTTGATAAGGAGAAGATTGCAGCAATTCAAAATTCACTGAATTGAGAAGCTTTATTGGTCTATGCAGCTACTATAGAAGGTTCATAAAAAGATTTTCTTCATTGGCAGCCCCACTTACAGAATTAACAAAGAAAGGAGCATATGCATGGAACTATGAGGCCCACAAGGCATTCTTGACATTGAAAGAAGTTATGACTACTACACCTTTGCTTGCTATACCAGATTTTTCTTTGCCTTTCACTATTGATTGTGATGCATTAGGTATTGGTGTTGGAGCTATTCTCATGCAAAAAGGACGCCCCATTGCATATGAAAGTAGAAAACTTACTCCATTGGAGCGTACTTTTAGCATTTATGACAAGGAAATGTTGGCAATCATGTATGCACTTTCTAAGTTCAAGCAATATTTGGTATGTGGTAGGTTCATTGTAAGGAGTGATCACAATAGTTTGAAGTATTTCCTTGGCCAAAGTGAATTGAATGATAGGCAACAGAAATGGGTTACAAAATTGCAGACTTATGATTTCGAGATTGAGTTTGTGCAAGGTAAAAAGAATTCAGCTGCAGATGCATTATCTAGGACACCCACATTCCATTCTATTTCAGTTATTACAGCAGATTGGAAAGCTGCAATTATGACGGAGTATGTGAAGAATGAGTGGACATCAAAACTCATTGATGGTAGCATTCATGATGACAGGTACATCATTAATTATGGGTTGATTTTTTACAAAAATAGAATTTTTATAGTGCCTGAATTAAAACTAAAGGATAAATTAATCAATGCTATGCATGATGAACCTATGGTAGGACATCTAGGATTTTTCAAAACATACAAACAGGTGCGTGAAAGGTTCTTTTGGAAGGGATTAAAAGATGATATTCTGAAACATGTGAGGGAATGTAGTGTTTGCCAAGAAAATAAAGTGGGAAATACTTTACCAGCAGGGTTACTACAACCACTACCTATACCCAACCAAAAGTGGGAAAGTGTGTCCATGGATTTTATCACAGGTCTTCCAAAGGTACAAGGCAAGGATTGTATATTTGTAGTTGTGGATAGACTCACAAAATTTGCTCATTTCCATGCAATTTCATCTACATACACAGCCATACAGGTTGCTGATCTGTTTTTCAAATAAATATTCAAGTTGCATGGCTTACCAAAAACAATAGTGAGTGATAGGGACAACAAGTTCCTAAGCATGTTTTGGCAAGAACTATTCAAGTTATGTGGCACTAAATTGACCCCTAGCACAAGCTACCACCTAAAAAATATGGGCAAACAGAAATAGTCAATAAATGGGTGGAACGATACTTGAGAAACTATGTTTCTAGTCAACAACATGCATGGATTAAGTTATAATTCCTCTTATCATATGTCTATCAGAATGTCACCATTCAAAGATCTTTATGGTTATGATGCTCCAAACTTCATTGACTTGTTGTTCAGTGATAGTAGGGTCCCTAAGGAAAAGGATTTCATTGAGGAACTGTTGGCAATTTTGCCACATTAAAACTTTTGATAAGTTTTGGCCTAAGTATGGAGCTTTCAAGCGGCAAAGAGCATGCTGAAGTGTTCGGGTTTTCGCGGGCCATAAACAGGGGCGATAAAATGGACAAAATGAGCTCTGGATATTTTATCATTGCAGATCTTCTCGCCAGCTTTTCGACGATATATTATAATAGGCGATCGGGTCAGCGGATCAAAAGTTATGGCCCCGGGAAGCTGAACCAGGAAACCCAGTTGTTTTGGGGAGAAGTATGTCCGACTTCGCCCAGTTTTGGGGAGAAGTCCGACTTCGCCCAGTTTTGGGGAGAAGTATGTCCGACTTCGCCCAGTTTTGGGGAGAAGTCCGACTTCGCCCAGAGAAGTCCGACTTCGCGAGAAGTCCGACTTTGCCCAGTTTTGGGGAGAAGTCCGACTTCGCGAGAAGTCCGTTCAGCGGCAGAAATCAGCTTTCACCTGCGCGCAACCCGACTTCGCAGCGAAGTCGGAGTGCGCCCTCTAACAGGTGCGCAGTAGGAAAATAAACTTAGAAATGCACCCAAGGCATGAAGGCCTTCCCGACTGCACTGTTTTCTGCCTGCGCAACCCGATGGCGCTCGGATCCCGGGCGAAGTTGGATAAACTGCCTTTCAAGGCAGACACGTGTCAAGCAACTTCATCCGACAAGTGTCCAGCTTTGGGATCTGAGCCAAGACATGTCGAGCAAAAGGACAAGCATGGGCCGTACTACTTATGCCAGCTGCCCCATTTAATGTTGATGTGAGTTTCCACCTACCTCAGCTACCCGCATTCCTGTCAATATAAAGTTCTACCCAACGCGCCGCCATGTGGCTGTTCAACCTTCAGGGAGACCATGCCGAGAGTACGATCCGACTGACAGAAGTCAGCACCAGCAGTTCCGCGGCTGCTTTTGTCAGCTAATGTTTGACTGGGACTTTGTGCCCATTAATGTAACCGGGGGGACTTTGGGCTATAAATAGCCACCACATTTTCATTGTAAGGTGGTGGAAGGGGAATGTTTGTTAGGGAACCATTGTAACCGTGCTTCTGCATCTGAATATAAAGTATATACTTGGCTCTGTTCTACTGCTTTTATTTTTTATGCTGCCTCTCCTTTACATGTCTGCTTTACGTTTTCCTGTGTCACGGCTCGTTGATTCGTTTCAGCATTTGGTGGTCAGGTATACCTGAAGCATTGCTTGTGTCATGGCTTGTTGATTCACTTCGGCATTTGGTGGCCAAGCACTCTTGAACTTAATAGATTAGAGGATACATAGAATAAATGTGGTAGCAATTCCTTCAGTTGTGTGTTACGTTGTTGTCCGTAGTGGTGATTGATGCGTTGTCGTGCTGTTAGTTGTCCTTGTAGGGAGAATGTTTGCTAGGGGACCATTGTAGTTGTGCGTATAAATTCTCTGCATAACACATATACTTGGATTTGACATCTCTTGGTTGCTTTTTGTGTTTATGTGGCTGTACATAGTGGTGATTGATGCATTGTCATGCTGTTAGTTCTCCTTGTAGGGAGAATGTTTGCTAGGGGATCATTGTAGCTGTGCGTACACTACTTTATACAGAAAGTATACTTGGATTTTGCAGTTTCAAGCTATGCTTTGTATTTATGATGCAGTAAGTAGTGGTGATTGATGTGTTGCCGTACTGTTAGTTCCCCCCACCCAACTCCACTCACATTTGTAAATTCTTTCCGCTTTTTTTTTATCTCTTTCCTGCACTCTTAGCTTAAACCCTAACCCCCCATAGGAGCCGGCCTTCTCCGGAGATTGGCACGGAAGGCATTCCTTCCTTCCGGCCTTTCAATGTTGGTTTGCGAGTCTAGGGCGCAATAACGACAAATCCTTTCCAGGTAGCGGATTCGTGACCAACATTTTTTGGCACGCCCGGTGGGACTCTTTGTCTTGCATTTGGAAGATCTCAAGCTCGTCCTCGCTCGGGCTGACAGTTTCTTTCCGAATACTCGGTGGGACAAGGAAGTTTCTCACCCCCAAACAGAATCGAAGCACTGGTGCTCGCTTCATTGTTGTTCAAAATCAGAGCACCTGGCGACTCTGCACATTCATATTCTCTGAGTCCGAAAGACCGGTCCTGACGCATTCATTCAAGCAAGAAGGTGGCGAGCGAGGAACCCGGGAAACCAGCCTGACTTTACGAAATTAATACCAACGCTCCAGGCGAGCGCGTCAAGCCGGCTGATTACCAAGCTCGCATAGACGAATCCATAAGGTGAGACGAACAGTCTCCATATTTTAAGGAAGCCCGAGTTGGTGAATCTTTGGCTTGCCTTCATCTGGCAAAATCACCTGGCGACTCTGACTGAGCTGAAGATCCAGATTTCTTGAGAGCAGACGCCCTTTTTTAAGCTAATAGAAGACACCCCGGAGGAATCAAGGTTTGGTGATCAGCCTTGACCTCACAAGTGGAGAAATGAATGTTCACCTACAGTCTCCACCGTGGTCGTATTGGCTCCAACCATCACCGCAACCGGTACCCGAAGAGGGCTCCCGTCTGACAAATCTCCTTGTCACATTGTTCATCAATTGTACGGGTACCGGCATGAATGACAATCTGCCACGTTGCACCATGTTCGCGACCTGGCAAGCTTTGGGAGGCCAGCCGGACTTCAAAGATCATCTGAAGTACAATCAGATCTGGTCCGGACACTGCAGGTTCATCGGATAGGCAACCAAAGCTAGATTTGTGTTGGCAGCATGCCAATAATGCCACAAAATTTTGTATAAATAAGCCGGCTAGTATTCAAAGTTTTAGTTGTTTCCTTAATTCAGTCTGTGCAGTGTTTTCTTTTTCAGTTTTCCGATAGAAGCAGAGTGTCGTGGGTGCCAAGGGTTTCAGAAAGAGGTTGCTGCTGGCAGTAAGTATCAAGAGCACAGCGAGGGTGACTCCGTTGCCCAATGGATAAAGGCCTGGGTCCTCACATCAAGGCGAGCTCAATGCCCCGCAAGCCGCCAGGAATGTTGGCAATTTTGCCACATTAAAACTTTTGATAAATTTTGGCCTAAGTATGGAGCTTTCAAGCGGCAAAGAGCATGTTGAAGTATTCGGGTTTTCGTGGGCCATAAATAGGGGTGATAAAATGGACAAAATGAGCTCTGGATATTTTATCATTGCAGATCATCTCGCCAGCTTTCCGATGATATATTATAATAGGCGATCGGGTCAGCGGATCAAAATTTATGGTCCCGGGAAGCAGAACCAGGAAACCCAATTGTTTTGAGGAGAAGTATGTCCGAGCCCAGTTTTGGGGAGAAGTATGTCCGACTTCGCCCAATTTTGGGGAGAAGTCCGACTTCGCCTAGAGAAGTCTGACTTCGCAAGAAGTCCGACTTCGCCCAGTTTTGGGGAGAAGTCCAACTTCGCGAGAAGTCCGTTCGGCGGCAAAAATCAGCTTTCACCTGTGCGCAACCCGACTTCGCAGCGAAGTCGGAGTGCACCCTCTGACAGGTGCGCAGTAGGAAAATAAACTCAGAAATGCACCCAAGGCATGAAGGCCTTCCCGACTGCGCTATTTTCTGCCTGCGCAACCCGATGGCGCTCGGATCCCGGGCGAAGTTGGATAAACTGCCTTTCAAGGCAGACACGTGTCAAGCAGCTTCATCCGACAAGTGTCCAGCTTTGGGATCTGAGCCAAGACATGCCGAGCAAAAGGACAAGCATGGGCCGCACTACTTATGTCAGCTGCCTCATTTAATGCTGATGTGAGTTTCCACCTACCTCGGCTACCCGCATTCCTGTCAATATAAAGTTCTACCCAACGCGCTGCCACGTGGTTGTTCAACCTTCAGGGAGACCATGCCGAGAGTACAGTCCAGCCCGACAGAAGTCAGCACCAGCAGTTCTACGGCTGCTTTTGTCAGCTAATGTTTGACTGGGACTTTGTGCCCATTAATGTAACCGGGGGGACTTTGGGCTATAAATAGCCACCACATTTTCATTGTAAAGTGGTGGAAGGGGAATGTTTGTTAGGGAACCATTGTAACCGTGCTTCTGCATCTGAATATAAAGTATATACTTGGCTCTGTTCTACTGCTTTTATTTTTTATGCTGCCTCTCCTTTACATGTCTGCTTTACGCTTTCCTGTGTCACGGCTTGTTGATTCGTTTCAGCATTTTGTGGTTAGGTATACCTGAAGCATTGCTTGTGTCATGGCTTGTTGATTCACTTCGGCATTTGGTGGCCAAGCACTCTTGAACTTAATAGATTAGAGGATACATAGAATAAATGTGGTAGCAGTTCCTTCAGTTGTGTGTTACGTTGTTGTCCGTAGTGGTGATTGATGCGTTGTCGTGCTGTTAGTTCTCCTTGTAGGGAGAATGTTTGCTAGGGGACCATTGTAGCTGTGCGTATAAATTCTCTGCATAACACATATACTTGGATCTGACATCTCTTGGTTGCTTTTTGTGTTTATGTGGCTGTACGTAGTGGTGATTGATGCATTGTCGTGCTGTTAGTTCTCCTTGTAGGGAGAATGTTTGCTAGGGGATCATTGTAGCTGTGCGTACACTGCTTTATACAGAAAGTATACTTGGATTTTGTAGTTTCAGGTTATGCTTTGTATTTATGATGCAGTAAGTAGTGGTGATTGATGTGTTGTCGTACTGTTAGTTCCCCCCACCCAACTCCACTCACATTTGTAAATTCTTTTCACTCTTTTTTATCTCTTTCCTGCACTCTTAGCTTAAACCCTAACCCCCCATAAGAGCCGGCCTTCTCTGAAGATTGGCACGAAAGGCATTCCTTCCTTCCGGCATTTCAATGTTGGTTTGCGGGTCCAGGGCGCAATAACGACAAATCCTTTCCAGGTGGCGGATTCGTGACCAACAGGAACATCAAAACATCATGAAAGCCCTCAAAGACAACATTCAAATGGCTCAAACACAGCAGAAAAAGTATGCAGACCAGAAAAGAGCTTAGCGTCATTTTGAGGTAGGTGACATGGTTTACGTTAGACTACAGCCATATAAACAGTCCTCACTAAAGAAAAGTGGTTCAAAAAAGTTAAAACCCAAGTTTTATGGCCCTTATGGAGTTGTGAGTAGGATTGGGTAGGTTGCATATGCATTGGAACTTCCTAAAAATAGCAGAATTCATAATGTCTTCCATGTCTCATGTCTCAAGAAAGCACTAGGGCAGCATGTACAACCTTCTTTGGAGTTACCTCCTTTGGATGATGAAGGAAAGTTGATACTTGAACCTGAAACCATTTTGGAGACAACGGAGAAGCGACTAAGGCATAGAGTCATCAAAGACTATCTAATGAAATGGAGGGGATTGCCACTTGAGGATGCCACATGGGAAAAACAGGAAATTCTTGCCCACCCAGCTTTGCAATTGCTTAAGGACAAGCAATTTGAGGAGGGTGGACTTGTGATGAGCCAAAATTAAATAAATAAATAATATCTCTTTCACTTGTAAATATTTATATTTGGTTGTTGTGTGGAAGGGGGATAATGTGTTAGGAGACTTGATATTAGTTATTTCATCTTTTATTTTTTAAATAAAGGCCTTAAGTGATTTTAAGTGCCTAGGTAAGTGGCAACGAAAAATTAGAAGAAAAGGCTTTATAAGGAGGCTCAGCGTTTCATTTTGGGATGCTTTTGATTATGTTATTGTGAGTTTGGAGGATTCAAGTGATTCTTGTGGAGACAAGCTTGATCCTTGCTCATTCTTTCTGAGTATTGGTGATGATCGCTCTTTTTAGGAAGCCCTAATCAGATAGACAAGTGATGGCCCTTGCTATTTGATTGGATCTAAGAGCTGATCCCTTAGTTTTGAGAGGCAAATCTACCTAGGGTTTGCTATAGAGCTTTAGTGGAGTTAGCAGCTAGGGTTTTAGTGTTTGTGTGCAGTGTGATTTGGCCAGTTTCAGTGTTTGGCAGTGTAGAAGAGTCAGTGGATAGTAGCATGGTACTCGTGGCATCGTAGTGCAGCAGTGTTTTGGTGTGTTGCAGCTTCTTGTAACCCTAGAAGGGTGACATCAGCCTCTAGGAGGCCTTGTTTTGCATGTTTGAGGGTTTTCAAGGCAGATCAGAAGGGTTTCAAAGGAAATTCCAATCTCTTAACAGTTTGCAGCTAGATTTAATGTATTGTGAGTTGTTCTACATGTGATTTGTTCATGTAATTGTCATTGCTCTTCAGATTTAATGTAATTTCGTATTGTGGGTGTGATTTGGCAAATTCTTGCATAGTTTTTTAATCCCGAAATTAAAGATTTGCATTTTATTTAAGTAAAAATTATTTGTTTGGAAGAAAACATTGTTTTCTGCTAGGTTTTGTTGAGTTCCAAGAAAAAGGACATTACAGTATTTTGTAACTTGGAGTGTGTGCTATCAGTGATTTGATTTAATGATAGTTTATTCTAACGTTTTATAATAAGCGATGAGCATGGAGACTTGGCATCGAGTTTATTCATTTCTTCTCTTAGCTGGACATTATTTTCTCACAAGCTCCCCTTTTGTGCACCTATGCAGAGGCCTCCTTGATTGTTTTGGAAAGTGACCATTAATACTAGCCTAGTATGGGGTTTTGTATGTTTTTGCTCATGTCTGTGTCTATGTGGCATTGTTAGAGATATTAAGCCAAATGCTTACCTATTCTAGGTAAGGATGTTAGTCTTTGTCTTGTAACAGGTTAAGCCTAAAGAGGGGTTATTGATATTTTCGTACGGTCAATCCCCTTACTTGGATCTAGCTGACATGTGAGATTGTTGGAGGATAGCAAGCCTGTGAGATTAGCCCATGTTTGATGTAAGAGCCAGTGTTCACATTGGGTATTAACTAGTGACATGATCTTTATGTGCCTCATCTCCTTTGCTTCTACAGCAACGATAATATCTTCAAATGAATGAGCTCATAATGTTTGCGTAACTGAGGTCTTCTCGTATTAAAACTCAGGGGGTACAATAGGTGATGCCAAGGATTCATGAACTTGTGCTTCTGCCAAAAATTTCGAAGGTCCAATATGAACACCACTACCGGTTCCTTCTGGAGGTAGTGTCTATTAGGTTTCGAAATCTCAAAATCCTCTTCTTGTATCCCCCTCAACCTTTACAGTGGTATTGTCTATGTTTGCTACAATGCTCAATCTCGCGCACCACAACTTGAATTTTGGCAATCTTTTCTACTATCATCCTCTGAATGGAATTTGGTGACTGTGATGGTGATGGTACTAGTGGCACAAACTTCCTCCTCTTCCTTGTTGGTGTTGCAGCTTCCTCCCCTTTTGATTCCTCGATTGGCCCTTCTTGAAGTGAGACTTTGTTGAACTGTTGTTTAGTCTTTGTTTTTTATTTGGAGTATTCTTCTTCAGTTGTGGTTTGGCATCCATCCACCTCAAAATTGTCAATGCTAACTCCGGTAAAGCTTTAGGAGGGTCCAATCCGAAAATATCCACTCTTGCCTTGTATACAGCATCCAAAAACAAGTCGATTGCGTGGAAAACCATTGAGAAGTTCTTGGTTGTATGCATCAAAAAATTATGGATACATGTCGCCAAGTAGGTTTCCCAATAATAAGCTACACCTTGTTCAATGCCTTGCAAAAAGAGTATCAACAAAATAGGCAATTTTGACGCTCTCTGCTCTCCAAACTATATGGCCATCAATACATTCATAATACATTGTAGTCCCTTTTTTTTTCAATTGAGTTGGTTTAACCCCGTGGCTTCCATGCGACATCAATGTGTCAATCTCATCCTTCTTCAAAGCCGTGACACTGAATTAATTGTCAAATTTTTCTTGGAATCGACTCATTCATTCACTATTGGATGTCCTCCCTTAGGCAGTCTGAATGTCCTTTTGAAACTTTCGACTTGTTGAGTGGTATTTTCACCCAATTGTGAAAGTACACTCTCCCTTAGGATTTGGATTCCAAATCCCCTCTTGCAAAGAAGTTAAACAAACAACTTCTCCAAGGTCTCCGTTATATTAGCATTTGCATATGTGCATTAGTAATCTCAAATAAAGATATTCAATTTAAATGCTTGGAACACCTTAGTGATTGCAAGTAACTCGTAAACAAGGGGCAATGTTGGTTTATTTTACCATGAAACTTTAGTGATTGTTCATTGAACCAAAATAAATCAAATGTGAGTTGGCCCTCATATGACCACGATGTAGTGCTTTAATTCCTTTTATCTTGATGGTTTTAAAATAGATTTTATCTTGCATTAAATCCTCAATGATGAATAGGGTCTTCACATGTAGCTTCAAAATGTCACTTTAACTTATCCCTCTTAAATGAAATCAAATTTTCATCAAGATGAACAATTAAGTGCTTTAAGGCAAAGACCTTCAATATAATACTCAAATTACCCCTCTTTCGCAAAATTAGAATTTTTATGAAGAAAGGGTAATTTTAGGCCCAAAATGGGAATTTGTGAAAATGCCATAAAACATAACTCCTTCAATGAAATTGGAATTTCCATGAAGGGAATGTCATCATAGGCTCATGAGTGCAAAATAAAACTGGAAAAATGAAATTTGACCTTAAAATAGAAATTTTCTATTTTCGGATTTTTAAAATCTGTGACAAAACAGCAACTTCGATGAATTTTTAAAAATACTAAACAACTCCGAAAATGAAATTTCAAAGTGCGTATTGGAAGTCTGAACTATAACCTACGCAATGGTGAAATTATTTTTAGATTTTGAAATTTTTTAAATGTTTATTTTAATGCCTGAAAATAAGAAAAAATTCTGAAATTAAAATTTTTGGAAACAGAAAATTAAAAGTTTGCATCAAAATAATTGCTGAAAATGCAGCAATGCAAAAGCTCCTTCAGTTTGATAGCACCCCGTCCTGCAAAACCGAATACGTGAGAGTTTCATACATGCAACCTAGCCTATTTGACCTGCAAACAAACACGATCAAAGTAAACTAGGTGCTGGCTCCTAGGGTTTAAAATAATTTCCAGATTGCAGACATTCACATGAAATAACCCAAAAACAATGGCATAAATTTCACATACAAATCTGAAATTTGGAAGGAGAAACATAGAACAATTAAAATAGAGCATGCAGAAAATTTCTCATTCTTTCTTGCTAACAAGGCCTGAAATTTCTGAAGAGAAGCTTTCACATTCAAATTAAAATCCAAGTTTTACAAATGCGGCCATGCCCAAAGTCCCATTTGGCCATGCCAAAATTTCGTCCCCCTTTTTGCATGCATTTCGATGGGTATTTTAAGATTTTCCTCCACGCCTTTTCGTTTCTCCTCCATGGCTTTTCGTTTCCTTCTTCCTTTCTTCCATACGCAATACCCTGCAAAAAACCCACGTTAAAAAAAACAAAAACTTTACTTTACTTAAACTAACATGGAAAAATTAAAAATTAAAACTTAAAAAAAAACAAAAAAGCTAAAAAAAAAAAATCCTACCACTACATACTACTTAAAGCTAAATAAAAAGTGCTTTAAAAGCTTTAAGAGTTATACGTGGCCACCATGAAATATATATATATATATATATATATATATTCTTATCTTTTTTTTTTTTTTTTTTTATTTTATTTCATATTTATATATATATATATATATTATTTTTATTTATTTATCTTTTCTTTTTTCTTTTTTTTCTTGTTTTATTTATTTATTTATTTTTTTAATTCATTTTTTTTTAGTTTATTTATTTTTTTAAACATGAATTAACCCAAAAGTTAATGTTTGAATTATAAACACTTTAATAAACCTATAAAAAAAGAAAAAGACAAAAACCACACCAAAATTTATCAAAAAAAATGTGGGTCCCCAAGCTTTGGGGCTAGTTGTGAAACAGTCACA
This sequence comes from Wollemia nobilis, assembly GCA_028583015.1. NCBI lineage: Eukaryota > Viridiplantae > Streptophyta > Pinopsida > Araucariales > Araucariaceae > Wollemia > Wollemia nobilis. Next base: position 4,525,375 of record JAQPPZ010017086.1, read on the forward strand.
ACAAATGGCGACTCTGCTGGGAAATGCTCCTGAGCATTTCGATGAGAACCCAAAAAGAAAACCTGAAAACACACTTCAAAACTTTAACACAAGCGTCAACAAATATCCAAAGAATGCCAATAGATCAGAAATACATGAAACATCAGAATCGCTAAGCATCAGCTCGGTGTGTGCAGTGTGCTTCATTCCCTACCGTTTGAAACTCGATCAACATTCCATTGTCAGTTTTACTTATGATTTGTATGCAAGGCTATGAATGATTTGTGTAGGATTTGATACATGATGAAGATGCTAGAGATGTAACAACCTGCTTTATAAATGCTCAAACCTTCTAATATCATGGACAAACATATTAAAGATGTCAAACCCTCTTAGGACCAAATATATGTGTACTGAATTAATTTACTAGATCCCAAAGTTGGTTATGTGTCACTACCATCTTGAACCCATGTGCAAGTGTAAGTGAAATCAGAGCTTTGGGGAATAGGATTCCCAACCTAAGCGAGATGGGAATTTGACCCTATCCTTACTACTCTGATCTGGAGTTCATTACCTCATCTTGAACAAAATGATTTAACCTGTTATGGATGAAATGGTCAGGCTAGTCTATCCATATGAGCAATCAATGGTCTTGCTTTTAGGCAAGACATGTTGCCACGCATGAGCATACTTAACCCCATAATCCATGACTTGGTTTCATTCATTCTTTTTTCTTTTATTTTTTTGTACCTTTGGGATGACTACCCATCCTTGCTAGGGACATGTAGTACGATCCTTCCAATCCAATATTATGACAAAATGGGAAATATTAATCAATTTTATTACTTGGACCTTTGGGATGACTACCCATCCTTTGCAGAGGACATGTAGTACGATCCTTCCAATCCAAGCTTTATGATGAAACGGGGAAAATGGAAGCTTTGGGGAATCGGATTCTCAACCTAAGCGAGATGAGAATTAAGTCCTATCCTTACTACTCCATGTAGGTCAAACCATAGCTTTGGGGAGTTGGATCCTCAACCTAAGTTCGATGAGGATTTAACCCTATCCTTACTACTCTGGTTTTAGGCTTTAAGCTTTTATGGGAGTGGTAAAAACCACTATTTCAAGGATTATGTTGCATGATAGGACAAACATGAAATATTCTTTTCACCTCACCTTTTCATCCAAGTATGGTTTTGACCATTTTGCTCAAGATTCCTTTTAATGTGCATGGAATGTGCTTGGTTCAAGATAGTTTGGGCAGCAGTTCCCAACCTTAGGATCCTTTTAATATATGTTATGTAATAATCCTAAGAGGATTCAACACCTTCTCAATGATTGCACATGAAATGAAAATGTAACTCAGATGACATGTATATGCAATGAGGAATGAGATATGAATGCACTGCTTCTTTTGAAATTTGGCTGGAATATATCATCTACTTTATCATAATGTGTAAAACTGACCACTTCATGCGTCACAAGATTCAAACGATATTATTTAAATGTTTGTGTTACTTGTGGAGCTTTCTACAACACAATTCCAATGTTTCATATTCTCCTGATTTTAGGCATAAGTTGACATCTCAAAAAACACATTTTTTTTTTTTTATAAACAAACCAAAAAAATCCAAAGGGTCAACACACAACTTAAATCCAAATCCAAAAAGCAATCCCAAAATGAAACTTGAAAACACAAACCAAAGCCAAAATCAAAATATAATACAAGATGATGCAAAGCTTGGATTATCACTTTCCTGGATCCCAAACATGATTAGAACATTTCAAAAGACATATGTCACAATACACATGCCAAATGTTGTAGGAATCCAACGACAATAAGATCATACCAAGCAATGCAACAAATTTCAACTTCCCTCTCTCACCCCACCAATTAAATTTAGTTCCATTAGTATTCATATAGGTGAGAATCAAAATTTTAAATTGATCAGACAATGATTGATTTTCAATTTTATCATGTCTATTCTTTAAAGTGCAAATTTCATCATTCCATTCATAATTTAGAAGTAGGCTTTCCTTTTCAAATGTGATATATTGCAAACAAGAGCCTATTTCTAAAAGTCTTGCATTCAAATTCTTTTTCAAGATTTTAAAGCAATCCAAATCAATCAAGACTTGACAAACATCACCAAGATTTGACATTTCATCATTAATGACATTAGCATCCAAAGGGACATCATGTAATCCATCACTTGAAATTTTGGTAGCTACTACCAAAGGTAAAGATTTCACCTTGTCATCCATACTCAACCCATCATGGTTAGAATTTACCACAACTTGATGAGTGTTAGTAGCCTTTTCTTCTTCCTCATTGTCTTCTTCATCATCCAACACCTGTTCAAAAACACCAAAGTTAGGCACCCAATCAAACATGCATCCATCTTTTTCAAAACAAGAGCCTAGTTTTTCAAGATATGTGTCGCGTGACACCTTTCCATGATCAATGGCTTGAGTTGCCTCAAAATTCATATTTTCATTAGGATCATCAACGATATCAAACCCACACCACTTAGGTTTTGTAATTTCATCATTTTGAGATGGCATGGACATTGTAGAAACAATAGGTGGATCAAGATTTTCTATTTCTTGCCCCTCAAGGGGAACAAAAACAATTGATTCTCCTTCTTGATCCATGGTAGTAACATCATTATCCTTCTCAAACCTTTGATGAGATTCCAATCCTTCTTCCAAAACATTTTCAGATTGCACAGGACTTGTAATATCCTCATGTGAAAGGGCAATTGTATCATCCTGCATATCAATAGGCACACAAATTTCATTAGCAGTTTTGGAGTGAGCATACTCTTCCCAAGAATCATGATGATCATCTTTCAAAATCAAATCGTGATGCTCACTTATTTCTTCTTTATCTTTTAATTCATCAACATGTTTCTCATCAAATTTATCTTCACCTTCCTTAGATGGTTCAATTACTTCCAAAATTGGGTTATTGCTTGTATTCAAATTGATAAGGCTATCATAATCCACATGTGTAACCCATGATTCAATTTTATCACAATTTGGAAGGTGTGGATCTTCTTGGTCATCATTTTCAACAATGTCATCCGAAACCGATTCATCCTCATAGGATTCATCTTTTGGTGAGTCAAGGGTTTCCAATTTGTCACATGTTTCAATACTAGTTGGATCTAGTACTCCTCCCTTGCCTAAAATCATATTCTTGTGAAAATCATTAAAATTGATTTTAGAAGCATCTTTTGAATCAAGATGAGTATCTTGAAGTTGATTCATACTTAAGAAAGATGGTTGATCTTGCATAGTAGGTTGAGGATTTTGAAATTGATTGAAGCTTGGGAATGATTGTTGATTCTGAAATTGATTCACACTTGAACTTGGTTGAGGTGGATAAATCATTGGGTGGGTAAAGGAAGTATTAAATGATTGAAGATTACATGATCCAAAACCCACACCATAATTTTGACAACTCAATTGTTGCTCAATTGCCATTGCTTGAGTATAGGCTTGAGACAAAGATGTGATTAGGGGCATCCCTCGCAAATATGTGGAAATGAGTGGGTCAAGAGCATTGACATATATTTGGAGAGCCACTTCTTCTTGCAAAACATAACATGTCACTAATTGAGCATATAATCCAAAGAACCTTTCAGAAAATGACTTCACATTTTCACTTGGTCCTTTTTTGATGGTGAAAAATTGCTCATACATGCGGATTGGGTCAACTTGCTTTTTGTTGAATTGATTAAGAAATGTTGTCTCTAATTGAGCCCAAGAAGTGATAGACCCTAAAGGTAGACTTGTAAACCAATCATATGCCACTTTGTCCAAGGTGTAAGGGAACATTTTACAAACAACATCATCATACCAAATTGTTAAGTGATTCACAACAAATTTGAATGCTTGAATATGTTCTTGTGCAGTATTTGTCCCATTAGACGAAAATCGAGGAAGACATCTCTCAAAACCGACGGGCAAATAATGTTGAACTCCTGGTATGTTCAATGGGCTACCTGTCATCCATGGTGAAAACATAGCCATTAGTGAATCTTAAAGAATATAACTTTAATACCCAAAAAATTTTTTTATTTATTTATTTTTTATTTTTTTTAACATCAAATCAAATCCCATTATTCCTGTATGAACAATCAAAGCGTTAGAACAATGCATAGCAATTCATGTCCTCCTTTTAACAATACCAAGTTGTAATATTAAAAGAGGGCTACAGATAATAATCAATAGGGCATGAAATATTCAAAATTTAAATCCCTATAGCATTTAAATCATACTAAAATAAACCAATTCAGGCCCTCCTTCTAGCGCCAAAATGTTGAGTGGTATTTTCACCCAATTGTGAAAGTACACTCTCCCTTAGGATTTGGATTCCAAATCCCCTCTTGCAAAGAAGTTAAACAAACAACTTCTCCAAGGTCTCCGTTATATTAGCATTTGCATATGTGCATTAGTAATCTCAAATAAAGATATTCAATTTAAATGCTTGGAACACCTTAGTGATTGCAAGTAACTCAGTAAACAAGGGGCAATGTTGGTTTATTTTACCATGAAACTTTAGTGATTGTTCATTGAACCAAAATAAATCAAATGTGAGTTGGCCCTCATATGACCACGATGTAGTGCTTTAATTCCTTTTATCTTGATGGTTTTAAAATAGATTTTATCTTGCATTAAATCCTCAATGATGAATAGGGTCTTCACATGTAGCTTCAAAATGTCACTTTAACTTATCCCTCTTAAATGAAATCAAATTTTCATCAAGATGAACAATTAAGTGCTTTAAGGCAAAGACCTTCAATATAATACTCAAATTACCCCTCTTTCGCAAAATTAGAATTTTTATGAAGAAAGGGTAATTTTAGGCCCAAAATGGGAATTTGTGAAAATGCCATAAAACATAACTCCTTCAATGAAATTGGAATTTCCATGAAGGGAATGTCATCATAGGCTCATGAGTGCAAAATAAAACTGGAAAAATGAAATTTGACCTTAAAATAGAAATTTTCTATTTTCGGATTTTTAAAATCTGTGACAAAACAAGCAACTTCGATGAATTTTTAAAAATACTAAACAACTCCGAAAATGAAATTTCAAAGTGCGTATTGGAAGTCTGAACTATAACCTACGCAATGGTGAAATTATTTTTAGATTTTGAAATTTTTTAAATGTTTATTTTAATGCCTGAAAATAAGAAAAAATTCTGAAATTAAAATTTTTGGAAACAGAAAATTAAAAATTTGCATCAAAATAATTGCTGAAAATGCAGCAATGCAAAAGCTCCTTCAGTTTGATAGCACCCCGTCCTGCAAAACCGAATACGTGAGAGTTTCATACATGCAACCTAGCCTATTTGACCTGCAAACAAACACGATCAAAGTAAACTAGGTGCCGGCTCCTAGGGTTTAAAATAATTTCCAGATTGCAGACATTCACATGAAATAACCCAAAAACAATGGCATAAATTTCACATACAAATCTGAAATTTGGAAGGAGAAAGATAGAACAATTAAAATAGAGCATGCAGAAAATTTCTCATTCTTTCTTGCTAACAAGGCCTGAAATTTCTGAAGAGAAGCTTTCACATTCAAATTAAAATCCAAGTTTTACAAATGCGGCCATGCCAAAAGTCCCATTTGGCCATGCCAAAAATTTCGTCCCCCTTTGTGCATGCATTTCGATGGGTATTTTAAGATTTTCCTCCACGCTTTTCGTTTCTCCTCCATGGCTTTTCGTTTCCTTCTTCCTTTCTTCCATACGCAATACCCTGCAAATAATTAAAACCAACGTTAAAAAAAAAAAAAACTTTACTTTACTTAAACTAACATGGAAAAATTAAAAATTAAAACTTAAAAAAAAACAAAAAAGCTAAAAAAAAAAAATCCTACCACTACATACTACTTAAAGCTAAATAAAAAGTGCTTTAAAAGCTTTAAGAGTTATACGTGGCCACCATGAAAAATATATATATATATATATATATATATATATATATATATATATATATATATATATATAATATCTTATTTTTTTATTTTATTTTATGTTCATTTATTTATATATATATATATATATAAAAAAATTATTTATTTATCTTTTCTTTTTTCTTTTTTTTCTTGTTTTATTTATTTATTTATTTTTTTAATTCATTTTTTTTTAGTTTATTTATTTTTTTAAACATGAATTAACCCAAAAGTTAATGTTTGAATTATAAACACTTTAATAAACCTATAAAAAAAGAAAAAGACAAAAACCACACCAAAATTTATCAAAAAAAATGTGGGTCCCCAAGCTTTGGGGCTAGTTGTGAAACAGTCACAACACAACTATGGATACCACACATATCTCTCTTTCTCCCACTTGGACCGTGCTGGTATACTTGGAAGGATCATATGTTAGCAAAATTTGCAACAGGTATTCCTTATAGAACTCCTTGTCGAAGTTAGGGACTTGCAAGATAAAATGTACACCTGCCTCTTTGATCTTTTGCTTGATTGCATCTTCTGGTGGTGTTTGCTCCCACCATCGCCTACAATAGTCTCCAATAGCATGGATCCAAGTAATATCCTTGAGCAGTATCTATTCTCGCTCCGATTGTCAAACCTCCTTTTATTTTGGATCTGGAACCATTATTTGTGAGTGCATCTACTTTCCCTGAGTTCGCCCTTCCTTAGGATCTGTTACTTGTGCGCGTGCTTTCTCACTAGTGCGGGAATGTTCTTGGTCATGGCGGAGTCGTTTTTCAGATACTGACTCCAATGGTACTTGTCGCGGTGCTCCATGTCCTTTATCTCTCCCAGATTGTTTTGCATTAGTCAATTTGGTTTGAATTGGACGACTTCTACTCATTTTCATCGGCCATCTTCTTCTAATAGTGGCAGCAATTTTAGTCTGCTACTTCCTCCAATGTGTGATGACACTATTTTATGATGGCAACCTCCTCAAATCGACGACAATCCTTCCCAACTGACTCGAACGACAGAAAAATGTTCCTCAGCCAACTTGAATGACGACAACCTCCTTATCGACAAATTTGCAATCGACTCGCCTAATGGCACTACATCCACAGTCAACTTGAATGATGGCACGCTCCTTGCCGACCAATCTGACGACAGTTTGTCTTCCCTGACGACACTCTCCTTGTTGACCTATCTAACTGTAATCCGTCCTTCCTGACGACACTCTCCTTGCTGACCTATGTAATGACAATTCGTCCTTCCTAACGACACTCTCCAACCAACTTGACGGTAATCTACTGTGGCTGACTTCTTCGATGGCAATGCTATTAGCTGACAGTAGGTGATTGATGATTCTTTGCAAGCACGAACTTTTGCCAACTTATTTCTATAGCCCATACATCCCTTGTCTATGTCCCCTACAGGCTACGCTCTTTTGTTTGGTTGCAATCTTCCTTCAGTGCGCACGACTGCGAATGTGTGAGCAGAAATATCTTTCAAATGCATGGGTAATTGTTGTAGATCTTCACAAATCCTTACTGTCTACCGATTTTCTATGGCTTTAATGGCATTCTCCGTCTGGTGTCAAAATTGTTGATGCACAGATAAGTTTCTGCTAGAAAATCTCCAACTCCCGCTTTTGCGAATGCTTTCCCCTGCGCTGCCTATAATGAACATTCCTCTCCTTGGCCATCCTATTTATAATCTCTTGCCTACTACATTTTCCACCCATACAACCGTCCAACAACCGCCACTGCATGCTCAAACTACCATATGTGCGCCACCTTGCATGCAATTGTCGTCCATTTTCTATTTTTGTCTTTTTCGTGGTTTTTTTTTGGGTTTTCCCATGTGTCATCGACGTCGTGTGAAGCGCATAGCGATTCCTATGCAAACCTCCAATGTCTTTGTCGATGCTTCCTCCTATCGATGATTGTGGGTATCCTCACTTGTTGAGTCATCATCATCATAAATCGAGTCCGTCTGTTGTCGATTCTGACAATTCCCTCGGCTTTGAGGTGTTTCCGGTTGCTGTTCTTCTTATCAATTATATTACGTCCTCGTAATACTCCAATCTGTCATGTCCTCTTCTTGTTTTTGGCATCTTGTTTCCATTGACAGATGGTGAAAGGACCGATGATCTGCTCCACTGTCGACATCATGACGGATACCCTGTCTACCATCATCATGACGGATACCCTGTCTACCATCATCATGACGAATGCCCTGTCTATCGTGATGAATCTTTACCCTGTCGTCATCCTGATAGATCGGTGTTTTGTCATCTGCATAATGGCTACATGCTTTGACGTTGCAATGACGATTGTCCAGTCTGCCATCATTCTAATGGTAAACTATCATCCTGTTTGTAGGTTGTCTCCTTCCTATGGGGTTGCCTCATGCCTTCTGATTTTTGTTTCTTCTTAGCGTATCAAACTTGGAACTAGAGTCTTTGTGTGCTTGGTCTCTATTTTGGAATCCTTGTCTTGCTCGAAATTGTTCAAAATGTCCTCCCCTTATTTTTGGCTGAATCTCCCTTGCATTGGACTATTGAACTCCCAACTATCAGGGATTCGTCTAGATCTTCAGTTGTTTTAGACGTCTTCGGTTTCCATGAGCTCGACTAGGTAGACCTAGTGGTCCATCCCCATGAACTCGTGGTTGTTGGTTGTTTTGTACTACATCTACAAATAGTCTTTGTGGTCTATTTTGTTGACCAGTCGGCCTATGGGTAGTAGGAAGAGAATTTCTCTCCCTCGAGCTACTGGGAAGGAGATCACCCAAACTCCCTGTTGGTTAGGTATATTAGGGTTACCTAGAAGTCCTGTCGAACTCCTTGGATTACTCAAGTTACCTCTATTTCTTACTTGATCACTTGATTCTGCTCTCGTAGGTTGTCCTTTGCGATTTTGGGTTCCTGGTGACAATTGCCTTAGAATTCTCAACCTCTGATCCGCCCGCAACAATCGTCTATGCCACCTTGCCTTTTCAAAGTGTCTCTATGGTTCACATTGTGCTAGTGCACTTCTATATTGATTTAAGAAGGCAGAGTTAGTGTTTGAATCATCCCCTTCTCTTGCTATGTGCATAGGCCACCTAGATGTTTCTTGCACTCTTCTTTGCAACCTCCTAACTTCTTTTCTCTGTCTTCTCAATTGTCCGTAGTGGCTCGATATTCTTGTACCTTCAATCTCTCTTGTGGTCTTCTTATTGGTTCTTTATCAACATTTTAATTATCTTCCATTCTTTCTTCCTCCTCCTCTTGAGGTATTAATGGTTCATTATTTTCAATTACTTGAACCATTTCGGGGAATCATACCCTGGTTTGTTGACTTCGAGCTTCGTCCTTTTGCCTTCTTCGTTCAAGGTTGGGACTTGGGTATAGAGTGTTAGGGTCCCTTGCTATTCTCATACTAGGTACCAGGAATTCAACTGGTGCGGTCCTCTCCTGTCCATACATTAACTGGAAGGGTGTGTGACTCGTTGTTGGCTTGAAAGTTATCATGTACACCCATAGGACGACTAGCAATCATTCTTCCCATTCGGTGCCCTCCACACCGCATGTCTTGTACATGATGGAAACCCGGACCTTGTTCGTTGCCTCAGCCTACCCTTTTGCCCTAGGATAGTATGGGCTAGAAAATGAGTGAAAGATCTTGAATTTTGTAGTCAAGTTTTGAATAATCTCGTTGATGAAATGGCCTCCCCTATTACTTGTTAACTATAGGGGAATTCCAAACTAGTAATAACATGTTCATACAAGAAGCAAGTAGTGTTTCTTGTAGAATTATCTGGTAGAGCCCTTGCTTCTACCCATTTCGTCATGTACTCCGTAGTCACTACAATATATCGACATTTCCCTTTTTGGATTGTTCGAAGCAGTCCTACAAAATCCATTCCCCACCTTTCAAAAAGTTCTTGGGGTTGAGAAATATGTAATGGCATGAAATCCCTTTTTAACGGCTTCCTTGTTCTCTGACATGTGTCACACGCCTTCACATATTCTTTGGCATCGTGATAAAGGGTGGGTCACCACAATCCTACAAACAACACTTTCCTTGCTATTGCATCTGGCCCCATATGGCCTCCAGCCAATCCCTCATGTAGCTCCAATGTTTGTTGTACTTCATCCTCCATTATATACCTTCACAAAATGTGGTCTTCTCCCATATTGTATAACAAGCGTGCCACCAATGTAAATTGTGTCGATTTCGTAATGATCTTCCTTTGTTCCACCGTCATCTCCTTTGGAGAAGTGTTTGCCCGAGCCATTTCGTGCTCATCACTTCATTGCAGTAACGTTTTCATGTAGCCCTTGCGCCCTGTAGTTTTCGGATCGTTTATCTGTGCAAGAGTTCGAATCACAACAATTCGTTGTTTGAAATGGGCAAGAAGAGTGGGGAGCATAGAGAGAAGGTGTCCAAGGAAAAGATGACGCCCCCAAAGGAGAGCGGCTTGAAGAAGCCACAAAAGCGTGTGAGAAAGGCAGTAAAGTTGATGCCGCCCGAAGACAATCTTTTCAGACTTCAGGATTGTCTAATGACGCATAAAGACCTTGAAGAACTGCGCCAGGACATCGATAGGGCGTTTAAAGAAAATTCGGCTGGGAATGCGTTGGCTGCAGTTTACCACTCTCACCTGTCCTTTTACATGTGCACGCCTGTGCATCATTGCCTAGAGTTTGTGTGGGCAATTTCACAATTTTATGATGCCCAGACGAGAACAGCACGGGATTCCGATGGGAATAAGTTGTTTCCCATTACATCTGATATCGTTTGAGAGGCTTTTTCCTGTGGATGGAAACCCTCGGCTGATATCCTCCCTAGGAAGATCACCAGTTCCGAGCAGAGTGAGAGGTATCAGCCCACGCCTCAGATGTGCCAGTTCATGATAGAACAGTTGGGAGGAGCGCCCTCATCTGGGGAGCTTCTCGAATTACCTAGGCGCCTGACAGAGTTCGTGCATCATGACATTTATTCGATTCTGGTATGGGTGCTGGGCTTCTCTCCCGACGCTATAGTTTACAACTGGTAGGTGTCCATGTCGGAGTCTATTTTTCACAATGAAATCTATTTCCCGTCCAAGATGAAGTCGGATACCCTACCAGTTTTCTTCGACTGGGCAAAGTGGGTGGCGTAGCAGATGCACCTTTCGTTATCCTACTTGCAGAGTGACATAGATGATCAGTTTGGACATTGCTCCTTCCTTGCGTGGTATTTCTTCTACCACCTGCATGAACGCTTTGCTTTCATCCCCAAGAATCAGTCTGACAAAGAAGGCAAGGCGTTGCCCGTCTATCTCTGGAAGAAGGGCTTGTCCAGGGATGAGTCGTACTACAATTTTAACTGAGTTTTCTTGGGGAGGCGCTGAAGTTGATCTATGGCCACTGCGAGTTCTCGCAGAGATGAGAGACAAAGTGGTGGACAAGAAGTTGGGAGACGTTTTCCTGCTCATCAAGGGCTTGGTAATCAAAATTTTTGGGTTCACAGAGAAACCCTTCCTGTTGCCCTACTACACCACACCGTACCTGTTTGCCCTAGAGGTTGCCCGACAATGCGACTTCACCAATGATTCGTACAGGAAAGGAAGAGGGAAGAAGCACACATGTCCTATGCCCTTCGAGTTCGGAGACATCAAGGTGACGCAGTGTGGCCAGAATGTTATTCTTACAGTAACATTGTACGACTTCGGGTTAGTTGAGCTCCCCCAATGCTGGAAGTACGATCTGCGTGACGTCTTCCGAAATTACATCGAAGCAAAGTCTTCATTGCTGCCCTCGCCCGGTCATCGTTGCCTAGCGAAATAACCCTACGGGACTTGAGTTGGAGTGGCACATTGAGAAGATGGTGCCCTTCTCCCCCTGGCATGACTTTTACACCATAGAGATTGACTACGACCCAACCGTCAACCCAGAGCAGAGGCTTCCTAGGGATGTTTTCCAGGCGATGAAGGAAAAGTTGCGGCATTAGTCAGATCACAAGATCACTGAGTGGTGGATCATGAGAGTCCACAATAACAAAATGCTTTTGACTACCCAAAGGCGTTGGATGACAAATTCTCCATAGTGTATGATGAAAACGTGGACACCTATCGAGCCTCGTCATTTTTCGAGATTGTGCCTCAAAGCACACAAGTCCCTGACGAAGTGGAGGACCTGGTAGTAAAGAAGCATGTGGTGCAAGGCAAGGGCAAAGCAGTCCTGAGTGGTTCACAATCGGCTGGAGAGAGTGGGCCATCGCCTCATAAGAAGCAGAGCACCCTCCCAAAGAGAAAAGCTGAGGAAACTGATGAGGCCCAAAAATGCCTCATTATTGCACAATATTTGACTACCATATGATAATTTAATTGCCAAATAGTTGACTAAAATATACTATTTGTTAAGTGTTTGCATGATTTTATGTTAGGAATACTATATCTTTGTTTTTGACTATTTTCAGCATTTTGTGACTGATTTTGCTTGATTAAGTAGCAAGTAAAAACATGCATTTCAATTAACTATATGTGGTATGCTGATATCCATTAACATCTCAATGGTTTTTGAATGTTTTCCTGCCCTTCAACTTGTTTCAAATCCACATTGAAGCCAAAATTTTAGCACTGTCATAAATCTGAAAATCTGAAAAAAACAGCCATATAAAAATCAGCAAGCTGTCACTTTATAAGAACACTTTGAAGTTGTCAAGCAAAGCATAAGGATATGGATGGAATGAGTTCAGAAGGACTACGAAAGACATCTGACCTATTTAGAAGAATTCAAACATGGTCTAAATAGGCAACAACAGGGTATAACAGAGCAGGGACAATTGTGCAGCACTGTTGCACTATTTCAGCATTGTTACTTGGTGAATGAAGTGTATAAATTTAGTAGCAACTTGATGTACTCCTTCATGTTGATATTTGAATAATTTTTTCATGTTCTAATTTGTTTGAATTTGCAAGAAATGCCAATATTTTACAACTGTGCAGCAGAGTTGGAAAATGCAGTAATTTACCATGTAAATTCTAGCAAGCTACCAATGAATGGCAAGGCATGGAATTCACACATGGAGAGGAATGAAGGCTATTGCAATCTGATCCTGAGGGCTAATCCACCTGAGAAATGCAGCTAAAATCATTTGAAGAGCACACAGTTGTTCATTCCAAAGATCTTCGGAATGAGCAGACATCTTCAAAATGAGAAATATAGTCTCTTCGGAATGAGCGGACATCTTCAAAATGAGAAATACAGTCTCTTCGGAATGAGACACTTAGCTCCGGATTGAGAACAGAAAGTGCTTTTTGACTATTTGTTGATGCTGGAAAAAGGGAAAGAAGGTTGAGAAGGTTAAGGGAAAATATCCCCCAGCTATCTTTGTCGTCCTTGCCGTCCAAAGCCACCATTCAAGGAAAATATCAATTTTGATCCTCTTCTAGGATAAACCCAGAAATAACTACAACATAATAGAAAGTTGTTTGCAAGATAGAAATGGCATATTCTGAAGTGGAGAAATATGTGTGAGATATTTCTAGACTCCTCCCACGTACTCCCACCACTGAAGATGCTTTCTAAGGGCCAATGACTACTATTACAACACAAACCGTCCGCATTTACATTTATTTCAGATCCGGAATTATTGGCAAATCACTGTAAAGTAGCACATAGGCTGATTTGAGCATGGGTTATGTTGTAAATATTTATATAAATAACACAGCTCCCTCTTTGGTTGAGCCAGTTAGGAATTAGAATAGAGGAGAGTTTTCAATAGTAGTAATTAGGACTGTACGGTAATTTTCTGTAATAGTTTTCAACATGTTTTGTCATCAATAAAAGTGCAGTTATTTTATCATTTTCTGTTCTGAGTGTTAATTAGTTAAGAAGTGCTTTTCACCTCCTTCTAGATCAGGAAGTATGGGCCCACTTTCAGATCTAGAAGGAGGGATTTTATGGCAGGTTTTAATCCGTAATTTTGTTGCAGCAGAATTAATAGATTGTTTGCCAGATTTCATTTTCTTGTTTTTATTGTATTATGTGATTGATGTTTTCTATTATGTTTGTGTACAACATTTATGTGTGTGTCGACTGACAAATTAGATTAAACATTTATTTCTTGTTTCCTTTGCTTTCCATGTTTTGTTATTTTTATGTTTCAGCAGCTTTCAATTTCAAGCAGATTTCATTTTGCTGTCAATTCCTATAGCAAAAGCTTGACGACCTTTTGTGGCAGGGCATTGACAGGTGTTTCATTTCTAATCACTTCCATTCTGCAAGAGTAAACTAGGTTTCAATTTTGCAAGTGTAATTTAGGATTTCATTTTAGCAAGCATTTCAATTTAGCAATTTCAATTCTGTTATTTCAATTCTGCAAAAGTAGATTATATTTTAATTCAGCCATTTCCAATTCTTGCAATTGTAGTTAATTGTTAAATTCTGCAATTTATATTTAGTTTTTAATTCCTATAATTTATTTCAGTTTCCATTTTGCAGACTAGATTTAGTGTGACACCAAAAGGCTAAACCAAAATCTGCTTCACCAATAAATGCTTGAAATTTGAATTCCTGAATTGTACTCTGCCCTAGCCTTCTATCGTAGACAGCCTTGGACACCACCCCGGATTGACAAGATCTTTGAGATTTAATGATGTGCTTAACGACAACGCATTAGAAACGCCTCGTCGCATGCAACAAAGAGGTCGCGCTCCAGCGCTCCAAGGCCCCCTAGAACGAGTTCCTTTGCGGCACCAATAATCCCTCCATCGAGCGCTCCTGAAAAGCCTGTCGCAGAGCATTTGGAAAAGCATAAAGGAGAGATGGCAGTGATTGACTTAGAGGCTGAAGTGTCCAACGAACCCAAAGAGAGAGAAGATCCACACACGCAACGTTCCACTTCCTCGGCTCCCTTGATCACAGAGCCCGAAGGTACGCGTTCACTCTTTTCCCTTTCTTCTTCCCTCTCTTTGGCAGTCGTTTCCTCAACGGCTGAAACCCTAGTCGCCGCTCCTGTTTCCTCTGGCCTCTCCATCCCTTCTATTCTTCCCCCCCCCCCCCCGTCGCCTTCGGTTTCCCCCGCCCCCCCCTCCCCTTGCCCCCCCCCCGCAGCATTCACATCTTATGCAACTCGCCTTAACGCTTTCACAGTCTCTACGCCTGCCAACCTCCCTTTCTCTGTTTCGGAAGACCCTATCGTTGACTTTTCTGTCGTCGCAGAGATAAATCCATTTTTCCTTTCACTGTCCTTTGTCGTCATGGCGTTAGTTTCCTTTGATTTTTAATGCCTAAGCCCACCATCTCCTCGGTTGCTGTCTAGACCCAAACGCCCTTGAGGGTTAGCGCAGTCGCTTCCCCTCCTGTTTCCCATATGCTGTCCGAGCTTGAGCCGTAGCTTCCTCTCTTTCCTTACATGCCGATCCTTGGAGTTCAGGAGCCACTCGAGGCAGAGTTGGAGATAACGCAGCACCTTGCAGCTGCAGAGAGCATTCGCAAGGTGCGTCATAGCTCATCGCGCTGGCAGAGGGACCACAAGAAGAAAGAGACGCAAACTCTAGCGCTAGCTGAGAAGGCATCCATTATAAATCCAGAAAGGATGGAGCTCCACACGGTAGAGAAGGTGCCCATTGTTTAGAAGCCCCTTGGAGAGATGACCCCGGCTGATTACACTAACTGCCATATCGTGGAGGACGTGACAAGGATTAATACAACCAGAAGATGGGCAACATTCAAGTTGAAATGGGCTCCATATATTTTCATGGCAAGCACTACAAGGAACGCTTCTTTAAAATGCAGGCCAAGAATTTCGAGCTTTAGGAAGCCTTGGCAAAGGCGAGGGGACAGCTTGAAACGCTCGAGTCTGAAGTCGCGTATTTGAGACAACGTGTGGTTTCGCTAGAGTCGGAGGTCGGTGAATATTCCAAGGCATGCGCCCAAGCAAATCAATAGATATAGACATTGGGCGTTCAGGTCCAATAGTTGCAGGCTTGGTTAGAAGAGAGGATGTCGCAGCCTGTCACATTCTCTAAGGAGCGCATCAAGGAGATGCGCCTACAGTTCCTGACGGATTTCTCGAAAAGAGTTGCGCGAGGAGTCACAATTTTAACTTTCTTCAGGGAGGCACAGGAGGCAGTTGCCACTGGCAGCTTTGTTTTAGAAGCTGCTCGGACAAATGTTGATCTTTGGCTAGACTTAGCCACGCAGCTCCAAAAAATTGAAAAGGTAGATGCCCAGCTTACTCCCATGAGCCCCCTGGCTCGATCTTGGGCAACAACTAAGATGATCCTGCGCTCTTTCTTCACGAAGCTCAAGCTGACCAAAGAAGCTTGTAAGCTCTCAAATGCCCTCGAGCAGGAGAGAGATGTTTCACTGCAATACTTTAATGCCCTCGCACAAATCGGCATCCCCGACTTCACAGACAATGAAGGAGACATTCCACCACTCGAGGAGTTAAGGTCGATATGGGCGGCATTCATCAGCGACGCCTCAGTCGTTGACACTTGGGAGGATCCGATTTCAGATTCGCAGGTGATGCCTTTCATGGCCAAATATGCCACTATCGAGTCTTGCATGCAGGAGTTCGACCGAAGGCTGGATCTTGTTGATATTGAGCGAATTGAGACCTTTCGTTACCTGATCCAGGAGCTCCAGAAACAACCAACCTTTTGCCTCAACCACTAGGTCGATGCTACCGCGGTATACGAACATGTGTTTAAGAGCTCTCTAGAAATATTTCTCCCACAGCCGCGCGAGCTAGATTCCGAGGAGGCAGAAGGCAAGCAAGAGAAAGAAGAGGAAAAGGACCGACGTGAAGACCTACGAGGCAGCAGCAATGAGCAGTTCGAGGATACTGAAAGCGAAGATGACTCTATAACCCAAGGATAAGGCCTAGGATATTTGTATTGAGGTACGCTCAATACCCCGCGAGCTACCAAAGATGTTGGCTTTCCTACCACATTTTGTAAAATTTTAAGTTGTGTGCAGTTTTGGGAGTTATTATTGTAAAACTTCTTTTTTCCATCGAAAATGGTTAAAATGTTGTTATGTTTGTTGTGTTTTCACCAGCTGTCTCTTTTCACTTTCTTCCTCAAAGCTGTTTTCTTTCAAGTCCTATGGTTTCTCTGGTTTTTCTGTGCAATTCCTATCGTTTGCATGCAAAATTGTGAATGTTTTAGCATGGGGCGATGTCATGGATGTGTTTTCTACTTAAAATCTGATTTCTGTAGGTTGGTTCCACTCTACGCATATGGTGACAGTTTCTGGCGACTTAAATAATTTTCAGAGCATGCTTCCTTTTCAAACGCAAGGAAGGGGCACTTTTGCTCCACTGGTGGAGCGAAAGTGTTGTCGCTCCCATTTGTCGAGCGAAGGTTCCTATTAATAGGAGGGGGGAGGCAATATTTTTTGAAGCTAATTGTTGGTTAAGGCACAAGGTGGTTTCGCTCCACTAGTGGAGCGAAACTCTCTATCGCTCCACTTAGGGAGCGAAAACCCCTTCTTGAAAACTGCAAAGTCAAAGTGCAAAGCAAGTCAAAGTCATGGTCAAAGGTAGTGTCGCTCCACTAGTGGAGCGAAACTCTCTGTCGCTCCACCTAGGGCGCGAAGCTCAAGAAAAGCACAATGGTAAGGCCAAGGGTGCTTTCGCTCCACTTCTGGAGCGAAAGCTGGCCAGAAAGTAAGTTTAAAACTCTAAGCAAGCCAAAGAGATGCTTTCGCTCCACCTCTAGAGCGAAAGTACTTTCGCTCCATTTGTGGAGCGAAACTCCAGGAAGGCCCCAAGCGCAACGAAAGCTGCACAGAACTATCATTGACTGCCCAGCTGACCCCGAAGCTGCGCTCTGAGCCATCCGATCATGGTAGATCAAGGGAACCTTCTGCATTCAAGGCTAAGTTATCTGCAAAATCGAATTTATGCTTTTAAGTCGATTCCAGATTAAATCTATCTGCCACCATTGCAGAAGTGGTTGGGCATTAATGTTTTGAGAGGTGGAATCCTCTATAAAATCTAGAATTTTCAATATAAATAAGGATGGACAATCTCTACTAGAAAAGCAGCTGTATCTTGAATTCTGCTTTTGAAACACGGACTTCTGGTTTTGGTCTTGAATCTTCTGTCTTTGTGTATGCCTTCTATCATGTTATTTCTGTTAAGTTAGTCACTTCGACATATGGCTTGAATTTTGTTTCTGGATTTAGCCATTGGTGAAGGATTAATGCTGGAGTACCCTTGGGGGTTATGCAGGTGAGAGGATTTAGTGTCGGTTTTTGTTAAAAGTCTATTGTTTTGATTGTTGTTGGTTCGAGTGAAATTTGGGTATCGTGCTTCCTATTCATTATCCCCGTATTTCAGGCTTTTAGCCTCTTTTCCCATTCCTTTCAGTAATTTCCTTCTCTTTTCACATCTTCCGTAACCCTTATCTCAAACAAACCACTTTTATTTTATTTTCGGAACCAACCCTACTGGATATTGGCACAGAGGACATTTCTTTACTTCGGCCATTCAATGCTTGGCAGTGGGTCTAGGGTGTTGTAGACTTAGAAAATCTATATCTAGGCCGATTCGATTGCCAACAGAAGGGTTCATGTCATTGACAGCACCGAAATTCAAAGGACTATCCTTGGGATGATAGTGAGGCATACACAATTGCTAAGATACACAACATATTACAAGATATAATATAACCCATGAAAAGGGACAACTGGAAGCAAGAACGTCCAGAGCAAGTAGGTGAATAAATGGGCAGGATACGTTGCATGCTTCAACAACCTATCGGATTCTAAGCAATGGTCAAACGCTTGGGAAGAATTCATTAGACACAACTTAATAGAGGGTTGATTAACACTTACCGGATTTGGGAAGATGGGTCCATTGCCATAGTGAATGTTGTTGGTTGAGGGTTAACTCGATGTCAAAACCATATATTGAAAGAAGAGCTTGAGGATAGTTTTTTAGTGGATCATTTTCAGATATGGGAAGGGTATCGTCATTCAAGGAGAGTGTCAACGAAGGGTCCCAACATGGATGGAGTGATTTCAAGTGCTTCTTGGGCCGCTGCAAAGTTTTTTTGTGTGTTAAGGAGAGGAGGCTTGGCTTTCGAGACTCTGTATGCCACAAATGCATAATGTTTGGAATAAACAAATTATATTACTATGTTTTCATCCTCCTCTTCATTTGACCTTGCATACTACTATGTTTTCTTCCACTTCATCTTATGTCCTTAAAATTCCTTGGCATTCAATTATTGCAATTTTTCATTGATATCTAATGGCATTCAATTGAACCTTTAGGAACAATGCTAGTAATAATAGCATTGCTTCCTTATCTGTAATACAAGGAGTTCGCAACACACTGCTATGGCAAAAAAATAGAAAGATTCTTGGAAAGAGAACTTTGTAGGAGATAAGAAGAACATTGTATACAAGTAAACTAGAAAATGTTGTGAAATTAAAGAAAAATAATGTATTTTCACATGTATCCATATTATGTAACTATAGAACTTTTAGTCAATCTTCTTGTATATAATTTGTAATGTCCCCATCCTAGTCAGCTAACAGAGCGTAATATGGACTTGCCTATTCATAAGGTTCTGTAGGCAATGTCGAGTGTTTAGGAACCGCTAGGTGTTATCGAGATATTGTTGGACGATCTGCATTCACAGTTGTCAGCTTTCGAGACCGTTTACGCGGTATTTTCAGACTTACTATTTTTAGTAAGTCAGTTAGGGTTGGATTCTCAAGAAACGGAAAGTACGACTGGCATCTTCGGCTTAATGGGTATCCGTTTTCGTAATTTGTTTGGTGGTTGGATGTTGGGAGAGCAATAATTTTAATGCCGGAAGATTTATAATGTTATATTTAAATATAAAAGTTAAATATATTAATGTTGGGCTTATATATTTGATGAAGGGGTGCCTTATGACCACTTAATTTAAAGGTCATATAATAAGCTTTGATTAAAAATTATTTAAATGTGTTTTTGCTCCCTAGACAAGAGGGACGACCCCTTCCTTGGCTTATATTGTGAAATGTAAGTGTTTCTTTTATCCCACATTCACCAGCATATGGGATCACCTAACTTGAGGAAAGAATAAATAGAGGTTGTGAGAGCATTTGAAAGGATCTTTGGCAATTGTATTCTCTTGGAGTCTTTGAAGGAGAGCTTGCATTGTGCAGGAGTGAAAGATCTCCTTACTTTGGTTAGTTGCATTCTTAATCCTTGGGAGTGACTTTGAGCAGAATTGGAGGCATACTTCAGTATCAAATTGATGTTTTTTGTGAGATTTTGAAGACATTATCAGATGTACATTATTTGTACTTCAACCCACAAGGAGGCCGTACCATTTTGAGGTGAAATCAGCTTGTGCAAGGGGAAAATTCAGCTAGGGTTTGATTGTATTGTAACCATACTTCCTCATACAACCCAGCCGCTTCATATAGGAGTGAATTTAGTCAAGTTCGTGGCAGATTGGAAGAGTCCGTGGCAGCCGTACAAGTTCCCAGCTTGGCCGTACAACCCAGAGAGGGACGTGGGACTTGGGTGTTGAGACGCCTTGTTTTTTGGAGCTTTCCAAGCTTGCATTGTCATTGTCTAAATAGAGGGTGTTTAAAATTGCCACTAGTTTGATGGAGAAGTTTGTAATTTGAAAGTTATGAGCAAAACAATTAGTTTTCTGTAGTTGACATGCAATTTCCAGTTTATATCAGACCTTCATATTTCTGGGTATTCTTGTACAAATTTGGTAGCATCCGGAGTTGTAAAAACAAAGTTAGAAGCATTTCTTTTTTTCCGCGGGGTTTTTTTTTTTTTTTTTTCTTATTTAAAAAAAAAACACACACCAAACAAAAAAACAAAACCAAGCGGAAAGGGGGG
Organism: Wollemia nobilis; assembly: GCA_028583015.1. NCBI lineage: Eukaryota > Viridiplantae > Streptophyta > Pinopsida > Araucariales > Araucariaceae > Wollemia > Wollemia nobilis. The sequence goes on from JAQPPZ010017086.1 coordinate 4,546,157, forward strand.
AATGTTTTTTTGGGGGGGCACCCACATTCTTTTCGTTTTTTTTTTTTTGGGGGGGGGGGGTAGTATACAACATAAAAGAAAAAAAAGAAAAAAAATTTTTTTTTTTTTGGTGTTGCTTTTTTGTTGATTTTTTTTTCTTGCAAGTGGTACTGTTTCAATTTTATATTTCTTGTATTATTTTATCTTTTTTTCTCCCAGGCCCCGTGAGGTGCCCATATCTCTTGTGTTATAATGTTTTGTGAAAGCTAATAAATAAAAAATTATAAAAATCAATTACTTTTCCTTTTTTTATTTTAATGTGTTGTTCGCTGCGCTGTGCCGTCTTTTCGCCTCTCTTCTCTTCTCCTACGGTGGGGGGGGGGGGTGTGGTAGGGAAAAGGTACACAAAACCAAGAGTTATGGCGATTTTAGATCGGTGGTAGAGTGGGAGGGTTGGGAGCATCCTGGTCTTTCCCTTCTTTTTTTTTGAAAAGTGTAAATTTTTGAGGATAGGAGGCAGGGGGGAGGGAGGCTCTCCTCTCACACACATGGCCGCCCGCGCCCCCCACCTTCTTCGGTTGTTTTTAAAATTAATTATTTTTTTTGTTTTTTTTTTTTTTATGTTATATTTTTAATTTTTTTTAATTTGTTTTTTTTTTTTATGTTGACTTTCTTTCCAAAAAAACTAGAAAAATTAAAAAAAAACTTCTGATATTGCAGACTATTTTAAGTAAATGGAGAACCTGTATTTATCTGTGGGGGAAACTGGATACTTTCTGATGGTCTGCAACGGCTTTCAAAGAAACGATACAAAACAGATATCAAATTCCATGCTGAAATGAATTTTAATATGATTCGTTGTTGGGGTGGAGGATTAGCAAAGTGGCCAGAATTTTATCATTATTGTGATGTATATGGTTTGCTGTTAACAGTGTCTAAACCCTTTTATATACTGAAATTTTATTTGTCGCGATATCTTTGATGCTGAAGCATGTGCACTGGAAACAGCTAGGTATTAATCATAGGAATGTAGTGTTCTCTATGGTGAAATTGTTGAATTAGAGGCTGTATATTTTTGTCTTTGGCTTTTGAATCTTGTCACTTCCTAGTTCTCTCCCCAACTCCCCATATGAGGCATTTTTCCTTGGTTTATTGACCTCCTAATGCCCGAGATCTTACTTAAAATATATACTATATGTTTGACCTATAGTTATATCTACAAGGGTCGAGAATCGTAAATCAACAAGAGCTGTTTCTTATATTGTTACAGCTATTTTCAGTTTTTCTAAATTGAGTATAGTGTTGAGAAGTCTATGATTGAGTTCTAAACTCCTAGGCAATTGCAGAATGCAATATGAGGAGCAGAACAGAAACATTTGCAGAAGTTTAATAGAAAACAAAAGGCCTTCTATAAAGGAGAATAGAATTATAAGTATACAACCTACCTATGTTGCTTGTTATACTTGTGTACAGACACTTCTGTGGGTCTACCATCCCATGTTTTTAAATTTCCAGTTTTAGAGATGTTCTATAACTTCAGATTTTAGACCGTTTTTCTTCAGTTCTTTTGGGGTGGGGTGTATGAAATAAGGATATTGACAGTTCCCAACAAAATTCATTAGGTATCCAAGATTATGTTCAAGTAAGGAGGATAAAAACCTTTCTTCTTGAATGAAACCTGTCTAACTGTACTCTTTTGCACCTCTGAAGTCCTTCTAGAAGTTACAGGTTAAAGCATGTCATTAGCTTAGTCAAGACTCAATTTACCATATCTTGTATACCTTGGGCTTGGCAGGATTGGAAAGGCTCATCTTTCAGTGAACTTGATCAAATGGTCAAAATCCAAAAGAGGTACATATGAAAATATTTCCTCCCTTCATCAAGGCAGTCTCATAGGCCAAGCCCTTGGCCAAGACCCATTAAATTTAACAATAATTGCCCTATCTTTGAGCAACAAGGATCACTTCTTTGTGAGGTCCTTTCTAAAGGAATAATTCTGAAGATTTAACTATAAATTGGTCCATGGAAGGAAAGTATCACTCAAAATCTATTGAAATTTTCTAGTATATCTTGTAGTGATTATATTATTTAAAAAGATTATAATAATTTGTATGCAAAACTTGTAAGATAATGAAGGGGAAAAAGATTAGCTAAAAAATTCTATGTTACATCAAATTACATAGAGATATTATAATAGTTTGATAATTATATGTGTACAACTTAATAAGATTTGAACCTTAATATTTTTAAAGACTTTTTTTTTTTTTTTACAAAGAGGAGTTGGTTACAACCACTCGCAAGCACAGGGTTCAAACCATAGGAGCTGCTTCCAACAACCTATTCGTTTCGTTGTTGTTGGCCGGACGTGAGATGGAAACCACCCGGTCGCTCATTGTCAGACTAACGCGCACCCAAGATTCAGCACAATCTACTATCTTTGTTAAAGTAGTTGAGGAGTTTAACTTTTAAAAGATTAATAGTTGAGGAGTTTAACTTTTAAAAGATTAATTTTAACCTTACTTTTGAGAAGTTTAATTTTAACCTTACCTCACCTGTCTATCACAACCTAATATTGATTTAAAAAAAAACTCAATAAACTTTATAAAATTTGTAAACAAATTTATTTTTTTTGATCATTTTATTTTATTATAAAGAATTAATAATTAATTAAAAAAATAAGTTATTTTAATTACCAAAAGCGAGCATTATTCTTCTTACGTGTATATATATATATATATATATATATATATATATATATATATATATATATATATATATATATTTTTTTTTTGGCTCGCATGATGTTTGAATGCCGTATATTGTTGGAATTTTGGTCTGCATTACTTTCAACTTCCTTGGGGGTTTCATGGCTATATGAAGTTATTTTCTGGGACACGCCACGAGGTAAATAGACAGCTATACCCGACCCTACCTTGGATTTTTCTTCTTAGTTTTATGATTTAATGCAGTTATCAAATTGAGTCCAAATCTCTATTTTTCAATTTGTCTTAAACAATAGGTTGAAAAAGGAAAATGTGTTAGGGTTTGAATTGCTTACTTTTTAACTATCTATATGAAGCCATTTAAAAAGTAAAATAACAATTCAAGCTTCCTACAAATTAGTTATATGTAATAAAAAATATAATTGATTATATGAACGAATCCCATTTATATTACATCATTTTCTAACCTGTCATGGACTTAAATGAATCCCATTTGATACTCAACGATACCAAACATTTGATACTCCTACTCAACTTTTAGTAACTATTTTTTATGTGTAGTCATTACTTCTAAGACAAACATTTTCATTTATATTTTCTGGTAGTTGGGGTTACCTGAATAATTTTTAATTTTTCATTTCAGTATTTTTCGGATTACCTTTAATAGACACTATTTTGAAATCAAGTTTCGAAGTGTTTTCAATAACTATTATGGGATATTGGGAAGATTTAGCTTTATGTAAGAGACAAAGAAGTTTTGGTTGATCAAATTCCAGAGACCGCATTTTCATCTAGAGACTGTTCTTCCTTACAGCTTAGTGAGGGATTTGCAATTGGCCTCGTCATTTTTGGACATCTTGGGACTTCTCAATTACCTGAAATGAACGTTTGTGTGTTGTATAAAGGTAAAGGTGGTGTTTTTTGGTCACAGCAAAGCGTGCTGGGGTTTTTAGGTCACAGCCAGCCTACACGCCTATTGGGGGTGAATGAGATCCCTTGCACGATCATCTATTGTTAGTTCATTTTGAACCTTTTTGGATAGGCCATTACATGTTTGACATGATTATCATGATGTTTGAAATGCATTATAAACCTAACCCATAGGGACTATATAGAGAAGGAAAGCTGTGGTTTATGTCTTTGTTTCCTTATTATTCGAGCTATTTTGTTTGGCCAAAAACCAATAAGCTTGTAGATAATCTAGATATTTAGAGATGTTTGTATTTAGTAATCACCTTAGGAATGTTTAGGGTCACATGAGGTGTAACCTGCAATTTCTTTACGGTTAGAGCTTTTGAGAGCTGACAGTTGTTGAATTGCGACCCTGGTGAATACTTCAAGAAAGAGATCCCTTGAAAATGCATGACCTAGAACTTTGGATGAACTAGCCTAAATATTTTCACCAACAGTCTAGTTGTCTGAGTTGTTCAGGGGGTTTTAACTGACATGCTTCTCTTTGTTGCAGTCCATGAATTAAAATGTTATTTTGAAAGGGAAAAGGAAAAATGTTAGTGAGAGTTCCCCATTCTCACAAATTTGTATTTCCAGCAAGTAAGGGTTTCATGGGTTCTGGGGTTGATTAATAATTTTCATGATTCCAAATAGTTTTTTACATGAATGAACAGTTCAATCTCATATGATGTAGTTACAATCATAAGCTCATAAGCTATATGGTACTCATAAAACTCACGAGTACTTTCAATGCTTTATTAATCTTTGGAGTGAGTCACCCGAGTTGCCCATCGCCCCCGCCCCCCCAAGGAGAGAGCCGCGGGCCCCCGGAGGCGCCCCCGAAAAGAAGAGAAAGGGGGGGGGGGGGAGAGCGCCGCAGCCCTCCCTACCACCCACAAAACCGCAGGACGGCAAACCTACCCTTCCAAGCTAACAGCCACACCGCACGGCTCCCAGCCCCCGCGCCCACCTCCCCCAAGAGACCCCGCACCCCAGCCCACTCACCCAACCAAAAAAAGAGGCGGACCGGGCAGGAACCCCCCCCACGGCCCCGGCCCCAGCCCCCCTCCACGGCCCGGACGCACCACCACCCCCCCCCCGCGCCACCACCTGGCGGGCCCACCATCTAGTCAAAGCAAAAAACCAAGGTAACACCAACAACCCCCCACCCCCAACGGCGCACCACCCCCCAAGCAAGGAGAGCAAGAGAGAAAAAGGAGCAGGGAAAAATCATATAAAAAAGTAAGCGCCCCCGCACACTCGCCCCCCCACGGCGGCTCTCCGCGCGTATATCGCCCCCCCCCCCCAACAACCCCCCAACGCCCAAAACCCCCGACGCAGGGCCTCCGGGCCGCCGGCGCCCGCCGCGGCTGGCCCGCGCCGGCCCCGCCGGCGCCCCCGCTGGGGCCGCCGGGGGAGGCTGGGGGGAGGGGGGGGGGGGAGGCGCGAAAAGAGGAGGGCGCGGCCCCGCCTGCCCCCCGTCTCAGGCCAGGCCCGGCACCCGACGGTCGAGTGGACGGGGCGCGACACGCTAGCTCTACCCCCCGGCCGCGAGCGGCGGGGGCGAGAGCCCGGCGCCCCGCTCCCCCACGCGCCGACCGGCCACTCGGCTCGCGCGCGCGCCGCCGCGTCGGCCCCCCCCGGTCGGCCCGAAGGGGGGGCGCCCGCAGCCCCGCCCCCCACGCCCCCCCCGCCAAGAGGGGGCCACCCGGGCACCCGGCGAGGCCCCCCCAGGGGGGCCCCCACAGAGACACCACGCGGGCCCCCCAGGTGGGCCCTCCAAATGGGCCCGCGCCATCTTGAGCTCCCGGAAAAGAGGGAATAGGCGTCCCACTCCTCGCCCTCCGCGCGGCGGAGAGAAGGAAAGGGCAGGAAGATGTTAAAATATTCTTTTGTTTATTTGGTTTGTTATCCCCTTTGAGTAATATGGTTTGTTTATTTTAACAGACCATTTTCTTCGAGAATTATCCTATGTTATTTTCAATTAGTTTTGTCAGTGCATTCTTCTGTGGATTAAGATTCAAGGTAAATTTTCAAATTGCATGCCCTTTTTTGAATTTTGCCCCCTCTCCCCCTCCATCCCAAATACCCTTGATATTTTTTTTGTGAGACAATTTCTCGGTTACAATTTATCGTCACCAACAACATGAAAATTGATATTCTCTTTGGGCAAAGCAAGTTACTTGAATTCAGACATTCGCTCTCATAATGGGAAAACTCCAACAAAGTGTGGTAACTAAATCCTGACTGTGATAGTAACCCTTAGGTGACTTTGCAAATATTTATATCCATAACGAGTTATGTTTCCAATGAAAATAGCACAATGATCACTGAAAACCGACATATTCACATCCTCCACCTTGCGAGATGGACCGAGAAGTTCTTCCCCTACCACCCATAGGATTCGAACCTTGGACCTTTATTCAGAGTTCCAAAGTCTCCACCGTTAAGGCCCACTAAGGTTGTACACCATGTTTTGGTAACCAAAGTATGGTTGGATAACCATATATTGGGTAAATAACATCCTCCATGAGGGTCATCTCATATGGCCTCTGGCCTTGTGGACGTTAAAAATTACTTTACCCTTTACCCTTGAGTTTTTTTTACCGCAAAAATAGCCTGTACTGAAAAAGAAGCTTCACCCCTTTGGGTCTTGCCTTGGTGGAAATTTGAAATATTTGTTTGCCTCGTGCAAAATCTTGTGTCTATGCATTATTTGAAATTTGACATCATGCATTTATGTTGGCTTATAATAATAAAAGGAAAATGAGACGTTGTATTATAGAACAACATTTAGACCACAAACTTAATCTTGCATTTTGCCTTAGAAATACACATTATCACTCCATTTTAGAAGTCTTCATACTATTGAAGGTCCTTTCTTAAAAGAGGAACACAAAGCTCTCAGAATTGTTCATCGAGTCTCATCTATCATTTTCATACAAAATCTGCTAGAACATGAATCCCAAAAGTTTACCACAAGGGAAAAAAGGGAAACTAGCCAACTCCGTAGACAGTTACAGGGACTCCTGGAGTTAAACCAAAAGAATTGAGGTCATGATTTTGCTACAACTGGCTTGGTCTAGGCAACCTATTGTAGAATTCCATTTTTTGTCTGTTGTGGGCAACCTATGTTCATTGTTTGAAATTGATAGTATAGTTACTGAGACATTTTCTTTTGTTGCGTAGGGAACCTCTAAAATCCCTAGCCCATTGGGTAAAGACGAAGTCAACGGGACCCTCGACCCTTTAGGGAATTGAACTGGGGCAGCCCACTGGCAAGCACTCGGCCACTATCAACTGGCCTATCCCTTTTTGGGCCAGTTACTGAGACTTTAATATAACTCCCATGGAATAGGTTTGTACTACAAATTTCCATCCATGCAGCAAAACATTCCAATCCCTAGATTAACGAAGAAAGACAGAATATTCTAACAAGTTTAAAACAATCACAACAGCCACACTGCTATTTGGAATTAATTTTTTTTTTGGGGTTCAATGAGCGAGTTCTTTGTGTATCATCAATGACATACAATATTTTTTCTGGTTAATTAGGTCTTCTCTAATGATAAAGTTCTCAGTTGGAAACATATTTGATGCTATTGTTTCCATGTTCTCTCTTCTGTGGATGATTTTTTTGAGGGCTTCCTATGCTTTTCTGGTTTTCATGTAGCTGCAGATGGGCTGGTGTCTTTCCAATGATTGATGTTGTTGCTGATTGTCTGACTTCTTTTTGTAATGTCATCTTTTTGGTTATTCTTGTGTCCTTTATAGATTAGTTCTATAATTCCATAAAGCGTTGTTCTAAATGTAAAACTTCAGTGGTCTTAAATGAATTCTAGTAATGCTTGATACTTTTTAAATCTTATAATATTACAGAATTTTGGCATCTTGTTTGGAAATTGTTACAGATTCAAAATGTTACTTGGTATGCAACATGCTAAATGCAAGCTAATGTCTTTGTCTGTAACTTCCATCTTTAAGGTGAAATTCATCCTTTTGCTACATAGCCTTCCAAACTTTCCAAATTTCAGTCCTGTAATTTATTGTTAAATGTTGAAAAACATTCTTAGGGGCATCATTTTTAACCTCTACATTTCACTGTGTGATTCATCCAATGTCTTATCATCTTCAATAGGTGTGTGATTCACCTAAGTTTGTATCAATTTTCAGTAGGTACCAGAGTGAATTTGCTTGCCTGTCATTCGTAAGGTTACCTTTGAACCCACTATTCATTTATATCTAATAAATATGGCATGGTGAATTTATATCTAGTGAATTACACCAGTCCAACAATTTAGCAACCCTTTGTCTTTGCTCAACAAGTGAATAGTCAACAATTATGGCATCTAGTCTTGAGGCAAAGGAGGCTTTGAAAAATGTGAGAGAGTTGGTTTTGTGCCATATTTTAATTCCGTGGTCTTCAGAGCATTGAATCCCAAGAGGACCAAACTTTTGGCAAATATAAGAGCTTTTTCAAAATACAAACAAAATAGAGATGCATGGCTTAAGTGTTGTGGCATCAAGGCAACGAATAAGGAGTCAATGGCATTTTTTTTTTATATCTATGGAAGATTTAGAACTTGTGATGAATATTTTTGGAAAGTTGTCCTTAATTTTTAAATTTGCAGGCAGAATGTCCAAAGAATATGAAGGAAAATTTGGGCCTCTAATACCTGGAGAGTACCTGGCCAAGAATATATTGCAATGGGCTTGAGAGGATTTTTTTTTTTCCTTGTCATTTTCTTGAATGAAGAAGATATAGTTGTAGTGTTTGAAGGGGCTCAATGGTTCATGGGTATCTCAGGGCTCTTCATGATGTTGTGGACCCCTTCATGATATCATGGGTCCCAGATTTTGATTTCTAGACGGAGGAGCCAACATAAGCCATAGTATGGGTAAGGCTCATGTTGCCAATGGACTTAATGTGTTGAGAGCAACTATTGCACATAAATGGGGAAGCCCTAGATGTGTTCGTATGTCTATTGCAAAAGCTTGTCTATGTTGCAGTGTGCCTATTCAAGTTTATGCATACTTTTGGACCTGAGTAAGCCCTTGTTGTAGAGGTTCTGGCTGAAAGGCCTAGGTAAAAATCTCATAGTGCAAAGCATGTTATGGGAACGTACCATCTAGATGCAATTTGTGCTGGAATCATGAACATTTTGATCAAGACTGTCTAGTTATTTTTGTTGCAAGTCTAGGCAACTTTGGAGGGAAAAAACTTCACAGAAGAGGGAATGAAAAAGACAGGGTCAGTCGGAGGTCCGGGCCTAATAGAAAAAGGAAGTAAAGGGTTTGAGTCAATAGGTCCAAAGAAGAAAGAACAAAGAGGGTCAAAAAGAAGTTCTAAATTTTTTTGGGTGCTGAGTTGTTGTGGGAATGACATCATAGACTGAAGAATCAAGGATTTGGACATAGATGATGTGAGATTGGAATAGAAGGGGAGGCAAGAAGTTTGGACCAAACAAATATGGAGAAGGAATTTGGAGAACAAGGTGTCAAAATTCATAATACTTTCTAGAAACGAGCAAGCTTTTATCATAGATCATATGCAAGAGAATAGAGAAGTGTAATAAAGAAGCAATAACTGAAATAGAAATAAGAGTGAACGAAGGAGAATAGTGGAATGCCCTTGGGCACCCAACGATAGATCACATTAATGTTACATTGATGCAATGGATCAAATGGTTAGGGAGTATTTATAATAGATACCTAAACCTCAATAGTAATTAAGCCAACATAACATATAAGCGCTTAAGGTTATAATCAAGTTTAATTATGAGTTACAATGTTAACCATATCGATGGTTTAACCAATGCCCCTAGGGCTAAATGCATCAAATCATTACATAGTGACTACTTGTAGGCTTACATAAAGACTACATCATATATTCTTGTAGGCTGCCCGTAGGCTTACATAAAGGTTACATCACACATTGTCGGACTTGTCCAATAAGGTTAAATTACCAATATTCCAAGAACCCCCATAATCTGAACTAGGTTCCAAGGAGAAAAAACATTAGAAATAATAACATCTTCCCCCATAATGAATGCTCGAATAGGTCAAATAATGTCCAAGTATCCATCACCATTTGGAAGACTGTAGTGTGCTCTAATGGATTGGAATCTTCTAAATCTCCTGCTATCTAGAAGACTGTCATTTCCTCCCTTAACAAGAGTGTTGTAGGTCCTGAAGACCAAAATAGGAAACTTCCTCAGACCTACAACACATCCTTGAACAAATACCATGCTCACAAAGAGCTCAAAAGGCCATTTGATATGAAAAAAGAGCCCAAAATGCTTTCATATGTAAAATTTATGGCCATCGGAAGTTTGGGCCTATTAGCAACAAGATAGTGAAAAATTAAAGCCTCCTAACCTTAGAAAAATTTGAAATCAAAAGTTGCCACTTTTCACTTTGATAGGGGGGGTTCTGCCACACCTATCTGCCATTGTGCAACTTGGATGAATAATTGGATGCCATGTGTAGTTTGATTGGTTGTCTTCTCCACACACAGCCAAGTTTTTCATCCTAACTAGGTCCATGTTGATTGCCATGTCAACATTGACTACCACATCATATTTGCTTTCAACAAAGAAGTGTAAGGGTAGGATTTGAACCTTGGTTGACTTGGAGGGGAATTTCTTAGGTTGGATGAGATAGCGAGGCCAATAGATGAAGGGATGGGATGCAATTGAAGGCACAAAACAAAAGGCTTGAACACAGAATCTCTAGTGACAAGAGGCCATAACAATGGCATGCCAACCAACAGAGCTAGGTGCCTGATTGAGATGGGCATGCACCTCCCTTCTTGAAGAAAAGTGTAGGCAGACAATTTGACATGAATGCATGTTTGCATGGATGTGCAAGTGTGAATGTGTGTGAGTAAATGTATACACATGTATCAGTGTTATATATGAGTTTTTGTATGTGTGTGTTTGTCATGTAGTGTTGTTATGTATGAGGTAGTTGGTGTTAGTAAGTGGGTACAAGAGGTTGGTTACGTAGTTATGTAACCATCTCCCCTTTTTGAGTTGCTATTTAGAGATCCCTACATTCATTGTTTTGGTATTTTACCTCATGTGTGTATTGATTGTCATATCGTTGGTGTTGATAGTGTCGTCATGTGTTGTATGGAAGTGTTGTGTTGATGATGCAAATGATGTTTTGTGCTATTCATGTTGGTAATGTAAATCTCTCTGTATGATTCTTTTTATTGCTTATATTTATGGATTGTCCTTGTTAATGTGCGTTGTTGTTTTGATAATTTCCTATACCTTCAATTTTAAGAATATGAAAATTGTTTTGCTACAAAAAGTTGCAATGTTGCCACCCCAAGACGAGAGGGTGTTGGCAAGGGTTGAACGGTAGACATCTTCAAAACATTTTTGGGACTAAAAAAATTGACTCTTCTTGAAGATGTCCTCATATGTGTAGGCAAGAGGAGAAAAGTGAAAAATGTTGCGTGTGGGATTTGAACCCGTGCTCTTTGCTCTACGAAGCCTTCACATTGCTTGTGCTAGCTAGAGAGGCAACCTAACTAATGAGTTGGGGAAATTCCTTGCTCCTTGGAGACAAGGTTATTGCTCAAGCCTCTGCACAAAGGTGTTATTGTTGTGGTGAGTAAAAGGACAAAGACCACAAGATTCAAAAAAACAACCTTATAAAAAGCACCTCCAACATGCCTGTGTTGGCCAATATGCCCATCCATTGGGCTGAGAAGATATCGTAGCCTTGACAAAGCCATTAAAGATGTTAGGAATCTTGAGAAAAATGTTTTTGGAAAAAAAATATTGTCATGTGTGGGACTCGTACTAGGGACGTCTTGTAATATATGGAAAAATCTTAACTAGCCATGCATTGCTCAATCAAGCTCATAGTGTCGATAGGAAGATGAAAGGAAGCTCGAGTAAACGACCATAATTTGTTCATGATTACAAAAGGAATGTACAAGACTCGGGAACATTTTGCATGCCAAATATGAGGGAACTTGCTTGAATTCATGACCACGGGGATGGAAGCAAAATAACTATGCTAGCCGCAAGAATAGTGAGCTATTTAAGAAGAATATTCTAGGGTTGTGACCAAGGCAACTAGGGGTTGGAAAAGGAATATTCCAAAAAAGTGCAGGCAACACTTGATGAAGAGGGCACATGGGGGATTGAACCTTGAACCTCCAACCATAAGTTTTGTAAAAGAAAACTATTAACCACCAGACCTTAGTGCCATGATGAAAGGAGCTCACCTAGCACTCCTTGAAGACACCATGCATTCTCCCAAAACACCCTATCAAATAGGCTACCAAAAGTGTGATTTGATCACGTGATCTATTGGTTAGAACTATCAAAAGACATTGTACTAGCCAGACTAGCGCCACAACTAGTCAAGTGTCCATTTTATGTTCTCCTTGAAGAAGCAGGGCACGAGACAAAAAAATGAAAATCAGTAGCTAGCCTCGAACCTACGACCTGTCTGATTTGAGTGCCTCAACATTTTTCTAGTTACCAAGACTTTGAACATGCTATATGGGAGTAAAGGGGCCGACGGTCCTTGAAGACACTATGCCATTTCTCCCCAAAATTTGCAGGAATGCCTTGAACACATAAGAAGTTTGGCGCCTAAAAGATTGGCACTATAAATGTTTGAATTTAATAAATTCAAGGTTTCGCTCCAAAAAGTCAGGGATTTGTTTTGCATTTTGCTAATTATGTCGCGATGTGAAAATTGCCCCTACGTGACTGAGTGACATGGCTTCATACCTGCTTTGATACTCATGTCATATTTCATAATACTTTCTAGAAATGAACATAAGCAAAGGATTGATCATATGCAAAAAAAATAGAGAAGTGAAATAAAGAAGCTATAGATGAAATTGAAATATAAAAAATGAATGAGAAGAGCGGGGTGCCCTTGGTTACCCAACACTAGATCACATTATGTCACAATGATGCAATGGATTAGGTGGTTGGGTGGTATTTTTATTGACACTGTGTGAGGACAAGGATGTGATGGCATGGCGGACAACTTTCAGAACTAGCTTATGGGGCTTGAAAGTTATATTTCAAAGTTGTGTAGCAAGAAATAGAGCACAAAAAAAAATGCTTTGTCAGACAATGATGCAAACTCTATTCAAGGATGTAGTAAATGCAAAAATATATTACAAAATATAAGGTCCATGTTTTAAGTAATGCAACATTACAAATGCTTAAGTACATGGGGTGTTGGCCTTGTAGGGTGTAAGGTACTCTATTCCAATTCATTGAAAGAAGTAGCAAAACAATTGCTTAGGCATTGGGAACAACATGTGTTTGTAGGTGAGAAAAGGAAACAGAGGGAAACTGAAGGAATAGAAGAAGATAGTTAAAGAAAAAGATTTCTATCCTATGCTTTATACATCATGTACAACAGTTGCAAAGGCAGTTCGAAGGTGAAGTAGTTCAACTTCCAACTGGCCAAGAAGCAGTTTCAAAAACAGTTGAAGAACTGCACTTTGTGCTTCCTCTATGGGTAGCACTAGTATGTTAAATGACGAACGACTAAAGTGGTCCCGTGCACATCTGGTACTTGGCATTGCAAGATCCTCTATGCAGTCTTATGTTTAATGGTGACACATGGGGTTGGTGGCATAAGTCTTTTTGGCTCTAAGCATTGGCACCTTGGAAATCATTATGTTGAAAGAAGAGTCGATGTCACGTTGAATTTTGATGCCACATGGAAGCTTGGAGCTAACCTATTTGGTGAAGAATCCCAAAAGGCGACATGGCCTACAAGTTGAAAGTGCTTTGGAGTCATCTTTCTTGGGAATCTGAGCAACCCTTGCTTTGCTCAAATCTTTTTTCCCCCTTTGGGAAGCAATGGTCCCCATTGTGTTAGTCTCCAACTATGGAAAAGATTGTTTTAGTTGATCAAGTGTGTACCACTTGGCTTGTGAAGGAAAATGACCCTGCTTTGGAATCGTAAATATGTTGTCTTTTGGCGAGTACTTTTGTTTGTGATATCAATCAGTTGGTTGGTTGCTACAAGTTCCAATTGAGTCAGGTCCAAACCTATTGGATGTTTACTACCACAAGTTCTAGCAAAGGAGGGTGGTACAGCTTGAGGAGCTCTGCATGGAAAACTAGCATTCCACAGTAACATGGAGCCAAACTTTATCTCCAATTCAAAATGTATGTGGAGTTCAGTGTTGATCATGGTGCTCTTTGAACTTTTATTGTTGGCGTTGGAGGATATCCTAGACTTGAGTCTGCATGTTTTGCATCTGTTATAGAGCTTCTTAGCCTTGCCTACTTCCTTAACCTGTGTTGGTGCCATGATGCCAATTGGGATGTGGAAGGTGATGTTCAATGGGGTGCTAGGCTAGAATCCATAACATGTTTGGAAAGGACTGACTTGTAGAAGAGTGCAAAGCCCTACTATAGGAATGTTGGATATATGGAAAAACGGATGTTGATGGTTGTACATCTGAAGTAGATGTACTAACACCGTGTTTACAACCTTTGCCTATCCATCGGATAGTGGATGGAAGTTTGTGGAACATTGGAGATTGTAATCTAGTCAGTTCCAAAGATGGCACTAGAATTCGCTAATGAACCTAAAGTTTGTCTGATACAATAGAGATTGGTCAGCCAAGGTGAACCCAATTCTATTGAAAGAGCAAACAAGTCGTCTCATAACCTTGATGATTTTCTTGCATGGTGCCATGATTGCCATCTTGTTGAATCTCTCTACAATCACAAAGATACAATCATGTTGATGCTTGGTGGTCGAAAACCCCGAGAGAAGGTTCATGCTGATGGATTTTCTAGGCCTAGAAGGAACTTGCAATGGTGTAATGTCCTATCTTCTTGTTTTCTAGTTTCACAATGTTGCATGGCGCATAAGGATGCACATAAAGTTCCACCTCCAGGTGCATGTGAGGCCCAATAGAAATATTGCTATAGTGTTGCAAGTGTTTTGTTGATGCCAAAGTGTCCAACCACCTTGGAGTAGTGAGCTTGCCAAATCAACAATTGACATAGGTTGTCAGAGGGCACACAGTTTCCCAAGATGGTATGACCTGCGTTGGAGGTGATGATCAAGCATTCCTTGCCTTGTGGCAATTGTTGGTGAATGTTGGCAAAGTCAATGTGTGAGGGGTATAGCACATGCCAATCATTAGCGCCATGCCCTCTGGTGTTGAGAATGGTCAAGAATGCTTAGACAATCTATTGCGTGATTCTTCTTTCCCTTATGACTTTGTTCATAAGGTAGAACTACTATAGGTAAGTCATCAATTTCATATTCCTAGTATTTTGTAGCTGAATTTGAGAATATAGGAATTGTATAGGCGTATGATTTGAATGTATAATGGTTTCCTTACCCATGATGTAATGGTGCCACTGCCATTCAACTTGAATAATGGCATATAAGTCCTCATATGCGGAATAGTGTCGAGTTGTGTCATATAGTGTCTTAGAATGGTATGCCACCTAATGGCCATTTTGGATCAGGATGGCGCCGAGTGAATAATTGAATGCATTAGTCTTCAACTTGAACAACTGAGTGATGTTTGACATGGCAAGTATGGGCGATGAATAGAGGCATTGCTTTAGTTCATCAAACGGTGATTTTGTTATGAAATCTAGTGGAATTTGATCTTCCCCTCCCTATCTTGGTTCAAAGGCCATGAAACATGTGAGAAACCCAAGACAAACCTGTAGTAGAAGTTGGTGAGACTATGGAAACTTTTTGAGCTTTGTAAGGTTCTTGGGTGTTGGCCACCCTCTTGGGTGTTGGACACCCTGAATTGACATGGATTTTCTTTGGATCTACATGTATGCCTTGTTGATTAATGATGTAGTCTAGGTATTAGATCAGTGTGATGTTGAAGGTACACTTGCCTTGGTTAGCTTGAAGCTTGTGTTGGCGCAAAGTGTTTGACACTAGGTGCACATGTTGCAAATGCTCTTTTTGCATTTTGTTGAAAATGAGGATGTCATCCAAGTAGACAATGACGAAAGACCTTGTGAACGGTTGCAACATATGAATGTCATTGGGGCATTGGTCAAGCCAAAAGGCATAACCAGCCGCTCATGCAGTTCCTCTTTGGTCTTGAAGGTCGTCTTGCAAATGTTTATGGGGTTGATGGGTACTTGATTATAACTTGATTTGAGGTTGATCTTGTTGAAGTATTGAGTCCCCTAGAGCTGGTCCAATAGGTACATCAGTGTGTGGTAATGGTTATTTGTTCTTCAATAATTTAGCTCCATGTCCTCTAGTCAATACATAGGTGCCATGTCTCATCATTATTTGGCACTAGCACAATGGGATTGTTACGAGGCAATGATATGGGTATGATCTTCCCCTAATCAATCAACTTTTGTATCTGGTGTTGGTTCTCATTGTTTTCCCAGATTGATTGGTAGTACAAAATACAGTTTGGAGGTGTTGACTCTGGAATCAAGTTGATTAGATGTTTTACTGAGCAGTGTGGTGGAACAATCTGTAGCTGGCACAATTAAGGTGAACTTCATGGTGCTATGGTTCTCAGATTAAACCATATTTGAGAAAATCGGAATTGGATTCGAATCAACATGGAAAAAGGATAGGAAAAAATCAAGAATTGGGAAAAAATCGACAATAAAAAACCCGAAGAAAATGCAAATTTTCATTGAAAATAAGTTTATTTCATGCATATCATAATGAATTAACATTATGCAAATCAAATATTATAGTGTAAGTGATACAAGATTAAAGCCTTAAACTACTCATGATAGTGACAAAACACATCTTGTATTGCTTATAATATTAAAAGGTACAAATTACAAAATGTGTCGCTAGTCATGACAAATACAATGCCTCAATGTCTTTGAATGCCTTTTCCCTTTGCCTTAGTAGAAGCTCTAGTCTCTTTTTGTCATTGTGCCCATACCTTTTCTTTTGCATTGGTTGCTAGCTCCTCCGCTAGGTTTTCAAAGTTTTATAATTCATCCATGGAGAAGAGAGGCTCTTTCTCTTGCTCTTGTTGTGGCTCTATGATCCATTTAGATGATGGATCAATCTCATCTAGGTCAATGGCCTCGATACTTGTTTTTTTAATTTATTGATGGTGGAGGCGAAGGTTGTAATGAACAAACACAAGATCATTTAACTTTTCTTGTGTAAGCCTATTGCACTTCTTGGAGTGTATGTGCTCAAACATACTCCAATTGTGCTTGCAACTTGAAATGTTGCATGGTTGAGATAAGACTTTGATGACGAAGAGTTGTAGATTGGGTGTATATGCACCAAAGTCCTCCCACCATAAATCTAGAAACAACCAAGAAAAAAAAATTTAATAATTCACATGTAAAATCGTAAATTGAGATTATTTTTTAAAACAAAATTAGAAGAAAAAATAAATTTTAATTCAATGAGGGTTACCTGACCTCATAGTTGACCTTGATTGAATGCACTGTAAATATGGGAAAAGGATGCCCTAACATTCCTTATAAGAATGCATCCCAGACTGTATCTTATTGCATATTTCCTCATCAGGGTACATGCAATCAATGCAATTTCGAAGGCTCGCCATCACCTCATAGCCGACATCAAATGTATTAGAATAAAAAAAATTGGGGTTGAGGTAGTACCTTGTTGCATGAAGAGGGCTATGGAGTTGAGATGTCCATCGTCTGTTAATGATATCCCAAATGGGACCATATTTGGTGTGGGAATGTCCATAAATGAGGCAATTGCCTCTTTTGCAACTATTGGTGGCTGTCAAATTCCTTCAAACTACAAAAATTATCCTGTTAGGATGCATTAGCTTGTTTTGTTTGTTGTGGTAGTAGATAGGCAGATCCCTCTCCCCAATTTTGAACAGGTAAAAATGAGGCAAAATGAAAAAAAAAATAATTTATGCCATTTCCTCAACCCATGCGACTGTGGGTGATTTTTTGCCATAGGAATCCTGATTTTTTGCAAAAAGTAGGAATCGCATTTTTTTGCAAAAAAAGAGCAAAAATCGCTGATTTTTTGAAAAATCCGATTCTCGTTGCCAATTTTATCGACAAGGTCCTAAATTGGGAAAAATCGGCTCAAATCATGATTTTTGGGCAATTTTTGTAAATATGGGTTAAACCTTCAATAAAACAAACTTCTAGGCATGAGCAATGAGTATCTTATATTGCTTTGCTAAAACCAACATTACCTTCTTCTATGGAAAGCACTTTGGTGTTTGGTATGTCTTCTCTCCAACTCTCATTGACCATTGCTATAAATGGGCTTGGTAGGTTGCTTGGAGATTGAAGAGGTATGGTCCTCCGAGCAAGGCATCATAAATGTCCAATGGCATCACGTCATAGGTGACTAAGGCGTGCATGGGCTTGATGCCATACTCGAGGGTTCATTGACACCAAACCTCAATTATAGATTCCTGAAGGATAAACTAGATGGGGTATAAAAAATATACATCATTAAACCTCCCAAGGGTTAGGTGGATTGGTAAGTGCTTGTTTGGCCAAGCACTTACCAAGAAGAGACCTAGGTTTAAACTTTGGGGTGCCAATTTGCAAAGGTAGTAGTTTGATCTAAATCCTTTGAGTGCATGCCAGACTGATGATGACGGTACAAATCTCGAACTATCGATGGTCTCCCTCTCACGCCGAGTCAACAACAATGAGATGGAATAGGCTTGTTGGAAGCAACCCCTATGGTTTGAACCTTGCACTTGACATGTACTAAAAATAGTGTGGTTGTAACCAACTCCTCTATGTATAAAAAAAATACATCATTAAAACTTACCAAATTATATTTTCTTATCCAATATTTTATTCTTTGTAATTTCAATAAAATGCATTGAATTCTTATCAAAGGACAAAAATGAACATAAAAATGCTTTAATTTACTAAGGACAAAAATGAACATAAAAATGCTTTAATTATCTTGAAACAAAACTCACTAGCTCATAAGTAAAGGAATCGATTATATCCACAATTAGAGTTAGAAGAAACTTGGTTTAGAAGTATTTAGAGATCATAAATCCTTGTATCACTTCCTTCTTTAATTCAACTATTAAATTTGTTTTTCATCCAAAGAAAAATCTTTGATAACATTAACCAAAATTTTAATCACCTTATCAAATAGATTGGTATTATTCAAATGATGTTTCATTTTATCTATGTTACAAACCATATCCATAATCATTATTACATTTCCATAATATGCCTTTATAATATAAACAAAGCAATAAAAGAATTAATACCTATCATGGTAGATAATGGATGTTAAAAAATATAAGAAAGCATAAAGACTTGAAATTTGTCTTAGGAGTTATAAATAATAAGAAGATACTTAAAAAACATTACAAAATACTTGTCACAACCAAAAAAAAAAAATAGGACGTGTTACTCGTTTAGTCAAGTTATTATAATACCACAGTGTGGTCAAATATATAATAAAAATAAGTGGATTGGAAAAGGCTTGACTGACAAAGTACTTGCCAAGAAGAAGCCTAGGTTCAAACTTTGGGGCATTCTACCAGTTTTAGCAAATGTGGTAGTCCGTGCTGAATCCTCTAAGTGCGCGCCAAATCGACGATGATGATACAAACTTTGAATGACTGATGGTCTCCATATCATATCGGGTTAACAACAATAAGAAGAATAGACTATTGGTAGTTTGAACCCTACACTTACGAATTATTAAAAATAATGGTTATAACCAACTCCCCTATGTAAAAAAAATAAAAATAAAAATAAAAATAAAACCTGTTGAAATCCCATATATCAAACTTGTTCCCATACAACATATTAAAAAAATAAACTTGTTTTAATCTCATAACTTATTTTAAAAAATAAAATCATATTATTACTATATAATCAATAACAATTTTTTTTTGATTAACTACTATTTAAATCTAAAACAACATTTAACTTAATAATTGAACATAACATAACTAACATTTTAAATAAAAAAATATTTTTCATATATATTCATTAGAGAATAACTTTAAAAAACAATTATTCAATACAATATCTATTTATTTAGTAAGAGCTTTAAATATGACACTCTTCTTCTAATAAAATATAGAGTACAACCAATTTCTTATAAAATTATAGAGAAAAATGTTTGTGGTTTACAAGTAACGATGCCACTTATAATGATGTAACCTGAGTGCAATCCCCACAATAATAATATAATAATATATATATATATAAAATATTTACTTAATTTAAAAAAATATTATTTACTCAATTAAAAAAAAGATTAGTTCTTCTATTCTTTTAAACGTGACCAGAAATCCTAAGAAATAAAAGTATCTAACGCAAATCCTGATAAGAGCTAAACAACATGAATAACGTGGTAACCTTACGGCAAACATGCCTCTCAGGATCGGAGGGGACACCATAGGTTTTGATAATAGTAGGGGGTCCTTTCCCTATTGTATTGTATAAGGTTTGTCACACCATAGGTTTGTTTTGATAATAGCAGAGGGTCCTTTCCCTATTGTATTGTATAAGGTTTGTCAACTAACTCTTTCGAAGCTTGGTAATGCTATTGTTGCTCATTTCTACTTATAGCCGAGCTTGTGTGCTTCTCTCACCAGGTTCCACCTCTTAATTTATTATTCGACATAAAGTGGAGAATACGGCAAAGAAGATCGGCTACACAGAGGTTTGCACTCTTTTTTTTCTTCCTCACTCTGTTCATATTATCAGACGTGACCTAAAACCGTTATGAGAACAATAATATTATGAATATTAGGTCTGAAGCGTGGTTTTTGCTTTCGTAATTGTAACGAGGTAACTTGAATTTGGGGATTTTTATATTTGTAAACCGTTGGACGCTATTCGTACAGTTCACACCTTTGTTACTAGTGCTCCACAAAGCACATCTTCGGATCAATCTAGTTGCATCAGCTTGCATTCTAGCCCTATAGAATGTCCAAAGGTTTTTCCAACACCAACATGACCAATTTTTTATTAGTTATCTTAGTCTGGTTCAGGCTTCGATTCTATGTGACTGATAACAACCAATCTACCGCCTATCCGCGGAGGATATCATACCAACTACATTATTTACTGCATTTAAAGTAATGGGTTGTCTTATATGGTTGTCGAGACATAAAGGTTGGTGTTAGAGGGCATTGCACTTTGTCACTTCACTTCTAGAAGCAGGCATGGGATGGAAGTACTGGGGATGGTCTCTTGGCATCCTTCTTCTCTCTGATGCTCTCACATTTCTTAGAGGTATATTTGTATGAGATTCAAAATGTAACTTATAAATATGAAATGGTTTTGGTTTAAGTGAGTAAAAATAAAGTTCTTAATAAAAACAATTAAGATCAAATTTTTACAGGCAATATAATACTGCTATAAGACCATAAAATAACATGGTGTTGATGCATGACAATTTAAAAAGTACAACTCATAAAAAAATCATTGTATTAATAACTAATATTAATGCTAGTAATATCACAAAGAATTGATGGAAAGATAGAATGAAGCCATCATTGAGAGCAACCTAAGGAGGAGGACAGATTGAAGGCTGCATCCTATACCAGGTAAAGTATGTTCGTTCATATTTGTTATCTTATGCCATGCCCGGAAGTCCACACAAAAGCTCAGGTGCCATTAGTCGTGGACACCAATAATACTAGATATCCAAATGTTGAAACCCAGCTTTGATTGGGCCTTGCTTCAGCAGCTCTTTCACTTACAAAGTCGTAAGTTTGACAACTGGCAATATCTGATTATTATGTGCAAGCGGCCTTTTGTTGTTAGCCCTGTGGGCTCCAAGCAAATTTCTTTGTACTGCATCAACTGATTAAAGCTTCTGGATTTTTATTGACTCGCTGTCATTTTGGTGGTCTTGGATTAGTGTCACAAATTTTCTACTAGCATTATGAACACATTCTTCAACACAAAAAGCATTAATAACTTGCAGATGTTAAATTGTCATGCTGTTTAAAACTTGTGTGAAAAGGAGGATTAGCTGAAATACTTTATGGACAAAATGCTCAATAACCAGAATTTGCAGTAAAATTTTGAGAAAGTATGATAAACAGGTTTTGCTTTCTACAAGACTTTCTTTAGACCACTATGTAATCTATCAGAGTTGGTTATTGGTTTTGAGACACTTAGTTGCTTGACAACTTCTGCTTTTAGGACAATATGTTGTTTTCTCACAAAAGATATAAGAGACACGACTAATAGCAATTGTCAATGATCAACCATGCAGTTTTATCTTTTTGCTGGACATTCAACTAGCTTTTGGATTGTTCTCAATTTCAGCATATGATAAGTAAAGGTTGAAAAACAGGTTTGGTTTCAGATAGTGTGATACTGATCATACACAGTGCAAAGTGTAAGTCGTAACATGAACACTTGAAACACTTCCAATGTAGCTTGAATTTACAGTTAATACCAAACAGCCACAGCTCTCAGACTCATTCAAAGTGAATATCTTGGGCCCATTCTTCTTTTTCTCCAGTTTGGAACAAGCAAAATGAAAAAAACAAGCAATTTATGCCCTTTCCCCAACCCATGCTGCTGTGGCAAAAAATTGCGATTCGCGATTTTTTGCCCTTTTCCTGAAAAGATCGGCGCTTTTTTCAGAATCACGATTTCGGATTCAGATTTTATCGGCGAGGGCAGGAATCGGCAAAAATTGGGATTTTGGGCGATTTTCTCAACTATGTTGCAAAACATTCCACCAAGCTCTCCATGACATTCTTTGTCTTCCCAAAAATGCCTTACCATCTTGGTTCCCTGTAATTAACATTTTTTTTTTAGCGAAAAACCCCTTGCGGGGCTGCCTTGGTCTGAGAGACCCTAACCAGGGGGTTCTTCACCGTCAAAGTCACCCGGGAGTCGCGCCCGGCCCTGCCCGCACCAACATTATCAATTGGATTTTGGGTACCCAATTCAACTTTTTGGTAGGGTGGAGATTCAAACCTGAGACCTCCCTTGGAGGATTGCCCTCTCCTCTCCAACTCACCTACAACACCTGGGTTTTTTCCCTGTAATTAACATAAGGTGCAGTTCCTAGGACTCCTTTTGCCCTATCCTTTGGCAATTTTCTACGGGAATGCTAGCAAACTGTCTTCTTAAAATTCTCTATTGAGTTCAGATTTGCTTTTTTTTTTTGCTTGCCTTGACCTCTTTTTAGTTTCAGAAAGTTTATTGTTGTGCTTTTGTAGGCATCAAATATTGTACTTGTATAGCGGCATCAGTTTATAAATGACAAATTTAAGCGTATGGAAATCTTGAATTCTTTGACTTAATGTATGTAATGTATGCTTGATTGACTTAATGAAATCTCAAAATTCTCTATTGATTTCAGATGGGCATTTATTTATCTTGCCTTGACCTCTCCTTGGTTCTTAACTCTTGTTCGTAGACTGCTTCAGATTATTTTTCAGTTTCAGAAAGTTTGTTGTTGTTTTCTTTTCCTTGTCTTGACCTCTCCTTGATTGTTCTTGACTCTTGTTCGTAGACTGCTTTGGAGTATTTTTCAGTTTCAAAAGTTTATTGTTTGTGCCTTTTGTAGGCATCAAATATTGTGCTTGCATAGTGGCATTAAATTTATAAATGATAAAATAAGCTGCAAGCTTACTGTAGTGGTAAGGGATTTGGCCTCTCTTTGAGAGGTCCGAGGTTCAAACCCCACTCAGTATGAGGGGACCGGGACCCCTCATAAAAACCTGTGTAAATTCATTGAAAAAAATTTATAAATGACAAAATAAAGCATATGAAAATCTTGAAATCTTTGACATAATGTATGTAACGTATGCATTATTACATGATTGACTTATGAACTCTTAAAATTCTCTATTGATTACAGATATACATTTTTTTCTTGCCTTGACCTCTCCTTGGTTTTTCTTAACTCTTGTTCCTAGACTGCTTCAAAGTATTTTTCAGTTTCAGAAAGTTTATTAAATATTGTACTTGTATATTTGTATTAGTTTACAAATGACAAAATAAAGCATATGGAATCTTTAAATCTTTGACTGAATGTATGTGATGCATACATGATAGCTTTAAATTTTTAGTTATGTTGTGTAGGTACATGTGGGATGTCTCAATGGTTGTCACCAATTGACATAACCATCATAACAAATTTTATATGTTCATCTTTTGTTGACCATTGAGGTAGCTTTCTGACATTCCTCCTTCTGCTAAGTTGCCCATGTATTCTTAAAAACTTGTACATTAAGGTTGATATCAAATAGAATAATGCCTTTCCTATATGTTTCCTGTTTGATACTGGTTTTGTCTATTGATTGAACCTTATTTATTGTGTTTTAGTTTTATCATTTTCTTAGGTATGGTTTGACATAGTGCTCTTTCTTCATATTGTATGTATATTACATTTCTGGCATTGCTGTCACATCGAATTGGTTCATAAATGTCATGATTCTCCGTTGAGAGGACAAACATCTTGAGCATGCAGTTTTTGCTCAGTGAATTAAACATGGAAGACGACTTGGTTAAGACTGGATCAAGTAAATGAGAAAAAAAGTCTATAGGTGCCTTACTATTCTGCCAGGAAATGAGTGCATTGTAGACTGATTGTAAGGAAGAAATGTTGTGGATGTTGCTCAGAGTCTGGTAAGACTGGGTGTGATGTTGTTGCTGGTGCAAACAAGAAAATTCTAGCAAGGGCACGTCCCATACTGTTCTATTGGAAAAAAGGAAAGCATTGCAAATGGGCATTCACACAAAAGCATTATGGTACGCCTGGACAAGAGTAATGAATAAGATTGTGATCTATAGAAACTTGTTCTCTAAATTGATATCAGAAGTCCTATGGAAGTTTAGAATAGGAAATTAATATTACCTTACTAAAAATAAATAAATCATATGATAGGCACAAAACTTAGCTTGGTATCAATATCAACAGATGCAATAGTGCAAGGAAAAGACTGAAGTGACAAGAAAGGGACAAAGTTCATCCTATGCCCATTAACTAAAATGCAAGCAATGTCTGTCACAACCAAGAGAATAACAACTTGAAGTTGTTGTACCAATGGTGTTGATTGGGTGATCATATTGATAATAATTGTCCAAAGCAGAAAAATCACTGGAAAGTAGAGCCTCTGAAGATTGGACCTGTTAAGCTATTGTTATGTGCCCAAGCGTGCAAGACTAGACCATATGTCCGTATAGTATATGTTGGAGAATATTACATTATTTGGTATCTTATATTTGGCATTTAGTAATCATTAGATGTTTGTATTTATTAGGGAGTCAATAAATATATTTCTTCTATGAGAAATATGAAGAGTCATATCTCCCGGGAGTTTGAAGAGATGAATAGATAGTTGAAGATGAAATGTCAAGAGCCTCTTTGTAAAGGCTATTTGTAGAGCAGCACATGAGGTTGTTTGTAATAGGAAATTGCAGTGCATATTCTTGTACTGTAATACTTTATAACCTTGTCATCTTTGTGAATATATTGCTATCATTTTACCTTGAGTTATGGGTTGATTATATGTGAGATTGTGTTCCATTATTCTGTGAGAAATTCCTTAACCTTTGTATCCAAAGTTGATTAATAAATATAGAGCATTTGCTAACAGTGGTCAACTTCAATGTCTAAAGGACAAGATCTGTTCAATTTTCATTTAGTGGTAAAAAATTAAGCTCTATAAGACACCAAAACTCTTCCACCTAGAGAAGAGACCTTAGAGGCAAAATGTACCGACTATGAGGCCAAGAGCACAAGGGATTCCCTTCCGCATAAATTTCAAGTTGCTTAAAGGCCACAATTTGTTCCAACTCAAAGAACTTGGAGAGGAATTTGAGAAAAGAATCATTTTTTATTCCCGAAGGCCCTGATGTCAATTCAGCTTAAGCCTACTAGGAACCCTTCTTAACACAAAATTCCATGTGTTTGAGGCTTCTCTTTTTTATTTTTATTTTTTCCTTTTGGGATTGGGGGGAGGGGTAACAATTTGAGACAAAGTTCATTTTTTATTAAGGCTCTCACATCAGGGCATATCTATACTTCTAAGGGAACCCTGTTGACACAAGTTTTAAAATATTCATGCCTGAAAGTGAAAACCACTATGGATTCAAAAATACAGGGGAAACAACCTAAGGATATGTTATTTTTTGGTCATTGGACTTGCCTTGGTCGTAAGACTCAAAAATCCCAGAGGAAGTGTTTGAGACTACCTCAAAACTTTTGACACCTGAAACTTGATGCTAGGAGAGATCCCAATGGCAGTCGATTGGCATTTGTCTTTAAGACTCCGAATGTAGCAGCAGAATTGGTGCTGTACCTCCATGACCATTGACAACACAGTAATTAAAAAATGTGTAATGTTTTCATATTTCTAAGTGAAATTTTGAAGAATATATACAAAATACAAAAATCAAAGTTCTGAAACTTTTTTGTTGTGGCAAAGACGTTAAGTTTGAGGTCAAGGATTTGTTCAAGGGCTTAATTTATTGTTGTGGAACCAGGGAAGCGAGGAAATTCATTTAAATGCAAGTCTAGTTTTCAGTTGATGCACCTGATAGATATGACCACCATGCATGTGGCCAAGTCAGCCTGTATGAGTTTTAGATGTACAAGAACAATATGTAATAATGGCATGATTTGTATATGGTTTTTTTGGGTACGACTTTTGTTAGAGTGCGGGTAGTTGGACAGGTGTTGCGGTTGCACTCTACCACCTTTCACCCATGGGCTATATATATCCAAATGACATGGTCTGGCTTGTATGCTTAATCATGTTCAACCACGAGTATTCTGCATATGTGTTGGAGAATATAATGACTCATGCTTTGATTCATCTAGTTGCAGACTTGTGTGTATATGTGAGTTCTTTACATCGTGCTGCCTTTCCATGTTAAATATATTAGTGTATTATAGTGTGTTGCATTGTATATTTGTTTGCGTGACTAGAATACTTCCACATTCTACATGCCACTTTCCTATCATGTAGTCAGCTGCAGACAATGATGTCAGCTAAGATTTTAACACTTCTTTTTTTCCTGGAAATCTGTCAAGTTTTGCTTATAGACTGAGGTTTCCAACCAGTAGAAGTGATTTGGCACAACTTTCAAGATATCATGTCTGTTATAATGTTAGCTTTCAGCCCCTTGACATCACTTCCATGCAAAAAATACAAATTTATGGCATTTTCAATACTGTTTTCCAAAAATTTGAAGTGCTAGGGCATAAAACTCAATCCAAAAAAATCAGAAACGTACAATTTTTAGACCTGTTGTGAGTCATAGTGACATGAACAACCCCCAAAAGGTCCTGAATTATTTGGCTAACAGTCCAAGCCACAAAATTCTGATCTATGCAAGTTAAAAAATGGCAGAGAAATAGTAGTTTTTGGCCAAAATGTATGGCTATGGACTGTTGTGAAGTTAGCAGCTGCCACACTACAGCTAAATGTGCTATAGCCAAAGGCATTGCAACCAGAGGTGCTGCAGTCCAATGCAATGCAACCAAAGGTGCTGTATTGAAAGATCTTTTAATCAGAGGTGTCGCAACTAGATGTACCTAAAATAGGCCAGAAGACACAAATTCGGCAGAAAAGCAAAGGGCAAGTCTCAATTCGAAAAAATAAATTACGAGCAAAATTGGAGCCTCTTTCATTGACATCAACACATTTGGGGGCAGCTAGAAGCCTTTCACAGTCCAATGCCTTCCATAGTTGAGGGCACATTTAAAACCTTTTACACAAGTTGATGATAGTGATGAGAACACCTAGATTCTTACTAGTGTCAACAGGTTCTGTGGCAACCTTTCTTAAATAATGGACAAGCATCATAATTAATTCTGATATTGTTGTAACTACCAACATTTTCCCCACTATTGTCATAGATTTGTCAATTGATCCAATTGCCATTGTTCAGGCTTAATCCATTTCTTGAGCATTGTTGGCAAGGAGGTGATCAGTCTTAGATTAGGGATAGATATAGGCATCGAATATATAATTGTTTTTTTAATAAGCTATATATGGATTCTATTACAGGCTACCCCATGAAAACATTAAAAAATTACATCTGTTATTAGGTCAGCTAGGCCATATCTAGCTCTCAAGTGACATTAGCTCAACTGGTTAGATTTCTCAACTTTCAAGGAGGAGACCTAGGTTTGAATCTTGCCAAGCGATACATGCATAAGTGCCAAAAAATTGTAATACTACTATGTGGTTATGATGTAATACAGGTGAGGCCTGCTTCAATCCCATATAAGCCATTAAAAAAAGTAGACCATATCTAGATCCATCTCTTTCAAGCTGCCAATTTTCCTTTTATCAATTTTTTGATATCATTTTTATTAAGAGAGAAATTTCCTTGGCTGGGTGCCTCCTAAAATCTGAATTTCACTAAGACAAAAATTGACCCCATGATTTGCTAAATTATCTGCCACTCTATTTCCTTCTTTGTGGATATTTTGAAATTCTAAAATACTGCCTCCATCATTAATTGATTGACATCTAGAATAATGCTATTGTTGATCCAATCCTCATACTCTTTTTTTTTTGACAACATTAAAAATAATATGTGAATCCTTCTCAATTGAAATGTCTCCATCCTTTTTCCATGACCATCTTGATCCTTGTGAGAAGTGTCCTAGCCTCTAAATGGTTTGTTGAAGTTCCATACAATTCTGAGTAGGTGAGGAGAATTTTGCCTTGATTATCCTAAAAACACTACTGCTGACAGCTTTTTTCAAGTTTCCTTTGGAACTGCCATTAAATTAAGTTTGATGATCCCAACTTTTGGACATTTTCATTTTATCACGAGTCTATGTAGATCCTTTGCATTGGCATCATTGTTGTAGATCACCCTTACATGTACCTCCAAATCCTAATAATAATCGGTTAGAACTTCTTTCCACACTTGAGGCTTCCTATGTTGAGCACCATGCCTCTAAACATTCTGCAAAAGAGGTAACAATATGAAGCCAAACTTGGACGTGATTTGGAGATTTATTTTTGAAAATTCTATTTTTCTTTTCAAGTCACAATTCCAACAATTAATGTTAGGATCAATCCTCCACAGAATGCTTAATGCTTTAGCTTTGAAACAATTTGTCCAACATTTCGTCAACTTGTCAAATCTCGATGGAGCCGCCTACTCGAGTATCATATGGATATGCGGGAAGAACCCAATAGATTCTTATATTTGAAAAAATAATCCCAAATGATGGAAGCAAAGGAACAAGGAAGTAGATCTAAAACTTCTAGCTTCTTCTTACATAAGACTTACCTAAAAGGTCTTGCAAATTGTCACCTTTAAGAATTTTGTTTTGAAGTGCTACATATAGAAACGTTGAGGCTTTAGAGAGGACCTCAAGTGACCAAACACTCTTCCAATAGAAATCCTTGGGACTAGGAAATTCTGATTGCTCTAAAGCCTTATATCCCAACTTGATAGAATGTCTGTCATCTTTTTATAGATTTTAAAGTAACTCACCCTTTTGCAGAAAAATGGATAAATATAACTTGTGAAGCATCTTTTCGAGTTCATTCACTATTTGTTTGAGGTCCTCTCCCTCAACCAAATTGCTAATATAAATCCAAGATCTAGAATTGTTTTTAACATCAGAATATATATTTTTTAAACTTTTGAACGTCTATAAGCCAAACAGACCCAAGCTAGTGGTTACTATTTTGGATTAGAAATAAGTGGATAAAGCTTCAACTAAGCATTAGACCAAAAATTTGTAGCATCCCTCTTATTGAGTGACCATCTTACACGTTTTTTTGATTAATTGCAAAATCTCTAATATGAAGTTCCATGTTGCTAAACCCCTAGGCAATTTTAGTTTCCTGAACAATTTTATTTATTTATTTGTTGGAGAAAAAGGGGTTGTACTTGGGTCCCCCACCCTTGACAAATCACAACTTTCTTCTTTAGAGCTTGAGAGTTTACAAACAGATTCAATTTTCATCTCAATTGAGTTGCTATAGCTAGATACCTACATCTTTTTCCATAATAAGTCTGAATTCTTGATTTTCATTTTCTGGATCTTCAATTTTCTTTGTAAATACAAATATTCCAAAATTCAACATCCTTCTTCTTGACATTTTCCTACAACAACCTTCACAATACCAAAACTTCACCTCTATTGTCTACACATTGCATCTTAGTAGAGTAATATTTCTAAAACTCCGTGCTATCATAGTCCGCTTTACCAGATTTGGACTATTAGTTTCCTTCCTGAAGCATAAGTGCAACCACAAGAACTATAATAAATAGTTTATATGAAAACACATTAATGTTATAAAATACAAAAAATATTACCAATGGAAAGCATTAAAGCAAATATTAATCATTATTTGATTCAAACAATCAACACAGCTTCGGCTAAACTTATTACTTCCTTTAACCATGGAAAAAAGAATTTAACTTCACGATCCTCTATTAAAACCCTTCTATTTGCTAGCCTATCTGCACATTTGTTCCTTTCCCTTAACGTATGTGTAAACCTGATTTCTTCAAATTGTGTAGCAAGGTCTTGTATTTCCACAATGATCTCTTGTATGTTCCATGGAGCCTTTGCTTTCCTCAAAATTGCATTTATTACTATTAGTGAATCGCATTCCATCCATACTCTATTCCATTTCATTTTTTTTTTGCATATTTTTAACCCTTCCAAAGCCGCCCAAGCTTCAACTTCATTATTTGTCTTATATCCACTATTGAAAGCATAATGTGACAAAATATCACCCTTGTTATTTCTAATTATTCCTCCTCCTGCTTGTCTTGGGTTTCCTTTAGATCCTTCATCAAAATTCAATTTTACCAACTTCACTTCCGGCGGTTTCCACTTTATATTCCTTGCCTTCCTTTTGTTTCTCCTATACCCAACATCATAATTCCATTTGATGACTTGACTCCATTTATCAAGGCTCTCTGCTTCAAGATTAGAGATTGGATGAGTTGATAGGGTTGGTTTAGACTTCTCTATGGCTAAACAAATATTCATTTTCATTACCTCTAAATTGCTTTCCTTTCCTTTTAAATATTCTTCTATCCTTTCTAGCCATACAATCCAAAGTATTGTATCTTTCAATGTATCCCAGATTCTTTGTAACACATCACTTCTAAAAGTGCTTAGCCATTGCTTTAACCATTCTTCTATTTTTCCATTCATCACCATGCATTTTTCAAACATATTAAGAATCCATTGCCATAGTTCCTAGACTATTGAACATTGTCCCAAGAGATGGCCTATACTCTCCTCCTTTTTACATAGAACACATTGTGAGAGGCCATGAAAACCCCTTTTCATTAGGTTATCCCAAGATAAACTTTTCCTAGACCTACTAGTCATACAAAAATTTTGATTTTTGGCATGCTTGGGCTATCCTAAATATCTCTTCATATTCTTGCAATATTCTTATTTTGTTGGTGCTTTACATTATATCCGCTTCTTGCTATGTATTCTCCTAAGCTATTCAACTCCCAAATCAACTTATCCTCGGCTCCCCTTGAAATAATCATTGTTGTTATCTTTCTACTCAACTGCCTCTTAGCAACAATGTCCGGTATACTTGTAAAAAATTCTTCTTTCCATTTGTATCTTCCTTCTTGATCCTTGTACATAATGTTTGAAACCCTATCACCATAATTGTCTTGAAGTAATCTCATCCATGGTTTCAAAATTGGATCTAGATTGAGTGGTTTTTTGATCACACCAAGTACCCATCCAAATAGGAAATTGTTCTCTAGTTCCCACCACCCATCTTCGACCTTTAAGCTTGGGTTATTGGGTTCAACGTACTTAGAAGAATTCTTGCCCATTGTCTTTGAATCTCTTTATACAATCTCCAAATTACTTTTCCCCTTAGATCTAAGTTTGCATCCGTAAGAACTCTTAGACTGAGACCTCCCCAAGTTTTGTCATCACACACCTTGCTCCATTTCACCAAAGGAAATATACTTTTATGACGTAATTCTGACCACAAAAATGACCGTATAATATAGATTAAACTTTTTTTCTACTGATTTTGGCATAATATACAAGGACATATAACATGTTGGAATGGCCTATAAGACTGATTTAATTAGCTGCACTCTTCTTGCTAATGAGAACCATCTACCTTTCCATGCCTGTAGTTTATTTTGAACTTTATTTATAACTGGATTCCACAATTCCATCCTCATTCTCCCCTCAAAGAAGGGCAACCCTAGATATGTCATTGACAAATTTGCTCCTCCATTTAAAGTAACCCGCATAACCTTGCTTTGATTCTAGTTGGAGTATTTAGGAAGTAAAATTTGGATTGTCCTATTAAGTTTTTGCCCTGACGCTCTATCATAATCCTTTAATAAGTTATTCAAAGCTCTGGCCTCATTTTTCCTTGCCCTCCCATAAAGGGTTGTATCATCTACAAACTGTTGATGAGTGATGTTGTTGATGTTATTACTAGCCTCAAGTCCGCTTTTTAGCCCATATTTGTATGCCTTCTTCAAGTTTCTTCCCAATACCTCAACCATAATAAAGAACATATATGTTGATAGAGGATCTCCTTGTCTAAGACCCCTGTTGGATTTAAATGATTTTGTTACTAGCCCATTGACCAACATTGAATATGATACTGTAGAGACACAAGCTTTAATCCATTTGACCCATTTCTTCCCAAATCCAAATTTTTCTAATATTGTAAAAATAAAATCTCATTTAACCCTATCATAGGCTTTATTCATATCAAGTTTTAAGATTATTGCTCTCTCTTTTCTAGAAGTTGCTGAATGCATTACTTCATAAGCTACTATGATCCCATCCAAAATTTGTCTCCCTTTCACAGATCCTCCTTGCTCTTTTGAAATAATTTTGTCTAATAATGGTAATAACCGATTTGCCATCATTTTGAAGATTATCTTATATGCATATTACATAGTCTTATGGGCCTAAATGAATCAAACAATTCTACATCCTTTTTTTTTTTTGGAATCAGGGTAAGATAAGTTACATTTATTTTATGTGGTGTATTCTTTTACCCTAGACTGTTTCATTGCAGCCAACAAAGGATCCTTCACTATTTCCCACTTATGCTGATAGAATGCTGCAGAGAACCCATCCTGACTTGGGGATTTATCCTTATCAAAAGAGAAAAGAGCTGAATGAACTTCTTCCAGAGTAATAGGCTCCATCAGTTTGCTATTGTCTTCATCTGTTATAACTGAAGGTACTTCTTGCAGTAGTTTATCATTAAGAACTTCAATCTCCTTTGATCCTAGAATATTCTGGTAAAAAGCCTTGCCTCCTTTCTGATTTAGCTTTGGTCTTCAATCCAAACCCCTTCTATTGATTTAATTCTACTAATTATGGGTGTTGATCTTTGTCCTATTGTTATCCTATGAAAACAATTTGTGTTTTTATCTCCTTTTAACCAAGTCTATCTCGATTTTAATCTCCAAAAATTCTCTTTTTTACTCAAAATATTATGATATTCTCGAAGCAACTCCCTTTCCTTCGAGCTTTGGATTATTGGGCTCACTTTCTTGGAGTTTTAAAAGTTTTTCTTTTAATTCTTCTTACTTCTCAAAAATGTTTCCAAAAGTGTTGTTCTTCGATTTTTTTAATCTAGATGTCATTGATTTAATTTATTTTGGAAATGTATACAGCCCACCGTTTCTTGAAGAATTCTACATCTACACTATTATATCAACAAATTGAGGATGGTCTCCTACATCTGCTCATATTTAAAATATGATTTCTTTTTGAATTCACATACCATCATTTTAACTCTTATTGGCCAGTGATCTGAACCAATCCTTGTCAAGTATTAATTTTAGCACAAATGCCTTCATCTAGCCAATGATATGAGAGTATGCATTTGTCTAATTTTTTTGCTATTAGGTTTTGGCCTGTCCTGTTGTTGGTCCGTGTTTAGTTGTTCTCTTCAAACTCAACCTCCCGTAGATTATTGTTTTGAATATAAGCTGAGAAATCTCTCATTCTTTGAGTTATTTTCCTAATTCCCCAAATTTTTCATCCAGCTTGGTTATGGCACCAAAATCTCCTATGATCATGAATTGGGTTTCTTGGTCTATACTTCTCATAAAGGCTTGAATCCCACTCCATACTTCTGATCTGCTTGATTAAGTTGTAGGTCCATAGACATTGATAAGGATGAAACGAATATCTGCAAAGTAGCATGTGACTAACGAGTTTATCCAATGCCTAGTTTTATGAATGGTTTCATAGGAGGTTCTAACTAGATTCCAACATGTTAGAATTCCCCCTGCCACTCCTTCGGAATCCACAACAACCCATTTAAATCTTGCACGTACTGCTTTCATAGTTTTGGAAACTTCTTCCTTTGTCATTTTAGTTTCTTGGATACAAAGAATATTAGGCTTATTACTTAAACATAGGTCCTTGATACACCTCTGCTTTAGGGGGGCATTAGCACCCCTTATATTCCATGAGATGGTAATTATGTCTTATTAGGGGCTGTCAGTCTCTCCTGGGAATTACCAATATCATTTTGCTATCTGGTAAATAGGAGTCCAACCAACTTAGATTGTGTTCCTTTCTCTATGTTGGCTAGCTCTTGCTTGATAATTTGAAGGTTTTCCTCTTTTTGCCTTACCAGTATAGGGAGTAGGTCTTAATTATTCTATTACTCAAGATTATTTCACAACTTTCCTTTTCGTTAAATTTATCCTCTTTTGGATCTACTAAGGAAGCTTTTAACTTATCTTGCTCATTTTCTAGCATTTCCTTGTTAATGGTAGAGGTATTAACATCTAACACTGCGTTTTCTCTATCACTTTCCTTCTCCTTCAAGAGAGTCTTCAAAGTCTGATGAGGCACATTCCTTAGGTTCAACAGGAATGTTCATCTCTAATTTGGGTTTAGACTGAATAGATGGTTCCTTGTTAATATTCTGATCCTGTTGTACCTGTTGGTCTGTGGGTCTAGGGCGCATTGACACACCAAGTCCTTCCCAAGTGGCGGATCCTTGAAAGGACGGGAGGAAGGGATGCCCCCCGTGCCGATCTCCGAAGAAGGCCGACTCCTTTCCTAACCTACTTGGGGGTTTTTAGATAAGAGTGCAGGAAAGAGATTAAAAAAGGGGGTAAAGGGAACTGGAAAGAGATTGAAAAATATAAGGGAACAGGAAGGAGATGTTAATATCATGCGTTTCGGGTGGGGGGAGAACAAGCAGCACGATCGCAAATTTGCATCCGAACCAACAACAATTAAAACAAAGCATGTAACATAAATTGCAACTGTGATTCTATCCTATGTATCCTTCTGTTTTGTATTCCAGATCCAAATAATCACCAATGCTCAAATCCAGGATTCAGAATTCAAACAGATAGAAATATAAATGGACATGAAGCAGAAATACTCGCAGAAGGCAGCATAAAAAGGCAGAGACAAGAAGCAGAGCCAAGAATGCTTTGAATTAATTAGAAGGTGATCCGTCACAGCAAAGTCCTCTAGTAGTATGTTCCCCCCATCCACAACTTTGCAATGAAATGAGGCTGCTATTTATGGCGCAATTTTCCCCGCCGATTACATTTTGGGCACAGAATCCCAGACCTGACAAAAGCGGCTGATGTTGACCTCTGCGGGTAAAGAATGTACTTGCAGCAAGGTCCTCCTGAAAACGTGGCAGCTCCGTGGAAATCCGGTAGGTGGGAAGTTGAGTTAGTTTGAATGGTGACAGATGCGGTACAATATGTCAGTTCACGCTCATCTACCTCTCGTCACATCTCTGACTCGAATCTCGAGGCTGGACACTTGTCGGAATCTGATAAGGGGAAAAATCTGCCTTAGGAAAAATCTAGAGCTAAGAAACAAGGCTACTTTCAAAAGGGATCTTCCTCGAAGGGTTCAAACACCACTCCCTCACAAAAGACACCTCAAAAACAGAAGAGGTATTGCCATATTTGTGAGATGGATAATCATGACACCAACAAGTGTTGGTTCAACAAAAGTGACAAGAATAAGCCACCACAACATAAAAAATGCCAAAACAAACCATGAACGATTTTCTGCAAAAAGATAACGTTTGGTATATCCCAAGGTGCTCATGACTCAAGCTTATCCCAAACAAAAAGATAATGTTTGGTATATTTATTCTGGTGCCAGCAAACACATGACTGGTGACAAAAGGTGGTTTGACACATTTGAGGCCAAAGAAGGCAAACCAGTAACAATTGTCGATGATAAGACCTATAAAGTCCAAGGAAAAGGAAATGTTTTAGTAACTCTTCCCAATGGACAATGCCAACTTGAGAAGGCCCTATATGCGCCAGGATTGGCCAACAACTTGTTGTCCGTGCCTCAAATCTTGGACAAAAATATGGTGGTTGATTTTCAGGTTGTTAATGGACAAAAGCGTTGCTTCATTACCAAGAAGGGTAAACATATAGCAACAGCTTCCTACAAACATGGATTGTTTGTATTAGATGCACTTTATACCCCTCATGTTGCCATGGCTGCCCACTCCAAAGAAGCTACTTCATTATGGCACAAACAGTATGGGCATCTAAGTTCCGGCTATCTACTCGAATTGAGTAAGCATGATATGGTGTTAGGTCTGCCCAACCTTTCACATACTTTGCCTGTATGCTCGGATTGCTTAGCAGGGAAGCGACACGGAGTTCCATTTGAAATGAGCTCTTCACGCGCCAAAGAACCGTTGGAGTTGATACACACCAATCTGTGCGGACCCATGCCAATCAGTTGTGGTGGAAAGTACTTTCAGTTGTTTGTTGATGATTACTCACGAAAGATGTGGGTTTTCTTTCTACAACTTAAGTCAGATGCCTTCCTGTATTTTCAGCAGTTTCAAAAGCGTGTTGAGAAAGAATCAAGATGTTCAATCAAGGCCCTCCGTTCAGATCGAGGGGGGGAATTCACCTCCAATGAGTTCTCAAGATATCTCACTAAACATGGGATAAAAAGACAGCTTACTACAACCTATACTTCTCAACAAAATGGAGTTACTGAAAGGAGGAATCGTTCCATCATGGAGATGGTCCGATGTATGCTCACAGGTGCACATCATGGGCAACAATCCTGGGCAGAAGTTGTCACTACAACTGTGTATCTCCTAAATCGAGCACCAACAAAATCTCTTCGAGGAGTCACACCACAAGAAGCATGGAGTGGAAAAAAGCCATCCATTTCTCATTTGAGGATATTTGGATGTAAAGCTTTCATGCACATTCCAAAGAAGAAAATAAGCAAGCTAGATGAGAAAACTTTGTAATGCATTTTTCTTGGTTATGATGAAGAATCCAAGGGGTATCGATTTATTAATCCTATAACCAAGAAAATGCATATAAGTCGACATACGGTATTCGACGAAGCTCTCAAGTTGGATACACTTGAATATAGCAAAGACACATCTCCTACTATACACCAGGAATTTGAGGAGCCTAAGTAAAGGACTCCCCCAAAACAGAAGAAAATCCAAAATGGTATACTAGCACTATAAGAGACGTAAAATTGGATGCACCTCCTGATCTCAATTCAGATCGGCCATGTACTCGAAGTATTTCTCGTCAAGAAAGAGAAGAAGCCGAAGATGCAGAAGATGATGAAGAAGACAGGAGTGAAGAGGAAGATAAAGGTTTTATGACTTCAGTTGTGGGGCATGAATCCGCTTCAGTGCAAGAAGCACTTAGTGTGCCTCAATGGAAGGCAGCTATGGATGCAGAAAATATGTCTCTTATGAAGAACAAAACATGGGAGTTAGTTGATTTGCCTGCTGGGAAGAAACCCATTGGCTGCAAATTGGTATACAAAGTCAAGTATAAGGCAAATGGAACTATTGACAAGCATAAAGCCCGCCTTGTTGCAAAGGGCTATGCTATAGCATGGTTTCAAGAGAAGTCCCTCAAATGAATCTCTATATCAAGAAAGTTGGTTCTGAAATAATGATCCTTGTGCTCTATGTTGATGATTTGATCATCACTGGCAGTTCAAAAGAGATGATTGAAGCAGTGAAGGGTGACTTGAAGAAGTCATTTGAAATGACAAATCTAGGACTTCTGCATTATTGTCTTGGCTTAGAAGTTGTGCAGAAAAAGAACCACATCAGGGTTACACAAATGAAGTATGCCAAGGCACTAATTGAAAAATATCGCATGACAGATTGTAAGCCAAAAGCAACTCCCATTGAAACAGGGCTACAATTGTCTTGATACAACAAATCTTCTCAAGTAGATGGAACTCTCTATCGACAGTTGATTGGGAGTCTCATATATCTGACTAATACCAAGCCGGATATCAGCTTTGCTATGAGCTATCTTTCAAGGTTCATGCAAGAACCTAAGGTCAATCATTGGAAGGCAATAAAGCGAGTTCTTCACTATGTCCGTGGCCCACCAGAATATGGCCTGGATTACAAGAAGAATGATAAGTTCTTGCAAGGATACACAGACTCAGATTATGTTGGATCTATAGATGACAGAAAATCAACGTTAGGATACATATTTCATCTTGGATCTAGACTTGTCTCTTGGCATAGCAAGAAGCAGCAAGTTGTTGCACTTTCATCTACAAAGGCAGAATATCATGTAGCACGAGGAGCAGTATGTAAAGCGATGGTTACGTCGCATTTTTTCAAGTATGGGTCTTCCAAAGAATCTTCCAATACACTTGAATTGCAATAACCAAGGTATTTTGAAACTTGTCAAGAATTCAGTGTTCCATGAACGAACAAAGCATATTGACACTCAATGTCACATTATTCGAGATGAAGTTCCAAAGCATAAGATACAACTCCAGTACATTCCCACCTGTAATGTCCTACCCCTTTTGAAGATAAAAAAAAAATTTGCCACCAAAAGAGCCAGGTTTCGATCTTGGGTTCCAAACTGAAAACTTGAGTTTCTTGTTTGCTGATTTGGGTTATTCAGTGTTTTGTATGTTTGGAGATCATATGAACATTCAATGTACTAACTCCAATTTTCAAATATCATATTAACTCATGAATTTTCAACAATACATTTTGACAAACATTTGTCATGCATACTCAGAAATAACAGGGCAGCTCTCAAGAATGGATCACAACTTGAAAACTGTCAATCCAAATGCTACCAAATTCGAACACTAGCTTCTTCCAATATAGATAAACAAACCCAATAAAGGAAATTGCATTAAAACGAGTATACCCGGAATTGTGAAGGTCTGATACAAATCTGGAAATGTTCATCAGCAC
Organism: Wollemia nobilis; assembly: GCA_028583015.1. Classification (NCBI taxonomy): domain Eukaryota; kingdom Viridiplantae; phylum Streptophyta; class Pinopsida; order Araucariales; family Araucariaceae; genus Wollemia; species Wollemia nobilis. The sequence goes on from JAQPPZ010017086.1 coordinate 4,584,950, forward strand.
ACAAAAATCTTCATTTTTTTTATCATAAAATCCAATTTACAAACTTCTCCAACATACAACTTATGTTTTTGAATACCCTTTTTGGAGACAATAACAAAGCATGTAAGAAATCCTCCAAAGACTAGGCGTTTGGACCTAGGCAAGCAACTCGTCCCCCAAGAAATGTACGGCCATGCCAGGAGCAGGTACGACTGCTAATAAACACTACAAAAATCCAATGAAAGTCTCCAAAACCTGCAGAAAATGTGGCGGCTAGGTCTGTAGTTGCAAGTATATCTCAAACTTCAACAAACCATTGCTGAGTGTGCATCCAAATCGCTCTATTTTTGCCCTAGATGGTACGGCCAGCTGAAGGAGTGAAGTGCAAATGAAATGGAACAAACCCTCTCCAATCTGCTCAACAATATCTGAAAATATCACCTTTATGAGCTCAATTGCATCCACTGAGTATGAATGCTCATTAACCAATCTAAAGGTATCTTTCAACCTCAAGATATGGTGTCCTTGTATGTGGTTTTCGTCACAATACAAGCCTGGAATGACTGAATCTTGCAACCTGCAAGTCTCACACAATAAGCTTCAAGAATAATAGTCAAAGATGTCACAATCAACTCTTCAATGCCACTTTTATCCTTTCCCAAAGCTAGTTGATCCATTCACTTCTTGAATGTGGGATAATTTGTCTTTCCAAATGCTACGTTGCACCTTGAAGGCATTCTTTTACCATAAATTGTAATATATTTCACTTATTACTTTCCAAGGAGACCATACCACTTTTATGACATTAGAAATATGAACTTTATAAAATCCCCTTTAATTCAAGTGGTTACATGACCCCTTTTAAGATTAAATTAATGTCCAACATTAATATATTTAACTTTTATATTTAAATATAACATTATAAATCTTCGGGCATTAAAATTATTGCTCTCCCAACATCCAACCACCAAAAAACTTAGGGAAACAGATACCCATTAAGCCGAAGATGCCAGTCGTACTTTCCGTTTCCCGAGAATCCAACCCTAACTGACTTACTAAAAATAGTAAGTCTCTAAAAATACTGCTAGAAACGGTCCTGAAAGCTAACAACTGTGAATGCAGATCGTCCAACAATATCTCCATAACACCTAGTGGTTCCTAAACACTCAACATTGCCTACGGAACCTTATGAATAGGCAAGTCCATATTACGCTCTGTTAGCTGACTAGGATGGGGACATTACACCACCAATGAACAGGTTGCGGACATTTTCACTAAGGCACTTGCACGTGTCAAATTTGAGTTGTTTCGCAACTCTCTATGTACATCAAATAATGTAATAAGGAGGGGATGTTAGGCTATAGGTAATATATTCTAATTATTACATTATTTCATTAGTAGCTATTATTCTAGAAGCTAACGTGTAATCTATTGTTAGCTTAGAATATTTGTTTGGTCAGCGCCTAAGTTAGATTAGCTAAGCTGGGAGTGCAAATATTCTGTGTTTATTGTTGGCTGATAGTCACAGGCTAATCTCAGCCAATTCACTGTATATATTCTAGTTCATTGAATAAGAAGTTTGTTCGATTATCCTACATTATCTTTCCACTTTGTCCTTATCTGGTCCTTCCCATATTGCAATCTTCTGTGGCACCTTCTGTCTTTCCACTTTGTCCTATGGTCCTAACAACATCTATTCAACTATTGCATGCAAGTCTAGGACTACCTTGAACAAAGTCACCATGTTTACTAGGACACTTGTAGCAATTGATTTGCTAGACCCTGTGACGATATTTGGGATGATGTCAATGACTCCATCTTTCTCCCTTGGTCATTGTTTGTATCTTCCTTTTTCGTTTTTTCTTCTTCAATCTCATCTTGGGCATCCGACCATCTTTTCCTCTCCATTGTAGGGTTAGGATACTCCATCTTTCTAGTCTGCGCTAAAGTTATTGTGAGAACATATCTCATCTTCGTGAAAGGAACAATGGAAAAATGCAAAACATCGAACCAAGCCACAAGGATCAAGGGGTTGAAGCAACACCACATTAACCAAAACAAAGAGATTGAAAAACAGAAACCAGATAATCGAAGCTAACACAAAAACTGCAATATCATATCATATGTCAGAATTCATTATGAATATAATGGAGAAGCCTTGCTTAAATAGGCAATGAAGACCCATCACAGCCGTAGGATCAACAAAGAGATAAGGATCAATATCCACCATACAAACAAGGAGGTGTGATATGATTTGTGGAGAAAAGATCTCAACGCTCGAAATGTAATCAATAAGTGCAACTCCCTAGGAATGCCAAATATCCTCGTAATATCTAAATAAGATAAAAACAAATATCCACACATAAAGTGGGTGGGAAAAATAAACGAAACTAACATAAAAATAAAGTACCTAGGTGAGCATGAGCTAGAGTATAAACACCTACTCTAACACCCCCCCCCCCCCAAGTGAAGCTAGGGGTAAAAAAGAAGTGGCATATCCACAGTACAAATCCCAACAACAAGGCTTGATCACGTACTCATGTACAATGTGTATCCAAAAGCTCTCGAACCAGGAGGGAAAACCACGTGGGAAAAACCATCCAGCTAGAAAGAGAGAAGAAGAAGAAAAGAAGGTGGCCTCATCCACACCCCCTAAGGACGACTTCTTTCACCCCAAGCATCTCTCGCAACAAATGAAAATGAGGAGATGGGAAGGGTTTAGTGAAGATGTTGACAATATTTTGCTGAGTGGGAATGTAGTTCAAGCTGATCACTCCATCCTGGATAAGCTGCCGAATGAAGTGCATATGAATCTCAATGTGCTTGGTCCTCTTATGCTCAACAGGATTGCGAGAAATATGCATGGTACTTTGGATGTCACACCAAAGTGAAGTGTTGCACTGATCCTGTGAGAAGCCAAGCTCTATCAAAAACTGTCGAATCCAAAGAATCTCCTAACTAGCCAATACTCTTGCCCGGTATTCTGCCTCTGTCAATGAAAGTACAATAGTTGTCTGCATTTTGCACGCCCAAGCAATAGGTGAAGAACCAAGGTAGAAGACAACCAGAAGTAGACCGTCGAGTATCAACACAGCCTGCCCAATCGGAATTTATATACCTAGCCCACTGTAAAGACCCGTAGAAAAGTGAAGCCCAAAATGTGAAGTCCCTTGAAGATACCGCAAAATCTGCTTGGCAGCCTACCAATGACTGTCATATGGATCATGTGAAAACCGGGAGACCAAACCAACTGCAAATGATATGTTAGGATGAGTGTGAGTTAAGTAAATCAATCTCCCAACCAACTGTCTATAAATGGTGGCATCAACTCTGGGAGTAGAACATATAGCACTCAAAACAACACCTGACTGAAAAGGAGTAGGAGATGGCTTGCAATCAACCATTCCAAATCGTTGAAGCAAATCCAATGTGTACTTTTGCTAACAAATAGAGATCCCTAAATCTGATTGCGAAATCTAATATCCAAGGAAAAAGTGCAAAAGTCCAAGATCTATCATCTCAAAACGCTCAGAAAGAGAGTGCTACACAACCTAGATGTGTGAAGTAGAACTGCTTGTGATCAATAAATCATCAACATATAAGACAATGATGATGATATCTTCTCCATCCCTCAAAGTGTAAAATGTAGGATCAGAATGGCATATTGAAAATGTGGAATATAGAAGAAAATAATTCTTCTTCTCATACCAAGCCCTAGGGGCCTGTTTGAGGCCATAAAGTGATCTCTGTAATTTGCACACCAATGAAGAATCCTGGACAAATATTGGAGGCTGCTCCATATAAATCTCTTCTTGCGAATCTCCATGCAGGAAGGCACTCGTCACATCCATCTAGTAAACTGACCAACCCTATGATGCATAATAAAGAGTACAAGACAAACAAGATCCAACTTGGCGACAGGGGCATGAGCTAGAGTCTAAACAAGTACCTAGGTGAGCATGAGCTAGAGTCTAAACACCTACTCTAACACTTTTCACTTTGTTCTTCAATGTCAATTAAATTGACATTTGGTTGTTGCTACTGCTATCTACCTTGGGGCAGTTTGTTCCTTATCGTTTCCTAGTCCACACCACCAGCACATCATCGTTGCATTATTCATTATTGCTCACTGTTGCGTTCATGCAATTTCGTGTGAAGTGGCTCCACCCTTGGCACTTCCTACATTGCACGATGGGTCTTTCTTTAAAATTATATTGCAGTCTTTCTTTGCTATAAGGCCTATGCCACCTTGGTTTTGTCCACCAACTCTCCTTCCTTTGTGGTTCTTTCTATATCCTCAATTGGTCGCACATTGATCATTTCTTGAGGAACTTGGTTTCTAGTTAGTTGCTTTTTCCTTTTGTATCACCAATGTTTGGTGTCTTTTGCTCGTCAAGTTAAATGGGTAATAGACAACAAATTGTCCTTTAACTTCATAGATACCACAATATGCCTTTTTTGGACAATTGGTGTTCATATGTCTTGTTCGATGTTACGAAACTTTATTGTCATTAACAAAAATTATTCACCAATATGCAGAAATAACAAATTATTCATCCACAATAACAATCCACACAATGAGACAGAGATAGATAATACCCTTAAGGTAGGACAACACCAATAATACTCTTTAAGGAACAACTCCACAAGATCTTCCAAGATGAGAGCACCACTTAGAAAGGGCAAAGTCCCGTAAGCCAGTTCGTGGGCAAAGACGATTACATATGAATGATCTCCATGATCATTACAATGACAAATATCTCTTCTTTATATACCCATATTCTAATTCTACTTTGGGGAGCCAACTACTAATATAATATTATATTATATTATAATATAATATAATATTATAATATAATCAACCTTGGGTTATGTGTGGCCCATGCCAACCCTCATACAATATAATATCATATCCCCATATATCTATTCCTAGGTATATTCCACCCTCCTTACAAATGTTTCGTCCTCGAAACATTTGAAGAAACAAGATAATATGATTTGCTAAGCAATGTTAGCAACTAGTACCAATCTCGATCATCCATCCATCCTAGTGAAACATTGATTGGTGGTGGTCTTTCTTGATGTTGATATGCCATTTTTCCACTTGAGTATCCAAATCCACTTTGTTGGCTCCACGCTTCTGCTGCTTTGTTTTGATAATTTTAATGATGAGTCCACTTGTTCCTTGATGTTGATGCACCACTCTGAAAACTAGGATCACTATGTTTTCTTTGCCAAACACTTCCATACTTGGTGCCCTTCTAATTCCATGTAGAACCATAATATTGTTGCCTTGAGCCATACCTCCAAGATTGTTGCCACTCATGGTGGTGTGGATGGCTATATGCTACAACCTTAACTTGATGTTCTACCTTCTTTGACTCCTCAACATTTGGCTCCACTGTTTTAAATTCTTCTACACATTGTTCTTTCATGTTCCCTTTGTTTGGTGTGTCCGTGTTGATGAGGATTGATGTTTGATCACTCATATGACCCCTCTAGTAATTTCTAGTTAGTTTTGCATAGTTTATTTCTTGCAAATTAATATTGTAAGTGAGTATCTTTCTCACATGCACTTGTGGGCACTAGTTATCTTCTAGTTGTCACTTAGGAGTGTTAGTTAGGAAGTGTGAACTCAAACTAGGAAGTGTGTACTTCAAGATAGCTAAAATGGATCTTATAGTTAGCATTATTCCTTTCTCTTAACTTAGAAAGTTACGTGCATTCTCCTTTGCACTATTGTAGCTTATGGTTAAGCATATTGGATCAAATCCATGATTTAATGGGTTTGGTTATGTATTTTGGGCCTTTAGTGCCTATAAATTGCATTGTAAATAATAGAACACTTAGTTGGATTTTCAATCCTTTTCACGTGTGCTCTTCTATCAAAGCTTCCTTGGACTCTACCACTTCTTCTATGGACTCTGTTGCTGCTACTTCCTTCTTGGGTTCTATTTTAGATTCTTCTATTTGTTCTTTAATTTGTTTCTCTGCAACCACTTGTTTTTCCTTGGATCCTTGCTCCTTAAGCTGAGAAATATCCTGCAATGTTATCTTCTTTTTCTTGTACCATAACTTCATAAACTTTTTTTGAACATTAATGTTAATAGTACCCAAATAATCCAACCAAGGATAACTAAGAACAATATCCACATCATCCATATCAATAGCATGAAAATCTAAATGTAAAACATATTTATCCATGGTGATCTTCAAATCCTTCAAAATCTGAACATTCTTACCCTCAAGATGTATGTCTTTTATTTTTGTTGCTTGAACTTGCAACCTCTTAGCCAAAGCAATATTAATGAAATTATATTTGCTGCTAGGGTCAATGGAAATAATAACCTTTTCCTTTTGAATGCATCCATGAACCTGCAAAATAGACCTTTTAGATTTAAAAAATTCCTTTGTCCACTTTTTAATTTATCAGCTACCAATGGTGTGGTTTCTTATGTTTGTACATTGACATTTTTTTTTATCTTCCATCACTTCTTTGAAATTTGCTAGCTCTCTTTTTAATTCCTTTTGTTCTTTTTGAAGTATGTTTATTTCTTCTACTTAGCCTTTGAGCATATCCTTCAAACTAGCTATCTTTTTTATATGGGTCCCATTGAATCAAGAATGCTTGCTCTATTTTATCCCAAGTCACTCATTTCTTTCATTTTAAAAATTTACCCAAAGGTAGGGCAACACCATTAATACTCCTTAAAAAAGGAATAACTCCACAAGATCTCCTAAGATGAGAGCACCACTTAGAGAGGGCAAAGTCCCATAAGCCACTTCGTGGGCAAAGACAATTACATATGATTAATCTCCATGATGATTACAATGACAAATATCCCTTCTTTATATACCCATCTTCTAATTCTACTTTGGGTAGTTGACTACTAATATAATATTATATTATAATATAATCAACCTTGGGTTATGTGTGGCCCATGCCAACCCTCATACAATATAATCAAACTTTATTCTTATTAACAAAAATCATTGCTTTCGTTACAAAAATTTATTTACCAAGACCAAGCTTCCTCTTTAAATCTTCTACTAAGGAAGAATTGCCAAAAAGGATTATTAAAATATAGAGACCTAAACTCTTTCCACCATTCTCTAGCATCAATATCATCCTTCCCAAAAAAATCTTGTAGCTCCATAAGTTCACACCCTAAGTTAAATATAATGCAAACTAGGGTTTTATGAACTAGGGTTTCATAAAAATATGTCTCCTTACTGATTTGAAGCTAAACCTTCAAAAGAAAAATCTCTTTCATATGCAACAACAGATGATTTGCTTACCTGCAGCTGAAAAATATATCAAATTTCATTTTTCTGAAAAAACGTGATTTGAAAAATTGCCACTGCCCTTGTTCTAGATGGCTGACTTCACAGGGTTGTATCTCCCTCACTATTGCTCAAATTCCCTCATATGATCACTCATGTTAGAGCTTTTCAAATTCTACACAAAATGATCCAAGAATCATTTGAATCGAACAAACTTTCGCAGAGATATGGCTCCTAAAAGATGAGACATTTTTCTTCAAAAAGAACCTGCCCTAATTCTGCAATCCACAAAAAACAATCCCCACTTTTCTAGAATCATTGCTCTGATACTACTTGTTATGAAACTTTATTGTCAGAAATTATTCACCAATATGCAGAAATAACAAATCTTTCATCCACAATAACAATCCACACAATGAGACAAAGATAGATAATACCCTTAAGGTAGGGCAACACCAATAATACTCTTTAAGGAAGGAATAACTCCACAAGATCTCCTAAGATGAGAGGGCCACTTAGAGAGGGCAAAGTCCTGTAAGCCAGTTCGTGGGCAAAGACGATTACATATGAATGATCTCTATGATCATTACACTAACAAATATCCCTTCTTTATACACCCATCTTCTACTTCTATTTCTACTTTGGGGAGCTGACTACTAATATAATATAATAATACAATATAATCATCCTTGGGTTATGTGTGACCCATGCCAACCGTCATACAGTATAATATCATATCCCCATATATCTATTCCTAGGTACCCTAACATCCGACAACCCAAACACCAAATGTTTTTCTTTTCGTTTTCAAGGTCTTTCTTGAGCGCTTGGATTGTTGCGCCCATATCATCATGATCACTGTCAAAATCACTTTCTTCCTTATTTTGGTTTCCATTGACCAACACCTTCATCTCACTCTCCAAATTTAGCGCTTTGTTGAATGCTTCTCGATACGTCGTCAATGGTACAATTTTCATCTTGTATTTTGAAAGAAGTCCATCCATAAACCAACATTTATGGAATCCATCTCTAGGTTTATCTCCATCTTATTGATGAGCTCTGTTAGATGACAGTTATAGGACTTAACGTTCTCATCCTTCTTTTGCCTTGTGGCATAGATTTTCCAATGATCTTTATATCATTACAAAGTAGTTTAAATTCTATTTCAAATTCTTTCTTCAGGTTTTCCCATGTCATGGGTGGGTTTTCTTCTTTAAATAATCCATCTATTGTGATTTCTAATAATGTTGCTGGAAACAGTTCTAGCCATGTGCTATCATCCCTTATCACGTTCGATTTCCATATTGTCTCACAATTACTGATATGTCTTGAAGGGTTTTCTTTTCCATCTCCATTGAATTTGGGCACTTGTGCTTGCTTGCAACAAGTACCATGGTTAGCTGACTTGAAGTCGGTTGACTCATCGAATGAATTCTTGTTGGTTGAATCACTCCCTCCAATGATGTTGAAGGCTTTATTGCAATGACTTCTCCTTCAATCGCATTTTCGAATTCAACGTCCAACTATCTTTCAGTTAGAGTACTTGTGCTTTTGGTTCGTGATTGTCTTCGTGAATAGACTTTTGTAGGCTTCAGATGACTCCCAGAAGTTTTCCCTCCTATAGACAAACTTCTTTGTAGTGGCTGTCTTTGCATCAGACTCTATCCCGTATGCCTCTAGACTCTCCCTTCCACTCTTCTTGTGTTTGTCTTGGCATCTGTTGTCATCTTCATGAACTTCGTTGTTTTCACAACCTTCTTTAGCACCTCTCTTGTCGACATGATATTTGTTGCTGACTCTTTTGTCAGCACCTTCGTTGATGTCATGACCTCCTTTTGTCTTCAACACTCGTCGTGGACACTTCCTCCTTTAACACAACCTTCCTTTGTTGCATGATCTTTTGCTGCAAGACCTTGTGTTCGCCAATCGTCAACAAAATTGTCTCAAACAACCCTTCTCTTCCCTCTTCATGAGGAGGCCACATGCATTGAATCTTTAGTATTTCAACTCCTATCACCCAAGGAATCTCTAAGTGTCTTCATCCAACGATGGGCTCTATAGAAGGGCTGCCCTCTACACTTCCTCTTGTGAAAGGGGCTCTTGAAAAATTTGTGCCTCTGTGCGCACTTTGTCATGTTCATTGTCTCCATGTCTCGTGTTTGCATGTCTTCCGTCTTCAGTATATGCAATATGCTCAGACCTTTGTGTTGGTTCTTGTCCTTGTTGCATGTGCCTTACATGTCCTCTTTGTCCACGCGCACATCCTGGTGCCTCACTCATTCACCTTGTTGCGTTGTGTTCACTCTTTTTCTCGTTATGCGTCCTCCTTTATCCAAGGTCATTATGATAACGATGCCAAATGCAGTATAAGATTATTCCCAATAATAGAGCAAACAAGTCAATTAGAACAAGCAACCAGGAATAAACAACAAAGACAATTCAATAACAAATCCACTTATTTGTGTGCAATCTAATATGTTGCAGCATGTCTGTTGTACACAACAAACAATAACACAATGATAATCTCAGTAATAGTACCATTCTATTACCATGCAATGGAATATATAAAATTTGAAAGGGGAGTGGATGGTCACAACTCAACCGGTCACCCTCTCTTACAAAACTATAATATAGACTAATTACAAACAAAACGTATTGTCTTATTCACGTGCATGACTCCATGATGTATATAAAAGGACAATCCTTTGATCAACACTCATTACAAGCTATTGATCAACACACTTAACAAAACTCGTAAGACACACACATGACAAAACTGTTAATGTACAATCACAAAATGGACACATTCACTCACTGAGGTGGCACCACATTGGATGGATTTGGCTGATTGGTTTGACTGCCTACAGCCTAGGTCTAGACAGCCCAGACAGCCCATTTCATAGCCTTCTGCACTTTTGCATTGGACCCATTTGCCTTCACATTTGTCTTTGCTTTAACTAAATTGCACTATCACTGTATCTTTGGTGTACATGAAAACCCTGGTTGTCTTGTTCTAGAGCTGGCACTGTTGACACTTTGTGTTCAATGAATGTCCCTTCAGTGCTGCAGACAGTCTATAATCAGCCTCGCATGATTTGGTCAATAGACATTTGCTTGATCTCCACTATACCTTTGCTTGCATGTTGTTTTTGAATGTTTGGTTGCTATGATCTTACTATCAAGCTTTCTTATAGTCTACAAATTTTGATGTGAGCATTATGATTCCAATGAGGTATATGATCAGATAGTTGAACATTGCTAAAAGTATATTGCAGCAGTACTCTACTATTCTTCTGCATTGCCAAAGCTAAGTGCTTTGCTAAGCAGCAAGCTCAGCAAAAGTTTCCACACATAGTTTTGATAGTGGTTGCAACCAAAACTCTTGCCAACCTTTAGTAGACAAATGACAAGGGTCAAGCATAAATCTACTGAGGTCAACAATGTCGCCAAAACCACTTTTTAGGCTTTTGCCATTTCCAAGGTCACTTTTGGTGTTAGGACCTTAGCCAACCTTGACTCCACTTTCAGATAACCTACTACATACATTGGTGACAACGTCTTCACCACTTTTTAACATTGGTAACACTCTCTCTGTAGATCCTTTGGTTCATTCTTCTTTTGCCAATTTGTGGTGGCGCTTCTCTCTTGTGCCAAATCTCACTCTTTTACTCTTTATTCCATTCTTCATATTCATTCTAACTTCAAGATTACGTCCTTGTGCTAAAGATGCTAATAATTATCAAGCACCAAGTTCAGCCATATGCCAATGTCATCAGTGCCAAACTGTTATCTTTATACCTTGATGTTGGATCTTGTGTCCATCCTCTCAGCGGTTCCTTTACCAAAAATATACCTGTTGGTTACGAATCTGCCATGAGGAAAGGATTTGGTATAATGCGCCCCAGATTCGCCCACCAGATTGAAAGGCCGGAAGGAAGGAATGCCTTCCGTGCCAATCTCCGGAGAAGGCCGGCTTCCTGTGGGTTTTTAGTGTTTTAGCTAAGAGTGCAAGAAAGAGATAAAGTGCGGAAAGAGAATCCAAATGTGATTGGAGTTGGGTGGGGGGAATAAGCAGCACGACAACGATCAATCACCACTACTAACAACAATTAAATACAACACACACCATAGAAACTACAACTATCATGCATCCTATGTATCCTCTATCTATGCATTCCAGGAATACTTAATCATCAAATACTGGAGTATACCCCATACATCCTTCAGGAATTATCAAAAATGCTTAGGGTTCATTTGTAGTTGTGGATAGACTCACAAAATTTGTAAACCCTGCCCCCCTTATTGGTAATGTTGATCGCGGTAAAAGTATTGTTTCACATCCATCTTCGTCAGCATCCTCCGTACCTAATGATCCATTCTAGGATCATGACGAAAACTTCGAGGTAGGTGAGACATCCACACTGCGCCCCACTCAAGGAATTCGTGAAGTTCGCCAGCTATTAAAGAACATCAAACTAGACGAGATGGGCAAAAAGGGCACAAGAGGTGCCCTCAGAGCAAGAGTGCACGAATCATTACTTGTCAGATTTTTCTCACAAAATAACCCTCAAGACTCATTATTATGTGATGAAGATGATTAAGGCACTCATCTAGTTTATCCTTGCTCATAACCCTAAGCGCTTTTCTGATAACCCTCCCCCCCCTTATTGATCACTCCGTTCTTTCTCGTACTTTTTCCGATGTCTCCCTATTATTCCTCCACCACCTCCCTCCACTTTCGCCCCTTGAGTCTCTATAGACTTTGATTATTATTATTCCTTTACCTACATGGACAGTTTGCATCTGATTCTCTCAGGATGTCTTCTCTCCCCGATGTTTCCGATTGCTCTACTTCCTTGGTCCAACCTATTTGGAAGGCAGCTTTGGACTCGTACCCCCACACCATTTGGCCCCCTCCTCGCCTTGTCCCCCTGATCATTGCCCATGAACATCTTAGAGCCTGTTCATTAACAACAATGAGATGCAACAGGTCATGAGGTACGCCAGTGGCTTGCAATACCACCTTCATTTAGAAATGGATTCCCTTCCAATGGTTTCCTTAACAAAAGCATTTTGCTTTGCATCTAAACTAGAAGAGAGATTGCAAGCTAAACATAAGGGCTAGGTGTCAGCCCCATACAAAACATTGATGACAAAACCAAAGCCACCAATTGCTTGATTGCCAAAAGTACCAACACCCAAGGGGCCTTTTGCATGATCTAAGCCATGAAATTCTCTACCAACACAGGATAAGAGAAAGCAAAAGGCGAGAGGCAAATGGTGTAGCCACCTCAAGGCTCACGCTCACAACGATCTATAGTGTTGAGTGTAGCAGAAGACTCTGATGGTTCATCCAAAGGTGATTGATTTTTCCTCCTCATCATACAAAGAAGAGGCGGTAGACGCCACATGCCTAAGGTACTAGAACTCAACAAGCAGGTAATGCCTCTACATTAGACCCCTCTGAAGAAAGACAACACTTGTTCCATGCCTAATGTTGGGTAAAGGGTAAGCCTCTCCATGTCATCATTGATACAGGGAGCCAAAAAAACATCATAGCATAGGACACAGTCAAGCGCCTTGGCTTCCAAAATATGGCACACCCACAAACTTACTCTTGGGGTTAGCTTCATACAAGGAATGGTATTGAGGTTTGGTGTCAATGAACCCTCGAGTATGGCATCAAGCCCATGCACGCCTTAGTCACCTATGACGTGATGCCATTGGACATTTATGATGCCCTGCTCGGAGGACGATACCTCTTCAATCTCCAAGCAACCTACCGAGCCCATTCATAGCAATGGTCAATGAGAGTTGGAGAGAAGACATACCAAACACCAAAGTGCTTGCCATAGAAGAAGGTAATGTTGGTTTTAGCAAAGCAATGTAAGATACTCATTGCTCATGCCTAGAAGTTTGTTTTATTGAAGGTTTAACCCATATTTACAAAAATTGCCCAAAAATCATGATTTGAGCCGATTTTTCCCAATTTAGGGCCTTGTCGATAAAATTGGCAACAAGAATCGGATTTTTCAAAACATCAGCGATTTTTGCTCTTTTTTTGCAAAAAATCGCGATTCCTACTTTTTGCAAAAAATCAGGATTCCTATGGCAAAAAATCACCCACGGTCGCATGGGTAGAGGAAATGGCATAAATTGTTTTTTTTTTCATTTTGCCTCATTTTTACCTGTTCAAAATTGGGGAGAGGGATCTGCCTATCTACTACCCACACCAAACAAAACAAGCTAGTGCATCCTAACAGGAGAATTTTTGTAGTTTGAAGGAATTTGACAGCCACCAATAGCTGCAAAAGAGGCAATTGCCTCATTTTATGGACATTCCCACACCAAATATGGTCCCATTTGGGATATCATTGACAGACGATGGACATCTCAACTCCATAGCCCTCTTCATGCAACAAGGTACTACCTCAACCCCAATTTTTTTTATTCTAATACATTTGATGCCGGCTATGAGGTGATGGCGAGCCTTCGAAATTGCATTGATTGCATGTACCCTGATGAGGAAATATGCAATAAGATACAGTCTGGGATGCAATCTTATAAGGAATGTTAGGGCATCCTTTTCCCATATTTACAGTGCATTCAATCAAGGTCAACTATGAGGCCAGGTAACCCTCATTGAATTAAAATTTATTTTTTCTTCTAATTTTGTTTTAAAAAATAATCTCAATTTACGATTTTACATGTGAATTATTAAATTTCTTTTTTCTTGGTTGTTTCTAGATTTATGGTGGGAGGACTTTGGTGCATATACGCCCAATCTATTCGTCATCAAAGTCTTATCTCAACCATGCAACGCTTCAAGTTGCGATCACAATTGGAGTATGTTTGAGCACATACACTCCAAGAAGTGCAATAGGCTTACACAAGAAAAGTTAAATGATCTTGTGTTTGTTCATTACAACCTTCGCCTCCACATCAACAAATTACAAAAACAAGTACCGAGGCCATTGACCTAGATGAGATTGATCCATCATCTAAATGGATCATAGAGCCACAACAAGAGCAGCAGAAAGAGCCTCTCTTCTCCATGGATGAATTAGAAAACTTTGAAAACCTAGCGGAGGAGATAGCAGCCAAGGCAAAAGAAGAGGTATGGGCACAACGACAAAAAGAGACTAGAGCTTCTACTAGGGCAAAGGGAAAAGGCATTCAAAGACATTGAGGCATTGTATTTGTCATGACTCATGACACATTTTGTAATTTGTACCTTTTTATATTATAAGCAATACAAGATGTGTTTTGTCACTATCATGAGTAGTTTAAGGCTTTAAGCTTGTATCACTTGCCACTGTCATGTGTAGTTTAAGCTTGTATCACTTACTCTATAATATTTGATTTGCATAATGTTAATTCATTGTGATATGCATGAAATAAACTTATTTTCAATGACAATTTGCATTTTCTTCGGGTTTTTTATTGTCGATTTTTTCCCAATTCTTGATTTTTTCCTATTCTTTTTCCATGTTGATTCGAATCCAATTCCGATTTTCTCAAATATGGTTTAATTTGAGAACCATAGCACCATGAAGTTCACCTTTATTGTGCCAGCTATAGATTGTTCCACCACACTGCTCAGTGAAACATCTAATCAACTTGATTCCAGAGTCAACACTTCCAAACAGTATTTTGTACTACCAATCAATCTGGGAAAACAATGAGAACCAACACCAGATACAAAAGTTGATTGATCAGGGGAAGATCATACCCATATCATTGCCTCATAACAATCCCATTGTGCTAGTGCCATGATGAGACATGGCACCTATGTATTGACTAGAGGACATGGAGCTAAATTATTGAAGAACAAATAGCCATTACCACACATTGATGTACCTATTGGACCAGCTCTAGGGGACTCGATACTTCAACAACATCAACCTCAAATCAAGTTATAATCAAGTACCCATCAACCCCATAAACATTTGCAAGACGACCTTCAAGACCAGAGAGGAACTGCATGAGCGGTTGGTTATGCCTTTTGGCTTGAACAATGCCCCAAGGACATTCATATGTTGCAACCGTTCACAAGGTCCTTCGTCATTGTCTACTTGGATGACATCCTCATTTTCAACAAAATGCGGAAAGAGCATTTGCAACATGTGCACCCAGTGTCAAACACTTTGCGCCAACACAAGCTTCAAGCTAACCAAGGCAAGTGTACCTTCAACACCACACTGATCTCATACCTAGACTACATCATTAATCAACAAGCCATACATGTAGATCCAAAGAAAATCCATGTCAATTGAGGGTGGCCAACACCCAAGAACCTTACAAAGCTCAAAAGTTTCCTTAGTCTCGCCAACTTCTACTACAGGTTTGTCTTGGGTTTTTCACATGTTTCATGGCCTTTGAACCAAGATAGGGAGGGGAAGGTCAACTTCCACTAGACTTCACAACAAAAGCACCGTTTGATGAACTAAAGCAATGCCTCTATTCATCGCCCATACTTGCCATGTCAAACATCACTCAGTTGTTCAAGTTGAAGACTAATGCATTCAATTATTCACTCGATGCCATCCTGATCCAAAATGGGCATTAGGTGGCATACCATTCTAAGACACTATGTGACACAACTCGACACTATTCCGCATATGAGGACTTATATGCCATTATTCAAGTTGTATGACAGTGGCACCATTACATCATGGGTAAGGAAACCATTATACATTCACATCATACGACTATACAATTCCTATATTCTCAAATTCAGCTACAAAATACTAGGAATATGAAATGGATGACTTACCTATAGTAGTTCTACCTTGTGAACAAAATCATAAGGGAAAGCAGAATCACGCAATAGATTGTCTAAGCCGCCCACCAATACAAACATTCTTGATCATTCTCAACACCAGAGGGCATGGCGCTAATGATTGGCAGGTGCTATACCCCTCTCACACTGACTTGATCATCACCTCCAACGCAGGTCATACCATCTTGGGAAATTGTGTGCCCTCCGACAACCTATGTCAATTGTTGATTTGGCAAGCTCACTACTCCAAGGTGGTTGGACACTTTGGCATCAACAAAACACTTTGGCATCAACAAAACACTTGCAACACTATAGCAATATTTCTATTGGGCCTCACATGCACCTGGAGGTGGAACTTTATGTTCATCCTTATGCGCCATGCAACATTGTGAAACTAGAAAACAAGAAGATAGGACTTTACACCATTGCAAGTTCCTTCTAGGCCTAGAAAATCCATCAGCATGAACCTTCTCTCGGGGTTGTCGACCACCAAGCATCAACATGATTGTATCTTTGTGATTGTAGAGAGATTCAACAAGATGGCAATCATGGCACCATGCAAGAAAAGCATCAAGGTTATGAGACCACTTGTTTGCTCTTTCAATAGAATTGGGTTCACCTTGGTTGACCAATCTCTATTGTATCAGACAAATTTTAGGTTCATTAGCGAATTCTAGTGCCATCTTTGGAACTGACTAGATTACAATCTCCAATGTTCCACAAACTTCCATCCACTATCCGATGGATAGGCAAAGGTTGTAAACACGGTGTTAGTACATCTACTTCAGATGTACAACCATCAACATCCTTACATGTGAGATGAGATTTTTCCATATATCCAACATTCCTATAGTAGGGCTTTGCACTCTTCTACAAGTCAGTCCTTTCCAAACATGTTATGGATTCTAGCCTAGCACCCCATTGAACATCACTTTCCACATCCCAATTGGCATCATGGCACCAACACAGGTTAAGGAAGTAGGCAAGGCTAAGAAGCTCTACAACAGATGCAAAACATGCAGACTCAAGTCTAGGATATCCTCCAACGCCAACAATAAAAGTTCAAAGAGCACCATGATCAACACTGAAGTCCACTTACATTTTGAATTGGAGATAAAGTTTGGCTCCATGTTGCTGTGGAATGCTAGTTTTCCATGCAGAGCTCCTCAAGCTGTACCACCCTCCTTTGCTAGAACTTGTGGTAGTAAACATCCAACAGATTTGGACCTGACTCAATTGGAACTTGTAGCAACCAACCAACTGATTGATATCACAAACAAAAGTACTCGCCAAAAGACACAACATATTTACGGTTCCAAAGCAAGGTCATTTTCCTTCACAAGCCAAGTGGTATACACTTGATCAACTAAAACAATCTTTTCCATAGTTGGAGACTGACACAATGGGGACCATTGCTTCCCAAAGGGGGAAAAAAGATTTGAGCAAAGCAAGGGTTGCTCAGAGTCCCAAGGGGAGAATGCATGGTGTCTTCAAGGAGTGCTAGGTGAGCTCCTTTCATCATGGCACTAAGGTCTGGTGGTTAATAGTTTTCTTTTACAAAACTTATGGTTGGAGGTTCAAGGTTCAATCCCCCATGTGCCCTCTTCATCAAGTGTTGCCTACACTTTTTTGGCATATTCCTTTTCCAACCCCTAGTTGCCTTGGTCACAGCCCTAGAATATTCTTCTTAAATAGCTCACTATTCTTGCGGCTAGCATGGTTATTTTGCTTCCATCCCCGTGGTCACGAATTCAAGCAAGTTCCCTCATATTTGGCATGCAAAATGTTCCCGAGTCTTGTACATTCCTTTTGTAATCATGAACAAATTATGGTCATTTACTCGAGCTTCCTTTCATCTTCCTATTGACACTATGAGCTTGATTGAGCAATGCATGGCTAGTTAAGACTTTTCCATATATTGCAAGACGTCCCTAGTTCAAGTCCCACCCATGACAGTATTTTTTTTCCAAAAACATTTTTCTCAAGATTCGTAACATCTTTAATGGCTTTGTCAAGGCTACGATATCTTCTCAGCCCAATGGATGGGCATATTGGCCAACACAGGTATGTTGGAGGTGCTTTTTATAAGGTTGTTTGTTTGAATCTTGTGGTCTTTGTCCTTTTACTCACCACAACAATAACACCTTTGTGCAGAGGCTTGAACAACAGCTTGTCTCCAAGGAGCAAGGAATTTCCCCAACTCATTATTTAGGTTGCCTCTCTAGCTAGCACAAGCAATGTGAAGGCTTCGTAGAGCAAAGAGCACAGGTTCAAATCCCACACGCAGCATTTTTCACTTTTCTCCTCTTGCCTACACATATGAGGAAATCTTCAAGAAGAGTCAATTTTTTTAGTCCCAAAAATGTTTTGAAGAGGTCTACCGTTCAACCCTTGCCAACACCCTCTCGTCTTGGGGTGGCAGCATTGCATCTTTTTGTAGCAAAACAATTTTCATATTCTTAAAATTGAAGGTATAGGAAATTATCAAAACAACAACGCACATTAACAAGGACAATCCATAAATATAAGCAATAAAAAGAATCATACAGAGAGATTTACATTACCAACATGAATAGCACAAAACATCATTTGCATCATCAACACAACACTTCCATACAACACATGACGACACTATCAACACCAACGATATGACAATCAATACACACATGAGGTAAAATACCAAAGCAATGAATGTAGGGATCTCTAAATAGCAACTCAAAAAGGGGAGATGGTCACATAACTACGTAACCAACCTCTTGTACCCACTTACTAACACCAACTACCTCATACATAACAACACTACATGACAAACACACACATACGAAAACTCATATATAACACTAATACATGTGTATACATTCACTCACACACATTCACACTTGCACATCCATGCAAACATGCATTCATGTCAAATTGTCTGCCTACACTTTTCTTCAAGAAGGGAGGTGCATGCCCATCTCAATCAGGCACCTAGCTCTGTTGGTTGGCATGCCATTGTTATGGCCTCTTGTCACTAGAGATTCCGTGTTCAAGCCTTTTGTTTTGTGCCTTCAATTGCATCCCATCCCTTCATCTATTGGCCTCGCTAGCTCATCCAACCTAAGAAATTCCCCTCCAAGTCAACCAAGGTTCAAATCCTACCCTTACACTTCTTTGTTGAAAGCAAAGATGATGTGGTAGTCAATGTTGACATGGCAATCAACATGGACCTAGTTAGGATGAAAAACTTGGCTGTGTGTGGAGAAGACAACCAATCAAACTACACATGGCATCCAATTATTCATCCAAGTTGCACAATGGCAGACAGGTGTGGCAGAACCCCCCCTATCAAAGTGAAAAGTGGCAACTTTTGATTTCAGATTTTTCTAAGGTTTGGAGGCTTTAATTTTGCACTATCTTGTTGCTAATAGGCCCAAACTTCCGATGGCCATAAATTTTACATATGAAAGAATTTTGGGCTCTTTTTTCAGATCAAATGG
This sequence comes from Wollemia nobilis, assembly GCA_028583015.1. NCBI lineage: Eukaryota > Viridiplantae > Streptophyta > Pinopsida > Araucariales > Araucariaceae > Wollemia > Wollemia nobilis. Next base: position 4,604,474 of record JAQPPZ010017086.1, read on the forward strand.
CCTTTTGAGCTCTTTGTGAGCATGGTATTTGTTCAATGATGTGTTGTAGGTCTGAGGAAGTTGACTATTTTGGTCTTCAGGACCTACAGCACTCTTGTTAAGGGAGGAAATGACAGTCTTCTAGATAGCACGAGATTTAGAAGATTCCTATCCATTAGAGCACACTACAGTCTTCCAAATGGTGAGGGAGACTTGGACATTCTTTGACCTATTCGAGCATTCATTATGGGGGAAGATGTTATTATTTCTAATGTTTTTTCTCCTTGGAACCTTGTTCAGATTATGGGGGTTCTTGGAATATTGGTAATTTAACCTTATTGGACAAGTCTGACAATGTGTGATGTAACCTTTATGTAAGCCTACGGGCATCCTACAAGAATATGTGATATAATCTTTATGTAAGCCTACAAGTAGTCACTATGTAATGATTTGATGCATTTATCCCTAGGGGCATTGGTTAAACCATCGATATGGTTAACATTGTAACTCGTAATTAAACTTGATTATAACCTTAAGCGCTTATATGTTATGTTGGCTTAATTACTATTGAGGTTATAAATACTCCCCAACCATTTGATCCATTGCATCAATGTAACATTAATGTGATCTATCGTTGGGTGCCCAAGGGCATTTCACTATTCTCCTTCGTTCATTGTTATTTCTATTTCAGTTATTGCTTCTTTATTACGCTTCTCTATTCTCTTGCTTATGATCTATGATAAAAGCTTGCTCGTTTCTAGAAAGTATTATGAATTTTGACACCTTGTTCTCCAAATTCCTTCTCCATATTTGTTTGGTCCAAACTTCTTGCCTCCCCTTCTATTCCAATCTCACATCATCTATGTCCAAATCCTTGATTCTTCAGTCTATGATGTCATTCCCACAACAACTCAGCACCCAAAAAAATTTAGAACTTCTTTTTGACCCTCTTTGCTCTTTCTTCTTTGGACCTACTGACTCAAACCTTTTACTTCCTTTTTCTATTAGGCCTGGACCTCCGACTGACCCTGTCTTTTTCATTCCCTTCTCTGTGAAGTTTTTTCCCTCCAAAGTTGCCTAGACTTGCAACAAAAATAGCTAGACAGTCTTGATCAAAATGTTCATGATTCCTGCACAAATTGCATCTAGATGGTACGTTCGCATAACATGCTTTGCACTATGAGATTTTTACCTAGGCCTTTCAGCCAGAACCTCTACAGCAAGGGCTTACTCAGGTCCAAAAGTATGCATAAACTTGAATAGGCACACTGCAACATAGACAAGCTTTTGCAATAGACATACCAACACATCTAGGGCTTCCCCATTTATGTGCAATAGTTGCTCTCAACACATTAAGTCCATTGGCAACATGAGCCTTACCCATACTATGGCTTATGTTGGCTCCTCCGTCTAGAAATCAAAATCTGGGACCCATGATATCATGAAGGGGTCCACAACATCATGAAGAGCCCTGAGATACCCATGAACCATTGAACCCCTTCAAACACTACAGCTATATCATCTTCATTCAAGAAAATGAGAAGGAAAAAAAAAAAATCCTCTCAAGCCCATTGCAATATATTCTTGGCCAGGTACTCTCCAGGTATTAGAGGCCCAGATTTTCCTTCATATTCTTTGGACATTCTGCCTGCAAATTTTCCTTCATATTCTTTGGACATTCTGCCTGCAAATTTTCCTTCATCACAAGTTCTAAATCTTCCATAGATATAAAAAAAAACGCCATTGACTCCTTATTCGTAGCCTTGATGCCACAACACTTAAGCCATGCATCTCTATTTTGTTTGTATTTTGAAAAAGCTCTTATATTTGCCAAAAGTCTGGTCCTCTTGGGATTCAATGCTCTGAAGACCACGGAATTAAAATATGGCACAAAACCAACTCTCTCGCATTTTTCAAAGCCTCCTTTGCCTCAAGACTAGATGCCATAATTGTTGACTATTCACTTGTTGAGCAAAGACAAAGGGTTGCTAAATTGTTGGACTGGTGTAATTCACTAGATGCCATATTTATTAGATATAAATGAATAGTGGGTTCAAAGGTAAACTTACGAATGACAGGCAAACAAGCAAATTCACCTTGGTAGCTACTGAAAATTGATACAAACCCAGGTGAATCGCACACCTATTGAAGATGATAAGACATTGGATGAATCACACAGTGAAATGCAGAGGTTAAAAATGATGCCCCTAAGAATGTTTTTCAACATTTAACAATAAATTACAGGACTGAAATTTGGAAAGTTTGGAAGGCTATGTAGCAAAAGGATGAATTTCACCTTAAAGATGGAGGTTACAGACAAAGACATTAGCTTGAATTTAGCATGTTGCATACCAAGTAACATTTTGAATCTGTAACAATTTCCAAACAAGATGCCAAAATTCTGTAATATTATAAGATTTAAAAAGTATCAAGCATTACTAGAATTCATTTAAGACCACTGAAGTTTTACATTTAGAACAACGCTTTATGGAATTATAGAACTGATCTATAAAGGACACAAGAATAACCAAAAAGATGACATTACAAAAAGAAGTCAGACAATCAGCAACAACATCAATCATTGGAAAGACACCAGCCCATCTGCAGCTACATGAAAACCAGAAAAGCATAGGAAGCCCTCAAAAAAATCATCCACAGAGGAGAGAACATGGAAACAATAGCATCAACTACGTTTCCAACTGAGAATTTTATCGTTAGAGAAGACCTAATTAACCAGAAAAAATACTGTATGTCATTGATGATACACAAAGAACCCGCTCATTGAACCCCCCAAAAAAAATTAATTCCAAATAGCAGTGTGGCTGTTGTGATTGTTTTAAACTTGTTAGAATATTCTGTCTTTCTTCGTTAATCTAGGGATTGGAATGTTCTGCTGCATGGATGGAAATTTGCAGTACAAACCTATTTCATGGGAGTTATATTAAAGTCTCAGTAACTGGCCCAGAAAGGGATAGGCCAGTTGATAGTGGCAGAGTGCTTGCCAGTGGGCTGCCCTAGTTCAATTCCCTAAAGGGTCGGGGGTCCCGTTGACTTCGTCTTTACCCAGTGGGCTAGGGATTTTAGAGGTTCCCTACGCAACAAAAGAAAATGTCTCAGTAACTGTACTATCAATTTCAAACAATGAACATAGGTTGCCCACAGCAGACAAAAAATGGAATTCTACAATAGGTTGCCTAGACCAAGCCATTTGTAGCAAAATCATGACCTCAATTCTTTTGGTTTAACTCCAGGAGTCACTGCAACTGTCTACGGAGTTGGCTAGTTCCCCTTTTTTCCCCTGTGGTAAACTTTTGGGATTCATGTTCTAGCAGATTTTGTATGAAAATGTTAGATGAGACTCGATGAACAATTCTGAGAGCTTTGTGTTGCTCTTTTGAGAAAGGACCTTCAATAGTATGAAGACTTTTAAAATGGAGTGATAATGTATATTTCTAAGGCAAAATGCAAGATTAAGTTTGTGGTCTAAATGTTGTTCTATAATACAACGTCTCATTTTCCTTTTAGTATTATAAGCCAACATAAATGCATGATGTCAAATTTCAAATAATGCATAGACATAAGATTTTGCATGAGGCAAACAAATATTTCAAATTTCCACCAAGGCAAGACCCAAAGGGGTGAAGCTTCTTTTTCAGTACAGGCTGTTTTTGCAGTCAAAAAAACTCAAGGGTAAAGGGTAAAGTAATTTTTAACTCCGCAAGGCCAGAGGCCATATGAGATGACCCTCATGGAGGATGTTATTTACCCAATATATGGTTATCCAACCATACTTTGGTTACCAAAACATGGTGTACAACCTTAGTGGGCCTTAACGGTGGAGACTTTGGAACTCTGAATAAAGGTCCAAGGTTCGAATCCTATGGGTGGTAGGGGAAGAACTTCTCGGTCCATCTTGCAAGGTGGAGGATGTGAATATGTCGGTTTTCAATGATCATTGTACTATTTTCATTGGAAACATAACTCGTTATGGATAGAAATCTTTGCAAAGTCACCTAAGGGACACTATCACGGTCAAGATTTAGTTACCACGCTTTGTTGGAGCTTTTCCCATTATGAGAACGAATGTCTGAATTCAAGTAACTTGCTTTGCCCAAAGAGAATATCAGTTTTCATGTTGTTGGTGACGATAAATTGTAACCGAGAAATTGTCTCACAAAAAAAATATCAAGGGTATTTGGGATGGAGTGGGAGAGGGGGCAAAATTCAAAAAAGGGCATGCAATTTGAAAATTTACCTTGAATCTTAATCCACAGAAGAATGCACCGACAGAACTAATTGAAAAGAACATAGGATAATTCTCGAAGAAAATGGTCTGTTAAAATAAACAAACCATAATACTCAAAGGGGATAACAAACCAAATAAACAAAAGAATATTTTAACATCTTCCTTCACTCCAGTATTAACAGCATTGAAAGTACTTGTGAGTTTTATGAGTACCATATAGCTTATGAGCTTATGATTGTAACTACATCATATGAGATTGAACTGTTCATTCATGTAAAAAACTATTTGGAATCATGAAAATTATTAATCAACCCTAGAACCCATGAAACCCTTGCTTGCTGGAAATACAAATTTGTGAGAATGGGGAACTCTCACTAACATTTTTCCTTTTCCCTTTCAAAATAACATTTTAATTCATGGACTGCAACAAAGAGAAGCATGTCAGTTAAAACCCCCTGAACAACTCAGACAACTAGACTGTTGGTGAAAATCTTTAGGCTAGTTCATCTAAAGTTCTAGGTCATGCATTTTCAAGGGATCTCTTTCTTGAAGTATTCACCAAGGTCGCAATTCAACAACTGTCAGCTCTCAAAAGCTCTAACCGTAAAGAAACTGCAGGTTACACCTCATGTGACCCTAAACATTCCTAAGGTGATTACTAAATTCAAACATCTCTAAATATCTAGATTATCTACAAGCTTATTGGTTTTCGGCCAAACAAAATAGCTCTGAAGAATAAGGAAACAACACATAAACCACAGTTTCCTTCTCTATATAGTCCCTATGGGTTAGGTTTATAATGCATTTCAAACATCATGATAATCATGTCAAACATGTAATGGCCTATCCAAAAAGGTTCAAAATGAACTAACAATAGATGATCGTGCAAGGGATCTCATTCATCCCCAATAGGCGTGTAGGCTGGCTGTGACCTAAAAACCCCAGCACGCTTTGCTGTGACCAAAAAACACCACCTTTACCTTTATACAACACACAAACGTTCAGTTCAGGTAATTGAGAAGTCCCAAGATGTCCAAAAATGACGAGGCCAATTGCAAATCCCTCACTAAGCTGTAAGGAAGAACAGTCTCTAGATGAAAATGCGGTCTCCGGAATTTGATCAACCAAAACTTCTTTGTCTCTTACATAAAGCTAAATCTTCCCAATATCCCATAATAGTTATTGAAAACACTTCGAAACTTGATTTCAAAATAGTGTCTATAAAAGGTAATCCGAAAAATACTGAAATGGAAAATTAAAAATTATTCAGGTAACCCCAACTACCAGAAAATATAAATGAAAATGTTTGTCTTAGAAGTAATGACTGCACATAAAAAATAGTTACTGAAAGTTGAGTAGGAGTATCAAATGTTTGGTATCGCTGACTATCAAATGGGATTCATTTAAGTCCATGTTAGGTTAGAAAACTATGTAATATAAATGGGATTCGTTCATATAAACAATTATAATTTTTACTGCGTATAACTAATTTGTAGGAAGCTTGAATTGTTATTTTATTTTTTAAATGGCTTCATATAGCTAGTTAAAAAGTAAGCAATTCAAACCCTAACACATTTTCCTTTTTCAACCTATTGTTTAAGACATTGAAAAATAGAGCTTTGGAATCAATCTGATAATTGCATTAAATCGTAAAACTAAGAAGAAAAATCCAAGGCAGGGTCGGGTATAGCTGTCTATTTACCTCGTGGCGTGTCCCAGAAAATAACTTCATATAGCCATGAAACCCCCAAGGAAGTTGAAAGTAATGCAGACCAAAATTCCAACAAAATACGACATTCAAACATCGTTTAGAGCCAAAAAAACAAAAAAAATATATATATATATATATATATATATATATATATATATATATACGTAAGAAGAATAATGCTCGCTTTTGGTAATTACAATAACTTATTTTTTTAACTAATTATTAATTCTTTATAATAAAATAAAATGATTAAAAAAAATAAATTTGTTTACAAATTTTATAAAGTTTATTGAGTTTTTTTTAAAATCAAGATTAGGTTGTGATAGACAGGTGCGGTAAGGTTAAAATTAAACTTCTTAAAAGTAATGTTAAAATTAATCTTTTAGAAGTTAAACTACTCAACTATTAATCTTTTAAAAGTTAAACTCCTCAACTACTTTAACAAAGATAGTAGATTGTGCTGAATCTTGGGTGCGCGTTAGTCCGACGATGAGCGATCGGTGGTTTCCATCTCACATCGGGCCAACAACAACGAAACGAATAGGTTGTTGGAAGCAGTTCCTATGGTTTGAACCCTGTGCTTGTGAGTGGTTGTAACCAACTCCTCTTTGTAAAAAAAAAAAAAAAATTCTTTAAAAATATTAAGGTTCAAATCTTATTAAGTTTTACACATATAATTATCAAACTATTATAATATCTCTATGTAATTTGATGTAACATAGAATTTTTTAGCTAATATTTTTCCCCTTCATTATCTTACAAGTTTTGCATACAAATTATTATAATCTTTTTAAATAATATAATCACTATAGGATATACTAGAAAATTTCAATAGATTTTGAGTTATACTTTCCTTGCATGGACCAATTTATAGTTAAATCTTCAAAATTATTCCTTTAGAAAGGACCTCACAAAGAAGTGATCCTTGTTGCTCAAAGATAGGGCAATTATTGTTAAATTTAATTGCTTGCTATACCTGATTTTTCTTTGCCTTTCACTATTGATTGTGATGCATCAGGTATTGGTGTTGGAGCTATTCTCATGCAAAAAGGACGCCCATTGCATATGAAAGTAGAAAACTTACTCCATTGGAGCGTACTTTCAGCATTTATGACAAGGAAATGTTGGCAATCATGTATGCACTTTCTAAGTTCAAGCAATATTTGGTATGTGGTAGGTTCATTGTAAGGAGTGATCATAATAGTTTGAAGTATTTCCTTGGCCAAAGTGAATTGAATGATAGGCAACAAAAATGGGTTACAAAATTGCAGACTTATGATTTCGAGATTGAGTTTGTGCAAGGTAAAAAGAATTCAGCTGCAGATGCATTATCTAGGACACCCACATTCCATTCTATTTCAGTTATTACAGCAGATTGGAAAGCTGCAATTATGACGGAGTATGTGAAGAATGAGTAGACATCAAAACTCATTGATGGTAGCATTCATGATGACAGGTACAAGATTAATGATGGGTTGATTTTTTACAAAAACAGAATTTTTATAGTCCGTGAATTAAAACTAAAGGATAAATTAATCAATGCTATGCATGATGCACCTATGGTAGGACATCTAGAATTTTTCAAAACATACAAACAGGTGCGTGAAAAGTTCTTTTGGAAGGGATTAAAAGATGATATTTTGAAACATGTGAGGGAATGTAGTGTTTGCCAAGAAAATAAAGTGGGAAATACTTTACCAGCAGGGTTACTACAACCACTACCTATACCCAACCAGAAGTTGGAAAGTGTGTCCATGGATTTTATCACACGTCTTCCAAAGGTACAAGGCAAGGATTGTATATTTGTAGTTGTGGATAGACTCACAAAATTTGCTCATTTCAATGCAATTTCATCTACATATACAGCCATACAGGTTGCTGATCTGTTTTTCAAAGAAATATTCAAGTTGCATGGCTTACCAAAAACAATAGTGAGTGATAGGGACAGAAAGTTCCTAAGCATGTTTTGGCAAGAACTATTCAAGTTATGTCGCACTAAATTGACCCCTAGCACAAGCTACCACCCACAAAAAGATGGGCAAACAGAAATAGTCAATAAATGGGTGGAAGGATACTTGAGAAACTATGTTTTTAGTCAACAACATGCATGAATTAAGTGGCTGCACTTAGGTGAATTTTGTTATAATTCCTCTTATCATATGTCTATCAGAATGTCACCATTCAAAGCTCTTTATGGTTATGATGCTCCAAACTTCATTGACTTGTTGTTCAGTGATAGTAGGGTCCCTAAGGCAAAGGATTTCATTGAGGAACATCAAAACATCATGAAAGCCCTCAAAGACAACATTCAAATGGCTCAAACACAACATAAAAAGTATGCAGACCAGAAAAGAGCTGAGCGTCATTTTGAGGTAGGTGACATGGTTTACGTTAGACTACAGCCATATAATGTAATGTCCCTTTTTTAGAAATAGCAAAGCCTTACTACAAAAATGCAGAAATTAAGTACAGCAAGGAAATAATTCAACAATTGCTCATAAAATAACATAAGTATGAGGAGAAATCAGCCAGTATCATATATTAAATATTGCCAAACCAATACAACAGCTCCCCAAGGCTGAACAGATGCAAAAACTCTTCAAAAATGACCCCAAATACAAGCGTAGGGTTTGGGGCTGCCAACAGATCTGAAACACGACACAAATGCTCCCAAAAATGCCACGAACTCCTCATGGATGCCTCTTTTTGTATTTTTGATATTTTAGGGCAATAACACCTGCAATGATATTGCCAAGACCCCAACCATGCACCTCCAATGCACTATGGGAATGAGCAAGACCTGCAATCTCAACTCATGGAACCTCTAGGGTTTCAATATTCAATTTTGATATCAACATAACATGCCCAAAATGGGACATCTCACTCCCTTATATAGGGTGAGGTTCTAATTTGGAGTTGACATCTCCCAACTCTAAAATCACTTAAAGTGCCTTAGATGTCATCAGCGACGCCTCAGACGTTGACGCTTGGGAGGATCCGATTTCAAATTCGCAGGTGATGCCTTTCATGGCCAAATATGCCACTATCGAGTCTTGCATGTAGGAGTTCGATTGGAGGCTGGATCTTGCTGATATTGAGCGAATTGAGACCTTCCGTTACCTGATCCAGGAGCTCCAGAAACAACCAACCTTTTGCCTCAACCACTAGGTCGATGCTGCCACTAGGTCAAATATTTATCAAAAGAAACTGCTGCCCTAAAACCCTCAGATTTATTACTATAAGCAACAAACTATTCATCTAATTCATCAGTTACCTCATTTTCCTCCGGTGGAGGTGGTGGAACAAGGAACATAGGCTTGGACGGCCTAGGCAATGGAGTGTGTGAGTTAGATGATGACTCATGCCTATTGTTGTTGCCTCCCCTTTCTCCTTCCCTCCTTGTGCCATTTGGGTTGCCCAAAGCTGGCCTCAATTCTTGCTGATTTGTCTCTTGTAAGGACACCATTCTTTGCAGCATGTCAAGTAGGGCATCGAATTTTTGCTCAGTCCTATCAACTGGCCTTTGGGGCTCCTCAACCTCTTCCCTGTTTGACATTTCCAAAGCAAGTCTGTTTCTCCTAGTAAAATACTGATGAACAGGAGGACGATGCATAAAACCCTATCAAACCCTAAAAATATGGAAATCTGAAATTTTGAAAATTCTGACCACCAAAAAAATTTCTGAAACCACAGAACTGCAAATTGGTCAAAAGGGTATCCAAATCTGCAATTTTTATTTTCTGAAAAAAAATCCCTAAAAATCCGCGAATCCCCTAAAAATCCGCGATTTTCACTAGGGCACAACTTTTCACCACAGAAACACACTTATCACCACGAATCTGAAATACCCACAAAAAAAAAATTCTGAAAGCCCTGATTTTTTTGAAAACCCTAATTCTGAAAACTCAAAAACTGAAATACCCACAACTGAAAAAACACTGAAAATGCTGAAACTAACCACAGGCTGGCAAGATTCCAGCTCTGATACCACTTGTAATGTCCCTTTTTTAGAAACAGCAAACCCTTACTACGAAAATGCAGAAATTAAGTACAACAAGGAAATAACTCAGCAATTGCTCATAAAATAACACAAGTATGAGGAGAAATCAGCCAGTATCATATATTAAATATTGCCAAACCAATACAACAACTGGAATGGACAAATGGGTCCTCAAGGAACTCAAAATGCAGATACAAACTCCCACAAGTGGGACGAACTAACCCCAAGGCTGAACAGATGCAAAAACTCCTCAAAAATGACCTCAAATACAAGCGTAGGGTTTGGGGCTGCCAACAGATCTAAAACACATGACACAAATGCTCCCAAAAATGCCATGAACTCCTCACGGATGCCTCTTTTTGTATTTTTGATATTTTAGGGCAATAACACCTGCAATGATATTGCCAAGACCCCAACCATGCACCTCCAATGCACTATGGGAATGAGCAAGACCTGCAATCTCAACTCATGGAACATCTAGGGTTTCAATATTCAATTCTGATATCAACATAACATGCCCAAAATGGGACGTCTCACTCCCTTATATAGGGTGAGGTTCTAATTTGGAGTTGACATCTCCCAACCCTAAAATCACTTAAAGTGCCTTATTACAACATAAAAACATAAAACATAAATAAACACAACTTAAGTTATGTCTCCTAGTGACATGAACCCTTTTTCACTTTTATAATTAAGTGTAGGAGACAGTTACAAAAATATTTATTTTTGGGACATTTCAAGTCCACCCTCCTCAAATTGTTTGTCCTCAAGCAAAGTCAAAGCTGGAGCATCCAAAATTTCTGCACCTTCCCAAGTAGCATCCTCCATAGGCAAGTCCTTCCACTTCACAAGATATTCTTTGACAGTCCTACTCTTAAGCTTTCTCTCCCTTGTCTCAAGGATCAATTCAGGTTCAAGAATGAGCTTTCCTTCATCATCAAGGGGCGGCAAATCTGAAGATGGCTGAATATGTTGGCCCAAGGCCTTCTTCAAACAAGAAACATGGAAGACATTATGTATTTTACTTCCACTTGGAAGTTCCAAAGCATATGCAACCTGTCCAACCTTACTCAACACCTTGTAAGGTCCATAAAATTTGGGTTTGAGTTTTTCTGCTCCACTTCTTTTCAATGTAGACTGTTTGTAGGGCTGCAACCTAACATAAACCAAGTCTCCCACCTCAAATGAGCGCTCACTACGCTACTGATCTGCATACTTCTTCTGCTGATTTTGTGCCGTAAGAATATTGTCCTTCAAAGCATTAAGAATATCTTGATTTTCTGCTGCAAAGTCTCTAGCTTTTGGACCCTTGAATCACCAAAAATCAGATCTTAAAAGTGTGGGGCATCATAACCATAAAGTGCCTTGAATGGAGACATTTTTATGGACATATGATAAGTAGAATTGTAGCAATATTCACCAAAGTGCAGCTATTTAACCCATACCTTTTGTTGACCTGAAACATAATTTCTCAAATATCCTTCAAGCCATTTGTTAACAATTTCAGTTTGCCCATCAGTTTGGGGATGGTAGCTAGTACTAGGAGTCAATTTAGTACCACATAGCTTAAACAATTCTTGCCAAAACATGCTCAAAAATCTGCTGTCCCTATCACTCACAATGGATTTAGGCAAACCATGCAATCTGAAAACTTCTTTAAAAAACAAATCAGCAACTTGTATGGCTGTACAAGTTGTTGAAATGGCATAGAAATGAGCAAATTTTGTCAATCTATCAACAACAACAAATATGCAATCCTTCATGTATACCTTGGGCAAACCAGTAATGAATACTTTCCCATTTCTGATTGGGAATAGGAAGTGGCTGAAGTAAACCAGCTGCAAATTCATGTTCCCCCTTGTTTTCTTGGCAAATAACACATTCCTGAACATGCAAGAAGACATCCCTTTTCAAACCCTTCCAATAGAATCTTTCTCTAACCTGTTTGTAAGTCTTGTAGAAACCTGGATGGCCTACAAGTGGAGCATCATGCATGGCTGCAATTAAAGTTTGTTTCAGCTTTGATTCAGGTACTAAAAACACTCTTCCCTTGCAAAAAATCAGTCCTTCTTTATGGCTAAACCTGTCATCTTCAACTTGCCCATTTATTAGTTTAGAACAAAAATCATTCTTTGCATATTCAGCCATAATTTTCACCTTCCAATCAGCAGAAATAATGGAAAGAGAATGAAAAGTAGGGTGCCTAGAAAGTGCATCAGCAGCTGAATTCTTCTTACCCTTTACAAACTCAATTTCAAAATCATATGATTGCAACTTTGTTACCCATTTCTGCTGTCTTTCATTCAGTTCAACTTGCCCCAAGAAGTATTTCAAACTGTTATGATCAGTTTTGACCACAAACTTGCCACACACTAAGTATTGCTTGAATTTGGTCAAGGCATGCATGATAGCTAGCATCTCTTTATCATAGATGCTGAAAGTTTTCTCCACATTTGAGAGCTTTCTACTCTCATAAGCAATGGGGCGTCCTTGTTGCATAAGTACAGCTCCAACTCCAACACCTGAAGCATCGCAAGCAATAGTAAAAGCAATAGAAAAATCAGGAATAGCAAGTAAAGGAGTGGAAGTCATTACATCTTTCAGCTTTAGAAAAGCTAAAAGAGCCTCATTGGACCATGAAAAGGCCCCTTTCTTAGTTAATTCAGTAAGGGGGGCAGCCAAAGAAGAAAACCCCTTAATGAACCTCCTGTAGTAACTGCATAAACCCACAAAACCCCTCAATTCCGTTAGGTTGGATGGTATAGGCCATCTTTGTACAGCTGAAACTTTAGTTTGATCAACCTTCACCCCATCTTTGCAAATAATGTGCCCCTTAAGATGTTTTTGTAGTAAACCTTGAATTTGAGGATGATAGGTGGCTGATTTTTTCCCTTCTGAACCGAAAATTACAACTGCCCACTCAACGTCCTTATGCCTTATCATCTTCTTCATTCTTTTGTATGAAACCTCCAAAATTTTGCAAGAATATTTTGACCCATTTTCCTTGATTCCTTGCAACACCACATCTTTCCCTTTAAGCACAAATTTCAGTTCTAATTTCTGATAATTAGTAACATAATCACCAAGTGAATACAACCATTGCACACCCAAAACCATATGTGGAATACCTCCTAAGGGAAAAACAAAGAATTGCTCATCTACTTCCATGTTGCCAAAATTAATTTTTATGTTTCTTACCACTTTGTTGCATGTGATAAGATCACCATTGCCAATAGCAACACTAAAACCAGGAATGATAGCTGTAGGAAGATTCTTTCTAGTGGCAAACTTCTCATCAAAAAAATTGTAAGTAGCACCACCATCTATTAAAACAATAACCTTTTCATCAAAAGATCTACCTGGTACCTTAATAGTGCGAAACTGATTCAACCCACTTAAAGTGGCTAGGGAACCTTCGAGAACTTCCTCATACTCCCTTTGTGCTTCCTTTTCCAAGGGTGTCTCATCTGCCTCATAAAAATCAGGATTATCAGAATCAAAATCAGAATGTAATTCAATGATTTTCATACCTCCTTCTCTGCATTTATGACCTCTTTGCCAAGGAGACTTGCAAATGAAACACTTGTTTTGTTTCCTTAGCTCATCTTTCTCTTCTTGTGTCAAGTGTGGGCCATTTGGGGGCTTATTAGGTGGCTGAAAACCAGATCTGAAACCTTCTCCATGCGTGGGATTCCTGCCATAAAAATTTCTTTCATTTCCACCTTGCTGCGTGAGGACTATGGAAGACATCTGACCTATTTAGAAGCATTCACACATGGTCTAAATAGGCAGCAACAGGGTATAATAGAGCAGGGACAATTGTGCAGCACTGTTGCACTATTTCAGCATTGTTACTGTTGGTTACGAATCTGCCATGAGGAAAGGATTTTGGGTTAATGCGCCCAGATTCGCCCACCAGCATGAAAGGCCGGAAGGAAGAGATGCCTTCCGAGCCAATCTCCGGAGAAGGCCGGCTCCTTTTGGGGGGTTTATGTTCAAGCTAAAAGTACAGGAAAGAGATAAATGAACAGAAAGGGATTTACAAATATACGTGGAGGTTGGTGGGGGGAACTAACAGTACGGGAACACACCAATTACCACTACTTACTGCATTATAAACACAAAGTATGACTAAGAACTGCAAAATCTATGTGTACTTCCGATACCTAAGCAGTGTATGCACAGCTTCAATGATCCCCTAGCAAACATTCCCTACAAGGAACTAACAGCACGGCAATGCATCAATCACCAGATACGTACACTAACATGGGTAGAAAGCAACCTAGAGATATCAGAGCCAGGTATATGTGTCGTGTAGAGAATTTAACCGCACAGCTACAATGGCTCCCTAACAGACATTCCCTACAAGGAACTAACAGTACGGCAGCGCATCAATCACCAGATACGGACCAGCAACTTAACACACAACTGATGGAACTGCTACCACATCTATTCTATGTATCCTTTAAACTATTAAATACAGAAAGTGCTCAGACAAGCAATGCTAAAAGCACCTGATCACCAAATGCTGAAGTGAATCAACGAGCCGTGACACAGGTTAGCGTTAAGCATATATATAATGAAAGGCAGCATAAAAAATAGAAGCAGCAGAACAGAACCAGGCATACAGATTATATTTATAAGCAGAAGCACGGTTACAATGGGCACAGTGGTTCCCTAACAGACATTCCCCTTCCACCCTTTACAATGAATTCATGGTGGGTTTTTATAGCCCGAGTCCCTCCCGTTACATTAATGGGCACAAGGTCCCAGCCAAACATAAGCTGACAAAAGCGGCGAAGGAGCTGCAAATGCTCACCTTTTGTCGGACCGGACTGTACCCGCAGCATGGTCTTCCTGGAAGCTGGACAGCTACGTGGCGGTGTGTTGGGCAGAACTTCTCTCTGGCAGTGATGCGGGTAGCTGGAGCAGGTAGAACCTCAGATCAGCTTTAAATGAGGTCACTGGCACAGGTAATGCAGCCCATGCTCGTCCTTTTGCTCGGCACGTCTTGGCTCAAATCCCGAAGCTGGACACTTGTCAGATGATGGATGATGTCGTGTGACACGTGTCCGCCTTGGAAGGCAGTTCGTCCAACTTCGCTTGGGATCAGAGCGTCTCGGGTTGCGCGGGCAGAAAACAGTGCAGTCGGGAAGGCCTTCATGCCTTGGTCAAATTCTTGGGTTTGTTTCCCTACTGCGCACCTGTCAAGGGCGCATTCCGACTTCGCGGGCGAAGTCGGACTGCGCATAGGTGAGAACTGGTGTCTGCCGCCGTATGGACTTGCTTCAGCACTTATCACTTTTCTTGTCAGCCTGCCAGTCAAGGTGCGCCCAGAAGAGGGGCGAAGTGCGCACTTCGCACCAAAACTGGGCGAAGTGCGAACTTCGCACCCAGACTGGGCGAAGTGCGAACTTCGCACCAACACTTAGCCATTTTTCAGGTAACTTGCTGGAAAGTTTGAAAATCAACTGGGGGACTCCGAGAAAGGGGGGAAGAAAGAGACTGTGGGAAAGAAAGGGGAAGGGAGAGCAGAAGAAAGGAAAATAGAGGAAGAGGAAAAAAGAAGAGCAGCACTGTTACAAACTTGAAAACATTGCACCCCGTGCAAAATGTGACAACATTTCTGGCGGCTCGCGGGGTGTCGAGCTCGCCTCGGCGCAAAGAATCCATGCCTTCATCCTTTGGGTGCAGAGGAACTTGCCTCCCCTGCCTTTTGCTGCTCTAGCTGTTCTCCTTGCGGCAACTGTTCTTCAGATTCATCTTTGTCAGTTGCCCCCTCAGAATCACCTTCCGAAGGCTCTCCAGCTTTTGCTTCTGCCTCGCAGATGCGAGTGTATGCCGCCTGGGCTTGGCGCCAGGCTTCCGCTTCGAACGGCCGGCGGTCAGCAACTTCTTCTAATGCTGCGTGGAAAGCAGCGACCGCGTGCAGGTCGATGGTGAGGTATCTTTTTTCTAGCTCCTGGAAGTAGGAGCTGATCTTGCAATATGTGGACACCATCTGAGTGACCTGACTTTCCTGAATTGGCTCAACCCAGCTATCAATTTCAGCTGTATCTGCTTCAAAGGACTGCCAATTCCTTTTCACCCGATCTAGGGTGAGAAGCTCGCCATTCTCAACAAAACCTGGGCACCCTAGTTCGGAAAGAGCGCGAAAGGGGGCCATACAGATGTCTCTTTCATGTTCGAATGCATCTAGCATTCGTCTGGCCACTCTCACCTCTTCTAATTTTTTGAAATATTTATGCAAGGTTACCCTTGCATCTGCCCATTCTGCAGCGAATGAGGACACGGGAGAAAATTGGAGGCCGTCGCGCTCGCGCTCCTGAAGATTTATCGCCAGGTCCAGCCATTGCTTCGCCTGACGTTCGGCCTCCTCTACCACAGGCTTTCCCTGGGCAGAAACTTCTTGAATTCTGGATGCGAAATCCAGAACTGCCATCGCCTTATAGGTGTGGGGCTTGCATTCCCGCAGCAAACCAGCCCGCATCTCCTTAACTTTCTTCTTTGAAAAGACCGTCGCTTGAGATGTTCTCTCTCGCGAGTTGCGATCGCGCTCGTTTCAAAGACTCTTGGAGCCGAGAAATCTGCCCCAAGGCTGCTTGCTTTTCAGTTGCGACCTGTTGCCGGGAAGCGGCCAGCTGGGCTTTGAGTTCATCTATTTCTTGCCGCGCCGCTTCCAGCTGCTCAGTGGACCTGGATAGGTCCTCTTCAAGCTGTCTTGTCTTGTCTTGCAACCCGAAAAGTTCTTCCTGCTCCTCCAGACTTTTGACAAAGAGATTATCAGCTTTGCGCATGATCGACTGAATCTCGTATTGCTTGTTGATGTCGTCAAAGCTCTTCTCCTTTGTCTGGAGCTCGTAGTCCGCCCTGGTCATTTCCCGGAGAGGCTTCTTCACTTTTGGGATTATCTTCTCCGTTGTAAGCACTCTCCTCTCGAAATTGTACTTGGCGCGCTTTACCGGGGCGGCTATCTCTTCAAGTCTCCTCCGTTTCAGGTTCTGGAGGAAAGAGACGGAATATTCTACAGCTCTCGTTGCCAAGGGCAAGTCGTCTGTATTCTGGAGGTCGTCCATGAAATCTGGTTCCCCCAGCCTAGGGTTCTGCTGAGACGTCTCTCCTGCGGGAATGGGATCAGGAGGAACCGGATGGACACTGGAAGGATCGGCCGCTTCTGGGGGCGACCGGGAAATGGAGATGGGGGCGGCTGATACTGCAAGGGTTTGAAGCGGCTGAGATGGTGGATGTGACGGTGAAGGGACGGCTTCAGCACTAACTTCAGGCGAAGGGTTTGGAGTTGTGCTCAGAGATAGGGAAACGTTGGGGTTCTGAGCAAACTGATCAAAAGAATGGGGGCCGCTAGAAGGGCGTGGAGACGGGGAGGATGACGCGGCCATGGCTTGCTCGGACTGAGCGGGAGACGGAGTGGGGGTAGGACTGGATGAGACCAAAGAGACAGGGGCAGCAAACGTACCTGCGGGCTCCGCCTGAGCCGATGCCGGGTGGATGTCTGCGCTTCTGGTTTCGGTGGCCGGCTTGGGACTGCCTAGAGGGACTGCCTCTAGAACGGCTGAACGCGGCTGCGGCTCTGCGACTGGCTGCTGCACGATCGAGCTAGGTCGCCTGATTTTCTCAACTCTCTTCCTCCTCTTCTCTTCTGAAATAATGGTTGGATCGGGGGAAGGAGATGAAGCAGGTGCAGCAGGCGCTGATGCTCCCACGGTAAACTTGTACCGGGGTTTGACTTGCAGAAGGTCTGCCGCAACCGGTCTGCTCTCTGGCGGCGCTGGCGCCTTTTGTGCCTGAGGGATCACCTCGGGCGTTGCCTTGACTAACTTCTTCGCCTTCTCAGGCGCCGCCTTGGAAGCCACGGGCTGCATTGGATCGACCTGGACGTCTGATGGGCCCACGCTGGCAGTTGCCGAAGTGTACAACTGTTGGGAGGAAGACCCTCCTTTATAATCTTCAAAGGGGCCTCGGGGAACGTAACCTTGATATGCGAACGGCCGCCAGTGTCATAATGTTGGTCATAGAGAACCGAAAAGTCGTCATCTACGGCCAGATTTCTCCTTGTGGATTTGTCGTGCTACGTGCGGCATCTCATCTTCCAAGATTCGAGAATCTTTTCTTTAGACCAGTTAAGGCCTGCTATCTTGGATAGGAATTTTTTGAACCCTGGAGATGAGAACTGGTGGTCCGGGTTTCGCTTGGGGTCATATGTCACCTCCTCGCAGTAAAAATCCTGCCAGGGAGGAGAAGCTTCCATCAATTCAATTTCCCAGTCAAGGTCCACATGGACCACATCGCACTTATCTTCGGTTATATCTGCCCGGGGGCAGAGATGTGTGAACTTTCCCCTTATCCCATACGGGTCGTACTTCCAGCGCTGCGGCAACAGAACCAGTCAATCGGGGAAAGCTCTTGCTCTAGGTAGACATGCTGTCCTACCTCAAAAATCTCAACGTTTGCCCAGGAAAGAGGATATTGAAAAATCTGTCCTCTCTTCTTTCCTAGGCCGAACTCCTCTTCGACATAGTCCATCTGCCGGGCAACCTCCATCCCGAACAGATGTTCCGAGCACCAATAGGGCAGCAAATGGGGTTTGCCCTTGAATCCGTAGATTCTGACCACAATTCCCTGCGTCAGTCTGAAAACGTCCCCGAGCTTTTGATTTAGCAGAGCGCTCGTCATTTCCCTCGGGGGGCGGGAAATTTCGCTTTCGCTGAAGACTGACATGACGAATCCCAGAAAGTTGAAGTTGAACTTGTAGTAGGACCCTTTCCGGTATAAGTCATCCGTCCAGTTATAGACGGGTAGTGGCTCTCCCCTCTCGTTGACCTTCTTCAGGTTCGGGCTAGGCATCCGGGAGTGCAAATGGTACAAACAAAGCCAGGCTAGAACAGAACTAAAACGGAAATCGGTGGACTGCTTCTTCTGGATCTTGACTAGGCTGGAGTGGATGGCGTATGCCAGCCAGTCTGCCCAGTCGAAAAAGATGGGGCGCTTTCCACTTCTCTGTGCTGCCGGTTCGTATGATTCTCCACACAGGAGACATTCGCGCGACGCTAGTCGGTACGGCTGTACTCACTCATCGTAGTCGCACCGAGAATTGATGCCAAAATGGTGTACAAGTACTTGCTCTGAAATCCTGCCAAGGGCATGGGGCCGGTTGGCCATCGTCCACCGCAAGCGGGGCGTTCAGCTTTGAATTGAGGAAATCCCTCATCCTTTTTGTTTGCGTGAAACGTCCCGCCTGCTCGCCCAAATTTATCTTTCTGAGAATGGTGCTGGAGTCATACTCCAACCCTGGGGCGAAAGTTGGCTGGACAGTCTCTCTCGCACGAGCGTGAACAAGGGTTTGCCGCTGGAGCTGCAAATTTGCCGGGTAACTGGTCTGTAGTGTCTGACAATTAGGTCTACCAGTTCCGGGCATTGGTGGACAGGAGGGCACAAGAATCTGAAAAGATTGGATTTGTACGCCGCTCCGAAATGATGAGAGGGCGAAACCTTGTCGGCCCAACTCTCCACATTTGTCCGCAGCTTCGACAAGCTCATAGAAAACGAGCCGTCCTTGTATCCCGCCAAGTAATTTAACGGAGGTGGTGGGGCTTGCCCACGCTGTACTTTTTTAGGCCGGGATTTTGACTTTCGCTCCGGCGGTGTTTCACTTCTGAAAACGCCCGGCCGCGGTAAATCCTTTGGTTCGCCACTTTCGCTGGACTGCGCTGACATTGGCATCTTTCCTCTGTCCATCTCTCCGAATCAGCAATAATTACAAGTTCAGGGCGTCTGCAGCAGATTTCGCTGTCACGAGAATAATTTGCACCGTCCGAGGAATAATCTGTGCGACCTGGAATGTTTGAATGCATCTGACCCCCTTTTCTAGATAAAGACAGCGCCATTAATGCCGCGCAGGAGGGGGTAGGTCGGCTGAGTTAAGGTTCTTGGGTGGCTGCGCAGGAGAATGTTTGGAAAAAGGTGCCCCGGCAGACGTGCCATGTTCTTTTGCTTGCACTTTTCGTTGAGGAACGTGCAATCATTAATTTTGTCTTGGACGCTGCGCCATGGCTGACGTCACTGCCGCAATCCGGGCACACTGCTCAAGAAAGAACCCTTGGTGCGGAAACCCACCTTGAAACGGTTGCAACGCGCCTTGGGCCCAGCTTAGAACCTTTTGAATATTTTATTCATTTTTTAAACTTTTGCCCAAACTGGCCCAGAAAACGAGGCGCAGTCGGACCTCGCCCAAAGTTGGCGCGGTCCGACTTCGCCCGAATTTCGGGCGAAGTTCGAACTTCGCGCGAAGTGCGCGTTGAACTGTTCTGTTTTTCATTTCTTTTTTTTTTCTTGCCGCGCCCAAGGATTGAGCGCAGTCTGGGTCCTTTGCAACCTTAGCATCCTACTGCTCCTTTGAACTGTTCGAACTGCGCAACGTGAGCATTGAAGCGAGTTCGGACTTCGCCCGAAGTTCGGGCGAAGTGCGAACTTCGCGCGAAGTTTGCACTTCGCGCGGAGGTCGTGCGCAGTTCGAACTTCGCACGCAAGCCGGCCGAAGTCGGGCTTCGCATGCGAAGTCGGACTTCGCCCAAGGTTGGGCGCAGTCCGTTCTTCTTTTGCTTTGCAGTCTTCTTTCCTTGTACAAGCTTCGCACTAGGCTGGCGCGCAGCCCGACTTCGCTGCGAAGTCGGGCTTCGGCCAACACTTAGACAATTTTTTGCCCTTTTTCCCTGCTTTCTTCTTTCTTTGCACAGCCGAACTTCGCCTCTCCTGAGGGGCGACGACAGGCTTCGCTGCGAAGTCTGTCTTTTTCTCCCATGCCGTATTTTAAGCTCAAAAAATGAAAAAAAACAATTAAAAGCTGAAAACTGGAAACTGTACAAACTGGGGAATGAAAATGCATAAGGGAAATTTTTACAAAGAAGGGCCACTCGGGCACCTTCAGCAGCGGTAAAGTTTTAAGTGGAACCCGTTAACAGGGATAGGCAGGAGCTGACCCTCCATATCCCGAAGTACATATGCATTGAACTGGTTCACCCGGGCAATCTGATAAGGGCCCTCCCAGAGGGCATCGAACTTCCCGTGATTACCCGGCTTTGCCTTATATGAGTCCCACTTCAGCACCAGGTCCCCGATTTCGAAAACTCGGGCAGTGGTGCCTTTGGCAAACCAGCCTTGGGTGGCAGCAATGTGATCAGTAAAGGCCTGGTATGCAGTTTCTCTGTCTTCTTCCAACTGCAGGAGTTGGCATAGTCTGTCATCCACCGGGTCTCCGCTGCTCCTGTCTTCGTCCAACATCCATAGGGCAGGGATCTCGATGTGTGATGGCATGACAACCTCTTTGCCATAGACGAGCGCATAGGGGGACGTTCTGATGGATTTCTTGAACGCAACTCTGTCCGCCCATAGCGCCCGGTTCAGGAGTAAATGCCAAGTCCGCTTGTTTCTTTCAATGGTCCTCCGGATGATCTTCAGGAGGTTCTTGTTAGTAGACTCGGCAAGGCCATTCCCCTGCGGGTAGTAATTGGAAGACATCTTGTGATAGATGCCAAGTCTGCCGGTGTACTCCGTGAGTACAGCGCCTACAAATCCCGGACCGTTGTCCGTCACAATTGACTCTGGAACCCCGAAGCGGGTAATCAGGCTCTCAATGAACCTGATGACCGTTTCTTGGTCTGCGTTCTTGGTCGGGATTGCCTCTGCCCACCGTGTAAAATAGTCAGTAGCTGTAAGAATAAACTTGTGTCCGGCAGAGGAGTTAGGAGAAATCACCCCAATGAAGTCTAGACCCCATTGCTGGAACGGAGTCTCGGCCTGAATCGGTTGAAGGGGCAGGGGTGCTTTTCTGTTTCGGCCAGCAAACCTCTGGCATTGATCACACTTAGAGCAGACCGCATGAGCGTCTGCAAACAGAGTGGGCCAATAGTACCCAGCTCTTATTATTTTTAAGGCCGTTGGCCTTGAAGAATGGTGACCCCCAGGCATCCCGGAATGAAATTCTCCGAGGACCCTAGGCTGGTCAGATTTCATGACGCACCGCAACAGGATGCCGTCGATATTTTTGAAGTAAAGCCCCTCGGGGCGAAGAGTGTACTTAAGTGCACCTAGCCGAAATCTCCTTCGTTGTGAGGCGTTCAGGTGATCGGGACATCTTCCGGTGCAGAAGTATCTCACCAGTTCATCTGTCCAATCACTCCCCTCCAATAAGGAGTCGGCTAGGTAGACGCGTGTCGCCGTGTCCTCCCACTTACAAGCGGAGATGCCGGCTACGCCGCTTCGGGCCAATTCCCGACACAAGGCTCGGCCTCTGATAAGCTTGGTGGGCCGCACTTCAATGTCGAACTCCTGGATTTTTGCAATCCATCCCGCTCTCTTGTGACCCGGTTCTCCTTGTAAGATGAAGCTTCGAACGTCCGGGTGAATCACAAAGACAGTAGTTTTGCTCTGGGAGACAAAGTGCCTGAACTTTCGAAGGGACTTCATAACAGCATGAACCTGACGCTCTATAAAATTGTACTTTTCTTCATGCGGCAGAATCACTTGGCTCAGGAACGCTATGGGGCGCTCCTCACCATCGCTTCCCTTCTGAGTTAGGACTGCAGCGTAGCTTTCGGGTTCCCCCACTGCATACAGGATGAAGTCCTTGGAGTAGTCCGGGTTAGTCAACACCGGAGCTTGTGCAATTCGGGCCTTGATCTCCTCGAAGGCTTGCTCTCTCTCATCAGTCCATTCGTAACGTGTATCCTTTTTCAGCAGTTCGGCCATAGGCTTGATCACCTGTGCGAAGTCCGGAATGAACTTCCGCACGAAGTTAATCTGGCCGAAGAAGGACTGCAGCCCTTTTTTGTCGATGGGGGCTGGCAAGCGAACGAGGGCTTCGGCTCTGTCAGGGTCAATGGCGAGGCCTTCCTCGGAGATGACATGTCCCAGCAGCTTTCCTTCCTTTACCGCGAAGACAGACTTCTTCGGGTTTATAGAAATGCCGAATTCTCGACAACTCTCAAATATTTGCCGTAGGTGCGAAACATGGTCTCCTCGTTGGTGAGAGAAAACAGTCATGTCATCAAGGTAGATGACGATAATCTTATTGAGCAGCTCTCGGAAGGCCAGGTCCATGGCCCTTTGGAATGTGGCACCAGCATTAGATAAGCCAAACGGCATGCGCTGATAGGCGAACGTCCCCCACTTGGTGGTAAACGCCGTCTTATGCTGGTCCTCGTCTTTGACCCAAATCTGGTTGTAGCCGGAAAATCCATCTAAAAGTGAAAATCTCTGGGCTCCAGCAACGATATGTAGGATCTGGTCGATTTGGGGAAGCGGATAGTGGTCCCGGAGGGAAGCCTGATTTAGGTTTCCGAAGTCGACACGCAGACGAATGTCGCCATTCTTTTTCCTCACGGGCACCAAATTCGCGACCCAGGATGAATGTTTGATGGGGTAGATGATCTTGGCCTCCAGCATCTTCAAGAGCTCGGTCTTCATCATGGCCTCAATCTTCGGATTCACGGCCCTCTGCTTCTGTCGGAATGGCTTGGCGCCATCCTCTAGCTCAATGGTATGCTGGATGACAGTTCTGTCATACCCCCTCAAATCCTCGTAGCACCAGGCCACGATGTCGGGGAACTCCTGGCACAGTGATCTGATCTGCCCAAGTTCCTCCGACGTGCAGTCTGTTCCGACCTTGATAGTTTTACCAGGTTCAAGTTCCAGGTCAGCATACTGCCTCGGGTCTACTTTGATCCTGTGGGATATTGCTCTGTCATTCTGATCAAAGAGACTTTCTAATGTAATCAGTCCTTTTGGGACGTGATTATTCCGTAACTGTATCAACCCCTCATATTGCTCGTCATCAGGGTCTCTACCTTCGATTACACACACTTCGTTAACCAGGAATGTGACGATCTCCTCGTCACAACTGAACACCTGCCAGTGGGTGTCCTTATCAGGCACAGAAGGCCTGTAAATAGTACGAACCGGCTTCGGTTTCTGGACAACGTCTTCAGCCGGAACGTACCTGGCTCCAACAGACGCCAGAATATCAGCGTGCTTGTTTTTCTCACGCGATATTGCCTTAACGTTCAACGAGTCGAATGACTCCATCAGGTCCCACACCCGGTTGCGGTACGCTCTAAGATAGTGCTGTTTGGATGCGCACTTCTCCGTAACTTGGTGACACACCAGCTCTGAATCTCCAAAAATCTGCAGGTGTTTGATTCCGAGCCTCTCCGCCTTTCGCAAACCCAGGCATAGGGCTTCGTATTCCGCCGAGTTGTTAGTGCAGCTCCAGGCCAACCTGTAGGTATAGTCCTTCTGGATTCCGGTTGGAGAAACCAGGAGTACCCCTGCACCGGCGCCATTCTTGCATCGCGCGCCGTCAAAGAAAAGCTTCCACAGCTCTTCGGGTGCAGGTCCTACCTCTTTCGCAGCTGACATGTCAAGCCTCTCGGGCTGTACAATGGAGTAACAGCCCTGCTCTGTCCCGATTACGGCATTGAAGTCCCGCAACGAGAACTCATCTTCGAGCTGTAGCACTTCGAAGGCTTGCTCAGTCAACTCCACTGTCACCAGCTCTTCCTCTGACAACTGGACCATGCAGTCCATCTCTCCTCCGGGTATCTTGTCTACTAGGAAGGGGGAAGGCTTCTCATTAAAAATTTTCAGTCTCCTTCCTTTGAAGGGCACTTCCATGTGTGAGTAGTCTAGAGACAGGTACCCGCCCAACTTCGCAGTGAACTCCCGAGAGAGACACATGCCGAAGTAAGGTTCCAGGTCAACAATCACGACCTCTTGGATGACTACGATGTCGAGAGCTTTGTGCAGTCGGATAGGGATGTCCTTTATGACACCAACTGTCTTAACAGGGGTGCCGTCTAATTGCAGCACGCCTTGGCTGCTCCGTGTGTATTCCATCCCGATCTCATCGCAGACGGCCTTCGGCATCACAGTCGAGGAAGCACCAGAATCCACCATGCAGTTGTGAACTATGTGCCCTTGCATCCGTAAAGACAGATAAAAGGGTGGCGGTCTGTTCTTCCCAGTGGCGGAGACTGTCAAAGGTTGAACCAGGACAGCGGGTCGTATCTGCTTGCCGCTCTTCATGTTCTTCAGGGATTCTTGCAGCAGATCAACCTGGCCTGGGAGCAGGAGAGCATCATACATGCTGATTCTAGCAGGCGTTCTTTTCAACTCGTCTACAATGCTGTAGCCCGAGGTACTAGCTCCCTCTGCTTGTTTTGCCGGCTCATACTTTGTCCGGTACTGCTGGGTGGCCTCAACTCGTTGTCTCTTGGTCAGAGACGGGTACTTCAGCTTCTCCTGGGCTTGTTCTTTGGTTTCAGCTGGAGGCTGAGGTACGGGAGCTTTAGCCGGAGTTGGGGCCTTTGCTGGAGGTTTGGCTGGAACAGCGGCGGCCTTTGCCGGAGAAGGCTTGGCCGGAGCTTTATCTTTGGATGCCTTCTCCTGGGCTGTGTAAGGCCACGACCGCTTGTACGGTGGCAGCCCACCGGGCTGCGGTTTTTCTCTTCTTGCGTAGACTTGCAAAGGCTTGGCCGCATCTGCGGCTTTCTTTTCTTCCTTGGCGGGCGGCACTAGATTTTCTTCTGGGAGGGCAAAGTTGGCTTCGCCGTCCAAGATCATATACAGTTCATCATCCTCTATGGCGCTGCCGGCCAAGGTCTGGATGTAGTGCTGGTGCAAAGTACAGTCTTCCTCCGAATGCGGGTCGTTGCACGTAGTGCACCAGTTAACCTGGTCGGGAGGACCAGGCGGGTCTTCTATAGCAGCATTTCTCGGAGGCGGACGCCTCTACGGCTGGTGTTCCGGGGCTTTGTCTTTCGTCAGCGCGGGTGGCGCATATGGTCTCCTAGGAGCGAGGTCCATCTGGGCCTGCTTCTTCTTCATAGCGGTCATGTCATTGGACATGGCATGGTATCCTGAGGCCAAAGCCCGCACTTCCTGTAGAATCGTGTTCTGAATGCTGCTGTCAGGTGGCGGCAATTGTGCCGGTGGAGGCAATGCGGCCAATGGAGGAGGATTAGAATAAGGTGCGTACTGCGGGGGAGCAGGAAGTGCTGGGAAGTGAGGAGCAGGAGGCGGCGGGTGAGGGTAATGCATTTGAGGCGGGCCGTAAGGAGTTACGACCGGCGCTGGATTCCACTGCTGCTGGGGTTGCTGTCCAGATGTGGACGGCGCACCGCCAGAAGCAGAAGGATACTGGGATCAGGGGAAGTCGGGATGAATGGGTTCCTGCACCCTGGACGGAAGTCTGCCGATGGAGATAATGTCAGCTTCAGCTTGCTGGGCAGCCTCGTACAGCGCAGGAAACTCGTCAATTCTGGCGATCTTCAGCAGCAGGCATATGTCTGAGTTGAAGGATCTCAGATAGTAGTGAGCAGCCATGCCGGCTGAAGGCCGAAGTTCGCGAGGTACCCGTTTCCAGGATCTCGCAAACCTGATGTTAAAATCAGACACCTCCTCTTGAGGATGTCTCTGGATAGCTTGGAACTGATGCAGTAGAGAAGTAGGGTCAGCAGACTCGTTGCATCCCTTCACGAGCCTTCTGGCAAGCTGGGGCCACCCTGTGATGGATCCCTCTGGCAGCGATCTCCACCAGTAGAGAAGCTTTCCCCTCAGGGAAAGGGCCAGCAGACGGGTCTTCACACTCTCATCGGTAATAGTATGCAATGCGGCCAGGGCAAGGATGTCCTGGATGTGCTCGTACGCCGTCTTACCGTAGCCGTCGTATG
The DNA here is from genome assembly GCA_028583015.1 of Wollemia nobilis. NCBI lineage: Eukaryota > Viridiplantae > Streptophyta > Pinopsida > Araucariales > Araucariaceae > Wollemia > Wollemia nobilis. Next base: position 4,631,152 of record JAQPPZ010017086.1, read on the forward strand.
TGGGAATAGACTTTAAAGCAGCAGGGGGCACAGCTTGTTGTCCGACCAGGGCCAAGGGCCCCGTAGAGTCCACCGCCGGGAAGAGATCATCGTCATTCGGCTGTTGGGCAGCCATTTCTTCTTCTTCTTCTCCGCCGTCGGTTGTGTACTCAGTGTCGGTACTTTCCGAGGATGCAGGATCTTCTTCTTCCTCGGCCTCTTCTATTTCGTACTCAGCTCCGCCGATTTCAGCTTCGGCTTCTTCTTGGATCTCAGCCTCGGCTTCGTCGACACGAGCTCGCGGGTCAGCCAGCCTGGGAATCTCGCCTCGAGCGTTGATGTCCAGTTCGTAGAACTCAGGCGGGCTTCTCGGATCCCTTGCTTGCCACCTTCTTGTGTGCATGAAGGTGCTGGGACCGGTCTTTCGGACTCAGAGGATTTGTTCGTGCAGAGTCGCCAGGTGTTCAGATTTGGAACAGCAATGAAGCGAACACCGGTGCTTCAATTCTGTCGGGGGTGAGAAACTTCCTTGTCTCACCAGGTGCTCAGAAACCACTGTCAGCGCCAGGTGGAGACTGATCAGAAAATCTCTCTTCAAATGTGGGACCCGTGTCCCACCGGGCGTGCCAGAGAAACTGTTGGTTACGAATCTGCCATGAGGAAAGGATTTTGGGTTAATGCGCCCAGATTCGCCCACCAAAGCATGAAAGGCCGGAAGGAAGAGATGCCTTCCGAGCCAATCTCCGGAGAAGGCCGGCTCCTTTTGGGGGGGTTTATGTTCAAGCTAAAAGTACAGGAAAGAGATAAATGAACAGAAAGGGATTTACAAATATACGTGGAGGTTGGTGGGGGGAACTAACAGTACGGGAACACACCAATTACCACTACTTACTGCATTATAAACACAAAGTATGACTAAGAACTGCAAAATCTATGTGTACTTCCGATACCTAAGCAGTGTATGCACAGCTTCAATGATCCCCTAGCAAACATTCCCTACAAGGAACTAACAGCACGGCAATGCATCAATCACCAGATACATACACTAACATGGGTAGAAAGCAACCTAGAGATATCAGAGCCAGGTATGTGTGTCGTGTAGAGAATTTAACCGCACAGCTACAATGGCTCCCTAACAGACATTCCCTACAAGGAACTAACAGTACGGCAGCGCATCAATCACCAGATACGGACCAGCAACTTAACACACAACTGATGGAACTGCTACTACATCTATTTTATGTATCCTTTAAACTATTAAATACAGAAAGTGCTCAGACAAGCAATGCTAAAAGCACCTGATCACCAAATGCTGAAGTGAATCAACGAGCCGTGACACAGGTTAGCGTTAAGCATATATATAATGAAAGGCAACATAAAAAATAGAAGCAGCAGAACAGAACCAGGCATACAGATTATATTTATAAGCAGAAGCACGGTTACAATGGGCACAATGGTTCCCTAATAGACATTCCCCTTCCACCCTTTACAATGAATTCATGGTGGGTTTTTATAGCCCGAGTCCCTCCCGTTACATTAATGGGCACAAGGTCCCAATCAAACATAAGCTGACAAAAGCGGCGAAAGAGCTGCAAATGCTGACCTTTTGTCGGACCGGACTGTACCCGCAGCATGGTCTTCCTGGAAGCTGGACAGCTACGTGGCGGTGTGTTGGGCAGAACTTCTTCTCGGCAGGTATGCGGGTAGCTGGAGCAGGTAGAACCTCAGATCAGCTTTAAATGAGGTCACTGGCACAGGTAATGCAGCCCATGCTCGTCCTTTTGCTCGGCACGTCTTGGCTCAAATCCCGAAGCTGGACACTTGTCAGATGATGGATGATGTCGTGTGACACGTGTCTGCCTTGGAAGGCAGTCTGTCCAACTTCGCTTGGGATCAGAGCATCTCGGGTTGCGCGGGCAGAAAACAGTGCAGTCGGGAAGGCCTTCATGCCTTGGTCAAATTCTGGGTTTGTTTCCCTACTGCGCACCTGTCAAGGGTGCATTCCGACTTCGCTGGCGAAGTCGGACTGCGCACAGGTGAGAACTGGTGTCTGCCGCCGTATGGACTTGCTTCAGCACTTATCACTTTTCTTGTCAGCCTGCCAGCCTGCCAGTCAAGGTGCGCCCAGAAGAGGGGCGAAGTGCGCACTTCGCACCAAAACTGGGCGAAGTGCGAACTTCGCACCCAAACTGGGCGAAGTGCGAACTTCGCACCAACACTTAGCCATTTTTCAGGTAACTTGCTGGAAAGTTTGAAAATCAACTTGGGGACTCCGAGAAAGGGGGGAAGAAAGAGACTGTGGGAAAGAAAGGGGAAGGGAGAGCAGAAGAAAGGAAAATAGAGGAAGAGGAAAAAGGAAGAGCAGCACCGTTACAAACTTGAAAACATTGCACCCCGTGCAAAATGTGACAACAGATTACTTGGTGAATGAAGGGTAGAAATTCAGTAGCAACTTGATGTACTCCTTCATGTTGATATTTGAATAATTTTTCCATGTTCTAATTTGTTTGAATTTGCAAGAAATGCCAATATTTTACAAGTTGTGCAGCGAGTTGGAAAATGTAGTAATTTACCATGTAAATTCCAGCAAGCTACCAATGAATGGCAAGGCATAGAATTCAGACATGGAGAGGAATGAAGGCTATTGCAATCTGATCCTGAGGGCTAATCCACCTGAGAAATGCAGCTAAAGTCACTTGAAGAGCACACAGTTGTTCATTCCGAAGATCTTCAGAATGAGCAGACATCTTCGGAATGAGAAATACAGTCTCTTCGGAATGAGCGGACATCTTCGGAATGAGAAATACAGTCTCTACGGAATGAGCCAGTTAGCTCCAGATTGAGAACAAAAAGTGCTTTTTGACTATTTTTTGACGGTGGAAAAAGGGAAAGAAGGTTGAGAAGGTTAAGGGAAAATATCCCCCAGCTATCTTTGTCGTCCTTGCCGTCCAAAGCCACCATTCATGGAAAAGATCACTTTTGATCCTCTTCTAGGATAAATCTAGAAATAACTGCAGCATAATAGAAAGTTGTTTGCAAGATAGAAATGACATATTCTAAAGTGGAGAAAGATGTGTGAGATATTTCTAGACTCCTCCCACGTACTCCCACCACTAAAGATGCTTTCTAAGGGCCAATGACTACTACTGCAACACAAACTGTCAAGATTTACATTTATTTCAGATCCAGAATTATTGGCAAATCACTGTAAAGTAACACATAGGTTGATTTAAGCATGGGATATGTTGTAAATATTTATATAAATAACACGACTCCATCCTTGGTTGAGCCAGTTAGGAATTAGAATAGAGGAGAGTTTTCAATAGCAAGCAATTAGGATCTGTACGGTAATTTTCTGTAATGAGTTTTTCAGCATGTTTTGTCATCAATAAAAGTGCAGTTATTTTATCATTTTTTGTTCTGAGTGTTAATTAGTTAAGGAGTGCTTTTCACCTCCTTCTAGATCAGGAAGTATGGGCCCACTTTTGGATCTAGAAGGAGGGATTTTATGGCAGGTTTTAATCTGTAATTTTGCTTCAATAGAATTAATAGATTGTTTGACAGATTTCATTTTCTTGTTTTTATTTTGTATTATGTGATTGATGTTTTCTATTATGTTTGTGTACAACATTTATGTGTGTGTCACTCGACAAATTAGATTAAACATTTATTTCTTGTTTCCTTTGCTTTCCATGTTATGTTATTTTTATGTTTCAATGACTTTCAATTTCAAGCAGATTTCATTTTCTTTGTCAATTCCTATAGCGAGCTTGACGACCTTTTGTGGTAGGGCATTGACAGGTGTTTCATTTCCAAGTATCACTTCCATTCTGCAAGAGTAAACTAGGTTTCAATTTTGCAAGTGTAATTTAGGATTTCATTTCAGCAACATTTCAATTTAGCAATTTCAATTCTGCAAAAGTAGATTATATTTTAATTCAGCCATTTCCAATTCTTGCAATTGTAGTTAATTGTTAAATTTTGCAATTTATATTTAGTTTTCAATTCCTATAATTTATTTCAGTTTCCATTTTGCAGACTAGGTTTAGTGTGACACCAAAAGGCTAAACCAAAATCTGCTTCAAATCTTGGTTTAGCCTTTTGAAGCAGATTTGAAGCAGATTTTGGTTTAGCCTTTTTATTTCAAGCATTTCACCAATAAATGCTTGAAATCTGAATGCCTGAATTGTACTCTGCCCTAGCCTTCTATCGTAGACAGCCTTGGACACCACCCCGGATTGATAAGATCTTTGAGATTTAATGATGTGCTTAACGACAACGCATCAGAAACGCCTCTCGCCGCACGCAACAAAGAGGCCGCGCTCCATAGAACGAGTTCCTCTGCGACACCAATAATCCCTCCATCGAGCGCTCCTGAAAATCCTGTTGCGGAGCATTTGGAAATGCATAAAGGAGAGATGGCAGTGATTGACTTAGAGGCTGAAGTGTCCGACTAACCCAAAGAGAGAGAAGATCCACACACGCAGCGTTCCACTTCCTCGGCTCCCTTGATCACGGAGCCCGAAGGTACGCATTCACTCTTTTCCCTTTCTTCTTCCCTCTTTTTGGCAGTCGTTTCCTCAACGGCTAAAACCGTACTCGCCGCTCCTGTTTCCTCTGGCCTCTCCATCCCTTATATTTCTCTTCCGCTGCCCCACTCCGCGGTTTCTGGAATTTCGGTTTCCCTAGCCCTCTCATCGCCCTCAGCAGCATTCGCATCTTATGCAACTCGCCTTAATGCTTTCGTGGTCTCTGCACCTGCCAGCCTCCCTTTCTCTGTTTCGGAAGACCCTATCATTGACTTTTCTGCCGTCGTAGAGATAAATCCATTTTTCCTTTCACTGCCCTTTGCCTTCATGGCGTTAGTTTCCTTTGATTTTTAATGCCTAAGCCCACCATCTCCTCGGTTGCTGTCTAGACCCAAACGCCCTCGAGGGTTAGCGCAGTCGCTTTCCCTCCTGTTTCCCATATGCTGTCCGAGCTTGTGCCTTAGCTTCCTCTCTTTCCTTACATGCCGATCCTTGGAGTTCAGGAGCCACTCGTGGCAGAGTTGGAGATAACGCAGCACCTTGCAGCTGCGGAGAGCATTCGCAAGGTGCGTCATAGCTCATCGCGCTGGCAGAGGGACCACAAGAAGAAAGAGACGCAGACTCTGGCGCTAGCTAAGAAGGCGTCCATTATAAATCCAGAAAGGATGGAGCTCCACACGGTAGAGAAGGTGCCCATTGTTTAGAAGCCCCTTGGAGAGATGACCGAGGCTGATTACACTAACTGCCATACTGTGGAGGACGTGACAAGGATTAATACAACGCAGAAGATGGGCAACATTCAAGTCGAAATGGGCTCCATATATTTTCTGTAATATCCCACCCAAGCTGAGATACAAAATTTTTGCCTTGTTTTGTTATTTTGGAAATTTTCAAGGTTTTCAGATTTTGTGCAATATTTTGATTTTTTGTATTTTTGCATATAAGGAGAACACACTGCTGGAAATGAAATCTACCTCTAACTTTCACACCATCACTCCAAATGCCATGAAATTTTTACACAATCTACTATTCATGTAATTACACAAACCCAAATAAGGAATTTGCAAGATTCAAAGAAATACCCAGAATATGGTGATCTGATTAATTCTGGAAAATATGTCAGCATACAGAAATCTTCATTATTTGCTCATAAATCTTCAAAGACATGCTTCTCCAGGGTGCTATTATACTTTCAAGATACCCTTTTTTCCAATGATGAAGACCCAACCAAAAACAACCCTTATATGAGGTGTTTGGCACTCGGATGAAGGGCACAATTTCTAATATGTACGGCCTGAGTGCTGATGGTGGTACGGCTGCCTTGAAAACCCTCTAAATCTGCAATGTTTTTCCTCTATCATGCTCCAAAACGGATCGGCTGGGCTAGAATTTGAAGTTCTTGGCCTTCTCTTACAAAACCCTTACACAAATAATTCACCATGAACTGAAATATGCTCCTGTTTGGTTCAGCCAAGACATGAAAAGAAGTCTGAAGTTAATGTGCAGCTGAGACCTCCAAAACCCTCTTCAATTTGTGCCCAAAAAACCCTTCAAAATTCCTCTCTTTGAAGCTCAAAGTCACTCCCTGAAGTGAGAGTGCAACTGACCAATATGAGGAGATCTTTCACTCCCGACACTGGTGTTCTTGCCGATGGATTTCGTCACCAACAAGCCAAGATATCTCCCGCAAATTACTACTGCAAGAATCCCTCTTCACAACTCCGAAAATAAGTAATGCCAAAGATGCCGAAAATGAAGTTTCATTGCTCTTTTTATAACTCTCCAAGAGGGGTCGACCTCTTTTTTCCTCTTTCCAAAGCAACATTAAAATAAAACATTTTAATTTTAATTCTCATAACTTGGCCGACCATATTAACAATTGATAAGTCACCTTTATATTTCTACTTGTTTTTTAAGTGACTAATAAACCTTATATCTCCCACATATGAAATATTATAAAGTTAAACTATATTAAATATTTAATTTAATATAATTAACTTTACACATTAAAATATCTGCCTCCTGAACCCCGGAATCCCAAACAAATTATGGAAACGGATACCCATTTCGCCGAGGTATTCAATCGTACTGTCTGTTTCCACCGATTCTGCCTCTGATCGACTTACTAAAAATAGTAAGTCCCCCTGAAACCTGCTGGAAACGGTCCTGAAAGCTGTCCACACTGAAAACTGAACGTCCAACAGTAACTCCATAACACCTGGAGGCTCCCAAACCCACGACATTGCCTACGGGAACCATTGTATAGGCAAGTCCATACCGTACCTAGTGGCTAGTTAGGAAAGGGGACATTACAGTCCTCCCTCCCCAAAATTGCTTGTCCTCAAGCAATACTTAACATAACATCAACATCATCAGAATCACCTAATCAGAACCACCTGTGATTCCAGGGTCCCAAACCAATCTCAAAACAATTATTACAGCTGCCACTTCTATATAAAAATCAACACAAAAATCTGAGTGTGAGGCCAAGATGCAAATCAACAATGTGTGGACCCAAGGTTGCCTCAAACATTCATCCAAGACTGTTCCCAAACCTGCTTCAAGCTGACCAAAGATTGTCTTCATGCTATTCCAAAACTGTGCAAAGGCTGCAATTGTGCAAAAACTGAGTGGAAATAGGCTCAAACTCTCACAGACCAGATCTGAAGTGATGCATAGCAGTTCTGATTTGTCATGTACAGCAATGGTAAATAACTGTTTAATCTCTTCAAATATGTGTAAACTCAGTTCTCCTTTATTTATAATGGCTGTACTATGCAAGAGTGTGATAAAATTAGCAAAGGTAATGAATGAATCAACACCAAAGAGAGTGAAAAGGAAATTATAATCAACAAACTCTGGCTCTCCATATGCATAAGTCAAGTACATCACCTCTTCCTTTCCCCAAGGGAAATCCAATACTCCCCAACCTTGAGAAACATTATCAACATCATAAATGTCAAGTTTTATGACCAAAACACTCCTACATACCTCACTCCATGCTTTTCTTAACTGCTGTTCCAAAATGGGACTGAAAGTGCATGTCAATGGCTGAAGCTCTACTTTTCCCACGTTTCCAACTCCAAAACAACTTGCCCCCCAATGTATCAAAACTGAAAATGCAACTTTATCTCCATTATGTGCCATCAAATCCAAGTGTAACAGCTGCTCCAACTTCCTCAAAAACTGACAATGCTCCCTCTTCATGTCTTGCAAGTGAGCATACCTGTAAACTACTAACTTATGCTCATACTCAGCTCTAAGAACAGCCTTTAACAGTATGAAAGACACCTTATTATATCTCCCAAAATGGACTAACACAGGCCTCATACAATTCTCACCCAAAACTGAAAACACGTGTGGTGTAGCAATTCCTCTTGTCACCGAAAACTCAGCGAATGTAAGTAAATCAGACCTGATGTGATGTGCAGTCGTTGGTGCCTTACCGATCAGTCTACATGAAACCCATACTGTCTCCAATTCTGTCTCACAAGTTGTTAAAGATGTAACTCTTTTTTTTGCCAAATGAGACCTCAATTTCTCCATCGTTCCTTCCTTCATAGCCTTCCCAAATGCCGCTTCTGAAATCAGCAGACAATCAGTCCTATTGGTACCAAAATTCTCCCTCACAACAGTCCCAAAATCAATCTTGAAAATCAGCGAAGTGTTTGTCCAAAACAACATTGTTTGGTCATCAAATTTCCTCCACAAAGCTGCCCAAAACTCCTTGTATACTGCCTCCTCAGTTGTCTTCACATGTGCAGCCCAAATTGCACCAAGTAATGTAACAAATTCCAACACAACCATCCAATAACTCCTATACAACAACGTCTCATCATAGGCATGTAGTGCGCCAAGTTGAGTGATACAAGGTTCCAATTGACCCAACGTCCCTGCTAAGACTGTTCTTGCAAATGCATCCTCTGAAATAAGCAAATATTGTATCTTTTGTGTATCATAAACAGTCTTCATATGTGGCACAAACCTTCTAGCAACAATGTGACATCTTTCCTCATCATTTCCTATGGCTGTGAAATGTAAAACTCTGACAAAATCAGCGATGGTGATGAACAAATCTGAAGACTGATCTATATACATGGCTGCTACTAACACATAATTGAATTTTACACCTGGATTCCATGCATTTAAGGGCTGATGCCTTCCTTCTGACAAAGTGTGCTCATTGTGAATCCCATGAACAACAATGTGTAAAAGTTGTTCAATGTCCTTAACGTCAACCGAACTCAGTTTACTACTTCTATCAAAGACTGTACTATGCAAAAAATGAATAGAACCATCAAACATTGAGGGGAAATGAGTGAGAAAGAGTTTAAATTTTGAGTCAACAATCTTTGTCTCCTCATTCATGTAATCAGTTTTATACACAAGCATCATATCATCACCAACTGTGAGTGCTTCCTTTGTTAATACAGTCCCATCAAGTGCTCCAACTATCCAAAAACATGCAGCCCATATGATTCTTAACAGCATGGAAGAATGTGGTGCAAGAGTCCCATACTTCTCATACATCACTAGTCTTATCAAACACATTGTTGCCACTAATTCATGAGTGCCAAAATATCTCAATCTGCTGCTATAAAAATCAGGATGAAGCTCATACCTTATGGGAGTAATATCATGGCTGATCCATGATCCCAATGGATGTAGAGATGACTCCAAGTGGCGGCCGTTCTCATCCAAACACCCCAAAACTGAAGATGTACTCTCAACTCTGTCCAAGACTGAATCTAAGCTAGGTTGGTTGGAAAAATAGTTGCCACCATTTATTATGAATAAACTTGGCATATTTGGGTGTGTATTGCTCTCTTCTAGGATCTCCAAATCTGAACGCTTTTCTTCAAAGGCTGAAACTGCGAAAGAGAAGCCTCCAATGGCCTCCATGCCTTCATCATACCTTGGTACCAAAACACCTGGATCCCAAGGAACTAGGAGCTGATCTGAAAAGGTATGTTCATTGTGATCCTCATGAGGGATTGATTTCTCCCACACATCACTCTCCAAATCCAAGGAGTTGGAACTAGTGTGAACACTTCTATCCAAGGATTTAGTTTGGGAATCTAGACCATATCCATTATCATCACAAACTGATTTGGGAACTTTAATACATTCATCTCGCATCATGTTCTTTCACAACAATCTCATGTGGTGATTCAATCTCTTGGTTAACCATTTCTGATTTGAATTCTTCTTCGTCCAGGGTAGGTACAACTTCAGAATTTTCCACTGAATTCTTCTTTAGATCCACAAGCTCTTCTTTACTAGCTTCCTCATGTGAAATTTCTGCCATGGGCTGCTCTTCTCCCCTAATCTCCTCATTGTCCAAGAAAGGTTTCAGCTTCCTCTCACATTGTTTAACAACACTATTAACCAATTCATGTGCAGCAGTGGAAGCAACCAAGTCTTGCCTCCAAACGTCCAATAACATTGATAAGAGTGGTTGGTAAATATAATCACTTTCATCTATAATCAAAATCATAATGTCTCTCATAGCTGCAATAACATTATTAGCATGTTCTTTTCTAGCTGAAGCAATGAAATGATGAAACATTTCGTAAACCAACTCATCCATGTCCAAATCTAACAAGATGTTGCCCATTCTAGTTTTTGCAAATAATTCAAGTATGGAAACTCTCCTAGAGAAATGAGAACAAGTAACATCCTCCAAACTTTCAAAACTATCAACAAACAACCGAAATATTGTTCTCAATGTGTCATCATTATAAGGAGCTTTAGGAGCTGAAATTCTCAAAATTTCACTCAAGCAAGAAGTGACCATGAGTCTTACCTCCTTATCCGTGTGTTTCAACCATCTAGGCTTGCCCAAAGACTTCACCACCGGAGTCATAGCTGCTTGTAATATCCGAGAAGGTGATGAATCCATCATATACAAACAATCTTCTACCTCCCCTAGGACACAGTAGAGAACATCTTTTGGCCGAGATATGAATCCAAGTTTTTTTCCTGCATTAGTAAGCCTTTCGACCAACTCGTTTTCGCCCAATAGTGCCATGATCCACAATTAAAAATTTAATGTTCAAGAACCCTAGGTTTCATTTCAGCAAAATTCCACCACAAACCCTTCAAAAGTGCCCAGAAAATTTTTGAATGCTGATCTACTCAGGGATGCTGAATCCTCCTCATGAAACCCTAATTCAGATCTGATCACAGGCTGGCAGGAAACCAGCTCTGATACCACTGTAATATCCCACCCAAGCTGAGATACAAAATTTTTGCCTTGTTTTGTTATTTTGGAAATTTTCAAGGTTTTCAGTTGCTTTTGTCAATATTATGATTTTTTGTATTTTTGCATATAAGGAGAACACACTGCTGGAAATGAAATCTACCTCTAACTTTCACACCATCACTCCAAATGCCATGAAATTTTTACACAATCTACTATTCATATAATTACACAAACCCAAATAAGGAATTTGCAAGATTCAAAGAAATACCCGAAATATGGTGATCTGATTAATTCTGGAAAATATGTCAGCATACAGAAATCTTCATTATTTGCTCATAAATCTTCAAAGACATGCTTCTCCAGGGTGCTATTATACTTTCAAGATACCCTTTTTTCCAATGATGAAGACCCAACCAAAAACAACCCTTATATGAGGTGTTTGGCACTCGGATGAAGGGCACAATTTCTAATATGTACGGCCTGAGTGCTGATGGTGGTACGGCTGCCTTGAAAACCCTCTAAATCTGCAATGTTTTTCCTCTATCATGCTCCAAAACGGATCGGTTGGGCTAGAATTTGAAGTTCTTGGCCTTCTATTACAAAACCCTTACACAAATAATTCACCATGAACTGAAATATGCTCCTGTTTGGTTCAGCCAAGACATGAAAAGAAGTCTGAAGTTAATGTGCAGCTGAGACCTCCAAAACCCTCTTCAATTTGTGCCCAAAAAACCCTTCAAAATTCCTCTCTTTGAAGCTCAAAGTCACTCCCCGAAGTGAGAGTGCAACTGACCAATATGAGGAGATCTTTCACTCCCGACACCGGTGTTCTTGCCGATGGATTTCGTCACCAACAAGCCAAGATATCTCCCGCAAATTACTACCGCAAGAATCCCTCTTTACAACTCCGAAAATAAGTAATGCCAAAGATGCTGAAAATGAAGTTTCATTGCTCTTTTTATAACTCTCCAAGAGGGGTCGACCTCTTTTTTCCTCTTTCCAAAGCAACATTAAAATAAAACATTTTAATTTTAATTCTCATAACTTGGCCGACCATATTAACAATTGATAAGTCACCTTTATATTTCTACTTGTTTTTTAAGTGACTAATAAACCTTATATCTCCCACATATGAAATATTATAAAGTTAAACTATATTAAATATTTAATTTAATATAATTAACTTTACACATTAAAATATCTGCCTCCTGAACCCCGGAATCCCAAACAAATTATGGAAACGGATACCCATTTCGCCGAGGTATTCAATCGTACTGTCTGTTTCCACCGATTCTCGCTCTCGATCGACTTACTAAAAATAGTAAGTCCCCCTGAAACCTCGCTGGAAACGGTCCTGAAAGCTGTCCACACTGAAAACTGAACGTCCAACAGTAACTCCATAACACCTGGAGGCTCCCAAACCCACGACATTGCCTACGGGAACCATTGTATAGGCAAGTCCATACTGTACCTAGTGGCTAGTTAGGAAAGGGGACATTACATTTTCATGGCGAGCACTACAAGGAACGCTTCTTTAAAATGCAGGCCAAGAATTTCGAGCTTGAGGAAGCCTTGGCAAAGGCGAGGGGACAGCTTGAAACGCTCGAGTCCAAAGTTGCGTATTTGAGATGTGTGGTTTCGCTAGAGTCGGAGGTCGGTGAATATTCCAAGGCATGCGCCCAAGTAGATCAACAGATACAGACATTGGGCGTTTAGGTCCAATAGTTGCAAGCCCAGTTAGAAGAGAGGACGTCGCAGCCCGTCGCATTCTCTAAGGAGCGTATCAAGGAGATGCGCCTACAGTTCCTGATGGATTTCCCCGAAAGAGCTGCGCGAGGAGTCACGATTTTAACTTTCTTCAGGGAGGCGTAGGAGGCAGTTGCCACTGGCAGCTCCGTTTTAGAAGCTGCTCAGACAATTGTTGATCTTTGGCTAGACTTAGCCACGCAGCTCCAGAAAATTGAAAAGGTAGATGCCCACCTTACTCCCATGAGCCCCTTGGCTCGATCTTGGTCAACAACTAAGATGATCCTGCGCTCTTTCTTCACGAAGCTCGAGCTGACCAAAGAAGCTTGTAAGCTCTCAAATGCCCTCGAGCAGGAGAGAGATGTTTCACTGCAATACTTTAATGCCCTCGCACAAATTGGCATCCCCGACTTCACAGACAATGAAGGAGACATTCCACCACTCGAGGAGTTAAGGCCGATATGGGTGGCATTCATCAGCGACGCCTCAGACGTTGACACTTGGGAGGATCCGATTTCAGATTTGCAGGTGATGCCTTTCATGGCCAAATATGCCACTATCGAGTCTTGCTTGTAGGAGTTCGATCGGAGGCTGGATCTTGCTGATATTGAGCGAATTGAGACCTTCCGTTACCTGATCCAGGAGCTCCAGAAACAACCAACCTTTTGCCTCAACCACTAGGTCGATGCTGCCGCGGTATACGAACATGTGTTTAAGAGCTCTGTAGAAATATTTCTCCCCTAGCCGCACGAGCTAGATTCCGAGGAGGCAGAAGGCGAGCAAGAGAAAGAAGAGGAAAAGGACCGACGTGAAGAACTACAAGGCAGCAACAATGAGTAGTCCGAGGATACTGAAAGCCTTCCTACCACATTTTGTAAAATTTTAAGTTGTGTGTAGTTTTGGGAGTTATTATTGTAAAACTTATTTTTTCCATCGAAAATGGTTAAAATGTTGTTATGTTTGTTGTGTTTTCACCAGCTGTCTCTTTTCACTTTCTTCCTCAAAGTTGTTTTCTTTCAAGTCCTATGGTTTCTCTAGTTTTTCTGTGCAATTCTTGTCGTTTTGCATGTAAAATTGTGAATGTTTTAGCATGGGGCGATGTCGTGGATGTGTTTTCTACTTAAAATCTGATTTCTGCAGGTTCGTTCCACTCTACGCATATGGTGACAGTTTCTGGCGACTTAAATAATTTTCAGAGCATGCTTCCCTTTCGAACGCAAGGAAGGGGCACTTTTGCTCTTTTGCTCCACTGGTGGAGCGAAAGTGTTGGTCGCTCCCAGTTGTGGAGCGAAGGTTCCTATTAAGAGGAGGGGGGAGGCAATATTTTTTGGAGCTAAGTGTTGGCCAAGGCACAAGGTGGTTTCGCTCCACTAGTGGAGCGAAAATCTCTATCGCTCCACTTAGGGAGCGAAAACCCCTTCTTGAAAACTGCAAAGTCAAAGTGCAAAGCAAGTCAAAGTCATGGTCAAAGGTAGTGTCGCTCCACTAGTGGAGCGAAACTCTGTTGCTCCACTTAGGGCGCGAAGCTCAAGAAAAGCGCAATGGTAAGGCCAAGGGTGCTTTCGCTCAACTTCTGAAGCGAAAGCTGGCCAGAAAGTAAGTTTAAGACTCTAAGCAAGCCAAAGAGATGCTTTCGCTCCACCTCTAGAGCGAAAGTACTTTCGCTCCATTTGTGGAGCGAAACTCCAGGCAGGCCCCAAGCGCAACGAAAGCTGCACAGAACTGTCATTGACTGCCCAGCTGACCCCGAAGCTGCGCTCTGAGTACTTTCGCTCCATTTGTGGAGCGAAACTCCAGGCGAGCCCCAAGCGCAACGAAAGCTGCACGTAACCGTCATTGATCGCCCACTGACCCCGAAGCTGCGCACTGAGCCATCCGATCATGGTAGATCAGGGGAACCTTCGCATTCAAGGCTAAGTTATCTGCAAAATCGAATTTATGCTTTTAAGTCGGTTCCAGATTAAATCTATCTGCCACCATTGCAGAAGTGGTTGGGCATTAATTTTTTGAGAGGTGGAATCCTCTATAAAATCTAGAATTTTCATTGTAAATAAGGATGGACAATCTTTACTAGAAAAGCAGCTGTATCTTGAATTCTGCTTTTGAAACACAGACTTCTGGTTTTGGTCTTGAATCTTCTGTCTTTGTGTATGCCTTCTATCATGTTATTTCTGTTAAGTTAGTCACTTCGTCATATGGCTTGAATTTTGTTTCTGGATTTAGCCATTGGTGAAGGATTAATGCTGGAGTACCCTTGGGGGTTATGCAGGTGAGAGGATTTAGTGTCGGTTTTTGTTAAAAGTCTATTGTTTTGATTGTTGTTGGTTCGAGTGAAAGTTGGGTATCGTGCTTCCTGTTCATCAACCCCGTATTTCAAGATTTTAGCCTCTTTTCCCATTCCTTCCAGTAATTTCCTTCTCTTTTCACATCTTCCCTATCCCTTATCTCAAACAAACCACTTTTATTTTATTTTCGGAACCAACCCTACTGGAGATTGGCATGGAGGACATTTCTTTACTTCGGCCATTCAATGCTTGGCAGTGGGTCTAGGGTGCTATAGACTTAGAAAATCTATATCTAGGCCGATTCGATTGCCAACAGAAGGGTTCATGTTATTGAAAACACCGAACTTCAAAGGACTATCCTTGGGATGACAGTGAGGCATACACAATTGCTAAGATACACAACATATTACAAGATATAATATAACCCATGAAAAGGGACAACTGAAGGCAAGAACGTCCAGAGCAAGTAGGTGAATAAATGGGCAGGATACGTTGCATGCTTCAATAACCTATCGGATTCTAAGCACTGGTCAAACGCTTGGGAAGAATTCATTAGACACAACTTAATAGAGGGTCGATTAACACTTACCGGATTTGGAAAGATGGGTCCATTCCATAGTGAATGTTGTTGGTTGAGGGTTAACTCGATGTCAAAACCATATATTGAAAGAAGAGCTTGAGGATAGTTTTTTAGTGGATCATTTTCAGATATGGGAAGGGTATCGTCATTCAAGGAGAGTGTCAACGAAGGGTCCCAACATGGATGGAGTGATTTCAAGTGCTTCTTGGGCCGCTACAAAGTTTTTTTGTGTGTTAAGGAGAGGAGGCCTGGCTTTCGAGACTCTGTATACCACAAATGCATAATGTTTAAAATGGAATAAACAAATTATTTTACTATGTTTTCGTCCTCCTCTTCATTTGACCTTGCATACTACTATGTTTTCTTCCACTTCATCTTACGTCCTTAAAATTCGTTGGCATTCAATTATTGCAATTTTTCATTGATATCTAATGGCATTCAATTGAACCTTTAGGAACAATGCTAGTAATAATAGCATTGCTTCTTTATCTGTAACACAAGGAGTTTGCAACACACTGCTATGGCAAAAAAATAGAAAGATTCTTGGAAAGAGAACTTTGTAGGAGATAAGAAGAACATTGTCAACAAGTAAACTAGAAAATGTTGTGAAATTAAAGAAAAATAATGTATTTTCACATGTATCCATATTATGTAACTATAGAACTTTTAGTCAATCTTCTTGTATATAATTTGTAATGTCCCCATCCTAGTCAGCTAACAGAGCGTAATATGGACTTGCCTATTCATAAGGTTCCGTAGGCAATGTCGAGTGTTTAGGAACCACTAGGTGTTATGGAGATATTGTTGGACGATCCGCATTCACAGTTGTCAGCTTTCAGGACTGTTTTTGGCAGTATTTTTAGAGACTTACTATTTTTAGTAAGTCAGTTAGGGTTGGATTATCGGGAAACGGAAAGTACGATTGGCATCTTCGGCTTAATGGGTATCCGTTTTCGTAAGTTGTTTGGTGGTTGGATGTTGGGAGAGCAAGCAGCAGCATCCCGCCAACACTCCACTGATGAGGCCATGACGGACGCGGATCAGATGCCAAAGGAGCAAAGCGTCTCCCAATTGATCAACCAGAAGTTTTCTTTCTTGCAAAAAGAAATGAAAGAGATCCGGGCTCGGCTGAATACCTCCAAAAATAAGAGAGGAGCTCCAGATCCACCCAACAATGAAGCTCGCCATCAAAAGAGGAAAAATCGGCCAAAAAATGGGATTCCTTTCGGGGCTTCGCCCCAAAATGTCACTCAGAATGTCTCTGGGCCATTACCATCCGGGAAAAGGTCCAAACGACCCACTCCACATGTTGCCCAATCTGTTGGACAGCGTGGGAACTCCAATCAACAAAGGGGTCGTGGTCAACCAAGAGGACAAGCGAGCAGGCCGGTTGGAGGACGAGCAAGAGGACAAACAGATAGGCTGGAAAATCAAGGAAATCATGGTCCTTTTCAAGGACGTACAGACGCTCCTCAACCACCCATGCAAAGACGCCCAGGGATCCCTCACGCTCCACGACATGGGACGAACACTCAACAACAAGGGATGAACTCTCAACGTCATCCCAATACCATTCCAAGAGGCCGCGGTTTCGCCTGAGTTATTGGGGGGTCTGTATAAATCAAAAACTCTTCTCTCTTTTATTTTTTGCAAGAAAAACTCCATCTGAGATTGATAAAAGGATAACTAATTTTGCTATCCATAATTTATCCTCACGAAATTTGAGTTTTGAAGAGAGAAAGGTGCTTGGTTTGGGGATCAAATACATCCCTCGTCCTCCTCCCATGACAACAGATGCTATGAAGTTGGAGTTTCATGCTTTTGCAAGGCGCTTACGACTTCGGGCTTATTTTGGCCCCGAGAATCCAGACTCCAACATTGAAGATGATCTCGGAAGGTTGCTCCCCTTCTATGGTGTGTTCTCTCATCATTTTCGAACTGCTAATCCTTTCTGGATGCCAACAGAATACAATGCAGAGCTGGAGTCTTTCATCAGGGAGACTGAAACCACTTTCTTGGAACGAATGGCAGTCTGTAACTTTGAAGTTCGACGTCCTTTGCCACTTCGCCTAATGAAAGCATTAAAAACACTGCGTAAAGATAAGAGCATCATCATCAAACCAGCTGACAAAAACCTCGGGTTGGTGGTCATGAACCGGACTTGGTATAAAACTGAAGGACTGCGCCAGCTCTCAGATCCCGATGTTTACCTTCCAGTGTCAGAGATCCCGTGGAGACTTATGTGGGGCAAGCTTCGACAGCTGATAGATCGTGCTAAGATCTTTAAGGGAATTAAAGATTTCCTTACCAAGTTTCCTGCCTCCAAATCGAGAGCTTGCGCCTTCTACATGTTACCAAAAATTCACAAGCCAAAAATCATGGGGAGACCGATTTGTGCTTATAATGGCTACATGTTGGAGCCTCTCTCCAAATTACTCCATGAGCTCCTCCTTCCAGTGCTCCTGAAACAGAAGAATCACTTGCAAGATTCGACTTCTCTGCTCAAGGATCTCCAATGCCTCTCTTTGCCACGTGACTGCATCCTCTTCTCTTTTGACGTTGAATCCCTTTATCCGAGCATTCCAATTGCGGATGGGCTTCATGCTCTCAGAATCCACTTAACGAATTTTTTCACAGAATTCGATTTGGATCACAGTTTGATTGATGTCATTCACGACATGGCAGCACTGGTGCTCAATGAGCACTATTTGGAGTTTGACGGACAGTTCTTTAGACAGGTAAGAGGGACTGCTATGGGCAGCAATTTTGCAGTGGTATATGCTTGCCTCTTCCTCTGTTACTTAGAGAGCCGAGTTGCTGAAACTCACGACTCTTCCAGCCTCCTCTACTACAGGCGTTATGTGGACGATGCTTTCGGGATTTGGACTGGAAATGAAGAGTCCCTCCATGAGTTCTTTACAGCATACAGAAGCTTTTACCCGGAAATAAAAATCTCACCATGCATCTCTACAACTTCTGCTACTTTGCTCGACATCACCTTCTTCAAAGGTCCCGACTTTGGAGAAACAGGTATTCTTGCAACTAAATGTTTTCAGAAGCCTTTGAATGTATATCAATACATACCGTTCAGTTCTTGGCACCCGCTTCACCAGAAAAGCTCCTTTGTGGTCAATGAACTTAAACGGTATCTGCTCCGAGAATCTGATCCGTCCGGGTATGCTCAACTCAGATATTTGCTCTATCAGAGATTACGCTCAAGGGGATATCCAAGGAAGTTTCTTGTTCAGTGTTTTCAGAAGATCTCTCTCACAGACAGAACAGTGCTACTCGACAACTTGCATTCAGCAAAAAGGAGTAAGCGGGCCCCCCTTGTCTTCAAATTGGACTTCAGTCAGTCTGCAAAGTCCTTGAACTTGGGGGTTTTCCTAAACCCTAAACTCCATCGACTTTGTCAACAAGTCCCCGCACTGAAACACATTCCTTTTCCCCAAGTTTGTTGGAGGAACCCGAAAAAACTCGGAAGTCTGTTGATGAGAAGTCGATTTTCTGGAATGAACTAAAAATTTAAATTTTTTTTTAATTTTAAATTTTTAAACTATTATTTAATTTAATTAAAACTTTTATAAAGTTTTTTTAAAAACTTTTACAAAGTTTAATTTAATTAAATTTTAGTTTATTTAACTATTAGTTTATATTTCTTTAAACTTTTAAACTCTTATAAAGTTTTTAAACTTTTTTAGTTTTAAACTTTTATAAAGTTTAAATTAATTATAAACTTTTAGTTATTTAACTTTCAGTTTATTTATTAAACTTATAGTTTAATTATTTAAACTTTAAGTTATTGTACAACTTATAGTTTAATTTTTTAAACTTTAAGTTATTGTACAGTTTATTTCCTAAAAAACTCACTCTTCTACTTTAGAAACTTCGAGCTCATTTCGGTTTTCTACTCCATTCTTGATTGGGAATTAAGAGCCTGACACCTTGGAGTTTGCTCTAAGTATGATTATTGTAAACCCTAATTAGGGTAAGAGCGAGAGTTTATTGTAAACCCTAATTAGGGTAAGAGTGAGAGCTTTATTGTCCTTTATGTATTCGAAATGAGATTCCATTCTCATCTCACAAACCAACTGATGAGAGGTTGTGATGCCTCGAAACCGGTTTTGGTGATTAATGAGAAAGTTCAATTTGCACTATCTGTAGTGTTAAATTTGTGTTTCTTTTTTCGAATACTCATGAATTTTTAGTTATTGTATTATTGTTTTTATAATTTTGTTTGCATTTAGTATTTGAAGCTGCCAGTGATCATTTTCTAATTTTTAAACTCTAATTTTTAAATTCTAATTTCTAATTTTTAAACTCTAATTTCTAATTTCGAATTTTTAAACTCTAATTTTTAAACTCTAATTTCTAATTTTTAAACTCTAATTTTTAAATTCCAATGTTGCTTCTGATATTACAGACTATTTTAAGTAAATGGAGAACCTGTATTTATATGTGGGGGAAACTGGATACTTTCTGATGGTCTGCAACGGCTTTCAAAGAAACGATACAAAACAGATATCAAATTCCACGCTGAAATGAATTTTAATATGATTCGTTGTTGGGGTGGAGGATTAGCAAAGTGGCCAGAATTTTATCATTATTGTGATGTATATGGTTTGCTGTTAACAGTGTCTAAACCCTTTTATATACTGAAATTTCATTTGTCGTGATATCTTTGATGCTGAAGCATGTGCACTGGAAACAGCTAGGTATTAATCATAGGAATGTAGTGTTCTCTATGGTGAAATTGTTGAATTAGAGGCTGTATATTTTTGTATTTGGCTTTTGAATCTTGTCACTTCCTAGTTCTCTCCCCAGCTCTCCATATGAGGCATTTTTCCTTGGTTTATTGACCTCCTAATGCCCGAGATCTTACTTAAAATATATACTATATGTTTGACCTATAGTTATATCTACAAGGGTCGAGAATTGTAAATCAACAAGAGCTGTTTCTTATATTGTTACAGCTATTTTCAGTTTTTCTAACTTGAGTATAGTGTTGAGAAGTCTATGAATGAGTTCTAAACTCCTAGGCAATTGCAGAATGCAATATGAGGAGCAGAACAGAAACATTTGCAGAAGTTTAATAGAAAACAAAAGGCCTTCTATAAAGGAGAATAGAATTATAAGTATACAGCCTACCTATGTTGCTTGTTATACTTGTGCACAGACACTTCTGTGCGTCTACCATCCCATGTTTTTAAATTTCCAGTTTTAGAGATGTTCTATAACTTCAGATTTTAGACTGTTTTTCTTCAGTTCTTTTGGGGTGGGGTGTATAAAATAAGGATATTGACAGTTCCCAACAAAATTCATTAGGTATCCAAGACTATATTCAAGTAAGGAGGATAAAAACCTTTCTTCTTGAATGAAACCTGTCTAACTGTACTCTTTTGCACCTCTGAAGTCCTTCTAGAAGTTACAGGTTAAAGCATGTCATTAGCTTAGTCAAGACTCAATTTACCATATCTTGTATACCTTGGGCTTGGCAGGATTGGAAAGGCTCATCTTACAGTGAACTTGATCAAATGGTCAAAATCCAAAAGAGGTACATATGAAAATATTTACTCCTTTCATCAAGGCAGTCTCATAGGCCAAGCCCTTGGCCAAGACCCATTAAATTTAACAATAATTGCCCTATCTTTGAGCAACAAGGATCACTTCTTTGTGAGGTCCTTTCTAAAGGAATAATTCTGAAGATTTAACTATAAATTGGTCCATGGAAGGAAAGTATAACTCAAAATCTATTGAAATTTTCTAGTATATCCTATAGTGATTATATTATTTAAAAAGATTATAATAATTTGTATGCAAAACTTGTAAGATAATGAAGGGGAAAAAGATTAGCTAAAAAATTCTATGTTACATCAAATTACATAGAGATATTATAATAGTTTGATAATTATATGTGTACAACTTAATAGGATTTGAACCTTAATTTTTTTAAAGACTTTTTTTTTTTTTTTTACAAAGAGGAGTTGGTTACAACCACTCGCAAGCACAGGGTTCAAACCATAGGAACTGCTTCCAACAACCTATTCGTTTCGTTGTTGTTGGCCCGACGTGAGATGGAAACCACCGGTCGCTCATCGTCGGACTAACGCGCACCCAAGATTCAACACAATCTACTATCTTTGTTAAAGTAGTTGAGGAGTTTAACTTTTAAAAGATTAATAGTTGAGGAGTTTAACTTTTAAAAGATTAATTTTAACCTTACATTTGAGAAGTTTAATTTTAACCTTACCTCACTTGTCTATCACAACCTAATCTTGATTTAAAAAAAAACTCAATAAACTTTATAAAATTTGTAAACAAATTTATTTTTTTTGATCATTTTATTTTATTATAAAGAATTAATAATTAATTAAAAAAATAAGTTATTGTAATTACCAAAAGCGAGCATTATTCTTCTTACGTATATATATATATATTTTTTGGCTCTGCATGATGTTTGAATGCCGTATATTGTTGGAATTTTGGTCTGCATTACTTTCAACTTCCTTGGGGGTTTCATGGCTATATGAAGTTATTTTCTGGGACACGCCACGAGGTAAATAGACAGCTATACCCGACCCTGCCTTGGATTTTTCTTCTTAGTTTTACGATTTAATGCAGTTATCAAATTGAGTCCAAAGCTCTATTTTTCAATTTGTCTTAAACAATAGGTTGAAAAAGGAAAATGTGTTAGGGTTTGAATTGCTTACTTTTTAACTAGCTATATGAAGCCATTTAAAAAATAAAATAACAATTCAAGCTTCCTACAAATTAGTTATATGCAGTAAAAAATATAATTGATTATATGAACGAATCCCATTTATATTACATCGTTTTCTAACCTAACATGGACTTAAATGAATCCCATTTGATACTCAACAATACCAAACATTTGATACTCCTACTCAACTTTCAGTAACTATTTTTTATGTGTAGTCATTACTTCTAAGACAAACATTTTCATTTATATTTTCTGGTAGTTGGGGTTACCTGAATAATTTTTAATTTTCCATTTCAGTATTTTTCGGATTACCTTTAATAGACACTATTTTGAAATCAAGTTTCGAAGTGTTTTCAATAACTATTATGGGATATTGGGAAGATTTAGATTTATGTAAGAGAGAAAGAAGTTTTGGTTGATCAAATTCCGGAGACCGCGTTTTCATCTAGAGACTGTTCTTCCTTACACCTTAGTGAGGGATTTGCAATTGGCCTCGTCATTTTTGGACATCTTGGGACTTCTCAATTACCTGAAATGAACGTTTGTGTGTTGTATAAAGGTAAAGGTGGTGTTTTTTGGTCACAGCAAAGCGTGCTGGGGTTTTTAGGTCACAGCCAGCCTACACGCCTATTGGGGGTGAATGAGATCCCTTGCACGATCATCTATTGTTAGTTCATTTTGAACCTTTTTGGATAGGCCATTACATGTTTGACATGATTATCATGATGTTTGAAATGCATTATAAACCTAACCCATAGGGACTATATAGAGAAGGAAACTGTGGTTTATGTGATGTTTCCTTATTCTTCAGAGCTATTTTGTTTGGCCAAAAACCAATAAGCTTGTAGATAATCTAGATATTTAGAGATGTTTGTATTTAGTAATCACCTTAGGAATGTTTAGGGTCACATGAGGTGTAACCTGCAGTTTCTTTACGGTTAGAGCTTTTGAGAGCTGACAGCTGTTGAATTGCGACCCTGGTGAATACTTCAAGAAAGAGATACCTTGAAAATGCATGACCTAGAACTTTGGATGAACTAGCCTAAAGATTTTCACCAACAATCTAGTTGTCTGAGTTGTTCAGGGGGTTTTAACTGACATGCTTCTCTTTGTTGCAGTCCATGAATTAAAATGTTATTTTGAAAGGGAAAAGGAAAAATGTTAGTGAGAGTTCCCCATTCTCACAAATTTGTATTTCTAGCAAGCAAGGGTTTCATGGGTTCTGGGGTTGATTAATAATTTTCATGATTCCAAATAGTTTTTTACATGAATGAACAGTTCAATCTCATATGATGTAGTTACAATCATAAGCTCATAAGCTATATTGTACTCATAAAACTCACAAGTACTTTCAATGCTGTTAATACTGGAGTGAAGGAAGATGTTAAAATATTCTTTTGTTTATTTGGTTTGTTATCCCCTTTGAGTATTATGGTTTGTTTATTTTAACAGACCATTTTCTTCGAGAATTATCCTATGTTCTTTTCAAGTAGTTTTGTCGGTGCATCCTTCTGTGGATTAAGATTCAAGGTAAATTTTCAAATTGCATGCCCTTTTTTGAATTTTGCCCCCTCTCCCCCTCCATCCCAAATACCCTTGATATTTTTTTGTGAGACAATTTCTCGGTTACAATTTATCGTCACCAACAACATGAAAATTGATATTCTCTTTGGGCAAAGCAAGTTACTTGAATTCAGACATTCGCTCTCATAATGGGAAAGCTCCAACAAAGCGTGGTAACTAAATCCTGACTGTGATAGTGTCCCTTAGGTGACTTTGCAAAGATTTCTATCCATAACGAGTTATGTTTCCAATGAAAATAGTACAATGATCACTGAAAACCAACATTTTTTACATCCTCCACCTTGCGAGATGGACCGAGAAGTTCTTCCCCTACCACCCATAGGATTCGAACCTTGGACCTTTATTCAGAGTTCCAAAGTCTCCACCGTTAAGGCCCACTAAGGTTGTACACCATGTTTTGGTAACCAAAGTATGGTTGGATAACCATATATTGGGTAAATAACATCCTCCATGAGGGTCATCTCATATGGCCTCTGGCCTTGCGGACGTTAAAAATTACTTTACCCTTTACCCTTGAGTTTTTTTGACTGCAAAAACAGCCTGTACTGAAAAAGAAGCTTCACCCCTTTGGGTCTTGCCTTGGTGGAAATTTGAAATATTTGTTTGCCTCGTGCAAAATCTTGTGTCTATGCATTATTTGAAATTTGACATCATGCATTTATGTTGGCTTATAATACTAAAAGGAAAATGAGACGTTGTATTATAGAACAACATTTAGACCACAAACTTAATCTTGCATTTTGCCTTAGAAATACACATTATCACTCCATTTTATATGTCTTCATACTATTGAAGGTCCTTTCTTAAAAGAGCAACACAAAGCTCTTAGAATTGTTCATCGAGTCTCATCTAACATTTTCATACAAAATCTGCTCGAACATGAATCCCAAAAGTTTACCACAGGGGAAAAAAGGGGAACTAGCCAACTCCGAAGACAGTTGCAGGGACTCCTGGAGTTAAACCAAAAGAATTGAGGTCATGATTTTGCTACAACTGGCTTGGTCTAGGCAACCTATTGTAGAATTCCATTTTTTGTCTGTTGTGGGCAACCTATGTTCATTGTTTGAAATTGATAGTACAGTTACTGAGACATTTTCTTTTGTTGCGTTGGGAACCTCTAAAATCCCTAGCCCACTGGGTAAAGACGAAGTCAACGGGACCACCGACCCTTTAGGGAATTGAATTGGGGCAGCCCATTGGCAAGAACTCGGCCACTATCAACTGGCCTATCCCTTTCTGGGCCAGTTATTGAGACTTTAATATAACTCACATGGAATATGTTTGTACTGCAAATTTCCATCCATGCAGCAGAACATTCCAATCCCCAGATTAACGAAGAAAGACAGAATATTCTAACAAGTTTAAAACAATCACAACAACCACACTGCTATTTGGAATTAATTTTTTTTTTTGGGGTTCAATGAGCGGGTTCTTTGTGTATCATCAATGACATACAGTATTTTTTCTGGTTAATTAGGTCTTCTCTAACGATAAAGTTCTCAGTTGGAAACGTAGTTGATGCTATTGTTTCTATGTTCTCTCCTCTGTGGATGATTTTTTTGAGGGCTTCCTATGCTTTTCTGGTTTTCATGTAGCTGCAGATGGGCTGGTGTCTTTCCAATGATTGATGTTGTTGCTGATTGTCTTACTTCTTTTTGTAATGTCATCTTTTTGGTTATTCTTGTGTCCTTTATAGATCAGTTCTATAATTCCATAAAGCGTTGTTCTAAATGTAAAACTTCAGTAGTCTTAAATGAATTCTAGTAATGCGTAATACTTTTTAAATCTTATAATATTACAGAATTTTGGCATCTTGTTTGGAAATTGTTATAGAATCAAAATGTTACTTGGTATTCAACATGCTAAATGCAAGCTAATGTCTTTGTCTGTAACCTCCATCTTTAAGGTGAAATTCATCCTTTTGCTACATAGCCTTCCAAACTTTACAAATCTCAGTCCAGTAATTTATTGTTAAATGTTGAAAAACATTCTTAGGGGCATCATTTTTAACCTCTGCATTTCACTGTGTGATTCATCCAATGTCTTATCATCTTCAATAGGTGTGCGATTCACCTGAGTTTGTATCAATTTTCATTAGCTACCAGGGTGAATTTGCTTGTTTGCCTGTCATTCGGAAGGTTACCTTTGAACCCACTATTCATTTATATCTAATAAATATGGCATGGTGAATTTATATCTAGTAAATTACACCAGTCCAACAATTTAGCAACCCTTTGTCTTTGCTCAACAAGTGAATAGTCAACAATTATGGCATCTAGTCTTGAGGCAAAGGAGGCTTTGAAAAATGCGAGAGTTCGTTTTGTGCCATATTTTAATTCCGTGGTCTTCAGACATTAAATCCCAAGAGGACTAGACTTTTGGCAAATATAAGAGCTTTTTCAAAATACAAACGAAATAGAGATGCATGGCTTAAGTGCTGTGGCATCAAGGCAACGAATAAGGAGTCAATGGCGTTTTTTTTTTATATCTATGGAAGATTTAGAACTTGTGATGAATATTTTTGTCAAGTTGTCCTTAATTTTTAAATTTGCAGGCAGAATGTCCAAAGAATATGAAGGAAAATTTGGGCCTCTAATACCTGGAGAGTACCTGGCCAAGAATATATTGCAATGGGCTTGAGAGGATTTTTTTTTTCCTTGTCATTTTCTTGAATGAAGAAGATATAGTTGTAGTGTTTGAAGGGGCTCAATGGTTCATGGGTATCTCAGGGCTCTTCATGATGTTGTGGACCCCTTCATGATATCATGGGTCCCAGATTTTGATTTCTAGACGGAGGAGCCAACATAAGCCATAGTATGGGTAAGGCTCATGTTGCCAATGGACTTAATGTGTTGAGAGCAACTATTGCACATAAATGGGGAAGCCCTAGATGTGTTGGTATGTCTATTGCAAAAGCTTGTCTATGTTGCAGTGTGCCTATTCAAGTTTATGCATACTTTTGGACCTGAGTAAGCCCTTGCTGTAGAGGTTCTGGCTGAAAGGCCTAGGTAAAAATATCATAGTGCAAAGCATGTTATGGGAACGTACCATCTAGATGCAATTTGTGTAGGAATCATGAGCATTTTGATCAATACTGTCTAGCTATTTTTGTTGCAAGTCTGGGCAACTTTGGAGGGAAAAAACTTCACAGAAGAGGGAATGAAAAAGACAGGGTCAGTCAGAGGTCCAGGCCTAATAGAAAAAGGAAGTAAAAGGTTTGAGTCAGTAGGTCCAAAGAAGAAAGAGCAAAAAGGGTCAAAAAGAAGTTATAAATTTTTTTGGGTGCTGAGTTGTTGTGGGAATGACATCATAGACTGAAGAATCAAGGATTTGGACATAGATGATGTGAGATTGGAATAGAAGGGGAGGCAAGAAGTTTGGACCAAACAAATATGGAGAAGGAATTTGGAGAACAAGGTGTCAAAATTCATAATACTTCCTAGAAACGAGCAAGCTTTTATCATAGATCATATGCAAGAGAATAGAGAAGCGTAATAAAGAAGCAATAACTGAAATAGAAATAACAATGAACGAAGGAGAATAGTGGAATGCCCTTGGGAACCCAACGATAGATCACATTAATGTTATATTGATGCAATGGATCAAATGGTTGAGGAGTATTTATAATAGATACCTAAACCTCAATAGTAATTAAGCCAACATAACATATAAGCGCTTAAGGTTATAATCAAGTTTAATTACGAGTTACAATGTTAACCATATCGATGGTTCAACCAATGCCCCTAGGGCTAAATGCATCAAATCATTACATAGTGACTACTTGTAGGCTTACATAAAGATTATATCACATATTCTTGTAGGCTGCCCGTAGGCTTACATAAAGGTTACATCACACATTGTCGGACTTGTCCAATAAGGTTAAATTACCAATATTCCAAGAACCCCCATAATCTGAACAAGGTTCCAAGGAGAAAAAACATTAGAAATAATAACATCTTCCCCCATAATGAATGCTCGAATAGGTCAAAGAATGTCCAAGTCTCCCTCACCATTTGGAAGACTGCAGTGTGCTCTAATGGATTGGAATCTTGTAAATCTCGTGCTATCTAGAAGACTGTCATTTCCTCCCTTAACAAGAGTGCTGTAGGTCCTGAAGACCAAAATAGTCAACTTCCTCAGACCTACAACACATCCTTGAACAAATACCATGCTCACAAAGAGCTCAAAAGGCCATTTGATCTGAAAAAAGAGCCCAAAATTCTTTCATATGTAAAATTTATGGCCATTGGAAGTTTGGGCCTATTAGCAACAAGATAGTGCAAAATTAAAGCCTCCAAACCTTAGAAAAATCTGAAATCAAAAGTTGCCACTTTTCACTTTGATAGGGGGGGTTCTGCCACACCTGTCTACCATTGTGCAACTTGGATGAATAATTGGATGCCATGTGTAGTTTGATTGGTTGTCTTCTCCACACACAGCCAAGTTTTTCATCCCAACTAGGTCCATGTTGATTGCCATGTCAACATTGACTACCACATCATCTTTGCTTTCAACAAAGAAGTGTAAGGGTAGGATTTGAACCTTGGTTGACTTGGAGGGGAATTTCTTAGGTTGGATGAGCTAGCGAGGCCAATAGATGAAGTGATGGGATGCAATTGAAGGCACAAAACAAAAGGCTTGAACACGGAATCTCTAGTGACAAGAGGCCATAACAATGGCATGCCAACCAACAGAGCTAGGTGCCTGATTGAGATGGGCATGCACCTCCCTTCTTGAAGAAAAGTGTAGGCAGACAATTTGACATGAATGCATGTTTGCATGGATGTGCGAGTGTGAATGTGTGTGAGTGAATGTATACACATGTATCAGTGTTATATACGAGTTTTTGTATGTGTGTGTTTGTCATGTAGTGTTGTTATGTATGAGGTAGTTGGTGTTAGTAAGTGGGTACAAGAGGTTGGTTACGTAGTTATGTAACCATCTCCCCTTTTTGAGTTGCTATTTAGAGATCCCTACATTCATTGTTTTGGTATTTTACCTCGTGTGTATTGATTGTCATATCGCTGGTGTTGATAGTGTCGTCATGTGTTGTATGGAAGTGTTGTGTTGATGATGCAAATGATGTTTTGTGCTATTCATGTTGGTAATGTAAATCTCTCTGTATGATTCTTTTTATTGCTTATATTTATGGATTGTCCTTGTTAATGTGCGTTGTTGTTTTGATAATTTCCTATACCTTCAATTTTAAGAATATGAAAATTGTTTTGCTACAAAAAGATGCAATGCTGCCACCCCAAGACGAGAGGGTGTTGGCAAGGGTTGAACGGTAGACCTCTTCAAAACATTTTTGGGACTAAAAAAATTGACTCTTCTTGAAGATGTCCTCATATGTGTAGGCAAGAGGAGAAAAGTGAAAAATGCTGCGTGTTGGATTTGAACCTGTGCTCTTTGCTCTACGAAGCCTTCACATTGCTTGTGCTAGCTAGAGAGACAACCTAACTAATGATTTGGGGAAATTCCTTGCTCCTTGGAGACAAGGCTGTTGCTCAAGCCTCTGCACAAAGGTGTTATTGTTGTGGTGAGTAAAAGGACAAAGACCACAAGATTCAAACAAAAAACCTTATAAAAAGCACCTCCAACATGCCTGTGTTGGCCAATATGCCCATCCATTGGGCTGAGAAGATATCGTAGCCTTGACAAAGCCATTAAAGATGTTAGGAATCTTGAGAAAAATGTTTTTGGAAAAAAAATACTGTCATGGGTGGGACTTGAACTAGGGATGTCTTGCAATATATGGAAAAGTCTTAACTAGCCATGCATTGCTCAATCAAGCTCATAGTGTCGATAGGAAGATGAAAGGAAGCTCGAGTAAATGACCATAATTTGTTCATGATTACAAAAGGAATGTACAAGACTAGGGAACATTTTGCATGCCAAATATGAGGGAACTTGCTTGAATTCATGACCACGGGGATGGAAGCAAAATAACTATGCTAGCCGCAAGAATAGTGAGCTATTTAAGAAGAATATTCTAGGGCTGTGACCAAGGCAACTAGGGGCTGGAAAAGGAATATGCCAAAAAAGTGTAGGCAACACTTGATGAAGAGGGCACATGGGGGATTGAACCTTGAACCTCCAACCATAAGTTTTGTAAAAGAAAACTATTAACGACCAGACCTTAGTGCCATGATGAAAGGAGCTCACCTAGCACTCCTTGAAGATACCATGCATTCTCCCAAAACACCCTATCAAATAGGCTGCCAAAAGTGTGATTTGATCACGTGATCTGTTGGTTAGAACTATCAAAAGACATTGTACTAGCCAGACTAGCGCGACAACTAGTCAAGTGTCCATTTTATGTTCTCCTTGAAGAAGCAGGGCACGAGACCAAAAAAAGAAAATCGGTTGCTAGCCTCAAACCGACAACCTGTTTGATTTGAGTGCCTCAACATTTTTCCAGTTACCAAGACTTCGAACATGCTAGATGGGAGTAAAGGGGCCGACGGTCCTTGAAGACACTATGCCCTTTCTCCCCAAAATTTGCAGGAATGCCTTGAACACATAAGAAGTTTGGCGCCTAAAATATTGGCACTAGAAATGTTTGAATTTAATAAATTCAAGGTTTCCCTCCAAAAAGCAAGGGATTTGTTTTGCATTTTGCTAATTATGTCGCGATGTGAAACTTGCCCCTGCGTGACTGAGTGACATGGCTTCATACCTGCTTTGATACTCATGTCAGATTTCATAATACTTTCTAGAAATGAACATAAGCAAAGGATCGATCATATGCAAAAAAAATTAGAGAAGTGAAATAAAGAAGCTATAGATGAAATTGAAATATAAAAAATGAATGAGAAGAGCGGGGTGCCCTTGGTTACCCAACACTAGATCACATTTATGTCACAATGATGCAATGGACTAGGTGGTTGGGTGGTATTTTTATCGGCACTGTGTGAGGCCAAGGATGTGATGGCATGGCGGACAACTTTCAGAACTAGCTTATGGGGCTTGAAAGTTATATTTCAAAGTTGTGCAGCAAGAAATAGGGCACAACAAAAAATGCTTTGTCAGACAATGATGCAAACTCTATTCAAGGATGTAGTAAATGCAAAAATATATTACAAAATATAAGGTCCATGTTTTAAGTAATGCAACATTACAAATGCTTAAGTACATGGGGTGTTGGCATTGTAGGGTGTAAGGTACTCTATTCCAATTCATTGAAAGAAGTAGCAAAACAATTTCTTAGGCATTGGGAACTGTTGCCACATTTCACACGGGGTGCCATGTTTTCTAAATTTTGTAAGTGTTCTGCTCTTCCTTCCCTCATCCTCTTTTTCCCTTTCTTCATCTCTCCCTTTCTCCCTCTTCCTTGCAGTTTCATTCCTCCCTCTTCCCCTTGAACTTCCCCCAGTTAAACTCCAGAACAGAACAGGTGTTCCCTGAAATTTTCTAAGTGTCAGGGCGCAACCCGACTTCGCAGCGAAGTCGGAGTGCGCCCTCAAGCTGGAGCGTAGTAGAGAATGCGAAGTGCGCCAGTAGACAGGATGTGAGCAAAATTTGACTAAGTGTCAGAGCGCAACCCGACTTCGCAGCGAAGTTGGGGTGCGCTCTTCTTCCTGGGCGGACTTGGGAGGCAGTGTGGTAGAAAATTCACTAAGTGCTGGAGCGCACCCCGACTTCGCAGCTGGGCGCACTTGGGAGGCAGTGTGGCAGAAAATTCACTAAGTGCTGGAGCGCAACCCGACTTCGCAGCGAAGTCGGGGTGCGCTCCCTTTCTTGTGCGTAGTCCGAACAGCGGTGAAAAATCAGCTAAGCGAAGTCGAGTTACGCTCCCTTTCTTGTGCGCATTTCGAACAGCGGTGAAAAATCAGCTAAGTGTCGGTGCGCAACCCGACTTCGCAACGAAGTCGGGCTGCGCCCTCTGACCGGTGCGCAGTTGTGCAAGCAAGCCCAAAAATTGACTAAGGCACAGAGGCCTCCTCGACTGCGCTGTTTTTCACCTGCGCTACCTGACAGCGCTCTGATCCTGGGCGAAGTTGGATAAATTGCCTTTCAAGGCAGACACATGTCACACATCAGCATCCGACAAGTGTCTAGCTCGGGATTCGAGCCAAGAAATGACGGGAACAAGGACAAGCATGGACCGCACTATCTACGCCAGCTGCCACCATTCAAAGCTGATGTGAAGTTCCACCTGCCACAACTACCCGCATTCCCGCTGATCAGAAGTTTCACCCAATGCGCTGCCACGTAGCTGTACAGCTTTCAGGGAGACCATGCTGCAGGTACAGTCCTCGCCGACAGAAGTCAGCATCAGTAGCTCCTCTGCCGCTTTTGTCAGCTAATGTCTAGTCTGGGACTTTGTGCCCGTGATTGTAACGGGGGGAACTTGGGCTATAAATAACCACCACATTTTCATTGTAAGTGGTGGAAGGGTAATATACTGCTAGGGAACCATTGTAGCTGTGCGTCTGCTTCTAAATATAAGACATATACTTGGCTCTGCTTACTGTCTTCATCTTGTATGCTGCCTCTCCTTGTCATTTCTGCCTCATGTTTCTTATATCATTGCTTGCTGTTGTATTGAACTCTGGACTCTGGCATTTGATGATTAAGTATTCCTGGAATGCATAGATAGAGGATACGTAGGATGAATGATCGCTGTAGTTTCTATAGTTATGTTTTGTGTTTAAATTGCTGTTAGTAGTGGTGATTGATCGTTGCCGTGCTGATTATTCCCCCACCCAACTCCAATCACATTTGGATTCTCTTTCCGCACTTTTACCTCTTTCCCTGCACTCTTAGCTTAAAACACTAAAACCCACAGGAAGCCGGCCTTCTCCGGAGATTGGCACGAAAGGCATTCCTTCCTTCCGGCCTTTCAATCTGGTGGGCGAATCTGGGCGCATTATACCAAATCCTTTCCTCATGGCAGATTCGTAACCAACAGGAACAACATGTGTCTGTAGGTGAGAAAAGGAAACAGAGGGAGACTGAAGGAATAGAAGAAGATAGTTAAAGAAAAATATTTCTATCCTATGCTTTATACATCATGTACAACAGTTGCAAAGGCAGTTCGAAGGTGAAGTAGTTCAACTTCCAACTGGCCAAGAAGCAGTTTCAAAAACAGTTGAAGAACTGCCCTTTGTGCTTCCTCTATGGGTAGCACTAGTATGTTAAATGACAAACGACTAAAGTGGTCCCGTGCACATCTGGTACTTGGCATTGCAAGATCCTCTATGCAGTCTTATGTTTAATGGTGACACATGGGGTTGGTGGCATAAGTCTTTTTGGATCTCAGCATTGGCACCTTGGAAATCATTATGTTGAAAGAAGAGTCGGCGTCACGTTGAATTTTGATGCCACATGGAAGCTTGGAGCTAACCTATTTGGTGAAGAATCCCAAAAGGCGACATGGCCTGCAAGTTGAAAGTGCTTTGGAGTCATCTTTCTTGGGACTCTGAGCAACCCTTGCTTTGCTCAGATCTTTTTTCCCCCTTTGGGAAGCAATGGTCCCCATTGTGTCAGTCTCCAACCATGGAAAAGATTGTTTTAGTTGATCAAGTGTGTACCACTTGGCTTGTGAAGGAAAATGACCTTGCTTTGGAACCGTAAATATGTTGTGTCTTTTGGCGAGTACTTTTGTTTGTGATATCAATCAGTTGGTTGGTTGCTACAAGTTCCAATTGAGTCAGGTCCAAATCTGTTGGATGTTTACTACCACAAGTTCTAGCAAAGGAGGGTGGTACGGCTTGAGGAGCTCTGCATGGAAAACTAGCATTCCACAGTAACATGGAGCCAAACTTTATCTCCAATTCAAAATGTATGTGGACTTCAGTGTTGATCATGGTGCTCTTTGAACTTTTATTGTTGGCGTTGGAGGATATCCTAGACTTGAGTCTGCATGTTTTGCATCTGTTGTAGAGCTTCTTAGCCTTGCCTACTTCCTTAACCTGTGTTGGTGCCATGATGCCAATTGGGATGTGGAAGGTGATGTTCAATGGGGTGCTAGGCTAGAATCCATAACATGTTTGGAAAGGACTGACTTGTAGAAGAGTGCAAAGCCCTACTATAGGAATGTTGGATATATGGAAAAATCTCATCTCACATGTAAGGATGTTGATGGTTGTACATCTGAAGTAGATGTACTAACACCGTGTTTACAACCTTTGCCTATCTATCAGATAGGGGATGGAAGTTTGTGGAACATTGGAGATTGTAATCTAGTCAGTTCCAAAGATGGCACTAGAATTCACTAATGAACCTAAAATTTGTTTGATACAATAGAGATTGGTCAGCCAAGGTGAACCCAATTCTATTGAAAGAGCAAACAAGTGGTCTCATAACCTTGATGCTTTTCTTGCATGGTGCCATGATTGCCATCTTGTTGAATCTCTCTACAATCACAAAGATACAATCATGTTGATGCTGATGGATTTTCTAGGCCTAGAAGGAACTTGCAATGGTCTCGGACAGATTTAGTAGCTGGGAGGGAATGGCCTATTAATATGGTGGATGTAGCGGTACTTTGCCTCAAATGCTCGCTACTGTTTGTCTTCAATGGTCACCCACCGTGATACTGGAGTATGGCCTTGGCTGTACTGAAATAGGCTCTGATCCCGAAAAAACTTGACCTTTTACTCCGGGGACACCTGCTGCTTAACCGGCAAAATTTGGGCGGGAAACGCGCCTATACTGCTTCAAACAATGCGCTACCGCAAAAGTTGAGAACTGGATGGTTACCCAAAACGAGCAAGGCAAAATTGCCCTAGTGCGCCCCTGAGGGGGATATCTGCCCTCTAGCGCTGCCAAATTATAGCGCTTTAGGGCGTATATTGCATTCATAGCCAACCTGGACTTTTCGCCTTCTTGCTAAGTCTCGGAAATAACCCCCAAAGCGCTCGATTTTGGGGATTTTGCCCTGGAGCGCTCCAAACTAGAGCGCTTTGGGGCACTTTTTATACTTAGAAATTACTAGGGCCTCTTGCTTTCACGTGGACCGCCTCACAAATGCTCCAAAGCGCGGCAAAAGGGAAAAAGTGCCCTGGAGCGCTCCAAACTGGAGCGCTTTGGGGCACAAAGCAACACTTAGCCAAAATGAGCAACTTGCACAAACATTCACCAACCGGCGAGGAAATGCTCCAAAGCGCTCAAAAGGGGGAAATTTGCCCTGGAGCGCTCCAAACTAGAGCGCTTTGGGGCGAAAAATACTTAGCCAAACTTTTGAATTAAAAGCTCATTTTCTCCTTTTTCTCCCCACCTTCAAAAAACGCCCTGAAGTCCTCAAGGCCGGTGAAAATGCCCCAAAGCGCTCGGAACTGCAGCGCTTTGGGGCGAAAAACACTTAGACGAATTCACCACAAATAACAATTTTTTAAAACCTCCCGGATTCACTCTGAGGTGCCCTAAACCAAAAAATTTACATTGTTGTGCTGCTCTTCTGCTGCGGTTTAGGGCTGATCCCGGGAGAACTGCTCTTTCAGAAAAGAAATAAAAATGATGTACCCCTTGAAAATGGCAACAATACCATGCCTGCTCAATGCCTCACTTAACCCAAGCTTTATCTGATTACAAGATGTTCAAATTCAAAATCCTTAGAGCTTGAAGAACTCGTTAATATGATGAACTTGAATTCTATGTGGTCTACACTTTTCATTGGTTTCTGGTTCCAATTTCCTGGACAACAATACAGAAACAGTTTTCAAAATGGAAGTTTCTTGCCTTCAAAGATTGTACTACTTTCTGGCATGGTATACCCTGCAGCTACACAGAGTCTTGTTTGAGGTGAGTGCCCAGAAAATGTTCAAATTCAAAATCTCTAGGGTTTAAAGGACTCCTTGGATTAAAGATGATCTTGGTCATCATATCTCATGTACAGGCTCAATTTATATCAGATTTTTATTGCTGCCTAGTCTACACAAACTGGTAGCAAATATTTTGCATAAGTCTATTCTTCACATTGCAAATCATATTTTGAACAATACTAAGGCCCTTTTCTTGGTGTTCAATGTCATTTTAAATTCTGCATGGATGTAAATTGTATATTTTTTTGAAATGTGAAGTCTTGTTCCATCAGATAAATCCAATGCCTTACAAAAGTAACCACCATACATGTAGTCTTCTTGACCAGTAAAAGATTAACAAACCAACCTAGGGCTATATCATATGGCTATGGGATAATGTATGTATATATTCAAGGGTAAATGCATGCATGTGGATCATGCATACTGAACTAGTTGTTATATGCTTTCTGTTACAGCATTCATATCATATTGTGGATTCACAAAGAGGAGACTAGATGGGTCCCCTCTTGCAACTCAATTTTGTGTACGTGGCATTTGGACAACCCGTAAAGTACCATGCTTCTGACTAATAAAATGTTTTTAACTCTCACCTTATTGCCATAGGGAATTTGTGTCAGTTATGCAATGTAATTAGTTGCAGACTTAAAAAGGAAAAATGAAATGCATCATGTCATGTCATGTTGGAATTATGGATTGGAGCAACTTCAAACTCTGAGGTTTATATTGTAGTCATACATATTTGAAGATATCATGGGGATCATCATCACCCACATATTCCGACTCACATATTCTTGATGAAACTTGATAGCTAACTATCTGCAACCAATGAAGGAAGCTCAGACTATAGAAATCCATCCAACTTTGACCATGGATGGGAAAGAACAAAAATTTAAAGCAGCAGGAACTTAAATTTTTTGATAATGTTACTTCAGGCCACCTCCTATTAATGGCTATTATGCTCTATATGCATAATGATACAATGGTTGCCTGAAGTGGCTTGAGTCAATGAAGCCATTTGATGGAAGCTAATTCTATGACAGTAACTAATTTTCTGCATAATATTTGAGGGTTTATTTTCTATAAATCAAACCTATAAGGACCACAACAAATTTTGCATTTTCAGGTTGACATTCTTAGCTCATGATAGCCTACGAGTATACTTTTGACAATACCAGTATTAAAGGACCACAAGCTGCAAAGAACAAAATGGGGACAGCTATGCAGTTTATAACCTGCAGATCTTCTGAAAGGCCATATTGATATTTTATGTTGATTCCCTTATCTGCTTCTTCTGCATTCCATATTCATAAAGTTGTTAATAATGGATACATTAAGCATGCAAGCTTCAGCCCTCAAATTCCTGTTGTGCCAATTGTAAGTTTTATTGCTTGCCACATCCTAGAAACTCATTAGTTGGGAACATGATTTCCACAGTTCTTCGACTAATCAGCCATTATGTCCAAAATTTATTAAAGCATATGGATCATGATATCCTTTATACTCATCATCTAATGCCCTTTTTGATCTTGTTTGCTTTCCAGCAAGCCTGTTTGCGTTTTGTACTTCGTTAAGGTGAAGTGATATTGATGAAAATCAGTGTTCCATGGGGACGCATCCCCCCCCCCCCCGCGTCCCCCAACACGGGGGGATGGCATTGGGGACGTTTCCCCCCATCCCCCTTTTGGGGGATGGCTGGGAAACGTCCCCGGGGATGCCTGAGGCCTACGGCCTCCCGTCCCCGGGACGTCCCCTATTTTGGGGCGTCTCTGGGGATGGCCAACCGTCCCCGGGGACGACTGGGTCCCTTTGGGGATGCTCGGGCCATCCCTAGGGACGGCTCGGGTCCCTTTGGGGACGCCCAACCGTCCCCCGGGGATGCTTGAGGCCTACGGTTTCCCGTCCCCGGGACGTCCCCTATTTTGGGGTGTCCCCGGGGATGGCCAGCCGTCCTCGGGGACGACTGGGTCCCTTTGGGGACGCTCGAGCCATCCCTAGGGACGACTGGGTCCCTTTGGGGACGCCCAACCGTCCCTAGGGACGGTTGGGCGTCCCCAAAGGGACCCAGCCGTCCCCCATGGCTGGGCGTCCTCAACCAAAAGAAAAACAAAAAAAAAAAATTAAAAATGAAAATTTAATCTGTTCTTTAGTACATTGTAAGACATTTGTGTTCTTCAATCTGTTCTTTAGTACATTGTTGAAAATGATGACTTTGACTTTCCACAAATTAAGATTAAAGCAAAAATTACAGTATTCTAAAGCAAGTCCTCAGCCAATCTGTTCTATGAAGATTAAAGCAAAAGTTACAGTATTCTAAAATTACAAGTGAGGGATTAGGATTGTTGATATAATAAGCGGAGATCACTGAATAACATAAACAGTAACAAAGAGAGACCCTACTCATACTAGTGAAAATTACTTAGAAAGACATGAAGTTTTTTAATGTCCACAAATGATCAAAGCAGGTATTTGGACTCAAATACTACATTGTGTAACAACAGTCTGGAGAGAGCTGGAAATAGTGTTCCAAAGAAAAACCAAGAATACAAAATTAATAAGCATAAATTTACAAAATCCCTTTAAACAAGGTTAATCAAAATATTTTGAGAAGGAAGCTGACAAGGAAAAAAATAATAAATTGTAGGATGTTAAAAAGTGAAACAAGTAAGTTTTACAAGACTCAAAACAGCGTGCCTCTTGACTGCATTTTTTAAAACATTTTTAGATCATGGCTTTGCATGTCTTAATTCAGGTTCATAATTCAGAAAATCATGTAAGGTAAAAACATGATGAAGTTGTTGGCTAGTAAAAGCGGCATGATAACTCTTATTGGAATGACACTTTATTTGGTGGGGAAAAGACCCTGGTCCAAAATGCTTCTATTGCTAATTTATCTAATGTTCAAGAATGAAGATTTTGTAAAACAGATAGCATCCAATTAGATTCATGTTCACTGTTTTGCTTTTACATGTGTTCCTTTGTTGCTATAAATGGTTATTGATTTGCTGCAAAGTGGCCTAAATTGTTTGCATTGCATACACTTCCATTGAGAAAATACAGATGAGGAATGCTTGGCATCAACTTGTCTTATTCTTACAAAGAGACAAATCCCATTGAGTTTAGGACATTGACTTCAATGAGAAAATTGTAACTTTTGCTTTAATCTTCATAGAATACTTTAAAATTTTGCTTTAATTTGTTCTTTATGTTCTTTAGTACATTGTTGAAAATGATGTGTCAAAGCTGAATAATGTGGCATTCATTACTTGAGCAATAGCAACTAATTTGGTTAACTGTTAGAGATTGGCAGATTGCACTTGATATCCTTGGCTGAACCTTCAAGTTATATTTGTTGAAACAATTAAATGGCTGCACTTAGTAACTAATATCAATATGAATATCCTAATATCATTTTTGTTGTGTGTGGAATTCTGAATGTGTAGATTATTCTAAATTTCTAAAAAATTTCAATTTTTATAGTATTATACCAGCCGTCCCCCCCAGCTGTCCCCGAGCCGTCCCCCCGTCCCCCAGGCTCGTGGAACCTTGATGAAAATAGCTGATTTTCTCATATCAGAATCAGATATTGTTGATTCGAACTTATTAAACTCATAACCTTGTACTAGTGGATGCCTGACCTATATGATGCTGATTATTTAACAGGTTTATTCAGACAAGAAGCTTGTTGTCTTGGATGAGTTAGCATTTCTAGTTTTGTCTATCACATTATAGTACTTGTTTCGTTATGCTAGTATGTGCATTTGTATTGGCTATGGACTTTTGTTGATTTGATCGGAGCTTAAATTAATGGCTGCAAATACTCTTCGAAGCATGAGTTAGTTTGAACTGAATTGTAGTGCTTAAAGCAGTACCTCTCTTCACAGATGAATTAACATGATCCTTGACAAAACTGTCAAGATTACCTTATTATGTGTGTGTAGTTCAATGGTTGGGCACAATATGCACTGCACTTGTAAGTTACAAAAGGGATTATTATGAATGTAAATTTTGTGGTGGATGGGTTTGGTTTCTAGCACAGGCCAGATCATGATATTCCATTTTTTTGAGAAGTAGAAGGTATCAGTTATGAGAGACAACTAGTAACTTCACTGGCTAGTCTGGTAGAGTCACTGCTTTTAGTTTTCTACTGGATAGATCCTATTTTTTTTGCAAAAACAACAAATCTCTCTCTCTCTCTCTCTCTCATACACACAAACGCCCGTTTTAAAATATAAATAAAAGAGAATATGTGGAAGAGGAGTAACAAAAAGCCTGTCAAAATGAATGCTAAATGTGGCAAATTGAATTAAATGTTGAATGGAACAAATATAACAGTAATAAGGCATTTAAGTGGAACCAAAGTTGAAAAAATTGTGATTCGCAGTTTATTGGCAAGGCCCAGAAAAAATCAGATCAACAAAAAGTTGGGGGATGAATGGGCAAATATTGTGTTTTTCCCTATCTTTTTTAACCATTTGTTTTGAAAGTATTGGCAGTAAAAAAAAAAAAATGGCTATTTGAAGAAATAACAGGACTGGAAAAAATCGCAATATACTTAATAATCACAAGTTTTAAAAGTTTTCATTAGTGAGGAAAAAACCAATGGAATAGTGATCTTTTCTAATGAAGTCTAAATGTATTTCAATTTCTGAAAACAAGCTTAACTGGCCAATTTCAGATTGAAGGCCACACACAAGATTGCAAGTGATGCCAAAGTCAACACCAGGAGGAACAAAAGGCATGGTTGCTGAGCAGATATCTCAAGCTGTTTTGTCAACTTCCAATTTACTTCATTTAATGCAACAATCATCACCTTCTCAGGTGCAACTTTAGTTTCTGCATTTGCCTGCATGTTATTTTTCCTCTTTAAAATCTTCTTGTTGATATTGCAAATACATGGCATATGGATTAGGCATAAGAATTTTCATTTAGCATCTGTATTTAGCCATAAAAGTTCCTCGAACTTAAGCATGTTGCCTGACAATTGACTGCACTCCTTTTTTTGTAGTCTCATAATAAATCAAATTTCTGCTTTTGTCATGTTGCGGCATTTCAAGTTACTTACACTTTTGGGCTAAATTGTGTTGTATATTCCCTATTATAATTGCATGGATGAGTTTGTAAATTTCCCAGGCTGTTAAGCTACAAACAGTAGAGTTGTTAGCAGTTTCTGTTCTCTAGAATATTGCTTGTTAACATTGTAGGAGGAATTAGAGGCTACTGGTTGATTCTTGCAATGGATACACTGCAGGACCTCATAAGAATCCCGAAGAATCTAATTGGAAAGGCACAAACTATTAAAAACACTGAACAGGTGTGTCTTGAGCTGGTAGTAAAATGAACAATGAATTTGCTTGGAGCACTGCCTGGTAACCTTTTATTCTGATGTTCTCTTTTCACCAGGTGCTGCATCAAATGCCGCATGTCATCTCCACTTTGGATGCTCATCTGGACAAAGCACTTCAGTGGTTGGAAATATCTTCATACTACCTAATTTTATATGCTTTGATGAAACATTGATTGTTTGGAATACATTTGTTGATGCAGCTGTTTATTTTTGCAGTGCATCAGAAATTCAAACTGTAAGGCGTTTACTTACAAGTAAGGAGAGCACTGTTGCACATTTATCAATCCCA
Organism: Wollemia nobilis; assembly: GCA_028583015.1. Taxonomy (NCBI): domain Eukaryota; kingdom Viridiplantae; phylum Streptophyta; class Pinopsida; order Araucariales; family Araucariaceae; genus Wollemia; species Wollemia nobilis. The sequence goes on from JAQPPZ010017086.1 coordinate 4,672,182, forward strand.
TGTGATGAAGATCCTGGACATCAAACATGAGGGATCCAAACAGAGTTTATGGAAATATATAAAACAGAAGCCATTGCCTTGAAGATGACAATAGGTTTCTACAAGAAGCTGAAAGATATCTTAATTTCAAAATGTGTGTCAGAACCATTGTCAAAATTTTTTACACACGTTTCCGCAACTAATGTATAGTGTTTTTAATAAAATGTATAATGTAGCTAGCATCTTCAAAAGCTGGATGTGTTTCAAACTGAAAAGCCTGCTGAAGCATCCATTTTTTCAAGATCAGTGGAAGCAGCCATTACATTTTTCAATAAGAATAAGACTCTGTTTAAGCTATTTGCGCGTAATCAAATATTTGCAATAATACTAAATATGCTTTTTTGCTTTAGAAAATGTAAGGAATGTTCCCGTGGATTCAGGAATGTACTAATACATTGAAAAGACAATTTTATGTAAAGAAGTATTTTTTAAAGATTATAATATAGTTGGAAGAATTTTATATGATGATGCATAGACATATTGATGAAAAGAATGTTTTCAAGATAATATTAATTCTCTACAAGTTTTTGGCATGGATGGTGATTTATCCCATAGTGAAAGGTGGCAATTGCTTTTGGAAAAAAGTATGCTACTACAAATTTTTATTTTTTTAAAAAAATGGTTAGTAGTTAGCCATAGGATAAAATAATGGTTTGTAAAGTTTGGTTGATGCCTTCACCTAGATTTATACCTTTCATGTTCAATTGTCTAAATTTGTTGTGATTGATTAAATACAAACATGCATTTTGTATAGAAGTGTAGGAATAATAATCAAAAGTTAAAATGTGCATCTTATAATAAATTTGCAGGTGTAATTGATGATAAATTGAGGTTTGTACTTAGAAGAATGGCATGCATGTAATTCTTAGAAAACAAATCTGGGAAAGAAAAGTGCATTTCACTTATTGGTGCATAGTCATATAGGGTGGTGAAAGAGTTCTAGACCACTCAACCCCCAAAGGCATTGGGAAAGCGCATCACAAATTTGGTGTAGAACCACCTCTTAAGATACGCATTGGGAAAGCGCATCACAGATTTGGTGTAGAACCATCTCTAAGATACCATGTTTGAGGGATATCTACATTATATTGAAATTCACCCAAAGCTTATGCCTAGCCTTCCCTTTTGTCTCTCCTTCACCACCCTTAACATAGTTGACTTAATTCGAGAGGTCTAACAGGATTGAATTGAAAAGTCATCATTTAAACAACTTTGCTGCCTTATTGGTAAATGCTGGCCTAGTCAACAACATATCTTAAAATTGAAACAATAATTAATTTAATTAATGATTGGAGTTTAAGAATCAAACATTTTTTGAAGGCAACATATATTTAAAATTAAGATTGAAGCAAGAATTGGTCTCAAAATTGTCAGGGGTTGAGGTTTTAGCCTTATTGCATTGAGAGGCCTCAAGGCCTTGAGGTGTCCATGTGTGATGGAATAAGCTGAATGCATCAATCACTTGTTGCACTGCTCTCATTACGGTATGCCCCATAATATGAGTTGAAAGATAAGCTAGCAAGATCGTTCTAGGTATAAATTAAAATAGGCTTCAATTGACAAGACAAGAAAAAAAAATGGTTTGATAATTGCAATTAAGGAGTCAATAAAAACTGATATGTTCATTTGTATAATCTATAAGGAGTTGGGGTTGGCAAAAGAGTTTTAGGTTCAAACATCAATGGACTAAGAGGCCTAGGGTGTGCATGTCTCATAGCAAAAGTTCAACAACTTCATCCCTCTCTATGGTCACCCTCTTATGCAATCATAGTTCAAGGAAGGTTTTTGTGTTTGGTGGAACAAGGTTGACAAGTTGGTCCCTCTTTGGGAACACCCTCTCCTTGTTGTTAAAGCTCAAGGGAAGGCTTGAGGTGTATGTGCTGGGACAAGTTTGAAGAGTTGGTCCCTCTTTGAGTCACTTTCTAATTGCAACTAAAGCTCAAAGGCAAATTGTGATATGTGATATAGTATAAGTTGGAAAGTGTAAGCAAGATTAGTCTAGCTATAAACCAAAATTGGGCTCAACCAACTATAAAAATTATCTTATAATTACATTCGAGTAAGGGGCACTAATATATTAATTTATATAATCTTGAGGAAATTTATCCTATACTTTTGATCAGATTTTTTTTTTATATACTTCTTATCTTGCTACCAATAGTTTTTAAATATTGGCAAGGGTATTTGCATAGTCTTATGGCATGTACATAGAATTTTTGGGAGAGTTTTTTAGGAGTGCACTTGGACAGGTGGGTTGGAGATGAGGGTGGAAGCAAAAAAGAGCTTTGTTTGAGTCAAGTATTGTTTGTTAAAAGGGATCTCCTATAGGGCTTATTGAGGGGGAGGCAAATATCACAAGATAAACACCCAAACTATCTCTTAGGGGATCACTTGAAAAGAGAGCCCCAAGGTATGGGAGAAAGTTTGACGTCCAAAAAATTTTCCAAAAGGCAATGCCTTTTTTTTGGGCTCATAGTTGCAATAAAGGTTTAGGAGAGAGTTTGACACCCAAAAATTGGCCAAAAAGCAATGTCTTTATTTGGCTTGTTGATGCAACAAATTTCTATCATAGGTAAATTAGAGGAAGTGAGGTTTTAAAGGACCTGATATGTGTGTGTTGTGCCAAGTAGAGGAGCAATTGAGAAGCCTTATGTTGTTCTCATGTCCTTTACTTTTCAATTTGGATGTTGTGGCAAGGTTTTGTTGGCATGGTGGAAGGGCTTAAAATCATGCCAAGGATTTTTTGATAAGACAACATTGTCTATTGAAAGGACGAGTGGTCTACGCTAGCTTCAAGAATTAGGGCTACTTGCAATATAGCAAAATATTTGGATAAAGCAAAGTTATAGGATTTTTTGGGACTCCCAGTTGATGGTATGTGAAGTGTGGGTTGGATCATGGAGAATTTGAAAGAGTCCTCTAAAAGATGGCTTCATTATGGGCTAGGAGGCTTTTAGGAGGAATCTAAAGTGTTGAGCCATCTGGAGGTTGTGTAAGCTTCGCCTTCTCATGATATGCCTAAGGCTTTCCAGTTATAGGGAAGAAAAAAGGATTCAAAAGAAATTCTATAGAAGAAACTATTATGGGGCTTCTACTAAATTAATGTTGATGGTGTCATACATGGGACTAGTTTGATAAGGATGGTTGTGATCTTCAAACATTGGAACATGAAGCTTTTGTTTTGGTTTGCTAGAAGCTTGGAAAAAACTTCAACAATATAGTAGAGGCCACAACCATTAGAATTGTCATTTTGAAGGCTAATAATAATTAACATTTTGGAGTCTACGAGAAGAAAGCTCAAAATTGTTATCATTGAATCAAATTCTTAAGATTGTTGTGCATGGCTGGTTGATGCAAGCATTTCTCACAAAAATTAGGCTTCTTGTTGGGGATGGATTTGCCTTTTAATGTGTCCAAACAAGGCAAGAAGTAAATAGAGTTGCAAACTTCCTATTGAAAACAATGTTGTACTAGAAAGAAGCAAAACTTATGATAGGAGGAATCAATGATCCTAGTGGGTGAGCATAGCACTCTATTTATTCATTACTTTAATGTTGAGATGTAATAGAGGGAAAATTACTAAAATGTAGGGTGACTTGATCAAAAGGAGTATAGAAGACATGGTTTGTCGAGTGAAAGATGAGGTTGATTCAGGGGTGACTTCATTTGTAGTGTCGTAGACAAAGCTTGGATTTTATTTCACAAAGGGAAGAGATTGATAAATATAGCATATGGGTGATAGGGGATTTCATGAGAGGGACTATTCATGAGACCGTTGTGGATAAGCTTTAGCGCAAGATTTTTTATTTCTCCTTTGATTTTATTTTTAAATGTTGTGTAGGCATCATATGTAGCAGATCTAACAATAAGAGTATAAAACATGAGAGGCAACAAAGACCTTTTCAAAAATTTAAAACTTAAGGATTGAGGACAAGTAAAATATCGTCCAATTATCCAACTTCTTTTGGAATCGAGCAAAGAACCATTCTTAGAGGTCAAAAAGAGAAACATTATAGCCAATGGGATACCTAGATAACATATTACCTTCCTATGCTTAGTATGCCTCTATTGATTCAAAATCCAATCATCCCTATCCTTATACTATACAAGGATAAAATTTGCTTTTGTTGAAGAAAATTTAACACCAAACATATAGCAAAAAGCATAAATAACAACGAACACATTCTTGTTTTTCTCCTTATCATTTCTCAAGAACAATGTTGGATCATCAACAAAATGAGAATTCACAACTTGACCTTGATCAGGAGGAGGAATTACCTTGATAAGATCAACTATAGTAGCCTATTCAAAAAGGTATCTAAAAGCATCAATAGTAATGATGTGCAAAAAGGTCAATTGGGACAACTATATCTAGTAGAACACTGAAGAGTAATAGGATTTGAAAGAGAACCAATGATAACAACTCTCGTTATGGCATCAAAAAAAAGCAATGAAATCTTATGCCTAAAACTAGGACCACATCCTAGCCATTCCATCACATGTAGGATAAAATACCATTATATTTTGTCGTAGGCCTTATCAAAGTCCAATTTGATAAAGATAAAATTTCAAATAGATTCAACTACCCATTTTAAGGCTTGCTAAAGCCATGATAAGGTTATCCAAAATGTACCTTCACTCAAAAATCTAGTTTCCTTAGACCTCACAACTTGTTGAGCCACATGGTTCAATCTATGTGACATGGCTTTTGCCACAGTTTTGTATTCAATAGTTAACAAAGTAATTGGTCTTTAATCTGAGGCTCTGTCCCTATTACTACCATCAAGAATCAATTCAATTAACCCTTGATTAGTAACACTACTAAAGGTGTCATTCTTATCAACTTCTTTTTATATCATATAAAAATAAACCCAATTAATTCCCACATGGTCCAAACAATTTAGCAGGTAACCCATCAAGGCTTGGAGCGTTACACTTAGGCATAGAAAATAAAACATCAGTAAGTTCTTTATAGAAAGAGAACAACCTTTTGCAATGGTTTGTATATGATAAAAAATGCACATAAGCTCAAAATACAACAATACAATGGAAGAGAGCTTGTAGAAGTTGTGTTAACACAAAGAAGAAATTTTCATTGCAATCTAGTGAGTGGTTGTGGCATTCGTTGCAACTCAGCACCTTGTGGATTTACCCACTTGCTATGACCTTGTTGTAATGGTCCAACTTGCAATATAAATAAGACTTCTTGCTTCCTCACAAATTTCTATAATAATCTCTTCATAACAACACTTGAATACTAAAATGATTAAAATGTTGAAATATCATAATCTAGAAATTCTAAAAAGCTACAAGATTACAATATAATTCTACAACCATACAAGATCATAATACCTCAAGTGGGGGAAAAGCTTTCCCTATTTTATATGAATTTACAAAGGCTTCCATATCATTGTCTACCATCTAACCTTGATTGGTGGACGACTCTATGTGTCTCATATGCTCTTCTTCCTTTCTTTTTTGACTTGTAGATAAACTCATATGACCTTCCAAAGTACTTGAATTTGATTTGTAGATAATATCTTGTAACTCCTTAACTACTTATAGACTTGTAGACAACTATATTTGACAATCCAACTACTTATATTGGACTTATAGATGCATGACATGTGACTTCTAATACCCACCATATGACTTCCTAAAACTTATGTTTGACTTCTGTGTGACTTGAATTGACTCTCATGTGACTCTCTACCCCGCAAGATTTAATTAATAAATCTTTAAATATTTCATACAAGACAAATACAAAATTGTGACTTAGATATGTAACCTTTGACTTTTACGTTTGCACCTTATTTCCACCACACATATTTACCTTACACACGAACCTATTATTATATAACACATTTAATATAACGAAGACATTATACCTAAGACACCTTTTCATAGACCTTGGCTTTTACTGATTACTTTTATAATACATTGACTTTTTATCATGATCCATTATTTTCACTACATTCCTTTGTACTTTTATTGTTACCAATTACATGTAGTTTATTAGTGACAATGTTCTTTTCTTTACTGGTGAACAAGGGGTTGCACTTGGGTCCCCCACCCTTTACAAATCATAACTTTCTTTTTTAGAGTTTGAGAGTTTACAAATAGATTCACTTCTCATCTCAATTTAGATGATATAGCTAGAAACCTACATCATTTTACATAGAATAATTGAGATGCTAGAGCTAGAAACCTATACCATTTTACATAAAATATTTGAATTTTTGATTTTCATTTTCTAGATTTTTTAAATTTTTATGTGAATACAAATATTTCATAATTCAACATCCTTCTTGACATTTTTCCATAGCAGCCTTCATAATACCAAAAATTCACCTTAGTAGAGTAGTATTTCCAAAAAATTGCACTATCATCGTCCACTTTACCAATTCTAGATTGCTAGTTTCCTTCTTGAAGCACAAGTGCAACCACAAAAATATAGTAAATAATTTATATGAAAACACATTAATGTTATAAAATAAAGCAGATATTACCAATAGAAAACATCAAAGTAAATCTTAATTATTATTTGATTTAGGCAGTCAACATTTTCTTATCAACTTCAACTGAATATATTGCTTCCTCTAACCATGGAAAAGAGAATTTAACTTCACGATCCTCAATTAAACCCCTCTATTGGCTAGCCTATCTGCACATTTGTTTCCTTCCCTTAGCGTATGTGTAAACCTAATTTCTTCAAACTCTTTAGAAATATCTTGAATTTCCACAATTATCTCTTGTATGTTCCATGGAGCCTTTGCTTTACTCAAAAATGTATTTATTACTATGAGTGAATCACCTTCCATCCATATTGTGTTCCATTCCATTTGTTTGCATATTTTTAACCCTTCTAAAGCCACCCATGCTTCAACTTCATTATGTCTTAAATCCACTATTGAAAGCATAATGAGACAAAACATCTCCTCTATTATTTGTAATTATTCCTCCTCTTAATGGTCTTAGATTTTTTTTAGATGCTCCATCAAAATTCAATTTGACCAAATCCATATCTGGTGGTTTCCACTTTATATTATTTCCTTTTTGTTTGTCATGTACCCAACATCATAATCCATTTGATGACTTGACTCCATCTATCAAGATTTTTTGCTTCCAGATTAGGAATTTGGTGAGTTGATAGGGTTGGATTAGCTCCTCTATGACTAAACATATCTTCCTTTTTATTACCTCTAAACTGCTTTCCTTTCTTTTAAATATTCTTCTATTCCTATCTAACCATACAATTCAAAGTATTTTATCTTTGTAAAGCCTCACTTTTAAATGTGCTCTGCTATTGCTTTAACCATTCTCCAATTTTACGATTCATCACCATGCATTTACCAAACATATTAAGAATCCATTTCCATAATTTCCAGACTATTGAGCAATGTCCCAAGAGATGGTCTATACTATCATCCTTTTTACAAATAACACATTGTGAGCGGCCATAAAAATCCATTTTCATAAGGTTATCCTAGGATAAAATTCTTCTATGACCTACTAGCCAAACAAACATTGTGACTTTAGGAATGCTTGGGCTATCCTAAATATATCTCCATATTCTTGTGATATTCCTATTAAGTTGGTGTTTTACATTATATCCACTTCTTATTGTGTATTTCCTAAGCTGTTCAACCCCCAAATCAATTTATCCTTGGCTATCCTTAGAATAATCACTGTTGTTATCTTTCTACTCAATTGCCTCCTAGCATCAGTGTCTTGTATACTTGTAATTTTTTTTTTCCATTTGTATCTTCCTTCTTGATCCTTGCAATTTTTTTTGAAACCCTATCACCACATTTGTCTTGAAGTATTCTCATCCAAGATTTCAAAATTGTATCTAGATTGAGAGATTTTTTTATCACACCAAGTATCCATCCAAATAGAAAATTTTTCTCTAGTTCACACCATCCATCTTAAACCTTTAATCACTAGATTTTTTTAAACCATTCAAAAGTGCAAAACCATTTGGTAGAGAGAATGTAGAAAACGTTAAGATTGGATCATTGGGCTCAATATACTTAGAAGATTTTTTGTCCATTATATTTGATACTTTATGTACAATATCCATATTACTTTTACCCTAAGAGATAAGTTTGCATCTGTAAGAACTCTTAAACCGAGACCTCCCCTAATTTTATCATCACACACCTTGCTCCATTTTACCAAAGGAAATTTCCTTTATCATGTAATCTTGACCATAAAAAGGGTTGCATAATATAGATTATTTTTTTTCTATTTATTTTTGCATAGTATACAATAACATAATATGTTGGAATGGACTACAAGAATAACTTAATTAGTTGCACTCTTCCTACTAATGATAACCATATACCTTTGCATACCGGTAGTTTATTCTGAACTTTACTTATAACTGGATTCCATAATTCTATCTCAGTTACAATGTTCTTGTTTGGAAAAGATTACCTTTTATGTAAATAATCCAAAACTCAAAATTTTGAGTTAAGATCTTGAAAGAGTGTAATTTACAAAATAGAGTATAACAAATCAAAATTGTAATGACCCAAACTCTAACTAAAAAACTAGAGAATTATATATGTATGCATATATATTATAAACATATACTCGATAGGTATTTACATATCCCTATCCATCGTATGTCATTCTACGAAGTTGTTTAAGGTTTAATATAATGTTTTAAGTTGTCCGTCTCATATCCTCAATGAGCCAAATTATCCCCTTCCTTAATCTATTAAAAGGATATGCCCATCCCTACACCATACATAAGTTTACCTGTGTAGGTATACTAAGCGTACTATAAATAAGCTATCAATCTCATCCTCCATGAATGAGCTATCTTATCCCTTTTTGCCTGTCAAAAGGGTACACCCATCACTACACCATACATAAGTCTATCTATGTAGGTGCACTAAGTGTAGTGTAAATAAACTATCAGTCTCATCCCACGATGAGCTAACTTATTCCATCCATCATTCCTAGTGATAACCAAATTCATTTATGTTTATCTATTGATGTCTTCATGTTGCTATCTAGTTTAGGTTTTAGAAGATTTACTTGAAGAATATTACTCGCAGTTCCTTCCTAAGGGACCCCATAATCACTTAGGCCTTATTCTTCCTACTTTTAACACAAGCATAATCATTTTTAGATACTAACTCTAATTATTTAAACTACATTAAACCATCAAGATCTTCTAATATTTCTTTCCTTTAGAAGGGTGCAATTAAGTCTACCTACTTAATTTAAGCATTGGATAACATCTATAATATCATCAAAGGAAGATACATGAATAAGATGTAATTTCTATCTAAAACAATAACAAACATGATAGTGTATGAAACTATGACATCATAGATCCTTTATTAAACAAGTAAAAGATACATCTTCCATTCATAATTTAAATCATTACATAACCCAAGTAGGGTAAAAGTATCATCACACTAAATGAATAGAGCATTACATCATTATCCAATTAGGATATTACTCATGCTAGAGTCTACTCCACATTAGTTTCTAAATAAGAGCTTTACTACAATGTAAAGCACAGGGTCAATGTCTTGGTTCTAAGTATCTTCCTTGTCCTTCTTGCTCCTCCATTGCTCAGTTGATGGTAGTAAGGGATCAAGACAACTCATAGATCCTATGAAGCATGCAACTAAATGCATTTGCTAAATGACTTATGAAACATGTGCATTTATACTTTGGATGTCAAATTGCAACTATACAATCTACACAATGTAGTTATGCATAAATCATTCAATCAATCATCAAGAGGAAACCCCATAATTTCCCCACACCTATTCTTTCATCTAATGTTCTCTTTTTCCCCACTAGCATACTTCTTCCATTATTCACACAAGTGTATTCATTATCCAAGAATGAAAGTCATCTATCATTCATTTCATCATAGAAGGAGAGTCATTTTATCCTTTAAGCATGAAGGTCATTTATCATTTATCAATGCATAAAAGAATTCAATAAACATTCCTTTAATCAATTAAAAGCCCATACTTTTAACTAATTAAACACTCATAAAAATTATTTTCTTTAATCAATTAAAAACCCATACCTTTAACCAATTAAAGTACTTACAAAAACCATTTTTTTAATCAGTCAAAAGCCCATATTTTTAACCAATAAACGTACTTAAAAAATTATTTCCTTTAATTAGTCAAAAACCCATACTTTTAACCAATTAAAGTACTTAAAAAAAAATCATTTCCTTTAATCAGTAAAAAGCCCATACTTTTAACCAATTAAAGTACTTACAAAAACCATTTCCTTTAATTAGTTAAAATTCCATATTTTTAACTAATTATAGTACTTTTTTTTTTGAAAAACTAATTATAGTACTTACAAAAGCCATTTCCTTTAATTTAAATGAAATATCATTCTTTCATTTTAATCATCCTTCTTTCAACTAAACATCCTTCCTTCAATTTAAATAAATTAAACATCAATATTTCCAAAAACATCCTTCTTTCAATTTAAATAAACTAAACATATTTCCTTTAATTTAAATAAACTAAACATATTTCCTTCAAATTAAATAAATTAAATATCAATCATTCCAAAAATGTATTTCAATAAATGACCACTAAATCAACTGATCATAGCCACCACAATCAACAACTATAGCAAATCTAACTCAAGTAAACCACGCACAAGGATCACATTGCCAAACACAGTCTATGCCAACCATTGGTGCTAATACCAAGGCAACCCAAGTAGGCTCCTCATGACCACCTAGAGGTGATTACCTCTAAGGGGAAGCCTTTCCACTTTTAGGTACCAAGAAGGCCCCCACACCAGGCATGTGGGATTAAATACCCACCTCTCAAAAAAAGGTTTTATAACCCTACAACTAGATGAAACATAGGTGAATCAAACCCAACTAATCATAGCACACTATGCGATAAGACAAGGCAAGATAACAAGTCAAATCACATGATCAAATGATGGAAACAAACCACATGTCACAGAGCAACCAATAAATGTGCCCTCCAACTAGTGCAAGGTGGCCCACCACGTGGAACGACCCCCTAGACCATGTCCATGTGGTCGATTCAATAGGGGAGGCTAGATCCCATTAAGGTGCCTACAACACGAGAGCATATCCCATATGGGATAATTCCCAAGGAATATCGATTTGGCCTTCCCTCACCATGCCCAACTTCTCGTGGAATCATCGCTTAGCGATGTTGTGGTGGTGGCAGAGCGAGATAAAATTTATTTTCCCCTAAGGTTAAACCTTAATGGAAACTCACCTAGGTAGTGGTGATATTTTTTGCCACTATCGACCCATGAATAGGTGATAATGTCTGATCCAAAATTAGAGTAGGGGTGACTAACAACAACCTGAGGGCGTAGGAAGCAAACCGATCTTGAGGATCTAAAAACCATCTTAAAAATGGTGCATAGGATGCTAGAATCGATGTCTAAAAACAACATAAAGCCTTGTTACGGAGCACTCAGGTAGATGAAATAGAGTGCATAAAGAGCACTAACAAGAGGACAATTGTAGAAACTATAAACCAAATAGTCACTCGATTAAAACATGACTTACTTGCATTCAACGAAGGTTTTAAAGCAAATTATTTCTTCTTGCAAAACATAGGTCAACAAAGGCCGAGCACAAAGGTAGAAATATAAAGCTTCTCTTTTGCAATTCATAGGCCAACATAGGTTGAGCAACAAGCCACTATTTTAACAATATAAAGGTTTTAACATCATAACACAATGGTAATAAAACTAGACAAGGTTAAACCTTCCAACCTGAATCTTTTGCACATGGAGTTCTATTTCAAAGGTCAGACCCCTTGCTTTATCCTTGCTTTGTTCCTTACAGTCACCAAGAGGAAGAATCTCCCTTCTTCCTTTCCTCGACCCTCTGAACATGACAACTCATCTACCCAAAGCTCCAAAGTCCAAATTTTGACATGAATGCTATCTACCAAAAGTAAATACAAGGTGACAAGAGGGGAGATATTTGAATTTAAAAATACTTCTTCCTTTTTCAAAATATCTTGCTTTAAATAAAACCTTTTATTTCTTTATTAAATCTATGAAAGGTATAAAGGGAGAATCAAATGGAACTTTTAAAGCATTAATATTTAATATTGAATTCAATTTAATTCAAACCATAGAAGCCATAAATCATTTTCTCATTTGATTAATTCCAATAAAATACCTATACTAATATCAAGCATTAGTATGGTATTTAAGTGGGCAATGGATTAATAGAACCTCTATATCTATTAATTCATTTTGGAGGGGATTCTTTACCAAATCCACTTACACAACAACACATATGTAAACAAAAGCGAGTCAATCAAATGCATCAAACAAGGTGGGTGAAGTCATCGCTATCCAATCACCTATCCTAGCTAAAGACTTACGGTAACTTCTAGGGTACCAAATTCTAGCTAAGGATGGTTGGATTGTTGCCAATCACTGCAAAAGTAAGAATATATGTCTATATGATGATAGTCGTTCATGTTACCCTGAGCCGCCATAATCATCATTTTATTTCTCAAATACCCAGTTCTTGGTGGTTGATTCTACCTCTTCCACCCATGAGTGTACCTGGTCTTGCAAATTGACTATACGTCAACAGTACCATATTCCTCAAGGATAAATCAATATAAATAATTGCATAACCATCCATAAGCATAAAAACTAGGCATCAAATTATCTTTCATCAATACATAGTCTATAAATGCAAAAGTCCTACCAAGGTGGTATATCAAAAACACAAATATATAAGCAAAATAATAGAATGATTTTGTTACTAAAAAAATAGAGTACAATGCAAGCAATCTCTGAGAAGATATGTGAGGCTAAAATATTACATCTATTACTCATTCTTTTTATAGCTAGGTGTGCATCTCTCTTTATACAAGCATTGGTGTATTGAAAATCTACCATATTGAATATGGAAGGTCACCCATATGGAAATGTGGTGTTTCACCTTCAATGAGTTACAAATTACAAATTAAAACAAATTACATACATATGACTTGTCATTTTGTGCTTTGTCTTATAATGATGTGTCAACGTAGCTAGAGATGCATTTTTGCTATGAAAATCTAAAAATAGAAAATTACTATTTTTAGTATCTTGTTTTATATTTTTTAGGGCCTTTAGAGCATTTTTCTACAAAGTGGATGAAACTCTTCTTCTCTGTCTAATATTTCTAATACTTATTTAATGGATCAAAATAGAGTCTCGAGCAAAATGTTATGTCCCTAATAGTGCGGTTAGGATAAAAGATAGATTTTTGAGCATTTTCAAGCAAATAGCCATATTCCAAAAAGATCAAATGCCTAGATAATTCATGCCCCTCTAGAAGCAATGGTCTTCATTGTGTCAATTTTTGACATCAACTGCATAAATTATTTCTTTATCTAGTTTTTGTGAGCCATTCTCCTTGGTGACCAAATTGTCTTGCATTGACCATACTATACATCTGAAAAGACTACCTTCTAGTGGCCTTGGTCTATGTGTCAACAATCTAATCCTCCTCCATTAGTGTTAAACTATCTAGATTGATTTCTTCAATGTCCAACTATTTTGCTACTATGAAAGTGTCCAATAGAGGTGGATGATAGGGCCTAACAAGTTCAACATTGAAGATTGGATGCAAACCAAGATAAGATGGAAGATTTAGTTCAAAGACATTTTATACCACCTTCTTGGTGATGGTGTGTGATACATAAAAAAGAGGATTGATCTTCCTATAGGGTCTTGCAAGTATCTTTTTTTGAAGATATAACCATACCTTATATTCAACATTGAATTGATGTGGTACTTAATTTTGGTCATGGTGTTGCTTGTTTTTTTTGTCTTTTCCAAGAGGCCATGGACTCATTGATGGATGTGTTGAATTTATTCCACAAATAATGTTACCTTTTCTACTTTTTTTCTATGAGGTGAGTACTCATAGGGAGAGCTACATTAGTGGGTGCCAAGGGTTGGAACCCAAAATAGACATGAAATGGGCTATATTTGGTAGACCTATGTAGATATTGATTATACCCATGTTGAATGTAGAGGAGGTTCTCATCCATGTGCATGGATGCTTGAAATTGTACATTTGAATAACATTAATCAATCTATTCACAACTTCTATTTAGCCATTAGTTCGAGGATGGAAGGCTATGTACATGGTCAACTTGGTTTCCATCATGCTTCATAGGATGGATCAAAAAGTGATTTGAAAGTTGCTATCCCTATAAAATATAATAGACTTTGGTAAGCCAAAGCTAAGACACACCTAACTAAAATAAATCTTAGTAGTATCCTCAGTTGAAATGGATTTATTACAAGGAATTATAATAGTCATTTTTTAAAATCAATCAACTACTATAAAAAGACAATCATTACCATGCTTAAATGTGGGTAAATGTAAGAGGAAATCCACATAGATAGATTCTTAAGTCTTGGATGATATTAGAAATAGTGTATACAATACCTACTTCTTGTTGGTTGATTTCACAATAGCGTAGAAGGTACACGAATTTATGTACCTCTTGGTATTGTTTCTCATCTTAGGCTAATAGTACTTTTTAAAGTATTGTCAATGTTTTTTCCACCCCAAAATGACTTACTACTTTGTTGAAGTATGCTTCCTAAATTATCTTTGAGTGCTCACTAATTGGTATACAAACATGTCCCATGTGGTAGAGGATGTTATTGAAAAATAAAAAATATGCTTACCCACATGAATATCTACGAATACATTTACAAAATTAGAATCTACTTCAGACATGATGGACCAATTAGAAGTACCATGTCCACAAGAATCAAGGATGGTGGTGAGTGCTATTATTGAAGGTCAAATCAAATAATTTTCTACTAAATTAGAACTACCCTTCTTGTACTTAGTGATAAAATGAATTTTTTGCAAATATGTGGCCCACTTTTCATTTCTTTCATTCCTTAGCTTACTTTATCTCAATAAGCTTGATGATAGTTTCCTTGCTCAAGATGTAGTGATTCCATTATTTACATGCTTTAAAAATGGCATAGAGCTCTTTGTTATATATGGGGTATTTTAAAACTATTTTATTAAATGTTTCGTTGTGATATGCAATTGGATGCACATGCTATGTGAGAACAAATCCCAAGATATACTATGATGTATTAATCATTACCTCAAAAGTTTGATGTAGATCAAGTAGGGAAAGTGAAGGAGTTGAACACAATTTGTCCTTCAACCTCTTAAATACCCTATATTTTGTATATCCCCAATAAAACTTGGATTTGATACCTCCTTTGGTCACTTGGTGTAGTGGCCAATAAATGTGTGAGAACCCCAAACAAATCTTCAATAGAAATTAGCAAGACCTAGAAAGGTATGAAGCTCAATTAAAGTCTTTGGGGTAGGCCAATCTCTATTTACCTGAATATTTTATGGATCAAAATGGACTTCATCATTGTCAAAAATATACCCAGGGTACTAAATCTTTGTCATGTTTAATGAGCACTTCTCTATATTAGCATATAGCTTGTGTATTCAAAGAATTTGAATTACCTATCATACATATTGCATATGTTTCTCCTATGCCTTACAATAGAAGAGAATACTATTTAAGTAGACTACCACAAATGAGTTGGTATGAGAACACAAAATGTCATCTATCATCCTCATAAAAATTATAGGTGCACTAGTTAAGCCAAAAGGAATAACCAACCACTCACACAAATGCTTCTTGGATTTGAATGCAATATTCCATATATCAGTGGAATTTATGGGCATTCGATGATTTCCAGATTTGAGATCAATTTTGGTGAAGAAATTTGTACCACAAAGCTCATCTAGAAAGTCATGTATATAAGGGAGTGCATAGTGATTCTTCATAATGAATTTATTCAAATATCTATAGTCAATACAAATTTTACACATTTCATATTTCTTTGGCTTCAAGATAATTAAACTTCCATGGTGAAGCACTTGGTTTGATGTACCCCTTTTGAATCAATTCTTGCATCTGCCTCTTGATTTGATCATTTTCAAGGACTAATCTATGATAAATAGGTACATTAGACAAAGGAGAACTAGGAAGAAATCAATGGAATGCGTTACCTCACAATGAAGTGGAATCCCTATTGGTGGATTGAACAAGTCATCATATTCTAGTATAATATGGTTCATTTGCTTTTGTTGTGCAAGGTCTATAATTAATGTAGCAACAATCCTCTTTTTGCTTTGTGGCTTGATCATCAAAATAATGCATTTTCTTGTTTTTGCTATCATTTTCCTACATTTGTAGCACTGATTAAGAAAAAATATAGGAGATACCTCTAATATACTATAATAATAACCTTCAATAGTGATGATAACACTTTGAGGCCTAGAATCATAAACACTAATGGTTGGCCCAATATCACATCACCAACATCCAAGGGCACAACATCACACAAAATTTCATCTTTGAAGAGCTTGATGGCCGAAGAGAGGAGAAATTATTGAGTAACATGAGTGTCTCTCCTTTGGTGTAATCATTCAACATTATATGTTTGTGGGTGTGGTGTAATAGACAGTTCAAATCCTTTATCATCTAAGAAAAAATCATATTCTTTTGACTCCCACTATCAACAATGAAATGTAAAAGATTACCTTTAATCCATATTTATGAGTAAAACAAGAGTTCCTTCTCTTATGACTTATTTTGTACAACATGTGTGGTGGCAATGGTCATATTTAGTTTGGCCTCCACAGTTTTATTCCGTCTATCCTTAAATTATGGATGTGGAGGCGATGGTGCAATGGATGTAGAGGTTTAATATTTAGTAAATGATGACTAAATTGCTTTATAGTTCTTCCTTGAATGTCAATTGCTCTTCTGATAGCCACACCATTTTCCAGTTAGAGGATTCTTTTTTTAATATATTTTTTTGCTTCCAATTCTAAAATTGGGCTAATTTCTTTTGTCTTGATTCTTTGGAGGGTCACTCTTACCTTTATTTGGTTGGTACTTAGTGTTCTAGTTTTTGTTATTTGCTCTTTATTTTTTATTTTTATTTTTGTGCTTCTGCTCTAATTGGAGAAGAATTTTATATACCTCTCCTAATGTCTTGAATTTGAAGATGTCCATGTCCTCTTGCGAAAGGTCACCCATATGGGAATATGGTGTTTCACCTTCCAAGAGATACAAAGTGCATATTAAATGAAATTACATATGACTTATTCTTGTATGTTTTATCTTTCATTGATGTGTCAAGTACATAGCTAAAGATGCATTTTGTCTACAAAAATCTAAAAATAGAAAATTACTAATTTTAATAAGTATTTTGTTTTATATTTTGGAGGGCTTCCAAAGCATTTTTCCACAAAATTGATGGTAGGGTCTTATTGAAATTATTTTTCTTTCTCTAATCATTCCAACACTTCTTGAATAGATCAAAATAGAGTCCCATGCATAAATTTATGCCCCTCATAGTGTGGTTAGGATAAAACATAGATTTTTGGGTACTTTTGAGCATAAAGTGATGCCCTAGAAATATAAATTTGTAGCAACCAAAAACTACCTACCCATTTTTTTTTAAAAGAATACTTACACACAAAGGATTGCAAAGGAGATATCCTTATTTAATTTATCTTATCAGACAAGGTTTCACCATATTTGAGTTCCAAGTCACTATAGACGATACTCAATGGATAAAAATGACCAACTCATGTTTTTAAGGGTTCATATTACGAAGCCTACACATTTATAAGGATGCTATTAAGTGGTCCTCCCACATGTCCCATACCCTCCACAACATAGGACCATGTGACCATGATGTAGGGATTATCCTTTAAACCTACACTCTTAAGGAAACACATAATCCATAACCTGACTATGAGTCCACTAGGCAGGTTGATCAAAGTAGAGCCTTGATGTTTAGTTACCATGCCTCCATGGGCTAACTAAGGTCATTGCCACTTTGATGAAAATTGATATGATCAATTGATCTTGCATGATTGAGGGATCACCACTGCTATCTTGTGAATGATTTTATCAACATTTAGATGGGGCATACCTAAACCTACATATTCAAGGTACAATAATTCACAAGTACCATGGCTATTATATTCACACAACTTCTTCCAGGTTTATGAGTTCCTAGATATTGTTTTCATGCAACCCCTTCTAGGCCTTGTATCTACCTAGTTATTTCCTTCACACAAATCTCTCTATGATTGGGATTTATGGCTTACTAGAGGAACATTCCTTCCCAATACAAGGTTAGATAAACATTGCAACATTTTCCAAAGATTAAACATTGTACTAAGAATACAATTCAGAAAGACATAATCCATCAGTTATAAATGTGTAAAACTTAGCTTCCTCTAACCATAAGATAAATTATGCATATATCAAGTATTTGCCCTATAAATTTAATAAATACTTCCAAATAACATATCAGTAAAACATGATAATATAGCTACACATATCTACAATTAACAAAATTCAATAATAGCTATCCAAAGAGATTACTCAAAATCACAAAAAGTATAGAAACCCAAGTTGTCATTAAGCAACATAATATTTTAGTTTGTACAATAATCAAATATACAAAACTTATTGATCAACTCAATCATTACAAAGCCTTTGCCTTTCCACATCATCTATCAGATCAAATCCCTATGAAGCCATCTTCCAAAGATCTTCAAGCCATCCAAGTGTCTGCAAGCTTCTTCATGATGGGGAATCCACCACAACTTATGAGGTATACTTAGGGATCAGAACAACTCTTCATGCAATGCAACTTAAATCATGCCATTCTCTATTTTGCAAACAACCATGCACATAACATAAACAATATATAAGAAGCAAATCCTTCTTATATTTATAATGATCCATTAACCCATAAAAATATCAAGAATCATTATAATAATTTCTCTTTTCAAATCAACATCAATACAAGAGAATCCCATACTTATGTTTATAATGATCCCTTAATCTACATAGATCTCATGAATCATTATAATAGTTTCTATTTCAAAACCAACATGCATTAATCCATTGATTCCTTAACTATCACAAGTCTCAATAATCAAATAGTAGTTTCTCTTTCAAAACTAAAATAAACTTACAAAATAAAAACAAGAGAATCCCATACTTCTCTTATAATTATTTACTAACTCACAAGAATATTGGAAAATATTAATTAAGTTTCTCTTTAAAAACCAAATTAAACATACAAAATCAATACAAGAGAATTGCATAATTCCGTTTATAATGATTCCTTAACCCAAAAGAGTTTCAAAAATCACTGTAATAGTTTTATTTTTCAAAACCATCCTTTAATACAACAACAAACAAATGAGAATCACATACTTTACTTTTTAATGATCCCTTTACCTACAAAAGTCTCACGAATCATTGACATAGCTTCTAACACAAAGCTTTTCTTTAACTTTAACTTTCTATACGACAGCTAAAGAAAGGATTAAGCAACTTTCTCTAACATACAACTTTCCTTAACTTTATCTTTCTTTACAACGACTACAAAAAGAAATAAAGATTTATTTAACTTTAATTTTCTTTACAACAACTAAATAAAGGATTAAAACAACTTACTCCAACATAAAGCTTTCCTTAACTTTAAATTTATTTACCACAACTAAATAAAGGATTAAAGCAACTTACTCCAACATAAAGCTTTCTTTAACTTTAACTTTCTTTACCACAACTAAAGAAAGGATTAAAACAACTTATTCTAACATAAAGTTTTCTTTAACTTTAACTTTCTTTACAACAACTAAAGAAAGGATAAAAGCAACTTACTCTAACATAAATATTTCTTTAACTTATCTTTACCACAATTAAAGAAAGGATTAAATCATTTTACTCTAACATAAAGCTTCTTAATCAACCAAGGTATCTTCCAAAGACCATAACTAAGCACTATAAATCATTTACTCTTTAATACATTAAATAAAGTTCTTCATTAAGCACAAAATATGCTCTGCGCACCAAATAAATCATTTATGATTTAAAACATTAGCAAAGCACTTTATTATGCACAAAAAATATTCACTTCATTCAAAAGCATCTATCCATTTAATTAATTAAGGAGCTAAGCCAATACTCCAAAGGAATACTAATAAACTAAAACAATACTACCATTAAAGCATAAAAAAAAACCTATCATAAAGAACCAATATCTCTATGAAAATTTAAGGATCCAAAAAATCCTTCAAAATAATTTAAACCAAGCAAGAAATTACGTACGAAAAAAACTGCAACAAGCTCACAAGGAAGAAAATCAACAAGGCATGGACGTAAAGGTGAAGGTCATAGACCCAAGTAGGGAAACTTCTATGAACAAATATGCCTAACAAAATAAAAAAAAAGGGTTTAACAACCAACATACACCTAATACAAAGAACGATCCATATTAGGCTGAGGAGGTGTACCAAACCACCCTACTGCTCATAGCGCTAAATATAACCAATAGAAACCAATATGGCATACAATCAAGCTAAATGTAGGTTGAAAGAGGTAAGCAAATTCTTAAGGACACAATGAATTCCCACAACAACAACCGAGGGCATAGTCTACATAGCTTAGTATTCACAAACAAAGATATACTAAAATGGTTATAAATAACATGAAGCCAAAAAGTAAGGGGAGATCCAAGCCTATCCACACAAAGAAGAATAATTACAAGCAAAACAAAAAGCAAACCCAAGTCAAGCAAAACATTAATGGTCTACCTCTACCACTCGATGTCCTTTTCTCATGATGATGCTACCAAAATTCTCCTTCTTCCAAGCCTATAGCTCTCTTCTTCAAAAAACCCATCATCCCCATCTCACTACCATTCACCTTTTACTAATACCTCTCCCTAGCTAGGCATGGCCACCATACTTTTCAAGATAACGCTATGAGAGCATTACTAAGAAAATATTACAAGATTTTCCACCCTCAAAACCTTGGAAGTTAGACGTTCAAATTCATGAAGCAGCACATGAAATATTACCATGTTGAAGCATTATTACCATTTGGATATTTACAACAAAGATTAATATTAAATAGTAATTATTGTCCCTTTTTCAAGCATAAATATTACCAAGCATGCGATTAAAACCTAATTTGCTTTTATGCTAACCATACACAAGAAGACATGCCATTCAAACACAATAATAGCACACATACACCATTATTTTATCCTTGAGTAGTTGGCTCCATAAAATTAAGATAGTCTAAGCTATCACCAACCTATCAAGGAGACTCATTGCATAGGCAACATTTTGGCCCAATGGTGTGAGTATAAAAATAAAGAAAATGATATGCATCTACATGAAGGGTAATTTTCCTTGTTACCCTAAGCTATCGATGAGAAAGTCATTATCATCATTTCCCTAAATATCTCTCTTTGTAGGTGGTTCACCCATATGATCCCACCAAAGAGAGCACCTGGTCCTGCACCCACAAATATGTCAATAGTACCATATTCCAAGCTAAAAGAGGTGAAATCATATTATCAAAAGACATCATAAAATGCAACTATGCCATAATATAAACACATCAACTCATAGCTTAATATCCATAATGATATTTTCCAAGGAGGGTTGTTACATACTCCTTCCTTGGGCTAAACACAATCCTTTGTATTTCCTGCAAATGAGTAAACAAGTATTAATTCAAATAAAACTAGAAATTTCTGCCCTTTTCCATCAATAAATTTCTCAAAATATTGGTCCTACTGGACCTTACATAGCTCTAGGGTCCATTTTATCAATGTCTTGGAATGAAACCCTAAATTCTTAACTAGTTTCACCTCAATGGCAAAGGAAATATGCCATATACAAAATAGAAACATTCCACATGTGAGTAGGATTAGCAACATAATTCCTAAATAGAGATATGTGGAAAACATCATGTATATTTAATAAGTTGGACAACCAGGTGAGCCTATAGGCTATTGGACATATCTTATCTATGATCTCACAATAGACCAAAATAGCAAGGATGCAACTTTGTTGACTTGATAGCACTTTTCATGGGTCTTACCCTTAATAAGACTCTATATCCTCCAAATAATTCTCTTGGTTATCTTTTTAGATCATCATATCTCATTTGGCAATCAATCACTTCCTTGAGACTAAGCTAAATTACTTTGAACTGCTCCTCCATCTCTTGAATAGTATCCAACCCAATCATCACCCAATCCTACGGATTGTCCCACGATAGAGGTGTCCAACATATTTCACCATACAAGGCTTCAAATGAGACCATCCCCAATGATGCATGGTATCTAAATTATTACATGCAAACTCCATGAGATGCAAGAAGTCTTCTCACTTGACTTTTGATCCATGTAATACATGCACAACATGTCTTCTAAAACTTGGTTTACCCTCTCGATCTAACCATCTATTCAAAATAATATGTAGAACTTGAAATTCAACTTAGTGCCCCTTGTACACTATTGAGCTTCTTGAAAATTTAGATGTGAATCTAAATGTCCCTGTATGATATGACTTCCTCTGGAAACCCATCTAGCCTAAATTTTTCTTTGGAAAACTTGTTTGTCATCACTGGTACATCACCCTTGATGTTCCCAAAAATGTGCAAACTTGGTAAAATTATCAACCACTACCAAGAACACATCAATTTTGTATCTAGTCTTAGGTATATCTACAATAACATCCATAAAGGTTACCTACATTTTCTACATAAATACCTAATGTGGGTACAATTTTCCTGTTGGATGTCGAGGTTCTTCCCTCACCTTAATAATATTCTAAACATCTTACAGTAAAATTAGTGATATCTTGCTTCATTTTTGCCCATTAAGTCTTTTTAATATTTACCTCATTTTGACCCTTTCGAATGAGCACAATAAGAAGAATTATGTACCTTCTGCATGATCATTCTTCTTAACTACCCTATATTTAAAACATAAAAGTCCATATTTCATGTTAAAAACCTTATTCTCTTCAGGTTTCCCTTTGGCTTTGCCCCAAATTTCTATACAATATGGGTCTTGTAACTGCTTTTCCTTGACCCTATCCATCAATTCTATACGACTCTGGGTCAATGCAACCATGTGTCTCTTCCTACTCAAGGCATCCGCTACTCGATTATCTTTAGATGAACTCAATATCAAAGTTATATTTTGCTAAGAATATCCATATTTTCTATCTTGCATTCAACATAGGTTGGGTAAAAATATACTTTAGATTTTGATGGTCTATCCTTAGCTCAAAAGATCTACCCAACAAGTGATGTCTCAAGCCTTCTTAGGCATGCACACTATGGCCAAAAATGGATCAAAGAGATCATCTATCCTTAGTAGAGAGTACTTAATCTTAATGGTTACCTTATTCAACACTTTAATATATAATCTCAAGGAATCATCCTTATTTTTTACAATTAATACTAAATAACCTCAAAGCGACACTATAGGTTTGATCAGCCCCTTCACCATTAAGCCTTATAGTTGCATATTTTGATCTTGCAATTCTATTGGGGTCAATCTATAAGGTGTACTTGAAAAGGGATTCAACTACTGGCATTAACTCATTAGTGAAGAAGAATTTTTGGTACTGGTTTCATTATCTCTCATTATTGCTCCATCTACTCTTGAATCAACTTAACTAAGAGAGGTTTTCTATCCTCTCACTGGAACCTGCTTATTCCTTTGGTTTACTTATTGAAGTCTATTGTCCTCCTAGACTTCCTATTGGGATCTATTATTCTCCCAATTTCTCTTGTTGGGGTCCATTATTCTTCCAATTTTCTTTTGGAAATATACTATGATTTTCTCGTGTAGTTGACCCTAACTTATTGGAGGACCCTTATTCCAACCAATTCTATCTCCTATTCATAAAAGGAGTTGGGTAAATCACAATTTATTCCAAATTGTACTTATAATCCATTATTTTCACCTCCCATAAACTACCTTAGACCATTATTAGTCTTTTGATAAGGTCACAACCATAATTGTCTAATCGTAAAATGTCATATTTGAGAAGCCCATCATTATTTTTTAGATAATCATTAAGGTAAAACTTGTTTACCCACAAGGTTCCATATTCTATAAGAATATTATCACTCATTTGATAATTATCATGGCCATGCTTTCCTATTTGCAAGGTTCCATTCACTTCAATAAGACATTATAACTTGTTTGATAATGATCATATGGCCAGACTTACCTCTTCTTAAGGTGTCATCCAATCCGATAACGATCGTGGCCACTCTTACCTCTTTGCAAGGTACCATACGCTCTGACTACAAGATAATTAAAATAGGTTACAATTTTATCCCAAATTATACTTCTAACTTTAGTTAGTTGTATTACCCTTAAGCACTAACTTAATTCATTATCACCCTCTTGATATAGGTCATAGCCATACTTGTCTACCTACAAGTTGTTATTTTTGATAGGATCATTATCACTCAATTGATAATTATTAGGGTCACACTTGCCTTCACACAAGGTATCTTACCCAAAGTAGCACATCAAGTCAAGGCTTACCCTAAGTGCACTTACTAGAAGCCTTAAGCCCTACAACCTAGAGCTCTGATACCAATTGTAACAACCAAAAAATACCAACCCATTTAAAAAAAAAAGAGCACTTACACACAGGCTCACAAGGGAGACACCCTTATTTAATTTATCTCAACATACAATGCTTTACCACATTTGAGTTCTAAGTCACTGCAAATGACACTCAATGGATAGGAATGACCAACTCCTATGTTTTTGGGATTCATCTTACCAAACCTACATATTTAGAAGGATGCCATTAAGTGGTCCCCCCACATTTTCCATACACTCCATGACATAGGACCATGTGACCATGACTTAGGGTTTATCCTTTAAACCTACATGCTTAAAGTGGGATGCACATTTTATAACCTAACTCTAAGTCCACTAGGTAGGTTGGTCAACGTAGATCCTTGGTGCTTAGTTACCACGCCTTCACAGGATAACTAAGATCATTGCCACTTTGATGATAAATAATATGATCACCTGATCATGTATTATTGAGGTATCACCACTACTATCTTGTGAATTATTTTCCCAATATTTATATCGGACATACCTAAACCTACACATTCAAGATACAATAATTCACTTCTAGTTTTATGAGTTTCTAGATATCGTATTTGTGCAACCCCTTCTAGGACTCGTATCTACCTGGTTATTGCCTTCATGCAACTCTCTCTAGGATTGGGCTTTATGGATTACTAAAGGAATATTCCTTCCCAACCTAAGGTTAGATAAACATTGTAATAGTTACCAAATATTAAGTATTGCACTAAGCATAAATTTAAGCAAGACATAATCCATCAATTAGAAATGCATAAAATAAAACTTCCTCTAACCATACGCCAAAATATGCATATATAAAGTATTTGCCCTATAAATTTAATCAAATACTTCTAAATAACATTAAATCATACCATGATAATATAGCTACGTATATCCATACTTAACATAACTCAATAAAATATATCCAAAGAGATTACTCAAAATTACAAAAAGTACAGAAACCCAAGTTGTCATTAAACAATATAATCTTTCAGTTTGTACAATAATAAAATATACAAAACTTATTGATCAACTCAATCATTATAAAGCTTTTATCCTTCCATATAATCTATCAAATCAAAACCCTATGAAGCCATTCGCCAAAGATATTCAATCCACCTAAGTGCCCACAAGCTTCTTCATGATGGCGAATCCACCACATCTTATGAGGTATGCTTAGGGATTAAAATAGCTCTTCATGCAATGCAACTTAAAATCATGCCATTCTCTATTTTACAAATAACAATGCACATAACATAAACAAGCTATAAGAAGATAATCCTACTTCTTTTTATAATGATCCCTTAACCCACAAAAGTCTCAAGGAATCATTATAATAATATCTCTTTTCAAACCAACATAAAAAATTCAACATCAATACAAGAGAATCCCATACTTCTCTTTATAATGATCCCTTAATCTACATAGATCTCAAGAATCATTATAATAGTTTCTATTTCAAAACCAACATGCATTAATCCATTGATTCCTTAACTATCACAAGTCTCAAGAATCAATTAGTAGTTTCTCTTTCAAAACTAAAATAAACTTACAAACTCAAAACAAGAGAATCCCATACTTCTCTTATAATGATTTCCTAACTCACAAGAATCTTGGAAATCATTAATAAATTTTATTATTCAAAACCAAATTAAACATACAAAATCAATACAAGAGAATCTCATAATTCTCTATATAACAATTCCTTAACCCACAAGAGTCTTAGAAATCACAATAATAGTTTTCTTTTTCAAAACCATCCTTTAATACAACAACAAACAAATGAGAATCTCATACTTCTCTTTTTTAATGAGCCATTTACTTACAAAAGTCTTAGGAATCATTGACACAACTTCTAACATAAAGCATTTCTTCAACTTTAACTTTCTATATGACAACTAAAGAAAGGATTAAGCAACTTTCTCTAACATCAAGCTTTCTTTAACTTTAACTTTAACTTTCTTTACAATGACTACATAAAGAAATAAAGCTTTTTTTAACTTCAACTTTCTTTACAACAACTAAAAAAAATATTAAAGCAACTTACTCTAACATAAAGCTTTCCTTAACTTTAGCTTTCTTTACCACAACTAAATAAAGGTTTAAAAAAAAAAACTCCAACATAAAGCTTTCTTTAACTTTAACTTTCTTTACCACAACTAAAGAAAGGATTAAAGCAACTTATTCTAACATAAAGTTTTCTTTAACTTTAACTTTTCTTTACAACAACTAAAGAAAGGATTAAAGCAACTTACTCTAACATAAAGCTTTCTTTAATGTAACTTTCTTTACAACAACTAAAGAAAGGATTAAAGCAACTTTAACATAAAGCTTTCTTTAACTTAACGATTTTTTACCACAACTAAATAAAGGATTAAAGCAATTTACTCTAACACAAAGCTTCTTAATCAACCAAGATATTTTCCAAAGACCATAACAAGGTGCTATAAATCATTTACTCTTTAATATATTAAGTAGAGCCTTTAATTAAACACAAAAGATGCTCCACACACCAAAGAAAGCATTTATTATTTAAAACATTAGCAAAACACTTTATTACATACAAAAGATCTACGCCATTCAAAAGCATCTATCCATTTAATTAATTAAAGAGCTAATCCAATACTCCAAAGGAATACTAATAACCCAAAATAATACTACCATTAAATCATAAAAAAAACTTATCATAAATAACCAATGTCTCTATGAAAAGCTAAGGATCCAAACAATCCTTAAAAACACTTTAAACCAAACAAGACATTATATACAAAGAAAACAACAATAGACTCACAAGAAAAAAAGCCAACAAGGCATAGATGTAAAGGTGAAGGTCATAGACTTTAGTAGGGAAAACTTCTGTGAAAATATACCTAACAAAACAAAAATAGAAGGATTAAAAAACCAACAGAAGCCTAATTCAAAGAATTCTCCAGCTTAGTTTGAGGAGGTGTACCAAACCACCCAACTAATCACATCGTTAAAGATAACCAATAACAACCAATAGGGCAGATGATCAAGCTAAATACAGGTTGAAAGAGGTAAGCAAAGTCTTAAGGGCACAACAACTCCTCACAACAACAAAGGGTGAATTTCACATAGCTTAGTATCCACCAACATAAATCTACTAAAACAATTACAAACAACATGAATCCAAAAGCAAGGGAAGATCCAAGTCGATCCAAGAAAATAAGGATAGCAAAAAAAAGAGCAAATCCAAGTTGAGCAAAACATTAATGGTCGACCTCTATCACTCAATATCCTCTGCTTGTGATGATGATATCAAAATGCTCCTTCTCCCAAGCTTGTAGGTCTCTTCTCAAAAAAACCCACCATCCCCCTCTCACTATCGTTCACATTTTACTAATACCTCCTCCTGGCTAGGCGCGACCACCATACTTGTCAAGATAATGCTATGAGAGAGTTACTAAGAAAACATTACAAGATTTACCACCCTCAACACGTTGGAAGTCAAACATTAAAACGCATGAAGCAATACATGAAAGATTACCATTTTTGAAGCATTATTACCATTTGGAAATCTTTACAATAAATATTAATATTAAATAGTAATTATTACCCCTTTTTTCAAGCATAAATATTACCAAGCATGCCATTAAAACCTAAATTGCTTTTATGCTAACCATACACAAGAAGACATGCCATTCAAACACAATAATATCACACATACACCATTTTTTTATCCTTGAGTATTTGGTTTTATAAAATTAAGATAGTCGAAGCTATCACCAACCTATCAAGAAGACTCACTACATAGGCAATATCCTAGCCCAATGGTGTGAGTATATAAATAAGCAAAAAATATAGGCATATACATGAAGGATAATTTTTATTGTTACCTTGATCTACCAATGAGCAAGTCATCATCACAATTTTTCTAAATATCTCTCTTTGTAGGTGGTTCACCCATATGGTCCCACCAAAGAGAGGACCTGGTCTTGCATCCACAAATACACCAACAATACCATATTCTAATCTAAAAGAGGTGAAATCATCTTATCAAAAGACATCATAAAATGTAGCTATGCCATAATATAAACACATCAACTCATATCTTACTGTCCATAATGGGCTTTGCCAAGGAGGAGTGTTATACACTTGTTTAGGTAAAAAATGTTGGAGGTGTAATTTTCTCATGCAAGCTTCTTACAAACTTCTTGTACAAGATTTCTATTATCTTCTTTTGCAAGCTACTAGTAGCCAACCATATAACTACCATATACTATACTATACTATAGGTTTATGCATAGTGATGAATTATCATTGATTCATGAATATTAAGAATTTCTTAATTAAAATATGTTAACAAAAGAGATAATTAACAACAAGGAGAAGCAAATACGATTGACTGACAACAAAGACGACCAAAACATTGAGAAGAAACAATGATCGATTGATAGAATATGTGACCAAAAATAGGGAAGAATAAGGATGGTCAGGGAAAATCAAGACAATTAGCTGAAAAAATAGGTGAAGATGATAGGTATTACAGAGCAAAGACGAGCGATAATTTCCCTTATACTAGTTGTAGAATTTTCACCATTTTTTAACATCATGTTCATTTTGAAAGATGAAATACTTTTTATATACAGGTACAATGACACCTACTCACAATGAAAAGAAGGGAGGTCAATATTCTATTAAAAAGAGTATCCTAAAATACTTTAGCCATATTTTGAAATCAAGTGAGCCATTGACATTTGCACAAATTCAAGGTACATACCCATTTTACCTACTATTATAAAAAATATTTATATGCAAAATATTTTGAATTTGAGTGGGCCATCATAAGTTATTATAAAAAATGATATATAAAACCTTTGTATGCAAAAAATACTATTGACCCTGATATGCCTCCACTTAAAGATATTCTTGAGGAAAAAATTCCCCCACATGAAAATTTTCTTAACAATGAGATACACCAACCACTTGAGAGATTCCTTGAAACTCACACTCCAACAAAAAAATAAAATGACCCTTCTAATGCAATTCCAACGTCTAGGGAATATTCTACTCAAAAACCTAAACATAGAAAGTTAACCAAGTGGACTTTTGGAAGAACATTTTAGCTTGAATGATCATAAACATATCTATTTATCGAGAAATGCAGCCATAGAAGAATAATGAAATACCAACATAATGTAGATGCATGAATTGTATGGAAACTAGGAAAGGATCATAAGATGCAACTTAAGTTGGATACAATAAAATAACATTATGGAAAAGTTTATGTGACAGTAAAAGAAAGTGATGGAACAACTAAGAAAACAATTAGGTGGAAGGATGCATTAGAATACGTACATGTCATATATGCACAAGAATATAAAAAATAAATGAAACAATAACAAACTCTTTTTGAGAAGGGTGGAATGATTCAAGCTCAATTTTAAAAAATTCATAAGATCACTTTATCTTCAAAAAGTTTGTAGTTTATTATTGTATATACTATTCTTAAAAAGGTAGGCCTATATATAATTTTATTGATTATAAATATCTATTTCAACTAGTTGATGTGTAGAACCTTCCCAATGCCCATTGGTCAGATTGAAGTGGTTGAGAAATAGCAAAATGTATCTCATTGGTTGAGAAGGAGGACCTTAGAAAATAAAGTAAAACATGTCAAATTTATTCCTCTCAATTGATGAGGTAATTGTTGTTGACAATACATCTTGGATTTGCATGCATGTTTACAGATTGTAAAGTCAGTTAAGGCAACCTCATTTACTAGCACTACAACAGATGGTGAAAAATTGTAATAAAAAAATATTTACAATGTTGATGTAATTAATTTAAAGGATATTTTAAGAATGAATGAAATGGAAATAGCCACTAAGTTAATGTGTTGAAGCTGACAATGTTGCTATAATGCAAGGACACATGAATGGTCTTTGTGTTCGACTTTAGAAATCAATTACCCATATTTTATCCCCATTAATTTTATGGCTCATAGAATGAATTTTGCTTATAGAATTGTGAGCACATTTGAAAATATTGCAATAGTGGAAGAACTTGTTCATAAAATACATGCTTATTTTTTGTGCAGTCCAAAAATATTTGTAGAATTTTAATAATTTGCACTACGAGTTATTGAAGGTAGAAAATTGTTAAAATACATAGATACTAGGTGGATTTCATTGTCTCAACTCGTATATAGAGTTTTTAAAGAATATTAATCCTTGGCAGGATTTATGCATGCAAATCGTAGGGCAGTTGATAAGGCAAACAATTTGCTATACCATATGACTAAATTGGAAACAATTCTCACATTATGTGGTATTCTTCCAATGTTGCAAGAAATGAATACTTTGATTAAACTTGCACAACAAAGATCCATTTATATTGTTGATTTCATCAGGATGAGAAAAAAAAAATGTATGCATATTGATAGGTTGTACATATTAGGAGAAAGTTTTATGGATACCTTGTTTGAGAGTTGGAGAACTTTAAAAAATGTCAATGATCCAAAAAGTTTTTTAAAGTTCAACATCAACGATCATATTTGTATTGATGTTTAGGAAAAGGAGATACCTTTATATTGTTTTGAAAAGCGATCATATATGATTACATACGATGTTGAACATATGCCCATAACATACAACGAATTTATTGTAGCTGTACATAATACAAAGATTAAATTGAAAAAAATAGTAGAAACCTTAACAAGATAAATAAGAGACTATTTTCAAAGAGATGAATTGCTTGAGGCCATGGGTGTGGTGAACCCCATGTTTTGGGGTCCTTATACTAACTACAATAATATAAGTGAGTTGTTTATAAAATATATGGGTACTCTTATTAAACATTTCACTAAACGTGTGGAAGTTAATGGTATCGAATCAATGATATTCTCAATAAAGAACTTTTGAAAAAACAAATAGGCCATTTTGGACTAACAATGGTTGATTAAATTTCGTGATTGACTAACCCTCATGAGCTAGGTTCTATTACACGTTCATGGAATAAATTGTATCCCAGTAGTATTTTAAAATATATAATTAATGAATATTTTCATTTATATGAATTATGTCAAACAATGATTTTGGGATCTATGGAAGATGAAAGGGTTTTTAGTGCATTATCTTTTGTGAAATCTAAAGTTTGTAATAGATTGGATAAAAATTTGAAAAATTATTTGAGAATATATGTGTCATCTTATGAGCTAGACAAGTATCCTTATGACAAAGCTTTGGCATATTGGAAATCTCTAGCAGACAAAAGAGGTATCACTAATACTCATGATAATGAGGATAATTATACTTGTAGTGATCATATTATAGAGACACAAAGATAAACTATGCATACAAATAATTGTGGACAATCTGAGAAGTGTTTTTTTTAGGTTCCTCCATTGTGATTTTTTGAAGATTTTAATTTTTTGATATATTTCACAATATTTGTTATCAGTTGTATACTACATTTTACCTTATAAAATTTATTTTTGATATCGTAGCCTTGTTATTGGATTATTTGTATATGTTCATATGATTTTATGTTTGATATCATAGTGTTGTTATTGGATTATCTATCTATATTAAAAAAAATAATGTTTTATATCATAGCCATGTTATTGGATTATCTATATATGTTCATAAAAAATATATTTTATGTCATAGCCCTATTTTTAGATTATCTATATATGTTCATAGAATTTTATATTTAAGCCTTATTATTAGACTATCTATCTATGATCATAAAATTTTATATAATATATGTATTGTAGAAATCTTGTATGGCTCAAAAGATATCAACATACCAAGCAATTTGCTCATTCATATCAATCCTAATCAAACAAATGAAAGGAAAAAAATGTGAAAAGGATTAGAGCTGTAAAACCACCATTAAAGTGATATTACTCCACTTTTTCATTCACAAGAGCTACTTTCCTCTATAAAAATAAATGTGACCCCTTTAGTCAAGTCGATTACCCCTTTTATGTCCATCCATTAATTTGATCCTAAGTGATCCTACTTTGACCATTCATATCTCAATTGCTACACCTAATCTCTAAGAAATTTGCATGATATATCTATGGTAACAATTAACTCCTTGTATGCACCTAGTTGTCTACTTTCTTGGACAATACACAACCTGCAAGTATCACTTCATTGACGCTCTAAACAATTAGATTGAACACATAGGTTCTCCCCATCTAAGTATTGAGATTAGAGCAATTTTCTCCAAGAGCAATTTTATCCATATTTAGTAATTCATTACATAAAATTTTTATTTATTTTTATAAGAGATAAGTTAACTAGTGAATTGACCAATACAAGAGATTTAGATCAATTTTCTACATTAACTAGTAAATTAGAGCAATTTTTTTCCATTAACTAGTGAATTGGCCATTCACTCTTTTTCTAAGTTGTTATAGCACCCAAGATAATTTTTTACCTATGTCCATATTGACTAGCAATTCATTACATTAAAATTTTAAAAAGTTTTAATAAGAAAGAGATTTGATCTATCTTCTATTTTACCCACCACAGACACTATTTCTATAGAATAGGTTATCATAATTGCCATTCTAAAGTTCTAACAATAAACATAATTGCATTCATATTATCAAATTTAAACATCAATATTTTTAAAATTCATAGTTTCAACGGTAAATAAATATAAACTAGTACACACATTAAGCAAAACAACATTTAAAAAATACAATACACAAATTTTTGAAAATGTCTTTGTTGTTAAGTTGAAAAGCATAATATTACAATTTACAAATTTTTTGACTGCTATACAACAAAATTTGCACTCAACTACTGAAATTTTTGTTCATTTTCTCCATTTATAGGGGGCCTGAAGCATCTTTTTGCTCTCCTTGAGGTTGATGATGTGTTTCCTCAATAGTTTGCTCTTGCAGTGCACCGGTTCTTATTTGACCTTCTGGTGTTGTTTCCAAACCTACCAACAATACCTTTTCCTCTTTTGTAGGATCATCTTGTATTGTTGAAGGTATTTCTTTCTCCTTTTGTTTCAAAAAAATTTTAGGATCTAATTTGTGTTCTTTTATTATCCTCTTGAACGCATTATTTTTTATTATACTAGAGGAATCGGTAACTCGTTACAATTTTCTACGCATCTTCATGGGTTCAAATATCATTCCTTGTCACCACTATAATGTCTAGTTACATGGGATAAACCTTTTATGTAGTCAGCTATGCTGACACGACACACCCACTAGTACTATGGGGCCCGAGGGATTGGAACCCTGGTCTCTACACTCCTACAGAAGCATTTTGACCATTGAACCAAGCCCTCGGACCCATTATTCTTTTTTATTTGTATTTGTAAACGTCCTTTTAATTTAACATCCGCTTGAAGATATTTTGGCAGTGTTTAGAAAAATATTCAGACTATTCACCTAATTATTTAAGCTATCAAAATTTGACCGCAAAAGAGAAGCCAAATATGTCAGTTGAAAAATATAGATAAAAAATAGAATAAAAAACTCTTACAAATAAATTTATGAATTACGTTAGCAACATCTCTTGTAGCCTCGACAACTTCTATTTTTTTCTTATCAATAGTCCATTAATTATAATATGCCTAGGCTTCGACATTGAGGTTTTATAATCTATTCAAAAGAATATCTAAAATTTTGTTATTATATATAGAGGTGGCATTCACCTTAAAATATATGGTTTGATGTGATAAATCATCAAGATTTTGTGGTTCGTTCTCTACCAATGAAAAAATATTCTATCTTTTTGAAAAAAATATATTGGGCATTTATTTCTTTGAATAAAATATTTGTTCAATATTCCCACTCCTTTATTTTTGTAATATCTTGAAGCACATTTTATTTGATAGTTGCTTCACAATTATCAACCAATAAAATATATTTAAAAAAAATTAATTTCTCATCATCAGTGAGAAGAATAGGGTCATTGGTTTGATAGGGAGAGGATGAGCTCTTTACGATAGTAGCTAGCCCTTTAGTTTGTCATGCTTCCTTACACTTTTGTAGATATTGAAGTACATTAGTGGCTTTGAAAAGCTCAAAGTCAAGAATTTTACCCTAAAAAAAAATTCTCAAGTGGAGGATTTGCCAATTTTGAAATGCTGCATAGACTCAAAATATTTCCAAGAGAGAAAGTTGAAAATTTTGAAAAAGTCTGGCTTGCTACTCCTCCCCGATTCCTTACAGAGAATAATTGCTTCTCCCACATATGTTGTTGGCCTCTCATCAAATGTGGTCATGGTGGAGGTGGCAGTAACATCTCTTGTCATCTTCTATAGATTAATTAAGCTAACCCTATAATATATTATGATAAAATTTTATTTTTATTTTTTCTACACAAGGGTATCGACAATAGTCTTCATCATATTATCCCTTGGGTATGATTTGAATCTAGAAAGCTACCACTATAAACCTTACCTTGCCTCAGTAAAATTTTACTCCAAGTAAGGGGGACCCTAGAGGGGCTTGGGATTGGAACCGTTGACCTCAAGCTAGAAAACACTCAATGAAAATTGATCGATCTACTACTTTCGCCCGACAAAATTTTATTTAAAACTATTATAAAAAATGATGCAATAAAATTTAGTTTAGTATAACTACACTTACCATAGGAAGATGTGACTTGTAAAGCCAATTCCATTTGATCCATTTGATGTTGCTTTGAAAACATATTACAAAATTCATTAAAACTAATTATAATTTTAAATAAATGAAATGCATAATATTGAACCAAAGTTTCAAATTTAAACAATAAGGTTACCTATCAAGGGTCGGTTGACTTCTTCAACATCAATTGAAACATTATGTGTAACTAATGGAGGTGCATGAAAAACAAGTGAAGAAGACCTGAAATATTTTGTAGATCTTGTAATTAAAGGTGTCACGTTCGAGTGTGTTGGAATATCTAGTTGCTTCTTGTATATGACCCTGTATAGCAGCATCCCTTCTAGAACAAGAAGACGTTGATTTTCTCTGCATTCAATTTCAAGCATATATTTAAAAAAAAAATTATTTGAATATTAGAATAATGATTTTATTCAAAAATTTGAATTTACCTGTGTTGGAGAATATGTTATATTATTTGGTACATGCTAATGTACCACCTTGGGTACATATTTATATTAGGAGTGTCTTAGATTAGAGTGTGAGTTATATTTTATGTAATGTAATAATGTGCAAGAAATGCACAAGTGTCTTGTAGTTAGGTGTGCATGTGCACAAGTGTCCATTATGTAGAGTGCACGTGTCCTTAGAGTAGAAAAGTGAAGAGTCACATACTACTATATATATATGTATTGAAAGTGCATTGCTCATAGCATGCATTAGTAGATCTCCATTATATATACTATTTTTCACGAGATTTCATTAATGGTGGTTTTATGAGTAGTTGTAGAAGTTTCAAAAGCCACAAGAGAGATTGAAAGAAGATAGGTATATCCCATTTTCAGAAATTTTAGAATTGCTTTTTGGATAGAGTCTCCATAGGGTTGCAGGAAAAGTCATGCTTTTTGGCTAGTCTTTCCATAGGGTGGCAAGAAAAGTTGTGAAGATTAGGACTCAACATAGATATTTTTCCACTAGATTGAAGGATAACTAGTGAAGTTTATTTATTTTTAGATATCTAGATATTTAGATGAATTTGCTTACCTCTATCTAAGTGTTGGAAAATTTGAGTCCCTAAGCTGAAATGTTGTCATTGATGTCAATAGAGCAATAAATGTCAAAAGGATCTATGAAGGGTTTTTGTGAAAACCAAGGTAGGGAAAATAAAAGGTTTTATTTAAAACCATAGACAACATATTTGATCTGGATTTTTCTTAAAACCCACATTGGGCTTTCGTTTCGTCAAAAAAGGTGCCCCGATGATGGAGTTATTTGAGTTTTAATGTTTGGTTTAAATTTTAATTATTTAAAATTTAAATTCAAATTTAAATGGAAAGTTTCCCATCGACGTCATCATGCAAATACAAATTTAATATTTCTGCCAATTTCTTCAAAGTGTTATTAAAAACTATATAAAGGGGTGGCATTTAAACCAAATAATTTTCATTGTTCTCGTGTGTTAATTGCCTTAGAATTCGAAAGAGCTCGTACGAATTGTTGAAAAGGAAGCAGCGAAGAAAGTGCAATGATTTGGAAATCTCAAAAGTGGCATGAGGTGTGGCACATTGGTGTATCAATTTTGCTAAGACTGTGGGCAGCACAAATATCAAGGATCGAATCCCCTTTACGACAGCATGTGGGAAGCGCTTTGGCGCTTTATCCTTTGCGGCAGGCGGAGGAAGATTAAAGGCCCTTTTGGCCTAGCGCTTTGGATCGGTGGGAATCTTAGCCGTGGCTAAGACGCTCGCGGTGTGTGATGAACGAGGGTTCGAATCCCCTTGAGAGGTATTTACGTTTTTGCCTTTAATAATTTTTATTAGCCCTAAAGTTTGAAGTTATAAGGTATTTAATGGGAATTAAATTTTATCATTAGGGCTGTGATTATTATTGTAAAAGCATATTTGATTTATGTTTTATTTTTATGGAAATGGAGAATTGATTTTAGGAGAAATAAGGAGTTGTTGTTAAAGTGATTTTGAGAGATTTATTATGGGTTATTATTAATAAGGATTTTTATTAAAATAGACTTTGGTGGATGTGTTTATGAAGTTGGAGTGAAAAGGGTGTAATTTAAGTTATGCTTTTATTGTGATTATTTAAAAGACAACTAATCCTTATTAATATTGAAAAGGAAAGTTGTGATTAAGTGTGGCAGATTTTGTGGACAACTTATTGGAATAAAAAATGTATGGGCACATTCTCCTATTGATTGTTTGTGGTGGTTGATTTCTGAAATATCATTGGAGAGAAAAGGATTGATTATGATTTCCTTTGTGAAGATGGTTGGTTGAATGCTTCAAGGTTTTTTTGATTTGTGAGTTGTATTTAAACCTTGTTTCATTAGCATTGTTGTTGAAGCCCATTGATGACAAAATGAACTTGAAAATAATCTAGAAAAGAACATGAGTATCATTGTCATGTGAGACTTGAGATAAAACATTGTTGGAAACATTTTGAGTTGGTTGATATATGCTTGAACTAGGGTTTGTGAGAAAGGGTTGTTCCTTGATGTGATTGGTTGAGTTGAGTTGGTTAAGCCTAGTCAAGTGGATGTGTGAAATGGTTGTTCAAGTTCCATAAAACAAACTATTCTATATTCTAATTTGAGTTGAGATTGAGATTGAAGAATAGGACATATTGAGTCTCTAACAATTCTCTTTATGCTTCTATTGAGTTGAGATTGGGATTTGAGTATAGAACATATAGAGTCTCTAACAATTCTCTTTATGCTTCTATGATATTTATTTGAGTTGAGATTGAGATTTAAGAATAGGACATATCGAGTCTCTAACAATTCTCTTTATGCTTCTATTAAGTTGAGATTGAGATTTGAGTGTAGAACATATAGAGTCTTAACAATTCTCTTTATGATTCTATGAGATTGAATTGAGATATTGATTGTACTTTGAGCTTAGAACATATTGAGTCTCTAACAATTCTCTTTATGATTCTATGAGATTGAACAAGTTCTATGTGAGCTTGTTAAGCAAATTTGAGACAAGTCTTTGAGAAGGCTTGTGGATTGTTTTGAGTTAAGATTTTGTGAAAACTTGCTAAATAGATTTAAGCAAGTCCAAGAGAGGACTTATTGAGCAGATTTGAGCAAGTCCAAGAGAGGACTTATTGAGTAGATTTGAGCAATTCCAAGAGAGGACTTATTGAGCAGATTTGAGCAAGTCCTAGAGAGTATTTGTTGAGCAGATTTAGATAGGTTTTGTGTGAACCTGTTGAGAAAATTTAGATAGGTTTTTGGGTGAACCTATTGAGCAGATTTGAGCAGGTTTTGAGTGAACCTATTGAGCATAATTGTACTAGATCGATTGTACTATGTTTAGTACAAGATATTGAGTAGAACTATGCTAGATCGATTGAACTATGTTTGGTACAGTATTGAGACAGAGCTTTGGAGGTGATATAGTATAGAGGACAAAGTCTCAATGGATAGAGATCCAGTAGCCAAGACAATTGAAGACAAGATCTGAGTGAGAAGTCTTCAAGTGGAGAGAAATCCACCAGTCAGTGTAGCATAGAGACAAAGTCTTCTAGAAGATCACTAGCCAAAGCAGAAGGGGAAAGAGTTCTCCTGTGGAAGAGATCCACAAACTTGAGATTAGGGGATCAACATCTCCTTTGGACCAAGGTCCATAAACATTGTAATTTTGGAAGGATTCCCAAGAGATAATTTGAGAAATATTTAGAAGAAATATTTTCTCTATGGAGGTAGCCCACATTGGGTGAACCACCTTAAAATCTATGTCTCTATTGTGTGTGGTGTTTTGTACATTGCTTTGATTACTACTATTGATACTGCTATCTATACACTGCACAATATTTATTTGAGAAAAAAAGTAAAAAGTGGTCTTATATTGTTCACCCGCCCTCCTAGTATAAGCTATTGGTATCAGAGCGGGTTCCTTTAGAAGATTTTGATAGCTTGAAGGAAAAGCGATCTAAGAACACAATAAATCAAAGGGATCAAAATAATGAGGTCTTAAATAACACAATACCAGTATTTTATGGAAGTGAATTCCTATATTGGTGTGTGCTGATGGGATTTCACCTGATGGCACTTGGCAATGAATTTTGGATACAATTCAAAAATTAATCCTCCTACAGATACGAAAGGTAGGTTTCTCATGCATGCAAATTCAAGAGCTAAGAATACAATTATAAGAGGATTACGTAGATCAAAATCTATGAAGGTGATGGAATGTAAAACATCAAAATATATGTGGGAACTCTTGCAAACCATATATGAAGGAGATAAAAGTGTCAGGAAAGCAAAGATCAGAAATCTCAAAGGAGAATTTGAGAATCTAAGAATGAGGGATGATGAAAGCATTCGTGACTATCTCAACAAATTTTATGAACTTATACATGAGATGAAAGGTCTTGGAATGAAGGTTGATGAATCCGATGCTTGCGACAAGATCTTGAGGACTCTTCCAAAAAGGTATAGTGAAAACGTTTCTACCATAGAAACATCAATTGATATTGATAATATAATAATAAATGCTTTGCTTGGTATGCATACAACTTTTGAGATAAGAACAAGATAAGAACAAAATATCCTATTCCTCCAAAAGAAGCTACATTCAAAGTGGACAATAAGAAAAAGGGTAAGAAGACAAAATCAAGCAGTGAATCTTCTAGTGATGAAGAAGCTAACTATGGTAGAAGAGATAAAGGGTTCAAAAGACCAATAGATATGAGATATGTTAAATGCTTTAATTGTGAAAATTTTAGACATTTTGAAACAAAGTACAAAGAGTCAAAGATCAACAATGATGAAGAAAAACAGGATCACAGGTACAAGGAATCTGAAAATTACAGGTACCAGAAGAAAAATAGGGATGGAAAAAACAGACAAGGGAAGAAGTTTTTCCAAAGGCAAAAGAGAAGATACTATGCAAATAATCCAAGTAAGTACCAAATTGATAGTGATGCTAGCTTTTCAGACAATGATAGAGATGAAGTCTTGTTCATGGTTAAGGAAAAAGATCAAGTTAAGAAAAAGACTCTAGTTATTCTCAAGTGTTTTAGATGTGGTAAATTTGGACACCTTGAAGATGATTGCATAAGATATGGTTATAGTTTTAGTGATGATGATTTTGAAGATGCACTTGATAGATCAAATGAGAATCTTCTAATGGCTTTAGAAGATAAAGAATTGAGTGATCCTATAGAAAGTAAGTCAAAAGAAAGAAATGATATGGACAAAGGCAAACAAACAGAGGACTACTCAACAGAGAATTGTTATGATCTCAAAGGTGAACTTATCTATGATTTTGACACAGTGAATAAGGTAAGAAAGCAACACTCTAAGCTTGAAAGTCAGTTTCAAGAATGTGATGAAGAAATATTATTGCTCATAGAGGACTTAGATAAGTCAAAGGCCAAGGCAAGTAAGTTCAAAGAAAATTTAGAAGCAAAAATATTGGAATGTGAGAAGTTAGAACAAGAAGTGGTTACTCTAAAGAAAGATTTACAGGACTCCAAGATCAAGATGAAGAGTTTCACAAATAGCTCTAAGAACTTGGATAAGTTCATTCATGGACAAAAAAGAACATCATGTTCAATAGGTCTAGGTTTTGGAAAGAAACAGGAAAAGGAAAAGTCTACTTCAAGTATTGAAGAAGAAGAAACAACATCAGAAGAAGATACTTCAGAAGAGGGATTCTCAGATGTAAGTGAAAGTGAAACTTCTAAGGATGAGTCAGATTGTAGTGGGTCCAATAGGGACAATGGGTAAGGAAGATACATATGGAACAATAATTAGAATAGGATACCAATGAGGTATAGGCAAGGAAGCTTCAATGGGAGATGCTTCTCATGTCACAGGTTTGGGCACATGGCTTTATAGTGCAGGACACATGAAAGACAGGTATATGGAAGATAACAAATTTTCCAAGGATATTGTTATTCATGTAATGAGTTTGGTCATAAGGCAATAAATTGTAGGATTCATGATAGAAGAAGATATGGCTTCACCAGGAGAAATCCTAATACTATTGCACATCCAAGGAATAATAACATTAAGTGTTATAAGTGCAATAATTATGGTCACATAGCAATATGGTGTAGAGCAAATATTTCAGAAATAGGTATGAACAGGAACATGAATATGAACATGAACAGAAAAAGGAATATGAATAGGAACAGGAACAGGAACATGAACAGAAACAAGAATATGAACAGGAACAGAGACTCAGAAAAGCAAAGAGACTCAAAAAATAATGAGAACAAGAATAGGTACAAGAATAGGAACATGGATGAAAACAAGAACAGGAACAATATTAGGGATGATGACTCGAAAAGAAATAGTAAGAGAATTCAACAAAAAGAAAAAGGAAAAGACAAAGGCATAGAAAAGTGTTTTTGGGGAGTAGAAATACTCTCACCCCAGAATTAACCACCTCATGTGGAGGTAGGGGAGGGGCTAAGCTAATTAGCCCCGAGCCCCCAAGGTGACCCTTTGCCATTGATGTCAAAGGGGGAGAGATTTGTGTATTATGGGGAGAGTTTTTGGATATGAGGATATATTTGATATCTAAGAGAGCATTGAGCCAGGGGGATCAAATCCCTAGGGGGAGCAGAAAAGAAGGTCAGAATTCAGTAAAAGGATTTGAGTTGCCATCAATGACATAGGGGGAGATTGTTGGACATTTTGAGTCCCTGAGCTGAAATGTTGTCATTGATATCAATAGAGCAATAAATGTCAAAAGGATCTATGAAGGGTTTTTATGAAAACCAAGGCAGGTAAAATAAAATGTTTTTATTTAAAACCATGGACAACATATTTGATCTGGATTTTTCTTAAAATCCACATTGGGCTTTCATTTTATCGAAAAAAGTGCCCCGATGATGGAGTTATTTGAGTTTTAATGTTTGGTTTAAATTTTAATTATTTAAAATTTAAATTCAAATTTAAATGGAAAGTTTCCTACCGACGTCATCATGCAAATACAATTTTAATATTTTTGTCGATGTCTTCAAAGTGTTATTAAAAACTATAGAAAGGGGTGGCAATTAAACCAAATAATTATCCTTGCTCTCATGTGTTAATTGCCTTGGAATTCGAAAGAGCTCGTGCGAATTGTTGAAAAGGAAGTAGCGAAGAAAGTGCAGTGATTTGGAAATCTCAAACGTGGTATGAGGCATGGCGCATTGGCATATCTATTTTGCTAAGACTGTGGGCAGTGCAAATACCAGGGATCGAATCCCCTTGATGGCAGTGTGTGGGAAGCGCTTTGGCGCTTTGTCCTTTGCAACAGGTAGAGGAAGATTAAAGGCCCTTTTGGCCTTTGCTTTCCAACGAGTGCTTTGGCTCGATTGGAATCTTAGCCACGATTAAGACGCTCGTGGCGTGTGATAGACGGGGGTTCGAATTCCCTTGAGAGGTATTTACGTTTTTGCCTTTAATAATTTTTATTAGCCCTAAAGTTTGGAGTTATAAGGTATTTAATGGGAATTAAATTTTATCATTAGGTCTATGATTATTATTGCAAAAGCATATTTGATTTATGTTTTATTTTTATGGAAATGGAGAATTGATTTTAGGAGAAATAAGGAGTTGTTGTTAAAGTGATTTTGAGAGATTTATTGTGGGTTATTATTAATAAGGGTTTTTATTAAAATAGACTTTGGTGGATGTGTTTATGAAGTTGGAGTGAAAAGGGTGTAAATTAAGTTATGCTTTTATTGTGATTATTTAAAAGACCACTAACCCTTATTAATATTGAAAAGGAAAGTTGTGATTAAGTGTGGCATATTTTGTGGACAACTTATTGGCATCAAAAAGGTATGGGCACATTCTCCTATTGATTGTTTGTGGTGGTTGATTTATGAAATATCATTGGAGAGAAAAGGATTGATTATGATTTCCTTTGTGAAGATGGTTGGTTGAATGCTTCAAGGTTTTTCTGATTTGTGAGTTGTATTTAAACCTTGTTTCATTAGCATTGTTGTTGAAGCCCGTTGATGATGAAATGAACTTGAACATGATCTAGAAAAGAACATGAGTATCATTGTTATGTGAGACTTGAGATAAAGCATTGTTGGAAACATTTTGATTTGGTTGATACATGCTTGAAATAGAGATTGTGAGAAAGGGTTGTTCCTTGATGTGATTGGTTGAGTTGATTTGGTTAAGCCTAGTCAAGTGGATGTGTGAAATGGTTGTTCAAGTTCCTTAAAACAAAATATTCTATATTCTAATTTGAGTTGAGATTGATATTGAAAAATAGGACATATTGAGTCTCTAACAATTCTCTTTATGCTTCTATTGAGTTGAGATTGGGATTTGAGTATAAAACATATAGAGTCTCTAACAATTCTCTTTATGCTTCTATGAGATTGATTTGAGTTGAGATTGAGATTTAAGAATAGGACATATTGAGTCTCTAACAATTCTCTTTATGCTTCTATTAAGTTGAGATTGGGATTTGAGTATAGAACATATAGAGTCTCTAACAATTCTTTTTATGCTTCTATGAGA
Organism: Wollemia nobilis; assembly: GCA_028583015.1. Taxonomy (NCBI): domain Eukaryota; kingdom Viridiplantae; phylum Streptophyta; class Pinopsida; order Araucariales; family Araucariaceae; genus Wollemia; species Wollemia nobilis. Next base: position 4,715,840 of record JAQPPZ010017086.1, read on the forward strand.
TTGAATTGAGATATTGATTGTACTTTGAGCTTAGGACATATTAAGTCTCTAACAATTCTCTTTATGATTCTATGAGATTGAACAAGTTATGTGTGAGCTTGTTAAGCATATTTGAGACAAGTCTTTGAGAATGCCTGTGGACTGTTTTGAGTTAAGCTTTTGTGAAAGCTTGCTAAATAGATTTGAGCAAGTCCAAGAGTGGACTTATTGAGCAGATTTGAGCAAGTCCAAAAGATGACTTATTGAGCAAATTTGAGCAATTCCTAGAGAGTATTTGTTGAGCAGATTTAGATAGGTTTTGTGTGAACTTGTTGAGAAAATTTAGACAGGTTTTTGGGTGAACTTGTTGAGTAGATTTGAGCAGGTTCTGAGTGAACCTATTGAGCAAAATTATACTAGATCGACTATATTGTGTTTAGTGCAAGAGATTGAGTAGAACTGTGCTAGACCGACTGAACTATGTTTGGTACAATATTGAGATAGAGATTTGGAGGTGACAGAGTATAGATGACAAAGTCTCAGTGAATAGAGATCCAACAACCAAGAAAATTGAAGATAAGATCTGAGTGAGAAGTCTTCAAGTGGAGAGATATCCACCAGTCAGTGCAACATAGAGACAAAGTTTTCTAGAATATCACTTCTCAGAGCAGAAGGGGAAAGGGTTATCTTGTGGAAGAGATCCATGAACTTGAGATTAGGGTATCAACATCTCATTTGGACCGAGGTCCATAAACATTGTAATTTTGGAAGGATTCCCAAGAGATCATTTGAGAAATATTTAGAAGAAATATTTTCTCTGTGGAGGTAGCTCACATTGAGTGAACCACGTTAAAATCTCTGTCTCTATTATGTGTGGTATTTTATACATTGCTTTGATTACTGCTATTGATACTGCTATCTATAAACTGCATAATATTGATTTGAGAAGAAAAGTAAAAAGTGGTCTTATACTATTCACCCCCTCTCAGTTTAAGCTTGTGTTCTTCACTAAGTTTAGATATTAGTTTCTAGTTTCTAGTTGCAGTAAAAGAGAAAATTGAATATTGAGGAGATCCAAGAAGGAGTTCCCCATAGGAGCTTGAAGATTGAAGAAAGAAGAAATAAACTCTATTGAATATTGAGAAGAGAGAAAGAGGCCAAGAGAAGCCCTATTGAAGATTGGAGAAAGAGGATATCCAAGAGTATATCATTGAAGAACTTCCAAATTTGAAAGATAGAAGATAGAATATTGAAGATAGAGGACTAGGAAAGGTCCTACTGCAAATTAGAGAAGCTGTAGAATTTGAAGACCCAAGGAAAGAGGTCTTAAGCAAACTTGGAAGGAGAAAGAAGAATGATAAAGAAGCCCTATTGAATAAATTGAAGAAGTTTAAAGAAAGCTTAAGGTAGAAGATTGCAAGCAGGAGAAGCTACTAAAAAAAAAGAAATTTGGGACAATTGTTGGCAAGTTTTGCCAACTGGCAACAAGCCCAAAAGTAAGAAGGATTTGGCAAGAAGTTTGTCAAACTTTGAAAATATTTTTGAAGATCTCAAGACATTTAGATTCTTGAGGAAGAGACCAGCAAAAAAGGTCAAATTTGAAAACAACCAATTGAAAGAAGGCTTGATAGAAAAAGATAACAACAATTTGGAGGAATTGAAGGCTATTTTTGAATAACAAGATAAAGAAGGAGAAATCATAATTTTGGAGCAGCAAATTAAGTGATTTGAACTACAAAATTAGGCAACATTAGAAGGAGAAAAGAGAGGCTGTGTTCTGGAGAAATTCAAGGCAGATTTGAAAGTATTTTTGGATAGCATAAAGATAAACAAAATCAACAAGAAATCGGGTGAGAAAGGAGACCAAAAAGTTTACAAATTAGGTGCTATAAGAGTAGTTTGTTTCAACATAAATATTGATCTATTTCAAGTTTTTAAAGGTACCACATTTAAGTTTCTAAAACAACAAAGGAAGGTGTTAAACTTTATGTCTTCAAGTTGAAAGGAAGCATCTTCACCACCTTAGAATTTGCAGCAAAAGGAAGAGTTAGAAAGAGTAAAAAGAAAGGAGTATAAGCATGGTGAAAGAATAACCAAACAGCAAGGTTACAGAGCAAGGAAAAGAGTAGTCCAGAGAGAAGCAAACCAAACATTGGAGGTGTCTAATGAAGAATCTGAGCATCTATTTAGTTAGAGCATTAGGACAAAGTCTAAGCATATAGTAATGCTCAAGCATAAGGAAGGAGGAGAATTAGCTTCAAGGGCTAGTGGATTGGTAATTGTTAGTTTGGTTGGATACTTACTAGAGAGACCTAGGTTCAAATCTTGGTGGCCTTAGTTAGCAAAGGAAGTAGTCTGATCTAAATCTTCTCAATGACGGTACAAACCCTAAGCAACCAGCAGTTGCCATCCTACGCCTTGTTAACATAAACGAGACTTTACACAATGGTACTAACCCTGAGCGACTGACGGTCGCCATCTTACGTCTGGTTAACATAAATGAGACTTTGCACAACGGTACTAACCTTGAGCGATCAGCAGTCGCCATCTCACGCCGGGTTAACGTAAACGAGATGTTGCAGGGGTTATAGGGGCAACCCAAGATTCCAACCCTATTTGGTAGTAGAAAGTGACTATGTAACCGATTCCTCTCTGTTAACCAAAAAAAGAAAGGAAAGAGGATCATTTTTCATGCACATGGCAGATCCATTTATTTAACGTCTAACGCATTTATGAAAGCACGGGCAATGAGCAATGAAGACAACGTGTATTCTGGACGTCAAGATCGCGTGATAATCTCTGGTGAGGGATTAATTTAAGTTTTTAGTTTTTTAGTTAGATTTGGTTTAAAGCTTATAAAGGAGATTATAAAGGAGCTTTAAAGAGACCGTCTTTACATTGCATGCAACCAAAATGATGACCTGGATTTTGTTGTTCGTATTTACAATGATACGAGAAAAAAATGAATATGATGAGGTGTTCTTCAATGTACTGATAGACATTGTTGGACATGCCAGAGATATAGATTTTGCCTTCAAAATTTGTTAAGGTGCAAACAACAAGGGATTAACATCAAGGAGTGTTATCTACAGTTCATTGATGGGTGCCTGTACCAATAAAAATTGGCAGAAGACACTGGAGGTGTATGAGGAAATAAATGGAGCAAGATTCATTCGAACAATTTCAATATTTAATGCTCTTATCACTTCCTTATGTGATGCTGGCAAATTATACAAAACTAATATATCAAGGAAACGAGGCCAAGGCCAATGAAGTCGCGTATTACTTGAGTAATTTTTTGTGTGGAGATAATGACTTTATTATTTACTTGGAAACCATATTCAATGCACTTGGAGGTAAAGAGTATCATGAAATTCATTGCTGCTCGGCAAGTTCAAGAATATATGACAAAGGACCCTACGGAATCCACATATAAGTCCAGAGTGAAAGCATCTTTTGGAGTAAATGTGACGGTGGAATGAGATACACTTTCTTTCACAACCATTAAGTAGAAGTCGTCATATAAGGTGACAATTGAATTCAGAATTATACTAAAGTATATGTTTTTATCGGGAGCATTAACCTGAAAAAGGGAAAGGATGCTCGAGAAAAAGGACAAAGTTCAGGCGATTGATGAAAATTGTGTAATTAGACTTTATTTTTTATTTTTATTTTTTTAAATTTATATGGTGGAATTGGTAGCGGCCATGAATTTGGGCAGGCTGTCCAGTTTTTATGGCCGTCACAGTATTCTGCGTTGTCCGCCCCAGAAGCCGCCACACAGATCTTCGCGCAGTCCACCCCTATAACCACCATGCCACAATCATTTTAAACCTTTTACGCCGCTGAAAGCACCAGGAAAGGGACAAGCGTTCAGTCCGGCGAGGCTCGAGATAATTAGACTTTATTAAAGTCTAAATTTTTGTGTTAGAAGTTTTTTTTTCATTATTGAGAATAAAATTTATCAAATTGGGTGTTGGAGAACATATTATATTATTTGATGTATCGTTTTGGATACATCTTTAGATTAAAGTATAAATTATGTAATACAGAAGGGTGTTGGAGAACATATTATATTATTTGATGTATCCTTTTGGATACATCTTTAGATTAGAGTATGAGTTATATTTTATGCAATGTAATAATATGTAAGTTATGCACAAGTGTCTTGTAGTTAGGTGTGCATGTGCACACGTGTCAATTATGTAGAGTGTACATGTGTTCTTAGAGTAGGAAAGTGAAGAGTCACATACTACTATATACATGTGACAAAGCATTATAATATATATTCAAAGTGCATTGCTCATAGCATGCATTAGTAGATCTCCATTCTATATATATTATTTTCATGAGCTTTCATTAATGGCAATTTTATGAGTAGTTGTAGAAGTTTCTTATGAGTTTTACATGCTTAGTATATTGCCATTATCTTATATTTAATATCACATGCTCATTTTATACCTTGTGATAGTTATTTCATTAAATATATAGCATCAAAAGCTAAAAATAAAACTTGCACCTATTGGATTGTCATACCAACACTCCTCAAGTGTAGGTGTAGTGAGAATGGTATTGGGGTATCCCGCACGTTATAATATGCTTCATAAAAAATACGAAGAATAAAATTGGTGGTTGTGACAAAGGTATTCGTTGGGTGTTGAGGAGATCCATTTTAATTTAGTTGGAAATATAGGTACTCCAATCCAATTTGTTTGGCCAAGACACTGAACCAAATAGGCCAACGCCCATAATGGAAGGTCTTCATTGCAAAATGAGTCTTGCTTAGAAGAATTCAACACAAGAATGAAGGAACTTGTCTGTAACACTTGCAATATATAAGCCCCTTCTAGACTTGGTACTATGAACTGCAAAAAACTTATAACATAAAATTATTACTTGAAAAAATTATTCAGTGCATGGAGTTTTAAATTTAAAAATATATTTAAAATATGGAGAGTTATACTATATACCTATCAACAAATCTATTGAGATATTGAAGTTGGTATTCAGGTATATTTTGTTGTATCTAGTCAAAACATACTTTTTTGTGATTGGTTCAACACCCTTGTGTGGTAGCTCTATCAATCTCTAGATGTCCAAGGGTTTGACTATGAAAGATAAATTCTTGTTGTTGATTATGATCTTCATAATCGATCCATCATAATCATAGGAGTTAACTATCCTTTGCAGCAAATTGGTATTTTTGTTGTACCGGGGCATGGATACTAGTCCCTGAAGACTAGAGTCCTTGACCCATGTGGTGTCATATCCTGAAATGATTGGGCAAATATATTTTCGAAGGAATTTTTGAAGTAATAGCAGAGGAAGAGGTAGCTACGAGAGCTTAGGATATTGAAAAGGTTCAACTCTTAGAGGAACTTTGAAGGATGAGGGCTCTGATGTTCTCTACTATGATGTGCTTTGTTGTGATGTGCTTTGCTCTGATGTGCTCAACTGAAAATATTTTTCTTTCCTCTAATGTGCTCTACGATGTAAAAAAATGAAAAATAACTGTTGATGCCTTTTTATAGAAGTCAGCATGCATGGATTTAATGAATGTTTGATATATGGTAATATTTTATTGGATAAGTTGTAGGTGATGCTATGACGGGGGACGGGAATATCACACATAGTCATGCAAATTTCCAAATTCTTCTTGTATTAAATCTGGAAATCTTTACAAACACAGCCCGCAGGCTTACAATAACCAGCAGCTACGGCTTGGTCTTCACACTCCTATCCTCTACGTGCAATCTTCGATCCACCATCTCAACTAATACATTAAACTGGGTTTTTATAGAGGCCCCGACCCTCTGAGCCATTAATGATACTCCAAAAGAACACATCATCAAAACCTGCCACATCGGCTTCCTACGGTCGAGTCTTCAATTTCTCTTCATAAATGGCAACTGCCCCGATCCGCCATTCCAGCATGCATTTAAAGGAAACTGCATGAAACGTTCCTCATGAAAATTGGCAACAACCCGATTTATGGCACCACTCCGCACGACCTCTGTCATCGTCGCTTCCATCGGATCACTCTGTGTGACCCATCCTCGTCGTTTCCTGCGCTTCTGGGTAATCACCCGCCTTAACTGCACCTTGTGCCATGTGTCGTCCTTGACAACCTTGAAAATACCGCCCGTCGTGGCTTCCCACCATCTCTTTCTCCTTCTCCGTCTTCTTCTCTCTCCATCACGATATCACAACATTTTAGCCTCCTTGCTCTCTTTTTCATTTTTGGTCGTGATATCACGACATGTCATGATATCGTGACCAATTCTGTCGAAAGCCCTTTGATTTCGTTTATGTCGTGATATCGCGACGTCGCGATATCGTGACTGTTCTGTCGCTCACTCCTCCGCATTGATATTTGTTGCGATATCGCGACGTCACAATATCGCGACATCGCAATATCGTGACCATTCTGCCGCCTCGCCTCAACCTTCAAATGATGTCATGATGTCGCGACATCATGATATCACGATGTCACAATATCACGACGTCGCGATATCGTGACAAACCACCGTCTTTGTCTCAACTTCATTTTGACATCACGATTTCACGATGTCACGAAATCACGACGTCGTGATTTCGCTACTGCATTCACCCTCCGTTGAGTCTTTGCTCGACGTCATGATTTTGCGATGTCATGAAATCGTGACGTCATAATTTTGCTACCACTTTCTGCCTCGCTCTACTTTCCTCCTCGTCGTCGCGATTTCGCGACTGTCGCAATTTTGCGACATGTCACAAAATTGTGACAAACCAATTGCTCCCCTCTGCTGCTGCTTTCCATGTCATGATTTTGCGACGGTCGTAATTTCGTGACCTGTAGTGAAATCGTGACCTCCTTAAGGACTTTTTCTCTCTCCTATTGACTGTCATGATTTCACGACGTAGTGAAATCACGACAGTTTCTGCTCAGCACTTCCTCCTTGCTTTTTGCTTCTTCTTCTTCCTTAGCCAATTCTTTAGCACTGGCTTTCCTGCAACTGGATGCCTTTGCATCAGATGTCCCTAGATGCTCCTGCATCAGAAACCCGAGGTTAGTGGAGAAGTGATCTTCACTTCTGCAAGGTTTGGTTGCTACCTCCTGCAACCCATCCAGACATTCCTCTGCCTCTGCAGTCTGTTCCAACTCTGTCTCCTCTTTGCCAGTTAAATTTCTGTCTACTTCCAGGAAAATCTTGCCACTGCTGCACTCTTTTGCAGCCTTCTTCAGCTTCAGTTTCAGTTTCTGATGCACTCCTGCATCTTTCTTTTTCTGTCTTTCTTCATGCCTTCTACGTCGCTCCTCTTGCTTTCACAATTTTATGCTGAGCCACTCCTCCTGCAGGGCTTGAAATTGCCGCTGCAATGCCAAGAACTCTTCTTCTAGCACCATATCTTCCTTGCTGTCTCGACTTCTTTGAGGATGCATTTTTCTCAGCTTCTCTCACAAAGCTTTAATCGATCCTGGTGTAGCTGCCTCACTGCCGATGATCTGCTAACATGCTCCAGGATCTTAACTCTCTCTCTCTCAGAACCCTACCACAGATCCTGGTGTAACTGCCTCACATCCGACGATCTGTTACACACTCAGGATCACTAGCTCTGATACCACTGATGGGGGACGGGAATATCACATGTAGTCACTCACATAAATTTCCATTTTCTTCTTATATTAAATCTAGAAATCTTAACAAACACAGCCTGCAGGCTTACAATAACCAGCAGCTACGGCTTGGTCTTCACACTCCTATCCTCTACGTGCAATCTCCGATCCACCATCTCAACTAATACATTAAACTGGGTTTTTATAGAGGCCTCGACCCTCTGAGCCATTAATGACCCTCCGAAAGAACACATCATCAAAACCTGCCACATCGGCTTCCTACGACCGAGTTTTCAATTTCTCTTCATAAATGGCAACTGCCTCGATCTGCCATTCCAGCATGCATTTAAAGGAAACTGCATGAAACATTCCTCGTGAAAATTGGCAACAACCCGATTTATGGCACCACTCCGCACGGCCTCTGTCATCGCCGCTTCCATCGGATCACTCTGCGTGACCCATCCTCGTCATTTCTTGTGCTTCTGGGTAATCACCCGCCTTAACTGCACCTTGTGCCACATGTCGTCCTTGAAAACCTTGAAAATATCGCCCGCCACGGCTTTCCGCCATCTCTTTCTCCTTCTCCGTCTTCTCTCTCCGCCGTGATATCGCGACATGTCGCGATATTGCGATGTTTCAGCCTCCTTGCTCTCTTTTTCATTTTTGGTCACGATATCGCAACATGTCATGATATCATGACCAATTCTGCCGAAAGCCCTTTGATTTCGTTTATATCATGATATTGCGACGTTGCGATGTCGTGACCATTCTACCGCTCACTCCTCTGCATTGATATCTGTCGCGATATCGTGACGTTGTGATATCGCGACCGTTCTGCTGCCTCACCTCAACCTTCAAATGATGTCACGATGTCGTGATATCATGACGTTGCAATATCATGACAAACCACTGTCTCTGCCTCAACTTCATTTTGATGTCACGATTTTGCTACTGCATTCACCCTTTGTTGAGTCTTTGCTTTGACGTCATGATTTTGCGACGTCGCAAAATCGCGACATCGCGATTTCGCTACCACTTTTTGCCTCGCTCTGCTTTCCTCCTCGCCATCTCGATTTTGCGACTGTCACGATTTTGCGACATGTTGCAAAATCGCGACAAACCAATTGCTCCCCTCTGATGCTGCTTTCCACGTCACAATTTCGTGATGGTCGCGATTTCATCACCTATAGCAAAATCATGACCTCCTTAAGGAATTTTTATCTCTCTTGCTGACTGTCGCGATTTCGCGACGTAGCGAAATCGTGATAGTTTTTGCTCAGCACTTCCTCCTTGCTTTCTGCTTCTTCTTCTTCCTTAGCCAATTCTTCAGCACTGGCTTTCCCACAACTGGATGCCTCTGCATCAGATGTCCCTGGATGCTCCTGCATCATGCTATCGAGCATCAGGTGATAGTGATGTTGTTATCTATCAATTGTCGTCTAATTTTTTGTTGCCTATTAGTCATAATTCAATTTGTTACTATCGTTAGTTGTTTGTTGTGTTGCTATCTATCACACATCATCGGTTATTTTGCTATCTATCATTCTTAATTTGTTATTTTTCTATCTATCATCCTTTATGTTGTTGTCTATCGTTCATCGTTCATTATTTTGTTGTCTATCATCCATTATTTGTTATGTTGTTGTCTATTATCTATCGTTTGTTATGTTGTCTATCATCCATCGTTTATTTTGTTGATATCTATTATTTGTTGTTCGTTAATTTGTTGTCTATCATCTATCATATATTATTTTGTTATCTATCATCTATCATCTATATTTTTTTGTTTATCATCTATCGTCCGTTATTTTATTGTCTATCATTCATCGTTCATTATGTTGTTTTATATTATTCGTTGCTCATTATTTTGCTATATATTATTCATCATACTTTTTTATTGTCTATTGTATATCATTTGTTTCTTTGTTGTCTATCACCCGTCATCTATTATGTTGTTGTAGGTAGTCTAGTTGCTATCATCTATCCCTTTACTATCAATAGTCTAGTGTCTATGATCCATTTTGTTATTGTCGATAACCTAGTGTCTATCGTTTATGATTTTGCTCTCAGTTTTATAGTGTCTATCATCTATTTATTTTTTGTCATTAGCCTATAGTCTATCGTCCAAGTCTTTAAAAATATTATGACAAATTCATCATATTTTTATAAATTTTTATGGAAAAAAGGGCAATTTGCCATGTCTTCTATATAAATTTGGATATGATTTACCTCGATTTTGAAACTGATTCACCTCATTTTTGTAAATACATTTTGGATCTGATCCCTTACACATAACCCTACTAGAATATTCATTCATACTATGGAATTATAAATGTAGATAAAAAAATAATTTTAGTGATGACATATGCTCCCCATCCTAATTTCTATTCCATCCTCTAAGTAGGGTTACCTTGAATTGGAGGTTGAAACAACTTCAACTTATCATGACTTACACCCAGTTCTTGATTGGTGATCCATTAAATTGTTCTAACCTATAACTTCCATTGTCATACATTTTTGTCACTTTGTAGGGACCTATCTATTTTATAATAAATTTAGTTTGCTTTCTCTTATCATGTCTTACATCATAGACAGGGACCAAATCATCAACCTTACTTGAAATTCATTTTATTTTTATGTCCAAATAATCTTTCTCCTTTAACTTTTTATTGATCATGCTATCTATTACCTCTTGTTGAATTTTCTCTAGTTGGTGCAATTTTACTACCCTATATCGAATGAAAGGAATGATAATCAAATCATTCCAAGATGCAAGGATCTCAAGTGTTAGAACACCGCATTCAACCAAAACAAGAATCTGAAAGCAAATTGATAGCATAAGCTTACAAATGGATATGCAAAACAATGAGCAACAATATCATATATTATACCTAAATAAATGAACTTCCTCAACAAGTACAATGAAGGTGCCTTGATTATAAAGGTAAGGATGATCAACCATAGTCGTAGGATCAAGCTAAGGACAAATATCCATCGTATAAAAGGAATATGTGATATGGTCCATAGATCTGTAACCTCTATGAGGAGAAAGAATCTCAACCCTTCAAATATACCTAAAAATATCCTCATAACACCTAGGAATAGTCAAACCTAAAATTATCCCCATAATATCTAAGAAATAAATATGTAATGTCTCATAATATCTAAATAAGATAAATAAAATATCCACACATAAATGGGTGGGGAAATACATGGAATAACTAAATAAAAAGGAAATAAAATACATAGGTGAACATGAGCTAAGGTAAACAACCTACTATAACATCGACTAGATTTCTATTTATCCATTTTGTCTACTTGTTAGTCTCACAATGACACTGAGATGGGGGGATGAATTAGTGTAGTTCTTTAAACTTAAATCTGTAACTCTTAAAGCCAAAATAATGAAAACTTAAAACCAGATACAACAAGTATTACAAGAGAACATCACACACAACACAAGATTTAACGAGGTTCACCAATTTGGCTACTCCTCAAAAATGATTGCTTGGACTACCATCCAAATCCAGCCTTTGCAAAGCACCAAATTTACAATCAATTTACTAGCACCCACTGGAAGGAGCACCAACCCCTTATTTATCTGCACCAAAAGAAAGGAGCACCAACCCCTGATTTATCTGCACCAACAGAAAAGAGCACCAACCCCTGATTTACCAACACCTATTGGAAGGAGCACCAACCTTTGATGCCAAGCTGCAACCTAGACTTCAATTTTGAATCTAGAAGTTTGACAAAAAAATACCTTCACTTTTACAAGACCCTGACTGGTCTATTGCTTACCCGATCTCTCTCACTGTTCACGAAACACACGCATCTTCTACGCTCTTACAGTAGCACTTCACCTTCTTTGAGCCGTCTCTCTACGCACACTCTGCGTACTTTCTTCGCACTCTATACGCACAATCTACGAACCCTTTGTGCACTATCTTTGCACACTCTGCACCGTTATAGCCGAACTTAGTCCACGCTCTGTCGCTTCTCTGCGCTCACTCTACACCATTATAGCCAAACTTAGTCCATGCTCTATCGCTTCTCTGTGCTCACTCTATGCATTTAGCCGCCTCTGCACTCACTCTGCGCTCTTCACCATCTATCGTCGCCTCTGTGCTCTCTGCGCTCTTACGACCGCATTTCACACACTTCGACACATTCGATAACACTTGAATTCTCCAAGCAACCCTCCTTTTATAACAATATTTTCATGATGAAAACCCTAATTTTAGTCGGCTTTCATTGCAATGTTTTCATAATGTAAACCCTAGTTTTAGTCGGCTTTCATTGCACTCCTGGTCTTCATAAACCCTAATCTTAGTCGGCTTTCGTCGGTCTTTGTCGGCTTCAACTAATGAAGATGTTCGGTATATCCACCGCTCGAAGATTTCATTCTGTAACAAACCCTGTAACCACTATACTTACTTTTGTTCACTCTTCTTATTATTATTTTAGTTGCATGAATTCACTCTATAACTATCCCTGTAAATGTCGTAGTGATGTCCGTTCACTGTCACACTTCTTATTTCAGTTGGGTTCTTATTCTTGCATCGCACAAATGTGACCTGTCGCAAAATCGTGACATTTCTGCCTCTTGTCTTCTTTTGTTGCTGTTTGCCATGAAAATACATGTCGTGATATTGTAACAATTTCACCTTCGTACGCTTTCTCTTTTCTTTTGTTGCGATATCGTGAAACTTCTGCCTCTGTAGTCTTCCTCTTTGCTTTTGTCGTGATATCACGACACTTTTGCTTCTATACTCTTCCTTTTTTCTTTTGTCATGATATCACGACACTTCTACCTCCGTAGTCTTCCTCTTTGCTTTTGTCGTGATATCGTGACACTTCTGCTTTCGTACTCTTCCTCTTTTCTTTTGTCGTAATATCACGACACTTCTGCCTCCGTAGTCTTCCTCTTTGCTTTTGTCACAAAATCATGACACTTCTGCTTCCGTACTCTTCCTTTTTTCTTTTGTCACGATATCGTGACACTTCTGCCTTCGTAGTCTTCCTCTTTGCTTTTGTCACGAAATCTTGACACTTCTACTTTTGTACGCTTCCTCTTTTCTTTTGTTGTGAAATCATGACACTTCTTCTATCTTACTCTTTCTTTTACAACATGTCGCGAAATCGCGACACTTTTTACTTCTTACTCTTTCTCTTGTAACATGTCGCGATATCGCGACACTTTTTCTTTCTTACTCTTTCTCTTGCAACATGTCGTGAAATTGCGACACTTTTTCCTGCTTGCTCTTTCTCTTCCAACATGTCGTGAAATTGTGACACTTTTTCCTGCTTATGCTTTCTCTTCCAACATGTCGTGAAATCGCGACACTTTTTCCTGCTTGCGCTTTCTCTTCCAACATGTCACGAAATCGTGACACTTTTTATTGCTTGCGCTTTCTCTTCCAACATGTCGCAAAATCGCGACACTTCTTCCTGCTTGCTCTTTCTCTTCCAACATGTCACGAAATTGTGACACTTTTTCCTGCTTGCACTTTCTCTTCCAACATGTCATGAAATCGTGACACTTTTTTCTCCTTGCTCTTTTTCTTCCAACATGTCGTGAAATCGTGACAGTTTTTCTTCCTTGCTCTGCATGTCGTGAAATCATGACAGTTTTTCTTCCTTGATCTGCATGTCGTGAAATCGCGACAGTTTTTCTTCCTTGCTCTACATGTCGCGAAATCACGACACTTTTTCTTTCTTGCTTGACTTGTCTTTTCTTTTGATCTTTCCACTTCGGTCTTCTTGGAAAATCATTGTACATACTCTGAATAACCTCTTAACTCCTGTCCACTCCATCAATCGATCTATCTGACTATGTTGACAACAATGACAATATTGTCGCTGCACCTTGCTCAACAATCTCCCCCTTTGAAATTGTTGGCAACACACGTGCAATTTCCTGTAACTCTTCTCCCCCTTTGACAATAATACCAAAGGGCTGCTGTAGACTCCCCCTGAGTCCATGCACAACATTCTCAGGAAAACATTTTTACACTTAGCAAAAATCACAAACATGAGCAAAAAGATAATCAAATATGCAAATGCTCCCCCTGAGAATGTGATCCCGATAGCTAGTCAATTCTTGGGAATATCTCTCACTGGTCTTTTTGAGCTGATTTTACTAGATTTTCAAAATTGATATGACCGGACCTCTTGTGCCACAACCAATTTTCTTCTTCCTTTCCAATCAAGCAAGCTCCTCCTGAAGTCTCTGAGAGAGTGTACAAGTTGCCAGATGTCGTCGATCCAGTTGCTATCAAATCTCCACTATTTGCTTTTCTGACTTCTACATATCCTGCCCAATCTGCACCTGTTACTCAAAGACTTGCCTCAAATCCGCTCAACAAAATCTCAACTCTTTCTGGATTGCTTGGAATTATTCTTGTAAACAAACCTCCTGTGCTGATTTTATACCTATCAAAAAAATTGTCAAGTGACTCACACTTGTACCAAATTTTGTCCAACACTGTACCGACACTGCAATTTCACTGCCAACTCTGTACAAGCACCAAACACTGTACCACAACACCAACCAAATCCCTTTTTATATTTTCAACCTGGTCTATGTTTTCTACAGTCACCGCTGGTCACACCTTACTTTCAATTGTTCAAATCAGGAGAAGACATTTTGTCAAACACTTCACGGCCAACTATAGTGCACCTTACTCAAACTCATACTTCTGGACCTCGGATTGGCATGGTTCACAAAGAAAAGTTGCTCATCTTGATGAGCTAAACATGAATCAATAATCAGACTTCAATATTTTTCACCAAAGCGTCATAATAGATCTAACAATCTTCACATCAATGTGTAGTTCAAATACACACTGCTTTTATCGAAACACATATATGCGGCTAGGGCAACATTCTTTCACTAAACCAAATTATCTGAACTGTTATAATCCTTAACTTTGAATAGTGGTAGTAAGAACCATCAACAGTACAACAATGACATATAGCAATACTACCAATGGTGACAACTCTCAATTTAATCACCACCCTTCACGACACCTCCACAACCAACTACATGAACTGAAACACACTTTGACAACTATACGACAACTTTCCCTGACTACTTGCCTTTCATCCTTAGGTAACCAAACAAACACATAGGAGCATTAAAATAAAACTTTTTAAGATTGCTCCCCCTGAGGATGTGCTACCTGGAGTTGCTTAGTGCAATAGCGACGTAGTCTCCTTCAGTCCAAGGAGACACGATTTCCTTTCTTCTATCTTTCTCCAAACTTTCTTGAACTTGGGCTTGAGTTTTTCAAGTACATCCCTATTTTGAACCTTTTCATGAACTTGAACATTTCTCTTGTGTGGTTGTCTCTTGTGCATCCTTGATGGATGATTATTTTCCTTTCTTTTATGCACATGATTTATTCCCTGTCTGTATTGCATTCTTTGTGTCTGATGAAATCTACGGTCTTGCCTTAGATTAGATACAGAAGTGCTTGGACAAAACCTTGCTATGTGCCCATGACCATTACATTTAAAACATTGCACATGGTGTTCACTCAAAAAAGTAGATGTATTTCTACCAGCATAACTCTTTGATTTATTATTCAATCCATAATAAATTGCCTTGTGACCATAATGGTTGCATCTAAAACAATAGCCATTAAAAGTATTATTATGAATAGAGTGAGAGTGATAGAACCTATTTTGTTGTGGTTGCTTTGTTGTAGATCTCCTTTGAT
Organism: Wollemia nobilis; assembly: GCA_028583015.1. NCBI lineage: Eukaryota > Viridiplantae > Streptophyta > Pinopsida > Araucariales > Araucariaceae > Wollemia > Wollemia nobilis. The sequence continues at coordinate 4,731,140 of JAQPPZ010017086.1, forward strand.
ATTTTCTTCCTTTTGAAGATTCAGCTTCAAACTTTTCTTGCTTCGATCCTTCAACAGTGAACTTCTTCTTCTCTACATATTTGGAAGATGAAGGTTGTTCAGCTTCATATCCAAGACCAAACTTATCCGTGGAGCTTCTTTGTTGCCTTATCATTTTATCTAGCAACTCTATGCTCTTCTCGAATTTGAGTTTTGTATTGGCCTCTTCTAGTTGTTTCTTCAATAAAATAATCTCTTCTTCTTGTTTGCAGCAAACAGTATCTTTCTCATTGATCTGTGACCTAAGAGTTTCTTCAATCCTTTTGGACTCTTCTACTTGCAACTTTAGATTACTAACAACTTTGTTAGATTCCTCTTCACGTTTGCTACATACATCGACTTTATCATCCAGGTGTGACTTCAAGGCTTCTTCTATTTTCTTGGCTTTATGAACTTGTAAGAAGAGATCTTCAATCTTATCCCCATATTATTCCAACTTCTTGGACAATATTTTGTTCTTTTTCCTTTCTATACTCAACTCTTCAAGTGCAGCGATCAACTCACCTTCTAGATCTACTTCAGCCTCAAGGTTTTCATCACATACTTCAAAATTCACTCCTTCTACCTTTTTTGGTTCAATTTTCTCTTCCACAAGAACTGAAACTGACTGAGATGCCTTATTGGAGGAGGATCTATTCTTCTTACCCATTGCGTACTAATCCAAGATCAACCTTGACTGATTTAGCCTAAAAAGGGAACTTGGCTCTGATACCAATTGTTAGTCTCACAATGACACTGAGAGGGGGGGTGAATCAGTGTAGTTCTTTAAACTTAAATCTACAACTCTTAAAGCCGAAACAATGAAAACTTAAAACCAGATAAAGCAAGTATTACAAGAGAACATCACACAACACAAGATTTAACGAGGTTCACCAATTTGGCTACTCCTCAAAAATGACTACTTGGACTACCATCCAAATCCAGCCTTTGCAAAGCACCAACTTTACAATCAATTTACCAGCACCCACTGGAAGGAGCACCAACCCCTTATTTATCTGCACCAAAAGAAATGAGCACCAACCCCTGATATATCTGCACCAACAAAAAGGAGCACCAACCCCTGATTTACTAGCACCTACTGGAAGGAGCACCAACCCCTGATGCCAAGATGCAACTTGGACTTCAATTTTGAATCTAAAAGTTTGACAGAAAAATACCTTCGCTTTTACAAGACCCTGACTGGTCTATTGCTTACCCGATCTCTCTCACTATTCATGAAACACATGCATCTTTTGTGCTCTTATAGTCACACTTCACCTTCTTTGAGTCGCCTCTCTATGCACACTCTGTGCACTTTCTTCACACTCTCTGTGCACACTCTGCGAACCCTTTGCACACTGTCTTCGTACACTCTGCGTCATTACAGCTGAACTTAGTCCATGCTCCGTCGCTTCTCTGCGCTCACTCTATGTCGTTACAGTAGAAATTAGTCCATGCTCTGCTGCTTCTCTGCGCTCACTCTATGCATTTAGCCGCCTCTGCACTCACTCTATGCTCTTTGCCATCTATCACTGCCTCTATGCTCTTTGCGCTCTTACGACCACATTTCACACACTTTGACACATTCGACTGCTCTTGAATTCTCCAAGCAACCCTCATTTTATAACAATATTTTCATGATGAAAACCCTAATTTTAGTCGACTTTCATTGCAATGTTTTCATAATGTAAACCCTAGTCTTAGTCGGCTTTCATTGCACTCCTAGTCTTCGTAAACCCTAATCTTAGTCGACTTTCGTCGGTCTTCTTCGGCTTCAACTAATGAAGATGTTCGGTATAACCACCGCTCAAAGATTTCATTCTGAATAGACCCTGTAACCATCATATTGACTTTTGTTCACTCTTCTTATTATTATTTTAGCTACATGAATTCACTCTGTAACTGCCCCTGTAAATGCCGTAGTGACGTCCGTTCACTATCACACTTCTTATTTCAGTTGGGTTCTTCTTCTTGCATCACGCAAATGCGACCTGTCGCGAAATCGTGACATTTCTACCTCTTTGTCTTCTTTTGTTGCTATTGGCCATGAAAATACATGTCACGATATCGCGTCACTTTCACCTCCATAAGCTTTTTCTTTTCTTTTGTCGCGATATCGCAACACTTCTGCCTCCGTAGTCTTCCTCTTTGCTTTTGTTGTGATATTGCGACACTTCTGCTTTCGTACTCATCCTCTTTTCTTTTGTCGCAATATCGTGACACTTCTACCTCTGTATTCTTCCTCTTTGCTTTTGTCATGATATTGCGACACTTCTACTTTCGTACTCTTTCTCTTTTATTTTGTCGTGATATCGTGACACTTCTACCTTCGTAGTCTTCCTCTTTGTTTTTGTCATGAAATTGTGACACTTCTGCTTCTGTACTCTTCCTCTTTTCTTTTGTCGTGATATTGTGAAACTTCTACCTTCATAGTCTTCCTCTTTGCTTTTGTCACAAAATCGTGACACTTCTGCTTCTGTACGCTTCCTCTTTTTTTTTGTCATGAAATCGCGACACTTCTTCTATCTTTCTCTTTCTTTTACAACACGTCGTGAAATTACGACACTTTTTACTTCTTACTCTTTCTCTTGTAACATGTTGTGAAATCACGACACTTTTTCCTGCTTGCTCTTTCTCTTCCAACATGTCGCGAAATCACGACACTTTTTCCTGCTTGCTCTTTCTCTTCCAACATGTCGCGAAATCATCACACTTTTTTTTTCTTGCGCTTTCTCTTCCAACATGTCACGAAATCGTGACACTTCTTCCTACTTGGACTTTCTCTTCCAACATGTCGTGAAATCGTGACACTTCTTCCTGCTTGCGCTTTCTCTTCCAACATGTCACGAAATCGCGACACTTTTTCCTGCTTGCGCTTTCTCTTCCAACATGTCGTGAAATCACGACACTTTTTCCTCCTTGCTCTTTTTCTTCCAACATGTCGTGAAATCACGATAGTTTTTCTTCCTTGCTCTGTATGTCGCAAAATCGCGACAGTTTTTCTTCCTTGCCCTTTTTCTTCCAACATGTCGTAAAATCATGACAATTTTTCTTCCTTGCTCTGCATGTCGTGAAATCATGACAATTTTTCTTCCTTGCTCTTCATGTCGCAAAATCGTGACACTTTGTCTTTCTTGCTTGAATTGTCTTTTCTTTTGATCTTTCCACTTCTGTCTTCTTGGAAAATCACTGTACATACTCTGAATAACCTCTTAACTCCTGTCCACTGCATCAACCGATCTATCTGACTGTGTTGACAACAATGACAATACTGTTGCTGCACCTTGCTCAACACTACTATCATCTTCAAAGTTGGGACCTTATATTAAATTGGTAGAACAAAATAAATGTCATAGGTAAGATGAAATCGGGAATAACTTATTGTGTTATTCGTAGTAGACATATATGTCCATAGTTCTACATGACTACTCTTATCACAAGTGTTTATTCCAAGGCTACACTATTTACCAAAATCTGACATAACACATGATCTATATGATTAATATTGTCATTAGTGCCTGGCTTATAGTGGTTGCATTTCTATGGTTTATGGAATATTGTTTTGTTAAATCCTTCATCTCCTTGTTGATGGATTATGGTCCTTGATATCATATGATTTTTAAGGGATAACCAAACCTACTAATAATTCTCTTAGAGATGAACCTAGCTATTTCCTCCTCATGTTTTCATTTCAAGGGCCTATCCTCAATCTATTTTGTCAAGTAATTGGTAGTAACCACAATTAACCTATTGTGTCTACTTGTAGGAGGAATAGGTCCAACAACATCAATATCCCATTTATCAAAAGGCCCTAAAGGAAAAATATAATACAAAAGGTGTTAGTGAGATGATATGAATTCCAAATGATTGAGACCCATCACAAGTTTTGTAATAATTAATAGAATCCTTGAATATTACTGGCCAGTAATATCATGCATCTAATATCTTCCTAGTCACTCATGGTCTAGAGAAGTGTCTGTCACACACTCCACTATGAAATTCTTCAATCAATATTTTTTATTGATCCTATTCAATTGCTAGTTGATATTTTTTATCTAATCCTACTTGATATAAAACTCCTTGCATAATTGAGTAAGAAAGACTCATTTGGGAAATCTATTTTTACCTCTATTGTAGTACCTTATGGAAACTTAAACTCATTCGTGTAGTTTTATATATTTTTATATTCCTTTGAAATAAGCCTCAATTAAAACTATTTTTGCATCAAAAAAATCATCTTCATCCCAGGAAGGTCCTATCCCATCATAAGCACAAAGTGCATCAACATTGACATGTTTCCTTCTTGGTCCACATTCAATGTCAAAATCATGTTCTTAAAACAACAATGTCCATCATGCAATTCTACCAAAATTAATTTGGTTTGTTTACAATATACTTCAAGTCTTAATGATTAGTTATCACTCTAAATTTGTCTCAACAAATAACTTTTAAATTTCCTTACAACAATAAATATATCTAAAGCTTATTTCTTAGTAATAGTGTAATTTGATTTTGCTCTACTCATCTACCTACTAGCAAAATAGATGGGATGATTATTACTATTTTTATCCTTTTGACTTATTGTGCTTTCCAAGGTTGCATATAAAGCATTTGTATATACCATAAATGGTTTGATCCAATATGAATTTCTAAGCACTAGAGAGATCAAAGCTTACTACAACTTTGCAAATGCATCTCATGCCTCCTTCCCTAATTCAAAAGGAATATATTTCTTTAAAAATGAGTTAGTGGATGATCAATTTTTGAATATTCCTTAATGGACATCCTATAATATCCTACATGTCCCAAGAATGATCTCAGTTTACTTTTATTTACAAGAAATGACAAACTTGTAATATTTTCAACTTTTGTTAGGTCTGTCTCAATGCCCTATTTGGATACTATATGGCCTAACAAAATACCTCCAAAACATCATACTATATTTTTATGGGATTTAATGAAGCCTTTGTTTCTTTTATTTTCATTAATGCTTTTCCCATATCCATAAAATTATCTAGCTTCCTCCCATATATGTAAAATTCATCAAGAAAAACTCTAATAAAATTTTCTATATATGGCTCAAACACTTTATTCATCAACCTTTGAAATGTAGGATATGCATTGCATAACCAAAGGGTATAACTCTACAAGAAAGAGTTTCCCATGGAGTGGTAAATATGGTCTTTAGTTGGTCTTTCTATACCATACATACCTTATTATACCCATTGTAACCATGTTCAAAGCTCTAATAATTATGGCTTGCAACTGCATAAAAAATTTGACTTGAAAAAGGAGAGGATAATGATCATTTATTGTACAATTTGAGTGGTCTAACGATGGAGGCTTTGGAACTCTAAATAGATGTCCAAGGATTGAATCTCATGGGGTAGGGTTGTACACCTTGCTTCGGTAACCAAAGTATGGTGAAATAATCATATATTGTGTAAACAACATCCTCCATTAGGGTTATCTCATATGTCCTATGGCCTCATGGACATTAAAAACTACCCTTCAAATGTACAAACTGGTTAGCCTAATTATGGAGGCTTTGGAACTATGAATAGATATCTAAGGTTTAAATCCTAAGGGGGTTTGTATTGTACACCATGATTTGGTAATCAAAGTATGGTTGGATAACCATATATTTGGTAATCAACTTCTTCCATGAGGGTGATATGATATGGCCTATGACCTTGTAAAAATTAAAAAACTATACCCTTTATTTAATTTTATGTAATCAACACACCCTTAAATTCTCATTATTTTCTTGATGATGAAAATTAGGGAAATCCACTTAGAATTATCTACAATAAATATAAAAACAACATCCAATAATCTATCTATCTCTTCTTTTACAATCTTAGTAAAATTATGATTCATTCTATAAGGCATTTTATTTACTACTTTAACATCATAAATCAATTCTATGGTATCCTTTATCCAATGAAGTTATTGTAGTTTCTTATTTTCAAAGGTGAAGAGATGGATATACCTAAAATTATTTTTGGGATAGTCTTTATTTTCTTCTCCATTGGTGGCATCTCCAATATGTATTTGCTGGTTTCTTTCTTCCAACTCTTCTTTTGTAAATTATCATGGTGGTTCAACATGACCACTTGGGATGATATCCATCATTGATACATCCACTTTAATTTCATCATCTATGTCCATATCACTTATATTATAATATTCTAAAAATGTTTAATTATCACTTTTTTCTATAAAATAATTCACTAGGCTTAATGGAAATACATGTATCTTCACATTTTCTACACCATGATCGATGGTAATTTATCCTTGATTCTAATAATTTCCAGTATAAGCACTCCTTAGACATGGCCCACCTAACAACATAGGGTAGGAAATAATGCCATCATAACCTAAGATTCTAACACATGCAACATTCATTGTAGATATAGCCACATTTGATACAAATTCTTTTGATTTAGATTTACCCTTATTTAAGGATCTCAAAGTTAACTTTGAGTTACTATCAACCTTTAGCATCAATATATACATAATAGACTCTATCATAATATTGACAACAACACCTTCATCTACTGAAACATTTGGAATATATACCATTATATAATAACTTAACTTATGGTGCATAAGGATCTACTCAATATTTCTACACTAGAACACTGGCCTCTTTTCTATGCTTCGCACTCAACTCACAGTGTAGCTCCCTTATCTATTTTGAAGATAGGGCAAGTCATTATCCACATGTGATATTGGTAGTTTTCTTCAATATATATTCTAATATAGAATATGATGATCATACCTATGATATTAGAAAATATTGGATTCCTAACTTTCATATCCTATGCTTAATGCTTATTTTATCTTTCATTTGTTAGCATGCCTATCATGTTGATTATTCTTTTCCTTAGTTCTCTTTGTTTTTGTAATGACCCAAAAACTAAACCAACCCAAGATAGAGATAATTATTTTTTTTCTTTTACAAGTAAGGTTCACCAATATTTTTCTTTTCATCTTTCTCAAGGCTTCACCACATTTGAGTTCTATGTCACTGCAGACGACACTCAATGGATAAGAGTGGCCAACATATTGTATTTATGGGGTTCACATTACTAAATCTCATTGTTTAGAAGGATGTGAAATTGGTCACCCCACCTTTCCCATGACCTCAGTGACATAGGACATTTTGATCACAACATAGGAATTATCCTTTAAGTCCCATAACACTTAAAGGTGGATGTCTATTCCCTAACCTTACCCTAAGTCCATCTAGGGTAAGATATTCACTCATTGTATGTTGTAAGACACTATTGGGATGCAATATTTTCCATAAACGTGAAATAGAACCTGGTTCATGATGGTTAGTCAATAATGAAACTTGATCAACCATTGTCCTTCCAAAATTGTTTGATTGTTTTATCAAAAGATCTTTGTTGAGAACACCATTGATTTTAATACCATTTACTGCCACATGTTTAGTGAAATGGTTAAAAAAAGTGCCCATGTATTTGAGTAGAAAACCATTTATAGTTTAGTATTCAATATTAGGATCCCAAAATATGGGATTAACCACATCCATAGTCTCAAGCAATTCATCTCTTTGAAAATTGTCTCTTATTTCTTTTGTCAAGGTTTCTTCTATTTTTCTCAGTTTAATCTTTGTATCGTGTATAACTTTATCAAATTTGCTATATGTTATGGATAGTTGTTCAACTTTATTTGTAGCTATATCTAGTCGTTTATCAAAACAATATAAAGGTATCACATTTTCATGGACATTAATACAAATATGATCGTTTATGTTGAACTCCAAAAAGTTTTGAGGATCATTGATGTTTGTTAATGTTCTCCAGCTCTCAAACGTAGGATCCATAAAACTTTCACAATATGTATACATCATATCAATATGCAAACAAATTTGTTTTTTCACCTTGATGAAATCCACAATATAAATTGATCTTTGTTGTACACGTTTAATAAAAGTATTCATTTGTCCCAACGTTGGAAAAATACCACACAATGTGAGAAGTGTTTCCAAGTCACTCATTCAAAATAATAAATATTTAGCCTTATCAACTACCCTACGATTTGCATACATAAACCCTGCCAAGGATTGATATTCTTTTAAAACTCTATATGTCAGTTGATACATCAAAATCCACCTTGTATCTATATATTTTAACAATTTTTTACCTTTAGTAACTCCTAGTGCAAACTATTGAAACTCAAAAATATTTTTAGACTGCAATAAAATAAGCATGAATTTCATGGATAAGTTCTTCCACTCTCACTACATTTTCAAATGTGCTTACAATTTTGTATGGAAGATTCATTCTATGAGCCATGCAATGAATAGGGATCAAACATGGGGCAATTAATGTTTGTAATCGAACACAAAGACCATTCCTATGTCCTTGCATTGTAGCAGCACCGTAAGCTCCGACGCATATTAACTTAGTAGCTATTTCCATATCTTTCATTCCTGCCATTTTCTTTAAACTAGTTACAACAACATTGTAAAGGTTTTCTGCATTGTAATTTTCCACCATATTATGTAGTGCAAGTAAATGAGGTTGTATAAAATGATTTTCCAATGTGTAAACATGCATGCAAATCCAAGATGTGCTATCAACAACAATCACCTCATCAATTGAAAGTGAAATAAATTTGGCATGTTTTACTTTATCTTTGAGGTCCTCCTCAACCAGTGATATATTTTTTCATTTTCCAACCACTTTGATCTTACTAATGGGCACTGGGAAGGTTATGCACATCATCTAGTTGAAATAAATGTTTATAATCAATGAAATTAGACATAGGTCTACCCTTTTTAAGAGTAGTATATACAACAAAAAACTGCAAACTTTAGGAAGCTAAAGTGATCTCATTCATTTTTTGAAATTGGGCTTGAATCGTTCCACCTTTATCAATAAGAGTTTGTTGTTGTGTCATTTCTTTATCATAGTATTGTGCGTATCTGACATGTGCGCATTATGATGCATCCTTCCACCTAATATTTTTGTTATGGTTCCATCACTTTCTTTTATTGTTATACAAAATTTTCCACAATATTTTTCTACTATATCTTTCTTACATTGCAATCTATGATCATTTTCAAGTTTCCAACTACAAATTACGCATCTACATTCTTTTGGTTCTTCATTACTATTCTTAGAAAAAACTGGCTCAATAAATGGAAATTTTGATGCCCATTCAGGCTGAAATGTTCTTCCAATTGTCCACTTGGCTATCCTTCTACGTTTAGGTTTCTTAGAAGAAGATTCTTTGAAAGTGGGGATTGTATGAGAACTATTTTTTTCTTTTTCATTTGGTGTGCTAGTTTCAGGTATCTGTTCATGTTGTTGTTGCATTTCATTAAGAAAAATTTCACCTATGGAAATTTCGTTATCAGGGATATCTTGAAGTGGAGGTATACCAGGGTCAATAGTGTTTTTTGCAAACAAAGGTTTTCCATATCATTTTTTGATTTAAAAACACACATTCTATTAAAAATATAGATAAACACTAGACAAAGCCATCAACCAAAAAAACACCATTTTTAATGAAGAAAGACATTATATATAAAATTAACTGGTTATTAAGTAAAAGGTATTTGTACCTTGAATTTGTGCAGATGTTGATGGTTGACTGGATTTCAAAATATGATGAAAGTATTTTAGGATACTCTTTTTATCGAAAGATTGACCTTCCTTGTTTCCATTGCCAATAGGTGATATTTTACCTATATAAACGAAATATGAACATGAACATGAACATCATGTTTAAAAAATGAAATTAATAGTTAGGAAAATAGGATGACATATGGTGACTGACATATGGCGAATGACATATGGTGCCTGACATATGGTGAATGATATATGGCGGGAGACATATGACAACATATATATGATGAAAGATATATGTTGATAGACATATGGAAGTAGACATATGGTGCCTGACATATACTGATAAATATATGATGGATGACATATGGTGGTGGACATGTGGTGGATGACATATGGCAGGTGAAATATGGTGACAGACATATGGTGACAGAAATATGGTGACAGACATATGTTGATAGACATATGGTGGTACACATATGGCACTTGGCATATGGTGGCAGACAAATGGCAGATGACATATGGTGGTGACCATATGGTGAATGATATATGGTGGTAAACATATGGTAGTGGACATATATTGTCAGATATATGATGGATGACATATGGCAGTAGACATATGATAGCAGACATATGGTGCTAAACATATGGCAGATGATATATGATGGTGGAAATATGGCAGATGATATCTAACGGTCGACATATGGTGGATGACATATGCCACCAAACATATGGTGGATGACATATGGTAGTAGATATATATCGCCATACATATGATGGATGACATATGGCGATGGACATATGTCGGTAGACATATGTCAACGGATATATGTCACCAAACATATAGCGGTAGACATATGGCGGCAAAAATATATCGCTAGACATATGGTGGATGACATATGATAATAGACACATGGCAGTGAACATATGGCAGTAGATATATGGTGACGGACATATATCACTAGAAATATGGTGGATAACATATAGCGGTACTTATGGCATTAGACATATATCGCCACATATGGTGGTAGAAATATGATGACGGTCCTAAACATATGTCACCAAGTATATGGTGAATGACATATGGTGGATGACATATGGTGGTGGACATATGGTAGTACATATGGCATCGAACATATGGAGGATGATATATGGCGGTAGACATATAGCTGTAGACATATATCATTAGACATATAACAGATGGCATATATCGTTAGATATATGGTGGATGACATATATCACAGACATGTGGTAGATGATATATGGCGGTAGACATATGATAAATGACATATGGAGATAGATAAAAAGATATATTACGGTTATCATATGGTGCCTGACATATGGTGGCAACCATATAGTGCCTAACATATGGTGATAGATGAAAAGACAAACATATGGTGACTGATAGAAAAGACTAAATTTTTATAGAAAATGTGAATGTAAGATAAAATGACTGACCTATGTTTATCACCTACTACGATCGCCTGCTATGATTATCTCTTGGTTGTTTTCTACGATCACCTATTGTCTATCTGATGTAGGAGCATCCAACGAAAAGCAAAAGGAGAGAAACTATCATGATTTTGCGACATGTTTGCAAAGAAGAAAAGGTGTCGCGATATCGCGACATGTTGGCAGGAAGCAAAGGTGTCGTGATATCGCGACATGTCACATTTTTGCGACCAAGGGACGAGAGCAAGAGCAAGAGAGGAAAATGTCGTGATATCATGACATGTCGCATTTTCACGATCAAAGAATGAGAGCAAGAGCAGAGAAAGAAAGATGTCGTGATATCGCGACATGTCGCATTATCGTGACCAGAAGACAGGATGAAGAGCAGAAGAGAAAAATGTCATGATATCGCGACATGTTGCATTTTCGTGACCAGAAGGTGAGAGAAGGAGCCAGAGGAGAAAAATGTCACGATATCACGACATGTCACAGTTTCACGACCAGAAGGCGAGAAATGGAGCAAGAGAGAAAAATGTCACGATATCGCGACATGTCACATTTTCGTGACCCAAAGACAAGAGAAAGCGCAAGGGAGAAAAATGTCACGATATTGCAACATGTCGCATTTTCGTGACCCAAAGAGGAGAGAGAAGCACAAAGGAGAAGTATGTCATGATATCGCGACATGTCACATTTTCACGAACCAAAAAGGAGAGAGAAAGCAAATGAGGAAAGTGTCACGATATCGTGCCATGTCATATTTTCGTGACCACAGGACAAGAGAAAATGCCAGAGGCAAAAAGTGTCACGATATCACGACATGTCGTATTTTTGCGACTCGAAGAGGAAATGGAAGGCAAGGAAGAAATAATGTCGCGATATCGCGACATGTTGCGTTTTCTTGACCCAAAGAGGAAAGAGGAGGTGAGGAAGAAGAAGTGTCACGATTTCGTGACATGTCGCATTTTCACGACGAGAAGGCCAAAGAAGGAGCCAGAAAGAAGTGTCGCGATATCATGACATGTCGCATTTTTACAATGAGAAGGAAAGAGAATGAGCCAGAGAGAAGAAGTGTCAGGATTTTGTGACATGTCGCATTTTCACGATGAGAAGGCAAGAGAAGGACCTAGAAAGAAGAAGTGTCACAATTTTGCGACATGTCGCATTTTCATGACGAAAAGGCAAGAGAAGGAGGCAGAGAGAAGAAGTGTCGTGATTTCATGACATGTCGCGTTTTCGTGACAAGAAGGCAAGAGGAGGAGCTAGAGATGAAAAGTGTCGCGATATCACGACATGTCACATTTTCGTGACTAGAAGAGAAGAGAAAGCGGAAGAGAGGAAAAGTGTCGCGATATCGTGACATGTCGCATTTTCGTGACTAGAAGAGAAGGGAGAGAGTAAGAAGGAAGAAGTGTCGCGATATCGTGACATGCTACATTTTTAGGGGGGCCGCTACAGAGTGATAGTGACAACTAATGGAAGTCAAACGGTGGATGCAGGGGCCATTACAGTGCAGCTAGAATAAGAATATGATAGTGAAAAGAGGTCAGAAGACGATTATAGGGGCCATTGCAGGGGCACATGGTACCAAGGTATAGGCGGATACAGAGCACTTTGCCATTTTGTGTATGATGACTTAGAGGTCGAGGTGCAGACGGTTGTAGAGCACTCTACCATTTTGTGTAATGATGACTCAGAGGGGCATGCGAAGACCAAGAGACACAGGAAATGAAACGATGGGACCACCAGATGGAAGACGAAGAGTCACACCAAAAACTATAAAAGGAGGAAGTAGAGACATGCACAGGGGTTGAAAAACGATCGCAGGCATAGTTTTAGATTCGAAGGCAGAGGGCCATTCTAGGCCTGCTTGCGCTATTTTTATTCCAAAAAGCTTAGGGTTCCTGAGTGTGTAAATAGATCATCGAATGTGAGGCAGTTTACACCAGGAGCAGAGAAAGTTGAACGTTCCTAGGTGCGTAAATAGACCGCCGAACGTGAGGCAGTTTACACCAGGATCCGTGGAGCGAAAGACTGCGGAGATGAAGGCTACGGTGAATATTATTCTATATATTTTTTTTAATTCAGAGGGTCGGGGCCTCTATAAAAACCCAGGCATTGTAATAGGAGAGGGGTGGAGAGTTAGAGATTGTAATAGTGAGAAAACTAAGCCTGCAGGCTAGTGCTATAAATTTTAATTCCAAGTTATTGAATGTAAATTTGGATCTGGAGATTGTAATTTTTGGCTCTGTGTCAGGTGGTATCAGAGCAAAAGTTTCTGAGTGTGTAAACAGATCGCCGAACGTGAGGCAATTTGCACTAGGACCTATGGAAGGGTTGTGAGAAGAGAGAGCAAAAGTTCCTAAAGTGTGTAAACAGATCGCCGAATGTGAGGCAGTTTACACTAGGAGCTGTGGAAGGGGTTGATTAGAGAGAGTTTGGGTCCCTATGAAGTACCTGCAGTACTAGCATCGAAGAAGGTGACAGAACAGTATAGAAGTGAAGGTCACTTCTCAATCCACCCCGGTTGTCTGATGCAGGAGCATCCAACGAAAAGCAAAAGGAGAGAAATTGTCATGATATGTTTGCAAAGAAGAAAAGGTGTCGCGATATCACGACATGTTGGTAGGAAGCAAAGGTGTCGCGATATCATGACATGTTGTATTTTTGAGACCAAGGGACGAGAGCAAGAGTAAGAGAGGAAAATGTCACAATATCGTGACATGTCACATTTTTGCGACCAAAGGACGAGAGAAAGAGCAGAGAAAGAAAGACATTGCGATATCGCAACATGTCGCATTATCGCGACCAGAAGACAAGATGAAGAGCAGAAGAGAAAAATGTCGCGATATCGCCACATGTTGCATTTTCGTGACTGGAATGCGAGAGAAGGAGCCAGAGGAGAAAAATGTAATGATATCGCGACATGTCGCATTTTTGTGACCAAAAGGCGAGAAATGGAGCAAGAGAGAAAAATGTCGTGATATCGTGACATGTCGCATTTTTGCGACCCGAAGACAAGAGAAATTGCAAGGGAGAAAATGTCACGATATCGCGACATGTCGCATTTTTGCGACCCAAAGAGGAGAGAGAAGCACAAGGGAGAAAAATGTCGCGATATCGCGACATGTCGCATTTTCATGACCCAAAGAGGAGAGAGAAAGCAAAGGAGGAAAGTGTCGCGATATCGCAACATGTCACATTTTTGCGACCACAAGACAAGAGAAAGCGCCAGAGGGAAAAAGTGTCATGATATCGCGACATGTTGCATTTTCATGACCCGAAGAGGAAAGGGAAGGCAAGGAAGAAATAATGTCGCGATATCATGACATGTCACGTTTTCACGACCTAAAGAGGAAAGAGGAGGCGAGGAAGGAGTGTCGCAATTTTGTGACATGTCGCATTTTCGCGACGAGAAGGCTAGAGAAGGAGCCAGAGAGAAGAAGTGTCACGATATCACGACATGTCACATTTTCGTGATGAGAAGGCAAGAGAAGGAGCCAAAGAGAAGAAGTATCATGATTTCATGACATGTCGCATTTTCGCGATGAGAAGGCAAGAGAAGGAGCCAGAAAGAAGAAGTGTCACAATTTCGTGACATGTCGCATTTTTGCGACAAAAAGGCAAGAGAAGGAGGTAGAGATAAGAAGTGTCACGATTTCACGACATGTCACATTTTCACGACGAGAAGGCAAGAGGAGCCAGAGATGAAAAGTGTTGCGATATCGCGACATGTCGCATTTTTGTGACTAGAAGAGAAGAGAAAGCGAAAGAGAGGAAAAGTGTCGTGATATCGTGACATGTCGCATTTTCACGACTAGAAGAGAAGGGAGAGAGTAAGAAGGAAGAAGTGTCGTGATATCGTGACATGCTACATTTTCAAGGGGGCCGCTACAGAGTGACAGTGATAGCTAATGGAAGTCAGACGATGGATGCAAGGGCCGTTACAATGCAGCTGAAATAAGAATATGACAGCGAATAGAGGTCAGACGATGGTTACAGGGGCCCTTGCAGGGGTACGTGGCACCAAGGTATAGGCGGCTATAGAGCACTCCGCCATTTTGTGTAATGATGACTCAGAAGGTCGAGGTGTAGGCGGCTACAGAGCACTCCGCCATTTTGTGTAATGATGACTCAGAGGGGCAGGCGAAGACCAAGAGACATAGGAAATGAAACGAGGGGACCACCAGATGGAAGATGAAGAGTCACGCAAAAAACTATAAAAGGGGGAAGCAGAGACGTGCATAAGGGTTGGAAAATGACTGTAGGTAGAGTTTCAGATTCGAAGGCAGAGGGCCATTCTGGGCCTGCTTGTGCTATTTTTCTTCCGAGAAGCTTAGGGTTCCTGAGTGTGTAAACAGATCACCAAACATGAGGCAGTTTACACCAGGAGTAGAGAAAGTTGAAGGTTCTTGGGTGCGTAAACAGACTGCCGAATGTGAGGTAGTTTACACCAGGATCCGTGGAGCAGAAGACTGCGGAGACGAAGGCTATGGCTAATATTATTCTATAATTTTTTTTTAATTCAGAGGGTTGGGGACTCTATAAAAATCCAGGCATTGTAATAGGAGAGGCCTACAGAGTTAGAGATTGCAATAGTGAGAAAACTAAGCCTACGGGCTAGTAATGTAAATTTTATTTCCAAGTTATTGAATGTAAATTTGGATCTGGAGATTGCAATTTTTGGCTCTGCATCACTATCACTGGTGTCAGCTGCCTTCTATATATCGCTTGCTTTCTATCTTCTACTCGCTATCTCACCTGTTGTATTTCACCTGTTGTGTATCACTTGCTATTAGGGAGAATAAGTATTTTAAATGTACGAGTATCGCTATCATGTTATCTATATATAATGGGGTATAAGAGGTAAATTTGATAGGATAAATAATTTTTTTATAATTTGAAGTTGAATGTTAGGCAAGAATGCTTCGTGAAATAAGTATCATAGTAGGGCAGATGGAACCTAAAAAAATTGGGCCCAAAAATTTTGGGCGAATGGTTCGATGTCTAAAGCCCCCAAATTCACCAAATTCTAATTTTAAAAATTCTAATATTCACCCTATTTATGAATATTCGCCCCTATACATAACCCTGCCATCAAGGATGAGATAATTGAGCATGATATAATGGCTTTGAAAAGGGAGGGTTAATATGTAAATTCCATAGATCTTGGCTAGGGTTTTTGGAGATTCAATATTGGATCAAGTGGAAGTGGGGATTGAATTCAAATTACTTTGTAAGTTTTCTTCCTAAAGGTTTTTTCCTTGTCATATTTTCTAATTCAAAAATTAAGGATAAAATATTGAGTGGTGGCCCATGGTTTAGAGGGAGAGATACCCTTTATTTAAGACCATGGAATGAAATTTTTTCTATTGAAACAAAAACTATTAAGAAGCTTATGATTTGGGTTAGGCTTTTTGGAATTCTATATTAGCTTATTAATAATGATGTTTTGAAGAATATTAGAAATACCCTAGGAGAATTCATCAAGGAAGGAATTACTATTAAGGAGAAAAAGCATGCTACATATACCAAAATATGTGTTACTTTGGATATTTCAAAACCTTTATCATAATCCATTAAGATAAAATATGAATCAAGAGAATGGGATCAACAAGTAGATTATGAAAACATCTCATTTTGTTGTTGCAATTGTTATGAAACTGGCCACTTGGCAAGAGTTTGCAAAGTGAAAACTATGAAGAAAAAGACAAAAAATTTTGGTCATAACAAAAACTTCAAGTTGAAGCAAGTAGATTGGATCAAGAACATTCCACTCCTAAAGAAGGGGCAAAGAAAGACTATCTACAACATCTTATGGAAAATGTCACCATAAATCACTTGGATCAATAGTTAGAAGAAACAAAGAAGGATATAAGGGACGAGAAAGTACAATATGTAAGTTCAAGTTCATAAGGAATTAAAGGTACAAAGATAAATGTGGAGGAAAATCCAAACACAAAGACGACAAAAGAGGTCAAGATATTTTCAGGTAAATCATCTTTTTTCCTCAAGTTTACCTTCATTTTCCTCAAGTATTATAGAATCCTCTCCTAGTAATAAAAGTAAAAGTGGTATTGCACTTTAGGGTTTTAAGAGTAGCGTATTAAAGAAATGAGGATAGAGGAAGTGTGTAACAATTTAGAGTTTTTAGGGCAGAATAAGAAGGTAACTACTTTGGAAGAGCATCCTTGCACTTTAAGTTTCCAAGGTCATATAAAAAAGAATGTGCTTGTGAGGTTATTCCTTGCTCTACATATCTTGAACAACAAAACAAACCTATAGATGACAAGTCTTACTTTGAGCAGTGTGAGAAGATTGAAGAGATGGATGAAGATGAACATATTGGTGGAAATAAAAAAAAAAGAAGAGGAAAATCCAAGAAGCAAAAACAAAGAGAATAATATCTCAAGAGATATTGATATGGGAAAACAAAAGCAAATATCGCAAGAGTTAAGAAAAAGTAGGACTAAACCCACAAATAAAAACAAAAAATAACAATGAAAATAATACCCTAGAATGTTGGGGGCATGAATAAGAATCCTAAAAAAAGTTATTATGAAACTTTTAAATTGTTATAAACAATATATTTATATTTATAGATATGAAAAATAGATAATAAATATTTTATCTCAACAAAATTTTAATTTCAATAGGTATATGTATGAAAAGCAAAAACTTAGATGGCAAATTTCTTTGATAATAAAGGTAGATGAAAACTATTTTTTATAGAAAAAGTGGTTGGATATGATTTAATTAATTTGAAAAATGTAATGAGAGTAAAGTAATGTTTTGTTTTTCTAATGGGAGTGGTCTCCAATAGAAGTCACACATAACTTATTAAAAAAATAATTATAGATTTAAAAAAAAAAAAAAAGTCGAATACTTTCATGTAACACTCGAAGTCTTTATGGTTCAAACCTTAAAGGCATGTATGTTTGCGCAAAGGTAGTAGTTTGACGTGACTCCATTGAGTGCACCCCAACGGATGAGACGGTGATACTAATATTGAACCATTGGTGGTCCCCTCATGCCAAGTCAACAACTAAGTGACATAAGGGTTAAAAGGAGTAGCCCCAAGATTTGAACCTTACTTGGTAGTAAAAAAAACTGTAGATGTAATTGATTCCCCTATATATTTAATTAAAAAAAAACATTGGAAGTCTTTACCACCTTCATTACTTAGTTATTGTACTATCTGTGTTGATAAGCTTAATGCCTTGCTTTCTCAATCATATAAGTTATATGAGACTATTTTTAGGGAAGATGCCTTTTATCTATATGATTATCCATCCATAAGTAAAATGATGGTTTATATAATAATTTTAAAGTATTCATAATATTATTTATTAGTATATTGTTATCCAACCATTTATTGGTTACCAAAGCATTATATATAACTTGAATAAACTTTTAAACATTAAAGTTGGAAGTTTCCAATCCTAAAATTAAAATAACTTTTATAGACACTTATCTCAGAGATGGATGAATTAAATTCTTTTGTTTTAATGAAAAGTACAATTCAGTGTTGTAAAATTTAGATTTTTAAATACTCGTCTAAGTTAGTATTGTTAACGTTAATTACAGGATAGATGCACGTCCATTACTCTAGAGTCCAAACGGTGGAGGACAACTAGAAACTTCCAGACGCCCATCATAAAATGTACAGGTAGCCAAAATATATATTATAGCATAGAAATTTGGTCGTGCATGGTTTATTTTAAAGGTTATGACTCAACAAAATAAGGTATAAAATATCTGCATGCAAACAAAGAGTGACTTCCATGTAAGCCAAAACACCATTAAAAAAGGTTCTAGCTAACCTCTTTTGATAAGACCGTTTATTGAAAAATTGACCCATTACTTCTCTTTCCATAAATTTACTACACTCTTGTTTCCTATGCCCATAACACATCAGAATAGTAGGGTTCTTTAAGTAAATATACCGGCATCGTGGGTGACGACAATCTAATTTCATAAAGATAATATATATTCATAGATAATATATATTCATTCAGGTAGCAGGCCACCTGCTTTATTCAAATATGCCGAACCTTCAACTTTGTTACAAGCTAAAAAATTAGCAAGCATCAACGTCTTTTAGCATTTGTCTAGCTGATAATTGAACGTCTTGTAGCAATAATTTGAAGAACACAAGCTTATACTGAGAGGAGGTGAACAGTATAAGAGCACTTTTTACTTTTATTTTCAAATCAATATTATGCAGTGTATAGATAGCAGTATAAATAGCAGTAATCAAAGCAATGCACAATACACCACATACAATAGAGACACCACAATTTACGTGGTTCACCCAATGTGGGCTAATCCACGGAGAAAATATTTGACTAAAATTTGGTCAATCAATATCTTAGGAATCCTTCTCAATTACAATGTTTATGGACCTCTGTCCAAAGGAGATGTTGATCCCCTAAATATGGTTTGTGGATCTCTATCCATAGGAGAACTCCTCCTCTGCTCTGGCTGGTGATCATCTAGAAGACTACTGCCTCCATTGCACTAGCTTGTGGATCTCTCTCCATTGAAAATTTTTATCCCCACTCAGAAGACGTATTCTCACTACCTTGGCTAATGGATCTCTATCCACTAGAGAATATTGTCATCTTTGGTCTATCACCTTCAAATATTTGTCTCAATTCTGTACTAAACATAGTTCAGTCGGTCTAGCACAACTCTACTCAATAAGCTCACTCAAATTTGCACTAAACATAGTCCAGTCGATCTAGCACAAATCTGCTTAATCTCTATCTCTGGTATGGCACAAACTTGTCTTCAAATTTGCACTAAAACCTGCTCTCAAATTTGCACTAAACACAGTCTAGTCGGTCTAGCACAAATCTATCCTCAATCTCTATCCTCAAACCTTAACTCAAGGCTTGACTCAACTCTGTTGGATCTGACCCAAACATTAACTCAAGGTTTGACCAAATCAATCAACTTTGCTCTCAAGTCTTCTCAAAGACTTGTCTCAAATATGTCTTGTAAGCTTCCACAAAATCTCACATTGATCTGTCCACAAGTCCTCTCTAGAACTTGCTCAAATTTGCTCTACAAGTCCTCTCTAGAATTTACTCAAATCTTCTTAATAGGTCCACTTAGAACCTGCTCAAATCTGCTCAATAGGTCCACTTAGAACCTGCTCAAATTTGCTCAACAGGTCCACTTAAAACCTGCTCAAATATGCTCAATAGGTCCACTCAGAACCTACTCACATCTGCTCAACAAGCTCACACAAAACTTGTCTAAATCTGCTCAATAAGTCCTCTCTAGGACTTAACCAAATCTGTATCGTAAGCTTCCACAAAATCTCACACAAAATCAGTCCACAAGTCATCTCAAAGACTTACCTCAAATCTGCTTAAAGAAGTCTACATAGAACTTGTCCAATATCATAGAAGCATAAAGAGAATTGTTAGAGACTCAATATGTTCTACACTCAAAGATCAATTTATTTCTTAACTCAAATCAATCTCATATAAGCATAAAGAGAATTGTTAGAGACTCAATATGTTCTATACTCAAAGATCAATCAATCTTTTAACTCAAATTAATCTCATAGAAGCATAAAGAGAATTGTTAGAGACTCAATATGTTCTATACTCAAAGCTCAATCACATTCTCAACTCAAATTAGAATATAAAATAGTTTGTTTTATGGAACTTGAACAATCTCTTCATACATCCACTTGACTAGGTTCAATCAACTATACTCAACCAATTTCTCAAGAACCAACCCTTGCTCACAAACCCTAGTCCAAGTATGTAAACACCAACTCAAAATGTTTCCAATAATGCTCAACAAAAAATATCACATAACAATGATACTCATGTTCTTTCCAAACCCTAGTTCAAGTTCTTTGTACAACTCACTTCAACAACAATGCTCATAAAAAAATCTTCACATAACAATGATACTCATGTTATTTTCAAAACCCTAACTCAAGTTCTTTGCACAATCCAATGGCTTCAACAATAATGCTTATAAAACATGGTTTTAATCACAACTCTTAATTCCAAAAAACCTTGAAGCATTAACACAAATACTTTCGAAAAGGAAACCCTAATCAAATCCTTTTCACTCCAAACTTTATTTTCTAGTAAGCCATTCAATAAACTCAACCAAAGAAGAATTTGCCCATACCTTTTTGCTTGACAAGGAGTTTATCTCACAAATCTTCCATACTCACAATTACTTTTTTGCCAATCTTAATAAGGGTTAGAAGATAATTTTCTCAACAAAGCATACCACAAAAATAATATCAACACCCTCACAATAATCATAAAAAGTCTTTATTTAAATTGAAACAATACCCAAAATGTCTTAATCCTCCAATATACCAATATAGCAATTTAAGACTTTATTTAAAAACTAAAACCAAAAATCTTCTTATAATTCCAAGTGATAATTCTCAATTACCACCACTTATCTACTACGCAATATTTCTAAACTATTCCACTAAACAATACTTATACCTCTCAACTTAGGCAAATAATAAACTTTAATGCAAAAATATTTACCTCGTCTTCGAAGGGAATCGAAACCTCAACCTTGCCCACAACGTGGGCCTTAGCCATAGCCTCAACCACCACATGAGCTACGCGCTTTTTTGAAATCAATGAAGCACCACATGCTTCAAGTTTGGCTCCCCTTTATGCTTGGCAAAAGCAACGTGCACCTTGGGTGCCTTAACCAACATGACCTCCAATGCAACCATCGCGTTTCAAACGTAGGCCCTCACACTAGCAAACGTCTTTGTGCTTCCCAACTCACTACTAGGCCACACTGTCCTATGTGCCTTCAAAATTAAATGCTTCCTATCTTAAACACTTCGTTGTCCATGAAATTATCAATTCTCACGAGCTCTTATTCTCTTTCACATGCCAATTAATATTCGAGCAAGCATAATGTTTTAGACTTTGGGCAATGTATTTATATTGCCTCCTTCATACCTTGGGACACGTCGGTGCTTCCTTGATTTCCTTTTACGATGTCGACGAAGATTTTAAAAGCGGTTCGAATGCCTTTTCTTCTAAACCCAACCTTTGGGTTTATGAAATATAATTAACCTTTATAAAACCCACTTTGATTTATAAAACATTATAATGGGAATTATAAATATTTTATTTGGGATTTTCACCATATCACTTTAATATTATAATAACACTTATTATAATATTATATCCTTTTGATGCCTTGGATAAATTGCTTCCTTCTCACTGCATACCATGGTGTAAATAATATTTATTTATAAAATTTAAATTCTTATTGAATTTAAATAATTTATAAAAATAAATATTATGTTCGCTTTTGAACTCTTAACTTCTGCATCAATTCTCTTGATCTTTGGCCTTCTTCTTGGATATCAAATAACCATTTTTGAAAACTTTGTTTCTTGCTGAATTCCTTGATATTAATGACGACTTCATCTGGTGACATCAATGACAACTTTGACTTAGGAACTCAAAATGTCCAACAATGTCCCTCTTTGTCATTGATGGCAACCCATACTCTTCTTACCAAAACTTGACCTTTATTTTATTCTGCTCCTCCTAGGTCATTGATCTCCTTGGCTCAATGCTCTCTCAAATATCAAATCTCTCCCCCTTTGACATCAATGGCAAAGGGTCACCTTTGGGGCTCGGGGTTAAGAATGAACCTCTTAGCTTAGCCCCTCCCCCACCTCCTTTTGAGGTGGTTAAATTCTAGGGTGGGAGTATTTCTACTCCCCGAAAACACTGTTCTTTACTTTTATCCTTTTCTCTTATTTTCTAAATTTTTTTATTCTTCTCACTGTTTTTATCCATGTCATCATTCCTGTTCACATCAATGTTCTTGTTCCTATTCCTATTCCTATCCATATCCATATTCCTTTTCCTATTCTTGTACACATCCATATTCCTATTCATATTTCTATCCATGTTATTGTTCCTATTCCTGTTTCTGTTCATGTTCATGTTCTTGTTCCTGTTCATACCTATTTCTAGAATATATGCTCTACACCACTTTGATGTGTGGCCATTATTATTATACTTATAACACTTAATGATATTATTTCTTAGAGGTGCAAATGTCTTAGGATTTATCCTAGTGAAGCCATATCCTCTTCTGTCATGAACCTTGTAATTCATTGCCTTGTGACCAAACTGATCACATGAGTAACAATACCCATTAAAAAGTTGTCCATTTCCATATTCCTATCTTTCATTTGTCCTGCACTATGAAGCCATGTGTCCAAACTTGTGACATGAAAAACATCTTCCTTTGAAGCTTCCTTGTCTTGACCTCATTGGTCTCTTGTTCTGATTGTTGTTCCATATGTATCTTCTTTGTGCATTGTTCATGTCTTTGTTGAACCCTTTATTGTCCAACCCATCCTCTAAAGTCTCACTTCCTTTTTCACTATCTTCTTCTGAAGTATCTTCATCTAAAGTTTCTTCTTCTCCAAAACTCGAAGTTGACTCTCCTTCCCATTTCTTTTGAACCTTTTCAAGTCCAAGACCTATATTCATGAATGTAGTGTTTTGTGACTTGTTAAAATTATCCAAGTTATTTGAGCTATTTTTAAATCCTTTCATCTTGATCTCGGAGTCCTCTAAATCTTCTTTTAGTAGTGCCACTTATTGTGCTAACTTATCACATTCCAAGATCTTTTCTTCTAACTTCCATTTGAACTTATTTGTCTTAGCCTTTGACTTTTCTAAATCCTCTATGAGCAATCTTCTTTCTTTATCACATTCTTGAAACTGAGTTTCAAGTTTAGAGTGTTGCTTCCTTGCCTTATTTACTGTTTAAAGGGCATAGATAAGTTCTCCCTTGAGATCATAACCATTCTCTGCTGAATAGTACTCTATTTGTTTGCCTTTGTCCACATAATTACTTTCTTTTAGCTTGTATTCTATAGGATCACTCACTTCTCCATCTAATGCCATTAGAATATTTTCATCTGGTCCTTCAAGTGCATTCTCATACTCATCATCACTGAAACTGAAGAACACAAACTTATATTGAGAGGGGGGTGAATAGTATAAGACCACTTTTTAATTTTCTTTCCCAAATAGTATTAATCAATATAATCAATGGTAGTATTAATAGCAATAACAAAATAAATGCACAAATCATCACACACAATAGAGACATAAATTTTAACATGGTTCACCAAATGTGGGCTACCTCCATAGAGAAAATATGTCTTCTAATTATTTCTCAAATAATCTCATGGGAATCCTTTCCAATTACAATGTTTATGGACCTCTGTCCAAAGGAGATGTTGATCCCCTAAATCTCAAGTTCGTGGATCTCTTCCACAGGAGAACTCTTTTCCCTTCTACTCTAGTTAGTGATCTTCTAGAAGACTCTGTCTCTTTGCTACACTAACTGGTGTATCTCTCTCCACTTGAAGACTCTTCACTAAGATCTGTCTTCCATTGTCCTAGATGTTGGATTTCTATACACTAAGAATCTATCCTTTATACTCTGTCACCTCCAAAGCTCTATCTCAATACTGTACTAAAAATAGTCTAGTCGGTCTAGCATAGTTATGCTCAATCTCTTACACTAAAAACAGTACATTCTGTCTAGTACAATTATGTTCAATAGGTCCACATAGAACCTAATCAAATCTGCTTAACAGGTCCATACAAAACCTGCTCAAATCTGCTCAATAGGTCCACACATAACCTGCTCAAATTTGCTTAAGAGTTTCACATAGAACCTGCTCAAATCTGCTCAATAGGTCCACAAAAAACCTACCCAAATCTGCTCAACAAACTCACTCAGAACTTGTTCAAATCTTCTCAACAAGCTCACTTATAACTTGTCCAAATCTGCTCAACAAGATCACTCAAAACTTGTCCAAATCTGCTCAATAAGTCCTCTCTAGGACTTGCACAAATCTGCATTGCAAGCTTCCACAAAATCTTACTCATATCAGTCAACAAGCCTTCTCAAAGACTTGACTCAAATATGCTTAACAAGCTCACACAGAACTTGTCCAATATTATAGAATCGTAAAGAGAATTGTTAAAGACTCAATATGTTCTATACTCAATGATTAATCAATATCTCAATTCAATCTCATAGAAGCATAAAGAGAATTGCTAGAGACTCAATATGTTCTATACTCAAATCTCAATATTAACTCAATCAATCTCATAGAAGCATAAAGAGAATTGTTAGAGACTCAATATGTTCTATTCTCAAATATCAATCTCAACTCAATCAATCTCATAGAAGAATAAAGAGAATTGTCAGAGACTCAATATGTTCTATTCTGAAATCTCAATCTCAACTCAATTCAGGATATAGAATAGTTTGTTTCATGGAACTTTGAACAATCACTTGACTAGGCTTAATCAACTCTACTCAACCAATCACCTCAAGGAACAACCCTTTCTCACAAGCCCTAGTCCAAGCATGTAACAACCAACTCAAAATGTTTCCAACAATGCTCAACAAAAAATATCACATAACAATGATACTCATATTCTCAAGTTCAAGTTCTTTGTACAACCACTTGGCCTCAACAACAATGCTTATAGAACAAGGTTTAGTCCCAACTCTCAAACCAAAAAACCTTGAAGCATTTAAATTAAACACTCTCGAAAAGGAAACCACAATCAATCCTTTTCACTCCAATGATATTTTCATAAATCAATCACCCAAATAAGTCAATGAAGAATATTGCCCATACCTTTTTGAAGTCTTAGGAGTTATCCACAAAATCTGCCACACTCAACACATTTTCTTTTTCCAATCTCAACAAGGGTTAGAGGTTCACAAAATAATCAACATTACTCCACTTCACAATAATATTCACCAAGGATTTTAATTAGAAAACCTTCTTAAGAATTAATGCAAAAATTCCTTATCACTCCTAAAACCACTTGTACCATAAAATAAAATAAATCAAAACATTGCATAACCTTGTCACTCCAAAAACCACTTATACCATTAAATAACTCAAATATTTTATTTCCTTCCTTTCAATACTTTTGCACTTAAAAGTAATCACAAAACCTTATTAGGAAATATCCCACATTAATCAATTATTAAATCTTAGCCATATGCAAAAATTACATCCACTATACTCTCCGTGAAAGTCGACGCTTAACACAACCTTAGCAAATTTGAAATATTTCATGCACCAAAAAATTTTGGCGATCAAAATATGGCATACCTTTCAAAATGGCTTTGGGTGGTTTCGACCCTGCATTCCTCCTCCTCATGCGCCTTAGCCCATTCTCTGCCCACCGTGTGGGCTAGGCATCCCACATGGAGGCTTTAAGTCTTTGAGACTCAAATGAAATCAGAAGGGGGGAATCGACGATTGCGAAGGAGGGGATAATCGAATGCGGACAATATTTCTTGTCACACACTTGGTTGATAAAATCAACCCCTTTAAATATTTGAACCTTTGCATGATAAAATATATGACGTCGGTGGACATGGCGGGAAAACTCTTTTATTTAATTTTAAAATTAAAATTTAAACTAAACCTTTAAAATTAAATTTCTCCATCACTGGGGCACCTTTTTCGATGAAACGAAAAGCCAACTTGGGTTTTAAGAAAAATCCATTTCAAATTTGCCATCCATGGTTTTTAAATAAAACCTTTTCTTGCCTTCATTGGTTTTCATAAAAACCTTTTGCTAAGCTTCCCTTGAAGCTCCTTTTGGAACCAAATGCCATGCATCCCTTCTTGAACCTTTAATCAAAACCTTTGATTCTCATGAAGCTCTTTGTGGAGCAAAATCATAGTGCTTACTTACATAGGTTCTTTTGACATCAATGACAACTTTTAGCTTAGGGACTCAAAATGTCCAACAATTTCCCCCTTTGTCATTAATGGCAACCCATATTCATTTTACTAAAATCTGACCTTCTTTTCTGCTCCTCCTGGGCCTTTATTTCCCCTGGCTCAATGCTCTCTCAAATATCAAATCTCTTCCCAATACACAAATCTCTCCCCCTTTGAAATCAATGGCAAAGGGTCACCTTTGGGGCTCAAGGCTAAGAATGAGCCTCTTAGCTTAGCTCCTCCCCCACCTCCACATGAGGTGGTTAATTCTGGGGTGGGAGTATTTCTACTCCCCGAAAGCACTGTTATCTGCCTTCATCTTTCTCTCTTCTTTTCTGAGTTCTCTGAATCCTCTCACTGTTTCTTTCCAAGTCATCATCCATGTTCCTGTCATCACTTTTGTTCTTGTTCCTGTTCTTGTTCTCATCCATGTTCCTATTCCTGTTCTTATCCTTGTTCCTGTTCATGTTCTTTTATGAGTCTCTATTTTTGTTCATCTTCTTGCTTCTATTCATGTTCATTTTTATGTTCATATTCCTATTCTTGTTCATATTCTTGTTCCTGTTCATGTCTGTTTCTGGAATATTTGCTCTACACCATCTTGTTATGTGACCATCATTATTGCACTTATAACACTTAATGTTGTTATTCCTTGGAGGTGCAACTATCTTAGGAATTCTCTTAGTGAAGCCATATCCTCTTCAATAACGAAACCTACAAGTCATTGCCTTATGACCAAACTCATTACATGAGTAGCAATACCCATGGAAAAGCTGTCCTTTCTCATATTCTTGGCTTTCATGTGTCCTGCACTGTGAAGCCATGTGCCCAAACCTGTGACATGAAAAACATCTTCCATTGAAGAAACCTTGCATAGACCCCATTGGTCTCTTAGTCTCTTCTACATGTTTCCTATTCCATCTATTCCTAACTTGTGCATTGTTCCTTTCCTTGTTGAAATTTCTATTTTCAAACTTATCCTTAGAGGTCTCACTCTCTCTTTTACTTACTTCTTTTGACTCTTCTTCTTATGCTTCTTGTTTCCATTTTTCTTCTTTAGAACTAAGTCCTGTTATGGTGACTGATGACTTTTTTGCATTGATAGTCCTTTCCAAAGTTTTTGAAGTTTCCTCAAACTTGTGTAGCTTTTCCTTAGAACCTTTTATTTCCAACCTTACTGAAACTATCTCATGCTCTAATATTTTACACTCTAGATCTTTTGCATTTAATTTTTTGGCAATACCTTCTTCAATTTTTCTTGTCTCTTCAACTTTGATTTTGAAGTTAGTGAGTTCTTGTAGACACCTTGATTTTTCTTTCTCATATTCTTGAGCTTGAACCCTTAATCATAATTTCACCCTTTTTAGTTCTTCAAGAGTAATCATAAGACTTTCACATTCTATCTCTTTTGCCTTTGACTATTTAATCATACCTTCTTTAACTCTTCAAGATTTTTAAACCTTATCTCTCAAGTCAAAGATATCCTGTAGAAGCTTTGTCTTACATTTCTCATCTTCTTGTATTTGAGCCTTCAATTATAAATTCTCTCTTTTCAATTCAATAAGCTCCTTAAGAGTGGCTTTCCATTTTTATTTTTCTAAAGCATCTTCTTTTTCTTCTATTACTGAAAGTAGATTTTCTTCTTCATACCTGTTTTGATTGTCCCTGTTATCCTTTCTTGAACTAATATCTAGGATTTCATTTTTGAGAATATCGTCTTCATATTCACTACTACTAAACCCATTACAATATCTGGCATCATGGCCAAGTTGACCACAAACAAAACATTCTTGTGGATAGTAAGCTGCATGGTGACCTGTGTTCCCACACCTGGTACAAAAATTTATTAGTCTGGATATTTCTCCATTACCTGATTCATCTCTTGAATATATTTCCATGTGTCCTCCCAACACAACAATATTAAACTCACATTCCTTTTCTTTCATGATCATGTGTTCTTTTCTTCTTGTGTCTCATGCTTCTACTCTTGCCTTTCTTTGCCATTTGTATTCTTGTAGTATCTTCCTTTAAGCTGCTAAACTTTTTTTGAAGAAACCTGCTATGATACCAATTGAAGAACACAAGCTTATACTGAGAGGGAGGGGGTGAACAGTATAAGACCACTTTTTACTTTTCTTTCCCAAATAGTATTAATCAATATAATCAATGGCAGTATTAATATCAATAACCAAAGCAATGCATAAATCATCACACACAATAAAGACACCAATTTTAACGTGGTTCATCCAATGTGGGCTACCTTCATAGAGAAAATATTTCTTCTAGTTATTTCTCAAATAATCTCATGGGAATCCTTCCCAATTACAATGTTTATGGACCTTTGTCCAAAGGAGATGTTGATCCCCTAAATCTAAAGTTCATGGATCTCTTCTATAAGATAACTCTTTCACCTTCTGCTCTGGCTAGTGATCTTCTAGAAGACTTTGTCTCTCTACTGCACTGACTGGTGGATCTCTCTCCACTTGAAGACTCCTCACTCAGATCTGTCTTCAATTTTCTTGGCTCTTTGGATCTCTATCCATTGAGAGTCTATCCTCTATACTCAGTCACCTCCAAAGCTTTGTCTCAATACTATACTAAACATAGTCCAGTCGGTCTAGCATAGTTCTGCTCAATATATTGTATTAAAAATAGTACATTCGGTCTAGTATAATTCTGCTCAATAGGTCCACACAAAACCTACTCAAATATGATTAACAAGTCCACACAAAACTTGCTCAAATATAATCAACAGGTCCACACAAAACCTACTCAAATATGATCAATAGGTCCACAAAGAACCTGCTCAAATCTACTTAAGAGGTCCACACAGGTCCACACAGAACCTGCCCAAATCTGCTCAACAAGCTCACTCAGAACTTGTCCAAAACTAATCAACAAAATCACTAAGAACTTGTCCAAATTTTCTCAACAAGATCACTTAGAACTTGTCCAAATCTGAACAATAAGTCTTCTCTAGGACTTGCTCAAATCTGCATAGCAAGCTTCCACAAAAGCTTGCTCATATCAGTCCATAAGCCTTCTCAAATACTTGTATCAAATCTACTTAATGATGGGGAGCCAATTTTAACAACAACGAAAAGACTCAATTTTATTTAGAAGCATGGAAAGATTTACAATTCCTAACCATGGAAGATTTACAAAGTACAAAATTTTCAAAAGAAGCCGCAGTCTTCGTCTTTCCAGCCTCTGATGCCACTTGATGGGGAGCCAATTTTAACAACAAAGAAAAGACTCAATTTTATTCAGAAGCATGGAAATATTTACAATTTTGAACCATGGAAGATTTGCAAAGTACAAAATTTTCAAAAGAAGTCGCAGTCTTCGTCTTTCTCGCCTGCTCAATCCTTCGAGCAACCTCCTTTTATAACGACAGATTCTTACTATAATCGATGTTCGTAACTGTCCCTGTAACTGCTGCAATGACCCCCTAGAACTGCTATAACGACTTATGGTAACTGCTGCACTGACTTTTGGTAACCATATAATTGTCATTTTACAACGGTCCATGAAACTGCAACATGTCACGATATCGTGACACTTTTCTTCCCTTGTAGTCTCTCTCTTCGTTTTGTCATGAAAACGCGACATGTCGCGATATCACGACACTTTTTTGCCTTTTGTTATCTTTTGCCAATGTGTCACGATATCGCAACACTTTTTCGTCCTTCAACCTTCTTTGTCAAGATGTCTTGATATTGCAACACTTTTTCATCTTTCGTCCTTCCCTGCCAAGATGTCGCGATATCACGACACTTTTTCATCTTTTGTCTTTCCTTGCCAAGATGTCGTGATATCGCGACACTTAGTCTCTGCTTCCAAACATGTCACGATTTCGTGACACTGTTCACACTTAGCTTCCTTTGCCAAAATGTGTCATGATTTCGTGACACGAAACTTGTCATGATTTCGTGACACTGTTCACACTTAGCTTTCGTTGCCCAAAATGTGTCACAATTTCGTGACACAAAACTTGTCACGATTTTGCAACACTTTGTCGACTTAGCCTCTGATGCCAAAATGTGTCGTGATTTTACGACACAACACTTTTCGTGATTTTGCGACACTTTGCCGACTTAGCCTCTGATGCCAAAATGTGTCACAATTTTGCAACACAAAACTTGTCGTGATTTCGCGATACTTTGTCGACTTAGCCTCTGATGCCAAAATGTGTCATGATTTTACGACACAAAACTTGTCACGATTTCACGACACTTTATCGACGTAGCTTCTGATGCCAAAATGTGTCATGATTTCGTGACACAAAACTTGTCATGATTTCGTGACACTTTGTTGACGTTACTTCTGTTGCCAAAATGTGTCGCGATTTCGTGACAATTTGTCAACGTAGCTTCTGTTGCCAAAACTTATCACGATTTTGTGACACTTTTCACACTTACCATTTTTTCATTGTTTTATTTCTTTTTGTTGCAAGATCGTTCTGCTACCACTGGATGCTCCTGCATCACCTAACAAGCTCACCCAGAACTTGTCCAATCTCATAGAATCCTAAAGAGAATTGTTAGAGACTCAATATGTTCTATACTTAATGCTTAATCAATATCTCAATTCAATCTCATAGAAGCATAAAGAGAATTTTTAGAGACTCAATATGTTCTATACTTAAATCCCAATATTAACTCAATCAATATCATAGAAGCATAAAGAGAATTCTTAGAGACTCAATATGTTCTATTCTAAAATCTCAATATCAACTCAATTCAGGATATAGAATAGTTTGTTTCATGGAACTTTGAACAATCACTTCACACAATCACTTGACTAGGCTTAATCAACTCTACTCAACCAATCACCTCAAGGAACAACCCTTTCTCACAAACCCTAGTCCAAGCATGTAACAACCAACTCAAAATATTTCCAACAATGCTCAACAACAAATCTCACATAACAATGATACTCATGTTCTCAAGTTCAAGTTCTTTGTACAACCACTTGACCTCAACAACAATGCTTATAGAACAAGGTTTAGTCATAACTCTCAAACCAAAAAACCTTGAAGCATTTAAACCAATCACTCTCGAAAAGGAAACCACAATCAATCCTTTTCACTCCAATGACATTTTTAGAAATCAATCACCCAAATAAGTCAATGAAGAATATTGTCCATACCTTTTTGAAGTCTTAGGAGTTATCCACAAAATCTACCACACTCAACACATTTTATTTTTTCAATCTCAACAAGGGTTAGAGGTTCACAAAATAATCAACATTACTCCACTTCACAATAATATTCACCAAGTCTTTTAATTAGAAATCCTTCTTAAGAATTAATGCACAACTTCCTTATCACTCCTAAAACCACTTGTACCATAAAATAAAATAAATCAAAACATTGCATAACCTTGTCACTCCAAAAACCACTTATACCATTGCATAACTCAAATATTTTATTTCCTTCATTTCAATACTTTTGCACTTAAAAGTAATCACAAAACCTTCATAGGCAATATCCCACATTAATCAGTTATCAAACCTTAGCCATATGCAAAAATTAAATCCACTATACTCCCCATGAAAGTCGGTGCTTAACACAACCTTAGAAAATTTGAAATATTTCATGCACCCAAAAATTTCGGCGATCAAAATATGGCATACCTTTCAAAATGGCTTCGGGTGGTTTCAACCCCACATTCCTCCTCGTCGTGCGCCTTAGTGCATTCTACGCCCACCGTGTGGACTAGGCCTCCCACATGGAGGATTTAAGACTTTGAG
The DNA here is from genome assembly GCA_028583015.1 of Wollemia nobilis. Classification (NCBI taxonomy): domain Eukaryota; kingdom Viridiplantae; phylum Streptophyta; class Pinopsida; order Araucariales; family Araucariaceae; genus Wollemia; species Wollemia nobilis. The sequence goes on from JAQPPZ010017086.1 coordinate 4,763,786, forward strand.
ACTTATATTTTTGTCTTCTCCACCTATGCCTTGAAACTTGCTCCCTTGTTCCACGTGCAATGCGCAAACGAAATCGGAATGGGGGAATCGACGATTATGAAGGAGGGGAAAATTGAATGCGGATAATATTTCTTGTCACACTCTTGGTTGATAAAATCAACTCGTTTAAATATTCGAACCTTTGCATGATAAAATATATGACGTCGATGGACATGGCGGGAAAACTATTTTATTTAATTTTAAAATTTAAATTTAAATTTTAAATAAATTAAAATTTAAACTAAACCTTTAAAATTAAATTTCTCCATCACCGGGGCACCTTTGTCGATGAAACAAAAAGCCAACTTGGGTTTTAAAAAAAATCCATTTCAAATCTGCCATCCATGGTTTTTAAATAAAACCTTTCCTTGCCTTCCTTGGTTTTCATAAAAACCTTTTGCTAAGCTTCCCTTGAAGATCCTTTTGGAACCAAACGCCATGCATCTCTTCTTGAACCTTTAATAAAAACCTTTGCTTCTCATGAAGCTCTTTGTGGAGCAATTTCATAGTGCTTACTTACATAGGTTCTTTTGACATCAATGAAAATTTTTAGCTTAGGGACTCAAAATGTCCAACAATCTCCCCCTTTGTCAATGATGGCAATCCATATTTATTTTACTGAATTCGTACCTTCTTTTCTGCTCCCCTAGGTCTTTACTCTCCCTAGTTCAATGCTCTCTCAAATATCAAATCTCTCCTCATATCAAATCTCTCCCCCTTTGACATCAATGGCAAAGGGTCACCTTTGGGTCTCGGGGCTAAGAATGAGCCTCTTAGCTTAGCCCCTCCCCCACCTCCACATGAGGTGGTTAATTTTGGGGTGGGAGTATTTCTACTTCTTGAAAGCACTGTTCTCTGCCTTCATATTTCTCTCTTCTTTTCTGAGTTCTCTGAATCGTCTCACTGTTTCTTTCCAAGTCATCATCCCTGTTCCTATCATCACTTTTGTTCCTATTCCTGTTCTTGTTCTCATCCATGTTCCTGTTCATGTTCTTGTTATTTTTTGAGTCTCTATTCCTGTTCATCTTCTTACTTTTGTTCATGTTCCTGTTTCTATTCATATTCCTATTCTTGTTCATATTCTTGTTCCTGTTCATGCCTATTTTTGGAATATTTGCTCTACACCATCTTGTTATGTGACCATCATTATTGTCCTTGTAACACTTAATGTTGTTATTCCTTGGAGGTGCAACTATCTTAGGACTTTTCTTAGTGAAACCATATCCTCTTCTATCACGAACCCTGCAATCCATTGCCTTGTGATCAAACTCATTATATGAGTAGCAATACCCATGGAAAATCTGTCCTTTCCCATATTCTTGTCTTTCATGTGTCCTGCACTGTGAAGCCATGTGCCCAAACCTGTGACATGAAAAACATCTTCCATTGAAGAAACCTTTCCTCGACCCCATTGGTCTCTTAGTCTCTTCTATTTCTTTCCTGTTCCATCTGTTCCTAAATTGTGAATTGTTCCTTTCCTTGTTGAAATTTATATTGTCCAACTTATCCTTAGAGGTCTTACTCTCTCTTTTACTTACTTATTTTGACTCTTCTTCTTCTGATTCCTGTTTCTCTTTTTCTTTTTTAGAACTAAGTCCTGTTATGGTGACTGATGACTTTTGTGCATCGATAGTCCTTTCCAAAGTCTTTGAATTTTCCTCAATATTGTGTAGCTTTTCCTTAGAACCTTTTAATTCCAACCTTAGTGAAACTATCTCATGCTCTAATATTTCACACTCTAGATCTTTTATTTTTAATTTTTCGGCCATACCTTCTTCAATTTTTCTTGTCTCTTCAACTTTGATTTTGAAGTTAGTGAGTTCTTGTAGACACCTTGATTTTTCTTTCTCATATTCTTGAGCTTGAACCCTTAATCATAATTTCACCCTTTTTAGTTCTTCAAGAGTAATCATAAGCCTTTCACATTATATCTCTTTTGCCTTTGACTATTTAATCATACCTTCTTTAACTCTTCAAGCTTTTTAAACCTTATCTCTCAAGTCAAAGATATCCTATAGAAGCTTTGTCTTACATTTCTCATCTTCTTGTATTTGAGCCTTCAATTATAAATTCTCTCTTTTCAATTCAATAAGCTCCTTAAGAGTGGCTTTCCATTTTTCTTTTTCTAAAGCATCTTCTTTTTCTTCTATTACTGAAAGTAGATTTTCTTCTTCATACCTGTTTCGATTGTCCTTGTTATCCTTTCTTGAACCAATCTCAAGGATTTCATTTTTGAGAATATCATCTTCATCTTCACTGCTACTAAACCCATTATAATATCTTGCATCATGGCCAAGTTGACCACAAACAAAATATTCTTGTGGACAATAAGCTGCATGGTGACATGTGTTCCCACACTTGGTATAAAACTTTATCATTCTGAATATTTCTCCATTACTTGATTCATATCTTGAATATATTTCCATGTGTCCTCCCAACACAACAATATTAAACTCATCTTCCTTTTCTTTCATGACCATAGGTGTTCTTTTCTTCTTGTGTCTCATGCTTCTACTCTTGCCTTTATTTGCCATTTGTGTTCTTGTAGGATCTTCCTTCAAGCTGATAAAATTATTTTGAGGGAACTTGCTATGATACCAATAGAAGAACATAAGCTTATACTGAGAGGGAGGGGGTGAACAGTATAAGACCACTTTTTACTTTTCTTTCCCAAATAGTATTAATCAATATAATCAATAATAGTATTAATAGCAATAACCAAAGCAATGCACAAATCATCACACACAATAGAGACACCAATTTTAATGTGTTTCATCCAATGTGGGCTATCTCCACAAAGAAAATAATTCTTCTAAATATTTCTCAAATAATATCATGGGAATACTTCCCAATTACAATGTTTATGGACCTCTGTACAAGGATATGTTGATCCCCTAAATCTCAAGTTCATGGATCTCTTCCACAGGAGAACTATTTCACCTTCTGCTCTAGCTAGTGATCTTCTAGAAGACTTTGTATCTCTATTGCACTGACTGGTGGATCTCTCTCCACTTGAAGACTCCTCACTCAGATCTATCTTCAATTGTTTTGGTTGTTGGATCTCTATCCATTGAGACTCTGTACTCTATACTCTATCACCTCCAAAGCTTTGTCTCAATACTATACTAAACACAGTCCAGTTGGTCTAGCATAGTTCTAGTCAATATCTTGCATTAAATATAGTACATTCAGTCTAGTACAATTCTGCTCAATATGTCCACACAAAACCTACTAAAATATGCTTAACAGGTCCACACAAAACCTGCTCAAATTTTCTCAATAGGTCCACATAGAACCTACTCAAATTTTCTTAAGAGGTCCACACAAAACCTACTCAAATTTGCTCAATAGGTCTACACTGATTCTGCCCAAATCTACTCAACAAGCTCACTCAGAACTTTTCCAAATCTGATCAACAAGCTCACTCAAAAAATGTCCAAATTTGCTCAACAAGATCACTCAAAACTTGTCCAAATTTGCTCAATAAGTCATCTCTAGGACTTGCTCAAATATGCATAGCAGCTTCCACAAAAGCTTGCTCATATCAGTCCACAAGCCTTCTCAAATACTTATCCCAAATCTTCTTAACAAGCTCAAACATAACTTGTCCAATCTCATAGAATCATAAAGAGAATTGTTAGAGACTCAATATGTTCTATACTCAATGCTTAATCAATATCTCAATTCAATGTTATAGAAGCATAAAGAGAATTGTTAGAGACTCAATATGTTCTATACTCAAATCCCAATCTTAACTCAATCAATCTCATAGAAGCATAAAGAGAATTGTTAGAGACTCCATATGTTCTATTCTCAAATCTCAATATCAACTCAATCAATCTCATAGAAGCATAAAGAGAATTGTTAGAGACTTAACATGTTCTATTATGAAATCTCAATCTCAACTCAATTCAATATATAGAATAGTTTGTTTCATGGAACTTTGAACAAACACTTCACACAATCACTAGACTAGGCTTAATCAACTCTACTCAACCAATCACCTCAAAGAACAACCATTTCTCACAAACCCTAGTCCAAGCATGTAACAACCAACTCAAAGTATTTCCAATAATTCTCAACAACAAATCTCACATAACAATGACACTCATGTTCTCAAGTTCATGTTCTTTGTACAACCACTTGGCCTCAACAACAATGCTTATAGAACAGGGTTTAATCACAACTCTCAAACCAGAAAACTTTGAAGCATTTAAACCAATAACTTTCAAAAAGAAAACCACAATCAATCCTTTTCCATCATTATTGCACTTATAACACTGAATGTTGTTATTCCTTGGAGGTGTAACTATCTTAGGACTTTTCTTAGTGAAGCCATATCCTCTTCTGTCACTAACCCTGCAATTCATTGCCTTGTGACCAAACTCATTACATGAGTAGCAATACCCATGGAAAATATGTCCTTTCCCATATTCTTGTCTTTCATGTGTCCTGCATGTGAAGCCATGTGCCCAAACCTGTGACATGAAAAACATCTTCCATTGAAGAAACCTTGCCTAGACCCCATTGGTCTCTTAGTCTCTTCTATTTTTTTCCTGTTCGATTTGTTCCTAACTTGTGCATTGTTCCTTTCCTTGTTTAAATTTGTATTGTCCAACTTATCCTTAGAGGTCTTACTCTCTCTTTTACTTACTTCTTTTGACTCTTCTTCTGCTTCCTGTTTCCCTTTTTTTTCTTTAGAACTAAGTCCTGTTATGGTGACTGATGACTTTTGTGCATTGATAGTCCTTTCCAAAGTCTTTGAATTTTCCTCAAACTTGTGTAGCTTTTCCTTAGAACCTTTTACTTCCAACCTTAGTGAAACTATATCATGCTCTAATATTTCACACTCTAGATCTTTTGTTTTTAATTTTTTGGCCATACCTTCTTCAAATTTTCTTGTCTCTTCAACTTTGATTTTTGAAGTTAGTGAGTTCTTGTAGACACCTTGATTTTTCTTTCTCATATTCTTGAGCTTGAACCCTTAATCATAAGTTCTCCCTTTTTAGTTCTTTAAGAGTAATCGTAAGCCTTTCACATTCTATCTCTTTTGCCTTTGACTATTTAATCATACTGTTGTGGCTGATCCACAACACACCCCAAAATTGGGGACCCACATTTTTTACAGGCTTTCAAAGAAAATCTCAGTGACCCAGATGCTAAAAATCAAGAAAAAAGGACAAAATTGCACAAGGATGAAAAGTGCTACGATATCGCGACATGTCACGCCATCACTGCCAAAAAATGAAAAGTGTCACGAAATCGTGACATGTTGCTGTCGCGGCCAAAAATGAAAAAGTGTCACAAAATCGTGACATGTTGCTCCGTCGTGGCCTAGAGAGGAGAGAGAAAGGTAGAATGGAAAGGCATAGTGAAATCATGACATGTCATAAAATCATGGGTCAAACCAGTCAAACAGGGCAAAGCAAAAAAAACGTCGCGATATCGCGACAGGAAGTAGCAAACGGGGCACGAAGCAAAAAAGCATAGCGAAATTGTGACGTGTCACAAAATCCACGGTCAACGCAGTCAGCGCAGCAGGTGGGCAAAATCATCATGAAATTGCGACGTGTTTGATTTTCGCGGCTTGCAAACGGGCGGAAGGCATAAAATATAAAATGGTCACAAAATCATGACAAAACCGAGCCAAAGGCGATAAGGCCTAGCAGTGTAGCGAAATCACGACAAGAACTGACACAAAGCGCATAAGTCGAAAGGCGTCATGAAATCACGATGCGTCATGTTTTTACGACGCGGGTGGATTAAAAGGCCTAAGTGGTAAAATGGTAGCGATTTTGCTACAGTCAAAAAATGAAGCCAAACAAAGCAAAGAGCGTAGCGAAATCGCTACGTGTTCCGATATCACGGTTCACCTGAATGAAAAGAATCTAAGGCACTAAAAGTGTAGTGATGTCACGACAGAAAGCAGCAAAAGGGCATGAAGCGAAAAAACATCGTGATATCGCGACAGAAAGCAACGAAAGGGCACAAAGCGAAAAATGTCGCGATATCGCGATAGGTTGCGACCGAAAGCATATCAAGTGAAAAACGTAATGATTTCACGATAGGTTGCGGTCGAAGGTGTATGGAGAAGAAAAGCATCACAATTTCATGACATGTCACGATTTCACGACATGTCACGTTTTCACTGGGTGTGATGGCAGATAAGGCTGTTGGCCGAAAAGCATGGCGATTTCGCTACCTGTTTCATTTTTGTTGTGCTGGCATAGGAACAGGGTTGCATGCATAAAAATGTCATGATTTACATGGGGCCGTTACAGAACGTGCATAGGGAGCACGAAACATGTGGCATACAGGTGTCAGGGTTACAGAAGTGTTACATGTAACAGAAAGTATCGAACGTTTTGACATCGAGCATGAATTCAAAGTAATGAAAAGGCGGGAATACGAAGCGATGCATTCTGGGAGGTGAAATGAAATGACGCAGGGTGAAACCGAGAGCCGTGCCAGACAGTATAAAATCAGAAGCACAGATTGATACAGGGGTTGGAAGTTGCTGCTAGCAGAGTTGCAGAGACAAGGACAACAGGCCATTCTGGACCTGCACTTGGAGCAATTTCCTTCACTTGTTCTAGATTTGTTTAACCTGGAACATTATGTCATTGTAACTGATATATTATTTAATATAGAAACACAGAGAGTTTGCATCTCATTGATAAGAAAGGAGTCATTTTGCATGCAAGATTTAATGTTTTATCTTTCCCTTTCAGATTTCTAGGCTTTTAGGTGAAGTTTAATGCAAGTGTTCGTGGTTTCTTCATGCGAATGTCTAAATCTAGAATTACAATAAAAACCCCAGAAACCCGCACCTCGCTTATCTGGATTGTGCGAATTTGCAGGTTCAATAGGTTAGGTTGCATGCAAAAAACTTCATTATCTTTGGTTTTGTCAAAACAAGATGATAGCACTCTGGTCGTAGTTTAGTTTCATTTTTTATTTGCATTTTTTTATTTTCAATCCTTTATTTTTATTCATGCATTTTTACCGTCATTTAAATAAATAACTGAAAATCCATCAAAGCTCAAGATCGAAATAGATCCATTTCTTAGATTTATTCACTTTGAGTCCATTGCAAATTCAAATTAAAATAAACCATAGTGCCCCTTGTTAACATCCACTTGCAATACTAAGGTATTCCCAGCATTTAAATTAAACAGCATCATTGGTATACAAAGAACTAGCATAACAGGAACCTTGGAGAAATTATTCTGTTATAATTTCTTTGCAAGCAAAGGATTTTGGGACTCAGATCCTACCGAAGAGTGTGCTTTCATAATTGGGTGAAAACACCACTCAACAGATTGGCGCTAGAAGGAGGGCCGAATTGGTTTACTTTATTTTGATTTTCATACATAAGTAATATCTTTTTTATTCGATTTTGAAATTATCTCTTAAATCTCACAAACGGCTAAACTACAACATTTGTTTTTTTTGTTGCAGGTTTTCTTGGTGATAATCGAGAATTTCGTCAAGGAGGGCTGAAACGGTTTATTTTATTGTGATTTAAGGGCTACAGGAATTGCTATGCACTGTTCTTAACGCTTTGATTGTTCATACAGGAATAATATGATTTGGTTTGATTTAAAAAAAAATAAAAAAAATAAATAAAAATAATAAAAATAAATAAATAAATAAATAAATAAAGGGAATTTTTGGGTATTAAAGTTATATTATTGAAGATTCACTAATGGCTATGTTTACACCATGGATGACAGGTAGCCCATTGAACATACCAGGAGTTCAACATTATTTACCCGTTGGTTTTGAGAGATGTCTTCCTCGATTTTTGTCTAATGGGACAAATACCGTAGAAGAACATATTCAAGCATTCAAATTTGTTGTGAATCACTTAACAAGTTGGTATGATGATGTTGCTTGTAAAATGTTCCTTTACACCTTGGACAAAGTGGCATATGATTGGTTTACAAGTCTGCCTTTAGGGTCTATCACTTCTTGGGCTCAGCTAGAGGCAACATTTCTCAATAAATTCAACAAAAAGCAAGTTGACCCAATCCTCATGTACAATCAGTTGGCCTATATTAGAAAAGGACCAAGTGAAAATGTGAAGTCATTTTCTAAAATGTTCTTTGGATTATATACGCAATTAGTGACATTTTATGTTCTTCAAGAAGAAGTGGCTCTCCAAATATACATCAATGCTCTTGACTCACCCATGTCCACATATTTGCGAGGGATGCCTCAAATCTCATCTTTGTCACAAGCCTATACTCAAGCAATGGCAATTGAGCAACAATTGAGTTGTCAAAATTATGGTGTGGGTTTTGGATCATGTAATCTTCAAACATTTAATACCTCCTTTACCCACCCAATGATTTATCCACCTCAACCAAGTTCAAGTGTGAATCAATTTCAGAATCAACAATCATTCCCAAGCTTCAATCAATTTCAAGATCCTCAACTTACTATGCAAGATCAACCATCTTTCATTAGTATGAATCAACTTCAAAATACTCATCTTGATTCAAAAGATGTTGCTAAAATCAATTTCAATGATTTTCATAAGAATATGATTTTAGGCAAGGGAGGAGTACTAGATCCAACTAGTATGGAAACATGTGACAGATTGGAAACCCTTGACTCACAAAAAGATGAATTCTATGAGGATGAATCTGATTCGGATGACACATTGGATGACATAGTTGAAAGTAATGGCCAAAAAAATTCACCCCTTCCAAATTATGTTAAACATGAATCATGGGTTACACATGTGGATTATGATAACCTTATCAATTTGAATACAAGCAATAACCCAATTTTGGAAGTAATTGAACCATTTAAGGAAGGAGAGGATAAATTTGATGAGAAATATATTGATGAATTGAAAGAGGATGTAGAAATAGTTGAGCATCACAATTTGATTTTGAAAGATGATCATTATGATTCTTTGGAAGAGTATGCTCACTCCAAACATTCTGATGAAATTTGTGTGCCTATTGATATGCAGGATAATACAATTGCCCTTTCATATGAGGATATTACAAGTCCTGTACAATCTAAGAATGCTTTGGAAGAAGGATTGGAATCTCATCAAAGGTTGGAGAAGGATAATGATTCTACTACCATGGATGAAGAAGGAGAATCAATTGTTTTTGTTCCCCTTGGGGGGCAAGAAATAAAAAATCTTGATCCACCTATTGTTTCTACAATGTCTATGCCATCTCAAAATGATGAAATTACAAAACCTAAGTGGTGTGGGTTGGATGCTATTGATGATCCTAATGAAAATATGGATTTTGAGGCAACTCAAGCCATTGATCGTGGAAAGGTGTCATGTGACACATATTTTAAAAAATTAGGCTCTTGTTTTGAAAAATATGGACGCATGTTTGATTGGGTGCCTAACTTTGGTGTTTTTGAACAGGTATTGGACGATGAAGAAGACAACGAGAAAAAAGAAAAGGCTACTAATACTCATCAAGTTATGATAAATTTTAATCATGATGGGTTGAGTATGGATGACAAGGGGAAATCTTTACCTTTGGTAGTAACTACAAAAATTTCAAGTGATAGGTTACATGATGTCCCTTTGGATGCTAACATCATTAATGAGGAAGTGTCAAAATTTGTTGATGCTTGTCAAGTTTTGAATGATTTTGATTGCTTTAAAATCCTGGAAAATGATTTGAATTCAAGATTTTTAGAAAGTAATAGTCCAAGCTTGGCATCATCTTGTACAATAGTGTATATAATTTTTGGTTTTTTGGTGTGGGCTTTCAAGTTTTTGTTTTTGGGATTGTTTTTGGGTTTTGGTTTTGGTTTGTGTTTTTCAAGTTTCATTTTTTTGGATTCTTAGTTTAATCATGATTTAAATTGTGTGTTTGATATCAATTGACATGCTTTGTTTGTTTCTATAAAAAAAAAATTGAGATGTCAAATTATGCTTAAGATTAGAAGAATATGAAACATTGGAATTGTCTTGTAAAATCTCCACAAGTAACACAAACATTTTAAGTTATATCTTTTGAAACTTGCGATGCATGAAGTAGTCAGTTTTTGTATGGCAAATATTTCATCTACAATTCAAAGGATAATGCATTCATGTTACATCTCACTTTACATATACATTCCATCTTAGTTGCATATGCATATCAGGTATAAATCATTAAAGTGTGTCAAATCCTCTTAGGGTTGTGCTATAACATAAATATGAAAAAATCCTAAGGTTGGAAACTGAGTCTTGTGATATCTAGAACTAAGCACATCTTATACACATTAAAAAGGATCTTGAGCAAAATGATCAAAAACTTGCCTGGAAGAAAGGGTTTGGCGAAAGAAGTGTTTCATGTCTATCCTATTATGCAACATGATCCTTAAAACAGTGGTTTTGACCACTTCCATAAAGCTTAAAGCCTAAAATAAAAGTAGTAAGGATAGGGCTAAATCCTCATCGAACTTAGGTTGAGGATCCAACTCCCCAAAGCTTTGATTTGACCTACATGGAGTCGTAAGGATAGGGCATAAATTCTCATCTTGCTTAGGTTGAGAATCTGATTCCCCAAAGCTCCTATGTCTTATTTCATAATAAATCTTGGATTGGAAGGATCGTACTACTTGTCCTCTGCAAAGGATGGGTAGTCATCCCCAAGGTCTAAGCAATAAATTAATATTTTCCATTTTTATCCAAAGCTTGGATTGGAAGGATCGTACTACATGTCCCTAGCAAGGATGGGTAGTCATCCCTAAGGTCCAATAAGTAAAAAATTAATTTTTCCCATCTCATATTTATATTGGATTGGAAGGATCGTACTACTTGTCCTCTGCAAAGGATGGGTAGTCATCCCCAAGGTCCAAGAAATGAAGATAAGTCTTGGATTATGGGGTTAGGTATGCCCATGCATGGCAACATGTCTTGTCTAAAAAACAAGACCACTGATTGTCCAAGGGGTTAGACTAGCATGACCATTTCTTCCATAATTGGTTTAATTATTTTGCTCAAAGTGAGGTAATGAATTCTAAATCAGAATAGTAAGGATAGGGTTAAAATCCCATCTCGGTTAGGTTGGGAGTCTAATTCCCCAAGGTTCTGATTTCACATTCACTTGCATATGGGTTCAAGATAGTAGGGACTCATAACCAACTTTGGGATATAATAAAGCAATTCATTAGTGGATCCTAAGAGGGTTTGGCAATCTTGAATGTTTGTGCATGATACTAGAAAGTTTAGGCCTTTACAAGAACAAAATATCTAAGCATAGTTTTTAGGTTATACAAATCATTCACAATCTCACATATGCATCCATGTAAAACTGACAACGGAATGTTGATCAATTTCAAACGATAGGGAATGAAATTCATTGCACACACCGAGCTAATACTTGATGATTTTGATGATTCATGTACTTCTGATCTTTGGGCATTTGTTTATATTGCTTATGTGCTAACACATGTTTTCAAGTTTGTATACTTCCAGGTTGGGTTCTCACAAAATGCTCAAGAGCATTTGACAGCAGAGTCGCCATTTGTTGTGGCTGATCCACAACACACCCCAAAATTGGGGACCCACCTTTTTTGTAGGCTTTCAAAGAAAATCTTAGTGACCCAGATGCTAAAAATCAAGAAAAAGGGGCAAAATTGCACAAGGATGAAAAGTGTCGTGATATCGTGACATGTCGCGCCATCGCTGCCGAAAAATGAAAAGTGTCACGAAATCACGACATGTTGCACTGTCGCAGCCGAAAATGAAAAAGTGTCACAAAATCGTGACATGTTGCTCCGTCGTAGCCCAGATAGGAGAGAGAAAGGTAGAATGGAAAGGCATAGCGAAATCATGACATGTCGCAAAATCACGGGTCAAACCAGTCAAACGGGGCAAAGCAAAAAAAATGTCACGATATAGCGACAGGAAGCGACAAACGGGGCATGAACCAAAAAAGTGTAGCAAAATTGCGATGTGTCACAAAATCACAGTCAACGCAGTCAACGGTAGCAGGTGGGCAGAACCGTCACGAAATCACGACGTGTTTGATTTTCGCGGCTTGCAAATGGGCGGAAGGCATAAAATATAAAATGGTCGCAAAATCGTGACAAAACCGAGCCAAAGGTGATAAAGCCCAGTAGTGTAGCAAAATCATGACGAGAACTGACACAAAGCGCATAAGTCGAAAGGCGTCACGAAATCATGATGCGTCGCATTTTTGTGGCGCGGGTGGATTAAAAGGCCTAAGTGGTAAAATGGTAGCGATTTCGCTACAGTCAAAAAATGAAGCCAAACAAAGCAAAGAGCGTAGTGAAATCTCTACGTGTTTCGATATCACGGTTCACTTGAATGAAAAGAATCTAAGGCACTAAAAGCATAGCAATATCGTGACAGAAAGCAACGAAAGGGCACGAAGCAAAAAAATGTCGCGATATCGCGATAGAAAGCAGCGAAAGGGCACGAAGCAAAAAATGTCACGATATCGCGATAGGTTGTGGCCGAAAGCATATCAAGTGAAAAACATCGTGATTTCGTGACAGGTTGCGGCCGAAGGCGTACGGAGAAGAAAAGCGTCGTGATTTTGTGACATGTCGCGTTTTCGCTAGGGGTGATGGTAGATAAGGCTGTTGGTTGAAAAGCGTCACGATTTTGCTATCTATTTCATTTTCGCTGTGCTTGCATAGGAACAGGGCTACATGCATAAAAACGTCACGATTTACATGGGGCCATTATAGAACGTGCATAGGGAGCGCAAAAAACCTGGCATACAGGTGTCAGGGTTACAGAAGCGTTACATGTAACAGAAAGTATCGAATGTTTCGGCATCAAGCATGAATTCAAAGTAATGAAAATGCGGGAATACAAAGCGGTGCATTCTGTGAGGTGAAACAAAATGACGCAGGGTGAAACTGAGAGCCGTGCTAGACAGTATAAAATCATAAGCACAAATTGATATAGGGGTTGGAAGTTGCTGCTAGCAGAGTTGCAGAGACAAGGGCAACAGGCCATTCTAGACCTGCACTTGGAGCAATTTCCTTCACTTGTTCTGGATTTTTTTAACCTGGAACATTCTGTCATTGTAATTGATATATTATTTAATACAGAAACATAGAGAGTTGGCATCTCATTGATAAGAAAGAAGGAGTCATTTTGCATGCAAGATTTAATGTTTTATCTTTCCATTTCATATTTCTAGGCTTTTAGGTGAAGTTTAATGCAAGTGTTCTTGGTTGCTTCATGCGAATGTCTAAATCTGGAATTACAGTAAAAACCCCAGAAACTCGCACCTTTCTTATCTGGATTATGCGAATTTGCAGGTTCAATAGGTTAGGTTGCATGCAGAAAACCTCATTATCTTTGGTTTTGTCAAAACAAGATGATAGCACTCTGGCCGTAGTTTAGTTTCATTTTTTATTTGCATTTCTTTATTTTCAATCCTTTATTTTTATTCCTGCATTTTTACCGTCATTTAAATAAATAACTAAAAATCCATCAAAGCTCAAGATCGAAATAGATTCATTTCTTAGATTTATTCACTTTGAGTCCATTGCAAATTCAAATTAAAATAAACCATAGTGCCCCTTGTTAACATCCACTTGCAATACTAAGGTATTCCTGGCATTTAAATTAAACAGTATCATTGGTATACAAAGAACTAGCATAACAGGAACCTTGGAGAAATTATTCTGTTATAATTTCTTTGCAAGCAGAGGATTTTGGGACTCAGATCCTATCGGAGAGTGTGCTTTCATAATTGGGTGAAAACACCACTCAACACATACCTTATTCAACTCTTCTTGCTTTTTAAACCTTATCTCTCAAGTTAGAGATATCCTATAGAAGCTTTGTATTACATTTCTCATATCCTTGTATTTGAGCCTTCAATTCTAAATTCTCTCTTTTCAATTCAGTAAGCTCCTTAAGAGTGGCTTTCCTTTTTCTTTTTTTGAAGCATATTATTTTTCTTCTATTACTAAAAGTAGAGTTTCTTCTTCATACCTATTTTTATTGTCCCTGTTATCCTTTCTTGAACCAATCTCTAGGATTTCATTTTCAAGAATATCATATTCATCTTCACTACTACTAAACCCATTACAATATCTTGCATCATGGCCAAGTTTACCACAAATAAAAAATTCTTATGGGCAATAAACTACATGGTGACCTGTGTTCCCACACCTTGTACAAAAAATTATCAGTATGGATATTTCTCCATTACTTGCTTCATCTCTTGAATCTATTTCCATGTGTCCTCTCAACACAACAATATTAAATTAATCTTCCTTTTATTTCATGACCATAGGTGTTATTTTTTTCTTGTGTCTCATGCTTCTACTCTTGCCTATCTTTGCATTTGTGTTCTTGTACTTCAAGCTGCTAAACTTCTTTCGAAGGAACCTACTATGATACCAATTGAATAACACAAGCTTATACTGATAGGGAGGGGGTGAATAGTATAATACCACTTTTTAATTTTCTTTCGCAAATAGTATTAATCAATATATTCAATGGTAGTATTAATAGCAATAACCAAAGCAATGCACAAATCATCACAAACAATAGAGACACAAATTTTAATGTGGTTCACCCAATGTGGGCTACCTCCATAGAGAAAATATTTCTTCTAAATATTTCTCAAATAATATCATGGGAATCCTTCCTAATTACAATGTTTATGGACCTCTGTCCAAAGGAGATGTTGATCCCCTAAATCTCAAGTTCATGGATCTCTTCCACAAGATAACTCTTTCACCTTCTACTCTGGCTAGTGATCTTCTAGAAGACTTTGTCTCTCTACTGCACTGGCTAGTGGATATCTCTCCAATTGAAAACTCCTCACTCAGATTTATCTTCAATTGTCCTAGTTGTTGGATATCTATCCATTGATACTCTATCCTCTATACTCTATCACCTCTAAATATTTTTCTCTATACTATACTAAACATAGTCCAGTTGGTCTAGCACAGTTCTGTTCAATATCTTGCACTAAACACAATACATTCGGTCTAGTATAATTCTTCTCAATAGGTCCAAATAAAACCTACTCAAATCTGCTTAACAGATCCACACAAAACCTGCTCAAATTTGCTCAATAGGTCCACACAGAATCTACTCAAATCTGCTTAAGAGGTCCACATAGAACCTGCTCAAATTTTCTCAACAGGTTCACACAGAACCTACCTAAATCTTCTCAACAAGCTCACTCAGAACTTGTCCAAATATGATCAACTAGCTCACTCAGAACTTGTCAAAATTTGCTCAACAAGATCACTTAGAACTTGTCCAAATCTGCTCAATAAGTCCTCTCTAGGACTTGCTCAAATTTGCATAGCAAGCTTCCACAAAAACATGCTCATATTAGTCCACAAGCCTTCTCAAAGACTTGTCTCAAATCTGCTTAATAAGCTCACACAAAATTTTTCCAATCTCATAGAATCATAAAGAGAATTGTTAGAGACTCAATATGTTCTATACTCAATGCTTAATCAATATCTCAATTCAATCTCATAGAAGCATAAAGAGAATTGTTAGAGACTCAATATGTGTTATACTCAAATCCCAATCTTAACTCAATAAATCTCATAGAAGCATAAAAAGAATGGTTAGAGACTCAATATGTTCTATTCTCAAATATCAATCTCAACTCAATCAATATCATAGAAGCATGTTGGTCCGGCTTTCATGCACACCCCGGGAAGGATGAAGCAAGGAAGCTCCGGAGACACCCACGGGACGGATCCCACTCGCTTTAGGATCTAGCTGGTTATCCAAGGTGCGAGTTATAGAGTTGGGTCGAATGGCTATTCACTCTTTTCCACTTCTGGAATAGATTTCAATATGGACTGCTCTGTTACCTTACAGGGGGTTCTTGAACTTGTTCAGTAGTTGCAAAAGTTGATCAGATTTAACTTGAATTCTAGATCTAGCTCTCATGGGTCAATAGATTTAAATAAAAGACAAACAAAGAAAATAAAAATGGATCATTCACCGAAAACAAAGAGAGGGTAGGGTAAGGCAAAAAGAGAAGTTTATCAAACATCAACTGTAAAACCCTAAACTATCAATTTTATCTATGCTACCAGCTTCACAACAGAACAAATCAAAGAAGAAAGTGTCCAGTCAGTCTAAGATCACTTTCAACTAAGAGCACAAGGCGAGTGGAACAGATCTAGCAAAAAATTATAAATCCAAGGGCAGATTGGTTAAAACTGGTATCTTTCATCGGCAGCCTAGCTCACACAGTGAAGACAGAGCAATTAGAACAAACTTACACCTAAAATCTGTAATTTCCCCTAGCAGACAAAAGAACAACTGAAGCCTAACAACATATTTAAACTTGATAATGTCAGATTTACGACATATATCTAACAAACTTTAAATGGAACGGATAACAAAAGAAGATACACTTATCACACTACGCAAAATATTAGGCTCCTGGCCATGCTATCACAGAAAAGCTAAAGCACATCAACTCCAAGTCCAGAAACAAAGGATTTCACAAGATTTGCAAGAAATTGCTTATAAGCCTTTTATTTCTAAGTCTCCGCCTCTCGCGATTACATTTAGAATCTGTATTTATAGACTCAGGACAGACCCTGATCTTTTCAAAATATCTTCTTCTCAAACCCTAAATCTTATCACACTTAAACCCTAGGACCCGGGTTTTACAATAAAAATCCATTTAAAATCAAAGTCCGGATAGAACTTAACCCTTCGGCAAATATGTGCAGTCAAGCTGCCATAAATGGAGAAGATAAAATCTAAATCCACTTGCATTCATCCGCAGCTGCAAATAAATGCCTCCATTAATTCTGTTGGTGAGCCGGATGAGTCACCACCTCTCTCAGATCTGATCTCCGTAAAGCCATCCCTGTGTTGAAATTGTCTTCATGCTATCAAGTCTGCAATAAATTTGTCATTGAATGCTCTCACCGGCAGCTTCTCTTCTAGCATGGCGGTCCTTGACTAAATCTGCACTTTAACTTTGTCTTTATGGCCTTTCCGGTTGTCCCGCAAGTGCCGGATGGAATCCTGCATGAAAGACAAAAAGATTAATTAGCTCTTTAATAAACATTAAATCCAAGCTTAAAACATTAAAACAGATTAAAAACCGCAAAATAAGCTTGCATGTCGGCTTCTGCTTGTCTGCCTCACGCTTTGACACGTGTCGCTACCCCAGGAAGCCTTCTGTTTCCCGTTGGAATGCACTTCTGGCTCATTTGAGGACTTTCTCTCTCCTATCGTGATTCTGCGACATGTCGCGATTTCGTGACATGTCGCGAAATCGCGACGTTCCCAGCGCTGCGCTGCTTCTCCCCCTGTCGGCCGCGAAAATGTGACATGTCGCGATTTCGTGACATGTCGCGAAATCGCGCCTCCTGCTAGTGGCCGTACAACTTTGCTCCAGCATGTCACGATTTCGCGACATGCTTGTCTTGCAAGACTTCCTCAAAACGTGCAGCGCGTCGCTACCATTTTCACCCTTCGCCTTCGAAACATGCAGACATCCGCCACTTTTCCCCTGATTTCGAAACATGCAGCGCATCGCTGCAAGCTCCGAGCCCGCGATTTTGAGACATGCAGCGCATCGCTGCAACTTTACCTCTCGACTTGGAAACATGCAGCGCATCGCTGCACCCTTTAGCCCACGATTTTGAGACATGCAGCGCATCGCTGCAACTTTTGGACTTGGTCAATTTATCATTTATCCTCAGCGAAAATGGGACATGTCACGATTTCGCGACATGTCGCGAAATCGCGCTGGTCCGTACTGATTTCTTCTCTCTCCTCCGGTAGACAGCGATTTTGCGACACTTTCCAAAAATGGAAATGTCGCGATATCGCGACACTTCCAAAAATGGAAAGTGTCGCGATTTCGCGACGCATCGTACCATTATGCCTTCTCTCTTTGTCACGATTTCGCGACATGTCGCGAAATCGCGCCTGTTTTCTTACTTGGCCAATTTTTATGCATTTTCTCTCTCCTGCCGCGAAAATGCGACATGTCGCGATTTCGCGACATTTTTCTCCCCGGCTTTCTCTTTCCTCATCCTGCAGCGATTTCGCGACACTTTCCAAAAATGGAAATGTCGCGATATCGCGACACTTCCAAAAATGGAAAGTGTCGCGATTTCGCTACGCTTTTCCGACTTAGCTGCATTTGTATTTTCCTGTCGCGATATCGCGACATTTCCAAAAATGGAAGTGTCGCGATATCGCGACACTACCAAAAATGGAAAGTTTGATTTTTCATGAATTTATGCAACTGTTTTCAGCATTTTTCTCGGTACCGGTGCAGGATTTGGCTTAAGCATGAATGATTTCTAGCATGTAAAAAGTGAATTCTTGGATAACACAGCTGGAATGCAAGAAAAAGCACAACTTTAAAAAGGAGGCAAGCAAATTTGGATTTAAAACCCGAAAATTATCAAGAGGGTCCCTGCTGCAAAAATGGAAGTTCAGGGCTTTCTAAGGATGGAATCTCATTTTTCGGTGGGGGTGTGTTGCTTCTCAACAAATGGCGATATCTACGGGTAAAATAGTAGCACTATTTTAGAACCCAAGACTACGGCTTCAAAACAAAAAGACCATGCATCATGCCTTGCCACAGACATTCTTCACAATAAATTGATCGCTAACTGCTAGTCGTTAAAATTTCCCAAGGACATATTGGGCTGGATTACTTCAAGGAAGATTTCTGATGTGCAATTTCAAAGGGTATAAACTTTCTTCAAGGATGACTGAATTGAATGATAAACTTGGATTAATCAACTTTTCTAGATTGTAAAAGGGGAAACCGAGTAGAGCTCTGTTTACTAGTTTAGCCTTTTACAGCCTAGACAGAGTTACCCTTTAGATTTACACGACCCAAATTTACAACTGTAGGGCAGAATCTAATATTGGCTGCCTCTTTTAATTGTTCAACTCTTTTCTCTTTTTTTTTCTTCTTTTTTTTTCTTTTGATCAATCTGGAACTGTTTCAGTCTAGGCACTGATAGCCTCTGTGGATACCCAAATAATTGCATGAACCATAGTCCCCTCTTATAACCAGCTTTTCTTGGATTCCCCGGGAGTTCCTCCAACAAAACAGCATAGCAGTTTTTCTATCATTAAAACAACTGTGGCAAGTAAGACACAAGATCCAATCATCTCTCTACCTTTGTCCTGAATAACAAAATAGCTCTACTGTTCAGAGTAAGCAGACTATCTCAATTGGAATGGTGAACAGCATGGGCATTGGATGGAAACTGGATTGATCAGCTTAGAATAAACAATTTTTTAGCAGGCTGACTTTTCATTGATTGCTCAGGCAGAGGTTAAAAAATAGAATTTTAGAAGCCAAAGGACTTTGTACAGGCTTCCAAGGACAGGCACAGGCTTTAAAGCAAAACAGAATCAAAGCTGTACAGAGACTAAAGCACGAAGCAAGCAAATAAAGCATGAAACTAAGACTAGAATAAAAATAAAACTTACAGAGCTATTTACAATATGTACACATGTTACAACTTCTTCATAGCTCACTCAAATGATACATTGGATGGAACAACGGAAAAATAATGTTTCAAGTACTGGCCATTAACAGGGAGGTCCAGAAAATTACCATCCAGGTCTTGCAAGCGGAAAGCATTGTTACCCAATATTTCAGCAATTTGGTAGGGGCCTATCCACAGTGGCTGCAACTTTGTGTGCTTACCCTTCTTCTCATGGGCCTTGTCCCACAGAAGCACTAAGTCGGCCAGCCTGAAAGCCTTCACCTTGGCTCTCTTGTCAAACCACCGCTTGACGGTTTCTTGGTGCCTACTGAAGTGCTCCAGGGCTTGGAGTCTTTCATCCTGCAAGTTAGTGAGGTCTAAAACACGGGCTTCAGCATCATCATGATCTTCAAAATAATCTAAGGCAAACTGATAGGTAGGCAATTTCAAGGAGATGGGGACAATTGGCTGAGTACCATACATCAAAACAAAGGGAGAGGTCTTAAGAGCCACTTTGTGTGTTATCCGGTCAGCCCACAGTGCATATTTCAACAATGTATGCCATTGCCTGGGTTTATCTGCTGCAGACTTTTTGATGGCATTCATTAAGTTCTTGTTGGTGGACTCAGCCAATCCATTGCCTTGGGGGTAGTAGTTGGATGAGAATCTGATAACTATCCCCATATGGTATGCCCAATCTGCAAATTCCAATGATTGGAAGGCTGGTCCATTATCGTAGACCAAATTTAGGGGAACCCCAAATCTAGTTATGACATTTGATTCAAGAAAATCAATCACTTCCTGGGCTGTACTTCTCGTAGTGGCTGCTGCTTCAACCCACCTTGTGCAATAGTCAGTGGCTGTCAGAACATATTTATGCCCTGCTGAGGAATTTGGGTTAATGACTCCCACAAAATCAAGTCCCCACTGCATGAAAGGTTTGTTTATCACAACTGGTTGCAATGGCGGAGCTCGGTTTGCCTCTTTGGCTGCAAATGTCTGGCACTGATGGCAGGTTCTGACATGTTGATGTGCATCCTTAAAAAGTGTAGGCCAGTAATAGCCTGCTCTTAATATTTTATGTGCTGTAGCAGATCCTGATGAATGCCCTGCCCCTAGTTTTTCATGAAAGCTAGCCATGACTTCACTGACTTCACTGGGAGAGATGCACCTTAGGAAGATGCCAACATAATTCTCCCTGTACAAAATACCTGCCTTGAGGAGATAGTGAGCAGCTTTTAACTTTAATGCTCTCCTTTGAGTTCTGTTCAAATGGGATGGGCAAACTCCAAACTGTAGCAGATGAATGATATCCCCATACCAATCATCAGATTCAGAGTTTAATTGATTAACTTCTTGCTGTGGAGGCACTTCAGCAATGTGCCTGGACAAGCCAAGTCCCCTGATCAGTTTAGCAGGCCTAATCTCCAAGTCATATTCTTGCAGCCTGGTGACCCAATTTCCCCTCAGTTCCCCCAACTCATTCTGACTTAGAAGGTACTTGACAGCTGGGTCCGGCACTATGGCATGAACTTTGCTCCTCAGTATATAATGTCTGAACTGTTTCACTGCCCTTACCAAAGCATAAGCCTATTTATCTAAACGGGAATATTTCAGTTCAGCTCCCTTCAAATTAGTGCTCTTAAAAGCAATTGGATGTTCTCCTGTATCTCTCCGTTGAGTCGACACTGCAGCAAGTGTATGTTCAGAAGAGAATGTGTACAGATAGAAATCTGCACTGAAATGCGGGCTTACTAAGACTGGTGCTTGTTTAATGGCTGTCTTGATTTCTTGAAAAGCAGTCTTAGCTTTAGTGGTCCAGGCAATCTGGGCAGTTTGCTTTAACATATCATTCATTGGTTTAACTATCTCTGCAAAGCCTGAGATAAACTTTTTGACAAAGTTAATCTTTCCAAAGAATGATCTCAACTCTTTCTTGGAGTTGGGAAATGGTATGCCAGATATGGCCTCAACTCTGCCTGGATCCATAGAAATGCCATCCTTTGTGACCAAATGCCCAAGCAGTTTGCCTTCTGTTACACCAAATATGCATTTCTTTGGATTCAAAGAGATGCCAAACTCTCTGCACTTGTTAAACACAGACTCTAAATGCTTTACATGGTCAAACTTAGATTTGGAAAAGACTGTTAGATCATCCATGTAAACTACAATACATTTGCCCATAAGCCCCTTGAAGGCATGGTCCATTGCTCTCTGAAATGTTGCTCCTGCATTTATCAACCCAAATGGCATCCTCTTGTAAGCAAAAGTCCCCCACTTGGTTGTAAAAGCAGTCTTCATTCTGTCTTCTTTCTCCACCAATATCTGGTTATAGCCTGAGAAGCCATCCAAGAAAGACATCATCTCTGATCCATTAACAATTTGCAGGACTTCATCCATAGAAGGCAGGGGATAGTTGTCCTTTTCAGATGCTTTGTTTAGATTCCTAAAATCCACACAAAGGCGGATCTCCCCATTTTTCTTCCTGACTGGCACCAGATTTGCCACCCAAGTAGAATGCATGATAGGAAAAATAATTGTTGCACTCAAGAGCTTCTCCACTTCTTTCTAAATAAGGGGTTCTAACAGAGCATTAACATGCCTCTGTTTTTGTCTGAAAGGCTTGCAAGATTCTCTTAAAGGTATGATGTGAGTGTAAACCTTTGGATCAAATACCTTTAAATCCTTGTATGACCAGGCCATTACATCCTTAGACCTGTGCAGGAAATCAATCATATTTCTCTTTATCTCTGGATCACAGTCCTTTGCCAACTTGATGTTCCTTGGATCCTCTTCAGTGCCTACATTCAAGTTTTCAGTCTCATTGTCTGTGGTGCCCACATAATCCTCAGAATTCACCCTTTGCCTGATCTTGTCAACATCGAATAGCCTCTCCAGCTCTACCATTCCCTTTGGGATTCTGTTGTCCTTCAATCTCATGATTCCCCTGTCATCATCTAGCTGTTCCATCAGGGTGTCCCTTTGGCCCTCATCAATTATAGCATTCTCAAAGGTATTGGTACTCTGCAGAAAGTTCACAATCTGTTGATCATCTGAGAAAACTTGAAAGCTGTCTATATTGTTAGGAACTGAAGGGCAGGGGATTAATTCAATTGAAAACCTATCCCACTTAAAATCTTCCAATGGCTTTAAACTTGCAGCTGAAGATGCCAAGACATCTGCATGTGAATTTTGTTCCCTGGGTATATGTGTTAAGTTAAATGCATCAAAGCCTTCCACAAGATCCCAAGCTCTGTGCTTGTATCCCTTCAGATAAGAGGCTTTACACTGAAACTTACCCCTGACTTGGCTTGCCACTAATTCTGAATCAGTGAAAACTTGAATGTTTTTCACATTTCTATCCAATGCAAATTTTAAACCTAAAATCAGAGCTTCATACTCTGCTAAATTATTAGTACATGGGAACTGCAGGCGGTAAGACATAAAAAATGTCTGACTTTGAGGCCCTTTGAGGACTGCCCCTGTTCCAGAACCCTGCTTACATCTGGCTCCATCCACATGAAGTGTCCAAACTTCATTAGTATGTACAGGATGAGCTTTGTTAAATTTATTATTGTGCCCAGTTGTTAAATTGTAGACTCCAATGTCTACTTCTGCAACATTGACAGTTTCATTTGCAGCATTGTACTCTGTAATCGTGTGCTTGTACCTGGGTTCTCTGTCAACCCGCAATTGATTGGCCACACCCTTCCATGGCAACCACATGTGTGAAAAGTCTGTTGCCAGATATCCATTTAGAGACTTAGACCAATCCCTACTCAACAGCATTCCATACCCCACTGGGATATCCACAACTTGGATTTCGATCTTATGTTGAGCCCTTGGCTCAGATGCCAATTGAATGTGAATGTTTTGCAGCTCTCCCACAACCTTAACTTCTGACTTGTCCAATTGGACAACTCTCCTCTCAGACTTCATTGGGGTCAGCCCCAACTGCTGACAAATTGCCAGTGGCATGACATTAGCAGATGCACCTGAATCTACCAAACAATTATGTAAATTCTTCCCAAAAATTCTGACAGTCAGTAAAAATGGGGGAACTTCAGTCTTTTCCTTGTACATGGCCAGATTGGCATTGGCTATTTTCTTCCCTTTATCCACAGGTTTAGCAGCAGGGCCAGAGTATGTCTTTATCAGGTTGTCTCTCTGCTCTGAAATCTGTGCCAACTCATGCAAAGTAATGTTAGCCTTAATCTTTTTCATATCCTCCACTATGTTATATCCTTTGTTAAGTGGAGGAATAGCAACATCTGGTACTCTTTGAGCTCCTCCCTTTGGTGGAGGTGGATTATTGCTTGGAGAGGGGTCAGGAGGAATATTGTGAGAATTGTCAGGAGGAGTTGATGTGGTATTTGGCTCGGGATTCCTGTTTCTCAGGTTGTAGTTATCTCTTCTGTACTGTTGGAAAGCCTGTACTTCATCCATGGGCATTTCAACTACATTCTCAGATTCATCCGGGAAAGAAAAGGAATCCAGGACCATGGCTGCACTGTGGCCAGATGAACTTGGGCCATCAGCAGTTCTTTGATTTTTAGGGGAGATCAGATCACCAGACAAGGCTTCAAATGCATTGCAAAATTCCAGACAGTCTAACTCTCCATGCTGAGAAGTGGCATGAATTCTGCACCAGTTGGGCAGGGCTAAGTCACAAATGTTCACATCATGAGCTTTACCCTTGTAATATTTATTAGGTTCATATGGGGGCCTGTTAAATCTGTTTGGTTGATATGAATATCTGTTGGGGTTGTCTCCAGTAGAAGTTTGCCTTTTAAAACTCAAAAAATCATTGGCCAGCTTTTGAACAATCTTTGAAACTTCTTCAATCCTTGCATTGTCAACCTCTTTTACCGGGTTCTGTACATTCTCAACGAGTGCTGCAGCCAATGGTGCTGTTGATGGTAAAGTCTGACAAACTGGCAGCATCATCTGATGTGGGATGGGATTGAACACAGGAGCAGCTTGAGTGATCAGAGGAGTTTGTTGAATATTTAAAGGCTGGGGTCCCAACTGTCTTTCCAGAATCAAAGCTTCTTTGTAAGCTTCTGTCAAGTTGGTAACAGTGGCATCCCTCTTCAAGAAGACAGAGGTCATGGGATCTAAAGAATTTCTGAAGATCTCTAATGCCAGGTCAGCATTCGGTACATAATAGCCGGTGAGTCTACCATAAGCTTTCTGGAATCTGACATTATAGGATCTAATAGACTCATTCAGTTCTCTTTTGATGCTAGAAAACTGTTGATATAAAATGTTGGGATCTATCACTTCTCCGAACTGTGACACAAAGACTTTTTCTAAGTCATTCCAACTGGTGATGGAATCATTGGTAAGATTTAGAAACCAATCATAGGCTCCCTCCTGGAGAGTGAACGGGAAGAGTCTGCAGGCAACATCCTCATGTTGTACATTTAATAACTTCAGTGCATTCTTGAATGCAACTAAGTGTTCCTCTGCAGTTCTTGTCCCATCATGTTTATACCTAGGGAGGTATCTTTTTGGATTTCTGGGCAAGTCATGGGCTATACCCGGAATGTTCAAAGCTGTGGAGCCCAACCAATTTGCCATAGCTAATGGATTGACGAGGAATATTCTGAGCTCTGGTTGGAGTGACTATCAATGGTGATAAAACTGTCTGTGATAGAGATGTGGCTCTTCTGTGGCTACTTCTTCTCGGAGTTTCTAATTCAGGGACAAGGAGCTCTCCAGCTCTGGGGTGGGATCTTGTTACCCTGTATGTAGAATCCAGCTTTCACAGGTACTGACAAACTCTGCAGTTCTGAACAGGTTCTGAATTTGGCAATTTAAAACACTGCACTGACAACTTATAAAAATTGTACTGACAATTTACAAAACTGTATACACTGACAATTTACAAAACTGTCCGGAGTTCACTGTGGGTCCTTCAAAATGTTGTTGTTATGCCCTTACAATACTTGAACTGAGTTCAGGCCCTCCTTCTAGCGCCAATTAGGTGTTGGTCCGGCTTTCATGCACACCCCGAGAAGGATGAAGCAAGGAAGCTCCGGAGACACCCACGGGACGGATCCCACTCGCTTTAGGATCTAGCTGGTTATCCAAGGTGCGAGTTACGAAGTTGGGTCGAATGGCTATTCACTCTTTTCCACTTCTGGAATAGATTTCAATATGGATCGCTCTGTTACCTTACGGGGGGTTCTTGAACTTGTTCAGTAGTTGCAAAAGTTGATCAGATTTAACTTGAATTCTAGATCTAGCTCTCATGGGTCAGCAGATTTAAATAAAAGACAAACAAAGAAAATAAAAATGGATCATTCACCGAAAACAAAGAGAGGGTAGGGTAAGGCAGAAAGAGAAGTTTATCAAACATCAACTGTAAAACCCTAAACTGTCAATTTTATCTATGCTATCAGCTTCACAACAGAACAAATCAAAGAAGAAAGTGTCCAGTCAGTCTAAGATCACTTTCAACTAAGAGCACAAGGCAGAGTGGAACAGATCTAGCAAAAAATTATAAATCCAAGGGCAGCTGGTTAAAACTGGTATCTTTCACCGGCAGCCTAGCTCACACAGTGAAGACAGAGCAATTAGAACAAACTTACACCTAAAATCTGTAATTTCCCCTAGCAGACAAAAGAACAACTGAAGCCTAACAGCATATTTAAACTTGATAATGTAGATTCACAGCATATATCTAACAAACTTTAAATGGAACGGATAACAAAAGAAGATACACTTATCACACTCTGCAAAATATTAGGCTCCTGGCCATGCTATCACAGAAAAGCTAAAGCACATCAACTCCAAGTCCAGAAACAAAGGATTTCACAAGATTTGCAAGAAATTGCTTATAAGCCTTTTATTTCTAAGTCTCCGCCTCTCGCGATTACATTTAGAATAAGTATTTATAGACTCAGGACAGAACCTGATCTTTTCAAAATATCTCTGCTCAAACCCTAAATCTTATCGCACCTAAACCCTAGGACCCGGGTTTTACAATAAAAATCCATTTAAAATCAAAGTCCGGATAGAACTTAACCCTTCTGCAAATCAGTGCAATCAATTGCCATAAATGGAGAAGATAAAATCTAAATCCACTTGCATTCATCCGCAGCTGCAAATAAATGCCTCCATTAATTTCTGTTGGTGAGCCGGATGAGTCACCACCTCTCTCAGATCTGATCTCCGTAAAGCCATCCCTGTGTTGAAATTGTCTTCATGCTATCAAGTCTGCAATAAATTTGTCATTGAATGCTCTCACCGGCAGCTTCTCTTCTAGCATGGCGGTCCTTGACTAAATCTGCACTTTAACTTTGCCTTTATGGCCTTTCCCGGTTGTCCCGCAAGTGCCAGATGGAATCCTGCATGAAAGACAAAAAGATTAATTAGCTCTTTAATAAACATTAAATCCAAGCTTAAAACATTAAAACAGATTAAAAACCGCAAAATAAGCTTGCATGTCGGCTTCTGCTTGTCTGCCTCACGCTTTGACACGTGTCGCTACCCCAGGAAGCCTTCTGTTTCCCGTTGGAATGCACTTCTGGCTCATTTGAGGACTTTCTCTCTCCTATCGCGATTCGCGACATGTCACGATTTTGCGACATGTCGCGAAATCGCGACGTCTCCCGGTGACTGCGCTGCTTCTCCCCCTGTCGGCCGCGAAAATGCGACATGTCGCGATTTCGCGACATGTCACGAAATCGCGCCTCCTGCTAGCGGCCGTACAACTTTGCTCCAGCATGTCACGATTTCGCGACATGCTTGTCTTGCAAGACTTCCTCAAAACGTGCAGCACGTCGCTACCATTTTCACCCTTCGCCTTCGAAACATGCAGCGCATCGCTGCCACTTTTCACCCATGATTTTGAGACATGCAGCGCATCGCTGCAACTTTACCTCTCGACTTGGAAACATGCAGCGCATCGCTGCACCCTTTAGCCCGCGATTTTGAGACATGCAGCGCATCGCTGCAACTTTTGGACTTGGTCAATTTATCATTTATCCTCAGCGAAAATGGGACATGTCGCGATTTCGCGACATGTCGCGAAATCGCGCTGGTCCGTACTGATTTCTTCTCTCTCCTCCGATAGACAGCGATTTTGTGACACTTTCCAAAAATGGAAATGTCGCGATATCGCGACACTTCCAAAAATGGAAAGTGTCGCGATTTCGCGACCACTACCATTATGCTTCTCTCGATTTGTCGCGATTTCGCGACATGTCCAAATCGTTTTCTTACTTGGCCGATTTTTATGCATTTTCTCTCTCCTACCGCAAAAATGCGACATGTCGCGATTTCGCGACATGTTTCTCCCCGGCTTTCTCTTTCCTCATCCTGCAGCGATTTCGTGACACTTTCCAAAAATGGAAATGTCGCGATATCGCGACACTTCCAAAAATGGAAAGTGTCGCGATTTCGCTACGTTTTTCCGACTTAGCTGCATTTGTATTTTCCTGTCGCGATATCGCGACATTTCCGAAAATGGAAGTGTCGCGATATCGCGACACTACCAAAAATGGAAAGTTTGATTTTTCATGAATTTATGCAACTGTTTTCAGCATTTTTCTCGGTACCGGTGCAGGATTTGGCTTAAGCATGAATGATTTCTAGCATGTAAAAAGTGAATTCTTGGATAACACAGCTGGAATGCAAGAAAAAGCACAACTTTAAAAAGGAGGCAAGCAAATTTGGATTTAAAACCTGAAAATTATCAAGAGGGTCCTTGCTTGCAAAAATGGAAGTTCAGGGCTTTCTAAGGATGGAATCTCATTTTTCAGTGGGGGTGTGTTGCTTCTCAACAAATGGCGATATCTACGGGTAAAATAGTAGCACTATTTTAGAACCCAAGAATCTGGATTCAAAACAAAAAGACCATGCATCATGCCTTGCCACAGACATTCTTCACAATAAATTGACTGCTAACTGCAAGCTGTTAAAATTTCCCAAGGACATACTGGGCTGGATTACTTCAAGGAAGATTTCTGATGTGCAATTTCAAAGGGTATAAACTTTCTTCAAGGATGACAGAATTGAATGATAACTTTGGACTGATCAACTTTTCTAGATTGTAAAAGGGGAAACCGAGTAGAGCTCTGTTTACTAGTTTAGCCTTTTACAACCTAGACAAAGTTACCCTTTAGATTTACATGACCCAAATATACAACTGTAGGGCAGAATCTAATATTGGCTGCCTCTTTTAATTGTTCAACTCTTTTATCTTTCCTTTTCTCTTTTTTTTTTTTTTAATCAATCTGGAACTGTTTCAGTCTAGGCACTGATAGCCTCTGTGGATACCCAAATAATTGCATGAACCATAGTCCCCTCTTATAACCAGCTTTTCTTGGATTCCCCAGGAGTTCCTCCAACAAAACAATATAGCAATTTTTCTATCATTAAAACAACTGTGGCAAGTAAGACACAAGATCCAATTGTCTCTCTACCTTTGTCCTGAATAACAAAATAGATCTACTGTTCAGTGCAAGCAGACTATCTCAATTGGAATGGTGAACAGCATTGGCATTGGATGGAAACTGAATTGATCAGTTTAGAATAAACAATTTTCAGCAGGCTGACTTTTCATTGATTGCTCAAGCAGAGGTTAAAAAATAGAATTTTAGAAGCCAAAGGACTTTGTACAGGCTTTAAAGCAAAACAGAATAAAACTGTACAGACTAAAGCACAGAACAGACTAAAGCACAGAACTGAAGCAAATAAAATAAAACTAAACTAGAAAAAAATAAAACTTACAAAATGTCAGATTTACAACATATATCTAACAAAATTTAAATGGAACAGATAACAAAAGAAGATACACTTATCACACTCTGCAAAAGATTAGGCTCCTGGCCATGCTATCACAGAAAAGCTAAAGCACATCAACTCCAAGTCCAGAAACAAAGGATTTCACAAGATTTGCAAGAAATTGCTTATAAGCCTTTTATTTCTAAGTCTCTGCCTCTTGTGATTACATTTAGAATCTGTATTTATAGACTCAGGACAGACCCTGATCTTTTCAAAATATTTTGCTCAAACCCTAAATCTTATCGCACTTAAACCCTAGGACCTGGGTTTTACAATAAAAATTCATTTAAAATCAAAGTCCGGATATAACTTAACCCTTCTGCAAATCTGTGCAGTTAACTACCATAAATGGAGAAGATAAAATCTAAATCCACTTTGCATTCATCCGCAGCTGCAAATAAATGCCTCCATTAATTTTTGTTGGTGAGCCGGATGAGTCACCACCTCTCTCGGGATCTGATCTCCGTAAAGCCATCCCTGTGTTGAAATTGTCTTCATGCTATCAAGTCCGTAATAAATTTGTCATTGAATGTTCTCACCGCAGCTTCTCTTCTAGCATGGCGGTCCTTGACTAAATCTGCACTTTAACTTTGTCTTTATGGCCTTTCTCGGTTGTCCCGCAAGTACCAGATGGAATCCTGCATGAAAGACAAAAGATTAATTAGCTCTTTAATAAACATTAAATCCAAGCTTAAAACATTAAAACAGATTAAAAACCGCAAAATAAGCTTGCATGTCGACTTCTGCTTGTCTGCCTCACGCTTTGACACGTGTCGCTACCCCAGGAAGCCTTCTGTTTCCCGTTGGAATGCACTTCTGGCTCATTTGAGGACTTTCTCTCTCCTACCACGATTCTGCGACATGTCGCGAAATCACGACGTTCCCAGCGCTGCGCTGCTTCTCCCCCTGTCGACCGCGAAAATGCGACATGTCACGATTTCGTGACATGTCACGAAATCGTGCCTCCTGCTAGCGGCCGTACAACTTTGCTCCAACATGTCGCGATTTCGTGACATGCTTGTCTTGCAAGACTTCCTCAAAACGTGCAGCGCGTCGCTACCATTTTCACCCTTCGACTTCAAAACATGCAGCGCATCGTCGCCACTTTTCACCCCCCGATTCCGAAACATGCGATTGCATCGCTGCAAGCTCCGACCCGCGATTTTGAGACATGCAGCGCATCGCTGCAACTTTACCTCTCGACTTGGAAACATGCAACGCATCTCTGCACCCTTTAGCCCGCGATTCTGAGACATGCAGCGCATCGCTGCAACTTTTGGACTTGGTCAATTTATCATTTATCCTCAGCGAAAATGGGACATGTCACGATTTCGCGACATGTCGCGAAATCGCGCTGGTCCGTACTGATTTCTTCTCTCTCCTCCGGCAGACAGCGATTTTGTGACACTTTCCAAAAATGGAAATGTCACGATATCGCGACACTTCCAAAAATGGAAAGCGTCACGATTTCGCGACGCATCGTACCATTATGCCTTCTCTCTCCAGATTTGTCGCGATTTCGCGACATGTCACGAAATCGCGCCTGTTTTCTTACTTGGCCGATTTTTATGCATTTTCTCTCTCCTATCGCGAAAATGCGACATGTCGCGATTTCGCGACATGTTTCTCCCCGGCTTTCTCTTTCCTCATCCTATAGTGATTTCGTGACACTTTCCAAAAATGGAAATGTCGCGATATCGTGACACTTCCAAAAATGGAAAGTGTCGCGATATCGCGACGTTTTTTTGACTTAGCTGCATTTGTATTTTCCTGTCGCGATATCGCGACATTTCCAAAAATGGAAGTGTCGCGATATCGTGACACTACCAAAAATAGAAAGTTTGATTTTTCATGAATTTATGCAACTATTTTCAGCATTTTTCTCGGTACCGGTGCAGGATTTGGCTTAAGCATGAATGATTCTAGCATGTAAAAAGTGAATTCTTGAATAACACAGCTGGAATGCAAGAAAAAGCACAACTTTAAAAAGGAGGCAAGCAAATTTGGATTTAAAATCTAAAAATTATCAAAAGGGTCCCTACTGCAAAAATGGAAGTTCAGGGCTTTCTAAGGATGAAATCTCATTTTTCAGTGGGGGTGTGTTGCTTCTCAAAGAAGCATAAAGAGAATTGTTAGAGACTCAATATGTTCTATTCTCAAATCTCAATCTCAACTCAAATCAGAATATAGAATAGTTTGTTTCATGGAACTTGAACAACCACTTCACACAATCACTTGACTAGGCTCAATCAACTCTACTCAACCAATCACCTCAAGGAACAACCCTTTCTCACAAACCCTAGTCCAAGCATGTATCAACCAACTCAAAATGTTTCCAACAATGCTCAACAACAAATCTCACATAACAATGATACTCATGTTCTCTAACTCAAGTTCAAGTTCTTTGCATAACCAATTGGCTTCAACAACAATGCTTATAAAACAAGGTTTAATCACAACTCTCAAACCATAAAACCTTGAAGCATTAAACCAATCACTTTCGAAAAGGAAACCACAATCAATCCTTTTCACTCCAAAGATATTTTATAATCAACCACCATAATAAATCAATAGGAGAATGTGCCCATACCTTTTATGAAGTATTAGGAGTTATCCTCTTTGAAATCTGCCACAATCACAATTTTATTTTTGCCAATCCTCACAAGGGTTAGAAGATCACAAAATAATCAACATTACTCCACTTCACAATAATATTCACCAAGGCTTTTAATTAAAAAACCTTCTTAAGAATTGATGCACAACTTCCTTATCACTCCTAAAACCACTTGTACCATAAAATAAAATAAATCAAAACATTGCATAACCTTGTCACTCCAAAAACCACTTATACCATAAAATAACTCAAATATTTTATATCCTTCCTTTCAACACTTTTGCACTTAAAAAATAATCACAAAGCCTTCTTAGGCAATATCCCACATTAATAAATGATCAAACCTTAGCCATATGCAAAAATTAAATCCACTATACTCTCCATGAAAATCGGCACTTAACACAACCTTAGCAAATTTGAAATATTTCATGCACCCAAAAATTTTGGCGATCGAATTATGGCATACCTTGCAAAATGGCTTTGGGTGGTTTTGACCTCGTATTCCTCCTCGTCGTGTGCCTTAGCGCACTCTTCATCCACCATGTGGGCTAGGCCTCCCACGTGGAGGATTTAAGCCTTTGAGACTTATATTTCCGTCCCCTCCACCTATGCCTTGAAACTTGCTCCCTTGTTCCACGTGCAGTACGCAAACGAAATGGGAAGGGGGATAATCGACGATTGCGAAAGAGGGGATAATCGAATGCGAACAATATTTCTTGTCACCTCCTTGGTTGATAAAATCAAACCCTTTAAATATTTGAACATTTGCATGATAAAATATATGACGTTGGCAAACATGGAAGGAAAACTTTTTTATTTAATTTTAAATTTAAATTTTAAATAAATTAAAATTTAAACTAAACCTTTAAAATTAAATTTCTCCATCATTGGGGCACCTTTTTCGATGAAACAAAAATCCAACTTGGGTTTTAAGAAAAACCCATTTCAAATATGCCATCCATGGTTTTAAATAAAACCTTTCCTTGCCTTCCTTGGTTTTCATAAAAACCTTTTGCTAAGCTTCCCTTGAAGCTCCTTTTGGAACCAAATGCCATGCATCCCTTCTTGAACCTTTGATCAAAACCTTTGCTTCTCATGAAGCTCTTTGTGGAGCAAAATCATAGTGCTTAATTACATAGGTCCTTTTGACATCAATGACAACTTTTAGCTTAGGGACTCAAAATGTCCAACAATCTCCCCCTTTGTCATTGATGGCAACCCATATTCATTTTACTGAAACCTGACCTTCTTTTCTGCTCCCCCTGGGTCTTTGCTCTCCCTGGCTCAATGCTCTCTCAAATATCAAATCTCTCCTCATATCAAATATCTCCCCAATACACAAATCTCTCCCCCTTTGACATCAATGGCAAAGGGTCACCTTTGGGGCTCGGGGCTAAGAATGAGCCTCTTAGCTTAGCCCCTCCCCCACCTCCACATGAGGTGGTTAATTTTGGGGTGGGAGTATTTCTACTCCCTGAAAGCACTGTTCTCTACCTTCATATTTCTCTCTTCTTTTATGAGTTCTTTGAATCCTCTCACTATTTCTTTCCAAGTCATCATCCCTGTTCCTGTCATCACTTTTATTCTTGTTCTCATCCATGTTCCTGTTCCTATTCTTATCCTTGTTCTTGTTCTTGTTCTTTTTTGAGTCTCTATTCCTATTCATCTTCTTGCTTCTGTTCATGTTCCTATTTCTGTTCATATTCCTGTTCTTGTTCATATTCTTGTTCCTGTTCATGCCTATTTCTAGAATATTTGCTCTACACCATCTTGCTATGTGACCATCATTATTGCACTTATAACACTTAATGTTATTATTCCTTGGAGGTGCAACTATCTTAGAACTTTTCTTAGTGAAGCCATATCCTCTTCTATCATGAACCCTGCAATTCATTGCCTTGTGACCAAACTCATTACATGAGTAGCAATACCCATGGAAAAGTTGTCATTTCCCATATTCCTATCTTT
The DNA here is from genome assembly GCA_028583015.1 of Wollemia nobilis. Classification (NCBI taxonomy): domain Eukaryota; kingdom Viridiplantae; phylum Streptophyta; class Pinopsida; order Araucariales; family Araucariaceae; genus Wollemia; species Wollemia nobilis. The sequence continues at coordinate 4,797,633 of JAQPPZ010017086.1, forward strand.
CATGTGTCCTGCACTGTGAAGCCATGTGCCCAAACCCGTGACATGAAAAACATCTTCCATTGAAGAAACCTTGCCTAGACCCCATTGGTCTCTTAGTCTCTTCTACCCGTTTCCTGTTCCATCTGTTCCTAACTTGTGCATTGTTCCTTTCCTTGTTGAAATTTCTATTGTCCAAATTATCCTTAGAGGTCTCACTCTCTCTTTTACTTACTTCTTTTGACTCTTCTTCTTTTTTTGCTTCATGTTTCCCTTTTTCTTCTTTAGAACTAAGTCCTGTTATGGTGACTAATGACTTTTGTGCATTGATAGTCCTTTCCAAGGTCTTTGAATTTTCCTCAAACTTGTGTAGCTTTTCCTTAGAACCTTTTACTTCCAACCTTAGTGAAACTATCTCATGCTCTAATATTTCACACTCTAGATATTTTGTTTTTAATTTTTTGGCCATACCTTCTTCAAATTTTCTTGTCTCTTCAACTTTGATTTTGAAGTTAGTGAGTTCTTGTAGAAACCTTGCTTTTTCTTTCTCATCTTCTTGAGCTTGAACCCTTAATCCTGAGTTCTCCCTTTTTAGTTCTTCAAGAGTAATCATAAGCCTTTCACATTCTATCTCTTTTGCCTTTGATTGTTTAATCATACCTTCTTCAACTCTTCTTGCTTTTTCAACCTTATCTCTCAAGTCAGAGATATCATGTAGAAGCTTTGTCTTACATTTCTCATCTTCTTGTATTTGAGCCTTCAATTCTAAATTCTCTCTTTTCAATTCAATAAGCTCCTTAAGAGTGGCTTTCCCTTTTTATTTTTCTGAAGCATCTTTTTTTTCTTCTATTACTGAAAGTAGAGTTTCTTCTTCATACCTATTTTGATTGTCCCTATTATCCTTTCTTGAACCAATCTCTAGGATTTCATTTTCAAGAATATCATCTTCATATTCACTGCTACTAAACCCATTACAATATCTTGCATCATGGCCAAGTTGACCACAAACAAAACATTCTTGTGGAAAATAAGCTGCATGGTGACCTATGTTCCCACACCTGGTACAAAACTTTATCAGTCTGGATATTTCTCCATTACTTGATTCATCTCTTGAATCTATTTCCATGTGTCCTCCCAACACAACAATATTAAACTCATATTCCTTTTCTTTCATGACCATAGGTGTTCTTTTCTTCTTGTGTCTCATGCTTCTACTCTTGCCTTTCTTTGCCATTTGTGTTCTTGTAGGATCTTCCTTCAAGTTGTTAAACTTCTTCTAAAGGAACCCGACTCTGATACCAATTTAAGAACACAAGCTTATACTGAGAGGAGGGGGTGAACAGTATAAGACCACTTTTTACTTTTCTTTCCCAAATAGTATTAATCAATATAATCAATGGTAATATTAATAGAAATAACCAAAGCAATGCACAAATCATCACACACAATAGAGACACCAATTTTAACGTGGTTCACCCAATGTGGGCTACCTCCATAGAGAAAATATTTCTTCTAAATATTTCTCAAATAATCTCATGGGAATCCTTCCCAATTACAATGTTTATGGACCTCTATCCAAAGGAGATGTTGATCCCCTAATCTCAAGTTCATGGATCTCTTCCATAGGAGAACTCTTTCCCCTTCTACTCGGCTAGTGATCTTCTAGAAGACTTTATCTCTCTATTGCACTGACTGGTGGATCTCTCTCCACTTGAAGACTCCTCACTCAGATATATCTTCAATTGTCCTGGTTGTTGGATCTCTATCCACTGAGACTCTGTCCTCTATACTTTGTCACCTCCAAAGATCTATCTCAATACTATACTAAACACAGTCTAGTCGGTCTAGCATAGCTCTACTCAATATCTTGCACTAAACAAAGTACATTCGGTCTAGTATAATTCTGCTCAATAGGTCCACACAAACCTAATCAAATATGTTCAACAGGTCCACACAAAACCTGCTCAAATATGCTCAATAGGTCCACACAGAACCTGCTCAAATCTGCTCAATAGGTCCACACATAACCTGCTCAAATCTTCTCAATAGGTCCACACAGAACCTGCCCAAATATGCTCAACAAGCTCACTTAGAACTTTTCCAAATATGCTCAACAAGCTCACTCAGAACTTGTCCAAATCTGCTCAACAAGATCACTCAGAACTTGTCCAAATCTTCTCAACAAGCTCACTCAGAACTTGTCCAAATCTGCTCAATAAGTCCTCTCTAGGACTTTCTCAAATCTGCATAGCAAGCTTCCACAAAAGCTTACTCAAAATAAGTCCACAAGCCTTCTCAAAGACTTATCTCAAATCTGCTTAACAAGCTCACACAGAACTTGTCCAATCTCATAGAATCATAAAGAGAATTGTTAGAGACTCAATATGTTCTATACTCAATGCTCAATCAATATCTCAATTCAATCTCATAGAAGCATAAAGAGAATTGTTAGAGACTCAATATGTTCTATACTCAAATCCCAATCTCAACTCAATCAATCTCATAGAAGCATAAAGAGAATTGTTAGAGACTCAATATGTTCTATACTCAAATCCCAATCTCAACTCAAATCAATATCATAGAAGCATAAAGAGAATTGTTAGAGACTCAATATGTTCTATTCTCAAATCTCAATCTCAACTCAAATCAGAATATAGAATAGTTTGTTTCATGGAACTTGAACAACCACTTCACACAATCACTTGACTAGGCTCAATCAACTCTACTCAACCAATCACCTCAAGGAACAACCCTTTCTCACAAACCCTAGTCCAAGCATGTATCAACCAACTCAAAATATTTCCAACAATGCTCAACAACAAATCTCACATAACAATGATACTCATGTTCTTAACTCAAGTTCAAGTTCTTTGCACGACCAATTGGCTTCAACAACAATGCTTATAAAACAAGGTTTAATCACAACTCTCAAACCAAAAAACCTTGAAGCATTAAACCAATCACTTTCGAAAAGGAAACCACAATCAATCCTTTTCACTCCAAAGGTATTTTTAAAATCAACCACCATAATAAATCAATAGAAGAATAGTTTCCATACCTTTTATGAAGATGAAGAGTTCTCCTCGAAATCTGCCACAATCAACAATATTCTTTTGCCAATCCTCACAAGGGTTAGAAGATCACAAAATAATCAACATTACTCCACTTCACAATAATATTCACCAAGGCTTTTAATTAAAAAACCTTCTTAAGAATTGATGCACAACTTCCTTATCACTCCTAAAACCACTTGTACCATAAAATAAAATAAATCAAAACATTGCATAACCTTGTCACTCCAAAAACCACTTATACCATAAAATAACTCAAATATTTTATATCCTTCCTTTCAACACTTTTGCACTTAAAAAATAATCACAAAGCCTTCTTAGGCAATATACCACATTAATAAAATATCAAACCTTAGCCATATGCAAAAATTAAATCCACTATACTCTCCATGAAAATCGACACTTAACACAACCTTAGCAAATTTGAAATATTTCATGCACCCAAAAATTTTGGCGATCGAATTATGGCATACCTTGCAAAATGGCTTCGGGTGGTTTCGACCCCGCATTCCTCCTCGTCGTGTGCCTTAGCGCATTCTCCACCCATCCTATGGGCTAGGCCTCCCACGTGGAGGCTTTAAGCCTTTGAGACTTATATTTCCATCCTCTCCACCTATGCCTTGAAACTTTCTCCCTTGTTCCACGTGTAGTGCGCAAACGAAATCGAAAGGGGGAATCGACGATTGCAAAGGAGGGGATAATCAAATGTGGACAATATTTCTTGTCACCTCCTTGGTTGATAAAATCAACCCCTTTAAATATTCGAACCTTTGCATGATAAAATATATGACGTCGACGGACATGGCGGGAAAACTCTTTTATTTAATTTTAAAATTTAAATTTAAATTTTAAATAAATTAAAATTTAAACTAAACCTTTAAAATTAAATTTCTCCATCACCGGGGCACATTTTTTGATGAAACAAAAAGCCAACTTGGGTTTTAAGAAAAACCCATTTCAAATCTGCCATCCATGGTTTTAAATAAAACCTTTCCTTGCCTTCCTTGGTTTTCATAAAAACCTTTTTCTAAGCTTCCCTTGAAGCTCCTTTTGGAACCAAATGCCATGCATCCCTTCTTGAACCTTTGATCAAAACCTTTGCTTCTCATGAAGCTCTTTGTGGAGCAAAATCATAGTGCTTACTTACATAGGTCCTTTTGACATCAATGACAAATTTTAGCTTAGGGACTCAAAATGTCCAACAATCTCCCCCTTTGTCATTGATGGCAACCCATATTCATTTTACTGAAACCTGACCTTCTTTTATGCTCCCCCTAGGTCTTTGCTCCCCCTGGCTCAATGCTCTCTCAAATATCAAATCTCTCCTCATATAAAATCTCTCCCCAATACACAAATCTCTCCCCTTTTGACATCAATGGCAAAGGGTCACCTTTGGGGCTCGGGGCTAAGAATGAGCCTCTTAGCTTAGCCCCTCCCCCACCTCCACATGAGGTGGTTAATTCTGGGGTGGGAGTATTTCTACTCCCTAAAAGCACTATTCTCTACCTTCATCTTTCTCTCTTATTTTTTGAGTTCTCTGAATCCTCTCACTGTTTCTTTCCAAGTCATCATCCCTGTTCCTGTCATCACTTTTGTTCCTGTTCCTGTTCTTGTTCTCATCCATGTTCCTGTTCCTATTCTTATCCTTGTTCCTGTTCTTGTTCTTTTTTGAGTCTCTATTCCTGTTCATCTTCTTGCTTTTGTTCATGTTCCTGTTTCTATATTCCTATTCTTGTTCATATTCTTGTTCCTGTTCATGCCTATTTCTAGAATATTTTCTCTACACCATCTTGCTATGTGACCATCATTATTGCACTTATAACACTTAATGTTTTTATTCCTTGGAGGTGCAACTATCTTAGGACTTTTCTTAGTGAAGCCATATCCTCTTCTATCATGAACCCTGCAATTCATTGCCTTGTGACCAAACTCATTACATGAGTAGCAATACCCATGGAAAAGTTATCCTTTCCCATATTCTTGTCTTTCATGTGTCCTGCACTGTGAAGCCATGTGCCCAAACCTATGACATGAAAAACATCTTCCATTGAAGAAACCTTGCCTAGACCCCATTGGTCTCTTAGTCTCTTCTACCTATTTCCTGTTCCATTTGTTCCTAACTTGTGCATTGTTCCTTTCCTTGTTGAAATTTCTATTGTCCAACTTATCCTTAGAGGTCTCACTCTCTCTTTTACTTACTTCTTTTGACTCTTCTTATTTTCTTTCACTCCCTTTTGCTTCTTGTTTCCCTTTTTCTTATTTAGAACTAAGTCCTGTTATGGTGATTGATGACTTTTGTGCATTGATAGTCCTTTCCAAGGTCTTTGAATTTTCCTCAAACTTGTGTAGCTTTTCCTTAGAACCTTTTACTTCCAACCTTAGTGAAACTATCTCATGCTCTAATCTTTCACACTCTAGATCTTTTGTTTTTAATTTTTTGGCCATACCTTCTTCAATTTTTCTTGTCTCTTCAACTTTGATTTTGAAGTTAGTGAGTTCTTGTAGAAACCTTGCTTTTTATTTCTCATCTTCTTGAGCTTGAACCCTTAATCCTAAGTTCTCCTTTTTAGTTCTTCAAGAGTAATCATAAGCCTTTCACATTCTATCTCTTTTGCCTTTGAATATTTAATCATACCTTCTTCAACTCTTCTTGCTTTTTCAACCTTATCTCTCAAGTCAGAGATATCCTGTAGAAGCTTTGTCTTACATTTCTCATCTTCTTGTATTTGAGCCTTCAATTCTAAATTCTCTCTTTTCAATTCAATAAGCTCCTTAAGAGTGGCTTTCCCTTTTTATTTTTTTGAAGCATCTTCTTTTTCTTCTATTACTGAAAGTAGATTTTCTTCTTCATACATATTTTGATTGTCCCTGTTATCCTTTCTTGAACCAATCTCTAGGATTTCATTTTCGAGAATATCGTCTTCATCTTCACTGCTACTAAACCCATTACAATATCTTGCATCATGGCCAAGTTGACCACAAACAAAACATTCTTGTGGACAATAAGTTGCATGGTGACCTGTGTTCCCACACCTGGTACAAAAATTTATCAGTCTGGATATTTCTCCATTACTTGATTCATCTCTTGAATCTATTTCCATGTGTCCTCCCAACACAACAATATTAAACTCATATTCCTTTTATTTCATGACCATAGGTGTTCTTTTCTTCTTGTGTCTCATGCTTCTACTCTTGCCTTTCTTTGCCATTTGTGTTCTTGTAGGATCTTCCTTCAAGTTGTTAAACTTCTTCCGAAGGAACCTGCTCTGATACCAATTGAAGAACACAAGCTTATACTGAGAGGGGGGGTGAACAGTATAAGATCACTTTTTAATTTTCTTTCCCAAATAGTATTTTTGTTTGGTAAGTAGTAGTTTGATTAACAGGGTTTAAACTGGGTCCCAGTCCCAAATATACAAAAACCTTTGCTAGGGTGGTGGATATTGATATTGTAGAAACCTTGTAGTGGTAAATAGAAGCCAAAATCCTAGTAGAAACCCACTCGGGGGACAAGCATGACAGCAGTACCACGTAGGGGATTAGGACCTTAACATCTACAGTCGAATAGCCCATGTAGGGGCATTCCTTTCTAGCAAAAAACCCTACCCAAAAATGGTGACAGAGCCCCAAGGGCTTTAAGCAATGACCATCATAACAAAAAACAAACCAGGGAAACCGAAAGGGAATCCCTAAGGGTTGACCTCCACGGGGTTCTCCTTTGCGTCCGAATTGGGCTCCTCCAAGAAGCGCTTCATAGCCTCGGTGGTGCTTTCGAACGTAGAAATGAAACATTTAATAAAAAAATTTGTCATGCACTTTGACGTTTCAGGGGCGAGGTCTGAGTCCTCACTGTTATCGTCAGGTACATTAACAAGGGAGTTCTGGCTTGACTCCATTTTGAGCTTCTTGGTTCTCGATGCTCTATGTATCACAAGAACATCTTCAATTATGGTTTTGTGCTTTCCCACCATCGTCTTCTTGGAGGATGGGGTGGCCTTAGGCGAGGAAGGCTATTTGGGAGGGATCTTCTTGGAGCTAGGAGTTTGATACTCGGGGTCCGTATCACTGGCCAATGGTTCACTGGAGAACGAGTGAGTTGGTGAAGACGTAGGGGGGAACAGGAGGGTAGGATTGGAGGGTGTGGTTGTCATGGGGGAATTGCCTACAACATGGTAGAAGAGAACAATGAAAAGGCCCTGGTGGGTGGGAGGGGAGTGTTTCTTTCAAGTGGTAGAAACCGATAAATGGACAGAGTGGTGGAGGAAAGCAGGAATGTTCATGGGCTTGTAACCACGAAAGTGGTTGACAAGATCTAGATGGAAGCTGGACATTGGCTTAGAAGGATCATCAGAGGCCAAATACTGGATCAGGGGAATGGTGACAGTAGACCAAGGGGAAGGAAGGGAGGTGAACTCAAGAGAAACACCTGACCATTTGAACTCTTGGTAGTTGGGGAACCCCTCCAGCTCAGGCTCCAAACTATGCTTGTCTCGATGAAAGCGACGACCAAACATGGGAAGGCCAGACACTTTAGCAATCAACTTGGGGGTAACCTTGAAATGAACACTATGGATTACGACAAAACCATTCTTCCATGTTCGAAAAAAGTCAGCAAAAATATTAGCTTCGAGGCCCTTGAATTTGCTCAGGAAGGGCGATAGATTGAAGGTGTCGATGAAGGGTTTCGCCAAAGGGTCAAGCTGGAGGGAGCTAGGTTTGATGTAGGCCATAGTGCCAGGTGAAAAGGGCAAGGGAAGAGAAAGCGACTAGGGCAAATGGTGACGATCGATGAAAGGGAGGATAGGGGAATTGTTTAAAAAAGCCAACAAGGGACGATTGGGCATGCCTATGGGATCAGGGAGGGGATAAGTGGAAAAAATCCAGGGAAGGTGGGGATTGGTGACAGTTCAAGGGCCTAAGTCAGCACAGGGAAACAAGGATATCCAAAGCCGCTTAGATTCAATGAGGGTGGGTATGGAAGCTGATTGGATAGGAGCATCGCTGGTGGCATTGGGACATCGCAACCTGTATTGGGGAGCGTAATTAAGGATACCAATCGTCCATACAATAAAATGATGACTAGTGGTGCCAATAGGGATGCCACTCATGAGCCAACGATGACGGAGGAGCTTGTTGGATAAGATACTCCTAAGACCAGCTACAAAATTGAATAGAAAACACATTGGTTAGCGAGAAGGGGGTGACACAAAATTGCCTTGCCTGTCAGCATCTGCTACATGGGAGACACCCGACGAATTAGAATTATGCCACACCATCTGCGAGGATTGATTGAGACCCATTGTGGCAAGCTGGTCAACAAGTTTGTTTGCTTCACAAAAAACATGGAAAACTGCCACCTGGCATTGCTGACCAATGAGGACTTTACTTTCCTGGATCAGCAAGCTAATGTTCTAAGGGGGATTTTTATCAGTTTTGATGTAACGGATGATGTTCATAGAATCCCATTCGATGTGAAGATAGATACAAGAATATTTGATCAAATTCAAACTATGCTAGAGAGCCCAGGCTTTCGTAAAGTTATCTGTCTGATTATCAAGGTTCTTAGCAAAGGCGAGAATGATCATCCCTTTGTGGTCTCAGACAACCCCACCAGCTCCTGAGAGTCTCGGGTTCCCTTTGGACGCCCCATCAAAATTTAGCTTTTAAAAACCTGCGAGAGGGGGATGCCAAAAGGCTAACCGTCTGGGATGGGGACAGGGGGGAGGGCGATTGGGGATAGGGATGTTGAGGGAATGGAAAATGTCCCCTTACACCTTACCAATCGAGGAATTTGACCAAGGGAGTAATTGGAGGTTCTCAGATGCATAGGCAATGGCTTTGGTGGCCGTAGATATGGCATTGTTAGAAGGGGTGGAAAACACTCTGCGATTGCGCTCTAACCAAATATTCCAAATAAGATGGTGGATATAGATCCTCCATAGGAAAGTAGCATTGGGATTCTAAAAAGGGGTGGGCCATTGGATAAAGAGATCCCAGAGAGTGCGGGGTTGGGTCCAATGGATTTGGAACAAGGATAACACATGGTTAAGACTCCCTTGGGTGACCTCATAATGTAAAAAGAGGTGGTTGACCGATTCCCCATTAGATAGGAAAATATGAAATCTATTAGGGATAGGGATGCCTATTTTCATCAAATTATCGATGGTGAGCACCTTGTTGTGAATGACAGTCCAGGAGAAGAACCCAACCTTTGCGACTAGGCACTTGATCCAGATCGACCCCAATAAGAAAGTAGAAATTTGGTGGTTCAATAGGAGGGAATGAGCCGACTTGACTAAGAAAACCCTGTTGTCTGTTCCTAACTAGACAGGAGAATCTGGAACGGTTGTAGTAGGAATGATGGTGGTTCTGAGAAGCTGAGACAAAGAAGCGCCCGCTTGGGTTATCTGGGCACTAGCACTGCCAATGGGGATTTTCTTCCATTCCTGCTAATCATTGAAATAATCCCTTACCCTGCTGCTCCATCTACCCTCAAGAAAGGATTTGAGAGCAGCCATACCTGGGATAACTGCGAGTGTTGGTTGTTCAACCAAACATCATTCCATAACTTGATCTTGAAGCCATTTCCAAGTTGCCAACGGGACCCTTTGGTGATAAGAGATCTGGATTGACTTATCGCACTCCAGAAAGTAGATCCAGAAGAAGGAAGGTCTTGATTCATGAATGATGATCATGGGAAATATTTGCTCTTGACAATCGTCAGCCATTCTTATTTATCGTCGATGTAAAGTTTCCATGCCTAATTGGCAAGGAGGGCAAGGTTCATATTGGAAGATCTCCTCAACCCTAGGCCCCCTTGGGATTTGGGTTGACAAACTCTGTCCCAGTTTACAAGGTGGATTCTAATTTTTTCTTCAGGACCTGACCACAGGAATTTTTTTTGGATTTGCTCAATCTTGGCATGAAAAGATGTTGGGGCTCTAAAAACAGACATGAAGTAGACTGGAATGCTTTGGAGGACCGCTATCATGAGGGTAGCCTTAGCTTCCTAGGATAGGATGGCAATATTCTAGCCTGTGAGTTTGCGTTTGAACATTTCAATGACATTATCCCACATGGACTCTTTTGGGTTCTTAATGAAAAGAGGAAGGCCCAAGTAAGAAGTGGGTAAGCTCAAGATTCTGCACTGCAGGATATGGGTGATATTGCACTGTCTGCTATCCAAAGTGTTAAGGAAGAAACATTCACTCTTGGTGTAATTGATTTCTTGGCCTGCTGCTCTGACATAGGTGTCAAGGATCGATTTGATGGACTTAGCTTGGATGACAGATGCAGAGGATGCGGTAATGGTATCATCGACAAACTACTGGTGAGAAATGGGGGACGTGGTGGATGAGGCTTTGATTCCTTTTACATGTCCAAAAGCACAGACATTCTTGAAAGCTCTTCCCAAGGATTCTGCCAGGATGATGAAAAGGAAAGGGGATAGGGGGTCACCCTGCCTTATACCTTTATGAGATGGGAAATAACCTACATCTGAACGAAAGAAATACACAAATCAATGGCAGTATTAATAGTAATAACCAAAGCAATACACAAATCATCACACACAATAGAGACACCAATTTTAACGTGGTTCACCCAATATGGGATACATCCACAGAGAAAATATTTTTTCTAAATATTTCTCAAATAATCTCATGGGAATCTTTCAAAGCTCTATCACCTCCAAAGCTTTGTCTCAATACTATACTAAACACAGTCCAGTCGGTCCAGCACAATTTTGCTTAATATCTTGCACTAAACACAGTACATTCGATCCTATATAATTTTGCTCAATAGGTCCACATAGAACCTACTCAAATTTGCTTAAAAGGTCCACACAAAACCTGCTAAAATATGCTCAACATGTCCACACAAAACTTGCTCAAATATACTTAAGAGGTCCACACAGAACCTGCTCAAATTTGCTCAATAGGTCCACACAGACCCTACCTAAATCTGCTCAACAAGCTCTCTCAGAACTTGTCCAAATATGATCAACAAGATAACTCAGAACTTGTCCAAATTTGTTCAATAAGATCACTCAGAACTTGTCCAAATCTTCTCAATAAGTCCTCTCTAGGACTTGCTCAAATATGCATAGCAAGTTTCCACAAAAGCTTTCTCATATCAATCCACAAGCCTTCTCAAAGACTTGTCTCAAATCTGCTTAACAAGCTCACACATAACTTGTCCAATCTCATAGAATCATAAAGAGAATTGTTAGAGACTCAATATGTTCTATACTCAATGCTTAATCAATATCTCAATTCAATATCATAGAAGCATAAAGAGAATTGTTAGAGACTCAATATGTTCTATACTCAAATCCCAATCTTAACTCAATCAATCTCATAAGCATAAAGAGAATTTTTAGAGACTCAATATGTTCTATTCTCAAATCTCAATCTCAACTCAATCAATCTCATAGAAGCATAAAGAGAATTGTTAGAGACTCAATATGTTCTATTCTAAAATCTCAATCTCAACTCAATTCAGGATATATAATAGTTTGTTTCATGGAACTTTGAAAAATCACTTCACACAATCACTTGACTAGGCTTAATCAACTCTACTCAACCAATCACCTCAAGGAAAAACACTTTCTCACAAACCCTAGTCCAAGCATGTAACAACCAACTCAAAATATTTCCAACAATGCTCAACAACAAATCTCACATAACAATGATACTCATGTTCTCAAGTTCAAGTTCTTTGTACAACCACTTGGCCTCAACAACAATGCTTATAGAACAAGGTTTAATCACAACTCTCAAACCAAAAAACCTTGAAGCATTTAAACCAATCACTCTCGAAAAGGAAACCATAATAAATCCTTTTCACTCCAATGATATTTTCATAAATCAATCACCCAAATAATTCAATGAAGAATATTGCCCATACCTCTTTGAAGTCTTAGGAGTTATCCACACAATCTGCCACACTCAACGCATTTTATTTTTCGAATCTCAACAAGGGTTAGAGGTTCACAAAATAATCAACATTACTCCACTTCACAATAATATTCACCAAGGCTTTTAATTAGAAAACCTTATTAATAATTAATGCACAATTTCCTTATCACTCCTAAAACCACTTGTACCATAAAATAAAATAAATCAAAACATTGCATAACCTTGTCACTCCAAAAACCACTTATACCATTAAATAACTCAAATATTTTATTTCCTTCCTTTCAATACTTTTGCACTTAAAAGTAATCACAAAACCTTCTTAGGCAATATCCCAAAATTATCAAACCTTAGACATCTGCAAAAATTAAATCCACTATACTCTCCGTGAAAGTCGGTGCTTAACACGACCTTAGTAAATTCAAAATATTTTATGCACCCAAAAATTTCAGCGATCGAAATATGGCATACCTTGCAAAATGGCTTCGGGTGGTTTCGACCTCGCATTCCTCCTTGCCGTGAGCCTTAGCACATTCTTCACCCACCGTGTGGGCTAGGCCTCCCATGTGGAGGCTTTAAAATTTTGAGACTTATATTTCTATCCTCTCCACCTATGCATTGAAACTTGCTCCCTTGTTCCACGTGTAGTGCACAAACGAAATCGTAAGGGGGGAATCGACGGTTGTGAAGGAGAGGATAATCGAATGCAAAAAATATTTCTTGTCACACACTTGGTCTATAAAATCAACCCCTTTAAATATTCGAACCTTTGCATGATAAAATATATGACGTCGGTGGACATGGCGAGAAAACTCTTTTATTTAATTTTAAAATTAAAATTAAAATTTTAAATAAATTAAAATTTAAACTAAACCTTTAAAATTAAATTTCTCCATCACCGAGGCACCTTTTTCGATGAAACGAAAAGCCAACTTGGGTTTTAATAAAAACCCATTTCAAATATGTCATCCATAGTTTTTAAATAAAACCTTTCCTTGCCTTCCTTGGTTTTCATAAAAACCTTTTGCTAAGCTTCCCTTGAATCTCCTTTTAGAACCAAATGCCATGCATCCCTTCTTGAACCTTTGATAAAAAACTTTGCTTCTCATGAAGCTCTTTATGGAGCAATTTCATAGTGCTTACTTACATAGGTAATTTTGACATCAATGACAACTTTTAACTTAGGGACTCAAAATGTCCAACAATATCCCCCTTTGTCATTGATGGCAACCCATATTCATTTTACTAAAACCTTACCTTCTTTTATGCTCCCCCTGGGTCTTTACTCCCCCTGGATCAATGCTCTCTCAAGTATCAAATCTCTCCTCATATCAAATCTCTCCCCAATACACAAATATCTCCCCCTTTGACATCAATGTAAAAGGGTCACCTTTGGGGCTCGGGGCTAAGAATGATCCTCTTAGCTTAGTCCCTCCCCCACCTCCACATGAGGTGGTTAATTCTGGGGTGGGAGTATTTCTACTCCCCAAAAGCACTATTCTCTACCTTCATCTTTCTCTCTTATTTTTTGAGTTCTCTGAATCCTCTCACTATTTCTTTCCAAGTCATCATCCATGTTCCTATCATCACTTTTGTTTATGTTCATGTTCTTGTTCCTATTCTTATCCTTGTTCCTGTTCTTGTTCTTTTTTGAGTCACTATTCTTTTTTGAGTCTCTATTCCTATTCATTTTATTGTTTATGTTCATGTTCCTATTTTTTTCATATTCCTGTTCTTGTTCATATTCTTGTTCCTATTCATGCTTGTTTTTGGAATATTTGTTCTACACCATCTTGTTATGTGACCATCATTATTGCACTTATAACACTTAATGTTGTTATTCCTTGGAGGTGCAACTATCTTAGGAATTTTCTTAGTGAAGCCATATCATCTTCTATCATGAACCCTGCAATTAATTGCCTTATGACCAAACTCATTACATGAGTAGCAATACCCATGAAAAATATGTCCTTTGTCATATTCTTGTCTATCATGTGTACTGCACTGTGAAGCCATGTGCCCAAACCTGTGACATGAAAAACATCTTCCATTGAAGAAACCTTGCCTAGAACCCATTGGTATATTAGTCTCTTCTACTTGTTTCCTGTTCCATCTGTTCCTAAATTGTGCATTGTTCCTTTCCTTGTTGAACTTTCTTTTGTCCAACTTATCCTTAGAGATCTCACTCTCTCTTTTACTTCTTTTGACTCTTCTTCTGCTTCCTGTTTCCCTTTTTCTTCTTTAGAACTAAGTCCTGTTATGGTGACTGATGACTTTGTGTATTGATAGTCCTTTCCAAAGTCTTTGAATTTTCCCCAAACTTGTGTAGCTTTTCCTTAGAACCTTTTACTTCCAACATTAGTGAAACTATATCATGCTCTAATATTTCACACTCTAGATCTTTTGTTTTTAATTTTTTGGCCATACCTTCTTCATTTTTTCTTGTCTCTTCAACTTTTATTTTGAAGTTATTGAGTTCTTGTAGACACCTTGCTTTTTCTTTCTCATCTTCTTGAGCTTGAACCCTTAATATTGAGTTCTCCCTTTTTAGTTCTTCAAGATTAATCATAAGCCTTTCACATTCTATGTCTTTTTCCTTTGACTATTTAATCATACCTTGATCAACTCTTCCTGCTTTTTAAACCTTATCTCTCAAGTCAGAGATATCCTGTAGAAGCTTTATCTTACATTTCTCATCTTCTTGTATTTGAGCCTTCTATTATAAATTCTCTATTTTCAATTCAATAAGCTCCTTAAGAGTGGCTTTCCCTTTTTATTTTTCTGAAGCATATTCTTTTTCTTCTATTATTGAAAGTATATTTTCTTCTTCATACATGTTTTGATTGTCCCTGTTATCCTTTCTTGAACCAATCTCTAGGATTTTATTTTTGAGAATATCGTCTTCATATTCACTACTACTAAACCCATTACAATATCTTGCATCATGGCCAAGTTGACCACAAACAAAACATTCTTATGGACAATAAGTTGCATGGTGATCTGTGTTCCCACACATGGTACAAAACTTTATCATTCTAGATATTTCTCCATTACTTGATTCATCTCTTGAATCTATTTCCATGTGTCCTCCCAACACAAAAATATTATACTCATCTTACTTTTCTTTCATGACCATAGGTGTTCTTTTCTTCTTGTGTCTCATGCTTCTACTCTTGCCTTTATTTACCATTTGTGTTCTTGTAGGATATTCCTTCAAGCTGCTAAACTTCTTTCAAAGGAACCTGCTTTGATACCAATTGAAGAACACAAGCTTATACTGAGAGGGGGGTGAATAGTATAAGACAACTTTTTACTTTTATTTCCGAAATAGTATTAATAAATATAATCAATGGGAGTATTAATAGCAATAACCAAAGCAATGCATAAATCATCACACACAATAGAGACATCAATTTTAACGTGGTTCACCCAATGTGGGCTACCTCCATAGAGAAAATATTTCTTCTAAATATTTCTCAAATAATCTCATGGGAATCCTTCCCAATTACAATTTTTATGGACCTCTATCCAAAGGAGATGTTGATCCCCTAAATATCAATTTTGTGGATCTCTTCTATAGGAGAACTCTTACGCCTTCTGCTCTGGCTAGTGATCTTCTAGAAGACTTTGTCTATCTACTGCACTAACTAGTGGATCTCTCTCTACTTGAAGACTCCTCACTCAGATTTGTCTTCAATTGTCCTAATTGTTGGATCTCTATCCACTAAGACTCTATCCTCTACAGTCTATCACCTCCAAAGATTTTTCTCAATATTGTACTAAGCACAATCTAGCCGATCTAGCACATTTCTACTCAATCTCTTGCACTAAACATAGTACATTCTGTCTAGTACAATTTTGCTCAATAAGTCCACACAGAACCTACTCAAATATTCTTAATAAGTCCACATAAAACCTGCTCAACAGGTCCACACAAAACCTGCTCAAATATTCTTAAGAGATCCACACAGAACCTGCTCAAATCTGCTCAACAAGTCCACATAGAACCTGCCCAAACCTGCTCAACAAGCTCACTCAGAACTTTTCAAAATATGCTCAACAAGCTCACTCAAAAATTTTCCAAATATGCTCAACAATATCACTCAGAACTTGTCCAAATCTGCATAAGTCCTCTCTAGGACTTGCTCAAATCTGCATAGCAAACTTCTACAAAAGCTTTCTCATATCAGTCCACAAGCCTTCTCAAAGACTTATCTCAAATCTGCTTAACAAGCTCACACAAAACTTGTCCAATCTCATAGAATCATAAAGAGAATTGTTAGAGACTCAACATGTTCTATAATCAATGCTTAATCAATATCTCAATTCAACCTCATAGAAGCATAAAGAGAATTGTTAGAGACTCAATATGTTCTATACTCAAATTCTAATCTTAACTCAATCAATCTCATAGAAGCATAAAGAGAATTGTTATAGATTCAATATGTTCTATTCTCAAATCTCAATCTCAACTCAATCAATCTCATAGAAGCATAAAGAGAATTGTTAGAGACTTAATATGCTCTATTATGAAATCTCAATCTCAACTCAATTTAGGATATAGAATAGTTTGTTTCACGAAACTTTGAAAAATCACTTCACGCAATCACTTGACTTGGCTTAATCAACTCTACTCAACCAATCACCTTAAGGAACAACCCTTTATCACAAACCCTAGTCCAAGCATGTAACAACCAACTCAAAATATTTCCAACAATTCTCAACAACAAATATCACATAACAATGATACTCATGTTCTCAATTTCAAGTTCTTTGTACAACCACTTGGACTCAAAAATAATGCTTATAGAACAAGGTTTAGACACAACTCTCAAACCAGAAAACCTTGAAGCATTTAAACCAATCACTCTAGAAAAGGAAACCACAATCAATCCTTTTCACTCCAATGATATTTTCAAAAATCAATCACCGAAATAAGTCAATGAAGAAGATTACCCATACCTTTTTGAAGTCTTAGGAGTTATCCACAAAATCTGCCACACTCAACACATTTTATTTTTCCAATCTCAACAAGGGTTAGAGGTTCACAAAATAATAAAAATTACTCCACTTCACAATAATATTCACCAAGGCTTTTAATTAGAAAACCTTCTTAAGAATTAATGCACAACTTCCTTATCACTCCTAAAACCAATTGTACCATAGAATAAAATAAATCAAAACATTGCATAACCTTGTCACTCCAAAAACCACTTATACCATTAAATAACTCAAATATTTTATTTCCTTCCTTTCAATAATTTTGCACTTAAAAATAATCACAAAACCTTTTTAGGTAATATCCCACATTAATTAATTATAAAACCTTATCCATATGCAAAAATTAAATCTACTATACTCTCCGTGAAATTTGGCGCTTAACACAACCTTAGAAAATTCAAAATATTTCATGCACCCAAAAATTTTGACGATCAAATTATGGCATACCTTGCAAAATGGCATTGGGTGATTTCGACCCTGCATTCCTCCTTGTCGTGCACCTTAGTGCATTCTCCACCCACCGTGTGGGCTAGGCCTCTCACGTGGAGTCTTTAAGCCTTTGAGACTTAAATTTCCATCCTCTCCACCTATGCCTTGAAACTTGCTCCCTTGTTCCACGTGTAGTGCACAAACGAAATTGGAAGGGGGGAATCGATAATTGCGAAGGAGGGGATAATCGAATGCGAACAATATTTCTTGTCACACGCTTGGTTGATAAAATCAGCCCCTTTAAATATTCAAACCTTTGCATGATAAAATATATGACGTTGACGGACATGGCGGGAAAACTTTTTTATTTAATTTTAAAATTAAAATTAAAATTTTAAATAAAATAAAATTTAAACTAAACCTTTACAATTAAATTTCTCCATCACCAGGGCACATTTTTTGATGAAACAAAAAATCAACTTGGGTTTTAAGAAAAACCCATTTCAAATTTGCCATCAATGATTTTTAAATAAAACCTTTCCTTGCTTTCCTTGGTTTTCATAAAAACATTTTGCTAAGCTTCCCTTGAAGCTCCTTTTGGAACCAAATGCCATGCATCCCTTCTTGAACCTTTGATCAAAACCTTTGCTTCTCATGAAGCTCTTTGTGGAGAAAAATCATAGTGCTTAATTACATAGGTCCTTTTGACATCAATGATGACTTTTAGCTTAGGGACTCAAAATGTCCAACAGAAACTATAACCATCCCTTGTACAATCATCCTCAAGATGTCCGAATTTACCACATCTAAAACACTTGAGAATAACTGGTATTTTTTTCTTAACCGGTTCTTTTTTTTCAATAATAAATATGACTTCATCTCTATCAATTTTTGAAAGACTAGCATCACTATCATTTGAATACTTACTTGCATTATCCACATAGTAGCTCATCTTTTGTCTTTGGAATAACTTCTTTCCTTGTCTACTTTGTCCACTCTTGCTTTTATTTTGGTGCCTATATCTTTCTGATTTCCTATACTTGTGATCCTATTTTTCTTCACCATTGTTGTTCTTTGGCTCTTTACAATCTATTGAAAAATCTCCAAACTTTTCATAGTTGAAACACTTAACAGATATTAGATCTATGGGTCTTCTGGAACCTTTATCTCTTCTATCATAATTAGCTTCTTCATCAATGGATGACTCACTGCTTGATTCTGACTTCTTACCCTTTGTTTCCTTGATTGCTTTGAATGTTGCTTCCTTATGGGAAATTGGATCTTTTGTTCTTATCTCAAAAGCTGTAAGCATACCAAACAACTTATCTCTTGTCAAAGCATCACCATCCATTGACACTTCTATAGCAAAAACCTGTTCATTGAATCTTTTTGGAAGAGTTCTTAAGATTTTATCACAAATATTTTATTCATAAATCTTCATTCCAAGTCCTTGCATATCATTAACAAACTCGTAAATTTGAATTAGATAAGCATTGATATTTTCCTCATCATTCATTCTCAATGTTTCAAATTGTCCTTTGAGATTTCGTATCTTTACTTTCTTGAAACTTTTATCTCTTTCATATATACCTTGAAATTTATCCTACATTTCTTTTGCATTTCTACAATTCACAACTTTCATAGACTCTATTCTACACAAACCTCTCACAAGTGCATTCATTGCTTTTGAATTATAGTGTTGTAGAAGCTTACCTTCTCTATCTATAGGAGGATTGACTGCTGGATCATATCCAAATTCCACTGCATCCCAAACTTCATTTCCAAGTGCCATTAGGTAGATTCTCATCATCATACTCGAATATATATAGTCAATTCCATAAAATACTAGTGCTGAGTTATTTGAAGACACATCCTTAGGATCCATTGTGTTCTTTTTAGATTTTCCTTCAAGTTGTTAAACTCTTATGAAGGCACTCACTCTGATACCAATTGAAGAACACAAGCTTATACTAAGAGGGAGGGTGAATAGTATAAGAGCACTTTTTACTTTTCTTTCCAAATCAATATTATGTAGTGTATATATAGCAGTATTAATAGCAGTAATAAAAGTAATGCATAAAACACCACACACAATAGAGACACCATAATTTACGTGGTTCATCCAATGTGGGCTACTCCACAAAGAAAATCTTTCACTAAAACTTTCTCAATCAATCTCTTGGGAATCCTTCCCAATTATAATCTTTATGGACCTCTGTCCAAAGGATATGTTGATCCTTGAATCTGGTTTGTGGATATCTATCCATAGGAGAACTCCTCCTCTACTTTGGATGGTGATCGTTTAGAAGACTACTGCCTCCACTACACTAGCTTGCGGATCTCTCTCCACTAAATACTCTTGTCCCCACTCAGAAGACATATCCTCATTGCCCTGGCTAATGTATCTCTATCCACTAGATACTCTTATCCTCTTTGCTCTGTCACCTTCAAATCTCTATCTAAATTCTGTATTAAACATAGTTTAGTCAGTCTACACTCAATAAGCTCACTCAAATTTGCACTAAACATAATCTAGTCGGTCTAGCACAAATATTCTCAATCTCTATCTCTAGTTTGGCACAAACCTATCCTCAAATTTGCACCAAACTCTACTCTCAAATATACACTAAACACAATCCAGTCGGTCTAGCACAAATCTGTCCTCAATCTCTATCCTCAAGCCTTAACTCAAGGCTTGAATCAACTCTTCTGGATCTACCCCAAATCTAAACTCAAGGTTTGAACAAATAAATCAAATCTGCTCTCAAGTCTTCTCAAATACTTGTCTCCAATATGTCTTGTAAGCTTCCACAAAAGCTCACATTAATTTTTCCAAAAGTCCTCTCTAGAACTTACTCAAATATGCTCTACAAGTCCTCTCTAGAAATTTCTCAAATCTGTTCAACAGGTCCACTTAGAACCTACTCAAATTTGCTCAATAGGTCCACTCAAAACCTACTCAAATCTTCTCAATAGGTCCACACAAAACCTGCTCAAATCTGCTCAAAAATATCACACAAAACTTGTCCAAATCTGCTCAATAAGTCCTCTCTAGGACTTAACCAAATATGTATTATAAGCTTCCACAAAAGCTCACATAAAATCAGTCCACAAGTCTTCTCAAAGACTTGCCTCAAATTTGCTTTAACAAGTACACACAAAATTTGTCCAATCTCATAGAAGCATAAAGAGAATTGTTAGCGACTCAATATGTTCTATACTCAAAGCTCAATTTCTTTCTCTAATCAAATCAATCTCATAGAATAATAGAGAGAATTGTTAGAGACTCAATATGTTCTATACTCAAAGCTCAATCACTTTCTCAACTCAAATTAGAATATAGAATAGTTTATTTTATGGAACTTGAACAATCACTTCATACATCCACTTGACTAGGTTCAATCAACTCTACTCAACCAATTTCTCAAGAACCAACCCTTGCTCACAAACCCTAGTCCAAGTATGTAAACACCAACTCAAAATTTTTCCAACAATGCTCAACAAAAAATCTCACATAACAATGATACTCATGTTCTTTCCAAACCCTAGTTCAAGTTCTTTGCACAACAACTCACTTCAAAAAAAATGCTCATAAAACAATCTTCACATAAAAATGATACTCATGTTATTTTCAAAACCCTAACTCAAGTTCTTTGCACAATCCAATGGATTCAATAACAATGCTTATAAAACAAGGTTTTAATCACAACTCTTAATTCCAGAAAACCTTGAAGAATTAACACAAATACTTTAAAAAAGGAAACCCTAATCAAATCCTTTTCACTCCAAAATTTATTTTCTAGTAAGCCATTCAATCAACTCAACCAAAGAAGAATTTGCCCATACATTTTTGCTTGACAAGGAGTTGATCTCACAAATCTGCCACACTCACAATTACTTCTTTGCCAATATTTATAAGGGTTAGAAGATAATTTTCTCAACAAAGCATACCACAAAAATAATATCAAAATTACACCTTATCACTCCAACTTATTAATAATCAACACCCTCACAATAATCATAAAAAACCTTTATATAAATTGAAACAATACCCAAAAAGTCTTAATCCTCCAATATACCAATATAGCAATTTAAGAATTTATTAAAAATTAAAACCAAAAATCTTCTTATAACTCCAAGTGATAATTCTCAACTACCACCACTTATCTACTAAACAACCTTTCTAAACAATTCCACTAAACAATCCTTATACCTCCCAACTTAGGCAAATAACAAACTTTAATGCAAAAATATTTACCTCGTCTTCGAAGGGAATCGAACCCTCAACCTTGCCCACAACGTGTGCCTTAGCCATGGCCTCAACCATCACACAAGCTATGCGCTCATTTGAAACCAATGAAGCACCATGTGCTTCAATTCTTGCTCCCCTTTGCGCTTGGCAAAAGCAACGTGTGCCTTGGGCGCCTTAACCAACATGACCTCCAATGCAGCCATCGCATTTCAAACGCAGGCCCTCACACTAGCAAACATCTTTGCTCTTCCCAACTCACCAATAGGCCACACTGTCCTATGTGCCTTCAAAATTAAATGCTTCCTATCTTAAACACTTCGTTGTCCACAAAATTCACAATTCTCATGAGCTCTTATTCTCTTTCGCATGCCAATTAATATTCGAGCAAGGATAATGTTTTAGACTTTGGGAAATATATTTATATTGCCTCCTTTATACCTTGGGAGATATCGACGCTTCCCTGATTTTCTTTCACGATGTCGACAAAGATTTTAAAGGTGCTTCAAATGCCTTTTCTTCCAAACCCAACCTTTGGGTTTATGAAATATAATTAACCTTTATAAAACCCATTTTGATTTATAAAAAAAATATAATGGGAATTATAAATATTTTATTTGGGGTTTTCACCATATCACTTTAATATTATAATAACACTTATTATAATATTATATCCTTTTGATGTCTTGGATAAATTGCTTCCTTCTCACTGCATACCATGGTGTAAATAATATTTATTTATAAAATTTAAATTCTAATTGAATTTAAATAATTTATAAAATAAATATTATATCTCCTTTTGAACTCTTAACTTCTGCACTGATTCTCTTGAACTTTGGCCTTCTTCCTAGATATCAAATAACCATTTTGACAACTTTGTTTCTTGTTGAATTCCTTGATATTAATGACGACTTCATCTGGTGACGTCAATGATAACTTTTACTTAGGGATTCAAAATTTCCAACATATTTTAAATTTAAATTTTAAACATTTCAATATTGAGGTAAAAATGAAATATTTTGGATGTGAATTTAAGGTGCCTAGAGGTAAAATGAATGAAAGTGTTAAATTGGGACCCCATTAAAATTATGTGAAGAAACTAAAATTATGTGAAGAAACTAAAATTATGTAAAGAATTAAAAAACGTCAACAATTTATTCATATTGTTATGGTTTGGCTAAGACATCCTCTTACACTTATGTAATAAAAAAGTTTGTCAGACCATTTTTACAAAGCCTTATGGCTTATTTGGAACGGGTCTCTCTAAAAAAATTTAGCCTTTTATTTTCTTGTTTATGACCACCATACAATCTACTCTCCCATATTTTTTGATGTTACATAAAAGAAGTCAAAAAGAAAAGGAAATGGATTTTTTTGGCAAAATCTATAAAAGACAAATGAGATTTTTAAAAAACTTCAAAGAAAACTTAATCTTGAAACTAGGGCATCTATATCATAAGAAATTATTACAAGTAAAACAAGATTAAGTGTGTTTATGAGAGGAAAAAAGAACATCTTAGTGAATGCTTCTCCTAGAGCAAATCTGCTAGTCTTAGTGAGATCCTCGTGATCCAAGTCCACACACGGTTTTATTAGAAAACACTTCTTTTGATCTTGTCAACCTTCCAAAAATATTCTTCTTAGCTTGCTCTATAGTTACTCTTGGGAGAATATAAAGGAAACAAATTCTAGTGTAAGCAATCAACTAATAAATATTCACTCGTTCTCATACCATGTTAGATTTTAGAGTAGTTTCTAAAAACAAATAGAATCAAACATTATTGAGTATTACTTGAAAATAAATACACAGAACAAAGCACAAAGAACATAAAATATATTGGGTGTGGTGGACACCAAATAATCTCCCTAAATAGAATTGAAATTACACTCCAACCAATAAGCAAAATGGTTGGTATAAGAGGTATTTATATCCAAATACAAGTTACCTTTAAGTCAATGTTGTGACACTAACATTTAAGGATAACATATTACAAAAATATTACAAAAGCACCCTTTTAAAGGTTTACATGAACCCAAAGGGAAAATATGATCAATAAAAGTATAAAAGTCTATTGTGGCCTCCAAATAAATTTAACCACCACATATTCCAACAAGAAGACCTAAATTTGAATCTAAAATATTAAACCATAAAACCTTCTAAATCTTAAATCCTAATATAGCTTAAACTCTAACTTGATAATAAATCTAAACTATACTTACGATAGCTTATTCTTAAGTAGAGAACTCTAATATAATTGATAATGTATCCCAATTCAACTATAATTACCTTAATACTAGGACAAATAGCATGGAAAAACTTACACTATGAACTCTTCTTATAATCTGCTACATACCAAACCTAGCCGTCGGCTAGGTTCTCCAAGTGTATAATAAATTCATATTTATTAGGGTAGTTGTTGAATTAATTGATTTATCTCATCTTTGCTATTTTATCTCTGCGTATTCACACTTTGCCTTCACGGCGGGATCTGCCCTCCTAGTGGCAATTGATTTTAATTAAATACATTCATATTCCTCGCATTTCGTATTCGATTGATTATTTGTTCTGGTTGTATAGTTCAATAATAAATAGTGCTTCCATTCAAGAAATAGTAGAAGGCGTTGCCTTCCAAGTGGTATCAGTCTAGACGATTCAGGGAGCGCCTGCGGTCTCACAACGTACGCAAATATTGTGCGTGGTTCTGTCGCGCAGCGATAGAGGGTTACCGTCAGTGGAGATTACCAGCGTATTCGAGTAAACTATAAGGCAAATATTATAGGGGGTACGTGGTTTGTTTCAACTTCTCGTCACCGTTCCTATCGGTATACACGAGCAAGCTATAAATTACAGTCGTGTGATGCATCTCAGTTAAATTTCCCATCATTGTTTGTTCGAATTCCTGTCCCAAATACTACAGCAATGGCAGCCAGGGTCTCAGATCCTTCCTTCACGTCAAAATCTAAAAGCCAGGCCGTAAAATTACACACAGTCAAGCACAACCATTCGCAAGCTTCGTCGTCCAATCATAATTCAGGAAATATTCAATATATCGGGAAAAAACTAAGAAGTTGCCATCAAGGAGGAGCCCAAATTCAAATCCACGTTGCAGTTGGAGCGACAGTTGAAGCGGAACACAATTTTTTTTGTCGAATTCAACCAAATTGTTGCAGAAAATCGAAGCTCAAGGATTACTAAACAGGAAATTTTGAACAGTGCATGAGTAGAAGTTGGATCAAAGGACCTAACGGTCGATTATCAAGCTCGAAGATGACCAATAACAACACAAGAAGACCTAATCGAAGCCTAGGTACAAAAAATTCTCCTTCTCCTTTCAAAATTGGCAGTTATAATCCACATCATCCACTGGTAGACACTATGGCTACTAACCCTCCCCCAACTCACGACAACATCACACAAGGAGACTCAAGTAAATCAGCCATTTCCAACGATGAAGCTCTTCGACTCTTAATAGATGGTATGCAAGAAATTAGTGACAACCTAAAAACCCTAGTGAGCGCACAAAACTAGCGTAATCCCAATACTAATCCCCACAATCACTCCCATGCCCAAAGGAATGAAGAAAATAACACTCAGGATGACGATTGGGAACAGCAAGGAGGAAATTCGAATAATTATAGGGATCGCTATCATAGATAGCGGTATAACCAAGATCAGGAAAGGGATATGGGTTATCACCAACCGAGAGGTCCTAATAATTTTCCACGCATTGATATGCCCACTTTTGAGGGTCATGATCCTCGTGGTTGGATAGCCAAAATGGAAGGCATTCTCGACTTATACCAAATTAAGGAATTTGATAAAGTCCCTTTCGCTGCATCAAAATTAGGCACTGAGGCCTACCAATGGTTCATATGGCTTAAGCGAGAGAAAGGAGCTACTATTAACTGGAAAAAATTCACTACTTACTTTTTAGAAAGATTTGATGAAGGAGCTACATCATCATACATAGTAAGATTGTTATATCTTAAACAAGAAGGTTCGGTTAGCGAGTTTGTTTTGGAGTTCACTAGTTTACTACCATATACATTAGACCTCAACCCTAACACAGTGGTGGGAGCTTTTCGCAATGGATTGAAAGAAAATATCAGGGTGGAGGTGGACATTCAAAATCCAATAGCACTGAACAATTGTATAAGAATAGCCAAGCTGGCTGAGAAGAGAATTCAGTTGTATGCACGGCGTGACAACTATAGTCGTCCTCCATATCGCAACAATTCCTTTCGTAGAAATGATCAACCCTCAAGATACTTTTGCTATAAATGTCGCAATCATCATCCCATAGAACAAGCTTGTGCCCAAAAACAAAACTTTCATATTGAGTGTGATCACTACGAAGGAGAAGAGGACGAAACTTACCAACAAGAAGAACCTATGCAAGAAGAACTACCAATTACTCTAGAAGAGATGGAAGAGGATACAATGGTGATCTCCATACATGCCCTCATGGGGTTAACCGCCCACCATACCATAAAGGTACCAGGATTTCTCCGACAGTACCCACAATTTTATCAACATCAAAACAGCAAAAGCTTTGAATCTATTCATTAAATCTTCCAACAAAGACAAATTCTAGGTTCTAGTGGCCAATAGGGTGAATGCGCAATGTGTTGGTCGAACATCTCAAGTTTCCATAAAAATGGGTACTTATACCTGGTTTGGATCCCTTTTCGTCATGAATTTAGGGAACTATGATGTCATTTTGGGAGTTGAATGGTTGGAAACATTAGACACGGTTAGCTTCAATTTCAAAAAATTATTTGTGGAATGGAAGGAAAACGGACGAGTCATTCGCTTACAAGGCATTAGCTTGTAAGATTTGGGAATGGAAAATAAGGATATCTTTTATGTAAAGGAATTGTATGTAGGAGGAAAGGACATATGCAAGAGATTGGAGTTGGATCTTGATGAACCTGAATATCTTAAGGGGTATTATGAATCTGATAAAATTACTTGATTTATTCTTGTATGAACTTATGTAATATATAATTGTGTTAAGTGTGAAACCAAGATGTCAAATCTATATGATTTGTACCTATATATGACTTTTTGGTTGCAATTATGTATTTTAATCCATTATAACCGAGTCAATCATGGTGTTAAGGATGGCTTGGTGGGAGGTTAGATGGCACAAGCCCTTCCCCTAAGGTGGTGGTCCCCTATGAGGATTCATGTCAATTAGATCTGATTGATGATGACTTAGATGTTCCAATAATGTGAAAGAATTCATATATCATTGTAACCCCTTCACATAGTAGAATTCCACCAAGCTTTTTTAAAATATTTGTTTAAACCACTTCATCTTTTGTAAGTTCTGAAATGGAAGTTGAGCATGAATCCTTTATGTTAAGGGATGTTGAATGTAATTTCTTATATTCTATAATATAACTTTTCAATGTATTGAAAATGTTTATGTATAAAAATAAATTAGCCATTCTATAAGTTTTGAGAAGAAGATTTTAAATTATTAATGCATCTATATATTAGTTTTTGGAATAATTCAAATAATTACTCTACTTTATGAAAATTTATATGAATAGAAGAATTGCATGTCTTTTGTATCTAAAATTAAGAAATATAGTATTAAGAAAGCCTCTAGTTATAACATTTCATGAAATTATGATATAAATAAATGGATTATTTTATTTCATTGATTCCTTAGATCAAATATTATATGAAGAATGAGTTATAGAGAAATATATATGTGTATATGTGTCTGTTAATACATGTTAAATATTACTTTATTAAAATTAATTTTATCTTCTTGAGTACTTCATATATATAGTTTGATTTAATGGTTAATACGTCGGGTGGCGCTACGTCATCTAGGATTTCTACCTATTCTCGGTTGGTGGTGGAGTTTGCTTATCTCTCGCACGGTAGCGGGAAGTCTTTACTTCTGGTACTCGCATTGTCCTCTCTGGTTTTTTTGGCATGAAGTTCATCCCTGGTTGTGTCAGGAGGGCTTTCCCCTCCTCTATCTTTTCAAATTTCAAAATTATTCCTCCTAACGTCCCCTCATTTGTTGGTTTGGTGGGCCTCCCTAGTTGTTTATTGGCTTCTCAAAACTTCTCTGAGTATGTCAGTGTCAGATTATCATTTCTTGTATGCTTCCTTTTTGTTTTTTCTTGGGAATTCATCTGTTATTTTTCTCGATCTCTAGAAGTGATCTATCATTGCTTTTCTAGTCGTGGATGGGAAGCCTTTTCATGTCATTTTTTATTCTAAGTGGGAGCGCCTTCATAGCAGAGTGTTGTATCATATTTTATGGTTTGTCCTCACACCTGATGAAGGTTTTTTTGAGGTAGTGACATGTGGTTTTTATGGGGTTAGCCATTTATTGGTGGTTTTCGATGCTTTCTGGTCCTCCCCCTTGTTTCTTGGGGTAAATTTTTATTGTTTTTGCTATTTGGTCTCGACGTTGAATTTGTGTCTCCTTGTGAGTGGATTTTTGTGCTGCTCCTCGCTTTGAATCTGCCTTCATACTCAGGTTTAGCCTATTTCTTCTTGCTGGTTCTCAAATTTTTTTTGTTTCCCTCTTCGGTGAGTTCTAACTCTAGTGTTTGGGCTTTGACTATAGTGGTGGAGATCATGTATTTCTATCTTGCTTCATTATGGGGTCTCCTTCACTTGTGTCTTCCTGTTGGTTCAAGCTTGGTTGTTTGTGTTACTTTTCATCTGTCTGTGTTTGGGTGGAATTGGTTTATTGTGTCGATGGGTAAAGCTAAGATATTTCCTTCCAAATAGAAGCTTATTAAGTCTCGATTGGAACCTGCTTTCATTACCTTTGATGATGAAGTTAAATTTGTCCTGGTGAAGGGGGTCTTCTGGAGTGCATTCAAAAATTTCATGGGCACAACCTTGTGCTCACTAATTGGATGGTGGCAACTTGGAATGACTGCTGGGTTAGGATTGGCTCATGGTTGTTCCAAGTTTCGGTAGAGATGATAAGGAGGACCATTGGTTTAATTATTGACAGAGCTCATCATAATCGTGATAGAAACTCTTTGCTGAAGGATATAAGTCTTTTCCTTGATAAAGAAGAATTTCTTCTAAAATCCCAAAATGGCTTCAGTGCTATGGCACTGTCCCCTCTCTGAGATCGTGTTGCAAGGGTTATTATGGATTATTTCACTTTATATTCTACCTATGATATCATTAAGAGTTTTCATGCTATGTTCCTAAATCATTTACGTCATCATGAACATATGAATATTCCTTTTTTTTTGTTCCAGTCTACAAGGCGGTCGTGGGAAGGCCCCCTCCATCAAGGCCTTGCTCTGCTCGTGTTTGAACAAGTGACTTTGGAGCATGGTTTGTCTACTAATAAAATCCTTAAATCATTCGTGGATCTTCCTTGTCCTGTTGTTGATGGTTCTAAAGTGGTATCTAAGGATGCTACTGATTATAGTGATGATATTTACTCATTCACCTTTGGCTCGGGCCTAAAAAAGGTTTCGAGGAAGATTCAAGTTTTGGTTAAAGGTTTTCGGGGTAAGGCTTCTGGTGATGGTAGTCGTGCTCCTATATCTAACCCCTTTCTTAGGAATGATGTGTCTCCTATGGCAGTTGATTCTGGACTGGTGGATGTGGACCTTATGTCGAACAATGTGGTGGAGGGTAGTGGTACCCGTAAGTCCAAACATCTGCATAACAAGAAGCATGAGGATGATGGCTCCTCCCCTCTCTCTCCCCCTCTTGATTTTGATGTTCTCTCAAGATATTACCATAAGGAAAAATCTGTTGATGAGGTTTATGCCCCGGAGGACACCCAGGATAAAAAATGCTCTATTTTTCATAATCTGAAGCTCATTGACATCAATCAAAGGAAAATTTGGGGCTCACTAAAGATGGAGTTGGCCTAATTTGAGAATATTTTCCATTTTGCTATTTTTTTTTCTCAAGAGGTGGGTATTTTGGGGTAGAACCATCTCAGTTCTCCACTCCATACTTGTTCTTGGGTCTTGGTTTTGTGCAGTTTCTTTCTGTTTTGTCCCTCTTTGTCTGGAGGAGTGTTCAATTCTGGTCTTGTTCGCTTGGGTGGCATTTTAATTGTACAAGTTGTGGGAATATTATAAAACCATCTTTCTTATTAATAGTACCCAAAAAATGGTTAACATATTTAATTTTTTATTTTTAATTCTATGTCAAGGTTGACTACTTTACCCTTGACTGTTTATTACAACTTGAGTGGATCTTATGGATATTAAAATTATTTTTCAAATTTCCAATTTTTTCAATGAGTTTACACATGTTTTTATGAGGGCTCTCGATCCCTTCATACTAAGTGTGATATGAACCTTGGATCTTCCAATGAGAGGCCAAAGACTTTATCACTGTAGTAAGCATGCAAATTCAACTTTAAAACTTTTTATTAAACTTTTAACTACACTTATTTTTTTTATTGGTTATAGGGGATTGAGATGGGCCTCAACCATATTACATCTTGACTCTTGGAAATATTCAACTTATGTCATTTAATAAAATAAATATTTATTTATTTAATTTAAAAAAAAAAAATTATTCTTAAAACTTGAGATAGACGTTGTCCAATCACAACACAAATAATATATATAAATCCTCCAATAATGGTTCCACCTATTGAGGGAACCACATAGATCACACCTTTAATATTTGCCTTTATCATTAATGTAATTTTTCAATGGAACACTAGTCATAGGAAAAAAATAATACAAAAAAATTAAAAAATTCAATCTAGTTTGTTGTCAAAACTAAGATTTAGATGATTTAGACCTCATGATAATAATAAAATATATAGCAAGCAAATATTTGAACATAGTGCTAGATAAAAATGTGTATTAGAGATTGGTGTATATATATACTAGTCACCTAGAACTAAACTATGAAGAGTCTGATGAAGGACAATGCATTATGTAGAAGTTAGATTTCAGATTATATGAAATAAATTATTATAATATTAATTTAGAAAATCTTATGTAGGGAATTGCTTAAATTATAAGTTAACTATTGTTTTTTTTATTATGGTAAATGAAGGGGTTTTGAAAGGGTCCCAAACCTTTTACATTTGCAAAGGAGAAAAATCATTTCCAACACCTACATATTATAAAATTTGGACTAAAAAGGAGCATGTTGCATACTTAGATACAACAATTTTGATTTAACTCTATCCCATGGGGATTCAGTATTTCTTAAATTCAATCCATCTGGTTTCTTTAGAATCTTCAAGAGCTTTAATCAATTCTCTATTGGCTTCAGATCAGATCTCCAATTCTGCCCTGCTTCAATTCCACTTTCTTGAGATCTTCGAAAGCGTCCGCCTAGTCTTCATTCAAACTGCAACCTTCTTTATTCAACTCCTGAATCTCAGTTTAGTTTCCTTGAAAACTAGCCCCATGCTAATAGATATTTTACAGTGATCAATTCCCCTAAGGCTTTGAAACTTCTAACTCAGCAACATCAGAAGTGTTTTCCTCTTTTAGAGTTATAATCATCAAAGCCTTTGAGAAAACATCATTCCATACCTTGGATCCATCCATCTGAACTCCCATGTTTGCCATAACATCAACCACAACATTACCTTCCTTGTAGATGTGTTGGACCACAAATGACTCCATGCCTGATAGTATATTCACTGCATCCTGAATAATACTTTCAATACTCCAACTAGTGGTTTGCTTGGCATTCAAACTGTTAATGATATTCATAGAATCCCCTTCCACTATAAGCTTCTTAACATTCATATTTTTTGCAAGCCTTAATCTTATAATCATGGCTCTCGCCTCTGCTACATGGTTTGATGCTTGGCCAAAGTTCATCGCATAACAAGAGATCACTACCCCTGAGCTAGATCTCATAACCTCTCCCCCTCCAGCCTTCCCTGGATTACCTTTAGAGGCTCCATCAAAATTTAGTTTTACCCACTCTAGGGGGAGGAGTCCATCTCACCTTTCTCCTTGGCTAGCTAATTTGATTCCCTGTAGCTCTCAATAGTCCCTAGTCCACTGCTATTTCTTCCTCCAACTCATTTTCATAGATTTGGTTGTCCATATTAATAGCCACATTTTTAGCAATGGTAGCTTTGATACTCTTGATAATGACCTCTACACTATTAGCCTTGTTCTGGAACACTTGTTTATTCCTCTCCCTCCATATCTGCCAAATGAAGTGGGGTAAAACAAAGATCCAAATTTTCTTCAATCGGGGGCTATGATAAGGGTTAACCCAAATTTCCCATAAGGCCTCCAAAGACTTTGTTGTCACCCATTGAGTTTTAAGCGACTGAAGAAGTGCATACCAAACCTCCAAAGAAAGGGGGCAATGGACAAAAAGATGATCAACTGTCTCCTCATCCCCACAACATAAATAACACCTATTAGGAATGATCATCCCTCTTCTTCTAAGATTATCCACCGTCAATATCCGATTTTGCAATGCCAACCAAAGAAAGAAAGACACCTTCGATAGGAGATCTTTAATCCAAACTCTATGTGAGGGAAAATTTTGATTCTCCTTATCCCTTTCAAAGGCAAAAGTTGAGTTAACAATAAATATTCCTTTAGGATTAGGACCCCAAAAGAACCTATCCTCTCCTATATTGAGTTGTAGATAGTAATGTTGTAAGTAGATATTGAGAGAGTTAAGCCTACTTTGCATAATTGCATCAGCTCCTTCCAACTGCAACATGTGCCACACTCTGCAATTATCTTCCTCCTTGATGTACTCTTGAACCATGTTTCCATATTTTTGCTTTAAAGGTCGAATGATGCACTTCTAGTAATCATTAAAAATTAAAGGTCTCTTTGTGACCCATGCATCCTCCCAAAAGCGTATCTTATCACCTCTTCCCACCTGCCATCTTAAACCTTTCCATAAGAGATTTCTTGTTTTGATCAACTCATTCCACAAAGATGATCCTAAAGGTGGATTTAAGCTATAAGCAAAGGGGATTCTGTTCTCAAGATATTTTGCAAAGAGGATCTGAGCCCAACATTGATCATGTTCAATCATTTTTTACCACCCCACTTTGGCCATTAAAGCCTTGTTCATCTGCTTCACTTTTTTTATGCCTAAACTGCCTTCTCGCTTAGGCCTGCAAACTTTCTCCCATGCAACCAAACTAATCCTTTGTTTCTCTTCTGCACCAGTCCAAAGAAAGTTCCTTTGCATTTGCTCCAATTTCTCAACCACCGATGCTAGGATTTTAAATAAAGACATCATGAAAATGGGTAGGTTTTGGAGGGTTTCCCTCAATAGCTATAATTTCCTTGCTTGAGTAAGGGAAGAGCCTTTCCATCCTACAAGCTTTCTATTGAATCTCTCAAGCACTGAATTCCAATATTCTCCTTTCATTCTACCTATAAAAAGGGGCATTCCCAAATATACAATGGGGAAGTTGTCCACTTTGCAACAAAAAATTCTTGCAATTTTATTCTTTCTAAGTTGGGGAGTGTTAACAAAGAACAACCTACTTTTCAAGAAATTTATTTTGACTTGAAGTTGTTTCATAGGTTTTGAGAATATGCATGATATTCTCAGCTTCCACAACTGATGACTCTGATAATATTATGGTATCATCAATGAACTGTTGATGAGTAATTATATCTAAAGATGATGTTGGCCAAATTTATTTAATCAAGGTTGCATCTTTTGTTGTAGTTAAGCTCCTTCCTAGAGCCTCAACCACTATTATGAACAAATAAGGCGATATAGGATCACCTTGTCTCAACCCTCTTTTACCTGGAAAGAAACCTATTGGTTCTCCATTTACTATCACTGAATACCGAGAAGTGGAGATGCAAACCATGATCCAAAGCCTTCAATTTGCCCCAAAACCAAAATACTGCAACACTTTATCCAAAAAATTCCAAGAGACTCTATCGTAGGCTTTATTCATATCCAACTTCAACAACATGCCTTCTAATCCTCTCATCCTCATAGAGTGTAGAGCCTCATGAACAATGATTATCCCATCCAAGATATGCCTTTGTTTAACAAAACCACTCTATTGGGGGGAGATAATCTTAGGTAAAATACTCTTCAGTCTATTGGCTAGAACCTTTGTCAAAATTTTATAAATGGAATTGCATAGGTTGATTGGGAAAAAATATTTTAGCATGTCTACTTGCTTTTTTGGAATCAAAACCAAGAATGTAGAATTTCATTCCTTGAGAATTATTTTTTCTTGTTGAAATTCCAACAAATCCTCTAACATATTGTTCTTAGTAATCTTCCATTAAATATGAAAGAAACCATTTGGGAATCCATCCAGACCTAGGGCTTTATCCTTCTGCATGCTAAAAATTGCCCTGTGCACCTCCTCCTCTGAGAAAGGACTATCCAAAAAAAGGTTTATTTCACTATTCACCACTTGGAGAATATTCTTCAACAATTTGTTAACTGATTCAATATTTGTTACATCTTCCATGTTGAGGAGATTTTGAAAAAAGAAACTGCTTCCTTTCTAATATCCTCTTCCTCTTTTATTTCCTTTCCCTCTTCTATCTTCAATATTCTTATTCTATTATATGCCCTATGTCTAATAGTTGTGAGATGGAAAAATGGGTGTTCAAATCTCCTTTTTTGAGCCATAAATCCCTAGATTTCGGTCTCTAATGGATTTATTTTTAGGATAATAAAGTGTGGATATTAGACAAAAGCACCTTTTATTTTCTATCTAATTCCTCCATGCACCCCCAATTCTAAATTTGTTCTTCCACCTATTCCAAGCTAGCATTTAGATTATTTTTTCTCTCTTTTAAATGACCAAAAATCTCCTTGTTCCAAACCTTTATATTTTTACTAACATTTTTTAGCTTACAAGAGACTTGGAACATTTTGGATCCCCTAATATCAATGTTCCACCATTCTAAAATATTTTGAGCTAAATAAGGATGTGACATCCACATAAAATCAATTCGGAAGGGTCTACCTTTAATCATTCTCCCCTCCAACACTTCTGAAAGTAGTGGAGAATGATCAGAGGTAATATTTGAGAGGGATTTGAAAGAATAGTTATCATAGTGAGTTAACCAATATTGGGATACTAATACTCTGTCCAATATAATTTGAATGTAATTACTTATTAACCTCCTATTAGACCAGGTGTTTTTATCTCTTTTAGATCCAAATCCATCAATTCGTATTTTGAGATAAAACATTAAATTCCTCCACACTATTAGAATAACCCAAACTACCTCCCTTCTTGTCACTAGGATACAAGGGTGTGTTAAAATCCCTAGAAACTATCCATGGCCACTAAGACACCTCATGAAGATTACTAAGGAGCTCCCAAATCCCTTTTCTTCCTTCCTGAGTGTTTAGGGCATACACATTGGAAACAACCCACGAAAAAATTATAATTTTACAAGTCAAGAGGGAAAACAGTACCTATCATTTCTTTGAATACATGACCATCAAATCTTCTAGGGTCCCATAGAGTCCATAAAAATCTAGAGGCTCCCACAGTTGAACTTCCCACCATATTTGCTTTCTTCCAAATAATATTTTTAACCGATTGACTTTTTTTTCATCAATATTCGTCTCTTGAATCAAGAAGATACCAAGTTTATATTATTTTGCCATATCTCGAAGTACCCAATTTTTTGTAGGGGCATTCATACCCCTGATATTCCAAGATAAAAAATTCATTTCTTAGATTTTGGTGGGTTCTTCCCCCACCCAAATCTAAAACCTTTTGAATATCATCTGCAACTTGTTTTTTTGCCTCTCTGGATCTAACCACTCTAGTTTTTTACCTTCCTTTAGACATAGAAGAGCCTGGATCCGCTCTTTTCTTGGCATGCTTTATGAGAGTTAATAAATTCAAATTTTCTTTAGATTTTTTAATATTTATATCCTTTGAGGACTCCCATTCCTCTATATCCATTTCCTCTTTTGGTCTTTTCTTAAATCTCTCTCCATTTTGATTTTTCCTCTTATGGTGAGGTGTTTCCCCTAGAGAACTCTCATCCTTGTTACCAGATTTCTCCCTCTAATACCTAACCATGTTTTCCTTATTAGTTTCCTTATTTTGGATGTCATAATCTACTTCAACCATTGGATTATGAAGACTTGCAAATGAGTTCTAGTTCATGAATTTAGCTTTGTCATAAGAGGATTCCTGGGTTTGAAAATTTTATTTCTCAGGGATTTGGATCTATGAGATTTTCCTGAATTACTTCTTCCAGAATTTCCCCTTCCTTCATCGTCTAGATCCTCGAGTATTCGATAGGGGTTTATTTGTACATTAACCTTATTTGAATTCTTCTCCATTAGAATGACTAGGTCTTACACCTGTTTGGATATCAAATCTAAAGCCTGCATATTTTTCCAAGATTTTTGAGGGTTTCTTTCCTTCTTCCTATTAAGGCATAAATTTATTGAATGCCCTAGTTTATTGCAAGAATCACATCTTGAGGAATTTTTCTCATATTTGATAAACTGCATCTAACTTCCATGTTTATAAACGAGTTCTATTTAGATAGGGAGTTTCTTTTCCAAGTCAACATTCACACATATCCTAGCATACACCAGCCTCGACTTTGCTAATATTGCAGGATCGATCGCAACCAGACTACCAACCTCTTTAGCAATACCTATCAACACTTTCTCATGCAAAATATGGAAGGTTAAACTCAACAATCTAACCCAAATGAGATCTTGATGAATGCTTTCCATATTTGGATTGAATTTGAGCCCTCATTTTCACATAAATAAACCTTGATGTCCAAAAAACCATGGACCACTCCATACTATGTAATCTACATCCTCTTCATATTTCATTTTGATCATGATAAACCCTTTAGACAACACCACTATCTCCATGTTCCATAGGGGATGTCATTTTTTCAAAGCCCATTTTCTTAAAGTGTTCAAATTTGGTCGAGCATCGATAAAATTTCCCACTAAGTTCATTGCTCCTTAGGCCATCGTTAAGTCTACCAGGATGTTTGGAATGATAAGTTTTCCTTGCTCTGGGCTTAAATCGAATAATTTTTCCACTCCTTTGGGCTTTCCCATTTAATAATGACTAGGCATTAGGGTCAAAAAGCCTATTCTACAGATTCCATGGGACCTGCGCAGCACTAAAAAAACCTTCCTCGGAGTTTCTCGTATGACCTTCCTTGGAATAATCTTGTAGACCATCCATATTGCTTTGTAAGTAGTGAAGATGTTGTAATAACTACATAAACTATTCTATTTTATTTTATATTATAATAATATATAATGAACATATTTTAAAAATATGTATTGAGAAGTTGTACATATATAACTATACATACATATATCTATATATAAAAATAAGATAAAATATCATAAGAATTCCTTTTGCTCTTTATGTTGAGAAAATTAGTAGAAAGTATAGTTGATAGTTTCCCTATACGTTGATCTATGATAAAGATAAGGCCCTCTCAATTAACATTGATCTTCCATCATTAACATTGATCTTCCATCACTGCAACTCATTTTTTTGATGCGTTCATGATGGAAGAAGATAATCTAATCAAAGTAATATGGTAAGAGTAATCAAGACACCAAGAGATCATCAAGTTTAAAGAGATCAAAGAAGAGGCACATCAACGATTTTTCAAGCATCAAATGAAATTCAAAGGACTTTTTGATAATGGTACAAAAGTCAATAAGATCAAAGGAGATCTAGTTCTCTTATAGGATAGAAAAAGAGAAAAGCAAGAAAAGGAAGTGTAAGAATAAAATAATTTATATGTTTACACAATATATGGGCATCTTTGGAATTCACGGAACTAAAAGGTTTAGGTGATTGATTGTGGATGTGCTTGAAGTAAGCAAATGGTCATATGATAAGTTGTTATATATATAAAATTACATAGAATGGATTGGATGAATACATGAGTTTACCAAGCTAAATACATTAAATGAAAAACTTGTCATGCTCTAACGATCTTCATTTAATGGCTATAATAAACAATCAAACAAAGAGGATCAAGAAAAGAGTTTTATATACTTCATTGTCTTTGATATATTATAATAGAAAATATAAAGTTATAGACTTTGCATGAGCAAAGAACAATAGGAAAGCAAGAATAAAATCAAGATTTTTGGCTAGAAGCTAATAAAAAGTTTTTATTCTATAAAAAAAGCTCTATAAAAAATTATAAATACTTTTTATTATTAAAAAAATCAAATAGCATTAGTTCAATCAATTAAATTTCTTAACTTTCGTGAAGAACCTATATTCCTGAGTGTTACATGCATAATAACAAGTTATTGTAATGTCACTATATGGTCTTGACGTAATACACTCAAGGTCAACTCAATACCACACAATCAATGAAAAAAGATCCACTATAAAGACTTACTAATCTTCACAGCTTGTAAATCATAACAATAAACCATCAAATGTAACTCAAGACTTAGATTCATTTCTATGTTTTAATATGTTTATTAAAATGTGTTGCATAAAATTTAAGTTATTTATATAATAAAAATTAAATTTAAATTATTATAAAATTTATAAATATAATTTGTATGAATACGAATTCACAACTCTTTATATATCTTAAGTTTATTATAATGGATAAATTTTTATATACCTTTGTAAAGGAATTGTTCACATTTGAAGGCTTCACAACTTTCAATTTGTTTTTTTATTATTTAAAAAAAATTATAATTTCTTTTATGATTATTTTGGTGATGAGAAGGATCAAAGTAATTGAGAAAGAAGAATTTTACATTTTAGACCAAGGTTTGAACTCTATGGGTGATCCTTAAAATTTTAAGGGATTTAAAACATTTAGTGGGAAATAAATAGTTTCACACCATATACCACCTTTCAAATCCTTAGATGAACTTTAAATGTTTAAATCAACTTGTAAGACAAAGCCAAAGTTTAAATCTTATCAAATAATATATGTTATATACTAATCATAATACAATATGAGTATAAAAAAAACATGAAATGTTGGTTTTGTAATTTATTTTTTAATCTAGGATTATTATTCTTATTTATTATTTTCAATGAGTTTACATAGTTTTTGATGATACTGAGTAGGGTTTGAACTTAATTATTATTCTTATTTATTATGGACTATATAGGATTGTATTTTTACTTTTTTTTAATATATTAATACTTTTAAACATGTTTATTATAGTTAAAATTGGGTTTAAATATTTAAATAGATTTCAAATCTCTAATATTAAAAAAATTCATATATGTTGTTTCTTATATTTTTTTAATAATAAATTTATTCAAACACTTCGACATCATTTTCATAATTTTTTATTTGATAAATTATGAGATTGGGCAGTACGGGACGAGTGAATAATGGACCTTCGAATTAACTTGGGGTCAATGAGGGAAAACAACCAATGGAAACCACACATGGGGAAAATTCCACACTCACCACCATTGAGCGATGCTCCCACGAGAGAGGATGGAGCATATTTTTGGGCCATGATTCGCTCGTTTGAGGGGTTGGGTCATGGTTCGCGTGCATCCACTTGGGCATTTAACCCAAAAGTCTGCTTCCATATTTGCAAAGCTCTATGTGGGTGTTGTGCTTTATATACCACCATGAGGGCCATTGTGGAATAAATATGGGATAATGGCTCAAGACTCTCGCAGCGTTGCTCAAGTTAATTTTTTTAATAATTTTTTATTTGATAAATTATGAGACTGGGCAGTATGGGAGGAGTGAATAATGGACCCTAGAATTAACTTGGGGCCCATGAGGGAAAACAACCAATAGAAACCACACATGGGGAAAATTCTACACTCACCACCATTGAGCGATGCTCCCACGGGAGAGGATGGAGCATATTGTTGGGCCATGATTCGCTCGTTTGAGGGGATGGGTCATGGTTTGCGTGCATCCACTTGGGCATTTAACCCAAAAGCCTGCTTCTCGATTTGCAAAGCTCTATGTGGGTTTTGTGCTTTATATACCACCATGAGGGCCATTGTGGAATAAATGTGGGATAATGGCTCAAGACTCTCGCAGCGTTGCTCAAGTTAATTTTTTTAATAATTTTTTATTTGATAAATTATGAGACTGGGTAGTACGGGAGGATTGAATAATGGACCCTAGAATTAACTTGGGACCCATGAGGGAAAATAGCCAATGGAAACCACACATGGGGAAAATTCCACACTCATCGCCATTGAATGATGCTCCCACGGGAGAGGATAGAGCATATTGTTGGGCCATGATTCACTCGTTTGAGGGGTTGGGTCATGGTTTGCATGCATCCACTTGGGCATTTAACCCAAAATCTTGCTTCTCAATTTGCAAAGCTATATGTGGGTGTTGTGCTTTATATACCACCATGAGAGCCATTGTGGAATAAATGTGGGATAATGGCTCAAGACTCTCGCAGCGTTGCTCAAGTTAATTTTTTTTAATAATTTTTTATTTGATAAATTATGAGACTGGGCAGTATGGGAGGAGCAAATAATGGACCCTAGAATTAACTTAGGGCCCATGAGGGAAAATAGCCAATGGAAACCACACATGGAGAAAATTACACACTCACCACCATTGAGCGATGCTCCCACGAGAGAGGATGGAGCATATTGTTGGGCCATGATTCGCTCGTTTGAGGGGCTGGGTCATGGTTCGCATGCATCCACTTGGGCATTTAACCCAAAATTCTGCTTCTCGATTTACAAATCTCTATGTGGGTGTTGTGCTTTATATACCACCATGAGGGCCATTATGGAATAAATGTGGGATAATGGCTCAAGACTCGTGGCGTTGCTCAAGTTAATTTTTTTAATAATTTTTTATTTGATAAATTATGAGACTGGGTAATACGGGAGGAGCGAATAATGGACCCTAGAATTAACTTGGGTCCCATGAGGGAAAACAACCAATGAAAACCACACATGGGAAAAATTCTACACTCACCACCATTGAGCGATGCTCCCATAGGAGAGGATGGAGCATATTGTTGGGCCATGATTCGCTCGTTTAAGGGGTTGGGTCATGGTTTGCGTGCATCCACTTGGGCATTTAACCCAAAAGTCTGCTTCCCAATTTTTAAAACTCTATGTGGGTGTTGTGCTTTATATACCACCATGAGGGCCATTGTGGAATAAATATGGGATAATGGCTCAAGACTCTCGTAACGTTTCTCAAGTTATTTTTTTTTAATAATTTTTTATTTGATAAATTATGAGACTGGGCAGTACAGGAGGAGCAAATAATGGAACCTAGAATTAACTTGGGCCCATGAGGGAAAACAACCAATGGAAACCATGCATGGGGAAAATTTCACACTCACCATTAGTTTTTATCTGCAGGCCTGGCCTAATGACAAGCCCCCAAGGGATAGGTGGATTGGTAAGTGCTTTGCTGGCCAAACATTTGTCCCCGAGGGCTAGGTGGATTGGTAAGTGCTTGTCTAGCCAGATATTTGACATGGAACCAAAATAAAAATAATTCCTCTTTTTTTGAAGCTGGACAACTGCAATTTTGTCAGAGATCTTCAAATCGGCACATATATTATTTCTCCAATGTTTGAAAAATGGAGAAAAGATAGAGATCTCAAACACATTGCTCGAGGCATCATTTTTTGGAGGAACAAAAAATCCTTGAGAACTTATCTTTGTAAAAATAAATTTTCTTAAAACATGTTTTATCCACTGTGTATTGCATTTTTAATGTAATTTTTAATGCATTTTAATGTATTTTTTAATGCAAGTTTTTGTATTTGGGTGGGTAATTTTTCTTGGGGTATGAGCCTGGGTTTACCGTTTGGTCTATAAACCTGCGGTCTTTACTAGTTTTTTATGGGTTTAAAAAATAATTTTTTTATCCCACATGTAATACATTATGGCTCCCCCACTAGAGTTAGGATTTTATAAAGAAGTGTTGTACTTCTTTTAAACTCACACTCTGCTGATGAGACCCATAGTTCAAAATGCATTCGAAGTTTTGATGTTGTATTACTTCTTATTTTCGAAATAAAATTCAATTTCATGTCTTTTGTTCCTTTCCTAACTCGTGTTAATATTTTTTTCTTCTATTTTCTAAAACGTATTTGTTGTCGATATTATACTCTTCACTTGCTATGTAATGTGATATGGAGAATCAAAAATCCTGCAGCACTAGGAGTATGCTCTTAACTTGCGCATCTACGATCTGGTGAATCAGAAACTAGTTTACGTTTTTAGAGTACTACTTTGCCATGTTTCTTTTTTAATAATGCAAAGATAATTGGATGCCAGACAAGTGGGAGCCCAACAGGCGTAAATATTTTAGAGGGTATTTTTTCAGTCTCCAATGTAGAAGAAATGTGAGGTAGTAAATGAGTTGATAGCGGGAGTAAAGAGGATGTTAATCATCCTGAAGGAACACGGGTTAGAGAGGAATCCCAAAGGTTTTTCAATCATGATTCGACCATGCAAGGGTTGGCAAAAAGTTTTGCGGAGGTAAAAAAAATGGAGGACTGAGCAAAGAATTGCATGCAAATGCAAATTTATACAACAAATATTTGGGGGAGGATGAGGCTACCAGATTGGACAGAATGGACTCCATGTTGGTAGATTTAGGTGAGGATGAGTTTACTTTTATGGCAAATGAACATGAAGAGTATTTGGCAGTAAGGAATAACCTCTTGAGAAATGGAGTTATTTTGTTTTTCTTCGTAAAATGCCCTCGAAAGTTGATTTTCAAAAATGGGTGCGACTAAATTGGGAGGCTAAAGGATTTCATATGCAATCCTACTGGGGTTTGGGAGGACGCTATATTTCTATTCTTTTTTATTCTCTGGAAGCTGCCAAATTTGTGTTGCAATTCGGGACATGGTCTATTGCGGGTTCAATTGCATTTGCTCAATCATGGCAGCCGAATTTTGACCCTAAAGATGTCTCACAAGCTAGATATCCTCTACGGATTGAATTTTTTGCCATGAAATCAAAATTTTGAGGTATGATCCATTCCATGGATTAAATATTTGGATGGATTCTTATTGAACCCTCTTCAAGTATATCTTTTCGATTTACCCCAAGGGTGTGTGTAGAAGTTGACTTGCAAAGGAAGTTGCCAAAATATTTAAAAATTGTCACATAGGAAGGGGTAATCTCGCAGGAGGTTCATTATTTAAATTTACCTAATGCTTGCTTTTTCTACCAGTCTCAGGATCACTTAATCCATGATTGTCCTTTGAGAAAACTTTGAAAGATAGAAAATGAGAAGGGTGTGACAGGACCTAACTCTTCTATAGACACCGGGAAGGTTCAGCCTAGCAAGGATACTAATGAGGAGACTCAAGAAATGAATATGGATGGAGGGAACCATGAAATGGGTAACAAAGAAGACACTAGATGGAAGTTGGTTCAGAAGAGGTGAGAGGTAGAGGGTTCAGAAGATAGGCTTTCTAAATTTAAGAAGGGCTACTCTTCCTCTAGGGGGAGATCCAGAGATATTAATGATGTTGGCTCCAAGGATACTCCTCAGGCTAACAAAATATCAGAGATTGGTAGGAACTCAATGAAGACTTGGAGGCTACAGAGGGTAGAAATAATAGTAGAAGCCCAATTTTAGAAATAAGTAGATCTCCAGCTGGTAGGTCTACGTAGGTTAGCAATCAATTTAAATCCCTTAATACTAAGGTTTCTCAATGAAAGTGGACTTCAGTTCGTGGAATGTTAGAGAAATGTCTATTCCCACTAGAAGAAGTTTGGTTAGTAATTTTTTGCGTTTTTTTAGTGCTAATATAGTTTGTCTTCAGGAAGTTAAGGTGGATGACTTTGCTCTCCATAGTTGTATGGATAATAGTTGTTCTGGGGCCTGGTGGGATTCTTCTCATGACAAAGGTTTTGATGCGGTGGTCCTTGCTATCAGGTGTTGGCTAGCTGTGTTGTTGATTGATCAGGGGGAGGAACCATTTGGTAGGATTTGTTGGGCTACTTTCGTGATTTTTGGTCAGGTAATTTGTATTTGTTTTGTTTATGCTCCTAATTCTTCTAGTGAGAGGACTACCTTGTGGGATTGGATGCAAATAAATTTGATTGATGCTAGTTGGATCATAGAGGGAGATTTTAATATGGTGGAATGGGATGGATATCATGAAGGGGGGCATAGTGGTTGTACTTCAGGTGCTGAGAAGGACTCTTGGTGCAGATTAAAGGCTTATTTACAAATATTTGATGCTAATTTTAGGAAAAAGTCTTTAGAATCTAGAGGATGGTTCTCTTGGTCTAATAAGAGAAGAGGGGGAGACAAAATCATGGCTCATTTGGATAGGATTTATGTGGATAAAAATGTGTTTACATGTATTGGTCGAGGGAGCAGAGTTCTTTTTGTGGATATTTCAACCTCTGGTTCTAATCATTTCCCTATTAGCTCTTCCATTTTCTTTGGTGGAGCTGTTGTGTTGGATAAGAAACTTCCCTTCAAACTTAATGTTTCTCATATGGATTCTAAAGCCTACAGGGACCTGATTTATTGTGTTTGGAATTTGGAGCCTTGCTCAGTTGGCTCTAGCTGGATTGGTTTGTGGAAAGCGGCTATCAAGCACACTATCAAATTTTTGAGGGGCTGGGGTAGATTGGTTTCTAGGAGAAGGAAGGGAAGATTAAAACAACTCAGGAAGGACTTGGAGGTAGCCAGAAGAGACCTTGAAGGTGATTCTTTTAATGTTCAACTTCAGGAGAAAGCAGCTAAGTGTGAACATGAAATCAGGTGCTATGAGAATTACGTTAGTAGAGGTACCCGTATTAGAAGCATGATTCATTGGATTCAGCAAGGAGATGTCCCCTATCAATTTTTATTTAGTCACATTAAAAAGAAAATTGTTGCTGAAAGAATCACTACTCTTCACACTACTGATGATAGATTGGTGGAAGATGATGATAGTATCCGAGCTACTGTTGAAGATCATTTTTGTAAGATATTTTTTGTTTATCCTTTGAGTCCTGAGGTTTTGGAGGCTAGATAAGAGTTTAAGAAGTGTGTTCCTAAGAAGGTATATAGTTATGAAAATTATTGTCAATATGATTTCTTTTCAAAGGATGAATTGTTTGAAGCACTTAGGAAAATGAAGGATGGTAAATATCCAGGCCCTGATGGCATTCTTGTTGAATTCTACAAAGT
This sequence comes from Wollemia nobilis, assembly GCA_028583015.1. NCBI lineage: Eukaryota > Viridiplantae > Streptophyta > Pinopsida > Araucariales > Araucariaceae > Wollemia > Wollemia nobilis. The sequence goes on from JAQPPZ010017086.1 coordinate 4,842,350, forward strand.
TTTTTGGGATACTGTGGGTAATGACTATACTAATATGATTCAGGAAGTGTTTGAGAAAGTCTTATTTTCTGGTATGCTTAATCAAGGTCTAATTAAGCTTATCTCGAAGGCTAACAAGAAAGATACTATGGGGGGATGGAGACCTATCACTATTATAAATGTTTCCTATAAGATTGTGGCTAAGGCATTGGCTCTTCGCTTCAGATATGTTGCTGCTAGGATTGTGAGACAAGAGCAAACAGGTTTTATCAAGGGCATGTTCATTCTTGATATGGTCCTGACTTCTTGGGAGACTTTGGAATGGGCATAAGAAAGTGGGCAGAAATCCATTATGCTTAAGATTGACTTTGAAAAATCCTATGATCGGGTGGATTGGTCATTTATTTTTAGTATGATGGAATGGATTGGCTTTAGTAAACAAGTAGTGGATAAAATTAAGGTTTTATTCACCTCTGCCTCTGCTCAAGTTGTAGTTAACGATAAGATCACTAATAAAATAAGTCTTTTCAAGTCCATTAGACAAGGGTGCCCTCTTGCTCCCCTTTTGTTTGTTATCACTGTTGATGCTCTAGGTTATATGTTGGAATTGAAGAGAGGTGCGAGTTTAATAAAAGGTATTGATACTCCTGGAGGTCTTATTTTTAATAATCATTTTGCGGATGATTCCCTTCTTTCTTTTCAGTTGGATGCCTTGTCACCGCAGAATGTCAAAGGTTGCTTGGAGTTGTTTTGCAAAGCCTCTAGAGCCATCATTAGTGAAGAAAAATTGGATTATTGGCTGATTGGTAGTGACACTCTTCCAGATAATTTCTCTCCTAGTTGGAAGCGGGTGAAGGATGGCAAAATTGTTAGATATATTGGAATCTTGTTTGGCAAGGCCCTTTCTTTGAAGGGCATGTGGGATTGGTGTCTTGAGAAATTTGCAAAGAAAATTTAGTTTTGGAAAAATAAACTCATTTCCTTTGTTGGTAGAATAATTATTGTTGGAAAAATATTACAAGCTTGTCATATTTATTATTCTTCGTGTTGGCTGCCCAATGCTTCTCAGTTTGGAATATTAGAAAAGCTTATTATAGGCTTTATTTGGTCTAAATTTGATGGCTCCAATAGAATGTCCTCTATCTCTTGGAACTACTGCATTATTCCTAAGAGGAATGTGGTTTGGGTCTTTTAGATATTCAAATGCAGGGTAAGGTGTTGGCAGCCAAATGGGTGGTCAAAGCATTGGAAGGTGTTGATCCTTGGCAAAGGCTCTTGAGATATAGAATTCAAAACTGTCTTCATGTTGATGGTATTAAGGGGTATTTTCATATTGAGGATATTGTGGGTCATCCTGTTCAATTTAAAATACGGGGTTGTATCCTTATTAAGAGGATCTAGGAGGCATGGAAGACGGTTGGCTCTACGATTTATTGGGCCTATATGGAAGAGCGTAGAGGTTGGGTGCTTCCATATAGGTCTATTTGGTTATGGAAAGACAATGGGGTGTATGCCTCGAACATTCCTTGTCTTAGATGCAAGAGGTTGGTTAAGAGGGGAATTAAGAAATGGGCAAGTTTGTGAGACTCAAGAGTTGCTGATTGGATTAAGTGGGAGGATCTTTGCAATAAGTTTAAGTTGAAAGATTCTGAAAGGGATGCTATTGTTCAGATTCATTCTCTTCTTCCCTATGAACAAAAATATAAGTTAAATGGTGGTTTGCTTGGCCCTATCTGGCATGACTGGAGGTGGAAATTTCAAGGGAGCATCATTTCTTACAAATGGACTAAGATTTACAAAAATCTATTGCGTAAGACTTCTTTGCATATCCTTTTAAATAGACGTTTGGACACTATCTGTCTAGAGAAGAAGTGGAAGAAGAGGCTAAAGTAGGTTTGAAATTTTAGATTATCTGCTTAGCTCAAGGTTTTTCTTTGGCTGCTTATTTTCCAAGGTATCCATTGCAAGGTAAGGTTGGCAAGGTGGATGAATATCTCAGACCTCTGTAGTAGTTGCGACAAAAAAAAAACTATTAAACATATATTTTGGGATTGTAGTGTAGCAAGGAATGTTTGGAAAAGATTGAAGTGGACCTATTATCCTATCTTAGGTGACAGGTGGAGTTGGAAATTGGTTCTCTTGGGAGATGCCTTTGGCTGCCCTCAACATCTTAGGGGGGTGTGGATTGTTATCAGAGCAACAACTTTGTATGCTATTTGGAAGGCGAGATGCAATTTAGTTTTTTGAGATGAAGTTATTCCTGCTTCTAGGATTGTGTCCAATGTTTTTATTGATATTCAGTTCCAATGTAGAGCCTTTAAGAGGCTTATAATCAAAGATCTCAAAGACTGTTCTGCTCAAGACAAGTCAGATGGTTGGATGTCCTTGAGCAGATTTTTGTAATCTACTTCGATATTTTGTATTTTGATTTTTCTGTATTAATATAAGCAATATTTAAAAATAATAATAATAATAAATTTATTATTATTACATAATATATTCTTTAATTCAAGAAGGTTAGATTTAAATTTTGTTAAATGATACCAATTTATCCCATTATAATTGAGGTGAAACTCTTTTTTTTTTATTTTGTTAGTGTGAGAAACCCCTACGACCAATGTACGGGCAACTGAGGAGTATCCTCCCAACCATGACCCCTCGTAAATCCGAGATCTATGCTTATCAATAGGGAATTTAACACACATCCACCCCCTTACACACTCGCAAACACCACGGTTTGAACCTTGAACCTCTCCAAGAAGAGCCAAAGACCGAACCCTTGCGTTGTCCCCTTTGGGACAAGTGAAACTCATTTATATCCCATATGACCAGTTAACAAGAAAACAATTAATTATTTAAGTAAATTTAAAAAAATTATAAATTATACTAATATATTTTCAATGAGTTTACACAAGTTTTTGAGGGGTCTTGAGTGGGGTTTGAACCTTGGACTTCTCAAAGAAAGGCCAAAGCCCTTACCACTACAGTAAGCTTGCACCTAAATTTTATTAATATTTTACTATATATAAATTATTAAAACATAAAATATATTTAAAATTTAATGCTTATAGTTTTTTTCACGAGAGCAACTAGGAGGAAGTGCAAGTTGATAGCAAGTGTGAGTTGAGTGGGAGTCGAAGCCAATCTTGAGATCTTTAGATATGGCAAAAGAGAAACCAATTTATTCAAAGTGTATTAATTCTTCAAACTCTTACCATGAATGGGATGAATATTATTTTCAAAACAATTCTAAAACAAAGGAATGTCAGGAGAAAGAAGAGACAAGAGCAAGTGTGAACCAGTAGGAGGTGCAAGTTGGGAGGGAGTGTGAGCCAGGAGTAATTGTGAGTTTGGAGCAATTGTGAGCTGAGACGAAGTGCGTGCCAATATTGAGATCTTTAGATATGGTAAAAGAGTAGTGGTGTCATATGTATCAGTGCTTCAAACCCTTATCATGAATACCATAAATATTGTTTCTCAAAAATTTCCAAAGCAAAGGAACGTTAGGAGAAAGAAGAGACATGAGCGAGTGTGAGCCAAGGGTGGAAGTGTGAGCTAGGAGTAAGTGCAAGTTGAGGGGAAGTGCGATCTAGGAGGGGATGCAAGATAAGAGAAATCCCTAGCCCTAATTACACTAGTTAGTTTAGAAGGAAATCATATTTTAAAGCTCTAATGGGAAGTGAGGATGCCCTAGTTAGAAGAATAGATGCCCAAGTTGAAGATAAATGGAAGAGCAAATTTATGGAAATTTTGATCAAGAAGCAGATGTTGCACCAGAAGTGACCATCAAGGATGAGATGATTGATCATGATATAATGGTTTTGAAAAGTAAGGGGTTAATATGTAAGTTCTGTTGGCAATTTTGGGTACTTTGGGTACATTGCCTTTGCTCAAATGTATAAGTTGTCATTGATGTCAAAAGGCATTTTTGTGTTGATATCAAAAGAGTGTGATGTCAAGAATATCTTGAGAAGCTTCATTATGTTAAAGGGTTTTTATTAAAACCATGGTGACAAGGTTAAAGGTTTTTCTTAAAACCATTTGGACTCATTAAGGGTTTTTATTAAAACCAAGCTTAACTTAATGCAAAGGTCCATGTTTATTATTAATAATTAAATTAACTCAAACCTTTGTCAAAGGTCCAAGTTTAATTTATTATTAATAAAATAATAATTATTATTATTTTAATTATTATTAAAGGGTCTTTCAACCCTTAAGCGACGGAAGAAAAAAAGAATTCTTTCGCCGATATGTTGCCATCGTTGGAGGAGCGCCGACGTCAAACAGTTAAGGAAAAATGGCTATATAAGTGGGGATGATTTTCTAAAGTGAGCACCTCCGATTAATTTTGTCATCTACGATTTGTGTTTACTCTGTATCTTTCGATTTGCGCTTGGCGTCTGTGATTTGCATTTGCTCTGTATCTTTCGATTTGCGCTTGGCGTCTGCGATTTGCATTTGCTCTATATCTTTCGATTTGCGCTTGGCGTCTGCGATTTGCATTTGCTCTATATCTTTCGAATAGCGCTTGGTGTCTTCGATTTGAGCTTGCTCTGTGTCTTCGAATCTCTGATTGATGTCTTTGAAATCGTGCTTGTTCTGTGTCTTGGAAACCGTGCTTGGCATACTCGGATTTGAGCTTGGGCTGCATCCTTACCTTTTTGCTTGACAGTAGTGGATTGGAAATTGCACCTGAACTATGTTTTTTAGACTGTGTTGTGAGATGATTAATGCAAGCATTCAGTGACTTACGTTTTGGACAGCGCTCACCAGTTTGCATGTGGCTTGTGGAAGACGTTTACGTTTTCTAGATTCTTGGCGTCAAAGGAAGATAAAAGAGAGGGCAGCGCTGTATTTCTTCGTTGGGCACTTGTGACCCAACGGCGGTGGTGTTTAAGCGAAAGCGCTAGAAGGCAGAGGTGCCGAGTTCGATTCTCTTCGTTGGTAATTTTCTTTTGGTCGCGGTGTGCAAAGGATAGTGGGTGTGAATGCGCGGGAGGTACAAGGTTAAGGTATCATATTTGCTTTGACATTGTTTTATTGATGTTTAATATTTATGTGGAGTAATAAGGTGTAAAGAGGTTTTACTTTGTATGTATATTATACTTCTGGTGGTTTTTACTAAGTTGGAGAAATAAGGTGTTATTTTGGATCTTTATTATTGTGTATTATTGTATAGTTGCTAACTCTAATTGGTGGCAAATTGAGAGTTAGTGTTGTGACAGATTTTGAGTTCTCCTTCTTCATCAAAGTAAAGGTATGGGCAACTTCTTCCATGTATGTTGTTTATGGTATATTTTCTGAAATTGAGTTTGGAGTGAAAAGGTTGTCTACTAGGTATTTTTGGTGTAAATCTTATTTTTTGGATATTGAAGATTGTTTATGCATTAAAGTCATTGATGAATTTTTGGGTGAATGCATAATTCTGGTTGAGGAAGAGGAAGCATTTTTTGCACTAGGGTTTATGTTAGTAAGTCTTGCTACTTGCATTGAGATGATGAAACCCTAGTTGTTGGTGAAAAGAATATAAGTATCATTGTTATATGAGATATTGCATGGTTGGCAATTGTTGGGTTGTGTTTCATATTCTTGAGAAAAGCATACTACATCTATCTTATTCTTTTGAGATTGAGATTGAGTTGAGATTGAGATTGGGAGTTAAGTATAGAACATATTGGGTCTCTAAAAATTCTCTTTATGTTTCTATGAGATTTGAGATTGAGATTGGGAGTTAAGTATAGAACATATTGAGTCTCTAACAATTCTCTTTATGCTTCTATGAGGTTTATGAATCACATTGGGTCTCTAACAATTCTCTTTGTGGGTTCATGCTAAGCAAGTTTTTCTTGGTGAGCTTGTTGAGGTTTTGGACAGGTTTCGGTGGGGACTTGTGAGCAGATTTGGACAGGTCCTAGCAGAGGACTTGTGAGCTGAGTTTTTGAGAGTTCTATCGGAGAACTTGAGGATAGAGGTGCATTGGTTCTTTGAGAAGAACCCGAGGATAGATTTGGCAAGTCTTTGAGAAGGCTTGTGTGCAGAGGATTGATTTGTTCAAAGAGTTGGACAGATCTGACAGACAGAGGAAGACTTGTACTAGACCGACTGACTATGTTTGGTACATGTAGCTGAGCTACTGTGGACGTGATCATAGAAGGCAGAGGTCTCTTAGGCTAAGAATTGAGGACAGGAGGTCTTCGGTGGAAAGGAGTTCCACGTGTCTGGCAAGAGGTAGAGGCGGTTGATCTTCCGAGGGATCATTTCCAGAGCAGAGGGGAAGGTATCTCCTTTGAGCAGAGGCTCATAAATTCAGATTGGGGGAAGGTGTCTCCTTTGGGCCGAGGCTCATAAACATTGTAATTGGGAAGGTTTCCCAAAGAACTTTGAGATAACTTTTAGAGAAAAGTTTTGTGGACGTAGCCCGGGCATTCCGGGTGAACCACGTTAAAATTGGTGTCACTTTGTGGATGATTTTGTGCATTGTTTTGATATTGCTTTGGGTATATTGCTTTACTATTTTGAAGTATAAAGGAAAAAGTAAAAAGAGGTCTTATACTGTTCACCCCCCCTCTCAGTATAAGCTTGTGTTCTTCAATTGGTATCAGAGCGGGTGCCTTCGAAAAGTTTAACAGCTTGAAGGAAGATCTTACAAGAACACAAATGACAAGGAAAGGCAAAAGCAAAACCATGAGACACAAGAAGAAGAAAACACACATGGTCATGAAAGAAAATGAAGATGAACTCAATGTTGCTATTTTGGGAGGAAGAATGGAAATAGATTCAAGAGATGAATCAAACAGTGGAGAACAATCCAGATTAATAAAGTTTTGCACCAGATGTGGGAAGACCGGTCACTTTGCAGCTGATTGCTCACAAGGTAAAGAATGTTTTGTTTGTGGTCAACTCGGTCATGATGAACGTCATTGCCATGGGTTTAGTAGCAGTGAAGATGAAGATGATCCGTTCAAAATTGGTGAAGAAACAGATTCAGAACAGGAATGTGATGAAGAAGAAAGTGATGCAGAAGCAAATTGGAAACAAAAACTAATTTCAGCTCTGAGTAAAAAGGTTGAGGATGCAGAAGATATAATCACCAGTTTGAAAGTACAAACAGAAGAATACAAGAAAATTTTTGAAGATCTCGAAATGCAATTAACCAGGAAAACAGAGTATTGCAATAAGCTAGAAAAAGAAATTGACGGTTTAAGAATGCAGACAGAAGAAATGAGTAATAAAGTCGATATATGCAGCAAACATGAAGAGGAATCCAACAAAGTTGTTAGCAATCTGAAGCTGCAAATAGAAGAGTCCAAAAGGAGTGAAGAAACTCTCAGGTCTCAGATCAATGAGAAAGAGACTGTTTCTTGCAAACAAGAAGAAGAGATTGTTTCATTGAAGAAACAACTAGAAGAGGCCAATACAAATCTTAAAATCAAAGATGAGCACAACAATCAAGGAAAGAGGTATTCTCACAAGCACAAGAAGAGTTTCTACCTAGACAAAGCAAGTAAGTGTTCTAGTAGTGATAGTGAAAGTTCTTCAAGTGATAATGAAAATGAGATGTTGTTCATATCAGAAAAAGAGGAAGAACCAAAACATAGATTCATTATCATGAAATGTCTTAGATGTGGAAATTTTGGTCACCTTGAGGATGATTGCACAAATAATGATTTGGTTTCTAGTATGTATGAGGATGCTTCAGAAAACTATAAGGAAGATGCATGTATGGTTTTTGAAAAGGGTAGCACCTCTAGTGATAAGAAATCTGAAAAAGGCTTTGATGATTCTAAAAGCAAACATATAGAGGAAGGTGAAGTAGATCTTAAAGGTGAACTTATTAGTGCTCTTAGTGCTTTGAAAAAGGAAAGAAAGAAGAATGCTAGACTCAAGGATAAGTTGGATGAATGTTGTATGGAGAGAGATGATCTTATAGAAAGTCTTGACTTCTCTATAGCTAAGACACAAGAACTCAAGGATGAGTTAGAGTCTAAGGTTCTTGAGTATAGTGAGTTAGAACAAAAAATGGCTTCTTTGAAAGAGGAAACTAAAGGGTACAAGGATAAGCTTCACAGGTTTCAAGATAGCTCCAAAAAGGTTAAGTCTCTCATCAAAGGTCAAAGAAAGACAATAGATAAAACAGGCCTTGGTTTTGTTAAGCCTCACAAGGAACAAGTTGGAGAGTCTAGTAAGAGACTCCAAAAGGAAGAGAGTTCTGATGGGGAAAGTATTTCAGATCATGAGTCCTTAAATGATAGATGCACAGAAATAGAAAACAGAATTCAGAATGAGAAGAAGAAGTTTTTAGAACCTAAGAGGTCAAATAAAGGAAAGTTTCAAGGCAGATGTTTTGCTTGTCATAGGTTTGGTCACATAGCTTCACATTGCATGGCTCAAGTGAAGAAGGTAAATGACAGTTTCAGAGGTGGTAATTTCTTTCAAGGGTATTGCTACTCTTGTCAACAGTTTGGGCACAAGGCAGTTTATTGCAAGGCAAATATCAGGAACAGGTTTGATCAGAACAGGTTTGGTCAGAATAGGTTTGGTTAGAACAGGTTTAGCCAGAACAGGTTTGGTCAGAACAAGTTTGGTCAGAACAGGTTTGGTCAGAACTGGTGGATCCAAAGAACAGGTATGCCTAAAAGAAATAACATTGTTACTTGTTATAAGTGCAACAATGAAGGTCACACAGTCAGACAGTGTAGAGCTGAAATTCCAGAATACAGGAACAGGAACAGTGGCATGATCGGGTCCAAGGATCAAGGCATGGATAAAAATAGGGATGAGAACAAGAACAAGAACAAGTGATGAGAACAGGAATATGGACAAAGAGTTCAAGAGAAGGCCCGACAAGGAAGTTATAGACGCTGATGATGATCGAGTGCCTAATGGGAGTTTTACTCCCACCCCAGAATTAATCACCTCATCTGGAGGTGGGGGAGGGACTAAGCTAAGAGGCTAATTCTTAGTCCCGAGCCCCAAAGGTGGCCCTTTGCCATTGATGACAAAGGGGGAGAGATATGAGTAAGGGGGAGAGCTTCAAAGTGAAGAGGAAAGCTTCAAGTCGGGGGGAGCAAAACTTCAAAGGAAGATTCTCGGTTGTTAGCACGATTGGTTTCGATTGGTTTCAGTTTTGGCTCTTGAGAAGTGTTTTCTAGTAAAGGTTTGCCATCAATGACAAAGGGGGAGATTGTTGGCAATTTTGGGTACTTTGGGTACATTGCCTTTGCTCAAATGTATAAGTTGTCATTGATGTCAAAAGGCATTTTTGTGTTGATATCAAAAGAGTGTGATGTCAAGAATATCTTGAGAAGCTTCATTATGTTAAAGGGTTTTTATTAAAACCATGGTGACAAGGTTAAAGGTTTTTCTTAAAACCATTTGGACTCATTAAGGGTTTTTATTAAAACCAAGCTTAACTTAATGCAAAGGTCCATGTTTATTATTAATAATTAAATTAACTCAAACCTTTGTCAAAGGTCCAAGTTTAATTTATTATTAATAAAATAATAATTATTATTATTTTAATTATTATTAAAGGGTCTTTCAACCCTTAAGCGACGGAAGAAAAAAGAATTCTTTCGCCGATATGTTGCCATCGTTGGAGGAGCGCCGACGTCAAACAGTTAAGGAAAAATGGCTATATAAGTGGGGATGATTTTCTAAAGTGAGCACCTCCGATTAATTTTGTCATCTGCGATTTGTGTTTACTTTCTTTTTCTTTTTTTCTTATCTTTCGATTTGCGCTTGGCGTCTGCGATTTGCATTTGCTCTGTATCTTTCGATTTGCGCTTGGCGTCTGCGATTTGCATTTGCTCTATATCTTTCGAATAGCGCTTGGTGTCTTCGATTTGAGCTTGCTCTGTGTCTTCGAATCTTCGATTGACGTCTTTGAAATCGTGCTTGTTTTGTGTCTTGGAAACCGTGCTTGGCATACTCGGATTTGAGCTTGGGCTGCATCCTTACCTTTTTGCTTGACGGTAGTGGATTGGCAATTGCACCTGAACTGCATTTTTTAGACTGTGTTGTGAGATGATTAATGCAAGCATTCAGTGACTTACGTTTTGGACAGCGCTCACCAGTTTGCATGTGGCTTGTGGAAGACGTTTACGTTTTCCAGATTCTTGGCGTCAAAGGAAGATAAAAGAGAGGGCAAGATCTGTATTACTTCGTTGGGCACTTGTGACCCAACGACGGTGGCATTTAAGCGAAAGCGCTAGAAGGCAGAGGTGCCGAGTTCGATTCTCTTCGTTGGTAATTTTCTTTTGGTCGCGGTGTGCAAAGGATGGTGGCTGTGAATGCGCGGGAGGTATAAGGTTAAGGTATCATATTTGCTTTGACATTGTTTTATTGATGTTTAATATTTATGTGGAGTAATAAGGTGTAAAGAGGTTTTACTTTGTATGTATATTATACTTCTGGTGGTTTTTACTAAGTTGGAGAAATAAGGTGTTATTTTGGATCTTTATTATTGTGTATTATTGTATAGTTGCTAACTCTAATTGGTGGCAAATTGAGAGTTAGTGTTGTGACAGATTTTGAGTTCTCCTTCTTCATCAAAGTAAAGGTATGGGCAACTTCTTCCATGTATGTTGTTTATGGTATATTTTCTGAAATTGAGTTTGGAGTGAAAAGGTTGTCTACTAGGTATTTTTGGTGTAAATCTTATTTTCTGGATATTGAAGATTGTTTATGCATTAAAGTCATTGATGAATTTTTGGGTGAATGCATAATTCTGGTTGAGGAAGAGGAAGCATTTTTTGCACTAGGGTTTATGTTAGTAAGTCTTGCTACTTGCATTGAGATGATGAAACCCTAGTTGTTGGTGAAAAGAATATAAGTATCATTGTTATATGAGATATTGCATGGTTGGCAATTGTTGGGTTGTGTTTCATATTCTTGAGAAAAGCATACTACATCTATCTTATTCTTTTGAGATTGAGATTGAGTTGAGATTGAGATTGGGAGTTAAGTATAGAACATATTGGGTCTCTAACAATTCTCTTTATGTTTCTATGAGATTTGAGATTGAGATTGGGAGTTAAGTATAGAACATATTGAGTCTCTAACAATTCTCTTTATGCTTCTATGAGGTTTATGAATCACATTGGGTCTCTAACAATTCTCTTTGTGGGTTCATGCTAAGCAAGTTTTTCTTGGTGAGCTTGTCGAGGTTTTGGACAGGTTTCGGTGGGGACTTGTGAGCAGGTTTTGGACAGGTTTCGGTGGGGACTTGTGAGCAGATTTGGACAGGTCCTAGCAGAGGACTTGTGAGCTGAGTTTTTGAGAGTTCTATCAGAGAACTTGAGGACAGAGGTGCATTGGTTCTTTGAGAAGAACCCGAGGACAGATTTGGCAAGTCTTTGAGAAGGCTTGTGTGCAGAGGATTGATTTGTTCAAAGAGTTGGACAGATCCGACAGACAGAGGAAGACTTGTACTAGACCGACTGACTATGTTTGGTACAGGTAGCTGAGCTGCTGTGGACGTGATCATAGAAGGTAGAGGTCTCTTAGGCTAAGCATTGAGGACAGGAGGTCTTCGATGGAAAGGAGTTCCACGTGCTGGCAAGAGGTAGAGGCAAGTTGATCTTCGAGGGATCATTTCCAGAGCGAGAGGGAAGGTATCTCCTTTGAGCGAGAGGCTCATAAATTCAGATTGGGGGAAGGTGTCTCCTTTGGGCCGAGGCTCATAAACATTGTAATTGGGAAGGTTTCCCAAAGAAATTTGAGATAACTTTTAGAGAAAAGTTTTGTGGACGTAGCCCAAGCATTTTGGGTGAACCACGTTAAAATTGGTGTCACTTTGTGGATGATTTTGTGCATTGCTTTGATATTGCTTTGGGTATATTGCTTTACTATTTTGAAGTATAAAGGAAAAAGTAAAAAGAGGTCTTATACTGTTCACCCCCCCTCTCAGTATAAGCTTGTGTTCTTCAAGTTCCATAGATCATAGCCAAGGATTTTGGAGATTCAATAAGTGGAAGTGGAGTTTGTGTTCAAATTTCTCTACAAATTTTCTTCCTAAAGGTTTTTTCCTTGTCATCTTATCTAATTTAGAAATTAGGGATACAATATTGAGTGGTGGTCCATGGTTTAGAGGGAGAGAACCCTTTATTTAATACCATGGAATGAAATTTTTTCTATTGAGATGAAAACTATTAAGAAGCTTTTGATTTGGTTTAGGCTTTTTGGACTTCCGTATTAGCTTATCAGTAAGGATGTTTTGAAGAAGATTGGAAATACCCTAGGAGAATTCATCAAGGACTAACTATTAAGGAGTGGAAGCATGCTATATATACCAGAATATGTGTTGCTATGGATATTTTAAAACCTTTGCCACAATCTATTAATATTAAATCTGAATCAAAAGAATGGGATCAACAAGTGGATTATGAAAACATCCTATTTTGTTGTCATAATTGTTATGAAATTGACCACTTGGCAAGAGTTTGCAAAATGAAAACTATAAAGAAAGAGATAAAATTTCGATCATAAGAAAAACTTCAAGATAAAACAAGGAAATCATACATTAATAGAAAGTAGATTAGATCAAGAATATTCCACTCCTAAAGAAGAGGTAAAGAAATCCTATCTACAATATCTTATGGAAAAGGTCACCATAACTCACTTGGATCAGTTAGAAGAAAAAAAGAAGGATATAAGGGATGAGAAAGTACAATATGTAAGTTCAAATTTTAGAGGAATTAAAGGTGCAAAGGTAAATGTGGAAGAAAATCCAAACATAAAGACGCTAGAAAAGGTCAAGATCTTTCCAGGTAAATCATCTTCATTTTCCTAAAGTATTATATAATACTCTCTTGGTAATAAATGTCAAAGTGGTATAGAGGTTATCCTTGCACTTTAAGGTTTTAAGAGTAGCATAATAAATAAATGAGGATGGGGTTTAAAGAGTAGCATAATAAAGAAATGAGGATGGAAGAAGTTTGTAACCGTTTAAGGTTTTTAGGGTAAAATAAGAAGGTAATTGGTAATAAATGTGAAAGTGGTATAGGGGTTATCCCTTACACTTTAGGGTTGTAAGAATAACATAATAAATAAATGAGGATGGGAGAAGTCAGTAACAATCTAGGGTTTTTACAGTAAAATAAGAAGGTAATTGCTTTGGAAGAGCATCCTTGCAAATAACTAGTAATATAAAGAAGAATGTACTTATGAGGTTATTCCTTGCTCTACAAATTTGCACAACAAGACAAACCTGTAAATGATAAGTCTTACTTTAAGGAGACTGAGAAGATTGAAGATATGGATGAAGATGAAAGTATTGGTGGAAATGAAAAAAAAAAGACCCAAAAATAAAAAACAAGAGAAAAAGAAACCCGAAAACAAAAGCAAATATCTCAAGTGTTAACAAAAAAATGGGGCTAAACCCACAAACAAAAACAAAAAAATTACAATGAAAATAATATCTTGGAATGTTAGAGGCATGAATAAGAACCCTTAAAAAAATATTAAGAATCTCTCCTATATTTATAGATATAAAAAATGAGCAAAAAATATTTTAGCCATTTATGGTGTTAAATTTTATTCTTATTTTTTTATTTTTTTTTAGTAATATTTTTTATACACATCCACCATGGGGATAGACCACACTCATAGGGATGTCGAAATTTTATCTTGACAAAATTTCAATTTTAGGAGGTATATGTATGAAATGATAAAAAGGAGTTGATTACCAAAACTTAACATTGAGGAAGAAGGTAAATCTCTTTGATAAGAAAGATAGATGAAGAATATTTTTGATAGAAAAACATGTTGAATATGATTTAATTAATTTGATTGAAATGCAACAAAAGCAATGCAATATTTTATTTTTTTAACGAGAGTGGCACCCATAGAAGTCACACATAGCTTATTAGAAAAAAATACTTATAGAAGTCTAAGACTTTTATGTAACTCTTGAAGTCTTTATCACTATTGATTAGTTATTGTATTATCTTTGTTGATAAAAGTGGATGTGGTCCACCGCCAAGGACGCCATTTGCATTATTGGTGATGGTGGATGTGTATAAGAAGTATTAAAAAAAAAAATTGTTGATAAGATTAATGCATTACTTTTTCTAAATGTTTATTAAAAAAAATAAAACAATTTATAAAGTTCTTGAGGTCATAAGCTATATAGACTACTATATAGACTATTTGTAGAAAGGATGTATTTTTATCTATATGATTATTCAAGAATAGGTTATATGAGATGGCATAGTTATCTTTCACTATTTATAATATTGTTTATGTTATCTAACCATATTTTGGTTATGAAAAATTGAACCGTGTATTCTTGATAAATGCTTGGCTAAACAAGTACTTACCAATCTCGCATGTTTCTTGTTATTGTGTGTTTTTTTTTTAGGGAGTAGTGTCTTCTCCTTGTTAGCATAATAACTTATTATCTTGCACTCATTTTGTTGGTTTATAGGTTTAGATTATAAAAATGACTAGTTGAATCCCCATGGCGGATGTGTATAAGAATATTACTCAACAAAAAAAATTGATTTTATATTTTTTTGCGTGAAAAATATTTTCAAAATAACAAAATTTTATTTAAATATTAATTAAATTTGAGATATTATATTGAGATTATTTTCATTTTTACTGATTTACAAGTATAATTTATTTATTTACAAAATAAGACTTTGAACCTATAAATTAATATAAAGATTCTAATCTTAAATTTTCTATTGATAAGTATAGTTCTCGCCTTTACAAGAGATCATGGTTGAGAGGAGACGTGTGTGTCGGTCATAAAGATTTCTCACAATAACCAAATAAAAAAACTTAAATATACTTTTAAATACATTTATCTTCAAAATGGATGAATCAAATGCTTTGTCTTACTAAAAGTACAATTCAGTATTGCAAAATTAATTAATATTGTTTCCTGCTATTCTAGAGTTCTAAAATAATATTGTTTCCTGCTATTCTAGAGTTCTAAAATCTCGTCTAAATTAGCATTATTAACGTTAGTTCCAGATAGATAGATGCACATGCACTTTCAATACTCCAAACGATAGAGGACAACTAGAAACCACCAACATCCCTCACAAAATATGCAGGCAGTCAAAATGTATATATATTATAGAATAGAAATTTGGTTGTGTATGGTTTATTTAAAAGGTAATGAAGCAACACAAGAAGTATAAAATATAAATCCAATCCATTACAATTGGTTTTTTATATTTTAATTAAAATAAAATAAATCTTATGTTATATAGACGATCTATAGTCTTAGTAGAGGGTATTGTTTATTCAATTAAATATTAATTATTTAAATATAATAGATAACTTAAAATATAATAAATAACTTTACGATTGTATAATGTAATATAAACTTTAATCCTTAATTGAAATTGCCGTCTTTTGCCTTGGGCCCACTGACGTAAGTAATAGTACGCGTAGGAATTGTTGTCTGTCGTTTGTGAAAGAGACAAAGCCCTAATAATTTTGAAGGAAGAATCTCGAAACATCAGCAACAACGTATTGACTTTTCAAGACGCGCATACGGAACTACGAGGGAAATGTCACAAAGACTATGAACGCATCAAATCGTAATGTGTATGTATATTCAACTTTTTCTGTAGAGTTTCAAAGGATCATGAGCTTGGATGAACTGAAACAGTTGATAGGCAATGCATCAAATCGTAATGTGTAAGTGTATTCCTGACAATCTTCCAGATATAAAACATTACTCTTGTTCATTCTCATTCTCTCCATCACCTGTTGTAAGGGGATGTTTGTGTCCCAATGAGATATGCTACTTTTCTCTGCCAGATGAGCTAAAAATATAGCTCCAGATCAACACCCATCATCAGGCCTACATCAATGCAATAACATAATCAGTTTATTTTAATTTTGGAGTTAAAAAATATTTTTTTTGGACGGGAATTTGAGGTATTATCTCAAAAGTGTATTCGCATGTGTGGTCTCTACGGTAAGGACGACACTTACATTATTGGTGATGAGATCGGGGTTCAACTCACATGATGGATATAGTAATGGTAAGAGGTGGAAGGGAGGGGATGGAAGAGTCGAGGTTGGGTGAGGAAGTTGTATTTCCTTACAGACTTCTTATTTCGAAGAACCACGGACCTCTGAACAGAATGTGTTCTGCGTTCTCTCGAGTGTTTAGCTGGATCATAAAAATTCCTTTGGTCATCGTGGACAGCCCCATGTTTCCCAAGAATTTTCACTTTGAAGTCGCCCAACGACGGATTGTGTCCATGTTTGGGCGTCCTCCTACAAATTTTCCCACAAGGGAAAAGGAATTGCGGGACGCATACCCTTCTATGAGATTTTGAGGGCACAAAACATCGCACCCTTATGAAACAAAGCCTTTCGAACCATCTGTGGGCGATCTGAGTTTGTTATGCCAGAGGTCTGCGTAAGACAAATGGCCTCGGTAGCTCCTTGGGCTGCCTGTTTTGTCAGGGGGTTCCTTTCCCCGATCGATGTCACTTTGGATGTTCCCATGTTTGGCGATAGACGAACCCTTGGTTGGCCCTATCACTGCCAGAGCGGTGGGAATGTACTTCGAATTTGCACCAATGTCTGTTTGCTCTTCCGTTCGTGCTTTCTCCTTATATGTGGGCAGGTTTTGGTCGACTTTTTCGTTCGTCGAAACCATAGTCGCTGATCCGTACCTAAATTTAGCTTCCCCTCCTCTATAGGATATGAATCCAAGTTTGGATTTTTCAACCATAGAAACTTGTTTATGTCACTTCAATTAATTTTTTTTGGATGAAAAAACCATTATATTAATAAAATAATGTCGAATCATACAAAAAAATGGCGGGTGGGATCAGCACACCCTATAAACCAACACACTAACCATTGTGGTTGGGAGTACACAAGAGTGTCAGAAACAGTCCACAAAAAGCCAGATAACAACCACCAAAACAGTGTCAAATATGTTGACTCATAGTGCAGGGCGCATTCCCCCAATGCTCCATGAGGGTACGTAAGTACTGTAGCTCCACATGTATTTTTTAACCTATACTTGAATCTGTAACCAACAATCAAAGAATATAGCATATATATTAGCAACAAAGAAGACACACCTAACATCTTGTTGAGAAAAAATAGCTCTATTCCGGGACTTCCAAAGATAAAACACGGTACCAATTCTAAAAATATTCCAAACAACACCCAAGTTGAAGGAAAAAGCAATAGGGTCATCCAAAATAGCATGCACCTAGGTAAAATCCTCTTGCATAAAATATCTAAAAAATCTATGAAGCCAGTCCTAGGCTGACTGAGCCCAATCACAAAACCAAAAAACATGCAGTAAATCTTTCGTCGGTCTGCAAATCAAGAAAATGTGATTATGAACACCAGATGCTTGAGCCTATTGCCAACAAACAACTCCTGGTGCAAGAGGCTTTAAGCAAAAAAACTCTATTTAGGTTCAATATAAGTATCCCAAGAAATCTGAAACCTCTTATTCCATTGGGAGGGAAGATAGACTAAGTCTCATATCATAGTGAGCTTATCAACCAAGAACTTGCAGGGTGAGCCATTAATAACCTAGATGAGCTTTATATTGCAAATAGGAAGCTCACCAGGTGAACACCAATCTGACCACCAGGGTTTTTAAAAATGCTTGTGTAGTTTGCACCAAATAGAAAATGGAATACTATCAATAACCACCTCATAAGTATCTCTATCACAAAGATTTAAATTGTGAATTTGATGAAAACTTTCCTAGGGTATCCAACTCCTAGTATGTCGAGAGAAGAAATAAAAAATGGAAGCAATACCATGCTTATAGAACCTCTATGCTCTGACCCACTACACCAGAGCCAGGGGAGAGCCCTGCCAAGTGATAACATGAGACCACCAAATATTCATGGAAGGCAAAGAGGCACCTGCTTTGCGAAAACTCCCTTTTCAATTGAGTCAGGGTTTGAAGGCCTCCTAGGCTTTCCAAATACTCTGAATGATAAAAGAATCTTTAACTTTAACAAGGACATGGGCAATAAGAATGGATTGCAATCCCACCCCTTTCCAAATTTTCTTCCCCTAAAGCAAACCAGAAGAAATGCAATGCCTGACCAACACTTTCCAAGATTCATCCCCAATTAAATATTGGGTGATCCATTTAGCACAAAGGGCAAAACCTTGTCGATGACAATCAAACAAACCCATGCCTCCATAGTATTTGGGAAAACAACAAATTTTCTAGGCTACCCGATGAAAACCTTGTTTGATAGAGTCTTTGGCCCACAAGAAATCTCTCAGAAGTTTATCCAGCTTTTTATAATAAGATTTGGATGGAACCCAAATAGACGAATAATAGACATGGGTAGTCACTAAAACCTTAGAACAAATATGAAATTTTCCTGCCAGAGAAAGTTTCTTACTAGTCTAATAATAAAGCTTCTTGCCCACTTTCTCAATAACATACTGCCACAATTGAGTAGAGGAACCATAAAATGCAAAAGGAATTCCAAGAAATTTAAACACCTCACCCAGCTGAATCCAAGTCCATTGGAAATGACGCGGCCAACATGGTAGCTGGGATTGAGATTGTAAAAAATAGGAGGTTTTTTTCCATTGAATAAAAGAACCAGAGGCTAAACAGAACACCTCTAAGCAACTGATAGCTGAGGAAAGATATTGCTCATCTTCTCAAAGTGTTAAACAAGAATCATCAGCAAAATAACCATTGACCAACTGACAATCAAAATTAGGGAGAGCAATACCCCTTATTAATACTTGATCCACCTTGTGGGCCAAAAAATAGCCAAAAGCCTCCACAACAAGAATGAAAAGATATGGAGCAATAGGGAACCCTTGTATTAAAGAACAACCAAGAGAAATTAACTGAGATTGACTATTATTAAAAGTAAGAACAACTGAAGCATCTTGAAATAACATAAGAACGATGCTCACAAACACTGGCCCAAAGCCCAAAGCCTAAAGCATGGCAGTGATGAAGTACCACTCCATCTTATCATAGGCTTTATCAAAATCAATCTTAATGAATAAAGCATCTTGTTCAAAATTTCTTTCCCACTCCATACCTTCCCAAATAGCAAGAACATTATCAAGAATGTATCTTCCCTGAACAAAGCTAGTTTGTTGAGGTCCGACATTCAAAGGTAGGAGAGATTTAAGCTTAAGTGCAAGGGCTTTAGAAATAATCTTATAGCTCACATTAAGCAAGGTGATTGGCCTCCAATTACTGATGAGATTAGGGTCTCTAGACTTAGGAATAAATTTAACATTGCCTTTGTTAATAATGGAACCCATTGAACCACATTACAGGGCTTTAAGATACACTTTGTGGAGATTAGAACCAAGCATATCCCATAATTATTTGTAGAATTCACATGGGAAGCCATTAATACCATGTGTCTTATCATTGGCCATGAGTGACAAGGCATTTTTTAGATCTTCCAGAGAAAGAGGAGTGTCACAGAATATAATTTGCTCAGGAGAAAGCTTGTTGGGGACAACAATGGTACAATCAACAAGAGCTTGCCTTCTAACATCATCAAGGGGTTGAGAAGCAAAAACACCTTGATAATGTGAAAAAAATACTTTGAAATTTTTTGGAAGGTTTGTGAATATCTGCCCATCAACTTGAATGGATTGAAACTAAGAATATTGGGCAGGAGGTCTGAGGTGTAGAAAAAAAAATTAGTTACTCTATCCCCCACTTTGAGCCAATGCATTCGAACATGTAATTGAGAACCCTTAGATTCATACAAATCAACTTTTTTTATCTCATGCCAAATGGAAGAAATTTGGTACTGAGCAAGAGAGCTGAAAGGAGAGGCTTCAAGCTTGAGATAGGCTTTGGATAGCTCACTCTGCAAGGCAAACTTAGCCTGTTTTTACTGCTTTGCAACTTCAACACCTAGAGTCCACAACACCTTAGTGGTTTGTTAAATGTCAGCATTCCACAACTCAATCCTTCCAGAAAGACCATCAGGTCTAAGAATCAAATTCTAAATGAGGCATATATGAGCTTTCATGCTAAAGCTATGCAAAAAAGAAACATTTAGGTAAAACTATGAAGAATTTACTCTAGATTGAAATTTTAACTTTGCCACCGAGAATAAAATAGGTGAATTATTAGATAGTATAGTACCAGGGAAAGTCAGCACATATGGTGAAGAAGGCAAAATATGGGAGAACTGAAAGTTGTCACTCTCAAAAATCATGGCTCTATCAAATATTTCCAAAATCCTAGCAAAAGAAGCTTGGAAATTGGACCAAGTGTACCAAAGATCCTGAGGGAAGTCAGAAGGTGAGAAGCGATAATTAGGATCATAAAGACAAAGCTTGTTTTTTATAAAACTAAGCTTCCCTTTCACCTAAGAACCATTGCATCAGATCATGACTAACCTTATCAAAAGCTTTCTCCACCATATTAAAATCTCCATAGAGCACCCAAGTGGCAAATGGTAGATTCATGGCAAGCCATCTCCACAACTCACATCGATCAAAATCGATGTTTGAGGCATACATATTAACCACCCAAAATGGTTTTCCATAAATATCGAGCAAAATATATATAGCTTTATTAGATGGGTCAACACCCCAGGTCACAACATTCTTCTGTAATTGAGGTGCAAGGATAGTGATGACTCCCATTTTTCTTGAGGAATACATTGTGGGAAAAGAGGCACTTCATGGCCACACAAAGTCACATGCACATCGTAGATTGAAATAAAAAATATTAACTTCTTGCAGACATAAAGAATTGAGGCTTCCATGCACTCGAGAAACATTTGACATCTCATTTTGAACCAAATATTTTTTTATCGGGTTCATTAGTCCTCAGCCATTCCATGAGAATAAAATCATTGGGATTTTTCTCTAGATGCATGATCTCCATGGCATCCTCTGCGTCACCCAAACCTTCAAGTGAGCCATAAGAGTTGGAGGCCAATGGGAAAGCATCACTGATTAGCTATCGATATTTTTTATTCTGAACAGGGCTACAAGAGCAATGGACCTTAAAGGCCCAACCCTCCTCCACCAAAGAATTATGTGTAGCTACCACCACTAAGGCAAAATAAGGGCTCGACCAAAGATATTGAGACATAACAAAATTGGGGGTTGCATGCCAACAACCATAGGGGCCGTATCAATAGGAGTCTAAACATATTTAGTAGAAGCTTGCATGTCCCAAGAAGGAATAAGGGTAGGTTGCACAACAAAAATTGAAGCTTCTTATTGCTTAGCTCCATGGGTATTCCTGCTAGAAATAGTAGTCCATTCTTCAGTGTTTTCTTGTGAGCCATTAGCTGGAGCTATGGGAGTGGGTGAGGGATTTACCTTATATTTCCACTCCATCAAAGGACACTCCCAAATTTTGTGAGCTATAGATTGACATCGGTAATAGGTATTGGGTAAATTTATATAGGCAACTCTTTGCCTAAAGAATTGGTCCCCGTTCTTGATATCAATAAACTCCTGCAAATCCTTGGTAAGGTCAGGTTTGATATAGATCCTTCTAGTGGGTCGAGCGAAGAAGAACTTTTTTGGCTCAAGATAAAAAAACTTATCTAAGAGAGCAGCTAAAGTATGCAAAAAACCCCAAAGGGGAATAGGAAGACTGAAGAATTCAACCCACATCAAGACTTCCAGTGTAGCTTGGTCATTGACTTAGAAATACTTGGAGTAGAGTTAGATGATCAATAGAGAATTACGAACAGTCCATGGTCCCATAGATAGAACCTTCTGTGCTTGAGTTGGGTCTGAAAAGCAAACAAGGAAATACCCTTTGGTAAGGTTTTGTACATTCTCCACTTTGACTCCATATGGCCCCTAGACTTGCTGGACCCAGGAATGAATAAGGGTATCATATGGGATACAACCCAAAAAATTGTGGCACGGTAGTTAGGTGGAGCAATAGAAAAATGTAAAGTATTATTAATTCGCCAAAATGCAGTGTTTACAATGCTTAAATAATAGGAGAATTAACTGCCTTAGAAAACTTAGGGAATAGATAGGGAAGAAGAAAAATAGGGAGGAAAGGAGGAAATGAAATAGGAGTCAAACTCCCTATTGTCCATGCTATCCAATCTGCCCAGTCAGCTGTCGTCCAAGGAGGTAAAAGGGTAAGGTCCAAAGCTTACCGTTGTCAAACAATTTTTTTACCTTTTATTGCTTTAACTTCCAACATTATCCCCCTTAAAGTTGAGAGGACTAACTATATAGTCTCTCAGCTTTATATATTGAGCTTTAGCTATACCTTTGGTGAAGATGTCTGCAATGTTATCCAAAGTGTTGCAATATTGAAGCTCAAATATCTATTGTTCCACCATGTCTCGAATGAAGTACTTCATATCGAAATGCTTTGATCTGCTATGGTGGATTGGATTGTATGCCAAATGAATGGCACTTATATTATCACAATACAGTCGAGTTGGACCACTTTGAATTTCTCCAATATCTTCAAGGACTTTTCTCAACCATAGGGCTTGAGTACTAGCATGTGTGATGGCTATATACTCAGCCTCAGTAGATGACAATGCTACAACAATTTATTTCTTGGAACTCCATGTAATTAGTCCTGACCCTAGACTAAAACAATTTCTTGATGTAGATTTTCTATCATCTATATTGCTACCCCAATCACTGTCACTTGAAGCCAACTAATTTCACGGAATTACATTTTTGGTAATGGATTCCAAAATCCAATGTACCTTTTACATATCTTAAGATTATTTTAGTTGCTTGTAGATGCAGCTCGGATGGACTTGCCATAAACCTTGAAACTAGAGAAACAACATATTGAATATCGGGCCTTGTGTTGGTGAGAAACATCGGACTCCCAACCATGCTTCGTAAGTGGTCATGTCAACCTTTGATGCTCCATCGTCCTTGCTCAATTGGATCCCATGTCCAGTTGGAGTTGCAACTGATTTGCACTGCTCCATGGCAAATTTCTTGATCATGTCTCGAGCATACTTGTTTTGACATATGAAGATCCCTTTGTTTGATTGATGCACTTACATTCCTAGGAAGTATCACATTAGACCAAGATCTTTCATCTCAAATTGTTTCTTCATGGAGTTTTTGAACTCCATATTAATTTTAGTGTTACTACCCATAAATATTAGATCATCCACATACAAAAAAACTATGAGAATGTCTACTCCATGCTTTAGGTAGTACAAAGTTGGTTCACTTTTACTTCTTGTGAATCCATACTTGCTGAAATAGCCATCAATGCATGAGTACCAAGCTCTTGGTGCTTGCTTGAGGCTATAAAGTGCTTTTTTCAATTTATAAACAAGGTTCTCCTTTCCCTATTCTTGAAAGCCTTGAGGTTGTTGAACATAAACCTCCTCTGTCAATTATCCATTCAGAAAAGCACTTTTCACATCCATGTGTTGAACATTCCATCCTTTATGGGCTGCTAAGGAAAGAACAGATCTGATTGTCTCTTGTCGTGCAACTGGAGCAAAGGTTTCCTCATAGTCAATGCCAAATTTTTGAGTAAAACATTTTTCTACTAGTCTCGCCTTATGCCTCTCAATGCTTCCATCAACATTGTATTTGGTCTTGTAGACCCATTTACATCCAACACATTTTTTTCCTTTGGGTAGCTTTACTAGCTCTCATGTATCATTATTTTTTATAGAGGTTATTTCCTCTTTCATGGCTTCTTACCATACATTTTGAGTACAAGCCTTATCATAGCTAGATGGTTCTATTTGAACAATGCCAATAAAGCATAATTGACTACATCTTCCCTAGGATCATGGGAGTCATCATCCCCATACAATTGCAAATTTTCAAGTTGTTGCAAAACTGTATTCATTTCACTAGCTTTAGCCAATAAAGCATAATTGACTACATCTTCCCTAGGATCATGGGAGTCATCATCCCCATACAATTGCAAATTTTTAAGTTGTTGCAAAACTGTATTCATTTCACTAGCTTGGCTTCTAGTGAATCTTCTCTAGAAATTCAGATCCAAAATTTGAAAATATGGATGATGTTGTAATGTTCTTTTGCCTCTTGATGGAGAGTATCTATCAATGTCCATCGGTGAAGAACTTATTGATCTCTATGGAGAAGGACTTGGAGTGGCGGTTGAAGTACTTGATGTAGTACTCCTGTATGGGCTTGGAGGGGGTGGTGTGCCTTTGTTTTTCTTGGAAGACACCTGTTGTACCTGTGAAGAACTTACATTTTGGGATTCATCATCAACAAAAATTATTTTATGACCCCATTCTACCCCTTCATCAAAAATTACATCCATGGAGAGTACAATTTTATGAGTCTTGGGGTTGTAGAGTCTATATGATTTTGTAGACTCACAATACCCTACAAATATACAAGCTTGACTTTTGGGATCAAGCTTCTTCCTTTTCTCATTAGGAATGTGCACATATGCTAAAGAACCAAAAACTTTGAAGTGCTTTACATTTGGTTTCTTTTCGTACCACCCCTCATAAGGAGTGACACCATATAAACTAGAAGTTGGACTTCTATTTAGAATGTATACACTAGTTCTTACAACATCAGCCCAATACATATTAGTTAGATGCTTAGTCTGAAGCATCATTATCACCATCTCAACTATGGTGCGGTTCTTTCTCTCTGCCACACCATTCTGTTGTGGGGTATAGGCAGTGGTGAATTGCCTTTTTATCCCACTTGCTTTACAATATTTCAAGAAAATTTTTGAGGAGTACTCACCTCCTCGATCTGTCCTAAGACATTTTATATAATTCCCACTTTGATTCTCTACATTGTTTCTGAAATCTATGAAGCAATCAAAAGCTTCATATTTATGTTTTAAGAATAAATCGAAGACATTCTAGAGAAATCATCTATGAAAGTGAGAAAATAAGAATTGTTTCGAGACTTTGTGTTTGCATTGGACCACGGATGTCCGAATGCACTAACCGAAGTGGATAGTTGGCTCTCCACACTTGTCCTTTCGGAAACTTTGACCTTGAGTGCTTTCCCAAAGCACATCCTTCACATACCTCCTTCTGTTCGTTGATTTTGGGAAGTCCTGTCACCATAACTTGAGAAGTGAGTAGTTTCAAGCTAGCGGAATTAAGGTGACCATATCGCAAGTGCCAAAGCGGACTTGAATTTGTTATAGCTACATTTGCAAGTTGAGCTCCTCCTGGCTAACCAAATTTGAGAGGGAATAACCGATTCTTGGTCATGGGGACCTGTGTGATGACACGGTTACAATTGTTTTTATCAAAAATGATACATTATCCTTCATCAAATACAAGTTTGTAATTGTTCTCCATCATTTGCCCAACGCTTAACATATTGTGTTGGAGCTTTGGACTGTAATAGATATCATTCACTTTCTTTAGTCCTTCTTTGGTTGGAACGTCCATGGTTCCAATTCCCTCTACTTGCAATGCTTTATCATCCCCTAATTTGATTTAGGATTTATAAGTGGAATCTAGAGTTGCAAATAATTTTTCTTTGCCACTCATATTATTTGAGCAACCAGTATCCAGAATCCATGTGTCATTTAGATTCTATTCTGATTGTCCATATGAAAGAAAAATATTAGAGCTATCATCTTCTTCTCCATAATTTCCATATTGACTATTGTTGCCTTGTGAAGATTTTGACCAGCAATCATGAGCAAAGTGACCTGGCTTGCCACAGTTGAAACAAGTTGTTTTGGACTTGTCACTTCCTCGCCCTTGATTTTCACTTTGTCCTGGATTTCCTCGAATTTTATTTCCACCTCTATGTTGATTGCCTCCTCTGTATGAGTTGCCTCCTCTGTTGGAGTTGCCTCCTTTGTTCTGGTTGCCTCCTCTATTTTGGTTGCCTCCTCTGTAGTTGCCTCTACCTCTACCTCTTCGTTGTCTTCTGCCTTGACCTCTTCCACGTTCTCTTCCATTGTTTTCATTGGAAGTGAAGGACTTCTCGTCGCCTCCGTAGCTGGTTGAAGGAGATTCCAAAAATCTCTCTTCATGTGACATTAACGATCCGATTAATGCATCGAATGTTAAAGTGGAAATATATTTGGATTCTTTTATAATTATGGCAATAAGATTCCATATCTGTGGAAGTTTTCACAACACTTTTGTTACAATTGTCTTAGGCTTGATTTCCTCGCCAAGTGTAACCATTTTATCAATAATTGCTTTTACTCTAACACAATAATCACCGAATTTTTCATCATATTTCATTATGAGATTTTCAAAATCTCTTTTTAGTGTTTGAAGCCTCACCTACTTCACTTGATTACTACCCTGGAATCCATCACTCAAAGCTTTCCATGCAACTTGTGCAGTCGTACAAGCGACGATTCTAGAGAATATACTCTTCTCCAACACTGCTTGGAGATGAGAAAGAGCAGAAGAGTTGCTCTTTTGTCCTTATTTGCATGTTCTCTTGTCTGTGGCACTTAATGTTGTCCAGTCTGAGGGTTCTGTGTAACCCTCTTCTATTATGTCCCACAAACCTCTTCCTATGAGCAGGGTCTTCATTTTTATAGACCAATAGTCGTAGTCATAACCATTAAGCTCTGGTATAGGTAAAATATTGTGTGAAGCCATAGTTACTATAAAACTCTTTTTATTTCATGATTACAATAAAGCACTCTATTTTTTTAAAGAAGGAAGGAAGAAGAAAGAAGAAATAAGAGATTACAAATTTAAGTCAAATCTGACTTGATTTACTCTATCATTGATTGCTTGTTCCTCTTACTGTGGGGATGCTATCTCTTGATTCATGAAATTGTCTACTACTTCTTCTTCGTTATCACTTATCAATATTATTTATGGTGATTTTGGTTCTAAAATATCCACTAAAATACTGTAGTGTATATATTTTGATTCTTGTGGTGCAGCTTGTACGAATTTTGATTGTTCAAATTGACTCCTGAAAGAGTTATCTTCAAAGTCTGCCTCATACCTTGAGTCAGGATGCCTTTGATGTGCAATTACTGCATTCTAAAGTTGGCTAAACATAATGTTGAGCCCATAACCTCTTACTTTTTTATCGAATCTCTCTGCACCTTTTCTTGCTAAAATTGCACATAAGGCATGATAACAACCATTTAGTCTTATCATCAATGCCTCTTTACAATTTTACAATTTTGATCCTTTATTTCTTTTACAAAAAAAAAACTAAGCCTCTTAGGCTTATTACACAAGATTTCTACAGTTTGTGATTCCTTGAATCAAGTGAAAAATGAACCTTTTTATTACAATGAATTGCCTCTTAGGCAATATTCTCCTTTTATAGTATTAAAAAAAATCTATATTGCTATTTAATAAAAAAAAAAATTGCCCTTTAAAAAATAATTTTTTTTAAAAAACAACTATATTTAATTTATTAAATATAATATAAATAATTAATTTAATAATATAAAGAAAATTTTCAAAAAAAACTTAATTTTTTTTTTAAACCCTTGCAGGAATCGAACCCACAACCTATCTCCTTCAACAAATCATGCTTACCAACTCGGCCACCACCGTCGATGAGAACCAAAGGCAAAGAACATCAATTTCAAGACTTTCGACTTTTGCTTTCATAAAAAATAATGAAAAAATGTTTTCGTCGGGTTTCAAACCTGCGATCTGCTAGGAGCGGGTGCCTTAAGGCTGGCTCCTCGAGCCAGTCGAGCTGCGTGGCCCGATAGGAAGGCAAAGGAGGCTTGCATCCTTTATCTTGTCGCGACCGTGCACAAGACAAAAAAAAATTAAAGGGACTTTAGTCCCACATCCACTATGTGATGTTTTTTGAGGTGTTTAAAACTCTCAATGCATAAAATATCACTCGATTGCCTTCGAGAAATTAGTGATCGCCATTTTGCCTCCTTCTCGAGCCTGTTTCTCCTCACCACGTAGCCTGTCTTCTAGTCTGCCACATCACCTATTGTCTAGTCTCTGGTCTGTGTCGACCTTGCTCTCTCCTTGCCACGTGTCGATGTTCGATTGGCTTCTCCTGTGGTTTGCTCCTCCTCCTCGCGTGCTCTCTATGTGGGCCTTCTCCCAACATCACCTCGGTTCGCTATTCACGGGCCCTCTCGACCTTACCTTGGTTCACGTGTTTTTGGCCCTCTTGACCTTGCCTCAGTTTGCATGTCATGGGCCCTCTTCGACCTCGATCTACGGGCCCTCTTTGACCTTGCTCTAATACCAGATGTGGCATGGTAGTTAGGTGGAGTAATAGAAAAATGTAAAGTATTATTAATTCGCCAAAATGCAGTGTTTACAATGCTTAAATAATAGGAGAATTAACTGCCTTAGAAAACTTAGGGAATAGATAGGGAAAAAGAAAATTAGGGAGGAAAGGAGGAAAGGAAATAGGAGTTGAACTCCCTGCCGTCCATGTCGTCCAATCTGCCTAGTTAGCTGTCATCCAAGGATGTAAAAGGGTAAGGTCCAAAGCTTACCGTTGTCAAACAAATTTTTTACCTTTTACCGCTTTAACTTCCAACAAAAATAACCCACCAAGGTATGACTTTCAAACCATTCACAAGATGTATGATATTCATGCAAAGGAATAATAGCTTCAGGGATAGGGCCTTTACCTCGTGATAGACTTTCGGAATGAACTTGTGCGGATGCTTCCTCGATTCCATTGAGCTCTTCAGCAAACTTAGAATAAACTGAGCCGACTGTATGAGCGACAACCATTAAAAAGGGTGAACTAACACCACCTCAGGGCAACGTTAATGCAATAGACAAGATTTTCCCACCCCTAAACCTACCAAGCTAGCAACTATTTTTGCTCTTTTGTCGCCAATCCTCATATCTTCAATTAATTTTTAAGAATACCTCCATTTAGAATTTGAAAAACATGTTTCCTAATAAACTGAGATATTTTTAATAGATTATGATTATATCTTTTATTTTTACAAAAAAAAAAAATTATAAAAATATAATTTTTATAAGTGCAATACAATACAATTACTTAAATGTGAAGATAGTTTTTTTTATTAGGGTAGAAGGGGTTTTCAAAGGTTTTTAAAACCTTTTAACAAATTTTTATAAGAAGATAATCTTAAATACTTCTAAGAGAAACACATACATTACAAACAAGCATCCTTCCATGCCATATAAACATCAAAAACTTAGAAAAATAACCCACATCAAATAAAAGGTATCACCTATTGAACACAACAAAAACTATAACAATTTGAAGCAACAAAAGAACATACTTCCTTTTCCCATATTGAATTTTGATCCTACTATCTACACACCTGATTGAGCTTTATGGGTAACATGCTCTGCACCAGTCCCAATAACTTACTATCCTAAAAAAAATGACGTTGAGTTCCCCATAACCAAATCCAACCAACAGTTGGATAGGGATTGTTATCCCAAGCCACCATGGGAATTACTACAAAGTCATTTTGGACACCATCCTAGGCATTAAATCTTGGTTTCATTGAAGTTTTATTCTGGATAAATTCTATTAGACAGTGAACCTTGAAGTCATACTAATCTGCTCATATACTCAAAGTCTTTGACCCATAGGAGATAGTCCCAATGTAGAAAATCCAGTAAAAGACCATTAGTGAAACACATGGGCTTCATGCCAATCAAAACAAGGATCACAAGCTACAATCTATATAACACAAATAGACATATATGGATAATATTTATGGGAAAACTTTATGAATTTGACCCACTAGCCTCATATCCTGAACTGCAACATACATTAGCCACAAACAAAGTCTAATTAAGGTGAAATACCTAGGTCAAAACAACTTGGGAAAGGTACTCACCCGCACACAACATATTCAAACCAAATATTTTGAAAGCAAATTTTAACAAAAAGGAGGCTTGAATGACCATGGTGCCAAACACGAGAAATTTTCTTTGAAAAAAGTTGTACAAATAGGAGCTGGCATCACCATAGTTTATTATTTTGAAAACCATGTAAAAATGGGGGGCTCTATTGTTAGAATAGTTGTACCATATTCTGATTTCAAAATATCTCCCAAACATTGATTCATAGGACTGATCTTCCATATTAATGCTTCCAAGATCCCGCTACATCCTTATATGAAATAAACCAAATAAATTGTTAAGGAATAAAAGATTAATAACTGTGAACCCAATTTATTTTTTCATGATCAACAATTGCAATAACTTGTTGGGAGAAATCTTTTTTCCAAACACTAATCCCTTCTTGTGTTATTCCAAAATTAGCCATATAGTCTACTATGTTATTTCCTTCCCTATAAATATGATTAAATTCCACTACCTCCATAGGCCTTTTACTATGTTGAGCTTCACCAATCATAGAGGTTAAATTCTAGTTGACTTATGTATCTTTTTTCATCAGATTAATCATGTTTATGGAATCCCCTTCTATAATTACTTTTTTAACCTGAAGATTACTCACCAACTTTATTCCCATGCACATAGCATGGGCCTCTGCAAAGTGGCTAGATCGGTCCCCCAAGGCTTCAACATAAGAAATCAAAATATTACTATTTTTATCTCTTATCAAACCTCCCACTCTAGTAGGTCCAAAATTTCCTTTAGTTGCCCCATCACAGTTCAATTTAAGCATACCACCCGAAGTGGAAGTCCATTTTTTTTGCCTCCTTAAAAGGTTTTTAGATGGATCAAACATACTTGTCACTGGATCAAGATGCCAATCATCATTAATCATACCTTCCTCTTTCAATTCCCATAACTCTTCCCACTTAACTAATCAAGCATTCTCCATAGTTAGAGAGAAAATCTTATTGACTACAACAAGACTATCCTTTATTTTCCCTTTAAAAATATGGCTATTTTATTCTTTCCAAAGAGCCCATAGAGAATGAGGAATATTGAAGTCCCATAAAGAGTTAAGCCTCTTACTCTTAAAAAGGGATTTCCATTGGAGATAAATATCACTAAGGCAATTGAGGAAGACCCAAGAAACCTATAATCTACTAAGAATAAAAGGGATGTCTTTTGCAAAAAGACATCTTGAGCAAAGGGGCAGTTTAGGCTCAAATGGTTAACATATTCCAACATACATTCACAAAGGTTGCACCTATTTGGAAGTTAAAAACCTATTTTCATAAGGTTATCCATAGTAAGGATCTTATTTTGGTAGATGATCCAGAAGAAGG
The DNA here is from genome assembly GCA_028583015.1 of Wollemia nobilis. Taxonomy (NCBI): domain Eukaryota; kingdom Viridiplantae; phylum Streptophyta; class Pinopsida; order Araucariales; family Araucariaceae; genus Wollemia; species Wollemia nobilis. The sequence continues at coordinate 4,873,380 of JAQPPZ010017086.1, forward strand.
CAACTTTAGGAATGATATTTTTCAACCAAACATTCAAAGCCGATAGCCAACAAGGACTTTCACCTTCCAACAAATAGTAACCAAATTTGATCGAAAAGAAAAGGTCCCTTGATTAGATAATTTCCACCACCTAGAATCCTACGTATTCAGGTTATTCAGGGAATAAACCTGAATTATCCTATTCAGTTTACTAAGAACTTGATTTCTTCTTTGGTACATTATCCCTTGCACTTTAGGGTTTTAAGAATAACATAATAAAGAAATGTGGATGGAAGAAGTCAGTAACAATTTAGGGTTTTTAGGGTAAACTAATAAGGTAATTGCTTTGGAAGAGCATCCTTGCACTTTAAGGCTTCTAGGGTAATATAAAGAAGAATGTACATATGAGGTTATTCCTTGCTCTACAAATTTGCACAACAAGACAAATCTATAGATGATAAGTCTTACTTTGAGCAGCGTGAGAAGATTGAAGAGATGGATGAAGATTAAAGTATTGTTGGAAATGAAAAAAAAAAAGGAAGACTAAAAAAGCAAAAAAGAGAGAAAAAGAAACCCATAGGGATATTATTGATATGGGAAAACAAAAGCAAATATCACAAGTGTTAACAAAAAGTGGGGCTAAACCCACAATTAAGAACACAATATTACAATGAAAATAATATCTTGAAATGTTAGAAGCATGAATAAAAACCCTAAAAAAGTATTAAGAATCTTTCATATTGTTGTAAACAATATATTTATATTTATAGATATGACAAACGAGCAAAAATTTTTTAGCCATTTATGGTGTTGAATTTTATCTTGACAAAATTTCAATTTGGGAAGGCATATGTATAAAATGATAAAAAGGAGTTGATTGCCAAAAACTTAACATTGAGGAAGATGGTAAATCTCTTTGATAAGAAAGGCAAATAAAGAATATTTTTAATAAAAAGACATGTTGAATATGATTTAATTAATTTGATCGAAATGTAATGACAATGCCATGTTTTGGTTTGTAATGGGAGTGGCCTCCATAGAAGTAACACATAGCTTATTAAAAAAAATACTTATAAAGGTCTATGACTTTCATGTAACTTTTGAAGTCCGTATCACCTTTATTGATATCTTTGTTGATAAGAGTGAATGTAACCAACTCCTCTATGTAATTTTTTTTTTTAATAAGATTATTGCATTGTTTTTTCTAAATGTTTATTAAAAAAAATAAAACAGTTTATAAAGTTCCCGAGGTCATAAGCTATATAGACTATTTGTAGAAAGGAAGTCTTTTATCTATATGATTATTCAAGAATATGTTATATGAGATGACTTACCTAATAATTCTACAATATTTATAATATTATTTATCAATATATTGTTATCCAACTATATTTTGGTTATGAAAACATAATTTACCAAATAAGACTTTCAACCTCTAAATTAAATGTTCCAAGACTCAAATAAACTTTTAAATACATTTATCTTCAAAAATGGATGAATTAAATTCTTTTTTAATGAAAAGTACAATTCAGTATTGTAAAATTAATTAATATTGTTTCCTGCTATTTTAGAGTTCTAAATACTCGTCTAAATTAGCATTTTTAACGTTAGTTCCAGAAAGATAGATGCACTTTCAATACTCCAAACGATGGAGGACAACTAGAAACCACCAGACATCCATCACAAAATGTATAAATATTATAGAATAGAAATTTGGTTGTGCATGGTTTATTTAAAAGGTAATGACGCAACAAAAGAAGGTATAAAATATATTATCCAGTCCATTACAACTGGCTTTTTATATTTTAATGGGATACTCTATGATTTTAAAATGTTGCCGTCTTTTGCCTTGGGCCCGCTGACGTTACGCGTAGGAATTCCTCCAACCAGATTTAAATGATCAGTTGTCTGTCTTTTATGAAAGAGACAGAGCCCGAATAATTTTGAAGGAACAATCTGGAAACATCACAACGTATTCACGACTTTTCAAGACGCGCTTACGAAACTACGTGGGAAATGTCACAAAGACTATGAACGCGCAGTCAATTTTTGCATCTCCCTTTTTCTGCAGAGTTTCATGACCTTGGATGAACTGAAACAGTTGATAGGCAATGCATCAAATCGTAATGTGTATGTGTATTCCTGACAATTTCCCAGATCTAAAACATTACTCTTGTTCATTCTAATTCTCTCCATCACCTGTTGTAAGGGGATGTTTGTGTCCCAATGAGATATGCTACTTTTCTCTGCCAGATGAGCTAAAAATATAGCTCAGATCAACACCCATCATCAGGCCATCATCAGGCCTACATCAATGCAATAACATAATCATGTGATTTTAATTTTCAATTTTAAAAATTTTAATTTTGGAGGAAAAAAATAATTTTTTTGGACGGGAATTCGAGGTATTATCTCAAAAGTGTATTAGCATGTGTAGTCTACGGCAAGGACGACACTTACATTATAACGGGAATTTGAGGTATTATTTCAAAAGTGTATTAGCATGTGTAGTCTACGGCAAGGACGACACTTACATTATTGGTGATGAGACCCGGGTTCAACTCACATGATGGATATAGTAATGGTAAGAGGTGGAAGGGAGGGGATGGAAGAGTCGAGGTTGGGTGAGCAAGTTGCCAGAGTGGTGGGAATGTCCTTCGAATTTGCACCAATGTCTGTTTGCTCTTCCGTTTGCGCTTTCTCCTTAACTGTGGGCAGGTTTTCGTTGAATTTTTCGTTCCTCGAAACCATAGTCGTTGATCCGTACCTAAATTTAGCTTCCCCTCCTCTATAGGATATGACTCCAAGTTTGGATTTTTCAACCATAGAAACTTTTTTATGTCACTTCAATTAATTGTTTTTGGATGAAAAAGCCATTATATTAATAAAATAATGTCTAATCATACAAAAAAATGATGGGTGGGATTAGCACACCTCGTAAACCAACACACTAACCATTGTGGTTAGGAGTACACAAGAGTGTCAGAAACAGTCCACAAAAAGCCAGATAACAACCACCAAAACAATGTCAAATATGTCGACTCATAGTGCAGGGTGCATTCCCCCAATGCTCCATGAGGGTACGTAAGTACTGTAGCTCCACATGTATTTTTTAACCTATACTTGAATATGTAACCAGCAATCAAAGAATATAGCATATTTATTAGCAACAGAGAAGACACACCCGACATCTTGTTGAGAAAAAATAGCTCTATTTCGAGACTTCCAAAGATAAAACAGGGTACCAATTCTAAAAATATTCCAAACAACACCCAAGTTGAAGGAAAAAGCAATAGGGTCACCCAAAATAGCATGCACCCAGGTAAAATCCTCTTGCATAAAAGATCTAAAAATTCATGAAGCCACTCCTAGGCTAACTGAGCTCGATCACAAAACCAAAAAACATGCAGTAAATATTTCGTCTATCCGCAAATCGGGCAAATGTGATTATGAACACCCAGATGCTTGAGCCTATTGCCAACAAATAACTCCTGGTGCAAGAGGCTTCAAGTAAAAAAACTTGATTTAGGTTCAATATAAGTATCCCAAGCAATCTGAAACTTCTTATTCCATTGGGAAGGAAGATAGACTAAGTCTCATATCATAGTGAGCTTATCAACCATTAGAACTTGCAGTGTGAGCCATTTATAACCTAGATGAGCTTTATATTGCAAAACAAGAAGCTCCCCTGGTGAACACCAATCTGACCACCAGGGTTTTTAAAAATGCTTGTGCAGTTTGCACCAAATAGAAAATGGAATACTATCAATAACCACCTCATAAGTATCTCTATCACCAAGATTTAAATTGTGAATTTGATGAAAACTTTCCTAGGGTATCCAACTCCTAGTATGTCGAGAGAAGAAATAAAAAATGGAAGCAATACCATGCTTATAGAACCTCTATGCTCTGATCGACTACACCAGAGCTAGGGGAGAGCCCTGCCAAGTGATAACAGGAGACCACCAAATATTCATGGAAGGCAAAGAGGCACCTGCTTTGCGGAAACTCCATTTTCAATTGAGTCAGGGTTTGAAGACCTCCTAGGCTTTCCAAATACTCTGAATAATAAAATAACCTTTAACTTTAACAAGGACATGGGCAATAAGAATGGATTGCAATCTCGCCCCTTTCCAAATTTTCTTCCCTTGAAGCAAACCAGAAGAAATGCAATGCTTGACCAACACTTTCCAAGATTCATCCTCAATTAAAGATTGGGTGATCCATTTAGCACAAAGGGCAAAACCTTGTCGATGACAATCAAACAAACCCATGCCTCCATAGTATTTGGGCAAACAAGGGTAAGGTCCAAAGCTTACCGTTGTCAAACAAAATTTTTACCTTTTACCGCTTTAACTTCCAACAAAAATAACCCACCAAGGTATGACTTTCAAACCATTCACAAGATGTATGATATTCATGCAAAGGAATAATAGCTTCAGGACAGGGCCTTTACCTCATGATTCACTTTCGAAATGAACTTGTGCGGATGCTTCCTCGGTTCCATTGAGCTCTTCAGCAAACTCAGAATAAACTGAGCCGACTGTATGAGCGTGAACCATTAAAAAATGTGAACTAACACCGCCTCAGGGCAGCGTTAATACAACAGACAAGACTTTCCCACCCCTAAACCTACCAAGCTAGCAACTATGTTTTGCTCTTCTGTCGCCAATCCTCATATCTTCAATTAATTTTTAAGAATACCTCCATTTAGAATTTGAAAAACATGTTTCCTAATAAACTGAGATATTTTTAATAGATTATGATTATATCTTTTATTTTTACCAAAAAAAAAATATTATAAAAATATAATTTTTATAAGTGCAATACAATACAATTACTTAAATGTGAAGATAGTTTTTTTTTTATTAGGGTAGAAGGGGTTTTCAAAGGTTTGCAAAACCTTTTAACAAATTTTTATAAGAAGATAATCTTAAGCACTTCTAAGAGAAACACATACATTACAAACAAGCATCCTTCCATGTCATATAAACATCAAAAACTTAGAAAAATACCCCACATCAAATAAAAGTTATCACCTATTGAACACAACAAAAGCTGTAACAATTTGAAGCAACAAAATAACATACTTCCTTTTCCTGTCTTGAATTTTGATCCTACTATCTACACACCTGATTGAGCTTTATGGAATACACGCTCTGCACCAGTCCCAATAACTTACTATCCTAAAAAAAGTGACGTTGAGTTCCCCATAACCAAATCCAACCAACAGTTGGATAGGGATTGTTATCCCAAGCCACCATGGGAATTACTACCAAGTCATTTTGGACACCATCCTAGGCATTAAATCTTGGTTTCATTGAAGTTTTATTATGTCTAAATTCTATTAGACAGTGAACCTTGAAGTCATACTAATCTGCTTTCATATACTCAAAGTCTTTGACCCATAGGAGATAGTCCCAATGTAGAAAATCCAGTAAAAGACCATTAGTGAAACACATGGGCTTCATGCCAATCAAAACAAGGATCACAAGCTACAATCTATATAACACAAATAGACATATATGGATAATATTTATAGGAAAACTTTATGAATTTGACCCACTAGCCTTATATCCTGAACTGCAACATACATTAGCCACAAACAAAGTCTAATTAAGATGGAATACCTAGGTCAAAACAACCTGGGAAAGGTACTCACCCGCACACAACATATTCAAACCAAATATTTTGAAAGCAAATTTTAACAAAAAGGAGGCTTGAATGACCATGGTGCCAAACACGAGAAATTTTCTTTGAAAAAAGTGGTATAAACAGGAGCTGGCATCACCAGAGTTTATTATTTTTAAAACCATGTAAAAATGGGGGGCTCTGTTGTTAGAAGAGTTGTACCATATTCTGATTTCAAAATATCTCCCAAACATTGATTCATAGGACTGATCTTCCATATTAATGCTTCCAAGATCCCGCTACATCCTTCTATGAAATAAAAAAAATAAATTGTTAAGGAATAAAAGATTAATAATTGTGAACCCAATTTATTTTTTCATGATCAACAATTGCAATAACTTGTTGGGAGAAGTCTTTTTTTCAAATACTAATCCCTTCTTGTGTTATTCCAAAATTAGCCATACAGTCTACTATGTTATTTCCTTCCCTATAAATATGATTAAATTCCACTACCTCCATAGGCCTTTTACTATGTTGAGCTTCACCAATCATAGAGGCTAAATTCTAGTTGACTTATGTATCTTTTTTCATCGGATTAATCATGTTTAAGGAATCCCCTTCTATAATTACTTTTTTAACCTGAAGATTACTCACCAACTTTATTCCCATGCACATAGCATGGGCCTCTGCAAAGTGGCTAGACCGGTCCCCCAAGGCTTCAACATAAGAAATCAAAATATTACCATTTTTATCTCTTATCAAACCTCCCACTCCAATAGGTCCAAAATTTCCTTTAGTTGCCCCATCACAATTCAATTTAAGCATACCACCCGAAGTGGAAGTCCATTTTGTTTACCTCCTTAAAAGGTTTTTAGGAGGATCAAACATACTTGTCACTGGATCAAGATGCCAATCATCATTAATCATACCTTCCTCTTTTGATTCCCATACCTCTTCCTACTTAACTAATCTAGCATTATTCATAGTTAGAGAGAAAATCTTATTGGCTACAACAAGACTATCCCTTATTTTCCCTTTAAAAATATGGCTATTTTATTCTTTCCAAAGAGCCCATAGAGAATGAGGAATATTGAAGTCCCATAAAGAGTTAAGCCTCTTACTCTTAAAAGGGGATTTCCATTGGAGATAAATATCACTAAGGCAATTGGGGAAGACCCAAGAAACCTATAACCTACTAAGAACAAAAGGGAGGACTTCTTGAGCAAAGGGGCAGTTTAGGCTCAAATGGTTAACATATTCCAACATACATTCACAAAGGTTGCACCTATTTGGAAGTTAAAAACCTATTTTTATAAGGTTATCCATAGTAAGGATCTTATTTTGGTAGATGAGCCAGAAGAAGGAAACTTTAGGAATGATATTTTTCAACCAAACATTCAAAGCCGATAGCCAACAAGGAATTTCACCTTCCAACAAATAGTAACCAAATTTGATCGAAAAGGCCCCTTGATTAAATAATTTCCACCACCTAGAATCCTAAGTATTCAGGTTATTCAAGGAATAAACCTGAATTATCCTATTCAGTTTACTAAGAACTTGATTCCTTCTTTGGTACATTATCCCTTGCAATTTAGGGTTTTAAGAATAACATAATAAAGAAATGTTGATGGAATATGTTCAGTAACAATTTAGGGTTTTTAGGGTAAACTAATAAGGTAATTTCTTTGGAAGAGCATTCTTGCACTTTAAGGTTTCTAGGGTAATATAAAGAAGAATGTACATGAGGTTATTCCTTGCTCTACAAATTTGCACAACAAGACAAATCTATAGATGAGAAGTCTTACTTTGAGCAGCGTGAGAAGATTGAAGAGATGGATGAAGATGAAAGTATTGTTGGAAATGGAAAAAAAAAAGGAAGACTCAAAAAGCAAAAAAAAAGAGAAAAAGAAACCCATTGGGATATTATTGATATGGGAAAACAAAAGCAAATATCACAAGTGTTAACAAAAAGTGGGGCTAAACCCACAAATAAGAACACAAAATTACAATGAAAATAATATCTTGGAATGTTAGAGGCATGAATAAAAACCCTAAAAAAGTATTAAGAATCTTTCATATTGTTATAGACAATATATTTATATTTATAGATATGACAAATGAGCAAAAAATATTTTAGCTATTTATGGTGTTGAATTTTATCTTGACAAAATTTCAATTTGGGAAGGCATATGTATAAAATGATAAAAAGGAGTTGATTGCCAAAAACTTAACATTGAGGAATATGGTAAATCTCTTTCACATGTTGAATATGATTTAATTAATTTGATTGAAATGTAACGAGGGCAATACAATGTTTTGGTTTGTAATGGGAGTGGCCTCCATACGCAGCTTATTAAAAAAAATACTTATAAAGGTCTAAGACTTTCATGTAACTTTTGAAGTCTTTATCACCTTTATTGATATCTTTGTTGATAAGAATGAATGTAACCAACTCCCCTATGTAAATTTTTTTAAGATTAATGCATTGCTTTTTCTAAATGTTTATTAATTGCTTTTTCTAAATGTTTATTAAAAAAATAAAATAGTTTATAAAGTTCCCAAGGTCATAAGCTATATAGACTATTTGTAGAAAGGAAGTCTTTTATTTATATGATTATTCAAGCATATGTTATATGAGATGCTTACCTAATAATCCTTCCGTATTTATAATATTGTTTACCAATATATTGTTATCCAACTATATTTTGGTTATGAAAACATAATTTACCAAGCTTTGAACCTCTAAATTAAATGTTCCAAGAGTCAAATAAACTTTTATATACATTTATCTTCAAAAATGGATGAATTAAATGCTTTGTTTTAATGAAAAGTACAATTCAGTATTGTAAAAGTAATTAATATTGTTTCCTGCTATTTTAGAGTTCTAAATACTCGTCTAAATTCGCATTATTAACGTTAGTTCCAGATAGATAGATGCACTTTCAATACTCCAAACGATGGAGGACAACTAGAAACTACCAGACATCCATCACAAAATGTATAAATATTATAGAATAGAAATTTGGTTGTATATGGCTTATTTAAAAGGTAATGACGCAACAAAAGAAGGTATAAAATATATTATCCAGTCCATTACAATGGCTTTTTATATTTTAATGGGATACTCTATGATTTTAAAATGTTGCCGTCTTTTGCCTTGGGCCCACTGACGTTACGCGTAGGAATTTCTCCAACCAGTTTTAATTGATCAGTTGTCTGTCTCTTATGAAAGAGACAGAGCCCTAATAATTTTGAAGGAACAATCTGGAAACATCAGCTACAACGTATTCACGACTTTTCAAGACGCGCATACGAAACTACGAGGGAAATGTCACAAAGACTATGAACGCGCAGTCAATTTTTGCATCTCCCTTTTTCTGCAGAGTTTCATAAGCTTGGATGAACTGAAACAGTTGATAGGCAATCCATCAAATCGTAATGTGTATGTGTATTCCGGACGATCTCCCACATCTAAAACATTACTCTTGTTCATTCTCATTCCCTCCATCACCTGTTGTAAGGGGTTGTTTGTGTCCCAATGAGATATGCTACTTTTCTCTGCCAGAAAAATCTAAAAATATAGCTCAAAAGAACACCGCCTCTGAACCAAAAATAATCATCACTGATCACCGATTAGAACAAAGAATTTTGAGACTTTAATTTGCTTCATCCAATGGTGTGGCTCTAAAATAGTATTTTCCCAGTCCTAAAGAGGATAAACGAGCTAAGATCTTGCCCAATGCTGTGTTGAATAGTATCCGTTGAATTGTAACAATAATATAGGTTTTCAAGGGTTAATGAGTAGGTGGTATTTTGTTTGGTCAAGATATTTATTGTTAAATTTTGGGACATTTTGTTTGTAAAAGTAGTAGTTTGGTTTGAATTTTTTGAGTGCAGCCAAACCTACTACTAAGGTACAGATCATGAGCTACCAGTGGTCATTATTATGTGAGGATAATAACAACTAGGTGGAATAAGTTTTGATAGGAACACTCTTATAATTTAAACTGTGCTCTTGATAATTACTTTAAAAAATAATAATATAATTGTAATCAACTTTTCTATAAAAAAAAAACATAAAACATTAAAAACATGTAATGTTCCTAAACTAAATGCAATGTTCCTACAAACACAGAGATTATATGGTGTATGCATCCTTCTGGTATATATAGTTTCTTCATTTGCAACTTGTTTTTCTAGAAGCCAGTCCATTAAGGCTAATACAGGCTAGCAGATCATGTCATATTAAAGATACATTCACCATATAACTTAATGATATTATGGTTGTACGTATATAACATCTCCCCGAAGCAATGCACTCCGGATATAAAGTGGAGATAAAGTGCAAATGAAGTATAAATTAAAAATGCAAATAATAAATGCCCCTTTTTGACCCTCCTCGTTGATGTAGGCCTACATCATCTAACCGAGGCATGGCCCTATATTTCCTTCCATTCTAGGAACATTCTTTGGAATATTTTAATTTTGGAGGAAAAAAATTGAAATTCTTTGGATGGGAATTTGAGGTATCTAAGGTAAAATGAGTAAAAGTGTATTCGCATGTGTGCTAAATACGCTATTTGTATTATCCGGATTCAACTCCTTGGTTATGAGACCCGATTCAACTCCCATGACATATGTAGTAATGGTAAGAGCTGGAAGAGTGAGTCAACTAAGGTGGAAGGGAGGGGATGGAAGAAACGAGGTTGGGTGAGGAAGTTGCATGGAAGGAAGGAAAGGAAGTTACATGGGGAGGAAGAAACGAAGAGGGTGAGGAAGTTGCATGGAAGGAAGGAAGGAAAGGAAGTTACATGGAGAGGAAGAAACGAAGAGGGTGAGGAAGTTGCATGGAAGGAAGGAAAGAAGTTGCAGGGAGGAAGAAACGAAGGGGGTGAGGAAGTTGCATGGAAGGAAGGAAAGAAGTTGCATGGAGGAAGAAACGAAGGGGGTGAGGAAGTTGCATAGAAGGAAGGAAAGAAGTTACATGGAGGAAGAAACGGAGGGAAGTCGCTTAAGGAGGGAGGGGAAGAATTTAGTTGTATAGAAAATCATTGGTAGAGATGAAAACAGTGTAGAAGATTATTATTATAAGGAAGGATGTTGTGGGACAAAAGATTAGTGTGGCACAAAGGTGGAAGGAGGAATTTTAAATCATGGGTGCACATAAGAGGAGGTAGAGTTTGGCAAGGAGGGATAAGCTATATGGGCTATATATCATTTATTTAGAATTATTAAAAGTAAACTAATATAAGATTTATGTATGAAATTTGTTGTATAATGGAAATTATTGTTTTACATGTTTTTATGTATGTATCTCTATTTTATAAAGTATTTTTATGAAAATTCCTTCTATCATGTGTTATCATGTAACACCCCTAAGGTTTGGGAATGGGAAATAAGGATATCTTGTATGTCTGCCAATGGAGAATAAGGATATCTTGTATGTAGGGGAATTGTATGCAAGAGGAATGGGCATATACAAGAGGTTGGAGTTGGATCTTGATGAACTGAATACTTAAAGGGGTATTATGAATCTGAATACCTTAAGAGGTATTATGAATCTAAAATAAATTGCTTGATTTATGTTTGTATGACCTTATGTAATATATAGTTGTGTTAAGTGTAAAACCAAGATGTCCAATTTATGTGATTTGTACCTATATATAAATTTTTGGTTGCAAATATGTGTTTTAAGCCATTATAGCCGAGTCAATCATGGTGTTAAGGATGGCTTGGTGGGAGATTGGATAGCACAAGCCTTTCCCCTAAGGTAGTGGTCCCCCATGAGGATTCATGTCAATTGAATTTGATGAGGATGACTTAGATGTTCCAATAATGTGAAAGCATTTGTATACCATTGTAACCCCTTCACATAGTAGGATTCCACCAAGTTTTCTAGGAAATGTTTGTTTAAGCCACTTCATTTTTGTAAAACTATTTATGAAGATTTGAAATGGAAGTTAAGCATGAATACTTTATATTAAGGGATGTTTCTTATATTATATAATATAACTTTTCTATGTATTGAAAATGTTTATGTATAAAAAAAGTTAGTCATTTTATAAGTTTTGAGAAGAAGATTTTAAATTTATAATGCATTTATGTATTAGTTTTTGGAATAATTGAAGTAATCACTCTATATTAAGAAAGTTTATCTGAATAGAAAAATTGCATGTCTTTTGAGTCCCAGTGTCCAATAGTAGAAAATGAAGGGATCGATTCCTCTATGTAATAAAAAAAAAATTGCATATATTTTATATCTATTATTAGAAAATATAGTATTAAGAAAGCCTCTAATTATAACATTTCATAATTGTGATATTAAAAAATTGATTATTTTAGTACATTGATTCCCTAGATCAAATCTTATATGAAGAATCATATATTTTAAATGATTATTTTGGACTGAGTTATAAATAAATATACATGTTAACTATTAGTTTATTAAAATGAATTTTATCTACTCACGTACTTTGGATATTTAGTTTGATTAGTAGTTTATATATATATACTTCTTATATGTATCCACCATGGAGGTTGAACCTGGGTCTCATGGTCTCATCGATAATGCAAGTGGCATCCTTGACGGTAGGGATTTTATTTTTTAATAAGTTGTGTATGGATTTTATTTGGGGCCACTCCCATTACATAAAAAAAACATTACACTGCTCTCATTACATTTCTAACAAGTTAAATTAAAACATATTCAATTTTACCTTGTTATCAAATATATTCTTCATCTTCCTCAAACTACTAAGTTTCCATAATCAACTCCTTTTATATCAAATGCCTTCCAAAATTTAAATCCTGTCAAGATGAAATTCAACATCGCAAATAGCTAAAATATTTGTTGTCTAGTTTCCGTATCTATAAATATCTTGTCTATAACAACCTCACAATTTCTTAATACTTTTTTTTAGGGTTCTTATTCATTCCCCTAATATTCCAAAATATTATTTTCATTATTATTTTTTGTTTTTATTTGTGGGTTTATCCCCACTTCTTGTTAGCACTTGTAGTATTTGTTTTTTTTTTCATATCAATATCCCTTTGGGTTTCTTTTTCTCTTTGTTTTTGCTTCTTGGATCTTCCTCTATTTTTTCATTCCTAGCAATACTTTCATCTTCATCAAACATTTCAATTTTCTCACACTGCTCATAGTAAGACTTATCATCTTTAGGTTTTTCTTGTTCTAAAGTGCAAAGAATAACCTTAAAAGCACAATCTTCTTTATGTTGCCCTAGAAACCCTAAAGTGCAAGGATGTTCTTCTATATCAATTACCTTCTTATTTTGCCCTAACAAACCTAAATTGTTATGGGTTTCCTCCATCCTCAACTCTTTATTATGTTTCTCTTGAAACCTTAAAGTGCAAGGGATAACATCTTCACACCTTTCACTTTATACTACTTGAGGAAAATGAAGATGATTTAACTGGAATAAACTTGACCTCTTTTATCGTCTTTATTTTATGATTCCTCTCCACATCTTCTTTTTCACCTTTAATTCCTGTAAACTTGCCAAATGATACTATAGATAGACTTTCTTTGCCTCTTTTTTTAGAGTGAAATATCCTTGATCTTATCTAACTAGTAACTTCTATTATTGTATGATTTTCTTGTTATATTTTGATGTTATATATTAAAGGAAATGCAACCCCAAGTACTAGAATAAGCATACAATGTTATAACTATGATAATGACAATCTAATATGCAAGTAAATAGCATGGGAAACATTTGAAATAACTCATAAAATAAACATTAATAAAATCTCACAAAAATATGAAACATGATACAAAATGTGGAGATCTCAATGCTCCAAGTTCTACTTTGTGACTAACTTCTTCATTCACTCAAATATGCTTCTCTACTACTCTCACCCTTAATCACTCTACAAAGGTCAATATATAATGAAGTCTGACTCTTGGCCTTCCATCTTCCTATGACTCACTATATTCCTATTATAGACTCATGTACACTTGGACAACATGCACATTTACATCATTGCACATTCTAATAATACTTGTGCATTTATTACATTGCATTAAGTAAATACTCAAACACTAATCTAAGATAAACTCCTAATCTAAACATGTACCCATGATGGTACATTAATATGTACCAAATAATGTAATATATTCCAAAACTCCTGTGCATTGCATTATTTGGTTATTGGAGACTTTAGTATTCAATATGGTCTTCATCCTGATTTTGAAATTTGAGCTTTTCTTTTATGCTTTCTTCATCTTGCTCCCTGTCTGTATCCTAATCAAGTATATAGTTTGTATCTTCATAAAATACTATTTTTGTTGTAGATTCTTCCAGTTCTTAAATTTCCTGAATCTCTTGAACTAAGTGTTCTTTTTATTTTCCTTCTCTAAAGTATGGTTGAGGATAATTGTATTGGTTCTGAGAAGTATATGGATGTTGTAATTATTGTTGTGAATTATATTGATTTTGATATTGTCTTGGTTGGAATGGCCTATTTGATTGGCTTCCAACATTTGTTTTATTTCATTGATATTAGTTTCTAGGATTGAATATGCAATACTTAGTATTATGTCCTTTCTTCCTACAGACTTGAAAATATTTATTATTCCATCTTGATATTCTTTTTGAGAATGAAGTAACATTTTCATGTGGATTATCTTTTGAGACTAAAGCATTGTTAGTCATTTCATCTTTTACTGAATATTCCACCTCATATTCCTGTAGGATGTTGACTAACTCATCAAATCATGTGTCTTTAATTAGAGTTTATAAATATGTGACTAGATGCTTGTAGCTTTCTGGAAGTGCTCTTAGAGTTACTTGGACAAGAAACTTGTCTTCAAAATTTTCTCCTAAGGTCAATATTTTTTTTTTATATTTACTACTCTCCTTAAAAATAATTCTATACTTTGACCACTATTAACTTCTAGATAATGCAATTGAGTTTGAAGGTTCAAGATAGTGGCTTTATTATTTCCTTCAAATATGTTAGCTAAGGTTTTCAAGACTTCTATAGAAGTTTTTATTGAACTAATATATGGTTGTATTTCATCTGTTATTGCAAAAGTTATTATCATTAGTGCTTTTGATTCATCTTCTTCAAACTTTGGAATCCCTCATTCACTTGTAGTAGGTTTAGTTTTTGATCCTTTAATAATATCCCAAAGCTTTTCAACTATCAATATTTCCCTCACTTTATTTTTCCATGAAGAGTAATTAGGTCCTTTAAGAAGTTGGGATTCTATAAGAATGAATTTATTTGTTGTCATGATGGTACTTGTAGTATATCTTATATCTCCCTAGTCTTGAGTATGAGATCGAATGTTATATTTCAATTCTCTAGGTAGTATCCCTTTTGGCTCCCTATTATAAGATTTTATTTTCTATACTCTTATTCATTCTCAGGCTTTGTAGAACTTCTATAGTATGGTCATGATAAAGTGTTTAGCTTTCTTTGCTTTCCTTTTAGTTGAATCCATTTTATCTCCCTAATGTTCAACTACTATTTTTTAAGATAATCACCTTATTTCTCCCTTTTTAAGAATAGAAAACTAAATATATTTTAATGCACTTTCAATTTTGATGATCTTCACTATTTTTCAAGACCTTTAAAATTGGACTTCTTATGTCTCTTTAAATTTAGCAAGAGACTAATTCCAATATGTTCTTTCAATTCTCTAGTAGTTTTATATTTTTTTTTTGGTAAGTTGGAATTATATTACAAGCGGGTTTTGAAAGGATCCCAAAAACCTTCTTACAACAGGTCAAAAGACCAAACCGAGGGTTAAAACCCAAATGACACATCCCACCCAGTGGGAGACTCATTACAAGGATGAAGATAAAATCCCGTCTAGCGGGAAACATCCAAAGACCACACAAAGGAAATCCCGCCTAACGGGAAAAACCGGAAGTCAAAAAGGGAAAATCCCGCCCAGCGGGGACCCTAGCAAATTTAAAAACCTTCCCAACAGGGAAAACAACAAAAAAAATTACAATCCCGCCTCATGGGGAAAAAATCGCACAATCTGGAAATCCTGCCACATGGGGAAAACAAGCATGTTTAGGAATCCCGCCAAGTAGGAAAGGCACACAAACCCTAAACCAGCATGTTTGAGAAATCCTGCCTAGCAGGAAAACCAACAAAATTGGAAGATCCCACCTACGGGAAAACCACCAAACCAACCCTAAACCGGGTGTGAAGGGTCCCGCCCAACGGGGAAAAAAACTAGCAGCAAGGGAAGGTCCCGCCCCATGGGAAACCCAACAGCAACAGGAAAACCCACCTTGCAAGAAAAAAATAGCAGCATGCCCAGAATCTCGCCTTCAGAGAAACCAACAAGATAAGGCGAACCCGCCCAACGGGAAAAACCAGAAGTATGCCCAAGACTTTCAGACAAACCCATGACCCCTCATCGGGGAAAACGAGCACGCCTCGAACCTGCAAAAAATCTTGCAAACTCGTGGATCCCACCCAACGGGAAAACCAATAGCATGCCCAGAAGAACACAACCTCTGCCAAACAGGAACCCCGAACTGGGATGCAAGCTGCAGAGGAGAGACAGGGAAGCTGTCCCGTGAGCGTCCATGACTGAGAAGGATTTTTATGGGTAGAAAAAATAGCGGAAGCCATTGCATTGTAATATATTGAGCCCCCATCCCAAGATCAAACCCTGAAAGGAAACAATCCATTAAAACCACCATCAAGAAAACTTCTAGCCCCACCATTGTCTGTCAGGGAATGGATCCAAGGAGAGATGTAGCTGCATGCATGGGCACCCCCCCAGAACCCAAACAACAGACTACAGAAAGATCCCTGAGATCCATCCACAAGAACAAACAAACCCCGGATCTACAAGGAGATCCCAAAGACAAGGGTTTCATGGGGCGACTGGGAAAACCATCTATGGGAAAAGGTGCCCCCCGAAGCCAACAGAACGCAGATGAAGATCCCGAGCAGCAACCAAAAAACCAGAGCCAACCCTCTTCCAACAGCCTCGAAAGCACGCTGGAAACCCATCGAACTAGGAAACTCAGGGCAAGAAACCACGAAACCCTCCTTACAGACCAGCAACCCCATCGAAAGGGAAACCTGAGAAAACAGGGGAACCTAGAAACTAGGCCTGAGAGCATACCCGGGAGGGGGGCAGGGAAATGGAGAAGTGGGACTGGTCAGTCCTAGGGAACCTGGTGCTGGAGCCATCCCTCCCTTGCCCCCAATGGTCTCAAGCCTATCTAAGTTTTTAAGTCAGTAGTAGTTTTATATTTTGCTTCCTTCAATTTTCAGTGATATAATTTCTAAATTTTAATAGTTTAAATTTGGTGTAGAACTCCTTATACCTCCCTAGTTGAAAATTTAGAAACTAAAGTATTTGCAAATAAAGTAATTCAAGTTTTGTGTAGTAATCCTTATACCTCCAAGTTTAATTATTTACAAATTTATTTCAATGCAATTTGAATGAGGTAAATTTATAACCTTTATAAATACTTCTTCCTTCAAAACTTCTAAGCCATTTAATAATACTACTAAGGTTGTAATACTATTCCTTATTTCTCCTTTTAATTATAAAACCTTGAGTATAAAGCAATAATTAACTTGCCCTCAATATAATGCCTTGTATCCTTTGCAAAGGTTATAGGTAAGATTAAATATTTATTACCTCTCTAAAGTAGCACTCCAATGGCTTACTTAATGTTGTGTGGCTTGCGTTCTCACGATGCTCTCATTCTAATATTTTTGCTTTCAATGCTCTTTGTGCTCAAACTTCAATGTTGAGACTACGGGTTTATCTTCCCTTCTATGTAATATTTAAGCCCTAATATTTGGTGCTTCACTTATGTCTTGGATCACTATTATTGATCATTGTTCTTTGAGCTCATTGTTGACCCTTCAACTATGCCTTGACTCCTTGAATATGCACCAATTTCGAGCATGTAACTTTCTCTTCTTTGTTGTGTTCTACTACGTTCATTTTTATGCTTTTTTTATTGTGTTCTTTTGACGTCTTCTTTAATGCAAGTGAAGGCATTATGAAAAATGATTATCCCTTTCCTTTTAAGATGATGATTGGCATTCGAATTGGTGCTTGTGTGTTGCGTAAATATTATCACCTTATTTCTAGTGTGATGCTTGACATTCAAGTTGGTGTTGTGCTTGAGGATATGTTACATGATAATTGAGGTTGTGCTTCTTGTATGGTACCTAGTTGCTCCTCGATAGTTGATGCTTTGTCTTCTTGATGACACTTGTACTTTTATACCTGCAACACTTAATATAGATGTTATCACTTGCTATTCCTTGATAATATTCATGTTATCATTGCACTTCCTTCTACAGTGACTATTTCACTTTCTAGGTGATTACACTCTTCTCTTGATGGTTGGCATACTATGATTAATGTGTCAAGTGGTAGATTGCAATCTAATTACTTCATGTATGGTTGCTAGATTCTCCAACGCTTCTATTTTTATTCTTTTTATTAGATGCAACTCAAATGTTATTTTGAATGATGCTAATCCCTGCATTGACCTCTTTTGAACAACCTTTGAAATATATTTTTGTGCAACACTATTCAATGCTCCTTGGATGTTGAAACTCTATCTCATATCTATTTTTGGTTATGATGCTCTAGGTAATGTTATTTCTAGCGGTGGCAACTCTTCATTGCTTCTTGATGATAGTGGCAGTTTCTCTTCATTGCCCTAATAATTCTTGGTTGAATGGTGGTGGCTCCTCTTCATTGATCCAATGGTTCTTGTCTGAATGGTGGTGGCTCTTCTTCATTTATCCAATGGTTCTTGTCTGAATGGTGGTGGCTCCTCTTATTTTTCCTTGGTTAAATGGTGGGGGTTTCCTTTGTTAATTGGAGATAGACTAACCTGGTGCCTTTCTACATAAATGACACTACTCTTGAGTGCTTACCTACTACTATACGTAGCTTAAGAAGACACTATATTGTGCCTTTTAAATTATTACCCCTCTTTACGTTTAACCTTCACCTTTGCTTTCATAAAAAGATGATTTTTCCTCTTGAATGTCGTGGTGGTGCTTCTCCTCTTACCTAGTTGTGGTAATGGTGTTATTTACGTTACCTTTTCGTCTTTGGAAAATCTTCTCCTTACTGGCTCAACACTTGGTTAACTTTTCAATGGTGATTCTAAGCTTCTAAACTATGCAAATAATATACCTTTTTTGGATAGCTTAGTGTATCCAATATAATATTCTATTATTTTGCTTTAAATAGATAGTAAGAAGTATATCTAACTTCTCCTTCTTTTGTGCAGGTTTTACTCCTTGTAAAAACTATCTTTTGCACTTCCTTGAAGACCTAAACTAGAAACCTTTCTTTTGAAACTTTAAAACTTAAATTTTGTGCTTAACAAAACTTAATAATAAGATGAATTTGAATGTTTCAATAATGGACCTTTGCATCAAAGTTGCATATATTTTTGATTGCGTATGATGATGGATTTCTTGGTGATTTGGATCACCTGATTTGATACTTTGAGTTTGATAAATTTCCAGCTCCAATTTGTATTACTTTGCTGCTTTAAACTAGTATATTTTGCTACTCTTCTTGTTGTTCAAATTAGCTCCTTAACTTTCCTAAATTTGCAGATTTGTAACTCATTTGAATTATTTTATAAAACTATGGTTTTGTGGCTTCAAATATCCTCCAAGTAGCCTTCTTAAATTTTAAAAATTGGTAACTATTAATGTTGTCAAAATTGCTACCCTCAACTCTAAAATTTTTAGCTTCTAACACAATCAATATCTCCTCTTATATGTTATTTTATTTTGTTGTAAAGCCTTTCTTCAATTGGTTTTTCAAGGGGACTTTTAAATCTATCCAAATATTCTCTAAATGGTAGCTATTAGTCACCTTCAATTTATTCTCCTATGACTCTTAAAATTTTGTTGTAAAAACCAACACTCTTTTCCTTCGTAAATCAGCCTTCAAATATTTTATGGTTGTCTTCCAAGCTTTCAAATTTGATAGCCTCTTCTATATCCTTTCTCCTTCAATATCCTTGTAAAATTTTGACTTCAATATTGGCCTATTTAGTGGCCTCCTTCTCAATAATATGAATGTCTTGAAGTCTTTAGAAATCCTTTCTAGAATTTGGCAAAATTCTTGCCAAATATTTTTTTCTTTTGGGCTTATTTTTGGATGGTGATAATTGTCCCAAATCCTTATTTATAGGGAAATTATTCTTGCTTATAATATCCTATCTTGAGTTCTCCTCAAATATCCTTCAATAGCATTCTTCAACTCCTATCCAATGGCCTTCTTATTAAACTTTCTTCAATATAGATTTTCTAGCCTTCTACTTTCTACTTCCAAGTTTGCTTAAGGTCTTCTTCTCTTGGGCATTCAAATTTTGTAGCTCCTTAAGTCTTCTACTCAAAAATTCAATGAAATATTTCCTTGATCTCTTCAATATTTTAGCTATGGAAGTTTTATAGTGAGATCTCTCTCTTGGATCTCTAAATTTTGCCGCTTTTAAATCAACAATAGCACATTTTCCAGTCCTTCTCTATCTTCAATATTCCAAATATGGAAGTTATTCAATGGGACCTCCTTTGGGTCTAAGCTTCTTCAATGTTAAGTCTTCAATATTCAATGGAGATATATTTCTTGATTCTCCTCAATATTCTCTCTTGAAATCTACAACCCTTGCAATGGGACCTTTTCCTTATGACTTCAAAAATCTTCAATCTTCAACTTGTTGCTTCAAGTAGTGGATTAATTCCAAAGAAGATATTTTTCCTAGATTTTGTATGAAGCTTTCCAACTTTCTTTGAATCTCCTCTTCTCTAAAACAAAGTTTTAGAAATGATAATAGATATTTCTTTGAATCTAAAGAAAATAAACTTCACTAGTTGATTTTTCAATTAGTGGAATCAATATAGAGTCATAGTCTTCACAAGTGTTTTTGCAACTCTATAGAAAGATTAGCCAAAATACAATTTTAAAAATTCTAAACATGATATTTCCTATCTCCTCTCAATCTCTCTTGTGGCTTTCTCTATTTCTTATCAATCTACCTTGTGCTCTTATACCACCATTAGATTTTGATATTATATATTGAAGGAAATACAACCACAAGTACTAAAATAAGCATGCAATGTTATAACTATGATAGTGAAAATATAATATGCAAGTAAATAGCATGAGAAACTTTTGAAATAACTCATAAAATAGCCATTAATGAAAGCTCACAAAAATATGAAACTTGATACAAAATGTGGAGATCTCAATGCTCCAAGTTCTACATTGTGACTAACTTCCTCATTCACTCAACTATGCTTCTCTACTACTCTCACCCTCAATCACTCTACAAAGGCCAATATATAATGGAGTATGACTCTTGGTCTTCCATATTTCTATGACTCACTATATTACTATTCTATACTAATGTACACTTGGACAACATGCATATTTACATCATTGCACATTATAATAATACTTGTGCATTTATTACATTGCATTAAGTAAATACTCAAACACTAATCTAAGATAAACTCTTAATATAAACATGTACCCATGATGGTACATTAGCATGTACCAAATAATGTAATATATTCCAACATTCCTTGCTTCATCTTGAGCTTTATCTCATTGCTAGAAGTTTTTTGTCTCTTTCTTCATAGTTTTCACTTTGTAAACTCTTATCATGTGTTCAATCTCATAACAATATAATAATATTATTCATGAGTCAAATATACAATTTGCTTTATATTATGATACATTTCATGGAGCTTTATCTCCATAATATAGCCATACAAGATGACTTCAACTACTTGACTATTGTTTTCCATATAACAACTCTCATGTCCTTTGGCTTCTCATCTTTCCACTTGTATACATGACTCTTCACTCTCTACATGCACACCTAATACAAGATACTTGTGCACATCCTCACATTACTCACTTACGCTCTTACATACGTGAAACTTGTGCATATTGTGCACATAAACACTTACATAAAGAAGAAATATAAATCATTTACCTAAACTATAGACTCATACCCTAATATATTACATATTTATATTTATACCAGGTACCATGGGGTACATTAGCATGTAATAAATAATGTAATATTCTCTAACGGTTTTTTAATCACAACAAAAATAATAAATATAAATTCTTTATTAATGGCACTACCTAAGGGAACCACATAGATCACACCTTTAATATTTTCCTTTAAGGTAATTATTTAATGAAGTGTCTGTTGGGACACCCTATTATTATATCGTTGGACTCTAATCTAAGACATTTAAATTTGAATCATGGGAAAGGAGGCTCTTGTTGTATCTCAGGGACAGTGGCCCCAATTATAACTTCTTTATATAAACAACAAAATAGAAGACAATATAAAAGAATTAAAAATTCAATCTAGTTTGTTGTCAAAACTAATACTATGATTATTTAGACCTCATGATAATAATAAATTATGTACCATGGCGGATATGTATAAAGAAGTATTACCAAAAAAAAATTAAAAAATAAATAAATTATGTATTAAGCAAAGCCTTGAAATAGTGTTAGAGAAAATTTTGTATTAGAGGTTGGTGTATATATATGATTTAGATTAAATGAATTAAATTATGAAGAGTCTCATGAAGGACAATGCATTTTGTAGAATTATGATTTAGATTAAATGAAATAAATTGTGAAGCTATTATTTTAGAAAAGCTCTTACAAGGAATCAATGAAATTATAAGTTAATTAGTTGTTCCATTTTACTATTATCTCTTTTAGTTTATATTATAATAATATATAATAAACATATTTAAAAATATATATATTAAGAATTTGTGCATATAGTTATACATGCATATATATTTGTATGATATTCAGAGATGTCATAAGAAGCTTCCGTTTGCTCTTTATGTTGATAGAATTCTTAGAAAAGTTTTCTATATATTGATCTATGGTAAAGATAAGACCTTCCCAATTAACATTGATCTCCCATAACTACAACTCATTTTTTGATGCTTTCATGATGGAAGAATGATGGAAGAATATAATATGATCAAAGCAAGATGCCAATATTCATCAAGACATCGATAGATCATAAGCTTGAAGAGACCAGATAAGATGCACATCAAATATTTTTCAAGCATCAAATACAATTCAAAATATTTTTTGATAATGGGACAAAAGTCAATAAGATCAAAGGAAATATAGCTCTCTTATAAGATAGAAAAAGAGGAAAGCAAGAAGGGTAAGTGCAAGAACATGTGTCTCATTTTTGGGCCTTTTTGTGCCATAGACACTTGTTTCTCTCAATTCAATTAATTTTTAAGGATACCTCCATTTAGAATTTGAAAAAGATGTTACCTAATAAATTGGGATATTTTGAATAGATTATAACTTTTATTTTTACAAAAATATATATTTTTATTATAAATATATAGATTTTATAAAATATAATATAATACTATTAGTTAAATTTGAAGATAGTGAGTAGTATAGCACATCACACTTTTAATGTAGCTAAACATGTTTCATGATAGTATTTTCCCATAAACTACAGATCTAAAGAAATGTGAGGTTTCTTTTCTTACACTATTTCGATGAGTTTAAAATATAATATTTTAATTATGTTATAATTGAATGTTAGTTGTTCATTCAACTCTAATGATTTCGAGCTACAAAATTAATATTTTTATATGAAATAAATGAATATAACATGCTAAATATAACCAATATTTTAGAATTTTTTTTCAAAAATTCTATTTGTATAAATTTTCAATTCAAAGGATTCCATTGTGTCAAAATACATAGAAAAAAATAATTTAAAAACTCAATAACATATTCCGAAAGTTATATGATTAAAATCTAAACAAATAGTTCCACATTTTGATTATTAACCATATCTACTTTTTGATTTGAAATCTCTATTTATTGCTTATAAAGTTATAGACACATGGTTTTGCTAGCCAAGGAGAGATTTTTTTTTTTAATTTTTGAGTTGTATGTTCAACTATACACTTTGCTCGTCCATATATAGTGTGTTTTTCCACATCAACACAATAAAAAAGGTATATTTTGTTAAGGAAACAATTGAAAAAAGAAAAATAATGCCAAATAATTTATTTGGCATAACTTCTATTTTCAAATTATAATTGGGATCCAGGTAAGAATGGGACACACTTTAATGTTAGACATGGATGCATGGAAATAGAAAAACTAGACTTCAACCTTGGTGAATATTACATGAGGGAATTTTACAAGTTTAAGAAATATATGGTCTTCTTTGGATTTCATACCATTAAAAGGGTTTAGATGATTGATTGTGGATGTGCTTGAAGTAAGAAAATGATCATTATGATAGGGTTGTGTGAGGATATATATATATAACATGTGATTTATTGTATTTTTCATATTTGTTGGTGGATCATTTTTTTTTGTATTTTAAACCAATTGAATGAAACATTCCAAAAAAAAGTTGTAACCTTAATCTATATGATAAAAATAATTGAAACATATTTTTCTAATATTGAATCCAATTATGGTGATCCTCCATTATTTTATGAGCAAGGAATTAGGATCTATAAGCATAGAAATGTTTTGATTGTACAAGTGAGGAGTATGGTTATAAGTAATGTTGTAGGAGAAGAAAGGAATTTTCATATACACAAGTTGTAACCTTGATCTATGTGATAAAAAGAATTGAAACAATTTTTTCTATTATTGAATTCAATTATGGTGATCCTCTTTAATTTAATGAGCAAGAAAAGAGGAGTGACAAGAGTAGAAAGTTTTTCATTGTACAAGGAAGGAGGATGGTTATAAGTAACACCATAGGAGAAAAAAGGGCTTCTTATTTTCATATATGTTGGGAGACTATATAGCATGTTATGACAAATCAAAATTAAAATATTTTAAGAAATTGAGAACAAAGATGATCTAGAATTTTATTATCTTATTCCTCATTTTCAAGTGTTAGTGGGTGGCATGAATGATGAGAAGACCAAGAAATCAATAATAGTGGGTAAAAGCTTCAACTATTACCTCAAAAGCTGAAGAGGTCACGCAATTAAGAGTAATAGAGGAAGAAGCATCACAATCAAAAGAATAAATTTATAGGTTTAAACAAATGAGAGTGGTCTGTGAATGGGAGAAAAAAATTATTTGAAGCATCTCCAACTCCACTAACCCACTATTAACCACTAGAGAGAGGAAACATAAACTAGATGTATTTGAGGAGAAAATTTTTAAATGACACAATTGTCCATCTTAAAGTGGTTGTCTTCCAAGTGTTATCAAAGGCATAAGATTGAGTAATGTGACATGGTTATTTCTAAAGAAGTTGAGCATAAGGTAAGACAACATTAACCCAACTCGAGCATATTATTCTTCTTGCAATCCTTCGAACATGTATAGAAGGGTGGAAGGAAGATAACCCATGTTCAACATTTTTTAAGAGAAATGTAGATGGTCTATGGGATATGTACAAGAGGACATGAGGCACTTCAATCATTGAATCACGATAAACCAATGCACTCGTGATTGGAAAATCCAATGGAAGGGGTATTTGAGCAAACATAGAGGAATTAATTTGCACTATAAAGTAGGCAAATGAGAATAATGCAAAGAAAAATATAAGTAGAGATCTAGCAAATAAGGAACAATAAGTTCATCAAATTTTAAATTAGCATTATAACTTTGTACATAGAACGGATTGGATGAATACAAGAATTTACCAAGCTAAATATATTAAATGAAAAACTTGTCATGCTCTCAAGTTCCTCATTGAATGGCCATGACAAACAATCAAACAAGGAGAATCAAGAAATTGAAAAGAGTTTTGTATACTTCATTGCCTTTGATATATTATAATAGAAGATATAAAGCATGAGTAATGAATAAGAGGAAAGCACAAATATAATCAAGATTTTTGGCTAGAAGCTAACAAAAAAATTTATTCTATTAAGAAAAGGAGTTTTATAAAAAATATATAAATATTTTTTATTATTTTAAAAAATCAAATAACATTAGCTCAATTGATTAAATTTCTTAACTTTCATGGAGAGACCCATATTCCTGAGTTTTACATGTATAATAAGAAGTTATTGCATAATAATAAGTTATTGTAATGTCACTATATGGTCAATGATGTAATACAAGCAAAGGTTGTCTCAATCCTGCACAATCAATAAAACAATACACTACAAAATTAAAAAAAAATGGTAATCTTCACAGCTTGTGAATCATAACAATAAACCATAAAATGTAATTCAAGACTTAGATTTATTTATAGTTTTTAATCTGTTTATTTAAATGTGTTTGTTACATGAATTTTAAGCGATTATATAATAAAAAATAAATAAAAATCAATATAAAATTTATAAATATAATTTCTATGAATAAGAATTAAAAACTCTTTATATAACTTAAATTTATTATAATGGATAAATTTTTATATACCTTTCTAAAGGAATTATTTGAAGGGCTTCACAACATTCAATTTGATTTTTTATTATTTAAAGAAAATTTATAATTTCATTGATGATTATTTTGGTGATGAGAAGGATCAATGCAAGGAGTTTATAGGAAGTAATTGAGAAAGAAAAATTTTACATCTTAGACCAAGGTTTGAATTTTATGGGCAATCCTTGGGAGCTCAAGGGTTTAAAGCATTTAGTGGAGAATATAAAGTTTCACACCATAGACCACCGTTCAAATATTTAGATGAACCTTAGATATTTGGGTCAAATTTTAATACAGAAACCAAGGTTTAAATCTTATAAAATAATAATTATTTTTAATAGGGAATAGAAGGGGTTTAAAGGATCCCCAAACCTAATACATATAGGATAAACCAGTACCAAAATCCCTAGAAGAAAAACAAAGTGGGAAAAATTGGTTGCAATACCCAAAGGGAGATCACAAGATACAACAAAGAGCCTCATTGCCCTCTAGGAAGACCCCACATGCTAAAGGAACACGTCCACATATACCACAAAAAAATAGTGTGATGCATTGAGAAGACAAATCTCCCATCTAGCTAGCACTTGTTTTACATGAGGCACCTATAGATGGCACCAAATCCCTACTAGCAGGAAAACATAAAAAAAAAGAGGCTCCAAAAAGCATAGGAAATCTCCCCTCGACCTCCTAAACTCCCATAAATAGCACACATGCCTAACCATGATCATCCACAATTAAATTTTGAAGACTCTGATAAAAGTTTGTCATCCAAACCATAAGGTCTTTTTGCAATAGCCCAATATTCACCATCAAGTCTACCACTTTGTTTCTTTCACAAAAAATGTGTTGAATTTGAGCCTTCAATCTCAAGCAAAAAAAATTGAATGCTTTTGCCATGATATTTTCTATTTGCTAGTGCAAGGTGCAAGACTTCTTGACTAGATTAACAAAATTTAAAGAATCCTCCTCCATTATAACTTTATTAAAACCCAATGATTCCACCAATAAGAGGCCTTGAGGGAGTGCTCTGGATTTCACAAAATGGGAGGTCTGGATTGAAATATTTTCAATCAAGACACCTAGCATTTCCCATTTAACATTTCTAAGAACACCACCTACCGTAGTAAGGCTCGAGTTTGCCTTAGAAACACCATCAAATTTGAGTTTAACCCAACCCACAAGGGGAGGGGACCAAAAACCCAAGGATCTTAAAGAGTGAGGAGGTGGGTCATTAGACATAGTTTGCTAAGGAAAACCAAGCTTGAGCTCTACCGAGGCTTCATCAAGGAGCCCACCATGTAGATCCGAGAAACAAGAGGTCATATTCTCCACAAAAGCCCAAATAAATCTAACTAAAATATATTCAGGGTCATGCTTTGAGTTCTTGAAGGCTCTTTGATTATGCTTGCACCAAATGCTCCAAAATAAATGGGCGAGCAAGAAGGTCCAAAATTTTATTAGGTGAGGATATTTAAAATGTGAAGTCCACTGCAAAAAGACCTTCGAAATAGAATTTGGTAAGACCCAATGAACTCCTAGGTAAAAAAAATATGAGTTACCACTGTAGCAGAGAAGGGACAATGGAAAAATAGGTGGAGACACGATTCCTTGGCAATCTCACAAAGATAACACTTGTTGGGTAAACACATACCCCTCTTGTAGAGATTCTCAAGAGTGAGACATATATTCTGTATGGCTAGCAAATAAAAAACATTTAATCTGGAGGTCAGATTCTTCATCCAAAATTTACCAGTAGATACCATTGAGGAGAGTTAGAGCCGATGAAGAGGTAGGCTGATTTAACTGAAAATGAGCCCTCACTTTCTCCTTTCCAACTGAGAGAGTCCTCATTTTCATGAGTTTTCAAAACCTGTAGCATGAGTAAATTTGATATGGTGATCCAAGAGTTAGTTTCCTCCCTACTACAATTAGAGGTGGGGATTGATTTCCAAATACTCCTACCCCCCACACTTGTAATAAAATACTCTACTTTAGACCATCCAATTCTAAAGGTAAGAGGTTTTGTCAATGATAGGTTGGTATCTTGGATTAGCAGGTGCTCAAGGAGCCATGAATCCTGCTAGAAGTCAATAGATTTACCATTCCCCATGATCCACCAAGCACCAAGAGGTAAATGTAATCTGAATTTACTCACGCCCTGCCAAAATTTGGACCCCTCTTGGGAAAGGGAATCAGTGAGAAAACTCTTCAAGTGGACCAAATACTTAGTTGTGGTGATTTTCACCCAATTAGAATTATGATTGATCAGAATTTTCTAGCCTTGCTTTAGGATTAGGAATTCATTCATCAAACGGATGTTGTGTAGGACTAACCAATATTTTTATTTCCTCGTACAAGATTGGTTCCAAGAGACCAAGTAGAACTTCTTGTGATCTTGATGTCCCATCCATAGAAAAGTTTTTTGAATCCTCTCTAATTTCATCAAAAATTTCATAGGTAATTTAAAAATAGAGATAAAATATACTAGAATGCTTTGTAAAACATTTTTGACCAAAAAAATTTTACGTGCTTGGTTGAGCAAAGCCCCTTTCTAACTGGTAAGACGTTGATGCATCCATTCAATCATAGGGTCCCACAAAAACTTTATTCTTCCAATGAAAATTTGTAAGCCTAAATAGGTAGTAGGGAAGTTAGCAACTCTGCAACCAAGGATATCTGCAATCATTTTCTATCGAGCGTGGGGGGTATTCATAAATAACAATAGGCTTTTAGAAAGATTGATTATTTGACTAGCAAAATTTTCATAGGTAGATAAAATGGACTTCACCTATCTTGCATGGAAAACAAAAGCAATGAGTGACAAGAGCATGTCATCCACAAACTAGTGGTGGGAGAGTGATCCAAGGAAAGGGTTGTATCGATACCTTTTAATCACAGGATTACGAGAAAATGATCTCCCTAATGCCTCAACCATGAGAATAAAGAGGTAAGGGGAAAGTGGGTCTCCTTGGTGAATCCCCCTGAGGCTTTGGAAGTACCCAGCTAGGGTCCCGTTGACCAACACTAAAAAATTTGTTGATGAAACACAAGTCTTAATCAACTTGACCCAACTCTGGCTAAAACTGAATTTATTGAGCACCGTAAATAAGAAATCCCAAGATACACAATTGTAAGCTTTGTTCATATCTAACTTGAGAAACATTCCCAACCTTCTACTTTTCTATGTTGAATGGAGAATTTCATGCACAACCACAACCCTATCCAAAATTTATCTACCTGGGACGAAACTACCCTAAGCTTTGTCAATCAACAAGGGTATGAAAGTATTCAACATTTTTTTTTTGAAAATTAATTTGAAAAAACTTGTATTAAAACAAATATCGTTTACAAGTTGGGATGAGACTTCTCTTGGTATTATCCAAAGAGAAGACATTTTTATAATAGTAAAAGAAGATTTGCATTGGAGACAAATCTCTTAAACCATATTTCTACAATGGTTGTTAACATTTTTACAACTGTAAAAGATCTACATTGGAGCACAAATATCCTAAACCATATTTATGGAATGGTTGTCCAAATTAGATAAACATTGGATTTACTCACCAACCTACCTAATCATTTCATCCTCAATAGCCATTTCACTGTGCCACTGAACCTCTACCTCCTTCTCAATGCCCATCTTATCCATTAAGTCTACCGCTTTATTTAAATATCTACTCACATAAATTGGAATAACATCATAGAATTCCCTCCACAATTCCTTAATTTGAGTGACAAGAATCCTCAACCTCCATGTCTTCAAAGCAAATTTCCTCATGCAATATAGAGCTCCAACCATTATTTGAGAATTTGATTCTAGGATTATCCTCTTGTAATCGTGTTTAACTACCCAAATAGAAGCATATTTGATAGCTAAGGATTTTTCTTCATTGTTTTTATCCCTTTCCAAGCCTTGTAGTTCCCAATAGAGCACTATTCCAACATGATTCCAACAAACCACTCCAATTCTAGCTCTACCCAAATTGCCTTTTGCATCTCCATTAGTATTAATTTTAATCCAACCTTCTAGGGGTGGTTTCCAACTAGCTTTGTCCTGTCCCTCTTGCACTTCAACTGTCTTCTCCATTGTCCCTATAACAACTTGAATTTTCGTTTAGCATATAGTGCCATAGTTTCTGTGACTTTGCTCCAAATAACCTGCCAAACTCCATCTAAATATGAAAAGGTTTCTCTAAAAATTTTGCCATTTCTCTCCAACCACACTTGTCACCAAATAAATTTTAATCCAAGCTCCCATCCAATACAAGGAGTTTAAGATTTAAATCTACCTCTCTTCCATATTTCCCAAATATTAATCCGATTCAAATCACCATTAACTCAAATTTTATAATATAAAAACCATCTCTTCCAGATCTGGCACGTGAATGAGCACTCAAACATCAAGTTATCAACTATTTTCTCACTCTTGTAGCATAAAACACATTGATATGAACCAATTATTCCCCTACATATAATATTATCAAAAGTAATAATTCCATTATGCATGAACTACAAAGAAAAAAAGTTTACCTTTGACCAACCCTTGGACTGCTAAATATTTCTCCAATCCTCAACTCGATATGCATGAGAAGGAGGCTCTAGAAGGATCTTATCATATCCATCCTTTACTGTGTAGACACCAAGGCTACCATAGCCCCAAGCTAATTCATCCTCCTCATATCTACCTGTGAGAAATATTTCTACCAAGATTTTATTCATGATGGGTGTCAAATTTGAAGGGATTGAAATTGGCCACTCACCCAACTTATTAAACTACTTAAACTTATAATCCCCCAAATGAGTAGTGTTGAAATAAATTTTATTTTGGACCCAACCCTTGGTTTCCATGGCTATTTTTATTGGTTGTAGTTCAAGAAATTCAACAATGATAGGTG
Organism: Wollemia nobilis; assembly: GCA_028583015.1. Classification (NCBI taxonomy): domain Eukaryota; kingdom Viridiplantae; phylum Streptophyta; class Pinopsida; order Araucariales; family Araucariaceae; genus Wollemia; species Wollemia nobilis. The sequence goes on from JAQPPZ010017086.1 coordinate 4,904,316, forward strand.
GATGTTGATCCCATGAATATGTCCAAAATCGTGCCTTCTCCCCTCTCCCCACTTTCCAAAATCATCCATATTTTACTACCTGAGATCCTCACTTAAGATCCTACCACACTAAGGATCCATTACCATAGAAAAGGAAATGATCCACCTCTTTTAGGTTTACTTGTCCCAAATATTTACTAGTTAAAATTCTACTGAATAAAGAAGTTGGTTGGGAAATCCACCTCCTGTAAAGCTTTCCAGCAAAAGCTTTATTATTTAACTTTGATATTCTCAGTAACAAACCTTATTTTACCTTGGTTTGGCTTACTTTATTCCAACCTACTAAGGCCCATTTCCTCTCTCCTTTTAATCCTTCCCATAAAATTTTTCTAGCTATCTTATCCAACTCTTTCCATATGGTATGTGGGGTAGCAAGGATAGAAAAATTATAAATTGGCATGGGCCTAAATTACTGATTGTAAAAAAGTTAATCTACACCCATAGCTTAACCATTTGTGAGACCAATGATTAATTATTTTCTTTATACAGTACAAAATATTCCTCCATATATCTATTTTTAGTTTTTTAAAATGGAAAGGGACCCCTAAATATACCACTAGGAGAGAAGTCCTTATGAATCCCAAGATCTCTAAAATTTTGTCCTGAAGCCTTTGATAAATATTGAAAAAGACCACTTTGGATATTTTATCATTGATGACTTGGTTTGTAGCCCTAAGGTAGACATTAAGTGTATCTCTAATCATTCTTGCTTCCCTAAAGTTGACCACTCCCACCAATCTTGTGTCATCCACAAACTATAGGTGAGTCAAAACTTCCTCACCCACATTGATACCTATTAGAAAATATTGTTGGCTTCTCCTCAATATGATTCTACCCAATCCTTTAGCTAATATGATAAAAATATAGGAGGAACAAGGATCTCCTTGATGAATACCTTGAGTAGCTCCAAACGGTTGTGAGGGAAGACCCTTGATTAACACTGAGTATGTCGGAGTAGAAACACAACTCATGACCCATTCTATCCAATACTAAGAGAAACCAAAGGCTACCATCATATTTGAAAAGAAGCTCCACTCCACCCTATTAGAAGCCTTTAACGTATCCAATTTTATGAACAATCCTCTATTACCATATTTTTGCATATCCCGAGCTAGAATCACACCATCCATGATCTACCTACCCTCTAAAAAAATCCCTTACTTCAAGGAGATAATGATATGTAGAAGAGGTTTTAGTCACTCAACCATTACCTTTGTGATTATTTTATATATGACATTGCATAAGGTAATAGGTCTATAATCTAAAATATGCACCCCCTCCTCCCCTTTTGGAATTAAGGCAATGAAAGTATGATTTAATGCTTTAAGCATTCTTTTACTACCTTTGGAATCCTCTATAACAACCATTACATCCTCCTCCAAGTTGTCCCAGAAGGCCTAAAAAAACTCAATTGGAAAGCCATCTGGACCTGGTTTTTTTTTGGTGCTCATTCCAAAGACTACATTCTTTAGTTCCTCTCTATCAATGGGTTTAATTAGGGCCTAATTTTCTTCTTCGGAGATAACAGAGGGTATGAGAGCAAGAAATTTTTTTTAATCCTCTTCATATTGCACCATACTTTCCCTAAATAGTTTAGAAAATTAATCCATTGAATGGAAATGCATAAATGGAATTGTATCAAAGGAGTGTATGTTATCATATTGAAGAGCTTCTATGTTGTGCATCTGTCTCCTAGCATAGGCATCCCAATAGAAACATTTGGTATTTTTATCACCTTCTAAAAACCAAGTGGTTCTTGCTCTCTGTTTCCAGTTTGTCTCCTCTTGGTTGTAAATGTCCTCAACCACTTTACGTAATGCATCATCCTCTTATTTGAGTTGCTCTATAATTTTTCCTTCACTAAATTATTTTTGAACCTCATCCCATCTAGCCACCAATGGAGCTCTTTGGACCTGGAATTCTGTCTTGTTAGCTCACCTCCATTGTTTCAGTTGATCTTTGACATAATGAAGCTATTTGTGGAATCTAAACATTATTGTCCCATATGTTGGGCGACCTTCTTCCCACCACTATGGAATTTTATTTTGAAGTTCCTCTTTTTGTAACCAAATGTTTTCAAATTTAAATGGTTTGTGATGTTGCACTGTCTTGATCCTCCCTTCCAACAAAATGGGAAAGTGATCTAAAATTGGACCCTCCAAAATCTAAAATTTTATATTCCATTTTACAAATGCCTCATCCTAAACCAAAAAATGATCTAACTTCACCTTCCTGCTATGTGTCTCCCTCCTCTTATTAGTCCAAGTATAGTTGTTTCTAAGGCATTTAATATCCACCAAGTGTAATGCCTAGACTTAGGCAATCATAAGTCAATCCCCTAGGTCCAAAATTGGGGTTCCCACTTCCTGATCTCTAGAGGATAATTTAGCATTAAAATACCCAACAATAATCTAGTCTAACTATTCCATTGAGACTCTCATGTTATGCACAACTTTCCATTGATACATCTGACCATATAGGTTTTGAGCCCCATAAAAGTTTGTGATTAAAACATGTTCAGTTGTGACATTGTTTCTAAAATGTGATGTGAGAACACCCCTCCAAGCTATATGTTCTATTGCAGTCCATTCAAGAGAGTTTTAAAAAGTAATTGTCCCCGCTGAGGTCCCTTGGGTAACCACTTCCATATGACCAACACCCCTCCAAAGTCTATTTTATGTTTTACACATAAGATCCAATGACATTTTTGTCTCCTGGATAAGAAAAAAAAATGTTTTACATTTTTCTAAGAGTCTTCAAACAACATATTGATGGGTTCTACTTTTTAAACCCCTAACATTCCATGATTGTATAATCATTGGTTACCTTGAGAGCAGTAAAAATCTATTGGTCTCACCGATCCTCTAGTGATCAATTTGTCTCCTTGAACTGATATCAATTCCTTATTTGATTTTCTATCCACTCCTTGAGAGCTGCTATTTTTTTATCTCTTTTACACCTGAGTTATCCCTAGAGTTGGCCTTTCTCTATTTTTTTTTGCTATGCCCATGATGACATCATTAATTATTAGTTGCTCTTGGTTATGCACTATTAATGCCCCTGCACTCTCTGATTGCGGTAACTCACTGCACTCAATTACCTGCTCTATGATGGGAGGAGGTGAAAGAGGGGCTTGAACATGGCTATTATTGTTTTCATTATTCCCATCCAATCCTTCCATGAATTTTTTTTCTTCTTGGTCCATTAGTGTCTTAAAGATCTCATACCTATTCAAGGGTTTGAGTTGGGTTTGCTTTTTACCATTATTTTTATTTTGTCTTCTCTTTCTTTTGGGATGTTCAAAACCATCTCCCTATGCTTATTTTCCCTGAGAAATATTGATTGTTTCTTTATTGATTGCTAAAATACCCTCATTAGGAATATTTGACATTCCTAGAGGAGCCTCCATTTTTATGTTCATATTATTTGGATAAGATCGGGGTAAATGTTCATATTTATGGTAAAATTTGCATTTGAAGGGCAATGCCTCATAATCCAGTTGTTGAATCCAAGATAGTCCTACAAGTTCAAGTTCCACCTCTATCGACAAAGGCTGGCTAAGATCCATTTCCACACATAATCTTGCATAAATAGTTGTTTTTCCTTCCATTGTGTCTTTGGAAACACCCAAATGTCTTCCAAGGGAATTGTTGATAATTTCCAATACTTGCTCACTCCAAAAATCCTTTGGAAGTGCATACAAATGGATCCAAACCAGGATAACAATAGGTTCATTTTGAGGTTCAAGTCCCACTCTTTAGGGTTGAACAAATAATCTTGTCATAACATGATTCCTCTTTTCTGATTCAAAAGCCCTATTTCTATCAACAAGTGAAGAAAAACTAACAATAAAATATCCATTGCTAATAAACCACAAAGAATACTCACCAAGAGACTCCTAGTTTTATTGGATCTACGAATGCAAAAACTTTAGGGTAGGGCGAATACCCATGAATTGAAAGATCAAATCATGATTGGCTCTATATAAAACCATTTATTCGACCATCCTTTGCTCAATGACAATATTTGGCCTTGATTCTAACTATGGCAAGCATCCATTAACTCGTTGAAATGTTGATCTATTTCCAGTAGTCGTAAAGAGCATTTTTAATGCAGTTTTTTGTGCTTCTTCAGTATTTGATGGAGATTTATCCTTTAACAAATTTGTAAAAGAACTATGTCTCTCTAAAAGAGGATCTGGTGGTGTCCCCATTGGGCCCTCCTAGGGCAACAATATTATCTTCAAGTCCACAGTAACCAAAAATCTCTTCTGCTACCCAATTGATTCCCTAGTTTTCTCTTCCAAAGTTCTCCCTTTGTCATACCACGTGTCAAAAATATAAATAATGTTAGAAAATAAAAATCAAGTCTTCAACCTATTAGCCAAGGATTTAAAAACAATTATAAATAGTATTGTCGAGACTAATAGGATGGAACTCTCTTAAGTTGTTGGCTTTAGCAAATTTAGGTATTAGAACCAAATTTGTGGCATTCACCTCATATGACAATGAATTAGACCACTGAGCTTCCCTCATCACATCACAAACTTCCTTCCTAACTATATGCCATTTTTTTTAGAAAAATAGTGGAGGGAAACCATCTGGGTCTGGCACTTTCAGCGCACCCATAGCAAAGGTGGCCTCTCTTATTTATTAATATTTAAAGTGAGCTTCAAGGAACTCATTCATATCCTGTATTACAAGCTTTGGAATAGCTTGAAGTAGAAAATTTTCAGCCCCAAAGTCTCTTCTATATTTGGAACCTAATAAGGAATTGAAGTATGAAGTTGTCTCAGTTCTGATATCCAGTATATCCATGGCTTTGGTCCCATTCTCCCTCTCTATCTCACAAATATGATTTACACTCCTATGCCTCAAAGTTGAGACGTAAAAGAATTTGGTGGTTTTATCACCTTCTTTAATCCAAAGGGCATGAGATTTTTTTCTCCATAAAGTTTCCTCCATGTCAAGGGTGTTATGAAGTTCTGAAAGCAAATTCTTCTCATTAGATCTTATCTCACTTGAAAAACCCCCATTTTCAATTTCCACATTCAGACCTGTGAGTTGATTTTTTAAAGCTCATTTATTCACTCCAAAAATGTCTTTATTCTAGCGTTTAAGTCTCCCTTTTACTAACTTGATTTTATTTTCTATTTTTAGAATTTCAATACCTAAGACAAATTCTACCCACCAGTCTTTGATCTTTGTTTCTAAACCTGAGTGGGAGCACCACATAGCTTCAAAGCGAAAAGGCCTGGGGAAGAACTTTCCTTGTTGAGGGGATTCCATCCATAGGGGATTATGATTAGACCCTATCTTCGGTAAAGCATTCAAAATAACATCATCAAAAAATGGGAGGCTCTTCTCTGAAAGAAACACTCTATCTAGCCTGGTCAAAAGCAATTGCTCCCTAATTCGATGATTGCTCCAGGTGAAGCGAGCACCTTTCAAGTCCAGATCCATCAATTCTCTTGGACTAGCAAATAATATATGTTATATCATGATCATGCTATTTTGTAATTTATTTTTTAGTCTAAGATTATTATTCTTATTTATTATGGACTATATAAGATTATATTTTTACTTTTTAATATCTTAATGTTTTTAAAAAATATTTATTATAGTTTAAAAAATGGTATTATTATAAAATGAGGGTTTTGAAAGGAATACCTAAACCTTTTATATCAAATCCCCCATAGGAGACAAACCATAAAACACAGTTGTGCAAAACAACCACCCTAGTTCAGAAGAAAGGACACAAAAGATAAACATAAACACCACATGGAAACATTGTCAGCATCAAAAACAAGAAGGTGGATCCACAAACCAAATAGTCAAAGCAGAGAACGATATGAACATCGAAATCATAGGGTGTGACATTCCAACAATTCAAATTACCATAAGTGCAAACACTTTCGAAATAAAGGTGATGTAACATACTGAAATACCATTGATTGGATTCCTGACAGACTTTAAGAGAGTTTTGCATTAAGAAGATTTAGGAGATCCATCGGGAAGTTATTTCTCCACACTGTAAATCTAGGAAGGCTAGTTCCAAGATTGGCCAAATAGTCAACAAGCGAATTACCCTCCCTTAGAATATGTGACACCCTAAATTGATTTAAATCTTGGAGGTACCTTCTCAACTCCCACATCATATTTATGATATTCCAGCTTAGATCAATAGTGGAATTAAGAATATTAATCACATTCTTCGAGTCCCCTTCAATATTAGCATTTAGATATCCCAAATCAGCCAAGAGTTTAATACCTTGGAAAGCGGATCAAGCCTCCACAAAGTGGGAATTTTGGAATGATAAATGCTCACAATATGTTGCAATAACTTCACCCATGTTGTTTCTAATGATGCCACTCACCCAACGATCCTGGGATTGCCTTTTGATACCCCATCAATTTGATCCAACCAATGAGGGCGACCATCTCACATTAATCCTTAGATTCGACACAGAAGGCCCAGGATCAAACCTCGAAAAGCCCAACTTAGCTTCCAATAGAAATTCAATAGGAGAACTCTTCAGGAAGTTTCTCCCTAGATTAGGAAACACATTGGTAACATTCTCAATTGAACTCCACAAGATTCTGAGACCTATTCTAAGAGCATTTCTTTTACAGTTTTTAAAAGCCCTAGCATTTTGTTCTTTTCAAACATCCCAAAAAATATGTGGCAGGAGGAAGCTCCACAAGCACTTGAGATGGGGGGCATTAAATGGGGAGGTCCATTGTAGAATAAAATTTTCCAAGGAATTAGGCAACACCCATTGTACCCCAAAATTATCCAGAATACAAAAAAAAAAACATCACAAAAGAAGGGACATAAGAGCAACAAATGAGTAGATGACTCACAATCAGCTTCACACAAGTAGCATCTATTAACAATTTGCATACCTCTCTTAAGCATATTCTCAATGGAAAGAATATTATTAAAGTTGGCTAACCAAAAAAAAAGGTTGATTTTAGGAGTTAGTCCTTTCAATCACAATAAAAAAATCTATATCTGTTGTTTCTTATATTTAATATTAATTAATTAATTATTATTACATAATATATTTTTCAATTCAAGGAGAAGGTTAGATTTAAATTTTGTTAAATGATACAAATTTATAGTCCACATTATAATTGAGGTGAAACTCATTTTTATCCCATATAATCTATTAACAAGAAAACTATTAATTATTTAAGTAAATTTTAAAAAATTATAAACTATATTAATATATTTCAATGAGTTTACACAGGTTTTATGAGCAGTCTTAGTCCCCTCATACTGAGTGGGGTTTGAACCTTGGACTTCTCAAAGAAAGGCCGGAGTAAGCTTACAACTAAATTATATTAATATTTTATTTTATATATAAATTATAAAAAAATAATATATTTTAAAATTTTAATACTTTTAGATTTTTTATGGGAATGATCTAGGAGGAAGTGCAAGCCGATAGCAAGTGTGATATGAGAGGGAGTGCGATCCAATCTTGAGATCTTCAAATATGACAAAATAGCAACAGATTCATTTGGAGTGTATCAGTGCTTCAAACCCTTACCATGAATACAATGAATATTATTTTTGAAAAATTATCAAAGCAAAAGAATGTTGAGAGAAAGAAAAGACAAGAGCAAGTGTGAGCGAGGAGGGAGTGCAAGTTGAAAGAGAGTACGAGCTAGGAGGAAGTGCAAGTGAAATCAAGTACGAGCCAATCTTGAGATCTTCATAAATGGCAGAAGAGCAGCAGATTCATTCGGAGTATATCAATGCTTCAAACCCTTATTATGAATGTGACGAAAATTATTTTCAAAAAAATGTCAAAGCAAAGGAACATCAGGAGAAATAAGAGACATGAATGAGTATGAGCCAGGAGGGGTGCAATTTGAGAGGTAGTGCAATTTGGGAGCAAGTGCGAGCCAAGAGAGAGTGTGAGCCAAGAGGGACTGTGAGCTAGGAGGAAGTGCAATATAGGAGTAATCCCCAACCCCAATCTCACTAGTTATTTTGGAAGGAAAGTCATATTTGAAAGCTCTAATGCGAAGTGAGGATGCCCTACCTAGAAGTATGGATGCCCAAGTTGAAGATAAGTGGAAAAGCAAATATATGAAAATTTTGATCCAAGTAGCAGATGTTACACCACAAGTGACCATCAAGGATGAGATGATTGAACATGATATAATGATTTTAAAAAACAAGGGGTTAATATATAAGTTCCATATAACCTAGCCAAAACTTGAGATTCAATATTGGATAAAGTGGAAGTGGGGATTGAATTCAAATTATTCTATAACTTTTCCTCTTAAATGTTTTTGTCTTGTCATTTTTTTAATTTAGAAATCAGGTATAAAATATTGAGTGGTAACCCATGGTTTAGAGGGAGATATACCCTTTATTTAAGAATATGGAATGAATTTTTTCTTTTGAGACATAAACTATTAAGAAGCTTTCAATTTGGGTTAGGATTTTTGGACTTCCATATTAGCTTATCAATAAGGATGTTTTGAAGAATATTGGAAATACCCTAGGAGAATTCATCAAGGAAGGACTAACTATTAAGGAGCAAAAGTATGCTATATATACCAAAATATGTGTTGCTATGGATATTTCAAAACCTTTGTCACAATCCATTAAGATTAAATTTGAATCAAGAGAGTGGGAAAACCTTTGTCATAATCCATTAAGATTAAATCTGAATCAAGAGAGTGGGATCAACTCAAATTTTGTTGTCGCAATTGTTATGAAACTAGCCACTTGACAAGTGTTTACAAAGTAAAAACTACGAAGAAAGAGACCAAAATTTTTGGTCATAAGAAAAACTTCAAGGTAAGGAAATAATACTTTAATAGAAAGTAGATTATATCAATAATATTCTTCTCCTAAAGAAGGGACAAAGACAACCTATCTACATCTTATGGAAAAGGTCACCATGACTCACTTGGATCAACAATTAGAAGAAATAAAGAAGGATATGAGGGATGAGAAAGTACAATATGTAAGTTCAATTTCAAAGGGAATTAAAGGTGCAAAGGTAAATATGGAGAAAAATCCAAACACAAAGGCAACAGAAGGGGTCAATATCTTTCCAAGTAAATCATCTTCATTTTTCTCAAGTTTACCTTCATTTTCCTCAAGTAGTATATAATCCTATCTTGTTAATAAACGTGAAATTGGTATAGAGTTTATCCCTTGCACTTTAGGGTTTCAAGAGCAACATAATAAAGAAATGAGGATGAAAGAAGTTTATAACAATTTAGGGTTTTTATGGCAGAATAAGAAGGTAATTGCTTTGGAAGAGAATCCTTGTACTTTAAGGTTTTTAGGGTAATATAAAGAAGAATGTGCTTTTGAGGTTATTGCTTGCTCTAAAAATATTGCACAACAAGACAAAGCTATAGATTATAAGTCTTACTTTGAGCACTGTGATAAGATTGAAGAGATGCATGAAGATAAAAGTGTTGGTGGAAATGAAAAAAAAAAAGAGGAAGACCCTAAAGGAAAAAACAAAGAGAAAAATAAACCTAGAGGGATATTGATACGAGAAAACAAAAGCAAATATCACCTTGGACCTCTCAAAGAGAGACCAAAGCCCTTACCACTGCAATCAGTAAGCTTGCAACTATTAAGAAACTCTCATATTGTTATAGACAAAATATTTATATTTAAAAATATAAAAAATGGACAGAAAATATTTTAGTCATTCATGTCATTGAAATTATATTTTCAGAAGGTATTTGTTTGAAATGATAAAAAATAGTTAATTGCAAAAACTTAGCTGTGAGGAAGATAACAAATGATAAAAAGAAGTTGATTGTGAAAACTTAGTAGTAAGGAAGATGACAAATCTCTGATAAGAAAAGAATGAAAAATATTTCTGATAGAAAGATAAGTTGAATACGATTTAATTAACTTGTTAGAAATGTAATAAGAACAATGCAATGTTTTGTTTTTTTAATGAAAGTGGCCCCATTAAAAGCCACACATAGCTTATTAAAAAAATACTTATAAAATATATATATATATATATATATATATATATATATATATATATATATATATATATATTTATATTTATATTTATATTTATATAAAGGTCTAATACTTTCATGTTAAGATTGAATTCTTTATTTATTGTATTACCTTTGTTAATAAGCTTAATGCACTGCTTTATCAAAATGTTTATTAAAAAAAATAAAATAGTTTTTAAAGTTTTTGAAGTCATAAGACTATTTTTAGGGAAGATGTTTTTTATCTATATGATTATTAAACCATAGTTCATATGAAAAGGCTTATATAGTTATCCCATGCTATTCATAATATTATTTACCAATATTCAACCATAAGTTATCTTATTCATAATATTGTTTACCAATATATTGTTATTTATTTATGTGTTTCGTTACATATAGGAAAGTTGGTTACAACCACACTATTTTCTATTCATAATATTGTTGTTTACCAATATATTGTTACCCAACCATAAATCATATGAAACGGCTTATATAGATATCTCATCCTATTCATAATATTGTTTACCAAAATATTGTTATCCAACCATTATTCATATGAAAGGACTAATATAGATAATCCTATCCTATTCATAATATTGTTTACCAATATATTGTTACCTATTGTTTTTTTTAGGTTACATAGGAGAGTTGGTCACAACCACACATATTGTTACCCAACCATAAGTCATATGAAATAGCTTATATAGATATCCATCCTATTCATAATATTGTTTACCAATATATTGTTACCCAACCATAAGTCATATGAAAGGGATTATATAGATAATCCCATCCTATTCATAAATTTTTTTACCAATATATTGTTACCCTATTGTTTTTTTTTTGTCACTTACATAAGAGAGTTGGTTACAAGGTTCAAAGCTGGTACCATCATCATCCTCTTTTTTGAGGGGTTACATAGCAGAGTTGATTACAACCACACTATTTTCTATTCATAATATTGTTTTTTACCAATATATTACTACCCAACCATAAGTCATATGAAAAGGCTTATATAGATATCCCATCCTATTCATAATATTGTTTACCAATACATTGTTACTTAACTATAAGACATATGACACGACTTATATAGATAATCCCATCCTATTCATAATATTGTTTACCATAGGAGAGTTGGTCACAACCACACTAATTTTAATAACTGACATCGTATGATTCAAAGTTTAGGATGTACATAGATTATCTCATCCTATTCATAATATTGTTTACAATAGGAGAGTTGGTCACAGCCACACTAATTTTAATAACTGACATCGTATGATTCAAATGTTGGGATTCGTACATGCGCACTCAAAGGATTCAAATCAAGCTACTAAGACTGCCCCTTAATTTTGAACTTGGATGTCTTCTTGGTAAGTGCCTGGCTAGACAGGCACTTACCAATCCACCAAACCGTCGGAGGTTTACCCTATTGTTACCCAACCATACTTATTACAAAAATATGATATATAATTTAAATAAGACCTTAAAACTTTGAATAAAGGTTGAAGATTTCAATCCTAAAACTAGGGAAAAATGAATTAAATGGTTTGTTTTAATGAAAAATGCAGTTCAATATTGTAAAATTAATTAATATAATTTCTCCTATTCTAGAGTTTTATATACTCGTCTAAATTAGCATTATTAACGTTAGTTCCAACGAGATAGATGCACGTCCAATACTCCGAGGACAACTAGAAACTACCAGACATCCATCACAAAATATACATGTAGACAATAAATAAATAAATATATTATTTATGCAGAAATTTGGTCGTGCATGGTTTATTTAAAAGGTAACGCAGGAGTGAGAGTGACTTCCATTAAAGAAGGTTCCAGGTAACCTCTTTTGATAAGACAGTTTATTGAAAAATTGACCCATTACTTCTCTTTCCATAAATTTACTACATTCTTGTTTCTTCGTTCCCCATGCCCATAACCCACCGGAATAGTAGGGTTCCTTAAATATATTATCTAATCCTTTATAATTATTTTTTATATTTTATTAGATAAGATATTCTTTTGGTTTTCTTATATTATTTGATATTGTTTTTTAATATCTTATTAGATAAGATATTTAATTTTTTAATATTTATGATATTTCGTAAAATTTAAAGAAATACATTCTAAAACTTAATATTTTATTGTGTTAATTGAAATTTTAGTCTTTTGCCGTCTTTTGTTTTTAGGCCCACTGAAGTATGGAATTCCTCCAACCAGTTTTAAATGATTGCTTGTCTGTCTTAAGTGAAAGAGACAAATTCCTATTAATTTTGAAGGAACAATCTCGAGACATACGTAAACACCACAAAGACTAAACAGGCGCAATCAATCTTTAACCTACATTAGAGATAAAGAGGAACAAGGCTAAGGCTAAGCAAGGAGTTGTATAAATCCATCTTTCCTTTTTATTAAGGAAACCCAAGTGGTATATATTAAAAAAAATTGCAACATAATTGCATATAAATATATTCACATCTCTTTAGAACACTTACATTGATAACAATGTAATTTCATGGCAATGTAATTTCGTAAAGATATATCTCTATATTCACATCTCTCATGAGCAACCCTGATGTTGACATCAATGTAATTTCATAAAGATAATATATATTCATTCAGATAGCAGGCCGCTTGCTTTATTCAAATATGTCTCTTAGTTCTACGTAAGAGAAAGTGAGTGAAAGTGTTGAATTGGTACTTCATTTAATATTTTAAATTTTAATTTTAAAATTTTTAATTTTAGAAGGAAAAAATAAAATTTTTTGGATATGAATTTGAGGTATTTAGAGGTAAAGTGAGTGAAAGTGTTGAATTTTGATTTTATTAAAATTTTGTAAAAATATAAAAACGTCAACAATTTATTCATATTGTTATGATTAGGCCTACACAACCCTTTTGTCAAATGCAACCAATCAAGACATCCTCTCACACTTATACAATAGAACTCCAAGATCTTGCTAATCATGAAAGCAAGTTCATGGCTTCATTGGCACCATGGTCTGTCTAAAAAAATTGAGCCTCTTCTTTCCTTCCTTCATGATGACCAAACAATCTACCCTCTCATATTTTTTGCTATTAGATAAAAGAAGTCAAAAGATAAAAGAAAATGGATTTTTTTGGCAAAGTCTATGAAAGACAAATGAGGTTTTAAAAAACCTCAAGAAACTCAATCTTAGACTAGGGCATCTATCTCATAAGAATTTATTAAAAGCAAAATATAGTACCAATGAGAGGATAAAGGAACCTTTTAAGGAATGCTTCTCCTAGAGCAAATCTGCTAGTCCTAGTAAGATCCCCACAATACAAGTCTGTCAACCTTCCAAAAAAATCTTCTTAGCTTGCTCCAATCATAGTTACCCTTGGGAAAAGATAAAAGAAACAACTACTAGTGTAAGCAAAAGTAATGGAGATTCACACTCACTCTCATACCATGTTAGATTTCATAGCAGTTTCTAGAAACAAATAAAATCAAACATTATTGAGTATTATTTGAAAATAAATACATAGAATGAAGAACAAAGAACCAAAAATATATTGGGGTGTTCGTGGACACCAAATAATCTCACTAAATGGAAATGAAATTACACTCCACCCAATAAGAAAAATGGTTGGTATAAGAGGTATTTATAGCCAAATACAAGTTACCTTTAAGTCAAGGTTGTGAGACTAACATTTAGGGATAACACATTAAAAAAAATTACAAAAGCACCTTTTTAAAGGTTTACATGGATCCAAAGGGAAAATATGATCAATAGAAATACAAACGGTTACTATGACCTCCACAAAAGTTTAACTAACACATATTACAACAAAAACACATGTAAAATTGAATATAACACATGTAAAATTGAATATAAAATATTAAATTACAAAAGCTTCTAAATATTAAATCCTAATATCATAGCTCTACAAAAGCAAAGCTTAAACTCTAACTTGATAATAAATTTAAGTTATACTTATGATAGCCTATTCTTAAGTAGGGAACTCTAATATAATTATTAATATATCCCAATTCAAACTATAATCACCTTAAGACTAGGAAAAATAGCATGGAAAAACTTACACCAAGCTCTTCCTTTAATCTGAGCTATTTAAGATCCAAACGTTTAGTTATAACATTTAATCTAATAATTAGTTGGTTTTAGTTTTTTTTCAACCTTAAATCCTAAAGGCTATAACATTAACACCTAAAACAACATGCATAATTTTAAATGTTAATTATAAATCATACTTTCCAAGGAGGAAGGGAGGGGATGGAAGAATCCAGGTTGGGTGAGGAAGTTGCATGGAAGTAAGGAAAGGAAATTACATGGAGAGGAAAAAAAACGAAGGAAGTGGCTTGAGGAGGGAGGGGGAAGAATTTGGTTGCATAGAGAGAATCATTGGGACAAATAAAATCATTTAGGATATTATTTTTACAAGGAAGTATTTTTGTGGGACAAAAGATTAGTGTGACACCAAGGTGGAAGAAGGAATTAAAAATCATGGGTGCACATAATAGGAGGTAGAGTTTGACAAAGAGCGATAAGGTACTTGGGCCAGGTACTTTTTCTTTAGAATCATTAAGAGTAAATTAACATATAAATTATAAATAAAATTTGCTATAATTTATTATATGTTCAGTATGATGTGTTACAATGTAATCTTGGTTCAAATCTTAGGGCTCGGTAGTACCAGAGGGGGTGGCTTTGGTTTAGGATCCCATAGTACCAGAGGGAGTGTTGTGCCAACACCATCAGTTACGTAAAAAAGTTTACTCGGTGCAACTGGGGTTTATAGTGGATGAATGTAGTAGAATCGACCAAGTGGATAATTGTGAAAGTGTTATCGATTTCCCAGTTGAAAAAAATTATGTGTTACGATGAAAATGATTGTTTTAAATTTTTGCATGTATGTATCTCTATTGTATAAAGCATTCTTATAAAATACCCTTCTATCATGTGTTATCATGTAACACCCCTAAGGTATAGGAATGGGAAATAAGGATATATTGTATGTAGGAGGATTGGACATATACAAGAGTTTGAAGTTGGATCTTGATGAACCTAAATACCTTAAGGGCTAATATGAATATGAAATAAATTTCTTGATTTATGCTTTTATGACATTATGTAATAAAAACCAAGAGGTTAAATATATGTAATTTGTACCTATATATGGTTTTTGGTTGTAAATATATCTTTTAAACCATTATAACCAAGTCAATCATGGTGTTAATGATGGCTTGGTGGGAGGTTGGATGGCACAAGTCCTTCCCCTAAGGTGGTGGTCCCCCATGAGGATTCACATCAATTGGATTTGATCAAGGATGACTTAGATGTTCCAATAATGTGAAAACATTCATATATCATTGTAACACATTCACATAGTAAGATTCCACTAAGTTTCATAGGAAATATTTGTTTAGTCCACTTCATATTTTGTAAAACTATTTATGAATCTCTGAAATTGAAATTGAACATGAATCCTTTATGTCAGGGATGTTAAACACAATTTTTTATATTCTATAATATAACTTTTCTATGTATTGAAAATGTTTATGTATACAAAAATATTAGCCATTCTATAAGTTTTGAGAAGAAGATTTTAAATTTATAATAGATCTATGTATTAGTTTTTGGAATAATTGAACTAAATACTCTAAGAAAATTTTATTTGAATAGAAAAATTGCATGTCTTTTGTATCTAGAATTAGAAAATAGAGTATTAATAAAACCTCTAGCTATAACTTTTCATGAAATTGTGGTATAAATAAATTGATTATTTTATTACATTGATTCCTTGGATCAAATATTATATGAAGAATCGTATAGTTTAAATGATTATTTTGGAATGAGTTATAGAGAAATATATGTATATGTGTGTGTTAATACATGTTAAATATTACTTTATTAAAATAAATTCTATCTACTCCATATATATATATATATTTGAATTCTATGTTAAGGTTGACAACTTTACCCTTTATTACAACTTGAGTGGTCCTACCAATGAAAACTTTGAAAATCCAAGTAAGAGGTCAAAGGTTCATACACCATGCTCTAGTAAGCTTCAATAAAAATACAATGTGATGTTGATGGGATGTTTGTATCAAAAAGGCATCATCCCATATGGCTTATGGTCTCATTGACGTTAAAAATTATTTTTCAACTTTCCAACTTATTATTAAACTTTTAACTAAACACTTGTTTTTTAATTGATTATAAGGGACCGAGATAGACCTCAATCATATTTTTTTATGGTAAATAAAAGTCGTCATTAATTATCGGGTTTTTTTAACCCAAAACATAATACATAACCTAGCCTTATGCTGAGATTGTGGATCCTGGTCATTCTTAGAACATTCTTTTCAAAAATTGTGTTGGTTATCCTACAACACCTTACACTTACTACAAAAATACAGTTCAACATGACAATTAACATTACTTACAGCGATAGTCGTTTGAGTTGACTTAGAGAAAAAACTCTATGCTTATCACAAAAAACTTGGAGAAAAAGCACCCTTCTACCTTGAGCCTCTTCTTTCCTTTCTTCATGAAGATCAAACAATCTACCCTCTCATATCAATAGTGTGCTTTTCATGTCTAAGAATGTCTTCCACTTCATGTAGTACCCATTGTGTCCACATCATCAAACTTCCCGCATCAATACTCACATTGGCTAATTTGTCAGTCGTTTTGTTGACCTCACGAAACACATGGCGAATCCTCCTGTCCTGTCTTGCCACAAAAAGGATCATTGCCTCGTGGATGATGACCTCAATCCTCCATGGAGGTTTTCTACCATTGGTTAACAGGTTGATGATATTCATGGAATCACCTTCAATCATCAAATTTCCATGAGTCTCCTAGGCAACTTTTAACCCTCTCAAAAGGGCTCTAGCTTCCGCCTCATTATTAGTTCTAATTCCCAATGGTTTAGCGAAGGCCTTAACCAGGTTTCCTTGATGATCTTTGATTACTCCTCCAGCTCCTGCTCTTCCCGGGTTCTCCTTAGCTGCACCATCAAAGTTCAATTTGAACCAACCCCTAGGGGTGGCTCCTAAGAGACCTCGATCATATTACATCTTGACTACAAATTTGTATTACAACAACTTGATAATTATGTATGTATGGCTTGAAAATGTTCGTGAAACTTGAGATGGATGTTTTTCATTCATAGAAAAAATAATAAATATAAATTCTCTAATATATGTACCATCTGGTAGCTGAGGTATTGATTTAGACCTCATGATCATAATAATTTATGTAGCAAGCAAAGCTTTGAACATAGCACTAGATAAAATTTTGTATTAGAGGTTGGTGTGTATATATATGAAAGGTAGAAGCTAACCACCTGAATTAAACTATGAAGAGTTTCATGAAGGATAATGCATTTTGTATAATTTAGATTTAGATTTAATGAAATAAATTGTGAAGCTATTAATTTAGAAAAACTCATGTAAGAATCTAATTAAATTATAAGTTAACTATTGTCTCCTTTATTCTATATTATAATAATATATAATGAAATTATTTTAAAATACATATTTATAAGTTGTACATATATATATATATATATATATATATATATATATATATATCGAGAGAAGATCTTTTTGCTCTCTATGTTGATAAAATTAGTAAAAAAGTGTATTTGATAGTTTTCCTATATGTTGATCTATGTTAAAGATAAGGCCCTACCAATTAACATTGATCTTCTATGGCTACAACTCATTTTTTTATGCTTTCATGATGGAAGAAGATAATCTTATCAAAGCAAGATTCCAAGAGTAATCAATACACCAAGAGATCATCAAGCTTGAAAATACTAGAGAAGATGCACATCAAAGATTTGTCAAGCATCAAATGCAATTCAAAAGACTTTTTGATAATGGGATAAAAGTCAATAAGATCAAAGGAGATATAGTTCTCTTATAGATAGAAAAATATAAAAGCAAGAAAGGTAAGTGTAAGAACCTATGTCCCATTTTTGGGCCATAGAAACTTGTTTGTATCACTTTAATTAACTTTTAAGGATACCTCAATTTAGACTTTGAAAAAGATGTTACCTAATAGATTAAGATATTTTGAATAGATTATGATTATATCTTTTATTTTCAAAAAAAAAAAAATTATTATAAATATATAATTTTTATAAATGAGATACAATATAATTAATTAAATGTGAAGATAGTGAGTAGTATAGCACGCCACACTTTTCATGTAGATAACATGTTTCAATATAGTATTTTTCCATAAACTACACAACTAAAAAGAAGTGAGGATTCTTTTTTTACACTATTTTGATAAATTTTTGTTATAACATTTTAATTATGTAAGATTGAAATACCAGTTGTTCATTCCACTCTAATGATTTCGCGCTACAAACTCAATATTTTTATATGAAATAAATGAATATAACATGCTAAGTATGAACCATATTTTTTGAATTTCTATTCAAAATTTATATTTTTAAGAATTTTCAACTAAAAGATTCCATCGTGTTAAAATATATAGAAAAACAAAAAAATTATAAAAACGCAATAACATATTACTAAAGTTATGATTAAAATCTAGAAATATTTGCACATTTTAAAAATTACCCATATCTACATTTTGATCTGAAATCTCTACTTATTGCCTTAAAAATTGTAGATAAAAATATTTGTATGTGTTGTTTCTTATAATTTTTTTCTAGAGAACAAGGGTTGTACTTGGACCCCCCACACTTGATAAATTACAACTCTCTTCTTAATAGCATGAGATTTTACAAACAGATTCAATTCTCATCTCAATTGAGTTGTTGTAGCTAGAAAAACTATATAATTTTACATAAAATGTTTGAATTCTTAATTTTCATATTTTGGAACTTTTTCAATTTTCTATGTGAATACAAATATTCTAGAATTCAGCATTATTTTTTATATTTTTCTAAGCAGCCTTCACAATACCAAAACTTTATCTCTACTATATATGCATTGCATCTTAGTAGAGTAATATTTCCAAAACATTGCACTATCATAGTTCGCTTTACCAAATTTGAATTGCTAGTTTCCTTCCTTAAACACAAGTGAAACCACAAAAATTGTAATACATAGCTTATATGAAAGCATGTTAATGTTATAAAATAAAACAAAAATTACCAATGGAAAACATTAAAGTAAATCTTAATAATTATTTGATTCATGCAATTAACATTTTCTTGTTAGCTTCAACTAAACTTACTACTTTTAACCAAAGAAAAGAGAATTTAACTTCAATATCCTCAATTAAAACCCCTCTATTGACTAGCCTATCTGCACATTTGTTTCCTTCCCTTAATGTATGCATAAACCTAGGTCTTGAATTTCCATAATTATCTCTTGTGTGTTCAAGGGAACCTTAGCTTTCCTGAAAAATAGAATTTATTAATATGAGTGAATCACCTTCCATCCATGCTTTATTTCATTTCATTTGTTTGCATATTTTTAACCCTTTCAAAGTCGCCCAAAATTCAACTCCATTATTTATCTTAAATCCATTGTGGAAAGCTTAATGAGACAAAATTACTATTTCCTTTAACCAAAGAAAAGATAATTTAACTTCATGATCCTCAATTAAAACCCCTATATTGGCTAGTCTATTTGCACATTTGTTTCCTTCCCTTAATGTATGTATAAACCTAGGTCTTGAATTTCCACAATTATCTCTTGTGTATTCTAGGGAGCCTTAGCTTTCCTGAAAATAGAATTATTACTATGAGTGAATCACCTTCCATCCATACTTTATATCATTTCATTTGTTTGCCCATTTATTAACCCTTTCAAAGTTGCCAAAACTTCAACTTCATTATTTTTCTTAAATCCACTATGGAAATCTTAACAAGACAAACTTACTACTTCCTTTAACCAAATAAAAGAGAATTTAACTTCACAATCCTCAATTTAAACCCCTCTATTGGCTAGCCTATCCGCACATTTGTTTCCTTCCCTTAATGTATGTATAAACCTAGTCCTTGAATTTTCATAATTATCTCTTGTGTGTTCCAAGGAGCCTTAGCTTTCCTAAAAATAGGATTTATTACTATGAGTGAATCACCTTTCATCCATATCTTATTTTATTTCATTTGTTTGTATATTTTTAACCCTTTCAAAGCCGCCCAAACTTCAACTTCACTATTTATCTTAAATCCACTGTGGAAAGCTTAACAAGACAAACTTACTACTTACTTTAACCAAATAAAAGAGAATTTAACTTCATGATCGTCAATTAAAACCCCTTTATTGGCTAGCTTATCTGCACATTTGTTTCCTTCCCTTAATTTATGTATAAACCTAGGTCTTGAATTTCCACAAGTATCTCTTGTGTGTTCCAAGGAGCCTTAGATTTCCTAAAAATTAAATTTATTGCTATGAGTGAATCACCTTCCATTCATACTTTGTTTCATTTCATTTGTTTGCATAATTTTAACCCTTTCAAATCTGCCCAAACTTCAACTTCATTATTTATCTTAAATCCACTGTGGAAAGTTTAACGAGACAAACTTACCACTTCCTTTAACAAAAGAAAAGATAATTTAACTTCATGATCCTCAATTAAAATCCCTATATTGGCTTACCTATCTGCACATTTGTTTCCTTACCTTAATGTATGTATAAACCTAGATCTTGAATTTTCACAATTATCTCTTGTGTGTTCTAGGGAGACTTAGCTTTCCTGAAAATAGAATTTATTACTATGAGTGAATCACCTTCCATCCAAATTTTGTTTCATTTCATTTGTTTGCATATTTTTAACCCTTTCAAAACTGCCCAAACTTCAACTTCATTATTTATCTTAAATCCAATATGGAAATCTTAACGAGACAAACTTACTACTTCCTTTAACCAAAGAAAAGAGAATTTAACTTCATGATCCTCAATTAAAATCCCTCTATTGGTTAGCCTATCTGCAGTTTCCTTTTCTTAATGTATGTATAAACCTAGGTCTTGAATTTCCACAATTATATCTTGTGTGTTCCAAGGAGCCTTAGCTTTCCTGAAAATGGAATTTATTACTATGAGTGAATCAACTTCCATCCATACTTTGTTTTATTTCATTTTTTTGCATATTTTTAACCCTTTCAAAACCACCCAAACTTCAACCTCATTATTTATCTTAAATCCACTGTGGAAAGCTTAATGAGACAAACTTACTACTTCATTTAACCAAAGAAAAGATAATTTAACATCATGATCCTCAATTTAAACCCCTCTATTGGCTAGCCTATCTGCACATTTGTTTCCTTCCCTTAATGTATGTATAAACCTCGGTCTTAAATTTCCACAATTATGTCTTGTGTGTTCTAGGGAGCCTTAGCTTTCCTAAAAATGGAATTTATTACTATGAGTGAATCACCTTCCATCCATACTTTGTTTCATTTCATTTGTTTGCATATTTTTAACCCTTTCAAAGCCGCCCAAACTTCAACTTCACTATTTATCTTAAATCCATTGTGGAAAGCTTAACGAGATAAAATCTCTCCCGTATTATTTCTAATTGTTCTTCCTCCTCTTGGTCTTGGGTTTCTTTTAGATGCTCGTGTTGTTTCTTATAATTAATTATTATTATTTATTATTAAATAAGGAGAAGAGTTAGATTCAAATTTTGTTAAGTGATACATGTATAATACCATTATATAGTCACAATATAATTGAGGTGGAACTCATTTTCACCCTATATAACCAATTAAAAAGAGAACAATTAATTATTTAAGTTTAAAAATTTATAAATTATATTAATATTTTATTTTACATATAAACTATGTTAAAATAAATATATTTGACATCTAATACTTATAGATTTTTAAAATAACTTGTTTTAAATAGCTAATTCTTTCATGTAATGTTTGAAATCTTTATCATCTTCCTTGATCAATTATTATATTTTCTTTGTTGATGAGCTTAATGCATTGCTTTCTAAAAATGCTTACTAAAAGGGTAAAGTAGTTTTTAAAGTTTGGAAGCCCATAGGTCATAACGAGAAGACCTTTATGGAGGGTTTTGTTTATCTATATAATTATCCAACCATAGGCATATGAGATGACCCTTATTGAGGATTTTGTTTACCTATATGGTTATACAACTCTACTTAGAATGTTGTTTACCTAATATATTGTTATCCAACGAGGTTACAAAATCATAATGCACAACCTAAATAATATAAAATTTGAGATTTTATTTTAGATGTTTAAGGTTTGAATCTTGAAACTAAGATTATACAAGAGCATCCATGTATCAACTGGACAAGTGAGAAACAACTACATTCTCCATGCAATGGCTAGAATTTCCATGCAAAAGACTGGATAAAGTGATTGGTTGGAAATTTCATGTAAAATATTGGATAAGAATAATAAAGTAGAATTGGTAGTTCAACTATTGGGAGGAGCTAGACAGTCATGGTTTTCATGGAAAACTATAAGTTCATCCATCACACATAGATGGAGAGTCATTGTTCTCATGCTTATAAATGGGGAGGAGAAATGAAGAGCAGGATGTGTGTGTGAGACAAGAAGAGGAGAAAGAGAGCAAAAGAAAAAGAGGAAACAACATGAGAGAGTGAAATAAAAGGGTGTAGAGGCATCCAAAACAATAAAAAATGGATGTAAAATATTGATGTATAACCTTTTGATATTTATGCAATAACATTGGCTATTCACTGTTGGAGTATACTACATTATTTGATACATGCTAATGTATCCCATGGTACCTTCATGGTACATCTTGTAAATAATAGATTAGGGTTGAGTCTTAGTTTAGAGTGTGAGTTGTATTTCCTTTTATGTAAGTGTGTATGTGCAGGAAATGCACAAGTGTCATGTGAGTTAGTGTGCAAGTGTAAGTTGAGTATATGTGCACAAGTGTCTTATATGTAAGAGTGCAAATATGTAATGTAAATATGTGCACAAGTGTCTTAGGTTAGAGTGTGTAAAGTGAACTGCAAGAGTCATTTATAGGTGTGCATATTATATAGAGTCATGTGTTCATCAAGTATGCAAGTGTCAAGTAGAGAAGCCAATAGTATTGGACTTGGTATATAAAAAGGAATAGTAAGTATCCAAAAAGTCATTCTACTATGGCTATATAGTACTCCATAGAGAAGCATATAGTATCAAGTATCAATATTACATTACAGAGAGAAGTATCAAGTATCATATTTATAAGAGAAAGAGGAGTAATAAAGATTGCATACATTTTGAGCAATTAATATTGTAAGTTGTTCTACATGCTTTGTACATGTATTATTTAGTCTATTTACATTCATATTGCTACTTATTAGTGAATGTTATTTGATATATTATAAGCCTTGATATACATATTAATTTTCTCATATTACTCTACTCATATAATTATTTTTATCTTATTTAATTGTGGCTATATTATATTCAATCCTATGATATTTCATATAGTATTAAGACGTAAAAAGCCATCATTCACTTGAATCCTCTCTCGTGTACATGTTTAAATAATTTCAGCTTTTTGTTATTTAAGTTGTATGTTACAGTTTGCTTGGATTAGTGTGTGTAGGATTGCAGGTGAAAGGAATTTCTACATAAGTCTTGTCACATGACCCAACTATTATCATCAATCTAAGAATCGTTTGAGAAAATTATCAACATGTCAAAGGGTGTCGTTAGTATGCTTTAATTGCTTTTCATTACTAGAGTTGTTGTTTGGTAAAGTGGTAAATCATGGCTTGCCAATCCTTAGAGAGAAAATAAGTTACCCCTTACCCCTTTCTATCTTACCAATAAAATAAAATTGTCATCAAAGGGAAGCTACAATATGAGAAGAGATCCTACTATCATGAAGTTTCTTGTTGCCTTGTTTTTGTATAATAATATTGTCACGAAGGGGTATCGTATGAAGTAAGTGTCATCAAAGAAGTTGCACTGTCATAATTATTGAGGAGAATGTTGTTAGCTTTTAATGCTATATGCTTAATGAGAAATCAACCACATGATATAAAATGAGCATGCAATATTGAATTTATGATACTGGAAATATACTAAGCATGTAAATATCTTAAGAAACTTATGAAATAACTCATAAAATTACCATTAATGAAAGCTCACAAAAATAGAATCTTCATACAAATTATGGATATCTCAAGTACTTCATGCTTCATACAAGTTCTACATTGTCTCAAACTTGTATTCTACTCTACTCTCCTTGATATGGAAAGATTATCCTACTTGCTCACACCAAGACCATTATATAGTGGTATGTGACTCTTGACCTTCCATCTTCCTATGACTCTTCACCTTCCTATTCTATGGTCTCATATGCACATGTACTATGATGCACATTTGCATTATTGAATACTTTACACATTCTAATATTACTTGTGGATTTATTACATAAATTAAATACTCAAACCCTAATCTAAGACAAACTCTTGATCTAAATATGTACCCATGGTGTTACATTACCATGTACCAAATAATGTAATATATTCCAACACCCCCCTATATTATATTATTTGGTTATTTATTTTTAGTCTTCAATATGGTCTTTGTCCTAGTTCTGGAACTTAAGCTCTTCTTTTCTGCTTTCTTTATTTTTCTCTCTATCTATATCCTGATCAAGTAAATAATTAGTATCTTCATAATATACTATTTTTTCGTAAAGAGTTTTAACTTCATGTTCATCTATAGGTTCTTCTAGTTCTTGGATTTCTTAAATCTCTTGAACTAAGTATCTTTTTTGTTTTTCTTCTCTATATTGTAGTTGAGGATGATTGTATTGATTCTGAGAAGTATATGGATGCTAAAATTGTTGCTGATGTGGATTATATTGATTTTGATATTGTCTTGGTTGGAATGGCCTATTCGATTAGCTTCCAAAAAAAATTGATTTCCTTTATAATGGTTTCTTGGATTGAATATACAATAATTGGTACTATGTCCTTTATTTTTACATACTTGACAATATCTATTATTCTATTTTGATATTTCCTTTGAGATTGAAGCAATATTTCCTTGTGGATTATCTTTTGAGACTAATGCATTGTCAGCCATTTCATATTTTACTAAATTTCCCACGTCATATTCTTGTAGGATATTGACAAAGTCATAACATAATGTATCTTTATTTAGAATTTGTCAAGATATTACTAGATGCTTGTAGCTTTCAGGAAGTGCTCTTACGATTACTTGAACAAGAAACTTGTCTTCAACATTTTCTCCTAAGGTTAAAAATTTTCTTTTATATTTGCTACTCTCCTTAGAAACAATTCTATACTTTCACCACTATTAAATTTTAGAGAATGCAATTGAGTTTGAAGGTTCAATATAGTGGCTTTATTCTTTCCTTCAAATATCTTGGCTAAGGTTTTCTAATATTTTGTAGAAGTTGTTGTTGAACTAATGTAGGGTTGTATTTTATCTGTAATTGCAAATGTCATTATCATGAGTGCTTTTACTTCATATTATTCAAACTTTTGACTCTCTCTAGCATTTGTAGTAGGTTTAGTTTTTGTTCCTTTAACAATATCCCAAATATTTTCAACAATCAATATTGACCTCAATTTGTTTTTCATGAAGAGTAATTAGATCCTTTAAGAAGTTGGGATTCTGTAAGAATAAATTTATTTGTTGTCATGATGATGCTTGTAGACTACCTTATATCTCCCTAATATTTTAATATAATATGGTATTGATAAAATCTTAGCTTTTTAATTTTTCCTTCAAGTTGAATCCCTTTTATCTCCCTAATGTTCAACTACCATTCTTCACCTTATTTATCCTTATTTGTGAATAGAAAGCTAAAGATAGTTTTGATGCACTTTCAATTGATAAAATTTTCTATCTTCAAGACTTTAGAGTTGGATTCCTTATTTTTTATTAATTTGAGCAAGAGACTAATTCCAATGTAGTTTTCCAAATTTTAAATAGCTCTATGTTTTTTTCTTGTATTTTTAATTCTCAATAATATAGTTTCTAAATTTCAAGATCTATGTTGGTGTTGAACTCCTTATAACTCCCTAATTAGAAATTTAGAAAATATTGATATTTGCAAATTTAATATTTCAATTTCTGTGTAGAATTTTTTATTCCTCCAAATTAAGCTATTTGCAAATTGTAGACACCAAAATCCAGCCACTTGCAAGTCATCTATACCTTCCTGTCACCACGTGTCGGTCATCCACCTTCCCGCCATTATTTGGCCCAAATCCACACTTTCCCGCCATTATTTGGCCCAATTTCACCTTTCCCGCCATTTTTCATCCCCAAATTTATTTAAATTAATATTTATATATATATTATATATTTTTATATTTTAATATTTTAATATATATATTTAAATAATAGTTTAAGTGATTTAAATCGGGGCCGTCCATCTTTCATTTAATCTCATCCGTCCATCCATCTTAATCCATTTCACAACCTAGATTTATTCTCTACCCTTAGATCCACTTTAATCTTAGCCACACGTTCAAAGTGTCGTTAAAACCCTAAAGTGTGCCCTAAGAGTAGATTATAAATTGAGTCACCTTGATGGCTCAAACCCTATCTCCTATGCGCTATCTCTGATTCTAATTCTTCTATCGCTATCTCCTCTATCTCTCTTCTCGCTACCCTTTCGTCGCATCCATCGCCGCTTTCGTCGCTGCTTTCATCGCCATCTCTTCTGTAGCATTCTCGTAATCCCCCATTCTTGTCGCAAGTGCCCGCGGGCGTTTACCCTTTACCAAGTGCCCACGGCGTTTACCAAGTGCCCACGGGCGTTTACCCACGACCATAGACTCAGACCGACGTCTGAAACCTTAATCCGTAAGCACGCGGGCGTTCAGCTGAGTGCACCAGGGCGCCTTCCGTAGCCGATTTGATAGCCACATTACTTCCGTGTGTCGCCTGGTCTAGTCGCGTTAACAGAGAACAGGTATAAATTAGTTTAAAGCAAGTAACTTCTTTTCTTTTATTGATCTGTTATTGAATTCTTGCATTTCATTTTTCTAGGGTTTTAGATTGTTTTCGAGGGCTCACACAGTGGAGCCCTCTTATTAATTTCTAACTCCTTGATAGTGTTAATGTGTGCAGGTTTTTGATAGCAGATCCGGTTTATTGATGGCAACTGATTAAGCTGGAGTGGTCCAAGCAAGGGATACAACAAAGCCCACTCACTCTGTTGGGATTGAAGATACATTCTTCGAAAGCGCCACCATTTGTGCCGCCTAGGGTTTCGGAGAACCCTAGCATAACTTGTAATCGTGTATCACAAATAAAGGGTTACGAGCCCAGGTTGTATTCAAAAAGGAGTTTTTAAACTCCATCGATTAATAGAAATCGTTTGTTTTGTGCAACTATTCTCGTACTCTGTCATTGTGATTTTATTTATTTTTGTTTGGCATGTATTTTTAATCTACAAATGGCGATCACGGTGGGACCCCCTAGGGTTTCATATTTTTAATACTTGCTTTACTAATCTGTTCCTGTTTTCTGTTTTATTTTGCAGGTTCCAGAAATCGCGAAATTCGTTGTTCCAACGAACTAGGGTTTCTGAGTTTGCAGAAAACGCAACAGACGCAGAGGGGCGTCTGGAAGTCCAATACGAAACGCAGAGGTGCGTTTCACCTCGTGCGGACTCCCGTGGGCGTTTGAAGTCGCTTTACGTAAAAGCGTAGGCTTCCAAGTAAGTGTCTGTACTTTTTACGTTTTTGGTTTTTCTCGCCATATTTTGTTTCTTTTTCGGATCATTACTTTAAAATGAACAAAAACTAAGTAATCTGAAAAGAACAGCTTATTTTTAATTACATTTTTCTTTGCATTGCATTATTGATTGTTGCTTGCATTAAAAAAAAAAAAAATTTGCATACCTAGCTGCATATTAGAATAGCTACGAATTATTTGTTTTAATTATCTAAGTAGGACTATTGATTGGATGTCAATAGTACTCCTGCCATTGGGTGATTCCAGGCAGAGAAGTGGACGAACCTTCCGGTTGCTCCTTTGATATCTGATATCATTGGTAGGCAGGGGGTTTTAAACGGTGTACTCCACTTCTTCAGAGGAAATGACATGTTTTCAGTAGCCTCTTGCTTAGATCATTAGAACTTTTGATTTATAGCCTTGTATGTACACATTAGATAACTAAAACATTTAAAAAAAAAAAAAATTCATTGCATTTTCATATTGCATTTAAAACAGTGATATCCGGATTTCATCACTGTGTATTGCTTGAAGTTTAGTGACGGTGGAATTCATCTCCATCCATTAAACTTCTGCCTTAGACACCATAGGTCACCCCCGAGCAAACTTGTCGTATTTCATCACCAATAAGAATCTCGTTGTCCTTTCCTAGCCATAGTTTTTACCTTTTTTTGTGAATAATTCAAGATTAGATCACATGCAAAACTCATAAACCGGACACTTAAAATTTACTACAGATTAAGATCAGAAAATAATTAATTAACCGCAGGTAAGACACATTGGTTGAAACCTAGGTTGTGACTGTTTTTTGATAATTTTTGTAGTGTAAATTTATCATTCTAGTTTTGCATTCTTCTTTTTTGAATTTGTTTAGATTTATTGCTCTATGGTCTTAACAAGGAATCAATCTAAAATGTTAAATCTAAATAATCAAATGGGAAATTCACAGAACATCCCCACCACCAACATGGCCACTTATCCTAGTGAATTTCAGTGAGGTTCGCCTACAGGTCTTTCACGTCCTTCTACCATCTACCACATGGCCATGCCCATGGAGGAAGACAATTCCTCTCATATTACCCACATTGATATGGCCCAAGTGCAAACTCACTTAAGAGATGGCACTCGGTTATGTCCTTGAGACAATCCAAGATTCCCCTATGCAAGATTCTATTTTTCAGCAAGATATTGCATCAACCATACCCGCTGGTTTCACTCAAGTCTACACTAACCCTTTTTTTGAGGCTAATGTGGTATCTCGTTCAGCCGGCTTCATCTCCAACATCTTCCCGGATGCTCAATTGTCCTCCTTTGGAGACAAATGTAGTGTCTTCCCGACCACCTTCTCCTCCATGTACCCGGTTGTACACCAATTTTCTTTATGAAGTTGGTGGAAACTCTTCTAGCCATAACCAATTTCAACCCTCTTCTTCCCAAACCATTTATGGTTTCACCCTACCCCGGGACACGATCCACTGTTCCTTCCCTGTATCGCCTACTTCAGCCACCTTCATTGCTCCCACCTGCAGCCCCTCGACTACCATGGCACCGCCCTCCCAACTTCATCGCCCCCGCTATGCAGCCTTCAGTGACTACCATGGCAGCCTGCCCTCCACCTTCATCCAATCATCCCACCTCCCTTGGGTTAGAGATTAATAAGGTTAAGGAGTATCTCGACAAATTGATTTTGCAACAACAGCAACAAAATGCCCAACCACCTGTCGTAGTAAATCCTACACCCCAACCAATTTCTACCCAACCAACTTTTATTAGCTCAAGCCCCACCTGGGTACTCCCAATATTCGGTGGTGTCCATTCCTACCCCACCTTTCTCCCAACCTAGTCCAGTTCATCATCCACCCCAATCACCTTCTTTTCGGTATCATCCATACCAACAACCTCTCCATTCCACACCGCCTAATTCAGGCAATTTCATCCCATCTCATCAATTTTCCACTCTTCCATTACATCATCATAATCATCAAACGAGTCAAAATTTTCATGAAGATTCTCGACTCCATGCTATGCAACAATAGATTGACAACCTTATGCTCAACATGCCTGGCTCATCTAGTCAGAAACCTACGCTAAGGTCATTGATCAATCAACCAATTCATCCTTCGGTACCTTCACCACCATATCCGACTGATTTCACATTACCGAAGTTTGACAAATTTCGAGGAACTGAGGATCCTCATGAACATGTGAGCTCATTCATGCATGCTTGCTTTAGAATCCAAAATAATGATGCTCTTATGCTCAAAACTTTTCCTCAGACATTAGGAGGAGATGTTGTACAGTGGTACAATCATTTAGCTCACCATAGCATTTATGCTTACGAGCAATTGATTAATCTATTTTTAGAACGATTCTCCCCGAATGTACAAAAGAGAGTTTCATTGTCCGACTTATACAAGCTCAAGCAACATGACGATGAGACAGCTTTATGACTTTGGAAACCGTTGGAGGGCTATCATTAATAAACTGCCATTCTCCCTACCAATGGAGGAGTTAACCAAAATGTTCACCCATAGTTGTCTAAAACCTATCTCTTGGTTACTCCAATTACAACAATACAGGACTTTTGAAGAGGCTTTGGCCCAAGCAAGTATCATAGAAGACATTAAAGTCCAAGAGGGTGTTTTAAAACCCCGTAGAAAAGAATGGCAACAAAAGGGCCAACAACGAAATAATAATTATGGCCAAAACAAACAAGCACAAGCTAGTACAGCCTCAAATGTTAACCAAGTTAATCAAGTGGTGGCGAGCCAGCCCGTAATGGCTCAACAACAACAAGTAATGCAAAGTCAACCGCAACCAATTGCTTATCATGCGGTACCCGCCCCTACTCAACCAACTCCCAATACTGGGCCAACCATGGAAACTCGACCTTGGCAAAACAATCGTCCCAAGCGACAATTCACACCTTTAGATGAACCATATGCGGTCATATTCAACAAGTTATATAGCACAAATCAGCTTAAATTTACCTGAGTTTAAACCTTTAGACCCATCTAGAAGGGGGAAGTATTACAAGGAGTACCTATTTTGTCCTTATCATAGGCAAAATGGGCACGATATCAATAATTGTACAAATTTCAAACATGTGATCCAAGATCTTATTGAGATTGGAGCCATTAAATTGGATAGCCCCTTAGCCCAACAAAATCAAAATCTTGGTATATTTCAAACACCCCTTCCACATCGGGAGGAAGCTCCAACAACTTCAGGGGGAGTAACTCAGGTAACTCCTCCTAATCAAGTCAACCATGTACAACAATACCAAGGTTTTGTGGGTACTATTAACGTAGTAACCCGGGGTCAAAGGGCGAACCAACCAAATCAGGCTGAACCACAGCCACCTGTACAAACCCCCCGTCCACCTCAGGTAACAGTGACCCAACGACGTGCTAGTACTTCTCAACAACCGCTAAATCATTCTACTCAACGCCAACGACCCATCATGTCATTGAGTAGCCGATTAACTACCAGTTTAAAAATGGCTTCGCCAAGTTATCGATCTATGACCTCATTCAACAATCTCCCCCGCATAGAGAGGCATTAATGGAAATATTAAAGTCAATCGAGCTTCAAACTCAAGATACTAATGCCTTCAACAACTTTGTGGGGAGTATTCAAACATGCATGGAGCCCTCCATCACTTTCTATGATTTTGAAATCAAACCTATGTCAACAGAAAGTATAGATCCTCCACTACATATCATGGCCAAGATCGATAACAAGCCATTCAAGAGAGTCTTAATTGACACCGGTTCCTCAATCAATATCATTACAACATCGGCGTTGAGTCATCTAAAGTCGTCGCCATCCCTTATCACAAAGTCGACTTTTACTCTTAAAGCATTCAATGATGCTTTATCTTCCACGGTTGGCACGGTTATCTTGCCCATTGAGGTAGGGGCCCGAACTTTGCATACCTTGTTTCACATCTTGGAAGGGACCATGGCATACAATGTATTGCTTGGACGGCCTTGGCTTAGGGAGATGAGATGTGTCCCTTCTATACCGCATCAATGTCCGAAGTATGTATATGAGGGACAGGTTCATTGTGTACCTGCCGACATTGAACCCTTCAAACATTGCAACTATGTCTCAAATCCTTATGAGATTGTGTTGCCATCCACTCATCTTTTCTTGACCCCATCTATTTCTTCTATACCATCTTCTTCTAAAGCTCCCATTCCCGAGGAGCTACCCATCATATCGCAACCATCTTCCTCTTCCGCTATTCCATCTCATTCACCACTTTCTTCATCAACTAATCTTCCTTCTTCTTCATCGGTGACCACATGCACATGTGGCCATGACCAATCATCTCTTTCCACGTCATTACCCCCTTCTTCTACACCTTCTTCAACATCACCTATTATTCCTCCATCTTCCCAACCATCACCAGCCGATGTTTCACAAGTTAGTGAAGCATCAACCCAACCAAATCCTTCCAATTCTTCTATCCCACATTCTTCTATTCCATCATCTAGTCCATCTCCCTCCCAAGTCAAGGTCCATCTCACTGATGCAGGTATTGGTGAGTATGCCATCCAAGATGTCCACATCACACCGTTCAATGTGCAAACAAGCTAAAGATTTTGGTCGTCCACATGACCAACATTTATCCATTGGATCGGTTTATAACATGGGTTCTATGCCAAATTCCATTAATTTTGTATATGGGGGAATAGAGTCATCTTCTAGTCCTACCACCATACTAGAACCTAAGCATCCAGTCCTTGCCAATATCGAAAGGATGGAGGGTTTTCCCTCTCGCTATTTCCACGGACATAATTGGCAGCAATTTGGCCTAGGTCGATACGAGCAAGGGGTAACCGAACGCATCGATATGCCATATCGTAGACCCACCGAGCGTTTTGGTCCTGGCTACCAACCACTTCCATCCCTTTCTTCTTTTGAACGAGCTTTTCAAAGCATTAATCTTAATTCGGAAGAAGAAATCCTCCACCCCGACGAATCCGAAGATGAAGCCTATGAAGAATTTGACGTCATGTCAAATGGTGATGAATCTGAAGAAGAGTCGGCGCCCATTGTTCCCCTCACTAAACAAGACGAGTTTTATCTCCAATTGTTCCCTCTCCAAGAGGCCATCCTTCGCTTGCTTCTTCCACAAGAACGAGGTGAACCACCCCCCCCGCCACATCCATAAGCCATAATCCAAACCTGTATTATATGTATATACTAAAATAGTGGTTTTCACCACTACCAAAAAAAAAAAATTAGAAAATTCCAAAAAAAAAAAAAAATCAAAATATAAAAAAAAAAATACTTTATTGCTGTATGTATGTGTGTAATAGTGGTTTTCACCACTACAAAAAAAAAAACTCAAACTCAAAAAAAAAAAAAAAAAAACTGAAAAACTATGTTGTTTTGCATCTCAGGTCTTCCGAGGTCTTCACCGGTTTTCCCTTCCATTCCGCCCATCCTTTCTTCCATAAGTCGACAATGAATTTCGAAGACTTATTCACCCCGCTCCATAATCCATATGATCCGGATAAGCCTAAGAAATGTGTCTTTGGTGTTACCTCGGCAAACTCCTAGGTTTTATTATCTCTAAACGAGGTATTGAGGTGGACCCAAACAAGGTCAAAGCCATTATGGAAATGTGTCCCCCAACTAATTTGAAGGAGTTGCGTAGTTTACAAGGAAAGATTAATTCAATCCGTCGCTTTATTGCACAACTTTCTGATAAATGTAGGCCATTTTGCCACCTACTACAAAAGGGGGTACAATTTTCATGGACAGATGAGTGTCATAAAGCCTTTGATGACATCAAGCAAGACTTAGCGTCTCCGCCGCCTTAGCTCCGCCTCGTCGAGATCCCTTCCTTGCGAATTTCTTTGCAGGAATTTATCGATGATGATACGCTAGACAAGCACGTCTTGATCAACTCACACTCATAGATGAAAAACGAATCAATGCTTTAGAGCATTTGCGAGTTTATCAAGACCGATTGAAACGTGCTTACAATGCCAAAGTTCATCTAAGAGAATTTCAAGTAGGAGATCTTGTCCTTAAAGAGAATCAACAAAACACCAATGCATTGCCGCATCTTCGAGATAAATTCGCGGCTAATTGGTTAGGTCCATATATGGTCACCGAAAGAGTGGGTAATGGAACTTATAGACTTGCCAGTTTAGAGGGAGAGGAAGAACCCGAACCACTTAATGTTATACACTTGAGGGCATTCTACGCATAGTTTGAATTTTATATGTACATATATACATGGCTTGTACAAAAAAAAAAAAAAACAAATAAAATAAAAAGAATTTGCATTTCATTGTTAGTTGCATACATCTCATTCAAAAACATTGCATTTCATGTGCATACATCTCATTGAAAACCATAACATTTCATTTTCAGCCATAGTTGCATATCATGTTAGAGACCATTCTATCTTTTGGATATAAAATTTGGTCAAGCAAAAGTCATGTTGCCTTAATCAGGGGCACCTTCATAAAATCCATCAAACCGAATTGTCATTCGTACACCCATTTTCCATTTGCACATATTTACATTGCCAAAATGTTTTCAACCACTCAACCATTCCTAGTGTTTTAAGCAAACTTTGAAATGCATGTCAAAGTTCTCTAGGGCCATATCACAAATTACACTAAATAAAATCTTGAGTATTGGGAAATGATTTCAAAAGCGGTCTTGAACCTATCACATTTTCACATCTTAAAAACATCTTGTGTCAAAGAGAGATAACACCATCCTTGGGTTGTGCCTTGAAGTGAAAAGGGTAATCCTCGTTTGTCCTATCATGCAAACATAGTCCATAAAATAGTGGTTCTTACCACTATCACAAGCAATCACAAAATATAAATATAAACAGAGTAGTAAGGATAGGGTAAAATTCTCATCATACTTCGGTTGAGAATCCGATTCCCCAAAGCTCTAAGGAAATGAACATTTTTCACACACCACCGATCACAAATAATTTGTAAGGATCGTACTACTTGTCCAGTAAGACGGATAGGTAGTCATCCCCAAGGCTTACAAAGGTCAAAAAACAACATGGACTATGGAGTTAACCTTCACCGGGGCTATAGACTCTTGACTGATAGTGGAGTATACTCATTGCGTGGCGACATGTCTCTCCTCAAAAAGAGACCTCTGAATGCTCATACGGACAAACTAGCTTCGGGGTCTTCTCCATAACAAGGTTACCTAATTTATGCAAGATGAGGTTAATGAACACACTTGCACACACACAGGTTTTTGATTGCCTAGAGTCACTACCATGCTTCTGATTTGGTTAATGAACTCGCATGCACACACATTTGGTCCTAGTTGAATTAGGCAGTGTTAGTAAGTTTGTTTGATACCACTAGCATGTTTGAGTCTTTGTAAAACAGTCTTCCTCCATATCTTCTTCCATATCACCCTCCATATCTTCTTCCATATTCATGTCATTCCATACGTCATCCATTCACAAGCCACCAAGTTCGGTGCCCCTGATTAAACAATTATGATAACAGTTGGCTAAATCTAACTATCTAAAAGTATGAGTGCTTCTTAGTGCATATTTCATTTACTTAGTCTCGCATTAATCATCTATAAGTTTGCATTCCATTCCATCACATATGCATCAAAAACATTAAAACATATAAAAACATGCATCACAAAAACATAGGCATTCACACAAAAGAGAGTAAAACACCAAATAAATAAAAGCCATGTATATTATATATGTATAAAGGTCAAACCGTACAATGAATGCCAAAAGGCTACAATATACAATAGAGCACCAAGGCTCATAAAGAGTGCATCTAAGCACTAAGCTAACCATCAAAAGAGGGGACCCCCCCCCCCCGGCCCCCCCCCCCGGGGCGCCCCCCCCCCCCCCCCCCCCCCCCCCCCCCCCCCCCCCCTCCTCATCCCCGGAATGATAGGGGAGAATCGGTGTCGTGCCTCTAACACCCTAAGCTGCAAAACAACAAAACAAAAATTTGTTACAATTTTTTTTCCAAAAAAAAAAAAAAAACACATAATAAGTACTTGCTTAAATGAACAAATACCTCAGCTGGCTGCACTGGCGCGTCCGCTCCCATCTCCGCCATAGCTCCCGCGTGCTTCACTCTCCCACACAACCTTTCACTCCACTTCACTCCACTCCCTCAAACGCACTTCTCTCAAGCTCGAACGCACAAATGAGCGAAATTCTCGCTGAAACCGTTTAAATAGCTGGTTTTGGCGCCCGAAATGCATGGGGCATTTCATGGCGCATTCAGACGCAGTGGGGCATTTCATGATGCATTCAAACACCGGCGGGCGTTTCGCCACCTCCAAATGCATACCGGCGTTTGGTGTCGTATTGAATAAAATAACAAAACTTACAAAATTGAAGCTTACCTCCTCCAAATTTCATCAAATCGCATCCATCCATTCTTCTTATCATAATAAAACATTTTGTGAAGGTTACAACAGCTTTGGAAACAAATTTTGTCATTTTGCTCAAAAAGCGCATCATTCATCATTGATTTACAAATTGGGTTAAAAACATTCAAAACCTTCACAAAATTAACAACATTCATCAATTCTTCTGATCTATCGTCAATTTCATTCATTCTTCTTTCATCATGCATATTTTTGCCAAATTAAATTAAAGTAAACCTCGTATCTAGTGGTATATTCTATCACCTTGGCGATTGCAGCGATTTGCATCCATGCAATTCGGTAAGAGGATTAAACCACCATAAGGACACTTACCATTTATCATCATCAATTATTTCACCACGTTTGAAAATTGGAAATCAATTTTGGGTATCCTACTTTTCAAGTGACCTCATACCAAGATTAATTTGCTCAACAGCTTGTCATTGATGGCCTAGTTCATGGGGCCTTAAACGTGGACAATCTTCAATATCATCATTATTTTGAGTCTTGCTAGAGATTAAGGCTACCTAGGTTGATTGGTTCCGACCCGAGGAATTATCCATACATTCACTAGGAGCATCTCTCGAAGTTCTGGACTCTTTCATATTGCATCTCTCCATATCAATGGCGCCAACAAGGCAATTTCATCAACAGTATGGATTCACCCACAGGAGTTGGGGCATCCGTTATCAATTTCTAACTTTCCTAATAGTAGAATTCATCTTACATGATCATGGAATTTAAAATTTGGCAAAAATCCCTTTCTAACCGTTGGGGCAGAAAACGGTTCATCTTTCACATCACTCATATCGTCTTCAATCATATTCTTTTCTCGGTTTGTACACCAACCCCTTTTCTGTTGGGACATAAATAGATGGTTCATACACCAACCCCTTTTTCACCGTTGGGGCAAAAACGGTTCATTTTCTTCCTAATTTCTTCCAATTGGCTCGTGAGAACCATTCTCGCTCGCCAATTGAGGGGGTAAGCTGATAAATTTTAAATATTCTTTTATTCTTTGGTCTTCAAAGTTGTGCTTTAGTCTTGAGAGAGAGTTGCGTCTGATCCAGCTTTTCAGGTGTCCTAAGTTTTTGTGCCGCATTGTGTCTTCACACAAAGCAACTCAAAAAGGGGCATCTCGAGACACCAAAATCCAGCCACTTGCAAGTCATCTATACCTTCCTGTCACCCACGTGTCGGTCATCCACCTTCCCGCCATTATTTGGCCCAAATCCACACTTTCCCGCCATTATTTGGCCCAATTTCACCTTTCCCGCCATTTTTCATCCCCAAATTTATTTAAATTAATATTTATATATATATTTTAATATTTTAATATATATATTTAAATAATAGTTTAAGTGATTTAATCTTGTCCATCCTTCATTTAATCTCATCCGTCCATCCATCTTAATCCATTTCACAACCTAGATTTATTCTCTACCCTTAGATCCACTTTAATCTTAGCCACACGTTCAAAGTGTCGTTAAAACCCTAAAGTGTGCCCTAAGAGTAGATTATAAATTGAGTCACCTTGATGGCTCAAACCCTATCTCCTATGCTACTGCTATCTCTCGATTTTCTTAACTTCTTCTATCTCGCTATCTCCTCTATCTCTCTTCGCTACCCTTTCGCCGCATCCATCGCCGCTTCTCGTCGCCATCTCTTCTGCAGCATTCTGCAGAATCCCCCATTCTTGTCGCAAGTGCCCGCGGGCGTTTACCCCTTTACCAAGTGCCCACGGGCGTTTACCAAGTGCCCACGGGCGTTTACCCACAGCCACAGACTCAGACCGACGTCTGAAACCTTAATCCAGAAGCACGCGGGCGTTCAGCGAGTGCACCAGGGCGCCTTTCGCAACCGATTTGATAGCCACATTACTTCCAGGTGTCGCCTGGTCTAGCCACGTTAACAGAGAACAGGTATAAATTAGTTTAAAGCAAGTAACTTCTTTTCTTTTATTGATCTGTTATTGAATTCTTGCATTTCATTTTTCTAGGGTTTTAGATTGTTTTCGAGGGCTCACACAAATGGAGCCCTCTTATTAATTTCTAACTCCTTGATAGTGTTAATGTGTGCAGGTTTTTGACAGCAGATCCGGTTTATTGATGGCAGCTGATTAAGCTGGAGTGGTCCAAGCAAGGGATACAACAAAGCCCACTCACTCTGTTGGGATTGAAGATACATTCTTCGGAAGCGCCACCATTTGTGCCAGCTAGGGTTTCGGAGAACCCTAGCATAACTTGTAATTGTGTATCACAAATAAAGGGTTACAAGCCCATTTGTATTCAAAAAAGAGTTTTTAAACTCCATCGATTAATAGAAATCGTTTGTTTTGTGCAACTATTTTGTACTCTATTATTGTGATTTTATTTATTTTTGTTTGGCGTGTATTTTTAATCTACACAAATATTTCTTATGCTTGAATAAAGTAATTCCAAATGCTTTCCAATTAAATATTTTCAAATATTTCAATAAAGCATCTAAGGTTATAGTATATCAATGCAATTCCTTATACCTCCATTATTTAATTAATCTCAAGAAACTAATTTTCATCTTAGCATTAATATTTCTTATTTATCCTTTACCTTTATAAAAAATGTAAGTTAATTTAAATTCTTTTAGTACCTTATTGATTATGGTGCATTGTGTATGTGGTCTACTTCTCCTTGACTTATCTATTCTACAACTTGCACTCTGATTAAGGTGTTGTCCTCTTCACATACTTTATTGCAATATGATACCTTTCTTACAACATTTAATGCTCCTCATTTTAACACCTTCTAATACATTGACTATCCTTCTAATGATGATTGGTTTCATTGACTTATGTATATGCCATACTCCCTTCACCTATATTACACTCTTATATTAAGAGTGAACTTGTATGACTTGTCTTACATGCAACAAAGATGTTTTATTTTCCTTGGAGTTACCTTCTACACTGTGACACTAGGCAAAAAACTTTTTACTCCTCTTATTAATGTATCCATTCCTTCAACCTGGTGGTTCTCCTCTTCCAAGTAATGTCTACTTTATTTCTTCGTAATGCTTCCTATAATATTCTTTGCTCAATAACATTCTAGTCCACATTTAAGTAGCATGATTCCTTTCCTTTGTAAGACTCCTTTAGCTTGAAAATGTATTTCTTCTCTTATACACCTGGTAGTAACCTAATTCTTCTCCTCAAACATCTCTACTTGATTTTTCTACACCTTTGTAACAACAAATGGCATTAGGTTTTCTTTCAATGCCTTACTGATTTAAGTATTCTCCACTTCTTGGAAATGATGCTCTTTCTTGGTTTTGGTGGCTTCTTCTTCAAGGTGGTGGAACTTCGACTTCTTGGTGGTATTATGGTGGTGCTAATGGCAGTTCAATTTCTCTATTTGCGATGTTATCTTGAGATACATTTGATGATGCTATCCTGCAGATATCTTATTGGTGCTTCGTTGGTTACTATATCATGATATTTGGGTGGTGCTTCGATGACTGGCTTGTCTAACTTGGTTCTTCACTTGGCTAGATACTCCAAAAATAAGTATGCACTACCTTCTTCAAACATAGATACTCTAAATACCCAGCCTTTACTTCTTTTTTTGAGTAAAATTTTATATTGCTTTCCTTATAAGTTTTACCTTGTATTCAAGTATAATTTGGCCTAATATTGCAATACTTTGATGTTTATAAAATCAAGGTAATATGCACTGTTATTTGGGTGATATTTCTCTTTGTAAAATCACCTCTTTCTAGTCTTCAAAAAACTGCACTTCATTGACTCTATTGAATGCTTTGAAACTAATGCTTTCTTTCCTTATAACTCTTTTTATGCAATATCTAATTAGTTTTATGCTGTTAAAATATGCATATTTGAAGATAACCAAGATGTCCCATTTCTCACCTTGGAGAAACTAAACTTTAGAGCTCTATTTTGCTAACTTTAATGGCTCTAATATGGTACTTTTATAACCTTAAAGTAAACTGGTTTAAATACTTAAATAATAACCTTTGTAGCACCAATATGGCATACCTTTTGTAGCTAATTCTTCTCTGATATTTGAAGATATAAACTTGATACCTTTCCTTTTGCTACTCAAAGTTTTCAAAAAACTTAAATAATACTCGGATAAAAAACTTCAATAACATCAATTTTCAAACCTTAGTTTGGCCTTCTTTTTAGAAAGCTTTCTTGGTTATTTGGTTCACCTATTTGTTGCCCCAGATTTGTAAATTTTGCAGCTCTTCTCTCTACTTAATTATTTCCTCAAACTTGTCAATTTTGCAGCTCTAATTGCTGCCCATTTTTTTTGCTTTTTAAGCCTTTAATTTGCTATTTCAAAATCTAATTTTTGTGGCTTCAATTCTTGTCCAAATTTGTTCTCTCGAACTTGAAATTTGCAGCTATTAGTGTTGCCCAAAATGTTGCCTCCTTGTTGTCCTAAACTCTGTAATTTTTATCTTCTAATGCAGCCAAATCCTCCTTCATTTTTCTATCCTTAACTCTCTCAAATTTTCTAGGAAACTCCTCCAATTTTCAGCTCACATTTTGCTTTCCAAAACCCTTTAGTTTGCTATCCAAAAATCCTTTAATTTGCAGCCTTCTTTTCTCCTTCTAATGCAATGCAATATTCTTGATTTGTTGCCTTATTTTACTACCAACTCCTCCTTCAATTGTTATCCTGTGACTCTTCAAATTTTTCTACAAAAATCAACAATCTTCTCCTTCACAAATCAGCCTTCAAGCCTTTAATGGTAATATTCAAATTTCTAAAATTGGTGGCCTCTTCTACCTTCTTTCTCCTCAGCTCTTGTTGAATTCTAATTTCAAACTTGGCCTATTTAGTTGTCCTCTTTCTCAAGAATATTAATATCTTGAGATCTTCGAAAAAACCTTACCAAAATTTGGTAAACTTCTTGCCAAATTCTTCTTCCATTTTGGCTTGTTTTTGGATGGTGATAATTATCCAAAATTCATATTTTTAGGAGCTACTCCTTGCAATCTTCTCCCTTGAGCTTTCTTCGAATCTTTTTCAATGGCAACTTCTTCAATTTATTCAATAAGGCTTCTCTAGCCTTCTTCTTTCTCCTTCCAAATTTTATTAAGACCTATTCTTTTGGGTCTTTAAATTATGCAGCTTCTGAAATATTCAATAGGAATTTTCCTAGTCCTATTTTATCTTCAATCTTCAATCTTCTATATTTCAAATCTAGAAGTTCTTCAATGGGACCTTTCTCTTGGGTCTCCTCTTTTTCAATCTACAATATTCAATCTTCTATGGAGATCTCCTTCTTGGATCTTTTCAATCTTCTATATCCAATCTCCAATAGAGATATTTTTCTTGAGTCTCCTCTTTCTTCAATATTCAATGACATCATCTTCTCTTGAGTCTCTTATTTCTTCAATGTCTATATTTTCTACAACAAAAAACTAATTCCTGCACGAGGAAAGCACATAGACTTTCAAGCAATCAAAGATAAAATTCTTTTCTATCCATTGTAGGAAGCTTATCAGCTTTTGAGAACTAATTTTTTGCAACAAGAAATTATGGATAGTAGAAATCCATGCAAATATCTAGATATATAAGGAAAAGAGATCTATGTTGAGTCCTAGTCTTCACGATTTTTCCTGCAACCTTATAGAAAGACTCCATCCAAAAATCAATTCTTAAAATTATTAAAATGAGATGTCCCTATCTCCTCTCAATATCTCTTGTGGCTCTCTCTATCTCCTATCAATTTACCTTGTGCTTTGATACTATTATTAGCTTTTAATGCTAGATACTTAATGAGAAAACAACCACAATATATAAAATGAGCATGCAATATTGAATCTATGATAATGGTAATATACTAAGCATGTAAATATCTTAAGAAAAATCTGAAATAACTATAAAACTACCATTAATGAAAGCTTGTAAAAATAGGATCTTCATATAAAATATGGAGATTTCAAGTACTCCATGCTTAATACAAGTTCTACATTGTCTCAAACTTGTATTCTACTCTACTCTCCTTGATATGGGAATATTATCCTACTTGCTCACACCAAGGCCATTATACTCTTGGCCTTCCATCTTCTTATGAATTTTCACCTTCCTATTCTATGGAATCATGTGCACATGGACTATGATGCACATTTACATTATTGAATACTTTGCACATTCTAATATTACTTGTGTATTTCTTACATAAAGTAAATACTCAAACCCTAATCTAAGAAAAACTCCTAATCTAAATATGTACCCATGGTGGTACATTGGTATGTAACAAATAATGTAATATATCCCAATAATTGTAGTTTAAATCTGTCATTGTGAAACTATCATCAGGGAAGGGTCATCTAGTGCCATGTCATCATCTTGAGTTGAAAGCATGTTGTATTTGCCCTTACTTTCTTGCATATTATCATCTTGTGCAATAAAATATTACCACTATCATCAAGTGATACCATCATCTTGTGAAGTCATAGTCTTATGAACCCATTGTCTTGGATATTATCGTCTGGTGTAATATCTTATCATCCTACCAATTGAAGATACCCTAAAATAAATAAATTTAACATCTAAGAGATTGTGGATGTCATCATGCTTGATTAAATTTGAGAGTGAAGATGAGTAATGATTCATTGCATAATGTTTTCATGAAGAAGGGAAACTATACCTTGTTGATTAGGATATAAAGTTTGAATATGTCATGTAAATAGAAATATAATCAAATCATATGTTATGGTAAGAGGGTAGTGTGAATATTTACTACTAGAGGATGTTCTTGTTTAATTGATCCCCTCTCTGTTGTTGCATCATTTTGGTATCAGTGTCAGAATATCTCTAACGATTGAATAATGTCATAATGAGGAAGAAGAAGATCGTGAGGCTCTCAAGCCATAGATATAGTTGATATGCTAAGAGGAATTATTGCTTGACTTGATGCAATTGAAACTACCCAAATGAGGGGTATTAAAATAGAAGACATGAGTGACAATGAAGAAGAGGATATTGTTCATGTGGAAGCTCAAGATAAAGAGTGAGAAGAAGAGTTGAAAAGAACGATTAATCTAGGCAATTTCAAATATGGATCAAAAGCCAAATATGGAAACCTCATCTTATAACGAAATATTGAATCTAGAGGAGCTCATAGACTAGATTACTAACATGGAGAAGTATTTTGATATTAAGTCAATAAAAGACCCCAAAATGGTGAAGTTCGCTTATACAAAGCTAAAAGGACATGTGTCCTTATGGTGGGACCATGTATAAATTGATAGATGAATAAAAGGAAAGAAAAGGATCAAGATATGGGAGAAAATGGTCACCAAATTGAAGGCCAAATTCCTCCATCAAACTACCAATTAGGTCTTTTTAGGAAATTATAAAACTTAAGACAAAAGGATATGAGTGTGAAGGATTACATAGAGGAATTATATAGGCTTACCATTCAGGTCAGTCATGTGGAAGATGAGGAGAATATTTTGAAGTACATAAGTGGGTTACGATTGTCCATACAAGATGAAGTTTGCATGATGAGAATGAGGACTGTTGAAGAGGCATACTAGTATGCACTCAAGGTAGAGAAAAAATTATTGTGTAGGCAATAAAATAATGCAAGAGGAAAAGGAAGATACTCTCAAGGAAAAGAATAATCAAACAACGGTAGTTTGAAATATTTGTAAGAAGTTGACACTTCTCAAAATAATTTCAACCAAAGTACTTGGGAGAAGGATGAATCATCAAGGGGACAAGGTATATTTGGTAGAGGTAGAGGTCATGGTTTTTTTGGCAAGTGCTATATACGTTTTGAAGGACATAGGCCATTTGTGTGTCCTCAGGTATAACA
The DNA here is from genome assembly GCA_028583015.1 of Wollemia nobilis. Taxonomy (NCBI): domain Eukaryota; kingdom Viridiplantae; phylum Streptophyta; class Pinopsida; order Araucariales; family Araucariaceae; genus Wollemia; species Wollemia nobilis. The sequence goes on from JAQPPZ010017086.1 coordinate 4,948,262, forward strand.
AATTAATGGAAATGAAAGGCAATCCCACAATCAAATTGTACAAGCGGATGAAGACAATATTGGTTCACCAAAGCACATGGAAGAACTGAAATAAGAAGAATATTTTATGATAGAAAGGGTATTGTTAAAACTAGAAAAGCATATGCATGAGCCAAAGTAGAGGATTATGTTCAGAATAATTTGTTAATCAAGAGGTAAATGTTGCAAAGTGATTGTGTATAGCAGGAGTACAAACAATCTAGTGTCTAACAAATATGGTAAAGAAATGAGGGTTGGAGAGGATTGAATACCCTAGTCCATACAAGGATTCTTGGTTGCAAAAGGGACTCTACATTTTAGTCAATTAACATTGTCAGGTAAAATTTTAAATTGGATCTTATGAGGATGAGGTCCTATGTGATATTATGCCTATGGACGCTTGTCATGTCTTGTTGGGAATACCATGGCAATTTGATAAAAGAGTAGTACATGATGGTAGGGAGAACACCTACACTATTGAGAAGGAAGGCAAGAGGTACACATTAAGTCTATTGAAGAACAAAGGAAAAGGGGTGGACAATAGTCCTACAATGTGCTTGAATAAACAATTCTTGAAGTTTTATGACACCAAGTTAAAGGGAGAAGAGTCAATGTTCAAAGAAGTTGTGAAACACCTAGAGGAAAAGATAAAAATAAGCAAAATAATAAGCATAGGGGAGAAGTAGTTGATCCAAATCACCAGTAGCAGTGACCAAGAAGACAACGATGAAATGACTCATGTTGTAGATAAGGAGAGAGAGAAAGAGAAAATAAGTGAAAAAAAGATAATGGAGGAAGATGAACCTCATTAGGTCATAGATGGTCGAGATGAAGGCCATATTTCCAAAGTTGATAGTGGAATTGGTACTTCAAGATGTGGTTAAGGACATTGTGATCATAGTGGGGATGAAGAGTTTGTGTGCTTTGAAAGGCACACCAAAGGCATTGACTCCAAGTTGATGAGAAGAATGGGGTGCAATGGCAAAGGGTTGGGAAGATATGATCAAGGTGTGAAAATACCCATAATTTAAGAATTATGACCAAGAAATGAAGGCCTTGGGTATGCATGTCCAAAAAGAAGTGATGCGACTAAATTTGTGAGAGGAGAGAGTAGTATAGGGAATGAAGGTTCAATAATGGGTTGTTGCAATCAATGTGGAAGAGTTGGACACATTGCAACTAGGTGTTAGAACCTACATCCTTGTGAGAGTTGTAGAGGATATGATCACTTCAAAATAAGGTGTTGGTAGCAAGAGGAAGTCGTCAACAAAGTGCATGTTGACTGCATTTGGATGGATGTGATGCAATGGAAGAAGGTGAAGGGAATTTTGGGCGCATTCTATTTGAGTAGGCTTGATCCTCAGAAGACAAGACAATGAAATTGGACTTGTGTAGACAACCAAGCTAATAGTTTGGAAGAATACTTCATGAGCTAGAGATCATGAAATATTTTTGTTGCCCAATAAGTATGATGTAGGATCATCCATGTGGCAATTAGAAAAGTAAGCAATAGCTAGATGTTCCATGCAATGGCTGGAATTTCCATGCATAATACTGAACAAAGTGATTCGCTAGAAATTCCATGGGAAAGAGTGGATAAGAATGATTAACACAAAACTAGCGATTCAACTATTGGGAGGAGCTAGATAGTCATGGTTTTTAGGGAAAACTAGAATTTTAATCATCATGTGTATCTGGAGAGTCATTGTTCTCGTGCTTATAAATAAAAAGAAAAAATAAAGAGCAGGAGGTGTGTATGAGACGAGAAGAGGAGAAAGGGAGCAAAAGAGGAAGAGGAAACAACATGAGAGAGTGAATTAAAAAGGTGAGAAGGAAAAATGGATGTGAAATATTGATGTACAACCTTTTGGTATTTATGCAATAACATTGGCTATTCATTCAAATTCTCTCTTGTGTGCATGTTTAAATGATTTATATTTTATGCTATTAAGTTGTATGTTGTAGTCTACTTGGATTAGTGTGTGCAGGGTTTTAAGTGAAAGGAATTTCTACATAAGTCTCATTGTCATCAAGTTGAGAACCATTTGAGCAAAGTGTCATCATGGCAAAGGGTATCGTTAGTATTTTTTGATTTATTTTTGTTTTTAGATTTGTTATCTAGTGAAGTGGTAGATCGTGTTACCTTTTACTCCTTGTCGTCATGCCACTACATAAAATTATCATCAAATGGGAGTTGCAGATCAAGAAGACATTATATCATCATGAAGCACCATCTAAAGTATCATCTTGCCCTTGTGTAGTAATGTTGTCACAAAGGGGCATCATCTAAAGTATATGACATTGAAAAGGTTGCATTGTTATTATTGTCAAGAGGATTATCGTCTATATCCGTCATTGTGAAACTATTGTTAGGGAAGGGTCATCTAGTATCATGTTGTTGTCTTTAGTTGGAAGCATGTTGTCTTTACCTTTACTATCTTGTCATCATCTTGAATTGGAAGCATTTCATATTTACCCTTACCATCTTGCACATTGTTGTCTTGTGCATCAAGTAGCATCACTGATGACAATAAGATATTTTCATTATCATCAAGTGACACCATTGATGATAATAAGATATTGCTACTATCATCCAGTGGCACGAGATATTTCCACTATCATCAAGTGACAACACTGTCTTGTAAATCGCCTAGAAATCTATTATCCTAGATATTGTTGTCTAGTGCAATATCTTGTAGTCCTACCAACTGATGACACCACATTGTCATTTTGTGCAATATCTACTTTTCCTACCAACTAATGACACTGTCGTCTTGTGAAGTCATTGTTATCTTGGATATTGTCATTTGGTGTAATATCTTGTCATTCATTGTCATGTGGTGCTAGAAAATAATATTTTTAGGGAAAACTGGAATTTCAACCATCATGCATAACTAGAGAGTCATTGTTCTCATGCTTATAAATAGAGAGGAGAAATAAAGAGCAGGAGGTGTGTGTGAGATGATAAGAGGAGAAAGAGAGTAAAAGAGGAAAAGGAAATGACATGAGAGAGTCAATTAAAATGGTGAGAAGAAAAATGGATGTAAAATATTGATGTACAACCTTTTGGTATTTATACAATAACATTGGCTATTCACTTGAATTCTCTCCTGTGTGCATGTTTAAAAAAAATTTGATCTATGCTGTTTTATGTTATAGTCTACTTGGATCAGTGTGTACAAGGTTGCAGGTGAAAGGAATTTCCACATAAGTCTCACTGTCACATGGTCTAGCTATTATCGTCAAGCAAAGAACCATTTGAGAAAAGTGTCATCATGATAAAGGGTGTTGTCAATATGTTTTGATTGCTTTTTATTTTTGGAGTTGTTGTTTGGTGAAGTGGCAGATAGTGTTACCCCTTATCCCTTGTCGTATTTCCAACTAAAAAAATTATCATCAAAGGGAAGTTGCAGATTGAGAAGAGATTATATTATCATGAAGTGTTCTCTGAAGTAAGTATTTTCTTACCCTTGTGTAGTAATGTCGTCACAAATGGGCATCGTCTGAAGTAAGTGTCATTGAAGAAGTTGCATTATCATCATTATTGAGGGGATTGTCATATATATTCATCATTGTGAAACTATTGTTAGGGAAGGATCGTCTAGTGTCATGTCGTCATCTTGAGTTGGAAGCATGTCGTATTTGCCCTTACTATCTTTTCATTGTCTTGAGGTGGAAGAATGTCATCTTTGACCTTACCATCTTGCACATTGTCATCTTATGCATCAAGTGACACCATTGACAATAAAAAGATATTGTCATTGTCATCAAGTGATACCACCAACGATAATAAGATATTGCCATTGTCGCCAAGTGACACCACCATCTTGTAAACCACTTAGAAACCTGTTGTCCTAGATATTGTCTAGTGCAATACCTTGTCGTCCTACCAACTAATAACACCACATTGTCGTCTAGTGCAATATATTCTTGTCCTACCAACTAATGACACCATCATCTTGTGAAGCCCCTATTATTTTGGATATTGTTGTTTGGTGCAATATCTTGTCATCCATTGTCATTTGGTGCTAGACAATCATGGTTTTCAAGGAACATTAGAATTTTAACCATTATGCATAGTTGGAGAGTCATTGTTCTCATGTTTATAAATAGAGAGGATAAATGAAGAGTGGGAGGTGTGTGAGACGAGAAGAGGAGAAAGGGAGCAAAATAGGAAGAGGAAAATACATGAGAAAGTGAATTAAAAGGGTGAGAAGGAAAAATGGACATAAAATATTGATGTACAACCTTTTGACATTTATGCAATAACATTGACTATTCACTCAAATTCTCTCCTATGTGCATGTTTAACTGATTTTTACTTTGTGCTATTAAGTTGTATGTTGCAGTCTACTTGGATTAGTGTGTGTAGGGTTGCAAGGGAAAAGAATTTTCCCATAAGTCATATTGTCACATGACCCAACTATTGTCATCAAGCTAAGAACCGTTTGAGCAAAGTGTCGTCATGGCAAAGGGTGTCATCAATATGTTCTGATTACTTTTTATTTTTGGAGTTGTTTAGTGAAGTGGAAGATTGTGTTACCCTTACCCATTTTTATCTTGCTAACTAAATAAAATTATCGTCAAAGGGGAGTTGCAGACCAAGAAGAGACCATACCATCATGTAGTGTCATCTGAAGTAAGTGTTGCCTTACCCTTTTGTAGTAATATCTTCGCAAAGGGGCATTGTCTAAAGTAAGTATCGTTGCATTGTTGTCATTTTCAAGGGAATTGTTGTCTATATCTATCATTGTGAAATTGTTATAAGGGAAAGGTCTAGTATCGTTTCAAAGTCTTGAGTTGGAAGCATGTCATATTTACCCTTACTATCTTGTTGTTGTCTTGAGTTGGATGCATGTCGTCTTTGTCGTTATCATCTTGCACATTATCATCTTGTGCATTTAAGTGACACCATCGATGATAATAAGATATTGCTATTATCGTCAAGTGACACCACAAAAAAAATAAGATATTGTCAATATTGTCAAGTGACACCACCATCTTGTAAACCGCTTAGAAACTTGTTGTCCTAGATATTGTCATCTGGTGCAATATCTTGTAGTCCTACGAACCGATGACACCACATTGTCATCTGGTGTAATATCTTCTTGTCTTACCAGCTAATGACACCATAATCTTGTGAAGTCCTCATTGTCTTGGACATTGTCGTTTGGTGCAATATCTTGTCATCCTACCAATTGAAGATACCTTGTAATCAAGAAAAATTAACGTCTCACCATCTTGTGAAGCCCTCATTGTCTTGGATATTATCATTTGATGCAATAACTTGATACCATGCAATCAAGAAAAGTTAATGTCTAGGATATTGTGGGTGTAGTCATGCTTGATAATGTTTGAGAGTGAAGATGAGGTTTGAGAGATTGTGGATGTCGTCATGCTTGATGAAGTCCTACTAACTAAAGATACCATGTAGTCAAGAAAAGTCAATGTTTGGGGGATTGTGGGTGTCGTCATGCTTGATGAAGTTTGAGAGTAAAGATGAGATTTGAGGAGATTGGGTGTTATCATGCTTAATAAATTTTGAGAAGGAATATGAGTAATAAGTAGTTATGTAATGTTGTCTTGAAGAAATGTTGTCCTGAAGAATGGCAACCAAACCTTGTTAAAGTTTGAGAGTGGAGATGAGTAATGAGTCATTGTATTATGTTGTCTTGAAGAAGTGCAACCGAACCTTGCTAATTGGGAGTTGAAGTTATTTTAAATCATAATGTAATCAAATCATATAATGTGATAAGAGAGTACTCTGAATCTTTACTGCTAGGGAATGTGGTTGTTCAATTGATCCCCTATCCATCATTTATAAGATTGTCATTAGAGGAGATGGTTGTTCAATTAACCCTCTATCTAATCTTACATTATAAAATAACTTTTAAATACATTTATCTAATAAAGTAAAAATTAATTAACACTATTTCCTGTTATTCTATAGTGTTAAATACTTGTCTAAATTACCATTATTAACGTTAGTTACAGGATATATGCATGTCCACTACTCCAAACGATGGAGGACAACTAGAAACTACCAAACATCCATCACAAAATATTCAGGATGGCAAAATATATATATCATAGAATAGAAATTTTGGTCGCTTGGTTTATTTAAAAGGTAATGGCGCAACAAGAAAGGTATAAAAATTCAGCACGCAAGCCTAAGACTGACTTCCATGTAAGCCAAAACCATTTAAGAAAGGTTCAACCTAACCTCTTCTGAAATGACAGTCTATTGACAAATTGACCCATTACTTTTCTTACCACAAAATAGATTTTTGATATTTTTGTATTACTTTTCTTATCACAAAATAGAAGATTGATTTTTTTTTATACACACCAAACTTTAACTTTTCATCATCTTAATTGTGGTTTGAATTTTAAATTTTCTTAAAGAAAGATCAAAATTTTAATTATTGTCACAATTCAAACTTTTTAAGAAAGATCAAGGTCCTAATCATTATACTGTCCTTATAAATTAAAAATCACAATCAAAATCTTAATCATTATTCTACCCTTATATATTAAAACTTTCTATACAATCTTCATAACCCACCTATAATAGGTTTCCTTAAATATATTATCTAATCTATTAGAATTTTTTTACTAAATACCATAGTAACAAAAATTATTACTCTTTTAGCATAAATCCAAATTCAATTTCTTAAAAAAAATTATATAAATCAATTTTTACCAAAAATATTATTTATATATTAATATTATTTATTTAATATATAATTAGTTATTCACCTTAAATTCAATCCTAATCTTAAATTCTCAACAGTTAAGTCACGAATAAAATTAATGAATAGAATCACACAACCAAAATTAAAAAATATATCTTCACCATTTTAAAAATGAATTTATTTATTTATTTATTTATTTTTTTGTAATATTAAGAAATGAGGGTTTTGATCAATAATTCTCTAATCTAACCTGTTACAACAACTCCACTAAGGAGACACACATCCACCCCCTCATACACTCACCCACACCACGGTTTGAACCTTAGACCTTCCGAAGAAGAGCCAAAGCCCAAACCGTTGCGCTGCACCCAGTGCAAAATATATTTTTATTAGATAAATAAAATTATAATAATTAATAAATTTAATTTAACCATATTTAAAAAGCGTTTATACAATAAAATTTAGAGGAAATGAATTTTAGAATAAAATAAATGTTGTCATATAAACTATTTTTTTATTGACTAAATACTTCTTATACATATCCGCCCTGGGAATTGAACCCGGGTCACATCATCCATAATGAAAGTGGGGTCTTTACCGGTAGACCATATCACACCGATCATATAAACTATTTTAATAAAAGGTAAAATTTAAATGTAATATATAATTCTAAAATATAACGTGTTAATTGAAATTTTAGTCTTTTGCCGTCTTTTGCCTTGGGCCCACTGAAGAAAGGAATAGGAATTCCTCCGACCAGTTTTAAATGATTGGCTACAAGTCTTAATGTGACAGAGACCTAAAGCCCTATTAATTTGAAGGAAAAATCTCGAAACATCAGCAACAAGTATTCGCGACTTTTCAATACGCGCAAACGAAACTACGAGGGAAACACCACAAAGACTTTAAAGGCGCAATCAATCTTAAACATCCATTAGAGGTAAGAGAGGAAGGAGGAGTTGTAGAAATCCATCTTTAGGTCCTTACGAAGGAAAAGAAGAGTAGTACAAATTTATCTTCTTTGGATTTTTATTAACAAATTCAAATTAAGCAGCGGATGTGTGAATATGAATAGGTTAAAAAAAAAAACATAAGATGTAGTAGCATCTCCTCGGAACAATGCTCATGTTGATGACAATGTAATTTCATAAAGATATATCTCTATATTCACATCTCCTCAGAACAATCCTCATGTTGACGACAATGTAATTTCATAAAGATAATATATATATTCATTCAGGTAGCAGGCGCCTGCTTTATTCAAATATGCCTCTTGGTCCTACCTACAACTTTGCTAAAGTTAAAAAATTAGCAAGCATCAATGTCCTTTAGCATTTGTTCTGTTGATAATTGGACGTCTTTAGTAGTGCATTTGGCATGTCACCTGCCTTTTATGTTATCAAAAAGAAGATGCACATTTTGAATTCTTGTTGACCGATGCCTCTCCCAAAAAGCCAACAACAATTACATGCAACTTCATAGAATTTTTTGGAAACTCATTTAGAGGAAGTGCAAAGAGAAGCCCCAAAATTTACCTTAATAAAATATTTTTTGTCAATGCATAATTCTTAAATGGTTTTGGGATATGGTTGTAACAGATAGATCTTCACAAACAAAAACAAACACTGAAAGTTGTACTATTTTTCTAGCAATAGTACTATAGGACCAACAGACGGTTCGGAATGCTGCCCCAAAAATGGTAGCTTTGTTTTTGTATTGACCCTTCGGTATTGTTGTTTATGGATACTTACACAATCTCGACTCTGAACATTTCAAAGTCCTATTAGGAATCACCTTACATTGTCCTCTTAGGTTATGGCAAAACAAATTAGGTTCTTCTCATTTTTCAGTTGTTTGATAGATTTTGTTTTTTTATGAACACACATCCACTCCAAAGGTAAAACCCAAACCGTTGTACTGTCCCTGGAACTTGTTTGATAGATTTTGTTATTCACATAAAAAATAAATTGAATCAAACATTATCGAGTATTGCTTGAAAATAGATACACATAATGAAGAACAAAGAACATAAAATATATTGGGGATGTTGTGAAGAGCAAATAATCTCACTAAATAAAAATGAAATTACACTCCAGCTAATAAAAAAAATGGTTGGTGTAAGAGGTATTTATACCCAAATACAAGTTACCTTTAAGTCAAGGTTATAAGACTAACATTTAGAGATAACATATTATAAAAAAATACAAAAGCACTTTTTTAAAGGTTTACATGGGCCCAAAGAGCAAATATGATCAATAGAAGTATAAAAGTCTATTGTGGCCTCTGAGAAGTTTAACCACCACATATTCCAACAAAAGACAAAAAATTGAATCTATATATATATTATTAAACGAAAAAATGGGAATGGAAGGCTATGGATGATTTTTATTGAAATAAGTGATTTAGTAATGGTAAGAGGTGGAAGAGTCAGTGAACTGAGGTGGAAGGGAGGGGATGGAAAAATTGAGGTTGGGTGAGAAAGTTGCATGGAAGGAAAGAAAGGAAGTTATATGGAGAGGAAGAAAAAAGAGGGAAGTGGATTGAGGAGGAAGGGGAAAGCATATGGTTGCATAGAGAATCACTAGGACAAATAAAACTATTGTAGAAGATTATTGTTACAAGGAATGATTGTTGTGGGACAAAATATTAGTGTGGCACAAAGGTGGAAGGAGGAATTGAAAATCATGGGTGCACATAAGAGGAGGTAGAGTTTGGAAAAGAGGGATAAGCTACATGGGTCAGGTACCCTTTCTTCAGAATCATTAAGAGTAAACTAACATAGGATTTATGTATGAAATTTGTTGTAATTTACAATGTGTTCAGTATTATGTATTATAATAGAAATGATTGTTTTACATGTTTGCATGTATGTATCTCTATTTTCTAAAGCATTTTTATGAAATACCCTTCTACAATGTGTTCTCATGTAACATACCTAAGGTCTGAAAATGAAGAATACGAATATCTTGTATGTAGGGGAATTGTATGTAGGAGGAATTGATATATGCAAGAGGTTGGAGTTGGATCTTGATGAACATGAATACCTTAAGGGGTATTATGAGTTTGAAATAAATTGCTTGATTTATGCTTGTATGACCTTATGTAATATATATTTGTTTTAAGTGTGAAACCAAGACATAAAATCTATGTGTTTGTACCTATATATGAATTTTTGGTTGTAAATATGTATTTTAGGCCATTATAACCGAGTCAATCATGGTGTTAAGGATAGCTTGGTGTTAAGGATACATTAGACTTATCCCCTATCAATCTCTCAAGAGGTGTCATACCCTAAACTACCATAGTAGGAATTCTATTGATTATGTATGGTGCACAAGCGATAACCTCACCCTTAAATTTATAATCCATCCCCTTGTCATGAGTCATGCATCGTACCATTTTTATGATTATCCTATTTTCTCTCTTAGCCACACCATTCTATTCAAGGGTATAATGAACAATCCTTTGATATGCAATCCCATGAGAAGTTAGAAAATCATGAAAAATATAACATATTCACCTCCCACATGAGAAGGTAAGTCTTTATCCCAACTTATAAATGTACTCATACTCATCATAATAGCCAAAAGCAATAGTTTTGAGCCCATTGTCTACATCCTTAATTAGCCATATATCAAACCAACATTCTACCTTCTATTTTGTATATGTGATGTGATAAATAGAAAAAATATTAGGGCCAACATTAGGCACATGAACTACCTCATAAAAATATGAAGATCCAATGTTGATGTCTCCACACCTTGCAACCTGTAATGAAGAATCATCAATGAGAATACACTCCCATGCATGTGCTTTGTTGTAGCCTTGTAGGATATGTTTTTCCTCCATCATGTTCCTTCTTGCCCCTAAATCTATAATCCACTCATCTAAGAAAGTGGACATCCAATATGTGAAATGAAACACTATATGGAATTACGAGGTTTATCCATCAAAACTATCCCCACCTTATGCATATAAGATATTAACATCAACAACCAATTTCTTGTTGCTTCCTTAAGTTTCTTGATCCAAATCCTACAAAACTCTACCTCGTGACCTTCCTTTTTATAGAACTTACCAGTAGGATTCTTAAACTTCTTCTCATTGTATTTTTGCTTCTTGTCATCCTATACTTTGGTGACAACTTCCTTTAGGTGAACCTGATTGAAAATAAAATTTCCTTTGTGCTTATTTACTCTAGCATGCTAGTGCAAAAAGTACTTAAAAACCTCATTAATTAGTGGCATAGCAGAATATAGAAACTACACATGAAGTACCTCAAAAAACTATCTCATATATTTCTAACATATTGTTGAAGATAATATAAGTAGTTTAGTGTTATTTTTCTTCTCCAATATTTTTTATCCTTCTCTTATCTGCATAAGTAGTCCTATTACAATTTGGATGTCTTCTTTAAGTTTCTTGAACCAACTAATATACTCGTCAATGGTATGAAATGGCTCCATGGACAAGGTTGCAATCTCAACCTCTAATCCATTGATTTATGTGGAATCAATTCAATAACATAGCCTTTAAAATTTCTCAAGTAGCACTTTAGGATCCATGGTGCTATTAACATGGGTTTCATGTACATTATTAATATGGATAGTGGTGACACCATGAGTCTCATATTTCTTGTCCCTGCAAAACTCCACTTCTTTAGAACTAGTATCATGAGGCTCCTCATTTATATAATTGGGTAACCCCTTGCTTCATAGGAGATATTTAAACTTGATCTTCTAGGTAGCATGGTTTAGACCAATCAACAAGGGCACATGGTGATCTATAAATACGATGGTAAAATACAAATAATTTATTGTAGTTATGACTAGAAACAACATCACAATGCAAAGATCTTGAAAAACCACGTGATTGGAAAAAATATTAAAATGCTTATGTATGCAAAATTCATGGTCCCCAAAAATTTCACTCTAAAATAAAAAAAAACTACCTCCAAAACATTTAAAATATAAAAAACTAGTACATACAATGAATGAATTATCACCACATGTTGCTAAATGAGTGGTTAAGGGGATGCCAAGCATGTATTGGTCATGTAATGTATGAAAAAATCATGTGATGTCACTTGTCATGATTTAATTTGTTGTTTAATATGAAATCACACCACACTACTTATCACATTCTAATTTACTTTGAAATTCATGCATCCATAATTATGCTACTAACTATTCAAGTCATTTATCAAGTTCAATGAGATGATGAGATCTGATGGAATGAATTCATATTTATATGCATCATGTGGTGTACAACCTACCACATTGACCTAATCAAAGACTATAAAATCAATGTCTATGGCAACCCCTACATCACTTGCCATGTGTTACCTCTAGATTTGTGCCACATTACTAGTTGAGTCAGCACATGTGCTAACTTTCGTGTATCATGCCATGTTAATTGTATGGTTTTCAATATCATCTATATAGATTGTCATGTCACATGTACAGGTTGACATATATTACCTTAGGATTCATGCACTAGTTTCCAAGCCACCTATCCAAACTACCACTTTAGTTGTATGGATTACCACATTTCACCTTAGTATTCATGTACCTACTACCAGGTCACCTATACAAACCACCATGTTAGCTATATAAACTACCAAGTATCATTTTTACACTACTTTCATATCAACATATGCATGCAAAGAGGTGATATCATCCACTATCATGTCATCACAAGGTGCCACATCATCATAGGGTGCCCCATCATCATGGTTGCTACATAATTAAGGGTTGCCACATCATAAAGCAATTTGGTGTCATCATAGTCATCAATAAATTTATTAGAGAGAACCAAACTTGAGACATCCTATTGACAAACAACTTACTTTCCCTTTGCTAATCATCTCCCCAAGTACTTCACTTAGGAGACAAAGTGCAAATGAAGTATAAATTATGCATGCAAATGATAAATACCCCCTTTTGAACCTCCTCATTAATGTAGACCTAAATCATGCTAACACAATAATTCACCTGCATGCCCTATATTTACTTCCATTCTAGGGAATATTCCTTGGAATTGCTTAAATTTGAATTTAAAATTTTTAATTTTGGAGAGAAAAAATGAAATGTTTTGGATGTGAATTTGAGGTACCTAGAGGTAAAATGAGTGAAAGTGTTGAATTAGGACCCCACTAAAATTTTGCAAGGAATTTGAAAATATAAAAAAATAATATATATTTTTCATGGTTTGGCCTACACAACCCTTTTTTTGAATGCAACCAATCAAGACATCCTCTCACGCTTATGCAATAGAAAAGTTGCTAGACCATTTTTACAACTTTTTCAAGCAGCTCAAAGGTCTTGCTAATCATGAAAGTTTGCCCATGGCTTCTTTGGGACTAGGGGTCTATCTAAAAAAATAACCTCTTCTTTTCTTTGTTCATGATGATTAAACAATCTTCCCTCTTATATTTTTTTTTATTGGACAAAAGAATTCAAAAGAGAAAAGGAAATGGATTTTTTTGGTAAAATCCATAAAGGACAAATGAGTTTTCAAAAAACCTCAAGAAACTCAATCTTGAAACTAGGGCATCTATCTCGTAAGAAAATATTAAAAGTAAAACAAGATTAAGTGCTAATGGGTGAAAAAACAAACGTGTTCATGAATGCTTAAGGAAATCTACTAATCTCGATGAGATCCTTATAATCCAAGTCAATGTAGGGTTTTATTAGAAAACACTTCTTCTAATCTTGTTGTCAATCTTCCAAAAATATTGCTCTAATCATAGTTACCCTTGGGGAAATATAAAGGAAAAAACTAATAGTGTAAGCAATCAAGTATTGGAGATTCACACTCGCTCTCATACCATATCATATTTTAGAGTAGTTTCTAGAAATAAATAGAATCAAACATTATTTAGTATTTCTTGAAAATAAACACACAAAATGAGGAATAAAGAACATAGAATATATAACCCGGGTGTTGTAGGTGAGTTGGAAAGGAGAGGGCAATCCTCCAAGGGAGGTCCCAGGTTCGAATCTCCACCCTACCAAAAAGCTGAATTGGGTACCCAAAATCCAATTGATAATGTTGGTGCTGGCAGGGCTGGGTGCGACTCTCGGTTGACTTTGACGGTGTAGAACCCCCTGTTCGTGGTCTCTCAGACAAATGCGGCCCCAAAAGATATTTTTTGCTTTAAAAAAAAGAACATAGAATATATTGGGGGTGTTCATGGACACCAAATAATCTTACTAAATGGAAATGAAATTACACTCCAACCAATAAGCAAAATGGTTGGTATAAGAGTTATTTATACACAAATACAAGTTACCTTTAAGTCAAGGTTGTGAAACTAACATTTAGAGAGAGTATATTACAAAAATACAAAAACACCCTTTTAAAGGTCTACATGGACCCAAAGGAAAAATATGATCAATAGAAGTACAATTTTCTATTGTGACCTTGATAGAATCTTAACCACCACATATTCCAACAAAAAAATCTAAAACTATATCTAAAATCTTAAATCCTAATATCATAGCTCTGTAAAATCCAAAGCTTAAACTCTAACTTGTTAATAAATCTAATCTATGCTTATGGTAGCTTATTCTTAAGTAGAGAACTCTAATATAATTAATTATGTATCCCAATTCAAACTATAATTACCTTAAGCCTATTGGAGGTATTATATTATTTGGTACATTAAGTACAATTAAGTATCATGAAGTACCTTTGAGTACAATTGTAGATATTATATTAGAAAGTGTGTGTCTAAAGGATGTGTCAAAGTGTGAAGAGTGTTTATGTGTCATTTAATTAAGTTTGTGAGTCATGTAATTAGGAGGGACTTTGTCATTATGAGAGAAGAGGGAAGGTCAAGATACATGCATGTGGAGAGTTACATGTAACTATATATTAATGATAAAAATTTATAAAAAACATCAAATATGCATAGCTTCATGCATGCATTTGTAGATATTTCTATCAATAACGTTATAGTATTTTGTGTGAGCAGTACTTTGTGAGCATATTATGTGAATCTGAAAATTATCATTTTTGTGTATTGGGTTCAATTTCTAACAAAGACTAGGATAAATAGCATGGAAAAACTTACACTATGAACTCTTCCTTTAATCTCACCTATTTAAGACCCAAACCCTTAGTTATAACATCTAATCTAATAATTAGTTGTTTTTAGTCTATTTTCAATCTTAAATCCCAAAGGTTAAATATAACCCATATGTCCCAAAACTTACATTTTAAGATTAACATAAATTATAAAGCTAAACTATAAATAGAAATATAAGGTTAAAATCTTAAAGCATATTGCCTAATCTAAATGTAAATACCCTAAAATTAAATATAAAATTATAAATTACAATAAACTTCTCCTAATATAATAACCATAAAATCCAAAGCTTAAACTTTGAGTTCAAACTTTTAATAAAAAACCTTAAGCATAAAGGGTCATACACCATGAAGGGTTTGAGACCTAAATTTTCTTATTTTTTAATTGTAAACACTAAGATCTTGATTAAGACTATAAACTTAAATGCTAAGTTATATTAACTCAACCCTAGCACCTAAAATTAAACCCTAAATCATGCTACTTTTTCCTTAATAATGATCCATAAATTTTGAAATTAAATGTAAAACTCTAAATTTTAAAATAAAACCTTAAAACATAAATTTTACCTTAAATTCTAAAGTATCTAAGACTGTGTTGATTCATGTAAAGGATATACATTATATTTTTAAGTTTTAAAAATGATTCTAATGTAATGTTTAAAAATAAAATTATATTTTAATTATTAAATAGAGAAAGGAGGAATGGAAGGCTATGGGTGATTTTGATTGAAAGAAATGATGTAGTAATGGTAAGAGGTGGAAGAGTTAGTGAACTAAGGTGGAAAGGGAGGATGGAATAATTGGGGTTGGGTGAGGAAGTTGAATGGAAGGAAGGAAATAAAGTTACATGAAGAGGAATAAAAATGAGGGAAGTGGATTGAGGAGAGAGGGGGAAGAATTTGGTTACTCAAAAAGAATCTTTGAACAAATGAAATCATTGTAGAAGATTATTGTTGCAAGGGAGGATTGTTGTGGGACAAAATATTAGTGTGGCAGAAAGGTGGACGAAGGGATAAAAATCAAGGGTGCACATAAGAGGAGGTAGAGTTTGGAAAAGAGGGATAAGCTACATGGGCAAGGTACCCTTTCTTTAGAATCATTAAGAGTAAACTAGCTTAAATTATATATGATTTTTTTGGAATTTATGATATGTTTAGTATGATGCGTTATAATGGAAATGATTGTTTTACATGTTTACATGTATGTATCTATATTTTGTAAAGCATTCTTATGAAAGGCCCTTTTTTCATGTGTTATCATGAAACACTCCTAAGGTCTAGGAATGGGGGAAAATGATATCTTGTATGTAGGGAAATTGTTTGTAGGAGGAATGGACATATGCAAGAGGTTGGAGTTGGATCTTGATGAACCTGGAGATATTTGTGAGTATTATGAATCTATTATAAATTGTTTGATTCATGCTTGTATAAACATGTGTAATATATATTTGTGTTAAGTGTGAAACCAAGATGTCAAGTCTATTCAATTTGTACCTATATATGAATTTTTTGTTGTAATTATATATTTAGCCATTATAACCAAGTCAGTCATTGTGTTAAGGATAGTTTGATGGGAGGTTGGATGTCATAAGCCCTTACCTTAAGGTGGTGGTTCCCAATGAGAATTTTCATTGGTTGGATCTGATCGAGGATGACTTAAATGTTCCAACAATGTGAAAGAATTCATATGTCATTGTAACCCCTTCACATAGTAGGATTCCACCAAGTCTTTTAAGAAAATATTTGTTTAAGCCACTTTATCTTTTGTAAAAATATTTGTGAAGATTTGAAATGGATTTTGAGCTTCAATCCTTTATGTTGAAGGATATTGAACGCAAAAAATTATATTCTATAATATAACTTTTCTCTGTATTGAAAATATTTGTGTAAAAAAAATATTTGGCATTCTATAATTTTGAGGAGATTTTAAATTTATAATGCATCTATGTATTAGTTTTTGGAATAATTGAAGTAGTTAGACTACTTTAAGAAAATTATTTTGAATAGAACAACTGCATGTCTTTTGTATCTACACTTAGAAAATATAGTTGATTATTTTATTGCACCAATTCCTTAGATCAAATCTTATATGAAGAAACATGTAGTTTAAATGATAATTTTAGATTGAGTGTTACATATGTGTGCATGTGTGTGTGTACGCATGTGTGCATGCATTAATCCATGTTTAGTATTACTTTATTAAAATAAATTTTATCTATTTTATTAGTTCAAATATTCATTTCTATTTAATGGTTAAACACACACACACACACATACATGTAACAGTATATTACATTATTGGGTACATATCAATGTACCACCTTTGGTAAATTACTAGAGTAGGAGTTTACTTTAGAGTAAAGTTTGGGTAGTTACTTCAGCATGTACTAAATGCACAAGTGTTATAATGTGCAATGACGTAAATGTGCTTGTAGTCCATATGTACATGAGTCATAGGATAGAATCAAAGGTAGAGTTAGGGTCAAGGAACTTATCTTCCTATATATAGGCTTTATAATAAGTGAAAGTGGAATAGATAATATAGAAAGTGCATAGTATAACATGATAGAGGAGTACAATGTAGTTCCTTAAAGTAGTTTGTGGAGTGTTCATGTCCTCCATTATACTGCATTGTACTATTTTTGTGAGATTTCATTAATGGTAAATTTATGAGTTATTGTAAAAAATTATCTTTTTTTTTCTTGCATATTATAGTGCCATTATCATATAGATATCATAGCTTGCTTATCTTATATCTTGTGGTTACATTTCCTATATCATATACTCATCTAAAGATAATGGTGGTATCATAGCACATGGTAGATCGATAAGAAATAGGAAGAGCCACAAATGAGATTGAGAGGAATCTAAAAATTCTATTTTCAAAATTTTTGAGATTGCATTTGGTTAGATTCTTTCCACACAGTTGTAGAAAAACTCGTGAAGACTAAAACTCAATATTAATTCCACTAGATTGATAAATCGACTAGTGAAGATTGATTATCTCTATATTTAGAGTTTCTTCCATTACAATCCTAATACTTTGTTGCAAAAAAAAGGAGATTCAAAGAAATTTGGGAAGCTTCCTACAAAATATCTAGGAATAATATATTCTTTGAATTCAATTTAAAACTAGAAGCAACAAACAAAATATTGAAGATTTGGAGGTATGAAGAAAAGGTCCCATTGCTAGAGATTGCATACCTATAGATTGTAGAAGCAAAGAAAATATCATAGGAGCCTTTTTGCAGATTCAAGGAAGAAGAGACTCAAGGAGAAGAGTCTCGATGAAGATAGGAGATTGGTGATCTCCATTGAAGATTGAAGACTTCACCTTGAAGGAGTAGAAGAAATCATCCTGAGAAGCTGAAGAGACCTACAAAGGGTCCATTGAAGAACTTCTAGATTTGGAAGCTTGAATATAGAGAAGGACTAGCAAAGGTCCAATTCTTGAAGCAATAAATTTTAGAGATGCGAGAGGAAGATCTCAGTGCAACACTTCCACAGTAGAATATTGAAAGAATTTTCTCATTGAGAAATACCAGAGAAGCTATGAGAGTGAAGATCCTAGAGAAGAGGCCTCAAGGAGAAAGAAGGAGAAGGCTTGGAGAGCCTCATTGAAGGAGATTCATAGAAGACCATTAAAGGATTTCCTAGGAGAACTCATTAGAGAAATTTACCCCCAAAGAAAAGTTCGTGATAAACAAAGAATTTGGGACAGTTTTTGCCATCTGACAACAAGCCCAAGGGAGAAGGGTTTGGCAAGAAGCTTTTCAAATTTTGAAGAAGATTGGTGAAGACCTCAAGACTTTCAAATTCTTGAGAAGAAGGCCTAGATTGAAGTCAAAATTTGACAAGGATGTTGAAGAAGAAAGGAGCTAAATATTACTACCAAAATTAAGAGGTTTGAATATTACCTTTGAATTCTAGAAGGCTCATTCGGAGAAAGGAGATCTATTGGTTTCTATAGTAGAAAATTGAAGGGTTCTTGAAGGAAAATCTCAGCTGCAATTTAGAGGAGTTCCCTACCAAATTTTTGAGATTCAAGGATAGCATTTTAGTGGAGATATTGACTACTTTGTAATCTAAAAATTTTAGATTTGAGGATAGCAAGAAAGTAGCAACTTGGGCAACATCAATAGCTACTAAGTTTTAGATTTCTAGGATACATCCTGAGGAGAGTTGAACACACCAAACTAGAGATTCAAGTAGAAAGTTATAGGAGGTACAAAGCTACAAATTGGTGTGTTGAGAAGCAATTTTGGATAGCAAAGAAGAGCTACAAGTTCATCTAGTAAAAGGTAACAATAAAGCAAATCTAATCACTTTGTAATCCTTCAACTATAGTTATCATTAAGGTAAGCAACTTGGGTGCATGAAGGTTCATTAGTTGAACTTTAGATTTTTGTTTCATTATTAAGATTCATTAAGCACCATATTAGAGTTAAAAGTTGCAAGGAGAAGGTTGCATATTAGAGTCTTCAAGGGAGTGTAGAAGATAGTTTCTTTTGAGGTTAATACTTGCACAATAAAATAGGAGTTATATATATTTTAAATAAAATAAAATTATCATCTTCCTATTATCTAATTTGAAGTAAAGAAGACTACATTCTAAAGCATAGATTATAGTGCATTAAGAGTTCATTTACAGGAGTAATAAGGAGATATTGCTATTGCACTATATTGGTCTTTCTTAAAGATTATTAAAGGTGCACTAAGTATTTTAGTTGAAGTGAAAATTAGTGCAAAGTTAAGTTGCATGATTAAGAGCTTGGATTCATTGTTGCTAAGTTATCCAAGTAAAGGAGTTAGATTTTAGTGTTTTCTAGTAAGGAAGGCAACAATACATTATTATTTTCTCTTAAGGATTAGAGCAAGAAGTCACCATATCTAAGAAGCAAGGAAAAGCTTCCATAGGAAGACTTAAGGAGACGTATAACTTTGATGTAAATTAAGGGACTACATTGGCACCAGTCTTGTCCTTTCAAATACAACAAAAAGGGACAAAAATAAGAGTGTCTTAAAGACACTATAATAGGCAGCAAAGGTACAGTCTTCGAGTGGCCCATTATCAAAGTTTTAGGAGCAAACTTCAAGCAAGAGAGAGAGACAACAAAGGGGTCACAAAGCTAGGTTTAACAATGTCTAAAGACATCATATCTGCCACTATATCCAGCACCTGCAGCAACATTAATCTGCAATATAAAAGGGTCTGCATAAGGAGGAAATTATCTATTGGATACCTACATAAAGAGATATAAAAATCATCTACATAATAAGGCTATATATAAGTTCATATCAACGTAAAAGGGACAATGAAAGGATAGTGCATTACAAGTCCAAAGAAGCAAGTTGCAAGGTGAGGTCAAAGGTGCTATACCCAAGCCTTGTATTGGATGAATTTCTAGTTGAGCATAGAGAGATTTGAAGCATCGAATCCACCATTGGAGCACCATAGAACCTTCATAGAAATGCCCTAAAATCACCATAGTTGGATCCAACCTCATAGCATCATTGTTCGCTTGGAAAGAAAGCATTGAAGAACAAGAACACAAAGGGCATATTTTAGCAAGAGATATACAAGGGAGAAGAGACATTGAGGAAGTCTTTACATGCATAAGTTTGGAGTGCCACTTGCAATTCATATCCAAGGCATCTTGTGCCACTTGGCACATTCAAACTTAGCACCCATACCATCTTTCTAATGGCTGCATAGATAAGACATTTGAGTTGGAGTAATGTCTGTCTTGAAAGTGTTGAAGATGTTACAAGGGCATCTTAATCATTCCACACCAGTTAATAAGGACTTGAGCATTGGAGACACCCAACATAATGCTCATAATGTATGTACCACTTGTTTGAAGCATCAAGAAGTAACAAAGCCTAGTAAAGCACCAAGTAGGGTCATGAAACCATTAATAACTAAGTGAAAGAGAAACACATAAGATGAGCAGAGCATAGTGCTATGTACAAAATCTACGGAACAAGGAGTCAAAGCATAGTAAGACTATCGTAAAGTGTCAACCAACATAGAGCATTGAATGCTCAAAATACATATGTTGGAATAGAAGAGTACAACATAGAAGAATATAGTGTATAAGAGCTCATCATGGAGTGAAATGAAGAGCAAGATCAAAGGCCATATTAATCATCTCATCACAGCACTCAAAGGTAAATTATAAGGTATATTTACTTTCAATTAATTGGAGATATAAGGTGCATACTTCTAAGGTTAAATTATTGCAATCTTAGAAAATAGAAAGCAAATTGAAGATAGAGGAATATATCATTGCATGAGATTCAAACCTTACTATATTTTGTAAATAATTAAGTAGGAGATATAAGGGTTTCTACCTTAGAAAATTAATATTAATTTGTAAAATATTATTTTCTAAAATTCCAAAATTAGGGAGATATAAGGAATACTACATCAAAATTTAATTAATTAGAATTTAGAAAATTGAACTATTGAGAACTAAATGTTGTAAAGAAGCAAAATTATTGTTTACTTGAAAGTGTTGGAACTTATTTCTTATACTTATCTCATAGTCACATTAAAGAGACAAAATAAATCCAACCATAGAGAACTCCATAAAATTGATAAGTGCATAGATCAATAGGAGAAATAAGGTGAATAGGAGTTGGTTATTAGTATTCTCAAAATATTACAAAATGAACTCAAAAGGTGAACTATTACTTGCTAAGATTTTTACCAAGATAAAAGTATATTCTAATCACTAGGGTGTTAGGAACTACTATATAAAATAAAACTTGAGAGCAAACCCTTCTAATAATAAAACAAAAACTTATTAGAACAACAAAAGAAACCATGCAAGACAAGAGGAACACAAGATGTAATGTGGTTCACCCGATGTGGGTTACATCCACCAAGATATCTGATCCTTGTATTAAACCAATACAAACCACCCAAAGGGAACAATCCTGCAACACAACAGTTGCAACCTCCTCTCCGAATACACAAGTATTCTCACACAACTTCTCTTCCTTCTTTCTCCTTTCACAAACCAAGAACTCTCACCTCCAAGAATCTCCTATGACTTGATGCTAGTTAAGAGCCACCAATCAATGAGAATTCTCCAGTTCTACCAATCTATACTCACTAATGGAGAGATTACATATTTACGAAAAAAGCCCCAACCACACATGCTAAAACAAGCATCCTATAATTAACCCATTCTCCATTTAAGGCCTAATTTAAACTAATAAAGTTTACAATTAGAAAAATATAAATTTTAGCCAATCCTAAAATTAGCTTTTCCTTTTTATTTTTACAATTAGAAAAAGCTTAATTTTAGCCAATCCTAAAATTAACTTTTCTTTTTCTTTTACAATTAGAAAAAAATTAATTTTAGCAAATCCTAAAATTAACTTTTCCTTTTTTTTTCTTTTTTCACCTATGGTTTGGGATTGGTCATCTACAGTCTGGTTAGAGAACATAGAACTGTTTTATGAATATTTAGTTGAAATCAAACTCCACAACCTAACAATTTCCTACTTGGATACTGATCCACAACAACTCTACCACTATTGCATCCACCAAAGAACATATTCAAACCAAGAAAGGAATGTAAACTCCTCCATATTGTTGTAACCATGATTTGAATGATTACTTGTGTCATCCATGCACTTTTCCTGTGATCAACAAGCAACACACAATCTACCTATCACAAATTTGTGATACTTCAACATCTCCACGATCGCCCATGCATCATGATGATTCAACCATCACCATCGTGACAAGATCCACATACCATGTCTGCCCCCATAGCATGCTCACACACAATGCAACTTGCCACAACCGCATCATGTGATCCATATCAAAATCATGCATTAAGATCAGTGCCATGTCCATCCCCCTAGACATGCTTGTTTCTCATTGCTCCCACTACTTGGCCAATCTATGATCTTCTCGCATTCAATATCAATACAATCCTTTTCTTCAGAAGAGAGTATCAAGGCCTCTTGTAACACTTCACCTACTACGTTTGCTTCTTGACCTCCTCCTCCATCTCCATTTTGAGACCAACAATATTTCTTCAGATGCCCCTTCTTGTTGCAATGCTAGCACTCCATATTTCCCTTGGACTTGGATCCACTTTGCTCTTCATGGTTCCTCGAACTCATTCCTCTCATCCTCTATTTTCCTTTGATAGTCAAAGTCACACCAGATAATGATTCATCTATGCTCTTCCATCGCATCTCATCACTAAGGACTGCACCAACCACATCATCAAAAGCAAGAGTACCAAAAATAGAATTGTTAATTGCCATAACCAAGCTCTCCCAGCTTTTTGGAAATGAGCACAAGAATAGAATGACTCTCATATCTTCCTCTATTTTAATTTTAATCGAGGCTAACTGAATTACAACCGTATTGAAATCATTCAAGTGACTTGCAACAAACCCACCTTCTGACATTCACAAATTATAAAGACGCTTCATTAAAAAACTTTATTCGAGGCTGAGGGATTTTCATACAACCTTTTCAGTGTGCCCATAAGATCCTTCGTAGTCTTCTCCTCCAAAATATTGAATGCCACCAAAGCTGCAAGGCATAACCGGATAGTACCCAATGCCTTCCTGTCTAAGAGAGCCCACTCATCATCAGACGTTGTAGTTGGTTTCTTTGTCTTACCTTCTAGAGGTAGATAGAGGTCCTTCTTATAGAGATAATATTCTATCTGCATTTTCTAGAGTTTAAAATTCTAGTCATTGAATTTTTCCACCCTGAACTTCAAATCTTCTACCATTGCTCCCACTTGATCCAAAAACCCTTCTGTCAAGTACCCAACAAAAACATCGCTCTGATACCAGTTGTTAGGAACTACTATATAAAATAAAACTTGAGAGCAAACCCTTCTAATAATTAAATAGAAACTTATTAGAACAATAGAAGAAACCATGCAAGACAAGAGGAACACAATATGTAACGTGGTTCACATGATGTGGGCTACATCCACCAAGATATCTGATCCTTGTATTAAACCAATACAAACCACCCAAAGGGAACAATCCTGCAACACAACAGTTGCAACCTCCTCTCCGAATACACAAGTATTCTCACACAACTTCTCTTCCTTCTTTCTCCTTTCACAGACCAAGAACTCTCACCTCCAAGAATCTCCTATGACTTGATGCTAGTTAAGAGCCACCAATCAATGAGAATTCTCTAGTTCTACCAATCTATACTCACTAATGGAGAGATTACATATTTATAAGAAAAATCCCCAACCACACATGCTAAAACAAGCATCCTATAATTAACCCAATCCCCACTTAAGGCCTAATTCAAACTTAGAAAGTTTACAATTAGAAAAAGCTTAATTTTAGCCAATCCTAAAATTAACTTTTCCTTTTTCCTTTTACAATTAGAAAAAGCTTAATTTTAGCCAATCCTAAAATTAACTTTTCTTTTTTCTTTTACAATTAGAAAAATCTTAATTTTAGCCAATCCTAAAATTAAATTTTCATTTTTTCCTTTTCTTTTCTGCCTATGGTTTGGGATTGGTCATCTATAGTCCGGTTAGGGAATAGAGAACTGTTTTATCAATATTTATCCGAAATCAGACTCCACAACCTAACATAGGGAGACATAATGATCCTACAAAACCTAAGTCTTAGAAAGGTTTTATCAAAGTAGTTCACATACTCTAAACTAGGGAGACATAAGGAAGCCAACTTCAAAGGTAATAAAAATACATAAACATCAAAAGGTTTATTATTTAAAGTAAGATGGAGAAAATAATTAAAAATATATTCAATGAAAATAGTGAAATGCTATTTCATGAACTTAGGTTCTATTCACAAAATCTGATAGAAAACTTTGATGGATTCAAACTCTTATCTATAGAGTTGAAAGAAATATTCTCTTTATTTTTGAAGGAAGCAAAGGAAGAGAAATTTACAATATTAATTGGATATCTTCATGAAACTCTATTCAGGACTTGGTGGAATACTCAAAATGTGATTATTCTTTCTTCAGAAGAGTGCTTAATGTTCTATTTGTCATTAATCACTTTTGAGTTCTTTCAAGGAATGAAATAAAAGAAAGTAAATGCTAGTAATGAATCTTTGAATCCAAGTCAATTTTATTGTGATGATAGACTAACTCATCATGAAGCATATATTCCTCTAGTAACAATGCAAAAATGAAGGAGGAAGAGAAAACATGGTAGAAGAGAACAAGACAAAAATACTCAACAGGATACAAACAAAGAGTATAATGAAGAAAGCACAAATAATGAATCTAATACTAAAGCTAAAGAAGAAGAACCGAATCAAGCAAAAGGACATCTAAAGGTCGAATATCCATATTGAAGACTAGAGTTTTCAATACCAAAATAATGTAATACAGGGGGTGTTATAGTATATTACATTATTGGGTACATATCAATGTACCACCTTTGGTACATTACTAGGGTAGGAGTTTACTTTAAAGTAAATTCTGGGTACTTACTTCAGCATGTAATAAATGCACAAGTGTTAGAATGTGCAATAATGTAAATGTGCATGTAGTCCACATGTACACGAGTCATAGGATAGATTCAAAGATAGAGTGAGAGCCAAAAAACTTATCTTCCTATATATAGGCCTTATAGTGAGTGAAAAAAGAAATAGAGAATATAGAGAATTAATAATATAGCATGATAGAGAAGTACAATGTAGTTCCTTAAAATAGTTTTTGGAGTGTTCATATCCTTCATTATACTGTATTGTACTATTTTTGTGAGCTTTAAAAAATGGAATTTTTTTGAGTTATTGCAAAATTTTATCTCTTTGTTTTTGTGTATATTATAATGCCATTATCATATATATATATATATATATATCATAGCTTGCTTATCTTACATCTTATGGTTGCATTTCCTATGTCATATACTCATCAAAAGCTAACAATATATACACATATATATACTAAAAATTGTTATTTGAATTATATGCTAAAGTTGACTATTTTACCCTTTACCCTTTATTACTACTTGAGTGGACCTAAGAGTGAAAACTATGGAAATACAAGTAAGAGGTCAAAGGATCATACAACATGCTCTAGTAAGCTTCAATGAAAATGCAATGTCATGTTGATAGTGTGTTTGTATCAAAAGGTATTGTCACATATGGCTTATGGTATTGCAGACTTTAAAATTTATTTTTCAACTTTTCAACCTTTTATTAAACATTTAACTAAACACTTATTTTTTAATTGCTTATATGGTATTGAGATATGCTCACTCATATTACATATTGAGTACAAATTTTATCACAAAAACTTAATAATTATGCATGTATGGTTTGATAATGTTTGAATCTAAGTTTTCTATATAAAAATTAAGAAATTAAATGTGTTAAAATTATGTTTTATTTTTATTGATAGAAAAATGAAGGGATTTTGAGAAGGATCCACGAATCTTTTACATTGTGAACTTATAAAAAAATAGATACTCTCCAAATATAATATTTAAAAATAAAATTTTGGGAGACGATATGCTCCATCATAAGAGAAACAGAGACACACTTGAAAAATAAATAAATAGACCAAAGGCCAATGTCACCGCCAGAAACCTAATACATATGGGACTGAGAAAGAGCAAGAGATAATGCATCATTCTCAGAGAAAACAATCCTTAAGAAAAAAACATATTCAGATATAAAACTAGTACCAAACTCCCCAAAAGAAAAACAAAGTGGAGAAAAACTAGCTGCAATACCCAAAGGGAGATCACAAGATACAATAGAGAAGCTCACTACCCTCTGGGGAGACCCCACATGCTGAAGGAACACCTCCACATATACCACCAAAAAAGAGCGTGATGCCTTGAGAAGACAAGGCTCCCAGTCAACTGGCACCCATTGTACATGAGGCACCTATAGATGGCACCAAATCCCTACCAGCAGGAAAACATCAAAAAACAAGAGGCTCCAAAAAGCATAGGAAATCTCCCCCTCGGCCTCCTAAACTCCCATAACCAGCACCCATGCCTAACCATGATCATCCACAATTAAATTCTGAAGACTCTGAGGAAATTTTGTCATCCAAACCATAAGGTCTTGTTGCGATAGCCCAATATTCGCCATCAGGTCCACCGCTTTGTTTCCTTCACAAAAAATATGTTGAATTTGAGCCTTCGATCTTGAACGAAAAATTTTGACTGCTTCTGCCATGATATTTGCTATCTTCCAGTGCGGGGTGCAAGACTTCTTGACTAGATTAACAATATTTAATGAATCCCCCTCCACTATAACTTTATTAAAACCCAAGGATTCCACCAATAAGAGGCCTTGAAGGAGTGCTCTGGCTTCCACAAAATGGGAGGTCTAGATTGAAATATTTTTGGCAAAGGCACCTAGCAGATCCCCTTTATCATTTCTAAGTACACCACCTACCGTAGCAAGACCTGGGTTCCCCTTAGAAGCACCATCGAAGTTGAGTTTAACCCAACCCATAGGGGGAGGGGACCAAAAAACTGAGGATCTCAAAGAGGGAGGAGGTGGGTCATTAGACATAGTTTGCTAAGGAAAACCAAGCTTGAGCTCTACCGAGGCTTCATCAAGGAGCCCACCATGCAGATTCAGGAAACAAGAGGTCACATTCTCCACAGACGCCCCAATCACTCTACTAAAAATAGATTCAGGATCATGCTTTGAGTTCTTGAAGGCTCTTTGATTACGCTCCCACCAAATGCTCCAAAATAAATGGGGGAGCAAGAAGGTCCAGAATTTGATCAGGTGAGGAGATTTAAAAGGTGAAGTCCACTGCAAAAAGACCTCCAAAATAGAATTTGGCAAGACCCAATGAACTCCCAGGTACGAAAAACATGGGCTACCACTATAGCAGATAAGGGACAATGGAAAAATAGGCGGAGACACGATTCTTCAACAACCTCACAGAGATAACACCTATTGGGTAAACACATACCCCTCCTACGGAGATTCTCAAGAGTGAGACATCTATTTTGTATGGCCAACCAATAAAATACATTTACTTTGGGGGTCAGATTCTTCATCCAAACTTTACCAGGAAGATACCATTGAGGAGAGTTAGAGTCGATGAAGAGGTAGGCTGACTTGACTAAAAATGAGCCCTCACTTTCTCCTTTCCAAATGAGAGAATCCTCGATTTCATGAGTTTTCAAAACCTGGAGCTTGAGTAAATTTGAGATGGCGACCCAAGCGTTAGCTTCCTCCCTACTGTAGTTAGAGGTGGGGATTGATTTCTAGATTCTCCTACCCCCCACACTTGTAATAAAATCCTCTACTTTAGACCATCCAAGTCTATGGGTAAGAGGTTCTATCGGTGATAGGTTGGTATCCTGGATTAGCGGGTGCTCAAGGAGCCATGAATCCTGCCAAAAGTCAATGGATTTACCATTCCCCATGATCCACCGAGCACCAAGAGCTAAATCTGATCTGAATTTACTCACGCTCTGCTAGAAGGTGGACCCCTCTTGGGGAAGGGGATCAGTGAGCAAACTCTTCGAGTGGATCAAATACTTAGCTGTGATGATTTTCACCCAGTCAGAATTATGATTGATCAAAATTTTCTAGCCTTGCTTTAGGATTAGGGCTTCATTCATCAAACGGATGTTGCGCAAGCCTAACCCACCTTTTTATTTCCTCGTACAAGCTTGGTTCCAAGAGACCAAGTGGAACTTCTTGTGATCTTGAGGTCCCATCCATAGAAAGGTCTTTTGAATCCTCTCTAATTTGGTCAAAACTTTCATAGGTAATTTAAAAATAGACATAAAATATACCAGAATGCTTTGTAAGATAGTTTTGACCAAAATAATTTTACCTGCTTGGCTGAGTAAAGCCCCTTTCCAACTGGCAAGATGTCACTGCATCCGTTCGATCATCGGGTCCCACAAACACTCCTTCATTCTTCCAATGAAAAGAGGTAGGCCCAAATAGGTGGTAGGGAAGTCAACAACTCTACAACCAAGGATATCTACAATATTTTTCTACCGAGCTTGGGGGTATTCAAAAAAAATAATAGGCTTTTAGAAATATTGATTCTTTGACCAACCACATTTTCATAGGTAGACAAAATGGACTTCACCTCTCTGGCTTGGACAACAGAGGCAATGAGTGACAAGAGTGTGTCATCCATGAACTGGTGGTGGGAGAGCGAGTCCAAGGAAAGGGTTGGATTGATACCTTTAATCATAGGATTACGAGAAAAGGATCTCCCCAATGCCTCAACCATGAGAATAAAGAGGTAAGGGGAGAGTGGGTCTCCTTGGTGAAGCCCCTAAGGCTTTGGAAGTACCCAGCTAGGGCCCCGTTGACCAACACTAAAAAATTTATTGATGAGACACAGGTCTTAATCAACTTGATCCAACTCTAGCTAAAATCGAATTTGTTGAGCACCACAAATAAGAAATCCCAAGATACACGATCGTAAGCTTTGTTCATATCTAACTTGAGAAACATTCCTGACCTTCCACTTTTCTATGTTGAATGGAGGATTTCATGCACAACCACAACCCCATCCAAAATTTGTCTGCCTGGTACGAAACCGCTCTGAGCTTTGTCAATCAACAAGGGCATGAATGTCTTCAACCTATTAGCCAAGGATTTGGAGAAAATTTTGTAAATAGTATTGTAGAGGCTGATAGGATGGAACTCTCCAAAGTTGTTGGCTTTAGCAGATTTAGGGATGAGAACCAGAAATGTGGAGTTCACCCCATACGACAATGAATTAGAACACTGAGCTTCCCTCATCACGTCGTAAACTTCCTTCCCAACTATATGCCAAAATTTTTGGAAAAATAGTGGAGGGAAACCATCTGGGCCTGGCACTTTTAGCGCACCCATAGCAAAGGTGGCCTCTCTTATTTCTTCATATTTGAAGGGTGCTTCAAGGAACTCATTCATATCCTACATTACAAGCCTGGGAATAGCTTGAAGTAGAAAGTTTTCAGCCCCAAAGTCTCTTCTATCTTTAGAACCTAATAAGGAATTGAAGTATGAAGTTGCCTCGGTTCTGATATCCAGTATATCCATAGCTTTGGTCCCATCCTCCCTGTCTATCTCACGGATATGATTTGCACTCCTGTACCTCAAAGTTGAGACATGAAAGAATTTGGTGTTCCTATCACCTTCTTTAAGCCAGAGGGCATGAGATTTTTGTCTCCATAAAGTTTCCTCCCTGCCAAGGGTGTTATGAAGTTCTGAAAGCAACTTCTTCTCATTAGATCTTATCTCACTCGACAAACCCCCATTTTCAATTTTCGCATTCAGGTCTGTGAGTTGATTTTTTAAATCTTGCTTCTTCACAAAGATATCTCCAAAAACCTCTTTGTTCCAGTGTTTAAGTCTCCCTTTTACTAACTTGAGTTTGTTTGCTATTTTCAGTAGTCCAACGCCTGGGATAGATTTTGCCCACCAGTCTTTGATCTTCGTTTCTAAGCCTGAGTGGGAGCACCACATAGCTTCAAAGTGAAATGGTCTGGGGAAGAACTTTCCTTGTTGAGGGGATTCCATCCATAGGGGATTATGATCAGACCCTATCTTCGACAAAGCATTCAAAATGGCATCACCAAAAAATGGGAGGCTCTACTTTGAAAGAAACACTCTATCCAGCCTGGTCAAAATGAGTTGCTCCCCAATTCGATGATTGCTCCAGGTGAAGCGGGCACCTTTCAAGTCTAGATCCATCAATTCTCCTTGGCTAACAAATAATATATATTATATCATGATCATAATATTTTGTAATTTATTTTTTAGTCTAAGATTATTATTCTTATTTATTACAGACTATATAAGATTGCATTTTTACTTTTTTATACATATTAATGTTTTTAAACAATTTTTATTATAGTTTAAAAATGGTATCATTATAAAAGGAGGATTTTGAAAGGAATCCCTCAACCTTTTACATCAACTCCCCCATGGGATATAGACCATAAAACATAGTTGTGCAAAACAACCATCATAGCTCAGAAGAAATGACCCAAAAGATAAACATAAACACCACATGGAAACATTACCAGCACCAAAAACAAGAAGGTGGATCCACAAACCAAATAGTCAAAGCAGAGGACAAGATGAACATCGCAATCATAGGGTGTGACATTCCAACAATTCAAATTACCATAAGTGCCAGCACTTTCGAAATAAAGGTGATGTAACATAATGAAATTCCATCGATTGGATTCTTGATAGACTTTAAGAGAGTTTTATATTAAGAATATTTAGGAGATCCATTGGAAAGTTATTTCTCCACACTGTAAATCCAAGAAGGCTAGTTTCAAGATTGGCCAAACAGTCAGCAAGCGAATTACCCTCCCTCAGAATATGTGACACCCTAAATTGATTTAAACCTTGGAGGTACCTTCTCGACTCCAAAATCATATTTATGACTTTCTAGCTTAGATTAATAGTGAAATTAAGAATATTAATCATATTATTCTAGTCCCCTTCAATCTCAGCATTTGGATATCCCAAATCAGCCAAGAGTTTAATGCCTTGGAAAGTGGCTCAAGCCTCCATAAAGTGGGAAGTTTGGGATGATAAATGCTCACAATATGTTGCAATAACTTTACCCATGTTATTCCTAATGATGCCACCCACCCCAGTGATCCTGGGATTGCCTTTTGATGCCCCATAAAAGTTCAATTTGAGCCAACCAAATGGGGGCAACCATCTCACATTATTCCTTGGATTCAACATAGGAGGCCCAGGGTCAAACCTCAAAAAGCCCAGCTTAGCTTCCAATAGAACTTCAGTAGGAGAACTCTTCAAGCAATTTCTCCTCATATTAGGAAATGCATTGGTAACATTCTCAATTGAACTCCATAATATTTTGAGACCTATTCTAAGAGCATCTCTTTTGTAGTTTTTAAAATCCCTAGCATTTTGTTCTTTCCATAAACCCCAAAAAATATGTGGTTGGAGGAAGCTCGACAGGCACTTGAGATAGGGGGCATTAAAGGGGGAGGTCCATCGTACAATATAGTTTTCCAAGGAATCAGACAACACCCACTATACCCCCAACTTATTCAAAATGCAGACAAAAACATCATGAAAGAAGGGACATAAGAGCAACAAATGAGTAGATGACTCCCAATCAGTTTCACACAAGTACTATCTATTAACAATTTGCATACCTCTCTTAAGTTGATTCTCAATGGAAATAATCTTATTAAAGCTAGCTAACCAAAAAAAAAGGTTGATTTTAGGAGTTAGTCCTTTCGGCCACAATAAAAATAATATTTATATGTTGTTTCTTATATTTAATATAATTGAGGTGAAACTCCACATTACAATTGATGTGAAACTCATTTTTATCCCATATAATCTATTAACAAGAAAACGATTAATTATTTAAGTAAATTTTTAAAAATTATAAACTATATTAATATTTTTCAGTGAGTTTACACAAGTTTTATGAGGAGTCTTGGTCCCCTCATATTGAGTGGGGTTTGAACCGTGGACTTCTCTAAGAAATTTCAAAGCTCTTACCACTGGAGTAAGCTTACAACTAAATTATATTAATATTTTATTTTATATATAAATTATTAAAAAATAAAATATTTTAAAAATTTAATACTTGTAGATTTTTTTACGGGAAACGATCTAGGAGGAAGTGCAAGTCGGTAGCAAGTGTGAGCTAAGAGGGAGTGTGAGCCATTTTTTGAGATCTTCAAATATGGAAGAGAAACAAATTCGTTCAGAGTGTATCAATGCTTCAAACCCTTACCATGAATGCAACGAATATTATTTTTGAAAAATTATCAAAGCAAAAGAACGTTGAGAGAAAGAAGAGACAAGATCAAGTGTGAGCCAGGAGGGAGTGCAATCTGGAAGGGAGTGCGATCTAGGAAGAAGTTCAAGCGAAAGTAAGTGCGAGCTAATATTGAGATCTTCAGATATGATAGAAGAGCAGCAAATTCATTCAGATTATTTCAATGCTTCAAACTATTATGAATGCGGCAAAAATTATTTTCAAAAAAATTCCAAAGCAAAGGAATGTTAGGAGAAAGAAGAGACATGAATGAGTATGATCCAGGAGGGGGTGCAAATTGGGAGGTAGTGCAATTTGCGAGCAAGTGTGAGCTAAGAGGGAGTGTGAGCCAAGAGGGGGTGAGCTAGGAGGAAGTGCAAGATAGAAGCAATACCAAACCCCAATCCCACTAGTTATTTTGGAAGGAAAGTCATATTTGAAAGCCCTAATGGGAAGTTAGGATGCCCAAGTTGAAGATAAGTGGAAGAGCAAATATATGAAAAGTTCGATCTATGTAGTAGATGTTACACGAGAAGTGACCATCAAGGATGAGATGATTGAGCATGATATAATGGATTTGAAAAACAAGGGGTTAATATGTAAGTTCCATAGATCCAGGTCAACATTTTTGAAGATTCAATATTGTATAAAGTGGAAGTGGGGATTCAATTCAAATTACTTTGTAGCTTTTCTTCTTAAAGGTTTTTTTCTTGTCATTTTTTTAATTTAGAAATCGGGTATAAAATATTGAGTGGTATCCCATGGTTTAGAGTGAGAGAGAGATACCCTTTATTTAAGATCACGAAATAATTTTTTTCTTTTGATACATAAACTATTAATAAGCTTTCAACTTAGGTTATGCTTTTTGGACTTTCATATTAGCTTATCAATAAGGATGTTTTGAAGAATATTGGAAATACCCTAGGTGAATTCATCAAGGAAGGACTAACTATTAAGGAGCAAAAGCATGCTATATATACCATAACATGTGTTGCTATGGATATTTCAAAACCTTTGTCATGATCCATTAATATTAAATTTGAATCAAGAGAGTGGGATCAACTCACATCTTGTTTTAGTTGTTATGAAACTAGCCACTTGACAAGATTTTACAAAGTGAAAACTATGAAGAAAGAGACAAAAAATTTTGGTCATAACAAAAACTTCAGAGCAAGGAAATAATACGTTAATAGAAATTAGATTAGATAAATAATATTCTTCTCCTAAAGAAGGTGCAAAGACAACATATCTACATCAATTAGAAGAAACAAATAAGGACATGGGGAATGAGAAAGTACAATATGTAAGTTCAAGTTCAAAAGGAATTAAAGGTGCAAAGGTAAATTTGGAGGAAAATCCAAACACAAATATGACAAAAGGGGTCAATATCTTTCCAAGTAAATCATCTTCATGTTCCTCAAGTTTACCTTCATTTTCCTCAAGTAGTATATAATCCTCTCTTGGTAATAAACGTGAAATTGGTATAGAGGTTATCCCTTGCACTTTAGGGTTTCGAGAGCAACATAATAAAGAAATTAGGATGAAATAAGTTTATAACAATTTAGGGTTTTTAGGGCAGAATAAGAAGGTAATTTCTTTGGAAGATCATCCTTATACTTTAGAGTTTTTAGGGTAATATAAAGAAGAATGTGCTTTTGAGGTTATTCCTTGCTCTACAAATATTGCACAACAAGACAAACCTATAGATGATAAGTCTTACTTTGAGCACTATAAAAAGATTGAAGAGATGGATGAAGATGAAAGTGTTGGTGGAAATGAAAAAAAAAAGACCCAAAAGGCAAAAACAAAGAGAAAAAGAAACCTAGAGGGATATTGATATGAGAAAACAAAATCAAATATTACCTTGGACCTCTCAAAGAGACGCCAAATCCCTTACCACTACAGTCAGTAAGCTTGCAGCTACTAAGAAACTCTCATATTGTTATAGACAATAAATTTATATTTAAAAATATGAAAAATGGACAACAAATATTTTAGTCATTCATGGCATTGAATTTTATCTTGACAAAATTATATTTTCGGAAGGTACTTGTATGAAATGGAGTTGATTGTGAAAACTTAGCAGTGAAAAAGATAACAAATGACAAAAAGAAGTTGATTGCAAAAATTTAGGAGTGAGGAAGATGACAAATCTAAGAAAAAAAGATGAATTTTTTTTTATAAAAATATAAGTTGAATATGATTTAATTAATTTGTCAGAAATGTAATAAGAGCAATGTAATGTTTTGTTTTTTTAATAAAAATGGTCCCATTAAAAGCCACACATAGCTTATTAAAAAAATACTTATAAATTTTTACAATAAAAACAAATTAAAGGTCTAATACTTTCATGTTAAGCTTGAAGTCTTTATCTCCTTCAGTATTATCTTTGTTGATAAGCTTAATACATTGCTTTCTCAAAATATTTATTAAAAAAAATAAAATAGTTTTAAAGTTCTTGAAGTCATAAGACTATTTTCAGGTAGGATGTTTTTTATCTATATGATCATCCAACCATAGGCCATATAAAAAGGCTTATATAGTTATCCCATCCTATTCATAGTATTGTTTACCAATATATTGTCACCCAACCATAAGTCATCTTATTCATAATATTGTTTACCAATATATTGTTACTTTTTTTTTTCGGTTACATAGGAGAGTATTGTTTACCAATATATTGTTACTTTTTTTTTTTGGTTACATAGGAGAGTTAGTTACAACCACACTATTTTCTATTCATAATATTGTTGTTTACCAATATATTGTTACCCAGCCATAAGTCATATGAAACGGCTTATATAGATATCCCATCCTATTCATAATATTGTTTACCAATATATTTTATATTAAACATCGTTTACAAATATTTACAAATATCAGGGCTCGTTTGAGCAAACACAAAAGGAATTGATGCAGGAGCATCCGGTGGCATTAGAACAACCTCGCAAAAGTTTCGTAAAGCAGAGGGGAAGTTATTTAGAAGTTAAGGCAAAAGTTGGGGAGGTCGCGAAATCGCGACCTCAAAGCTTCGGTAGGGCAAGGACCAGTTTTCGTCGCGATATCGCGACGTCGCGATATCGCGACCTTAGTTAGCAGCAAAGACAGCGAGGAGTTTCCGTCGTGATATCGCGACGTGAGTTAGCAGCAAAGACAAGGGGAGGCTTCCGTCGCGATATCGCGACGTGATTTAAAAAAAAAAAAAAAAAAAAAGAGAGAACAAAAGGCACGGTGCGGACGAAGAAGGGAAGATAGTTTGGTCGCGATATCGCGACGTGTCACGATATCGCGGCATTTTTGCAAAGCAGAAGCAGGGAAGACAGTGGGTCGCGATATCACGATATCGCGACATGTCACGATATCGTGACATGTCGCAATATCGCGATGGGTAAGAAAACAAGCCATAGTGAACTCACGGACGGATAAGAAGACAAGCCAGAGTGACACGTGGCCGCCACGTGTGTTAAGACGACACGACCAGTTGAAGACAAAGCTAGAATTAGACACGCAGGCTGCCACGTAAATTGATGTTAGAGTTGACGGCCGCGTGTATTAAAGATGGAGATAGCCATCACTGCAGTTACAGAGCATGGACAGTATGGAGGAGACAACAATGCAGAAAACAGTCTGACCGAAGCGGCGGGTGCAGGCCAGTGAGGCCATTAATGCAAGCTCCTCTGTAGATCGGGCAGATGGCCATTAATGACAGAAATTTTGAAAAACCCGAGGGGGGAAAATTTCAAATTTGAATTTTGTTAGGCGGGGGGGCATTAATTGCCTAGAGGATCGGGGCCTCGATAAAAACCCAAAAAAATTGTAAGGAGGGATGGTGAGTTCGGGATTGAGGGGGGAGAGTTGTATGCCTGGAAAGACTACTGTAAAAATTGTATTAAGCAATTTAATGAAAATTACTGTGAACTTTGTGGTGTGAATCTCGGCTTGCCATCAAGTGGTATCAGAGCGGGAGTTCCTAAGTGTGTGACAGATCACCGGACGTGAGGTAGTCACACCAGGACTTGTGGGAAGGCTCGTGAGAAAGTGTGAGAAGATGCCTCCGAGAAGAAACCCCGTTGGTGGAAGAGGCATGGTAGCATAAGATTTCCTGGCTTTGCAGCGGCAAGTTCAGGCCCTGCAAGAAGAACTACGCAGAGGACATGAACCGAGAAGAGATGCGGACAGTGAGGATGAAGCGGATGAAGAAGAAAATCAGTTTGAAGAAGAAGAAGAAGAAGTTGTGGATCCGGCACAAGCCAGGCTGTACAAGGCCATATCCCAGATCGGGAAGAGGCCGAAGATGGAAGTTTCTACGTATTTCGGGAACTTGAATCCGGAGGAATTAATAGATTGGATAAATGACCTAGAAGAATACTTCGAATATGAAGAGGTTGAAGATCCCGAGCGGGTCAGGTTTGCTAAAACCAAACTAAAGGGTCATGCCAGCATATGGTGGAAGGGAGTACAGCTGGAACGAAACAGAAGAGGAAAGGAACGGATAACTAGGTGGGACAGAATGGTAGAAAAATTAAAAAGACAATTCATTCCCGTAGATTATGAACTGGATCTGCTAAGAAAAATGCAGAGTTTGAGACAGATGAATAAAACTATCCAAGAATATACGGAGGAATTTTATAAAATCTCCATCAGAACCGGTCACTTAGAAGCAAGCAAGGAAAAGGTGGCCCGATATATTAATGGGTTGAGACCCAGTGTCCAGGAAGAGTTGAGCTTGGTTCGGGTGAGCACCATTGAAGATGCTTACCAGTTTGCTCTGAAGGTTGAAGAGAAACTGCACAGAAGGTTTGAGAGCAAGCAAAAAGGAAGAGGGCCTGGAGTAAATACCAGTGGAAGAAAAGAGGAAGGAAAGGAAGAGAAGAAAGAAGAGGTTAGCAGCAGTCGAGATCAGAAAGAAGATGAAGAATCCAAACCGCAAGTTCAGAACAATGGCTACCCAAGAGGAAGAGGTAGATCTGGACGTGGGTATGGAAGGGGAGTGTTTCGAGGAACATGTTTCCACTACGGAGAAGAGGGGCATTGGGCATATGAGTGTCCCCA
Organism: Wollemia nobilis; assembly: GCA_028583015.1. Taxonomy (NCBI): domain Eukaryota; kingdom Viridiplantae; phylum Streptophyta; class Pinopsida; order Araucariales; family Araucariaceae; genus Wollemia; species Wollemia nobilis. The sequence continues at coordinate 4,985,860 of JAQPPZ010017086.1, forward strand.
GCACCCCGAGAGAGTAAACAAGAAACAAGTGGGTCCTGCCAGAGCAGTTGTGGCAGTTGAAGATGCTGACTCAGAACATTCTGAAGAAGCTAAAAAAGGAGAAGCAATGATTGTGAGGAGGACCATGTTGATTGAGGAAGACAAGTCTGAACAGAGGAGAAGCCTATTCCGCACCCGATGCAAAAGTGCAGGCAAAGTCTGTAATGTTATTATAGACAATGGGAGTACAGACAACTTAGTTTTCGAGGAAATGGTTGCTAAGTTGCAGCTGGAAAGGAGACACCCGCACCCGTACCGGATTGCATGGTTGCGGAAGGACCACAGAGCTTGGGTCCGTGAACAGTGCTTAGTCACGTTCAATATTGGGAGATACCAGGATGAAGTCCTGTGTGATGTTTTCCCCATGGATGCTTGCCATTTGCTGTTAGGAAGGCCATGGCAGTTTGATCGAAGTGCAGTGCATGATGGTCGTGCAAATACGTACTCCTTGATGAAAAATGGAGTGTAGCATAAGTTGAAGCCATTACAGACAGTGGATGAGAAGGTGTGCAGCAATGCCAGAATTTGTCTGGTAGAAGGCAAAAAATTTTGCCAGGAAACGGGATTTGAACAGGTTGTAAAGGTTGATGAGTGTTCAAAGATATTACAAAGGACGCGGACCGAACATCAAAGAAGTGAAGGTCACTTCTCTTGTTACCCCGGGTGTCTGATGCAGGAGCATCCGACGGCATTAGAACAACCTCGCAAAAGTTTCGTAAAGCAGAGGGGAAGTTATTTAGAAGTTAAGGCAAAAGTTGGGGAGGTCGCGAAATCACGACCTCAAAGCTTCGGCAGGGCAAGGACCAGTTTTCGTTGTGATATCACGACGTCACGATATCGCGACCTCAGTTAGCATCAAAGACAGCGAGGAGTTTCCGTCATGATATCGCGACGTCGCGATATCGCGACATGAGTTACAAGCTTTGGCAAGGAGGAGTCTCCGTCGCGATATCGCTCCATCGTGATATCGCTCACGTCGTGATATCGCGACGTCGTGATATCGCGACGTCGTGATATCGCGACGTCGTGATATCGCGACGTGAGTTAGCAGCAAAGACAAGGGGAGGCTTCCGTCGCGATATCGCGACGTGATTTAAAAAAAAAAAAAAAAAGAGAACAAAAGGCACGGTGCGGACGAAGAAGGGAAGATAGTTTGGTCGCGATATCGCGACGTGTCGCGATATCACGACATGTCATGATATCGCGGCATTTTTGCAAAGCAGAAGCAGGGAAGACAGTGGGTTGCGATATTGCGATATCGCGACATGTCGCGATATTGCGATGGGTAAGAAAACAAGCCATAGTGAACTCACGAACGGATAAGAAGACAAGCCAGAGTGACACGTGGCCGCCACGTGTGTTAAGACGACACGACCAGTTGAAGACAAAGCTAGAATTAGACGCGTAGGCTGCCACGTAAATTGATGTTAGAGTTGACGGCCGCGTGTATTAAAGATGGAGATAGCCATCACTGCAGTTACAGAGCATGGACAGTATGGAGGAGACAACAATGCAGAAGACAGTCTGACCGAAGCGGCGGGTGCAGGCCAGTGAGGCCATTAATGCAAGCTCCTCTGTAGATCGGGCAGATGGCCATTAATGACAGAAATTTTGAAAAACTCGGGGGGAAAATTTTGAATTTGAATTTTGTTAGGCGGGGGGGCATTAATTGCCTAGAGGATCGGGGCCTCGATAAAAACCCAAAAAAATTGTAAGGAGGGATGGTGAGTTTGGGATTGAGGGGGGGAGATTTGTATGCCTGGAAAGACTACTGTAAAAACTGTATTAAGCAATTTAATGAAAATTACTGTGAACTTTGTGGTGTGAAACTCGGCTTGCCATCAGGAATCGACCTCACAACCACATGGATGATAATAACTAGGCAACTGCCATTATCATCGCAACCACACTATTTTTAATTCAAAGCTCAAAATTCGTACCATCATCATAGTCTATTTTTAACTGACAAGCATGCACAATTCAAAGCTCGAGATTCGTACCATCATCATCATCATTTTTTTATTACATAACAGAGTTGTTACAACCACGCTATTTTCTATTCATAATATTGTTGTTTACCAATATAGTGTTACCCAACCATAAGTCATATGCAACCACCTATATAGATATCCCATCCTATTCATAATATTGTTTACCAATATATTATTACCCTATTGTTTTTTTCGATTACAAAAGAGAGTTGGTCACAACCACAATATTTTTAATTGACAAGCATAAGTTTCAAAGCTCCCAGGGTTCAAAGCTCATACCATCATCATCATCCTTTTTGTTTTTTGCGGGTATATAGGAGAGTTGGTTACAACCACACTATTTTCTATTCATAATATTGTTGTTTACCATTATATTGTTACCCAACCATAAGCCATATTGTTTACCAATATATTGTTACCAACCATAAGTCATATGAAATAGTGTATATAAATAATCCCATTCTATTCATAATATTGTTTATCAATATATTGTTACCCTATTGTTTTTTGGATTACATAGGAGAGTTGGTCACAACCACACTATTTTTAGTAATTGACAACCGTCAAATTCAAATTTCGGGATTCGTATCATCATCGTTCGTCTGATGCGCATTCACACGATTCAAATCAAACTACTAAAATTTCCCCTGAGTTCTAAACCTATGTGTCTTCTTGGTAAATTCCTGGCCATACAAACACTTACCAATCCACCTAACCCTCATAGGTTTACCCTATTGTTACCCAACCATACTTATTACGAAAATATGATATATAATTTAAATAAATCCTTGAAACTTTAAATAAAGGTTGAAGATTCCAATCCTAATACTACACTAACTTTTAAAAATGAGATTTTGGAATTGGCTCTGGCGAACTGGCGAGAAATTTTTTGAGCAGGCGACAGGCGATGTTCTAGGGTTTGTGGAGCGAAGGAAAATCCAGGGCATCAGGTGGGTTGCCGTAGTGTTTTGCTAGTTACTGTGGATCTGAAGGAACGTCTGCTGCCCCAGGAGGGCCCAATGGGGTCTCCTCCAGACCCTCTCTCTGGGAGAAAGAGCTCTTACGCTGAATTGCTAAAAGAAAATTCTTCATCTTCTAATGGCGAAGCTCAGAGAAATACTCTTCATACGCTCTTCAAGAACGCTGGCAAGAGTTCAACAACACATCGAGTTAATGGATGCCTCCCACAATCCGCCTCAAGACCCAAGATTGTCATCGAACCAAAGATGGTCGAAGACACAATCATATACAGAGCTAACCATGATCTGATTTGTAAATTCATGGGTATCCGACCTACCTTGAATTTCTTGCATACCTGGGTCAGACAGAACTGGGAGCCTCATGGTGAGTACTCCTTGTGGTTTATTAGTAACGGGTATTTCATTGTTAGTTTTTCTTCTCTAGCCGATAGAAACAGGGCGTTTGAGTCAAAAAAGAGGAACCACGGTCCGGTAGGGTTATTTGTTCAACCCTGGAGAGTGGGTTTCGATCCTCGTATTGAACCCATGGCTGTCCCGGTTTGGATCCGGTTGTACGCTCTTCCAATGGAGTTTTGGGGGGATCAGGTTCTAGAAATGATCGGTAACTCCCTCGATAGACACCTGGGCGTCTCCAAGGACACCATAGAAGGTAACACAGTTGTCTTTGCAAGAATTTGCATGGAAATGGATATTAGCCAGCCTCTACCGACAGAGGTGGAACTTGAACTGGCAGGAATATCTTGGATCCAACAGTTAGATTATGAGGCTCTGCCTTTCAGATGCAGAGTTTGCCACAAACATGGGCATTTGGCCCGATTTTGTCCAAATATTTTGAACACAAAAATGGAGGCCCCGCTTGGAATGCCAAATCGCCCCAGAGAGGGTAAGTCTACTCTTGCCAAAGAACCATCCAATACTCCTCAGGGTAATGATGTTCAGAAATATGGCTTTGAACAGGCCAAAAGAAGGAGAAAGCAAAAGAAAAATGGTAAGGAGCAATCACAACTCAAGCCAGCCAATAGATATGAAATTTTTAAGACACTAGTGGATCAAGAGGATCAAGTCATGGAAGGAGTGGATGGGAATATTGAGGACAATAACATCCACACTCATGCTTCTCCTTCATCTCCCCCTGTCTTAGAACAGGTGATTGAGTCCACTGAGTTACCACGACCAGAGAATGCAGGGGCACTGATAGTGCACTCCCAAGCGCCACCAGTAATTAAGGATGTCAGCATGGGAATTGCAAAAAAAAATAGAGAAAGGCCAGCCCTGGGGATATCTCAGGTGGAAAAGAGATCCAAAAATAGCAACTCTCAAGGAGCGGGCAGAAAATCAAATAAGGACCTGCTAGCAGTTCAAGGAGACAAGCTGATCAATGGAGGATCGGTGAGGACAATTGATTCTTACTGCTCTCAAGGTTTTCAATGATTATTCAATCTTGGAATGTTAGGGGTTTAAACAGTAGAACCCATCAATCTGCTGTTCAAAGACTCTTAGGAAAATGTAAAACAGACTTTTTGCTTATCCAGGAGACAAAAATGTCTTTAGATCTTATGTGTAAAACAGTTAATAGAATCTGGAGGGGCGTTGGTCATATGGATGTGGCTGCCCAAGGTGCCTCAGGGGGGATTGTTACTCTTTGGAACCCTCCGGAATGGACTGCAATAGAACATATAGCTTGGAGGGGTGTTCTCACATCTCATTTTAGGAATAATGTCACAGCTGAACATGTCTTAATCACAAATTTTTATGGGGCCCAAGACCTTGATGGCCAGAGGCTCCAATGGAAAGCTGTACATAATATGAGGTCCTCCAGGGAAGATTTAGACTGGATTATTGCAGGGGATTTTAATGCAAAATTATCTGCTCGAGATCAGGAAGGTGGAACCCCAATTTTGGATCCAGGGGATCGGCTTCTGATTGCCCAAGTCCAGGCCTTTCACTTAGTGGATGTTAAAGGCCCTGGAACCTACTTTACTTGGACTAACAAGAGGAGGGAGCCACATAGCAGGAAGGTAAAGCTAGACCATTTTTTGGTCTCAGAGGAGGCATTTGTAAAGTGGAACACTAAATTCCAGATTTTGGAGGGCCCAGTTTCAGATCACTTTCCCATTTTGTTGGAGGGAGGGACTATGACAAGGCAGCATCACAGACCTTTTAAATTTGAGAATTTTTGGTTACAAAAGGAGGATCTTCGAAAGAAAATTCCGTAGTGGTGGGAAGAAGGTCGTCTACCTTTTGGGACAACAATGTTTAGATTCCACAAACAGCTTCATTTTGTCAAAGTTCAACTGAAACAATGGAGGAAAGCTAATAAGTCAGATTTTCAGCTCCAAAGAGCCCCCTTGGTGGCCAGATGGGATGAGGTTCAAAAACTCTTTAGGGAAGGAACAATTACTGAGCAGCTCAAATCCGAGGATGATGCCTTGCGCAAAGCGGTTGAGGACATTGATAACCAAGAGGAGACTTACTGGAAACAGAGAGCAAGAAACACTTGGTTATTAGAAGGTGATAGAAATACCAAATTTTTCCATCGATCAGCTTGTGCTAGGAGACAGATGAATAACATGGAAGCCCTTCAAGATGAGAATGGACATTCCTTTGATACTCTTCCTGGTATGCATTCCCACTCAATGGATTACTTTTCTAAACTTTTTAAGGAAAGTATGGAGCAAGATGTTGAGGCTCAGAATGAAGTTATTGATGTCATACCCTCTGTTATCTCTGAAGAAGAAAATCAGACCCTCCTTAGACCCATTGATAGAGATGAACTGAAGAATGTGGTCTTTGGAATGAGCACTGGCAAATCTCCAGGTCCAGATGGCTTTCCTATTGAGTTTTTTTAGGCCTTTTGGGATACTTTGGAGGAGGATGTTTTGGCTGTCACAGAGGAGTCCAGAACTAATAAAAGAATGCTTAAGGCAATAAATCATACCTTCATCACTTTAATTCCAAAAGGGGAGGAGGGGACTCATATCTCTGATTTCAGACCTATTGCCTTATGCAACGTGATTTATAAAATAATCACAAAGATAATGGCTGAACGGCTAAAACCTCTCCTTCATAACATCATTTCCTCAGAGCAAGGGGGTTTTGTAGAGGGTAGACAAATCTTGGATGGGGTGGTTCTCGCTCAGGAGGCTATCCATACAATGCAAAAATCTGGTAATAAAGGAATGTTCATTAAACTGGATATGTCCAAGGCTTATGATAGGGTGGAGTGGAGTTTCTTGTCAAAGATGATGGCAGCCTTTGGTTTCTCTCAGGATTGGATAGATTGGGTCATGAGTTGTGTTTCTACGCCCTCTTATTCTGTTCTAATCAAGGGTCTTCCCTCGCAACCTTTTGGAGCCACACGTGGTCTTCGTCAAGGAGACCCTTGCTCTCCCTATCTTTTCCTCATTTTGGCTGAAGGATTAGGTAGACTTTTCTTGAGGAGAAGACATCAAGGCCTGCTAACAGGTATCAAGGTGGGGGAGGAAATTTTGACTCACTTACAGTTTGTGGACGATACAGGATTGGTTGGAGTGGCCAGCTTCAGGGAAGCTAGAGGAATCAGAGATACTCTTAATGTCTACCTTAGGGCTTCAAACCAGGTCATCAATGATAAAAAATCCAAAGTGGTCTTTTTCAATCTTGACCAAAGGCTTCAGGACAGAGTTATAGAGATCTTGGGATTCACAAGGACTTCTCTTCCAATAGTTTACTTGGGAGTTCCTTTGCATTTCAAAAAATTAAAAATAGATATCTGGAAGGATCTATTGGATGGTATCAAAGATAGAATGAATCATTGGTCTCATAAATGGTTAAGCTATGGGGGTAGATTAACTTTCTTGCAATAAATTATTCAGGCCATGCCAATCTATAAATTCTCTATCCTGGCTGCCCCTCATACTATATGGAAAGAGCTGGACAAAATGGCTAGAAGATTTTTATGGGAAGGAGCAAAAGGGGAGAGAAAATGGGCCTTGGTTGGTTGGGATAAAGTTACCCAACCCAAGGAAAAAGGAGGGCTGGGACTGAGAAGCTCCAAGCTTAATAACAAAGCTTTGGCTGGAAAACTGTACTGGAGGTGGATTTCCCAACCAACCTCCTTATTCAGTAGAATCCTAACCAGTAAATATTTGGGTCATGTTCACCCCAATGAGGTGGGCCGTTTCCCTCTGGATGGTACTGGATCCTTAGTGTGGCAGGCTCTCAAGCTTGGATCTCAGGTTATTAAAGACCAATTGTTTTGGAAAGTGGGGAGAGGGGAGAAGGCACGTTTTGGATTGATTCATGGGACCAGTACCCACCCATCATTGTTGCGTTCCCCGAATTACAACCAATTAAATCCGCCATAGAAGCCAAGGGCTGGATCCAAATTGAAAGTTATTTTAACACTAGCCAAATGGGGGAGTATAAGTTTAAGAAGTTTAAGAGGTTGGAGGAGTGGCCAATTACAATCCCTCCGGAGTTGGCACCCATCTTGACCAAAATCTTGATAGAAAGGTTTCTCACAGGGAGAGACGAGGAGGATGAATTAGCTTGGGGCTATGGGAACCTTGGTGTATATACAGTGAAGGACGGATACGACAAGATCCTCCCAGAGCCTCCCCCACATTCATTTTCGGTTCAGGATTGGAGAAAGATTTGGCATTCCAAGGGCTGGCCGAAAGTAAATTTCTTTGCCTGGCAGTTTATGCACAATGGAATTCTCACTTTTGACAATCTCAGAAGTAGAGGAATCATCGGTCCATCTCAGTGTGTATTATGCCACAAGAACGAGGAAACAACTGATCACCTGATGTTCGAGTGCCCTTTCACGCGTCAGATTTGGAAGCGTTGGTTCTCTCACTATAAACTCCAGGCTAATGGTGATCTGAATCGGACCAATATTTGGGAAAAATGGAAGAGGGGCAGATTTAAATCTAAAGCTCTTCGAATAGGTTGGGAGCTTGGCTTACTTTTCATCTGGTGGCAAGTGTGGTTGGAGAGAAATGCCCGTATTTTTAGAGAAACTTTCTCCTCGCTAGATGGAGTTTGGCAGGTCATCTGGAGCAAAGTCACAGAAACTGTTGCCATCTATGCTGAAGAGGAAAATCAGGTTGGTCCTGGGCCACTGGAAGAGGGAGCTGAAGAGCAAGAGAGACAGGATAGAGCTAGCTGGAAACCACCCCCAAAAGGCTGGATCAAAATCAATACTGATGGAGCTGCAAAAGGCAATCCGGGCAGTGCTGGAATTGGTGTAGTTTGCCGTGATCATGCTGGTTCAGTGCTCTATTGGGAACTGCAAGGCTTGGGAAGAGCCACAAACAATGAAGCAGAAGCCATTGCTATCAAATCTGCTTCCATCTGGGCAGTTAATCAGGGCCACAGGAGAATAATTCTCGAATCTGATTCTCAAATTATGGTTGGCGCTCTTGACTGCATGAGGAACTTTGCTTCGAAAGCATGGAGGTTGCGGATTCTTGTCTCTCAAATCAAGGAACTATGGAGGGAATTAGATGATGTGATCCCCGTTTATGTGAGTAGAGATTTAAATAAAGTTGTCGATTTCCTTGCGAAGATGGGTGCTGAGAAAGAGGTAGGGGTGCAGTACGCACAGTGACATGCCTTTGGAGGATGAAGTGATTAGGCAGGGTCTTGAAAGATCCTTGAGACAATGAGCAAAGAAAATGCTAAGGGTGGTTTTTGTCGCGATATCGCGACCTGTTGCACCGTCGCGGCCTTTGGAGGGAAGCTGTCGCGATATCGCGACATGTTGCGCCGTCGCGGCCTTTGGAGGGAAGCTGTCGCGATATCGTGACATGTTGCGCTATCGCGGACTTTGGAGGGAAACTGTCACGATATCGCGACATGTTGCGCCGTCGCGGACTTTGGAGGGAAGCTGTCGTGATATCGCGACATGGTGCGCCATCGCGGACTTTGGAGGGAAGTTGTTGCGATATTGCAACATGGTGCGCCATCGCAGAATTTGGAGGGAAGCTGTCGCGATATCGTGACATGTTGCGCTGTCGCGGCCTTTGGAGGGAAGTTGTCGCGATATCGTGACCTGTTGCACCGTCGCGGCCTTTGGTTGGAAGCTGTCGCGATATCGCGACATGTTGCGCCGTCGCGGCCTTTGGTGGAAAGTTGTCGCGATATCGCGACATGTTTCGCCATCGCGGCCGTTGGAGGAAAGCTGTCGCGATATCGCGACCTGTTGCGCCGTCGCGGCTACTGGAGGGAAGCTGTCGCGATTTCGTGACATGTTGCGCCGTCATAGTTTTCGAAGGAAAGTTGTCACGATTTCGTGACATGTTGCGCCGTCGTGGCCTTGGGAGGAAAGTTGTCGCGATTTCGCGACGTGTTGCACCGTCGCGGCCAATGGTGGAAAGTTGTCACGATTTCGTGACATGTTGCTCTGTCGCGGTCGAGGAAGGATTATTGTCGCGATATCACGACATGTCGCGATATCGCGACATGTTGCTTTGTCGCGGCTAGGGAAGGATAGTTGTCACGATATCGCGACATGTCACGATTTCGTGACTTGTTGCTTCGTCGCGGCCAAGGTTGGTTAGCTGTCGCGAAATCGTGACATGTCGCGATTTCGCGACATGTCGCTCCGTCGCGGTCAAGGTTGGTTTGTTGCCGCGATATCGCGACCTGTCGCGATTTCGTGACTTGTTGACTTTTTGCGGTCAAAGGTGGTTTGTGTCGCGTTTTCGTGCCTTGTAATCGGTGGGAAGGGTCTTCTCCCTTATGTAACTGATCTTTGTTTTAATACAAGTTTTTTCAATTTTTTCAAAAAAAACTTTTAAAAATGGGAAACATGAATTAAATACTTTGTTTTAATGAAAAGTGCAGTTCAATATTGTAAAATTAATTAATATTATTATTACTATTTTAGAGTTTTAAATACTCATCTAAATTAGCATTATTAACGTTAGTTTCAGAGAGATAGATGTACGTCTTGAAGGGAGAGATACCTTTTATTTAAGATCATGGAATGAATTTTTTCTTTTGAAACATATCCTATTAATAAGCTTTTGATTTGGGTTAGGCTTTTTGGACTTCCATATTAGCTTATCAGTAAGGATGTTTTGAAGAATATTGGAAATACCCTAGGTGAATAGGACTAACTATTAAGAATCAAAAGCAAGCTCTATATAACATAATATGTGTTGCTATGGATATTTCAAAACCTTTGTCACAATCCATTAATATTAAATCTGAATCAAGAGAGTGAGATCAACTCACATTTTGTTGTCGCAATTGTTATGAAACTAGCCACATGACAAGAGTTTACAAAGTGAAAACTATGAAGAAAGAGACAAAAAAATTTGGTCATAAGAAAAAATTAGCACCAAGGAAATAATACTTTAATAGAAAGTAGATTAGATCAATAATATTCTTCTCCTCAAGAAGGGGCAAAGACATCATATCTACATCTTATGGAAAAGGTCATCGTAATATACAATCATCTTTTGGTAATAAACGTGAAATTGGTATAGAGGTTATCAGAGAAATATAATAAATAAATGAGGATGGAAGAAGTTTATAACAATTTAGGGTTTTTAGGGGAGAATAAGAAGGTAATTGCTTTGGAAGAACATCCTTGTATTTTAGGTTTTTTAGGGTAATATAAAGAAGAATGTGATTTTCAGGTTATTATTTGCTCTACAAATCTTGCATAACAAGACAAACCTATAGATGATAAGTCTTACTTTGAGCACTATGAGAAGATTGAAGAGATGGATGAAGATGAAAGTATTGGTGGAAATAAAAGAAAGAGAGGAAGACCCAAAAGACAAAAACAAAGAGAAAAAGAAACCTAGAGGGATATTAATATGAGAAAACAAAAGCAAATATCACCTTGGACCTCTCAAAGAGACGTCAAAGCCCTTACCACTGCAGTCAGTAAGCTTGCAGCTATTAAGAAACTCTCATATTGTTATAGACAATATATTTATATTTAAAAATATGAAAAATGAACAGCAAAAATTTTAGTCATTCATGACGTTGAATTTTATCTTGACAAAATTATATTTTGGAAAGGCATTTGTATGAAATGATAAAAGGGAGTTGATTGCCAAAACTTAGTAGTGAGGAAGATAACATATGATAAAAAGGAATTGATTGTAGTGAGATACAAATATCTGACAAGAAAAAAAGATGAAAAATATTATTGATAAAAAGGTAGGTTGAATATGATTTAATTAACTTGTTAGAAATGTAATAAAAGTAATATAATATTTTATTTTTTTAATAAAAATGGTCTCATCCACACATAGCTTATTAAAAAATACTTATAAATTTTTAAAATAAAAAATTTAAAGGTCTAATACTTTCATGTTAAGCTTGAAGTCTTTATCACCTTCATTGCTTATTGCTTAGTTATTGTATTATCTTTGTTGATAAGCTTAATGCATTGCTTTTTCAAAATATTTATTAAAAAGATAAAATAATCATTAAAAATAAGTTTTTTTTTAGGGTTACAGAGGAGAGTTGGTCACAACCACATTATTTTTTAGTCACTGACAAGCGGGTTCAAAGTTTGGGATTCATACAATATCCTCTGTTTGACCCATTCAGAGGATTCAAATCAAACTACTAAGGCTGCCCCCGAGTTCTGAACCTGGGTGTCTTCTTAATAAATGAAGTGTTTGGCCAGACAAACACTTACTAATCCACCTAACCCTCATGGGTTTATCCTATTGTTACCCAATGATACTTATTACGAAAATATGATATATAATTTAAATAAGAACTTGAAATTAAAATAAAGGTTGAAAATTCCAATCCTAAAACTACAATAACTTTTAGATACGGGAAAAATGAATTAAATGCTTTGTTTTAATGAAAAATGCAGTTTAATATTGTAAAATTAATTAATATTATTTCTGCTATTCTATTCTAGAGTTTTAAATACTCGTCTAACATCATTAACGTTAGTTCCAGAGAGATAGATGCACGTCCAATACTCCAAACGATGGAGGACAACTAGAAACTACCAGACATCCATCACAAAACATACAGCTAGGCAAAATATATATATATCTCGCATAGAAATTTGGTTGTGCATGGTTTATTTGAAGGTAATGACGCAACAAAAAGAAGGATATAAAATATCTGCACGCAGGACGGAGAGTGACTTCCATTAAAGAAGGTAACCTCTTTTGATAAGACAGTTTATTGAAAAATTGACCCATTACTTCTCTTTCCATAAATTTACTACACTCTTGTTTCCCATGCCCATAACGCACCGGAATAGTAGGGTTCCTTAAATATATACATAATCCTTTATAATTGTTTTTTTTTATATTTTATTAGGTAAGATATTCTTTTGGTTTTCTTATAGTATTTATCCACAATTGTTTTTTAATATCTTATTAGGTAAGATATTTTATTTTTTTAATATTTATGATATTTAGTAAAATTTTAAAAAATACATTCTAAAATTTTATATTTTATTGTGTTAATTGAAACTTTAGTCTTTTGCCGTCTTTTGCCTTAGGCCCACTGAAGCATGGAATTCCTCCAACCAGTTTTAAATGATTGCTTGTCTGCCTTATGTGAAAGAGACAAATTCCTATTAATTTTGAAGGAACAATCTCACAAAGACTATAAACGCGCAATCAATCTTTAACCTCCATTAGAGATTAAAAGAGGAACAAGGCTAAGCAAGGAGTTGTACAGATCCATCTTTCCTTTTTAATAAGGAAACCCAAGTGGATATATATTAAAAAAAATTGCAACATAGTTACATATAAATATATTCACATCTCTTTAGAACACTTACATTGATGACAATGTAATTTCATAAAGATATATGTTCATATTCACATCTCTTCAACCCTTTTGTTTTTTTTAATACTTTTTATAGGCATGGTCATGGGATTGAATTCGGGTCACACCATCCATAATACAAGTGGTATCGGTAGACCACACTCACGGATTGAACCCGGTTCACATCACTGACAATGCAAGTGACGTCCTTACGGTAAACCACACTTACGTCGGCAATGATTTCATAAAGATAATATATATTCATAAAGATAATATATATTCATTCAGATAGCAGGCCGCCTGCTTTATTCAAATATGCTTTATTCAAATATGCCTCTTGGTCCTACCTACAACTTTGCTACAAGCTAAAAAATTAGCAAGCATCAATGTCTTTTAGCATTTGTTTAATGAGATATGCTAATTTTCTCTGCTAGGTGATGGAAAAACATATCTCAGAAGAACACCGCCCCACAAATAATCACAACTGATCACCGGTTAGAATAAGGAAATTTGAGACTTCAATTTGCTTCATCCAACCGTGTGGCTCTTAAATAGTATTTTCTCAGTCTGAAGAGGAGAAAGGAGCCAAGATCTTGCCCGATTCTGTGAAATAGTAACAATAACATAGATCATTAGAAGCATACATCCAAACCTTATGCAATTGCATTCAGTTTACTATAATGTAATGTTCCTACAAACTTAATATCACAGAGATCATACGTTGTATGTATCCTTCTGGTATATATAGTTTCTTCATTATGCAACTTGTTTTTCTAGCAGCCACTCCATAAAGGCTAATGCAGGCTAACACATCATGTCATATTAAAGATACATTCACCATATAACTCCGTGATATTATGGGTGTACGTATGTAACATCTCCCCAAGCACTGCAGTTCGCAGATAAAGTGCAAAGTATAAATTAAACATGCAAACAATAAATGCCCTCTTTTGACCCTCCTCGTTGATGCAGGCCTACATCATGCTAACACAAGAACGCACCTGCATGCCCTATCTTTCCTTCCATTCTAGGGATTTAATTTTGGTTAATATTTTAAATATGAATTTTAAATTTTTCTATTTTGGAGGGAAAAAATGAATTTCTTTGGACATGAATTTGAGGTATCTAGAGGCAAAGTGAGTGAAAGTGTTGAATTGGGACTTCATTAAAATTTTGCAAAGAATTTAAACGCGTCAACAATTTATCCATATTGTTATGGTTTGGCCTACACAACCCTTTTGTCAAATGCAACCAATCAAGACATCCTCTTACACATATTCAATAGAACTCGAAGGTCTTGCTAATTATGAAAGCGAGTCCATGGCTTCATTGGCACCAGGGTCTGTCTAAAAAAGTTGAGTCTTTTCTTTCCTTCCTTCATGATGACCAAACAATCTACCCTCTCATATTTTTTGCTATTAGATAAAAAAAATAAAAAGATATAAGGAAATGGATTTTTTGGCAAACTCTATAAAAGACAAATGAGGTTTTAAAAAACCTCAGGAAACTCAATCCTAGACTAGGGCATCTATCTCGTAAGAAATTAGTAAAAGCAAAACAGTGTCAATGAGAGGATAAAGGAACCTTTTAAGGAATGCTTCTCCTAGAGCAAATCTGCTAGTCCTAGTAAGATCCCCACGATACAAGCCTGTCAACCTTCCAAAAAAATTCTTCTTAGCTTGCTCCAATCATAGTTACCCTTGGGAGAAGATAAAGGAAACAACTACTAGTGTAAGCAAAAGTAATGGAGATTCACACTCACTCTCATACCATGTTAGATTTCATAGCAATTTCTAGAAACAAATAAAATCAAACATTATTAAGTATTGTTTGAAAGAACAAAGAACTGGAAATATATTGGAGTGTTTGTGTACACCAAATAGTCTCACTAAATGGAAATGAAATTACACTCCAACCAATAAGCAAAATGGTTGGTATGAAGGGGTATTTATACCCAAATACAAGTTACCTTTAAGTCAAGGTTGCGAGGCTAACATTTAGGGATAACACATTACAAAAAATTACAAAAGCACCCTTTTAAAATTTTACATTGACCCAAAGGGAAAATATGATCAATAGAAATACAAAAGACTACTATGGCCTTTAGAGAAGTTTAACCACCACATATTACAACAAAAACACAAGTAAAATTGAATTTAAAATCTTAAATCATAAAAACTTCTAAATCTTAAATCCTAATATCATAGCTCTACAAAATCCAAAGCTTAAACTCTAACTTGGTAATAAATCTACGCTATACTTATGATAGCTTATTCTTAAGTAGAGAACTCTAATATAATTATTAATGTATCCCAATTCAAACTATAACTACCTTAAGACTAGGATAAATAACATCGAAAAACTTACACCGAACTCTTCCTTTAATCTCAGCTATTTAAGATCCAAACTTTTAGTTATAACATCTTGTAAACTGAAATCAAGCAACACCAATACACAAGATAAAATACTCAAAAGCACAGAAATAACACAAGATTGCACAATATAGATAAGATTTTATTAATGTGGACGGATCTCAAAATAATACAATCAATGTGCCCCAATGTGGGGTTTTACAATGCCTTTGTGATACAAATTTATAGTTACTAGGGTTCTTCGAAACCCTAGTTCAAAATAATAGTTGGTGTCTTCGTGCTTGTCTTCGATCCAAATGAGGTTGCGGGTGGGCTTGTGTATCCTAAAAGGGCCACCCTAGCTTCAATAGCTTCCAAAAATATGATCATGTACCTGTAATCAGAAACACAACAAAAAGATATTAGAAGCACTTGTGAGGGCTCCACAGTGTGAGGCCCTTAGAAATATGAAAAACAACTAAACCCTAGATGTTGCATAATGTAACTAAAAATAGAAGTGTAGGAATATAAAATAAATGCATAGAATATCATTTATCTTATGCTTTTGCTTCAATCATGGATGATCACGGGGATGCTCAAACAGTGCCCGAGGGTGTTAGGACTACATATCTACTGTAGGAAACATCCAAAGGTGTTATGTGATGGCAACAGATGCACTAGGGTATTCTGTGATGGTGATAGATACACTAGAAAGGTTTCAAAAATACCTAGAGGTATTCTGGTGGCTCTTGGGGGTGTTCGAGGGCTAAGGAAAGTGTCGTAGAACTAGATCTGGTCTGTGCAAGTTGGACAACAACAGAAATAGGGGATGCGAATGATGGCGAAGAGGGATGAAAGTGATGACAAAGTGGCTAGGGCAGAAGGGCTTAAGGATCTCCCAAGCACCTAGGGGAATATAACTTCTGAAAATTCTTTGTGAATGTTTATCGACGGAATTCAAACTTAGAAAAATCAGGGACCCTAATTCATCAAAATGAATCACTTTTTATAATCTACCCTTAGATATGTTAGGGTTTCAACAACACAAAATGGACGGTCGAGATTAAAACATGAGGAAGGACGAAGATTAAGTCTAGGTAAGTGGCATGGATTGAGGTGGATGGATGGTTGAGATTAAAACGTGGCGAAGGGCTAGGATTAATTTATATAAATACATATAAATTTATTAAATATATATAAATATAATATATAAAATATTAATATTTAAATATATATTAAATATATATATATATAATGAGTGGCTGTGTTTGGAGATACATATGGATGACAAGTGGCTAGATTTTGGTGTCTACAGATGCCCCTTTTTTTATCGTGTTGATGAAACACAATGTTGTGCAAAATACGAGACACCTAGTTTAGCCTGATGAAGAAGCAACTTTCTTTCATTGGAATGTAAATATGATCTTGAAGATAAAAGAATTTGAATGTGTAGCTTACCCCCTCAATTGGTGAATGAGTGAAGAATGAGACTCACAAGCCAATTGACAGAATTGTGCGGTGAAAAATGTAATTGAATGGTGTAAGTGCAAATGTATGGTGTAAATGTGAGTGAATGATGTAAATGCGGATGATATGAATGATGTAAATGGATACCATTTTTGCCCCAACGAAGAAAGAGGGTTTTTGCCAAGTGTAGATGCCATGATCATGTAAGATGTATCTCGTTGTGGGAAATCAAAATAAAATGTGGTTATCCCAAGTTTGGGGTGATTCCATGTTGTTGAAGAAAGTGCCTTTTGGTGTCATTGAAATGCAAAGATGCACATGCATAAAAAAGAGAAAATAGTTTGACCTCAAGGCACTCATTATTGCAGCTGATTCCCACACAAAATTCCTAAACGGTTACTCAATAACTTTACCCGACCTGTATCCTCGGAGACTGGTGTAATTGCAAAGGAAATGATGAAAGTTATCCATGTTGGGAACCTCATGGAAAAGGGCATCAATGACAGTTGTTGAGAAAATTAGTCTCGACATAATCTCACTCAAAGTATGAGGGACCAAAATTAATTTTTTTTTTAACGAGGAGATATTGGATGATGAAGATGGTCAAGTGTCCTTATGGTGATTTACTCATCTTACCAAATTGCATGGATAACCAATCGCTACAATCACCAAGCAGATATAATAGACCACTAGATATAAATTTCACTTGGAATTTGTATTTGAACTTGGCAAATGTGCAAATGTAATTATTGATGGATGAAAATAATTATGAAAGTAATATTTGATACTAAGCAATGCATTGATGATTGGATTGTATGATTTTGTGAAATTTTGCATTATTTTGAAGCATGTTTTAAGCAATTTTAGATTTTTTTTTACTTTTTGGTTGCAAACTCAAGTTAACTGCCCATATCAATTCATGTTCTCACAAAAAGTGATGAAATTATGTGATGGATGATGAAAATGATGAATATGGTCATTTTGTGAAAATTTGGATCGTTTTGATGTG
Source organism: Wollemia nobilis (assembly GCA_028583015.1). Taxonomy (NCBI): domain Eukaryota; kingdom Viridiplantae; phylum Streptophyta; class Pinopsida; order Araucariales; family Araucariaceae; genus Wollemia; species Wollemia nobilis. The sequence continues at coordinate 5,003,450 of JAQPPZ010017086.1, forward strand.
TTTTAAATTTGTAAGACAATTTTATGACTTTTGGTCGCAAGCAAAAATTATGCATCCAAATCAATTTTTGTTTTCACAAACCATGATATAGTTATGAAATGAATGTATGGATGAAATTTGGAGTTATTTGGTGGAAGTAAGCTACCTTTTTGGATCAGTTTGATATTTTTACAAATTCTGACATCAAACATCGACCTGCATCTAAAAAACTTTAGATGCTTGTGGGCATTTGTCAATCTATAGACGCTGGTATGCGTTTGAATGTGCCTGTGAACACCCATGGGTATTCTAGTGCTCTAGAAATGGCTATAAATATTCTATAGAAGTAAAATATTCATTCTTTACATTTCCAAATTCCAAAAGTTGCATCTGAGTAAGAGTGAGGAAGTGAAGTGGAGTGAAGTGAAAGAGTGTGGTGGTGTGAAAGTTATGGCGATGGAGGGTGTGAATGCAGTAGCAAGAGAAGATGTGTGTGTTGATGAGTTAAGTGTCCTTGGCACCCTTTATTTGAACTTATGTAAAAAAAATTGCAATTATACAATGAATGTGACATTAATTTTCTTGCATTGTTTATGCGTTGTATTGTAGTTGTGGAGTTTGGAGCCTAGACATTAGTTCTCATCCTACATTCCAGGGGTGATAAAAGCATTGTGGGATGAGCATTGAAAGTAGCTAGAGGATGTGGGGCTAGTTGGGGCAGCCCAGATTAATGTGGTGAGGGCGGATGAGGGGTATATATCTACCTTGGCAAAGAGATGGGATCTAGATAGGGGAACATTTTAGCTTCCTACTGGAGAGGTGGCAGTGATACTTGAGGATGCATATCGCATCCTCAAGTTACCAGTGGAGGGATTACATGTCAAGGTTGGACACGATAAGGGGTATGATATGGGTCAGATCTTTGGATATTTATGGCGAGGTGAGAGTGTGAAAGATGGAGGTATAGGGTACTTGGTGATGTACCTAGATAAGAAGTTGGATGCACTGCTCACGTTAGTCATATTTGTGTTGATCAATATAGTGGTCCTGAACAGCACTAGCTATTAGTTTCTATGGAACATGATCAGTCTAGTGTATGACATGATTGATGTGCCTCGAGTGTATACATGGGAACCTACTTTTTTGGTATAGCTATACCAAAAGCTAAATGAGGTGAGGAATCAGGGGTGGAAGAGGTTAGGATGTGGTTTGTTGTTGGAGTGTTGGAGTTGGAAGCACTTTAGTGTGGCTTATCTTGTAGGCTTGCCTAGTAAGGCATGGGATAGGGAGTAGTCGTATGCTATGAGGTAGTTTATGGTAAAGGAGGTGCAGTCGAGTCATCCTATTTTAATTGGATAGGATTACATGGATATGTGGGTTGGACTAACATTAACTCAAGTGCTTTGGAGGCCATGACAATGTGCCACTTAGACTAGTGATGTGGAGTAGCTACCAAGGGTATGGTAGGTTAGATGGGTGGTTGGAAGGCACAAGAGTGGGGTGGAGTTCATCCAGTTATCACGGGTGTTAAGGTAGTTTGGTTTATGGTAGGGGGTTCCTGAGGTGCCAGTGCTATACAAGCATCATCAAGATGAGACAGGTTTACCTTGTTTTGAGGCATGGAGGGTGACCTATGAGGATGATGAGGAGATGGATCTTCTTGATGTGGATTATTCAGGGACTACTACAGAGTATGACTCATGGTTCACTACACAATCACCATGGGTACCAATTTCGATAGTGGATGAGGGGAATGGTGATGAGGATGAGGTAGAGGCTAAGGTGGAGGAGGTAGATGAGACTCCCAGACATCGCAAACACCTTTGGTCTAGCAGTCGAGTGAGGCAGGTGAGGCATGTAGCAGAGAAGGCTCTAGATATTGAATGTGATGGAGATGATGATGATGATATGGAGGAGGTTCTAGAGAGACTTCCAGGCTAGAGTGAGAAGGATTGGGCAAGGCTTGAGCAGTTGGTGGCAGAGCAAGATGTAGTGATAGTGGCTTGGGTTACGGAGGTAGCAGCTCAGGATGCGAAGATAGTTTAGTTATGGGTGGAGCTAGAGGTACGATCGACTATAGTTGGAGGTGAGGATAGTATCATGAGACTCCAGGTAGAGCTAGTTGAGAGGTACCATCCTCAAATATATGATGTATGACATATTCATTCCTGAGATGGATATATCTAGATTTTAGAGGATTGATTGATGGAGCACCACATTGGGATACCAGATCCACCCTCCTCATCTATATCTAGGTTTGTTAGGCATAGCAAGTCTAGGCATAGTGGCTCTAGGTCTAGGGCTCCTTCGGGGTCACAGGGGTTCTCTTATAGATGTTAGCTAGTGTTAAGATGCACTTTTTTATATGATCCTTGGTGCTCCATTGTATATAACCTTCGAGAATTCATTGTACATGCAATATTTATATATATATATATATATATATATATATATATAATGGATTTTAATTTTGTGTAAATGATCATGTGAATGCATGTGTATATGTGTGATGGATGATAATGCAATTGATAATGTGTTATGAATGCAAATGAATTAATGCTCTAATGATCATTCATAGTTTAGATTTTTCTTGATCATGTATAGCATTGTTGTTTAATCAAGGGCACCAAACTAGTGGTATGTGAAATGGAAGACTCATGAAATGATATGGATGTTGATATGGAAGATATGGATGTTGATATGGAAGAAGATATGGATTTTGATATGAAAAACTAACTATTTTGCAAAGACTCGGACAAACTAGTGGCATCAAACAAACTCACTACATATTGTCTAATTCTTTGTAAGACCAGATGTGTGTGCAGTGAATTCATTTACTAAATTATGAGTATGGTAATAACTCAAGGTAATCAAGAACCATTGTGTGTGCAAATTATTTCATTAACCCATCTTGAGTAAATTGAGATGAAACCTATTATGGAGAAGACCAAGAAGCTAGCTTGTCCTTATATGCAGTTAAAGGTCTCTTTAAAAGAGACATATCACTATGCATGAGCGTACTCCACTGCCAATCAAGCATCTATAGACTCGATGGAGATTAAATCCATAGTCCAATAATTTTATCTTTAAGCTTTGGGGATTTGGACTACGTAACCATCTGACTGAAAATGTAGTTCTATCCTTAAAACTTGAGGATTTATGGTGTGTGATGTGTAAAATATTTAGAGTTTTGGGGATTTTTCCCTACTCTTTCTTTTATTTTAAATTTGTAATAGTAGTGAAAACCATTGTTTGTTTAGACTATGTGCATAATGGGACAAACAAGGATTACCCTTTTCACTTAGAGGTACAACCCAAGTATGGTGTTATCCGTCTTTGACACAAGATATTTTTAAGATGTGTGATTGTGTTTGGTTCTAGAGTGTTAGAGTCAATTACCAAAACTCAAGATTTTATTAGTAAAAATGTGTCTTGGTCCAAATAAAACTCGACATGTATTGGAGGTTTCTAGAAATACTAGGAGTTGTTGAGTGACCAAAAACACCTAGGGATTATGGAAATGTGGGTTGCAAATGACTATTATGGTGCAATAAAATGGATGAGGATTTGGACGTGCCCCTGATTAAGGCAACAAAACTTTATTGGATCAATTATTATATGGACTGAGTAAATGACCCTTAATATGAAATGTGAAATGTGTGAATGTGGTTGTGAATGCAATGTATGAAATGCAATTTGTGAAATACAATGTGTTAAATGAAATGTATGCAATGTAATGTGTGAAATTTTGTGTATTAGCCATATATATATATATATATATATATATATATATATGAGCTTGAGATCCCTTCATTGTAAATTTCATTGCAGGAATTCATAGATGACGATACTACTAGACAAGCATGTTTTTACCAACTCACACTTCTTGATGAAAGGTATGTTAATGCTTTAGAGCATTTACGAGTTTATCAAGACCACCTAAAGTGTGCTTACAACACCAAAGTTCATCTACATGAATTCCAAGTAGGAGATCTTGTTCTTAAATAGAATCAACAAAACACCAATGCTTTATCGCATCTTCGTGATAAATTTATGGCTAATTGGTTAGGTCCATATATTGTCGCTCAAAAAGTGGGTAAAGGAACTTATAGGCTTGCTAGTCTAGAGGGAGTTGAAGAGCCCGAACCACTTAGCATCATCCACTTGAGAGCATTCTATGCTTAATGTGTATATATATATATATATATATATATATATATATATATATATATAATTATAAGTCAGAGTAAAATTCTCTTGATATCATAACCATATAAGTCAAAGCTTAAACTTTGACTTCAAACTCCTAATGAAAAACCTTAAACATAAAGGGCCTTACACCATGAAATATTAGAGATCTAAATTTTTTATGTTTTTAATTGTAAACATTAATATCTTGATTAATATTATAGCCTTAAATTCTAAGTTATATTACCTCAACCGTAGCACCTAAAATTAAACCCTAAAACATGCTACTTTTTCTTAATAATGATCCATAAATATTAAAATTTAATGTAAAACTTCAAATTTTAAATAAAACCTTAAAACATAAATTTAACCTTAAATTCTAAAGTATCTAAGCTTGTGTTGATTCATGTAAAGGATATACATAATAAAAATAAGTTTTAAAAGTGTTGAATGATTAATTTTAATTTTAGAAAATGATTCTAATGTAATATTTTTTTTTAATTATTAAATGGAGAAGTGGAATGGAAGGTCATGGGTGATTTTGATTGGAAGAAGTGATGTAGTAATGGTAAGAGGTGGAAGAGTTAGTGAACTAAGGTGGAAGGGAGGGGATGGAAGAATCGAGGTTGGGTGAGGAAGTTGCATGGAAGGAAGGAAAGGAAGTTACATGGAGAGGAAGAAAACGGAAGGAAGTGGCTTGAGGAGGGAGGGGGAATAATTTGGTTGCATAGAGAGAATAATTAGGACAAATGAATTTATTGTAGAAGATTATTGTTACAAAAAAATATTGTTGTGGGACAAAATATTAGTGTGGCACCAAGGTGGAAGGAGGAATTAAAATTCATGGGTGCACATAATAGGAGGTAGAGTTTGAAAAAGAGGGATAAGGTACATAGGTCAGGTGCCTTTTCTTTATAATCATTAAGAGTAAATTAACATATGAATTATAAATGAAATTTGTTATTATTTACAATATGTTCAGTATGATGTGTTACAATATAACCTCGGTTCAAATCTTAGGGCTCGGTAGTATCGAATGGGGTGGTGTTGGTTCAGGTTCCCATAATACCGAAGGGAGTGTTGCGCCAACACCACTGGTTACGTAAAAAAATTTACTCGGTGCAGTTGGGGGTTATAGTGGATGAATGTAGTAGAATCGACCAAGTGGATAATTGTGAAAGTGTTATTGATTTCACAGTTGAAAAAAAAGTATGATGTGTTAAAATGGAAATGATTGTTTTACATGTTTGCATGTATGTATCTCTATTCTATAAAGCATTCTTATGAAATACCCTTCTATCATGTGTTATCATGTAACACCCCTAAGGTCTAGGAATGGGAAATAATGATATCTTGTATGTAGGAGGAATGGACATATGCAAGAGGTTGGAATTGGATCTTGATGAACCTGAATGCCTTAAGGGCTATTATGAATATGAAATAAAGTGCTTGATTTATGCTTGTATGACCTTATGTAATAAATGTTTATGGCAAGTGTAAAACCAAGAGGTTAAACATATGTAATTCATACCTATATATGGGTTCTCGTTGCAAATATATATTTTAAGCCATTATAACAATCATGGTGTTAAGGATGGCTTGGTGGGAGGTTGGATGGCACAAGTCCTTCCCCTAAGGTGGTGGCCCCCCATGAGGATTCACATCAATTGGATCTAATCAAGGATGACTTAGATGTTCCAATAATGTGAAAGCATTCATATATCATTGTAACCCCTTCAGATAGTAGGATTCCACCAAGTTTTATAGGAAATATTTGTTTAAGCCACTTCATCTTTTGTAAAATTATTTATGAAGCTTTGAAATGGAAGTTGAGCATGAATCCTTTATGTCGAGGGATGTTAAACACAATTTTTTATATCCTATAATATAACTTTTCTATATATTGAAAATATTTATGTATAAAAAATATTAACCATTCTCTAAGTTTTGAGAAGAATATTTTAAATTTATAATGCATCTATGTATTAGTTTTTGGAATAATTGAAACAAATACTCTACTCTAAGAAAATTTATTTGAATAGAAAAATTGCATGTCTTTTGTATCTACAATTAGAAAATATACTATTAAGAAAACCTCTAGTTATAACATTTCATGAAATTGTGGTATAAATAAACTGATTATTTTATTGCATTGATTCCTTAGATCAAATCTCATATGAAGAATCATATAGTTTAAATGATTATTTTGGATTGAGTTATAGAGAAATATATATGTGTATGGGTGTGTTAATACATGTTAAATATTACTTTATTAAAATGAATTTTATCTACTCCATTAGTCTAGATATTTAGTTAGATTTAGTGGTTACTATATATATATATATTCTAATTCTATGTTAAGGTTGACAACTTTACCCTTTATTACTTGACTAGTCCTACCAGTGAAAACTTTGAAAATCCAAGTAAGAGGTCAAAGGGTCGTACACCATGATCTAGTAAGCTTCAATAAAAATGCAACGTGATGTTGATGGGGTGTCTATATCAAAAAGGCATCATCACATATGGCTTATGGTCTCATAGATGTTAAAAATTATTTTTCAACTTTCCAACTTTTTATTATACTTTTAACTAAACATTTATTTTTTATTTGATTATAAGGGACTAAGATAGGCCTCACCCATGTTACATCTTGACTACAAAGTTGTATTACAACAACTTGATAATTATGTATGTATGGCTTGACAATGTTTGAATCTAAATTTTCTATGTATATATTATGAAATTAAACTTGTTCAACTTATGTTATTTAATAAAATAAATACTTATTTGGTTAATTTTATTTTTAAAAATAAAGGAAAAAACATTCTAAAATTTTGAGATGGACATTGTCTAATCACAACAAAAATAATAAATATAAATTTTCTAATAATGGTACCACCCAACAACCGAGGGAACCACACAGATTACACCTTTAATCTTTGCCTTCCTCCTTAAGGTAATTTTTCAACGTGCCATTAGTCATAAGAAGTTAAAATAAAATAATTAAAAATTCAAACTAGTTTGTTGTCGAAACTAAGATTAAGATGATTTATACCTCATGATAACAATAAATTATTTAGCAAGAAAAGCTCTGAACATAGCACTAGATAAAAGTTTGTATTAGAGGTTGGTGTGTATATATATGAAAGGTAGAAGCTAGCCACCTAGAATTAAACTATGAGTCTCATCAAGGACAATGCATTTTGTAGAATTTAGATTTAGATTTTTTTAAGTGAAAAAACCCTTTGCGAGGCCACCTTGGTCTAAGAGACCACGATTAGAGGATTTTACATCGTCAAAGTCACCCGGGAGTCACTCCCAGACCTGCCCGCATTAACATTATCAATTGGATTTTGGGTACCCAATTCAACTTTTTGGTAGGGTGGAGATTCGAACCCGAGACCTCCCTTGGAGGTTTACCCTCTCCTCTCCAACTCACCTACAACACCTGGGTGAATTTAGATTTAGATTTAATAAAGTAAATTGTGAAGCTATTAATTTAGAAAAGCTCATGGAAGGAACCAATTAAATTATATGTTAACTATTGTCTCTTTTATTCTATATTATAATAATATATAACGAACATATTTTAAAAGTACATATTGAAAAGTTTTACATATATATAACTATACATGTATATATCTATATATAAAAATCAGAGAAGATGTCATATGAATTCCTTTTGTTCTCTATGTTGATAAAATTAGTAGAAAAGTGTAGTTGATAGTTTCCTTATATGTTGATCTATGGTAAAGATAAGACCCTCCCAATTAAAATTGATCTTCTATGGCTACAACTCATTTTGTTTATGTTTTCGTGATGGAAGAAGATAATCCGATCAAAGCAAGATTCCAAGAGTAATCAATACACCAAGAGATCATCAAGCTGGAAGAGACTAGAGAAGATGCACATCAAAGATTTGTCAAGCATCAAATGTAGTTCAAAAGACTTTTTGACAATGGGACAAAATTCAATAATATCAAAGGAGATATAGTTCTCTTATAAGATAGAAAAATATAAAATCAATAAAGGTAAGTGTAAGAACCTATGTCCCATTTTTAGGCCATCCAAACTTGTTTGTCACTTTAATTAATTTTTAAGGATACCTCCATTTAGAATTTGAAAAAGATGTTACCTAATAGATTAAGATATTTTGAATAGATATGATTATATCTTTTATTTTTAAAAAAAATTAATTTTTATTATAAATATATAATTTTTATAAATGCAATACAATATAATTACTTAAATGTTAAGATAGTGAGTAGTGTAGCACGTCATAATTTTCATGTAGATAACATGTTTTATGATAGTATTTTTATCCATAAACTACACAACTAAAAAGAAGTGAGGGTTCTTTTCTTACATGATGAATTTTTGTTATAACATTTTAATTATGTAATATTGAAATGTTAGTTGTTCATTCCACTCTAATGACTTAGAGCTACAAAATTAATATTTTTTATATGAAATAAATCAATATAACATGCTTTTAAAGGGATTTGGGTCTTCTCTGCGTAACACAGGTTGCATGCATTTGGGTTTTGGGCTCTTGATGCCATACCGCCTCTCCACTCTAGAGTGTGTGTGGGACACCTCTTAGGGAATTTTTTGCTGCTATCACCGACTTTAATCCATCATTTGGTGGATTGAACCTCCTTTTTTATTGATGTAGCTCAATCAAAAACTCCAACTTATGTTGAATCTACATAAGGGAGCAATGGCGCCAAAGGTGAACAAGCAACTGTGGAAGTTTTTTTCCAAAGTTTATCACAAGGTAATTTTTCTCCTTTGGATGTGGTTATCCCGTTGAGTGAGTTTAATACTACTTGTTCTTGGCTATAAAGCCATACATTGGTAGGGTATTTTCTAGGTCACATCCCTGGTGAAACCCTCCTTCGAAATTGGATTCAACAAGCTTGGCATGGTGTCAAGGTTGATGGTATCCAGAACCTCACAAAAGGGTTCTTTTTGTTTCATTTTGTTGACCCTGCTCAAACTAAAGTGGTCCTAAATCATGGGCCTTGGTCTGTTCATAGCTCCTTGTTGATTTTTTAGCCCTGGACCAAGGATTTTTTGGTCATTGATGATGTTTCCTTGTGCGTTATGATTTGGATTGAATTCCTAGGTCTTCCTTTGCCACTCTGGCCTTACTATCAGAACCTTATGGCCCCCATTGGTGAATATTTTTGTTGTGAAATGAATAAATTTTATGCCTCATGCCCTCAAAATCATTTTTATATCTTTCTAAATATCTCCTAGAGACTATTGATATTCAAGTTGGTGAGTATAGGTTCAAGCAACGTGTTGTTTATATAAACATGTCTAACACATGTTACTGTTGCCAATCAACTACCCATAATATAAAATATTATCCTTTAATAGAAGATAATATTAAAGCTAAGGAGACAAATGCGGCTCTTGTTACTACTAGCTTTGTCCCTACTTCCAAAGGGGGGCAAGATGAATGGAAGGTAGTCCAGAAGAAGGGTAAGAATGGAAAAAATGTAAACCCTACAATTGCTTCCAGTAGCTCACCTCAACCCCCTATGTCTTATGTGCTAGTTGGGTATGGTGTGGTGACGGAGCAACATACCACACAAATGGTGGAACCCAATTCTAGGGCTTCATAGATGGTTACAATGTGCCACCAACTAGTGCTTCCTTTGCTAAAATTTGTACTTCTTCTGCTCCTACTTAGTCTTCAAATTCTCCAGCTCTACATGTCAATGGGTAACCTTCCTCTAGATTCATGGAACCTTAATGGGCTTCTATCAATGGTCGAAGATCCTGTAGTCCACCCCGAGGAGACTCCCTGGTTCACCAGGATAAAAGGAATCAAACAAAATTTTAGAAAGTAGGTCAGGAGCATTTTCTTAGTAATATTTATGATTCTCTTTCAAACCTTAGATACACTACATATGTAGAAGGACATATGAGTCTTTGATCGATTTCCATGATTTTTTTATCATGGAATGTCATAGGACTGATGGATCCAATTCGTGAATACTTGGTCTAATATGAGATTACTTTATACTCCAAGTTTTATGGTAATCTTGAATTTCTCTGTCTTCAAGAGATTAATATTTTTGACTTTATTATGCAATGTACTTGTCCTTTTCTTTGGCCAGGTAGCTTTTTTTATGCCACTAGTCATTCCCCTAGTAGAGGACAATCTATCATTCTTTTGGTAGCTAGGTGGAAATATAGTTTGGTATCATGGGGTGTGGACCCCTCCAATAAAGGAATTTGGATTTTACTTGAGGTTGGTGGGTTGTCTCTTGGTATTATTAATGTTTATACCTCTAATGAAGCTAAGGAGTATTATAGCCTCTGGTGGTGGTGTGCTTTCTCTTTACCACCTATTTTTTGGGTTATGTGTAGAGATTTTAATATGACTAAAAATATTGCAAACAAGATAGGACAACTTCCTATGTGATGGGATACTAGGGCATGAAAAGCAAATTGGGTTTGTCAGACCCCAATTCTTGTTTTTCTCCCAATATTTTCTTGAAAATTTGTGGTATACGTGGTCCAATTTCTAAGTTGGCCATGCAAGAATTCTGAGAAGGCTGGATAGAGCCATGCTTTCATATCATGTGTAGTTTTTATTTTATAGGATAAATGCTTCAACTTTGTTTGTGGAAACCATTCTTGGTACCACTACTTTTGACCATTCACCCATCATATTTAATGTGTTGATGAAATCCCTGCCTCAGAGACACTACAAGTCACAATATTTTTTCAATACTTCCTTTCTTTAGCACCCTTCCATGGTTTGTCATATCCATAGAGTCTGGAATCTAGTTCCTAGACCTACTGGAGAGTTGGGTTGGATAGAATGGTGGAATGATGTCATTTTTTGTACAACTATCTTGCTTTGTACTTTGGGAAAAAATGTGGCGTAGTTCAGAATACATTCCAATTTTTCCTTCATGATGAGCTTGCCAAAGATTCTCTAAGGCTTGAGGCCTATCCGTTTAATCTCAATCTCATGTTGCCCAAATGAGGCATGAACTTAAAATTGCTATAATTTATGAGGCTTGGGGAACTTGAATTAAAGCTCGTATCCATTGACTTCAAGTTGATGATACGTTCAAAAATATTTTTTCAAAGGCTTTACCCTCCTAGGCAAGCTACTCAGTTCAAGGTCATTCAATAAAATGGAATAAGTCTTACCGCTCTTCCTGATATGATTGATTCTTTTGTCTAGCACTATACTAATTACTCAAGCTTATTCCCTTGAGTGAGAGCAAGCATTGGTAGCTTGTATGGCAGTTGTACCAGTTAAGGTTTTGGAGTCTCAAAGAGTAGGGTGTGATAAACTTCTCTCCCTTAAATATTTGGAGGATGCATTGTCTCAAATGGCAAATGACAAAGCGCCAGGTCTGGATGGCTTTCCCTATGAGTTCTACAAAGGTCTTTAGGACTTAGTTGGTCCTAATTTACATAAAGTTTATCAGGAGGATCTTCAAGTAGGCTCTTTGAGAGTAATTATTAACAAGGGCAATATCAAATTCATACCCAAGCAAGGGGACCTAAAGTTGAACACTTATTGGAGGCTTATTACTTTGTTGAATTTTAGTTAGAATATCATTTCCAAATATTTAGCTCTTCATCTTAGGCCTCTTCTTTCTTTTTTAGTCAAATCAAAGCAAACTGGATTTATTCAAGGGAGGTACATCCTCAACAATGTTTTGGTTGTCTAGGAGGGCATGGAATGGACCTGAATGTCAAACCAAAACATGTTTTTTATCAAGATTGATTTTAAGAAAGCTTATTACCACATTGAATGGAAATTCATTCTTGCTATACACAAAGCTTTAGGATTTGGGTTAGTTTTCATTCAGACAATTGTTATGCTATTCAAATATGCTTCGACTATTCTCAATATGAACAATTCATAGTCTAAAGCATTAGGTATTTTTAAGTTTGGTCAGTAAGGGTGTCCTATTTCTCCCTCTTTATATGTGTTTTTTTTTAAGCCTTCAACTATCTTTTAGTTGCTCAAGATTCTGTAGGTCTTATTAAAGGAATTGTTCTTCCAAATGATCAGGGACAACTTATTAATGGTCAATTTGCTAATGACTCCTTTATTACTATAAGAAAAGAGAAGAAATATTTTTCTAATGCTCTATCTTGTCTAAACACCTTTTGCAAAGCCTCTGGTTCTAGCATACAATGGAGTAAGACCTTCTACTTCAAACAGTCTCCCTTACCTATGTCGCCTTGGCTTAAATGGTTTTATTAGAATTGGATCCCTCTTGGAGAAGTTTTTAAGTTTCTTGGTATTCCTTTTGCCTTTCAAGGCTCCCCTACTTAGCTTTGGAATTATGTACTTCAAAGAGTTGAAAAGAAACTTGAATTTTGGCTTACTAAGAAGTTGTCATTAGCAGGTAAATTTCATATTTGCTCTAAATTTTTAGTTGCCACTCATGTATACTACTCCTCTTATTGTGTTCCTTCACAAGATTTCTATAAGAATATTGATAAAATCCTTTGATATTTTCTTTGGAATAATTCTTCTAAAACAAAGGCATTTCATAGAGTTGCCTAGGATATTTTTTGTCTTCCTAGAGAGTTTGGAGGAATGGGTCTTTTGTATTGTAGACGACAAGGCATTACTCAGTGTGCTAAGTGGGTGGTCAGGGCTCCGAGAGGAGATGAAGCTTGAAAATATTTGGTTCAACATTTCATTTCCTCTGGTCTTCCCTTAAACTGTAGAGCATGGAGAGGGTTGGATTTTTCCTCTCTCATTGTTGCTCTAATTTTTGTCAAGATTCTTGGCTCCTTTGTTATTAAAAGTATTTAGAAAGCCTAGCAGTAGCTCACTCCTTGGATATTCTGGAAATGAGATGGCTTCTGTAAAGGCTTATCCATCAATTCTATGAATATTTGGTGGTCCCTCGTGTTTCTTCATCAAGGTTATCCCTTAGCTCGGGTGCAATGGATTCATGCTCAATGATTTTTTAAAAAGGGTATTGTTATAATAGTTAATTTTTTCTCACCAGATCAGGGATTGGATCCCATGGAATGAATTAAAATGCACCTTCAAGGTAAGTGGTGTGTACAAAGATACTTATCTCACCCCATTTTCTATGTTGTACAATATTGGTGTGTGCTCGTTGCGTCCTTGGTGGTCAAACCGGAGATGGCATGTTGACATTTCTTTGCTTAATTATAAGGTTCGTTTGGGGTATAAATGGTTATCTCCTCATCTTCCTATGGTGCCTAAGCTCAATCAACATTGGGACTTATTTTCTACAAGGACTATATGGAATTCTAGATTTCAGAATGTTTGGGATGCTTATGTTGAGCCCAAGCAATCTTTTTTTGCATGGAGCTTGTTGTGTCAAGGTCTCCCCTTGGAGGATGGTTTGAAGTACCTTGGAATTCTTGATCCTAAATGTCCTTTTTTGTGGTGTACCTAATTCTTGTACTCACCTCTTTTGGTACTCAAAATATCTAGGTAAGCTTGGGAATGGGTTCTTTCCTTTTATTCCCCATTTACAATTGCAAGAATTTCTTCACTCCAAGCTCTTATTGGGGACTCTTTTACTTTGTCTCTCCCATTTTTTGAGGTGTGGCAGGTTTTCAGGATTAGTCTTATCTTTCATATTTGGAAGACCCATAACAAAATTATTTTTAAATAGTATACACCTTTTATCGCATTTACTCATGTGAACAAATTAGAAGTTTTAATGACATGTAGCTAGAGATATGTACTCAAGCCAATGAAGTTGCTATGGAGTTGGATCACTTGCAAGTTCTTCTAGCACACTGGACCAATGCTCTGTTTACAGTCAATCGGATCCCCCCAAAGTGCTCTTCTCAGGAGCATTTTCGATCCCACTCTCACTGTTGGCCTATGTCATATGCAAGAAGTGCTTTCATAGATAGGCACCGGTCCTAGCCCTCACCAGTTAGGAAGCGACCTAATGTTGACATTTCTTGTTCATCCCACCAAGTTGGGAGGTGGGATGATGTTCAACCAGTTTCACCTAGGCAATTTTTTGGTTGGAGTGATGCAAGTACTGAAGGCCTTAATGAGAATCACAATGTGGAGGGGTGGATTCCAATCTCATCATCACTAGAATTTTATGCAAGATGGCATATTCCATTTGATATGCTTTCTTTGATCAATCATGACTTGGTCAACTTGTGTTTTGTTGGTGGCTTTGTTTCCTAACCCTTTTCAATGAGGGTTAGTTTGAGTCCCCATAAGGTGTGTTAACTCACCCACTTTTTTTATTGTAAAGGTTGTTATCTTAATTTAATGTAAATAGCTTTTTTCATCAAAAAAAAAATATAACATGCTAAGTATGACCCATGTTTTTCAAATTTCTTTTCAAAATTTATATTTTTAAGAATTTTCAACTAAAAGGATTCCGTTTTGTCAAAATATATAGAATTTTTTTTTTATAAAAACTCAATAACATATTACGAAAGCTATGATTAAAATCTATAAATATTTCAACATTTTAAAAATTACCGAAATCTACTTTTTGAATTGAAATCTCTATTTATTTCCTTTAAATTTGTAGATAAAAATATTTGTATGTGTTGTTTCTTATAATTTTTTTTAGAGAACAAGGGTTGTACTCGAGTCCCCTAACCTTGATAAATTACAACTCTCTTCTTAAGAGCATGAGAGTTTACAAACAGGTTCAATTCTCATCTCAATTGAGTTGTAGGTAGAAAAATTATATAATTTTACATAAAATGTCTAAATTCTTAATTTTCATTTTTTGGAACATTTTCAATTTTCTATGTGAATACAAATATTGTAGAATACAGTATCCTTTTTTATATTTTCCTACAACAACCTTCACAATACCAAAACTCCATCTCTACTATATATGCATTGCATCTTAGTAGAGTAATATTTTCAAAACATCACACTATCATAGCCCGCTTTACCAAATTTGGATTGCTAGTTTCTTTCCTGAAACACAAGTGCAACCACAAAAATTGCAATACATAGTTTATATGAAAGTGCGTTAATGTTATAAAATAAATTAAATATTACCAATGGAAAACATTAAGGTAAATCTTAATCATTATTTGATTCATGCAATCAATATTTTCTTGTCAGCTTCAGCTACTTGCTACTTCATTTAACCAAAGAAAAGAGAATTTATCTTCATGATACTCAATTAAAACCCCTCTATTGGCTAGCTTATCTGCACATTTTTTCCTTCCCTTATTGTATGTGTAAACCTAGGTCTTGAATTTCCACAGTTATCTCTTGTGTTCAAAGGAACCTTAGTTTTCCTCAAAATGGTATTTATTACTATGATTGAATCACCTTCCATCTGTACTTTGTTTTGTTTCATTTGTTTGCATATTTTTAACCCTTCCAAAGCTATCCAAACTTTAACTTCATTATTTATCTTAAATCCACTATGGAAAGCTTAACGAGACAAAATATCTCCCCTATTATTTTTAATTGTTTTTCCTCCTCTTGGTCTTGGATTTCTTTCAGATGCTCGCATTGTTTCTTATAATTGATAATTTATTTATTTATTTATTATTATATAAGGAGAAGGGTTAGATTCAAATCTTGTTAAGTGATACATGTATAATACCATTATATAGTCACAAAATAATTGAGGTGGAACCCATTTTCATCCTATATAACCAATTAAAAAGAAAACAAATAATTATTTCAGTTTAAAAATTTATAAATTATATTAGTATTTTATTTTGCATATAAATTTTGTTAAAATAAAATATCTTTGAAATCTAATACTTATAGATTTTTAAAATAATTTTTTTAAAAGGTATAATGCTTTCACGTAATGTTGGAAGTCTTTGTCACCTTTCATGATCAATTATTATATTTTCTTTGTTGATGTGCTTAATGCATTTCTTTCTCAAAATGCTTACTAAAAGGGTAAAGTAGTTTTTAAAGTTTGGAATCCCATAGGCCATAATGAGAAGACCTTTATGGAGGATGTTGTTTATCTATATTATTATCCAATAATAGGCATATGAGACGACCCTTATGGAGGATGTTGTTTACCTATATGGTTTTACAACTTTACTTAGAATTTTGTTTACCTAATATATTGTTATCCAACTAGGTTACAAAAGCATAGTGTACAACCTAAATGATCTAAAAGTGGAGATTTTATTTTAGAGGCTTAAGGTTTGAATCTTGAAACTAAGATGATACAAGAGCATCTATGTGTTAACAAGACAAGTGAGCAACAACTAGATTTTCCATGCAATGACTAGAATGCAATGGCTAGAATTTTCATGCAAAATACTGGACAAAGTGATTGGTTGGAAATTCCATGTAGAAAATTGGATAAGAATAATAATGTAGAATTGGCAGTTCAACTATTGGGAGGAGTTAGACAGTCATGCTTTTTAGGGGAAGTTCAACCATCATGCAAAGCTGGAGAGTCATTGTTCTCATGCTTATAATAAGGAGGACAAATGAAGAGTGGGAGGTGTGTGCAAGCCTAGAAGAGGAGAAATAAAACAAAATAGGAAGAGCAAACAACATGATAGAGTGAAATAAAATGGTGTAGAGGCATCCTAAACAATGAAAATGGATGTAAAATATTGATGTATAACATTTTGGTATTTATGCAATAACATTGGATATTCATCATTGGAGTATATTACATTATTTAGTACATGGTAATGTACCCCCATCGTACCTTCATGGTACATCTTGTAAATAATATATTAACGTTGAGTCTTAGTTTAAAGTGTGAGTTGTATTTCCCTTTATGTAATTCTGTATGTGCAAGAAATGCACAAGTGTCATGTGAGTTAGTGTGCAAGTGTAAGTTGAGTCTATGTGCACAAGTGTCTTATATGTAAGAGTGCAAATATGTAATATAAATATGTGCATAAGTGTCTTAGGTTAGGTGGGAAAAGCGAAGTGCAAGAGTTATTTCTAGGTGTACATACAATATAGAATCATGTGTTCATCAAGTATGCAAGTATCGATTAGATAAGCCAAGAGTCATGAGACTTGGCATATGAAAAGGAATAGTCAAGTATCCAAAGAGTCATTCTACTATAGCTATATAGTACTCCATAAATAAGCATATATTATCATGTATCAATATCATGTTACAAAGAAAAGTATCAAGTATCATATTTGTAAGAGAAATAGGAGTAATAAAGATTGTGTGCATTTTGAGCAATTAATATTGTAAGTTGTTCTACATGCTTTGTACATGTATGATTTAGGATATCTACATTCATAATGCTAATTACTAGTGAATGTTATTTGATATATTATTGGCCTTGATATACATATTAATTTTCTCATATTACTCTACTCATATCATTATTTTGATCTTATTGAATTGTGGTTATATTATATTTGATCATATGATATTTAACCTGTGATGTTTCTTGTAGTAGTAAAGTGTAAAAATCCATAATTCACTCAAATTTTCTCTTGTGTACATATTTAAATAATTTTTGCTTTGTGCTATTTAAGTTGTATGTTGTAGTCTGCTTGGATTAGTGTGTGCAGGGTTGTAGGTGAAAGGAATTTTTACATAAGTCTTGTTGTCACATGACCCAACTATTATCATCAAGCTAAGAACCGTTTGAGCAAAGTGACATTGTGGCAAAGGGTGTCATTAGTATATTTTGATTGCTTTTCATTTTTAGAGTTGTTTAGTAAAGTGGTAGATCATGGCTTGCCCATCGTTGGAGAGAAAATAAATTACCCCTTACCCCTTTCTATCTTGCCAACAAAAGAAAATTATCATCAAAGGGAAGTTACAATCTGATAAGAGATCCTACTATCATGAAGTTTCTTGTTTCCTTATCATTGTGTAGTAATATTTTCACGAAGGGATATTGTATGAAGTGTCATCAAAGGAGTTGCACTGTCATAATAATTAAGGAGATTGTTGTTAGATTTTAATGCTAGATACTTAATGAGAAATCAACCACGAGATACAAAATAAGCATGCAATATAAATATATGACAATGAAAATATAGTAAGCATGTAAATCTCTTAATAAACTTCTAAGATAACTCATAAAATTACCATTAATGAAATCTCATGAAAATAGGATCTTCATACAAAATGTGGAGATCTCAAGTACTCCATGCTTCATACAAGTTCTAAATTGTCTCAAACTTGTATTCTACTCTACTCTCCTTGATATGGAAATATTATCCTACTTGCTTATACCAATATCAACATATAGTGGGATGTGACTCTTGACCTTCCATCTTCCTTTGACTCTTCACTTTCCTATTCTATGGACTCATTTGCACATGGACTTTAGTCTTCAATATGGTCTTCGTCCTGGTTCTAGAACTTGGGCTCTTCTTTTTTGCTTTCTTTATTTTGCTCCATGGTTGTATCCTAATCAATTAAATAATTAGTATTTTCATAAAATACTATTTTTTTTGAAAGAGTTTTAACTTCATGTTCATCTTCAGGTTCTTCCAGTTCCCAAATTTCTTGAATCTCTTGAACTAAGTGTCTTTTATGTTTTCCTTCTTTATATTATAGATGAGGATGATTGTATTGATTTTGAGAAGTATATGGATGCTAAAATTATTGCTAATGTGGATTATATTAATTCTGATATTGTCTTGGTTGGAATAGCCCACTCGATTGGCTTCCAAAATTTGTTTGATGTTCTTGGTACTAATTTCTTGGATTGAATCTACAATGATTGGTACTATGTCCTTTCTTTCTGCATACTTGACAATATCAGTTATTCCATTTTGATCTCCTCTTTGAGAATGGAGTAATATTTCCTTGAAAATTATATTTTGGGACTAAGGCATTGTTATTCATTTCATATTTTACTAAATTTTCCACCTCTTATTCTTGTAGGATATTGACTAACTCATTAAATGATGTATATTTACTTAGAATTTGTAAATATGTGACTAGATGCTTGTAGCTTTCTGGAAGTGCTCTTAGGATTACTTGAACAAGAAACTTGTCTTCAACATTTTCTCCTAAGGTTAATAATTTTCCTTTTATATTTTCTACTCTCCTTAGAAACAATTCTATACTTTCACCACTATTAAATTTTAGAGAATGCAATTGATTTTGAAGATTCAAGATAGTGGCTTTATTTTTTCCTTCAAATATCTTGGCTAAGGTTTTCCAAGCTTTTGTAGAAGTTGTTGTTGAACTAATGTAGGGTTGTATTTCATCTGTAATTACAAATGTTATTATCATGAGTGCTTTTGCTTCATCTTCTTCAAACTTTTGAATCTCTCTAGCATTTGTAGTAGGTTTAGTTTTTTCTCCTTTAAAAATGTCCCAAATATTTTCAACTATCAATATTGACCTCACTTTGTTTTTTCATGAAGAGTAATTAGGTCCTTTAAGAAGTTGGAATTTTATAAGAATGAATTTATTTGTTGTCATGATGATGCTTGTAGACTACCTTATATCTCCCTAATCCTTTAATATAATATGGTATTGATAAAATGCTTCACTTTCTAAGTTCTCCTTCAAGTTGAATCCCTTTTATCTCCCTAATGATCAACTACTATTCTTCACCTTATTTCTCCCTATTTGTGAATAGAAAGCTAAAGATAATTTTGATGCACTTTCAATTGATAAATTTTTCTATCTTCAAGACTTTAAATTTGGATTCCTTTTGTCTCATTAATTTGAGCAAGAGACTAATTCCAATGTAGTTTTCCAACTTTTTAATAGCTCTATGTTTTTTTTCTTGTATCTTTCAATTATCAATAGTATAGTTTCTAAATTTCAAGATCTATGTTGGTGTTAAACTCCTTATAACTCCCTAATTAGAATTTTAGAAAAGATTGATATTACAAATTTAATGTTTCAATTTCTATGTATAATTCGTTATTCCTCCAAATTAAGTTATTTGCAAATATTTCTTATGCTTGAATAAAGTAATTCCAAATTCTTTCCAATTAAATCTTTCTTGCTTCAATTTTTTTTTCAAATATTTCAGTAAAGCATCTATGATTATAGTATATCAATGCAATTCCTTATACCTCCATTTATTTAATTAATCTCAAGCAATTAAATTTCACCTTAGCATTAATATTTCGTATTTCTCCTTTACCTTTATAAAAATGTAAGTTAATTTAAATGCTTTTAGTACCTTCTTGATTATGGTGCGTTGTGTATACAATCTACTTCTCCTTGACTTCTCTATTCTGCAACTTGCATTGATTAAGGCATTGTCCTCTTCACTGAATTTATTGCAATATGACACCTTTCTTACAACATTTAATACTCCTCCTTTTAGTACCTTCTAATAAATTTACTATCCTTATAATATTGGTTGGTTTCATTGACTTATGTATATGTTGCACTCCCTTCACCTATATTACACTCTTATCTTAAGAGTGAACTTGTATGACTTGTCTTACATGCAATGAAGATGTTTCACTTCCCTTGGAGTTACCTTCTACACTGTGACACTTGGAAATGAAACTCTTCACTCCTCTTATGATTGTATTTATTCCTTCCAACTAGTGGTGCTCCTCTTCCAAGTAACGTCTACTTTCTTTCTTTGTAATGCTTCCTATAATTTTCTTTGCTCAGTAACGCTCTAGTCCACCTTTACATAGCATGATTTCTTTCATTTGTAATGCTCCTTTAGATTGATAACGTATTGCTTCTCTTCTACACCTAGCAGTAACCTAATTCTTCTCCTCAAACATCTTTGCATGATTCTTCTACACCTTTGTAGCAACAAATAGCATTAGGTTTTTTTCAACGCCTTACTGATTTAGGTATTCTCCACTTTTTAGAAAAGATGCTCATTCTTGGTTTTGGTGGCTCCTTCTTCAAGGTGGTGGCACTTTGAATTCTTGGTGGCCTTATGCTGGTTCTAATGGTTCTTATGTTTCCCTATTTGTGTTGCAATCTTGAGACACCTTTGATGATGTTATCCTGTGGATATCTTGTTGGTGCTTCGTTGGTTGCTATCTCATGATACCTAGGTGGTGCTTCAATGGTTGGCTTGTCTAACTTTGCCCTTCACTTGGTTTGATACTCCACAAAGACATATGCACTACTTTCAACCATAGATGCTTTAAATACTCAGCCTTGGCTTCTTCTTTCGAGTAGTAAAACTTTATGTTGCTTTCCTTATAAGTTCTACCTTGTATTCAAGTATTATTCAGCCTAATATTGCAATACTTTTATGTTTATAAAATCAAGGTAATTTACCTTGTTATTTGGGTGATATTTCTCTTTGTAAAATCACCTCTTACTAGTATTTAAAAAACTGCACTTCATTGACTCTATTGGATGCTTTGAAACTAGTGCTTTCCTCCCTATAAATCCTTATATGCAATATCTAGTTTGTTTTATGTTGTTAAAATATGCAAATTTGAAGATAACCAAGATGCCTCCTTTATCACCTTAGATACACTAAACTTTAGAGCTCTATTTTGCTAACTTTAATGGCTCTAATATGGTGCTCTTATAACCTTAAAGTAAACTAGTTTAAATGCTTAAATAATAACCTTTATAGCACCAATGTGGCATACCTTTTGTAGCTAATTCTTCTTTGATATTTGAAGATATAAGCTTGAGACCTTTTCTTTTGCTACTCAAATATGGTGTTTTCAAAAAAGTTAAATAGTACTTGGATAAAAAACTTTAATAACACCAATTTTCAAACCTTATTTTGACCTCCTTTGTAGCAAGCTTTCTTGGTGATTTGGTTCACCTATTTTCTACCCCGGATTTTTAAATTTTGCAACTCTCATTTTTACTTAATTGTTACCTCAAACTTGTCAATTTTGCACCCCTAATTTCTGCTCAATTTTTTTTACTTTTTAGCCTTTAATTTGTTGTTTGAAAATCTGATTTTTGTGCCTCCAATTCTCCTCCAACTTTGTTCTCTCAAACTCTGAAATTTGCAGCTATTAGTGTTGCCAAAAATTCTTCCCTCTTGCTGTCCTAAACTCTATAATTTTCAGCTTCTAATGCATCCAATTCCTCCTTTGTTTTGCTATCCTTAACTCTCAAATTTTCTAGGAAACTCCTCCAATTCGTACCCCTAATATTGCTTTCCAAAACCCTTTAGTTTTCTGTCCAAAAATCCTTTAATTTGCATCCTTATTTTCTCCTAATTCTGCTCAATTTTATTGATTTGTTGCATCCTTTTACTGCCAACTCCTTCAATTTGTTATCTTGTGACTCTTCAACTTCTACTACGAAAATCAACTGTTTTTAAACCTTTAATGGTAGTCTTCAAATTTCTCAAATTGGTGGCCTCTTCTACCTTCTTTCTCGCTCCTTAGCTCTTGTCGAATTCTTACATCAAACTTTGCCTATTTAGTAGACATTTTTCTCCATAATCTAAATATCTTCAGATCTTCGAAAAGCCTTTCCAAAATTTGGCAAACTTCTTGCCAAATCCTTCTTTATTTTTGGCTTTTTGTTGGATGGCGATAATTGTCCAAAATTCTTATTTTTAGGGACTACTCCTTGCAATATTCTCCCTTAAGCTTTCTTCAAATATTCTCCAATGGTCACTTATTCAATTTCTTCAATAAGGCTTATCTAGCCTTCTTCTTTCTCCTTCCAACTTTTCTTGAGGCCTCTTCTTTTGGATATTCAAATTCTGTAGCTTCTCAAATCTTCAATAAGACTTTTCCTATTCCTTTATCTTCAATATTCAATATTCTACCTTTCAAATCTAGAAGTTCTTCAATGGGATATTTCTCTTGGGTCTCCTCTTTCTCAATCTATAGTCTTCAATCTTCTATGGAGACCTCCTTCTTGGGTCTTCTCAATCTTCTATCTCCAATATCCAATGGGGACTTTTTCCTTGAGTCTCTTTTTTCTTCAATTTTCAATGAGATCTTCTCTTAAGTCTCTTCTTTCTTCAATGTATACTTTTTCTTCAATAAAGAACTAATCCCTTCACAAGGAAAGCACAAAATTTTAGGTAATCTAAAATGAAATTCTTCTCTATTTGTTGTAGGAAGCTTCTCAACTTCTAAGAACTAAATTTCTACAATAAAAAACTTTAGACATTAGCAAGCAAATCCATGAAAATATCTAGATATCTATAAGTAAATAAAAATCACTAGTTATCCTTCAATCTAGTGGAAAAGAGATGTATGTTGAGTCCTAGTCTTAATGAATTTTTTGCAACTCTATGGAAACATTCCAGCCAAAAAGCAATTCTTAAAATGAGATTTCCATATCTCCTCTCAATCTCTCTTTTGGATCTCTCTATCTCCTATCAATCTACCTTGTGCTCTGATACCATTGTTAGCTTTTAATGCTAGATACTTAATGGGAAATCAACCACAAGATATAAAATGAGCATGCAATATTGAATCTATGATAATGACAATATACTATGTAAATCTCTTAATAAACTTCTAAAATATCTCATAAAACTACCATTAATGAAAGCTCACGAAAATAGGATATTCATACAAAATGTGGAGATGTCAAGTACTTCATGCTTCATACAAGTTCTACATTATCTCAAACTTGTATTCTACTCTACTCTCCTTAATATGGAAATATTATCCTACTTGCTCACACCAATGCCAATATATAGTGGGATGTGACTCTTGACCTTCCATATTCCTATCACTTTTCAACTTCCTATTCTATGGACTCATGTGCCCATAGACTATGATGCATATTTACATTATTGAATACTTTGCACATTCTAATATTACTTTTGCATTTATTACATAAAGTAAATACTCAAACCCTAATCTAAGACAAACTCCTAATAAATATGTACCCATGGTGGTATATTGGCATGTACCAAATAATGTAATATATTCCAAAATTTATTGTTTAAATTTGTCATTGTGAAACTATCGTTAGGGAAGGGTCATATAGTGCCATGTCATCATCTTGAGTTGAAAGCATGTTGTCTTTGCCCTTACTATATTGCGCATTTTCATCTTGTGTAATAATATATTGCCACTATCGTTAAGTGATACCATCGTCTTGTGAAGTCATAGTCTTATGAACTCATTGTCTTGGATATTGTTGTCTGATGTAATATCTTGTTGTCCTACCAACTGAAGATACCCTAAAATTAAAAAAATTGATATCTAAGAGATTCTGGTGTCGTTATGCTTGATTAAGTTTGAGAGTAAATGTGAATAATGAGTCACTGCATAATATTGTCATGAAAAATGGAAACCAAACCTTACTTAATAGGATATGAAATTTCAATACATCATTTAAATTAAATATAATCAAATCATATGCTATGGTAAGAGGGTAGTGTGAATCTTTGCTACTAGAGGATGTTTTTGTTCAATTGGACCCCTCTCTAATGTTGCGTCATTTTGGTGTTAAAGTTAGAATATCTCTAATGATTGAACAATGTTACAATGGGAAAGAAGATCATGAGGTCCTTGAGTCATAGATATAGCTAAGATGATAAGAGAAAAATTTGCCTGACTTAATGCAATTGAAACTACCCAACTAAGGGGTATTAAAATAGAAGATGTGAGTGACAATGAAGAAGAGGAAATTTCTCATGCAAAAACTTGAGATGAAGAGTGAGAGGAAGAGCCAGAAGAATGATTAATATAGGTAATTTCAAATATGGATCAAAAGCCAAAGATGAAAATCTCATATTATAATGAAAGCTTGAATTCAAAAGAGCTCATAGACTAGATTGCTAAAATGGAGAAGTATTTTAATTTTAAGTCAATAAAAGACCCCAAAAGGGTGAAGTTCGCTTATACAAAGCTAAAAGGGCATATGTCCTTATGGTGGGACCATGTACAAACTGAAATATGAATACAATAAAAGGAAAGGATCAAGACATGGGAGAAAATTATCACAAAAATGAAGGGCAAATTCCTCCATCAAACTACCAATTGGGTCTTTTTAGAAAATTATAAAACTTAAGAGAAAATTATATGAGTGTGAAGGATTACACAAAGGAATTCTATAGGCTTACCATTCGGTTCATTCAAGTGGAAGATGATGAACAGAAGGTTTTGAAGTACATAAATGGGTCGTGATTGTCCATACAAGATGAAGTTTACATGATGAGAATGAGGATTGTTGAAGAGGTATACTAGTATGCACCCAAAGCAAAGGAAAAGTTATTGTGTAGGAAAAAAAATAATGCAATAGGAAGAGGAAGATCCTCTCAAGGAAGAGAACAATAAAACAATGGTAGTGGGTAACATTTGCAAGAAGTTGATACTTCTCAAAGTGATTTTAGACAAAGTACTTGGGAAAAGGGTGAATCGTCAAGAGGACAAGGTGGATTTGGTAGAGGTAGAGGTCGTGGTTTTGTTGGCAAGTGCTATAGATGTTTTGAAGGACATAGGGTAATTGTGTGTTCTCAAGTATAGCAAATTAGCGAACATAAAGGGGAATACCACAATCAAATTATACAAGTATATGAAGACTATATTGCTTTACCAAAGGACATGGAAGAATCAAAACGAGGAGAATCCTTTATGATAGAAAAGGTATTGTTAAAACTACCAAAGTAGATGCATGAGCCTAAGCAAAGAAGGATTCTGTTTAGAAATATTTTCTAATCAAGAGGTAAATGTTGCAAGGTGATTGTGGATAGCAAGAGTACAAAAAATCTAGTGTCTAAAAATATGGTAAAGAAATGAGGGTTGAAGAGGATTGAACACCCCAATTCATACAAGGATTCTTGGTTGCAAAAGGGACACCAAATTTTAGAACAAGGAACATTGTCAGGTGAAATATTAAATTGGATCCTATGAGGATGAGGTCCTATGTGATAGTATGCTTATGGACGCTTATCATGTCTTGTTAGAAAGACCATGATAATTTGATATAAGAGTAGTACATTATGGTAGGGAGAACACCTACACTATAGAGAAGGAAGGCAAGAGGTACACATTAATTCCATTGAAGAACAAAGGAAAAGGGGTGGATAATAGTCCTATAATGTGCTTGAATAAACAATTCTTGAAGGTTTATGAGATCAAGCTGAAGGGAGAAGAGTCAATATTCAAAGAAGTTGTGAAACACCTAGAGGAAAAGATAAAAATAAGAAAAATAATAAGCATAGGGGAGAAGCAGTTGATCCAATTAATTAGTAGTAGTGGCCAAGAAGACAACGATGCAATGAATTATATTGTAGATAAGGAGAAGAGAGAAAGAGAAAAGAAGTGGAAAAATATAATGGAGGAATATGAACCTCATCAAGTCATAGATGACTGCGATGAAGGCCATATTGCCAAAGTTGATAGTGGTATTGGTACTTCAAAATGTGGTTAAGGATATTGTGATCATAGTGGGGATGAAGATTTTGTGTGCTTTGAAAGGTAAACCAAGGGCATTGACTCTAGTTTGATGAGAATAATGAGGTGCAATGGCAAAGGATTGGGAAGATATTATCAAGGTGTGAAAATATCCATAATGCAAGAATTATGGCCAAGGAATGAAGGCCTTGGGTATGCATGTCCAACAAGAAGCGATGAGACTAAATTTGTGAGAGGAGGGAACAATATAGGGAATGAAGGTTCAAGAATGGATTGTTGCAGTCAATGTGGAAGAGTTGAACACATTGTAACTAGGTGTTGGAACCTACATCCTTGTAAGAGTTGTGGAGGATATGATCACTCAAAAAGATATTGGTAGCAAGAGAAAGTTGCCAAAAAAGTACATGTTGATTGCAGTTAGATGGATGTGATGCAATGGAAGAAGGTGAAGGGAATATTGGGTGCATTCTATTTGAGGAGGATTGATCCTCAAAGGAATATCAATATAAGACAATGAAATTGACCTTGTGTAGACAACCAAGCTAGCATGTTAGTAGTTTGGAAGAACACTTCATAAGCTAGAGCTCATGAAATATTTTTGTTTCCCAATAAGTATGATGCAGGAGCATCCATGTGGCAATTAGAAAAGTGAGCAATAGCTAGATGTTCCATGCAACAACTGGAATTTCCATGCAAAATACTAAACAAAGTGATTGGCTAGAAATTATGGGAAAGAGTGGATAAGAATGATTAACATAAAATAAGTGATTCAACTTTTGGGAGGAGCTAGACAGTCATGGTTTTCAGGGAAAACAAGAATTTCAACCATCATGCGTAGCTAGAGAGTCATTGTTCTCATGCTTATAAATAAAGAAGAGATATGAAGAGTGGGAGGTGTATTTGAGACGAGAAGAGGAGAAAGAGAGCAAAAGAGGAAGAGGAAACAATATGAGAGTGAATAAAAAATGTGAAGTAAAAATAGACGTAAATTATTGATGTACAACATTTTGGTATTTATGCAATAACATTGGTTATTCACTCGAATTCTCTCATGTGTGCATGTTTAAATGATTTTTACTTTATGCTATTAAGTTGTATGGTGCAGTCTACTTGGATTAGTGTGTGTAGGGTTGTAGGTGAAAGGAATTTCCACATAAGTCTCATTGTCACATGGCCCAACTATTGTCATCAAGTTGAGAACCATTTGAGCAAAGTGTCATCATGGTAAAGGGTGTTGTTAGTATGTTTTGATTACTTTTTGTTTTTGGAGTTGTTTGGTGAAGTGGTAGATTGTGTTACCCCTTACCCCTTGTCGTCATACCACTAAAGAAAATTATCATCAAAGGGGAGTTGCAGATCAAGAAGATATTGTATCATCATGAAGCACTATCTAAAGTAAGTGTCATCTTGCCCTTGTGTAGTAATGTTGTCACAAATGGGCATCATCTGAAGTACGTAAAATTGAAAAATTTGCATTGTTGTCATTGTCGAGGGGATTGTCGTCTATATCCATCATTGTGAAACTATTTTTAGGGAAGGGTCATATAGTATCATGTCATTGTCTTGAGTTGGAAGCATGTCATCTTTTCCCTTACTATCTTGTCATCATCTTGAGTTGGAAGCATGTCATCTTTGCCCTTACCATCTTGCACATTGTTGTCTTGTGCATCAAGTGGCACCACCAATGACAATAAGATATTTCTATTATCGTCAAGTGACACCACCGAAAACAATAATATATTGCTACTATCATCAAGTAACACAAGATATTGCCACTATCATCAAGTGACAACACTATCTTGTAAACCTCTTAGAAACCTATTGTCCTAGATATTGTCATCTGGTGTTGTTGAGCAAGGTGCAGCGACAGTATTGTCATTGTTGTAAACACACTCAGATGGACAGGTTGATGCAGTGGAAAGTTGTCCTAAGGTTGTTCAAATTATGTACAATTATTTTCAATGCTTATGAGGATGTTTTTAATGTTCGGGTGAAGTTGTTACAGGTTGTTTGTGTAAATTTGCAAAAGTTGAAAAAATTGTCAAGTTGTCAAAAAATTGCAAAAGTCGTCACGGGCGCATTTGGACAGGATGGATCGGTTTGGAACATGCCAACATATAAATAAATAGTCTAGAATATCATTGGATATGTCATTATAGTTTTTGGATTTATCGGTGACGTTTTCGGTATCTTGGCGGATGATTTGGCAAGTGGTTGTACAAGCTAAAAAATAGTAGTTTTGTTAGAAGCACTGCGAGCAAACCGAGAAGAATTTGATACTAAAATTTGAACTGGAGGTGGTATTTATATTCAAGAACATGTGTCACAAATTTCCACCAAAACATAGAAATGGGGTGAATGTTACAAGCGTTGCAAGACTGTCACAAAAATGCTCTTTTTGGAAAAAGTGTGTCTACAGCAGTTTTCGTGGAGGTGGTACAGGTGAACCGTAAGGAGTTATGCAACGAGATTCAAATTGGATATAGTCAGCATTGTATAGATTCTACATTTCAAATTTTAGAGAAAATAGAGTTATGAGGTGAGAGTTATTATTGTTGCAAAAATGGTACAGGTCACTTGTATGTCAATTTGTTCCACTTGTGCAAAATCCTTTAGTTGACCGTTTCGACCTTGCAGAGTCGCAAGAGTTTTGATTTTAGTGTTGTTACACCTTCAAGGCATCAAATAGAGCATATTTCATTTTTTTTTTGAGGTGTCACGTGGCTCCGAAGTAAGAGAACGAGTAAGGTGTCAATTCTTTGCATGTGACGTGTTTGACGAAATGCCTTCTCAAAAAAAAAAAAAAAAAAGAAGTTATATTGTTTTAAGAAGCTTCATTAAAGAAAAAAATTTTAAATTGAAAAGGGAAAAAGAATGCAAGTGTGTGCTTTTTAAGTGACAAGGGATTTTATTGAAATGTGGGGACTTTATTTTGTGAAGAGAGAAGTGTGTGTGGAGAAAAATAAAGAGTGAAAATCCGTGATTTTTGGAGAGTGGTGAAAAACATCACTTCAGTATTTTGGGAATAACATTCTCATATGATATCCATTTTGGTTGAAATTTTGAGATGATTTCACAAAAAAAGTGTTGCACAATACCCAAAAAAAAATTAGCAATTGGTAGAACGAGCTAAGAGAACAATCAGTTTTGTTTTGTGAGAAGAGAAGATTCAAATTTTGAGTAATGCAGAGAGAGGGATGTTATACCGAGTGAAATAGAAAGTTTTATATTTTGTGCTTATAGACCATAGAGGGTTCTGGTTTCAGTGAATACATTCATATATGTCATTTTATTATCAATATCAAAATCAAGTGGGTGCTTGGTAGAGGGGTTGGTGCTCCTTTATGTTGGTGCAGATAAATCAGGGGTTGGTGCTCCTTTCTATTGGTGCAGATAAATCAAGGGTTGGTGCTCCTTCTAGTGGGTTCTAATAAATTGATTGTAAATTTGGTGCTTTGCAAAGGCTAGATTTGGATGGGAGTCCAAACAATCATTTTTGGGGATGTAGCCAAATCGGTGAACCTCGATACATCTTGTGTTGTGTGATGTTCTCTTGTTATACTTGTTTTATTTGGTTTTATGTTTTCATTGTTTTGGCTTTGAGTGTTGAAGATTTAAGTTTTAAAGAGCTACATTGATTCACCCCCCTCTCAATGTCATTGTGAGACTAATAATTGGTATCAGAGTGAGGTTCCTGAATAGGCTTAACCGGCTAGGGTGATCTTGGAAGTGACATAATGGCAGGTGGTGAAGGCTTTTCATCAAACAAAGTACCATTGTTTGATGAAACTAATTATGCATTTTGGAGACTCGGGATGCAAACATATCTTTGTGCTTTGGGATATGACATTTGGGATTCAGTAGATAGTGGATACACAATATCCACCACTTCTCCAATCGATGTTGTTGGGAAGAAACTGTTTGAGAATGACTCAAAAGAAAAGAATGCTATCATGTGTGGATTAGTGGACAGTGAACTGGTAAAGATTATGGGTTGTAAAATGGTAAAGGAAATATGGGACAAACTGAAGAGAATTTATGAAGGAGACGTTAAGATCAAGGAGGCCAAGTTACAGACACATCAAGCTCAGTTCAAAGTATTAAATATGAATAACGATAAAAATATAGAGGCATATATGCTAAGAGTTAATGAAGTCATTAATGCTATAAGAGGACTCTGCGAGGAAATCAAAGATTCTGTCATGGTGAAAAAGGTATTAAGATCCCTTCCCCAAAGATTTGATTCTAAAGTTTTAGCTATAGAAGAAGCTAAAGATCTAAATTCTTTTAGTATGGATGAGATGCATGGTTCTTTGACTGCATATGAGATGAGAATAGGAAAATCTAAACCCACCGATAGAGAAGCTACTTTTAAAGCCCATAAAAATATAAAAGAAAAACAAGAATCCGAGGAAGAAGAGACATCAGATCAAATGGAAGCAAACTTTGTTCGAAAACTAAAAAGGGGAAAAGGAAAATACAGAGAAAATTTATCGTTTAAATGTTTCAACTGTGGAGGCGTTGGGCATTTTGCAGCTAAATTTCCACTTAATGAGAAGAACATAAGTGATGAAGGATTGCACGAAGAAAGAAGTGACTGGAAGAAAAAAACAAATTTCATAAAAGGCAACTTCAAGAAGAAAAGTTTCATCTCCAAGAATGTCAGTTCATCAAAAGATAGCTCTAGTGAGGATTCTGAAAAGGAACAAGGTGAAGCTCTTTTCATGGCACTCAAAGAAGAAAACCCATAAAAAGAATAGGAATGTGATGAAGAAGAAATTGATACAGAAGTGAATTTGGAAGAGGAACTAATTGCAGCTCTAGATGAATTGAATATAGAAAGAAAAAAGAATAAGAAAATTTCAAGAAAGCTTGAGGATGCAAATGAAATCATAACAAATTTGAAAGTACAGATAGAAGAATCCAAAAAAATCTTTGAAGATCTTGAAGTGCAAATAACCATGAAAATATATTATTGCAGCAAGCTAGAAGAAGAGATTGTTGGTTTAAGAATGCAACTAGAAGAGATGAATCAGAAAATTAGTTGTTATCACAAATGTGAAGAAATTTCTATGAAGCTGGATAAGATCATAAATAACCAAAAGACTACAGGCATCAAATTTGGTTTGGGTTTTGATGAAGGAGAATCGTCAAATGGATCAAAGGCCATAAATAAATAATCCACAAAGAATGAAGAGAAGAAATAGGTTGATCAAGCAAAAACGAATCATGCAAAGGAAAGCAATAATGCAAGGCACGAAAGGAGAATTGACAATGATGGCTTCACCAATGTCACACATCAAAGAAGAAGAATATTTATGGCTCCTACGACAACATGGCAAAGACCACCACCTAGGTTCAATAATATTTTTTTTTGTTACTATTTTAAATGCAATGGTTATGGACATAAGATCTCAGATTATAAGTATAATGTAGGACCAAGGAATTTTACCAATAGAAATGTTTTTTCACCTTTGATGGATTATGCAGTAGAATGTTATAATTGTCATAATTTTGGGCATATTGCAAGAAATTGTCGAAGTACATTTGCATCAAACCAATTTCAGGGAAGAAAATTTCAACCAAATGGAATAAGACAAAATAGAAAATTTTTCGAAAAACATGCACAAGCTACTGAAAAAGAAAAGCCAAAACAAGAGCCCAAAATTGTAATCAAACCTGAGTGGAAAGAAAAAGAGTGACCTAAGGAAGAAAAGGAATCCTTGATCGTACAGACAACATTTAAAGTGCAGAATAAATCTACACCATGGATACTTGATAGTGGATGCTTCAGTCATATGACAGGTGACAAACAAAAATTTGAGAAGTTGCAGCAATATGAAGGTGGTTCAGTAAAGTTTGGAAACAATGATGGAGCTAAGATAGTTGGTAGAGGTTTAGTTAAGATTAGTGATGAAAAAATATGGTCAAAATAAGTCTTGTTTGTGGTTGGTCTGAAGCATAACTTGTTGAGTGTAAGTCAGATTTGTGATAGAGGTCATGAAATGATCTTTAAGAAGCAAGGTTGTGAAGTCAGAAAGGCAAACAATGGGAAGTTAATAGAAACTGGATCAAGGACATCTGGCAACTTGTACACTATCTCAAACACTTTAGAAGGAGCTTGCTTGATTAGATAGGAAGAAGAGAATTGGTTGTGGCACAAGAGGCTCGGTCATATCAGTTTTGAAAATCTAGTAAAAATTAGCTCAAAGAAAGCAGTGAGAGATATTCCCACCATTGGAAAACCATCAAATAGCATTTGTGCTTCATGTCAAAAGGGGAAGCAAACTAGAGTCTCATTTAAAACAAAAGAGTACTACACAAGCAAACCTTTGGAACTAGTACATACTGATTTATGTGGACCCATGAGAACGCAAAGCATAAACGATGACAAATATTTCATGTTGTGTATAGATGACTATTCCAGGATGACATGGGTACTATTTTTGAAGCATAAATTAGAAGCTTTTGAGATGTTCAAGGTTTTTAAAAACCAATTTGAGAATCAAATATGAAAGATGATTAAATATTTAAGGTCAAACAGAGGAGGAGAGTTCATTTTAGAGGATTTCATAGAGTATTGTGAAAAATATGGCATTATGAGACAAATTTTAGCAGCCAGGACACCTCAGCATAATGGTTTGGTAGAAAGAAAGAACAAGACAGTGCAAGAAATGGCACGAACTCTGTTGACTCAGAGCAAAGTAGCAGAAAAATTTTGGAAAGATGCAGTCCATATTGCGGTATACATCCAAAATAGGTGCATTTTGAGGATGCATGAAAGCAAAACTCCTTATGAGTTGTGGTTCGGTAAAAAGGCAACAGTAAGATACTTTAAAGTTTTTTGCAGCAAGTGTTACATCAAAAAAATTGAAGAAAACCTTGGTAAGTTTGAAGATAGAGCGGATGAAGGTATTTTTCTTGGCTATTCGTCAAAAAGCAAAGCTTACAAATGCTACAACAAGAGGCTAAGGAAAATTGTGGATAGTGTCGATGTTAAAGTTGATGAAGGAAGGGAACGAATAATTAGCTATGAAGAGAACTACCCAATTTATGAAGAGGTCATTGAAGGAGATGAGGAAAAGGAAATGGAAAAGAAACCAAAAATTGACTCAGAGGATTTAAATAGTGATTCAAAAGTGGAAGAAAGCAAGAAATTCAAAAAAAGCAGCTGGCAGAAAGATCATCCTAGAGAGCAAATAATTGGAGACCCCACAGTTGGTGTTCAGACAAGAAGAATATTAGTAAGTAACTACTCTTTATTATCCAGCATTGAGCCCAAAATTGTTGTTGATGCAAGCAAATATGAAAGTTGGGTAAAGGCAATAAATGAAGAATTAGATCAGATCGAGAAAAACAAGACTTGGGAGTTAGTACCAAGACCCACAAATAAAAATGTAATCGGTACTAAATGGGTCTTTCGAAACAAATTGAATGAAGACTGACAGGTAGTCAAGAACAAAGCAAGATTGGTATGCAAAGGCTATGCACAAGTTGAAGGTATTGACTTTAAGGAAACCTTTGCACCTATGGCCAGACTAGAGGTAATTAGAATGTTTTTGGCTTTAGCAGTTTACAAGAATTTTAAAGTTTATCAAATGGATGTGAAATCAGCATTTTTGAATGGGAAACTTGAAGAAGAGGTTTATATTGAGCAGCCAAATGGTTTCCATCTTGGTGATGATCCCAACTTGGTTTGCAAGTTGAAGAAAGCATTATATGGCTTAAAACAGACACCCTGAGCATGGTATGCAAGGCTAGACAATTATCTTACTCAGTAAGGTTTCAAGAAAGGTATGGTGGATAGTAATCTGTATGTCAAAACAAAAAATGGTCATCATATTATTCTTGTTGTATATGTAGATGATATCATATTTGGCAGCAGCAAAGATGAGTTGTGTAAAGATTTAGCAAATAAGATGCAGAAAGAATTTGAAATATCAATGATTGGTGAACATTCGTATTTCCTCAGATTGCAAGTTAATCAAAAGGAGAAGGGCATCTTTATTTCTCAAATTAAATATGTGAAAGAGATGCTGAAAAAGTTCACAATGGAGGATTGTAAGCTAGTTAGCACTCCCATGACGACAAGTTGCACTTTGAGCAAGGTTGAAAAATCTCCACATGTTGATCAAACTATGTATAGATCTATTATTGGGAGCTTACTATACTTGATAGCTACCAGACCAGATATTTCGCAAGCAGTATGCATGGTAGCACGATTTCATGCTAGTCCCAAGGAGACTCATGTGACAGCAGTGAAGTTGATTCTTCGGTACCTCAAGGGTACTATGGAGTATGGTTTATGGTATCCAAAAGGTAAGGACTTCACCCTTATTGTGTATTCAGATACAGATTGGGCAGGATGTGTAGATGATAGGAAGAGTACCGATGGAGGTGCATTCTATCTTGGAGACAGGTTGGTCACGTGGCACAAGTAAGAAATAGGAGTCAGTCTCCTTATCCACAGCAAAGGCAGAATACATTGCAGAGACAACGTGTTGTACGTAGGTGTTATGGATGAAACAAACTCTAAAGGATCTTGGCATTAATTTCAGTGAGCCAATTTTAGTTAAGTTCGATAACACTAGTGCCATTAACATCTCAAATAATTTGGTTATGCATTATCGCATAAAACATATTGCTATCCGGTATCATTTTTTGAAGGAGAAAGTTGCGGAAGGTGAGGTTAAGTTGGATTTTTTTCCAACAACAGAGCAAGTAGCGGATATCTTCACCAAATAATTGCCCAAGGAATTCTTTGAGTACCTTCACAAGAAATTTGTAGTGGTCACACTTCCCAAGAATTGACTAGCTATTGGGGCCACATTCTCAGGGGGAGCATTTGTGTATTTGTTTATCTTTTTGCTCATGTTTAAGATTTTTGCTAAGTGTAATAATTTTTGCTTGAGAATGTTGTGCATGAACTCAGGGGGAGTTTGCAATAGCCCTTTGGTATTTTTTTCAAAGGGGGAGAAGAGTTACAGAAAATTGTGCGTGTGTTGCCAACAATTCCAAAGGGGGAGATTGTTGAGCAAGGTGCAGCGACAATATTGTCATTGTGGTCAACATACTCAGATGCACAGGTTGATGCAATGGATAGTTGTTCGAAGGTTTTTCAGAGTATGTACAATGATGTTCAATGCTTATGAGGATGTTTTTGATGTTCAGATGAAATTGTTACAGGTTGTTCGTGCAAATTTGCAAAAGTTAAAAAAAATTGTCAAAAAGTTGTCAAAAAATTGCAAAAGTCATCACGGGCATAGTTAGACAGGATGGATCAGTTTGGAACATGCCAGCATGTCAGGAAACAGTCCAGAATAGCGTTGGAGGTGTCATCACAATGTTTGGATTGATCGATGACGTTTTCAGTATCTTGGCGGATGATTTGGCAAGTGGTTGTACAGGCCAAAAAATGGTAGTTTTGTCAGAAGTATTACGAGCAAACCGAGAAGAATTTGATAGAAAAATTTGAACTAGAGGTGGTCGTTATCTTCAAGAACATTGTTCCAAATTTCCACCAAAACGGAGAAACAAGGCAAATGTTACAAGCGTTGCAAGACTGTCACAAAAATGCTCTTTTTGAAAAAAGTGTCAGCAGCAGTTTTCGTGGAGGTAGTACAGGCGAACCGTAAGGATTTATGCAGTGAGATTCAGACTGTATGTATTCAACATTGTATATATTCTACGTTTCAAATTTTAGAGAAAATATAGTTACGAGGTGAGAGTTATGATTGGCCATTTTGACCTTGCAGAGTCGCCAAAGTTTCAGTTTCAGTGTTGTTACACCTTCAAGGCATCAAATAGAGCATCTTTCGTTTTTGGTTTGAGGTGTCACGTGGCTCCGAAGTAAGAGAACAAGTAAGGTTTCAATTCTTTGCATGTGACGTGTTTGACGAAATGCCTTCTAAAAAAAAAAAAGTTATATTGTTTTAAGAAGCTTCATTAAAGAAAATCTTTTTAAAATTGAAAAGTGAAAAAGAATGCAAGTGTGTGCTTTTTAAGTGACAAGGGATTTTATTGAAATGTGGGGAATTTATTTTGTGAAGAGAGAAGTGTGTGTGGAGAAAAATAAAGAGTGAAAATCCATGATTTTTGGAGAGTGATGAAAAACATCACTTCAGTATTTTGGGCATAACTTTCTCATATGATATCCATTTTGGATAAAATTTTGAGAAGAGTTCGCAGACAGTGTTGCACAATACCCAAAAAGCGTTTAGGAATTGGCAGAATGAGCTAAGAGAACAATCAGTTTTTTTATGAGAAGAGAAGATTCAAATTTTGAGTAATGCAGAGAGAGGGATGTTATACTGGGTGAAATATAAAGTTTTAGATTTTGTGCTTACAGACCATAGAGGGTTATGATTTCAGTGAAGACATTCATATATGTCATTTTATTATCAATATCAAAATCAAGTGGGTGCTTGGTAGAGGGGTTGGTGCTCTTTTTTGTTGGTGCAGATAAATCATGGGTTGGTGCTCCTTTCTGTTGGTGCAGATAAATCATGGGTTGGTGCTCCTTCCAGTGGGTGCTGGTAAATTGATTGTAAAGTTGGTGCTTTGCAAAATTTGTATTTGGATGGGAGTCCAAACAGTCATTTTCGAAGATGTAGCCAAATCGATGAACCTCGGTACATCTTGTGTTGTGTGATGTTCTCTTGTTATACTTGCTTTATTTGGTTTTATGTTTTCATTGTTTTGGCTTTGAGTGTTGAAGATTTAAGTTTTAAAGAGCTACACTAATTCACCCCCCCTCTCAGTGTCATTGTGAGACTAACAGGTGCAATATCTTGTAGTCCTACCAACTGATAATACTACATTGTCATCTAGTGCAATATATTCTTGTCCTACCAACTAATGACACCACCGTCTTGTGAAGTTCTCGTTATTTTGGATATTGTCGTTTGGTGCAATATCTTGTCATCCATCATCATGTGGTGCTAGACAATCATGGTTTTTAGGGAAAATTGGAATTTCAACCATCATGCATAACTACAGAGTCATTGTTCCCATGCTTATAAATAAAGAGAAAAATGAAGAGTGGGAGGTGTGTGTGTGTGAGAAGAAAAAGGAAATGACGTGAGAGACTTAAAGAGGAAACGAGGAAAAGGAAATGACATGAGAGAGTCAATTAAAAGGGTGAGAAGGAAAAATGGATGTAAAATATTGGTGTACAACCTTTTGGCGTTTATACAATAGCATTGGCTATTCACTTGAATTCTCTCTTGTGTGCATGTTTAAATGATTTTTGCTCTATTCTATTAAGTTTTATGTTGTAGTCTACTTGGATTAGTGTATGCAGGGTTGCAGGTGAAAGGAATTTCCACATAAGTCTCACTGTCACATGGTCCATCTATTTTCGTCAAGCTAAGAATCGTTTGAGCAAAGTGTCATCGTGATAAAGGGTGTTGTCAATATGTTTTGATTGCTTTTTTTTTTTGGAGTTGTTGTCTAGTGAAGTGGTAGATCGTGCTATCCCTTACCGCTTGTCGTCTTGCCAACTAACAAAAATTGTCATTAAAAATGAGTTGCAGATCGAGAAGATATTGTATTATCATGAAGTGTTCTCTAAAGTAAGTATCGTCTTGCCCTTGTGTAGTAATGTCATCACAAAGGGGGCATCATCTAAAGTAAGTGTCGTTGAAGAAGTTGCACTGTCGTCATTGTCGAGGGGATTGTCATCTATATTTGTTATTGTGAAACTATTGTTAGGGAAGGGTTGTCTAGTGTCATGTCATCATCTTGAGTTGGAATCATGTCGTCTTTACCCTTACTATCTTGTCATTGTCTTGAGGTGGAAGCATGTCCTCTTTGCCCTTACCATCTTGCACATTGTCATCGTATGCATCAAGTGACACCATCGATGATAATAAGATATTGCCATTGTCATCAAGTGACACCATCGACGACCATAAAATATTTCCACTATCGTCAAGTGACACCACTGTCTTGTAAACCACTTAAAAACTCGTTGTCCTGGATATTGTCTAGTGCAATACCTTGTCATCCTACCAACTAATAACACCACATTGTCGTCTAGTGCAATATATTCTTATCCTACCAACTAATGACACCATCGTCTTGTGAAACCCCTATTATCTTGGATATTGTCGTTTGGTGCAATATCTTATCATCCATTGTCATTTGGTGCTAGACAGTCATGGTTTTCAAGGAAATTTAGAATTTTGACCATCATGTGTAGCTGGAGAGTCATTGTTCTCATGTTTATAAATAGAGATGATTAATGAAGAGTGGGAGGTGTGTGAGACGAGAAGAGGAGAAATAGAGCAAAAGAGGAAGAGGAAAAGATATGAGAAAGTGAATTAAAAGAATGAGAAGGAAAAATGGACATAAAATATTCATGTACAGCCTTTTGGCATTTATGCAATAACATTGGCTATTCACTCAAATTCTCTCCTATGTGCATGTTTAAATGATTTCTACTTTGTGCTATTAAGTTGTATATTACAATCTACTTGGATTAGTGTGCAAGGTTGCAGGTGAAAGGAATTTCCCCATAAGTCTTGTTGTCACATGACCCAACTATTATCGTCAAGCTCAGAACCATTTGAGCAAAGTGTCGTTGTGGCAAAGGGTGTCATCAATATGTTTTGATTGCTTTTTGTTTTTGGATTTGTTTGGTGAAGTGGAAGATCGTGTTACCCCTTACCCTTGTCTTGCTAACTAAATAAAATTATCGTCAAAGGGGAGTTGTAGACCAAGAAGGGATCGTACCATCATGAAGTGTCATCTGAAGTAAGTGTTGTCTTGCCCTTGTGTAGTAATATTATTGCAAAGGGGCATTGTCTAAAGTAAGTGTCATTGAAGAAGTTGCATTGTTGTCATTGTCAAGGGGATTTTTGTCTATATCCGTCATTGTGAAATTGTTGTTAGGAAAGGGTCTAGTGTCGTGTCGATGTCTTGAGTTGGAAGCATGTCATCTTTGCCCTTACTGTCTTGTCATTGTCTTGAGTTGGACGCATGTCGTCTTTGCCCTTACCATCTTGCACATTATCATCTTGTGCATCTAAGTGACACCACCAAAGACAATAAGATATTGCCATTGTCGTCAAGTGACACCACCGACAACAACAAGATATTGCCATTGTCGTCAAGTGATATAAGATATTGCCAATGTTGTCAAGTGACACCACCGTATTGTAAACTACTTAGAAACACATTGTCCTAGATATTGTCGTCTGGTGCAATATCTTGTAGTCCTACCAACTGATGACACCACATTGTCATCTGGTGCAATATCTTCTTATCTTACCAACTAATGACACCACAATCTTGTGAAGCCCCCATTGTCTTGGATATTGTCGTTTGGTGCAATATCTTGTCATCGTACCAATTGAAGATACCTTTTAATCAAGAAAAAATAGCATCTCACCATCTTGTGAAGCCCTCATTGTCTTGGATATTATCATTTGATGCAATAACTTGATACCCTGCAATCAAGAAAAGTAAATGTCTGGGAGATTGTTGGTGTCGTAATGCTTGATGAAATCCTACCAACTGAAGATACCATGTCGTCAAGAAAAGTCAATGTTTGGGAGATTGTAGGTGTCATCATGCTTGATGAATTTTGAGAGTGAAGATGAGGTTTGAGGAGATTGGGGTGTTGTCATGTTTGATGAAGTTTGAGAAGGAAGATGAGGTTTGAGAAGGAAGATGAGTAATAAGTCGTTATGTAATGTTGTCTTGAAGAAATGTTGTTTTGAAGAAGGGCAATCAGACTGTCAAAGTTTGAGAGTGGAGATGAGTAATGAGTCATTATGTAATGTTGTCTTGAAGAAGAGCAACCAAACCTTGCTGATTGGGAGTTTGGGTCTGTTTAAATCATAATGTAATCAAATCATATAATGTGATAAGAGGGTACTCAGAATCTTTACTGCTAAGGAAGGTGGTTGTTCAATTGACCTCCTATCCGCCATTGTATTAAAAGATTGTTGCTAAAAAAAATGTGGTTGTTCAATTAACCCTCTATCTAAAGTTGCATTATAAAATAATTTTTAAATACTGAATTAAATACTTTATTTTAATAATAAAAAGTACAATTCAATATTGTAAAATTAATTAACATTGTTTCCTCATATTCTATAGTGTTAAATACTTGTCTAAATTAGCATTATTAACGTGAGTTACAGGATATATGCATGTCCAATACTCCAAACGATGGAGGACAACTAGAAACTACCAAACATCCATCACTTAATATTCAGGCAGCAAAAAAAAATATATATTATAGAATAGAAATTTGGTCGTGCATGGTTTATTGAAAAGGTAGTCGCGCAACAAGAAGGGTATAAAAATTCAGCACGCAAGACTGAGACTGACTTCCATGTAAGCCAAAACACCATTTAAGAAGGTTCCACCTAACCTCTTTTGAAATGACAATTGTTTGACAAATTGACCCATTACTTTTCTTACCACAAAATAGATGATTGATTTTTTTTTATATACATGAATTTTGGTTGATCTTTTTTTTTATACACTAAACCTTAATTTTACTTCCATGTAAGCCAAAACACCATTTAAGAAGGTTCCACCTAACCTCTTTTGAAATGACAGTTGTTTGACAAATTGACCCATTACTTTTCTTACATTGATTTTTTTTTATATACATGAATTTTGATTGATTTTTTTTTTTTTTATAGACGAAACCTTAATTTGTCATTTTAGTTTTAGTAGTTGCGATTTAAATTTTGAATTTTCTTTATTAATTTATT
The DNA here is from genome assembly GCA_028583015.1 of Wollemia nobilis. Taxonomy (NCBI): domain Eukaryota; kingdom Viridiplantae; phylum Streptophyta; class Pinopsida; order Araucariales; family Araucariaceae; genus Wollemia; species Wollemia nobilis. The sequence goes on from JAQPPZ010017086.1 coordinate 5,044,547, forward strand.
TTTATTTTTTTAAATAATTATATTTTAAACGAAATCAAAATCTTAACCATTAAACTACTATTATAAATTAAAATTTACTACCAAAATCCTTACAGCTCTTATAAATTAAAGTTTACTATATTATATCCATAACACACAGTTTCCTTAAATATATTATCTAATCTATTGGTTATTTTAATATTTTATTGGATAAAATTTTTCTATTTTTTATATTTTATTAGATAAAATATTTGTTTTATATTTACGATGTGATAAATTATATGAATTAATTGTTACGATAAAACATTACAATAACCAAAAATAAATAAATCATTACACTCTTAACATAAACCCAAATTCAACTTCTAAAAATGATTATATGAATCAATTTTTATAAAAATATTATTTATTTAATATATAATTAATTATTATTTATTTAATATTTAATTAGTTATTCTCCTATACATTAATTGTCTCAATTCAATCCTAACCTTAGATTCTCAACAATTATAAAATTAATGGATAAAATCACACAACCAAAATTAAAACTATTTTAAAAATTAAAATATTTTTATTTCGTAAATAAGATTATAATAATTAATAAATTCAATTTAATCATGTTTAAAATGTGTTTATACATAAGAAATAAATTTTAGAATTTGATGAACACCCACTCACCCTCACACTCACCCACATGAAATAAATTTTAGAATTTGATGAACACCCACTCACCCTCACACTCACCCACATCACCGTGAGTTGAAGAGGGTAGGACAATTCAATTCTCCAAAAGGTTCCTAGTTCAAATCTCCACCTCATACCCAAAATCCAATCTACCAAATGCACATTTGGTACCCAAAATCCAATTGATTATGCTGATGTGGTCAAGGCCGACGGCAACTTCGAAATAATTTTTAGGGTAATTTTGAGTAATACCCCTTAGTTTCTCAGATCAAGATGAAACCCATGGTTGTAATTTCTCAAACCAAAACAACCCAATTTTTTATTTTTCTAAATTTAAAAAATAAAAAATAATTCAAGCCTTACCTTTCTTACCTAGGGTTGGACGTGTTAATTGAAATTTAGTCTTTTGCCGTCTTTTGCCTTGGGCCCACTGCAGAAAGGAATAGGAATTCCTCCGACCAGTTTTAAATGATTGGTTACGAGTCTTTATGTGAAAGAGACCTAAAGCCCTATTAATTTGAAGGAAGAATCTCGAAATATCAGCAACAACGTATTCACGACTTTTCAATACGCGCAAACGAAAACTACGAGGGAAATCCCACAAAGACTTTAAAGGTGCAATCAATCTTTAACATCTATTAGAGATAAGAGAGGAAGAAAGAGTTGTAGAAATCCATCTTTGGGTTCTTATTAAGGAAAAGAGTTGTACAAATATATCTTTCTTCGAATTTTTATTAAAAAAATTTAATTCAAATTTTTATTAAAGAAATTCACATTAAGCAGTGGATGTGTGGATGTGTGAATAAGAATATGTTAAAAAAAAAAAAAAAATCGCAACATAATTTCAGAAGATATAGTGGCATCTCCTCAGAACAATCCTCATGTTGATGTTGATGACAATGTAATTTCATAAAAACATATAATCCTCATGTTGACGGCAATGTAATTTCATAAAGATAATATATATTCATTCAGGTAGCAGGCCGCCTGCTTTATTCAAATATGCCTCTTGGGCTTACCTACAACTTTGCTAAAGTTAAAAAATTAGCAAGCATCAACGTCTTTTAGCATTTGTTCTGCTGATTATTGGACGTCTTTAGTGCAATTGCCATGTCAAATGCCTTTTTATGTTATCAAAAAAGAAGATGCACATTTTGAATTCTTGTTGACCGATGCCTCTCCCAAAAAGGCAACAACAATTACATGCAACTTCATAGAATTTTTTGGAAACTCATTTAGAGGAAGTGCAAAGAGAAGCCCCAATATTTACCTTAATAAAATATTGTTTGTCAATGCATAATTCTTAAATGGTTTTGGGATATGGTTGTAACAGATAGATCTTCACAAACAAAAACAAACACTGAAAGTTGTACCACTTTTCTAGCAATAGTACTATAGGACCAACAGACGGTTCAGAACGCTGCCCCAAAAATGGTAGCTTTGTTTTTGTTTTGACCCATCGGTATTGTTGTTTATGGATACTTGCACAATCTCGACTCTGAACATTTCAGAGTCCTATTAGGAATCACCTTACATTGTCCTCTTAGGTTATGGCAAAATTTACACCAACAATCCTATACAGACAAATTAGGTTCTTCTCATTTTTCATTTGTTTGATAGATTTTGTTATTCACATAAAAAAGAAATTCCAAAATTCAACTTTACAAGAAAAGAGACTGCACTTTTCACAAGGATATCTCATCAGTACTTATATCCTTTGCATCTCCCATTTTCTGCATAGTTTCAAAGGATCATGACCTTGGATGAACTGAAACAGTTGATAGGCAATGCATCAAACCCCAATGTGTATGTGTATTCCTGACAATCTCCCAGATCTAAAACATTACTCTTGTTCATTCTCATTCTCTCCATCACCTGTTGTAAGGGGTTGTTTGTGTCCCAATGAGATATGCTACTTTTCTTTGCCAGATGAAGTAAAAATATAGCTCCTCAGAACACCGCCTCTGAACCACAAATAATCATCACTGATCACCGTTTAGAGCAAGGAATTTTGAGACTTCAATTTGCTTCATCCAACCGTGTGGCACTACTAAAATAGTATTTTCTCAGTCTAGAAGAGGATAAAGGAGCCAAGATCTTGCCCAATGCTCTGCGAAATAGTAACAATAACATAGGTCATTAGAAGCATACATCCAAACCTTATGCAATTGCATTCAGTTTACTATAATGTAATGTTCCTACAAACGTAATTCACAGAGATTATATGTTGTATGTAACCTTCTGGTATATATAGTTTCCTCATTTGCAACTTGTTTTTCTACCAACCATTCCATAAAGGCTAATACAGGCTAACACATCATATCATATTAAAGATACATTCATCGTATAACTACATTATATTATGGGTGTGCGTATATAGCATGTAGGAACAACTCCTAAAAGTCTAAATAGTTGTTATTATAATCATCATCGTATTTCATTATCTCTCTGGCAGAAAAAATTTCTAACCTGACCTTGGCCCTAGACCCCAGTCCCCAAACCTAGTAAACTTGTGAGAAGCAAGGATAAGGAGAAGGAAAGGCTTACGCTCTATGGCCGGACTGACTATTTGAGGCATCAATGGCCAGGTTATCCTGCAACAGCGAGCTTCTCTGACCTGTTTTTGCTGAAGACTCGGGTGGGCTAGCAGAGCCTTGGGAACATATACCTGAAAAGTAGCACAGATGCAACATAAACTCCTAAGCTTGATTCAGATTTCAATGCCAAATGATCAAAATCCCTGCTTCCAATTTTTCTTTTTCTTTTTATTAAATCTTTGGTCCTTTATTCAACATTATACCAGGATTGCACAATGCCATGGTAAGCAATGATTGCTTATAATAACAGATCAGTTAGAAAACATAAAGCAGAGAATAAATCAAATAGGGATTGGGTGCCTTCCATTCCTCTTTCAGTTTCACAGATAGCAAACCAAGTAGGACACTTCTTATAAAAAAAGATACCACAAGAAAATCACAGCTGCATTCAGATTATTTTAAAACTTGGCTTCAAGAATTAGTGTTGATCTTTCCAAAAAGATATCAAAAAATTTACAAGTATTTATAGTGAATTCTATGCTTTTCACTCACTGTTTTCCCACATTTACTTTACAACAAAACAAAACCAGCATAATCTTTCTGTAATCCTTATCATGGTGTTATTTTTTTTTTAAGGTACATATTAATATAACGCGGGCCTAGTTGAATACATTGGTGTGGCCTTATAAACAAGAGACCAAGGAATTGCCTACCAGTTTAAAGGAGAAATTCATGAAGCAAAGGAATAAAACTTACCTTGAACAATCATAATAACACAAAAAGAAATTGTGAACAGCATAGCCCAGACAGTGGATTTGTTTGAAGAAGGCTTCATACACTTCTGTTTCCTAGATCTTATCCTTTCCAATCTAGCCCTCCTCACCAAGGCTATATCAGAAAAGCTAATCATATCCCTCTCTTTCATTGAATTTGTGGCTGCTCTGGGGGGCCTTGGAGGCTTTTTCCAACCAGGTTTCACAGCACTGTTGTTGCAATTTCCATGCCTAGTCTTCTCACCACACACACACACTCCACTTCCGGTTTTAGCCAAACCCACATCTTGAGACTGTTTCTTAAAAACAGAAACATCAGATCCCTTTGCCGCATTACCCTGATGATCCCAAAACCCCGCCTCCTGTCCCTTCTTCTGGCAACAAGCGCAGGAAGCCACGCCACATTGGACACCATTCTTCCCTATGTGCCCACCCACCCCTGATCCACTAACTCTCTGGCTCAAATCCAGCCTACACCCAACCTTCCCCACCAATCTTCTTGCTGAAGCCATAAATGAACTACCCTCCGGCTCAGAGACCACACCACCACTTTCCAGATCACAACCATGATGAATCTCAGGAACACCCCTTCCCACACAGAAAACATGCCCCTCTGCCTCCGGATACACAATGTGTATATCCTTCTGAACAGGAGCCTGAGGCATCCTCACTTGCTCTGGTTTCCTAGACCTACCAACCTCATCCACTTGAATCCCAAACCCAAAGGCCATGGTGCATTGCCCAAAACCCGGATCACCTTCACCACACATCAAACACCACCATAACCCCCCCAAGCTTCATCAAACCGACATAAAACCCACCTGCCCAACTGAACCCTGAATGCCACAAAACTCAAGGGAGCATCCCCAAAACAGAAATGGGTATCCACAAAACCAAAGCTTTCCAGCACCCAGATTTAACATAATCCCTCTCCGACATTATCCATTAGGGGCACAGTTAGATTAATCCTGCAGCCAATGCGGTGGAGACTTCCCGAATGTTTGGAAGTGTGTGCATACAACTTTTTATCCAATTCCGAGGACCAAAAGCTGTACCATACAAATTTTTTCTTCCCTCTACTGAAATGGGTGTCTCGCTGTATGACATCAGTATTAATTCACTCACCAAAATCGAAGAGCTGACAATGACATGAAGAAATCGAAGTGGCAGTGCCTCACCTCGGCAAGTGGATTTTGCACAGATTTCCGTAAGGCAGGCATGTTTTTGTTGTAATTTATCCGTAATTACAGCAGGTTAAAAACAAAAAGAAAATTCCGGCTTCTTCTGGCCGTTAGAATTCTGTGGGCCTAAATGCATAGGATTCGCGTCGGCAAAATTTTCCGTGAGATCCCCCTAATCCGATGACGCAAAGTATAACCGTAGCTAAAGATTTAGCGTCCCGTCAATGTTAGTGGGATTTCAGACATATGGAGTAAGTTGTCTTACCGACAAAGTTTTGACGCGAGTTTAGAGGATAAACCTAGGTGTTCACACGGGGAAAACATGCAGGATTTGTTTAGTTGTGTTTTACATATTGGCACTAAATTTGGCGATACATCAAGATCTGGCGTTGGCGTGGGACCTGAAGGGCTGGTTTGACTCCGAATTCTTGTCAAATTTGGCCCCATCAGAAGCGAAAATCTTCAGTCACACTTAATGAATTGGAGATGTTTCGAAATTTCGACGCTAATTTTAGTGGCAGAGATGATTGAAACCATCTGAAAATTTGGCATTTATGCTACACAACTCTCATCTCATCTGCTATATCTAAGTTGGAATCACTCTCATTTACTATATCTAAGTTGGAATCACTATGTTATTTTATTTATATAACTCGAGGGTGGTTCCCGTCATACATTCGGATGGTGGTCCTTAAATATATCCTAATCACTATTATGCTTTGGAATGGCGGTCTTTAAATATATCCTAATCACTATGTTATGTTATTCTATTTATAGAGAGGGTGGTCCTGGTTATGCTTTGGGATGGTGGTCCTTAAATATATCTAATCACTATGTTATTATATTTATATAACCTGATTCAATTATAGAGAGGGTGGTTCTTGTTATGCTTTGGGATGATGGTCTTTAAATATATCTTAATTATACTTTTGCATTAAAAAAAATTAATTGTGTAAACCGTTTTAAAATTTTAATTTTAAACATCAAAATTATAAATATTATTTAAAAAAAATATTAATTTTTTTTTTAAATTTAGTTTAAAAACAATTTCAAATCTTCGGTACTTGTGACATAACATCTAATTAAATGGTATAAGTTTATTTGTAATTTTTTTTAACTTTTAAATAGAGAATTAAGATTAGAATTTTGCTAAGCAATATATACATAATTGTCAAGTTATTTTAATACCACTATATGATTATGATGTAATATGTGTTGGATCAGTTTCAATCCTATATAACCAACTTGAGCACCCAAACATAAATGCTTTCTTTTTTTATTTTGATTAGTTTGCGAAGGGGTTTTCAAAGGGCCCTAATCCTTTTACATCCAAAAATATATATCAAGAGACCACCAACCAACCGAGACCAACACAAAGGGACATACTGGTATTGTTTTACAAAACAAAACATGTAGTTCTTCAAAGGATACAACTTAAACAGTGACTATAAGCAAGCTAGAACATAAAACCAAAGATTATAACAAGAGAACAAACAATCGAGAGTCATGCTAACGATGAAGATTCATGACCTCACTAACCATCCTCTCTACTCTCGTTATCGTCTCTTTAGAGCTAGTGTAATGATTATCCTCCTACTGTTGGGGGAGTGTCATCCCACATACACAAAAGCCCTCTTGTGGCACCCTTCGTTGCACTGGCAACAAAATTAACTTATTTCCAAATACTTTTAATTCTTTCTAGGTTTTATCTGTCCAACTTGGCTTCTTGTAACAACAAGATTTGAGGCTTCAGGTCCATCCTTAATGACGACACTAACTAGTGTTTGAAAGGGGCCTAACATTACAGGATATGATTCTCGTTTTTTTATTTTGGCTAGGTGTTTCTTCTTGCCAAATTTGAGGTCCATTTATGTTTCATTCGCAACCTCTTTCACAATTTTTATTTTCCCAATTGCTGACTTAGAAGGCCTTCCCTATTTTGCCTCATGCCCAACATCTGCCCCAATTTTTCTAGAGCTCTTGGTGACTTGATTAGGGCTCCCATGTTCCTTTCTAGGTTCTTGAGCCCTAGGTGATCTATCTTGACCTCCCAATTTGAGGGTCATCTATGTTTTGTTCACAACCTCTTTCACAGTTTCCTTTGCCCTAATTTTTATTGAGAAGGTCTTCCCGATTTTGCCTCATGCCCAACATCCACCCCAATTTTTATAGAGTTCTTGGTGACTCGATTAGGGCTCCCCGATTCCTTTCTAGGTTCCTAAGCCCTAGGTGATCTATCTTGAATCTCAATGTTCTCCTCTAGGGTAAGAGGGAAATCATTTTTTATTTGGGTTTCAACTTCAAGGGTGTTTTGCTCTTGTTCATGATAAAAAACTGAAGCATTTTTATCTAAGTCTTCTAAGATGATTTGGAGGCATCCAAAAGGATTGTGAACAACTAAATCAGTTGAAGCAACAGGAATAATATTAGGGGGATTACTTACCTGTTGGGGTTCTTCTATAATTTTTCCTCCATATTGGACAAGGGTGTTTTCTCCATACTAGAGTCCCCTACTTCTCGAGTTGATTTTTCTACCAAATCTCCATTTGATTTCCCTACCAGACCTTCCTTATTTCCACCATCCTTTTTGGTTGCCATCGTGGAGCTTGATTATTTTTCTAAGGATAATCCTGATTAAGGCTTCCCACACGATGGTAAGAGTTACACTTAATCTTAAGGTTTTCATACTCGATAATCTAGTTCCACGATCCATACATGGATACCAATTCAATAAAATTAATAGGTAATTTCTCCATGTCCATATTCATGCACACCCATGCATAAAGAAGTCTTGATCTGGTTATTGTTGTAGAGTCGATCTCCACTAGGTTACCCAATCGACATGTAATCCCTGCCAATATATCTTCATGCAAAAAATGTAGGGGGGGCTAATAATCTAATCCAAATAGGGGTTTGGTTGATGCTTTGAGTGAAAGGATCAAAGTCCATGGACCACCTCTTGAGAAACAACCCTCGATGCCCAAAGAACCAAGGCCCTCATTGGAGAATCCTTTTTTAATCTTCTTCATAGTCCAACTCGATCATGATAATATTTCTAGGCATTGCTACTATCCATATGTCCCAGATGTCACCATTTTTTGTTGCCCACCTCTAGATTACATCAAGCTCAAGATGAACGCCCATGAATTTTCTACCAAGCAATGGTCTCCTTGGATAGCAGCCATTCACGCTAGGTCATTTGACACCACAATTATATCTCCTTTTAGGGAAAGAACAAAATTACCTACTAGAGCCTTTTGCTTGCCCCTCATAATCTGAATCCACAAATCTTCGCAATCAAATGGTCTTGTACGAATTCTAATCCCCCCATCATTTCTGATTTTGGACCCCTATTAAGTCCTTGTAGAAGAATTTCCTACCTTAACCCTGATTTCAAAATCTTTATAGCCTTTTGCTTGCCCCTCATAATCTGAATCCACAAATCTTCGTAGTCAAATGGTCTTGTACGGATTCTAATCCCCCCATAATTTCTGATTTTGGACCCCTATTGAGTCCTTGTAGTAGAATTTCCTACCTTAACCCTGATTTCAAAATCTTTATCACCTTCTTCCATCCTATAGACACCTAGGGTTTCATTTGAAAAAAGTGGTAGTTTCACCATCATCACCATTGCCACAATAGTTTGTGGTTGCTCCATTGTCGTCATCGTCATCACAACAATTTGTGGTTGCTCCATTGTCGTCATCGTCATCACAACAATTTTTGGTTGCTCCATTGTTGTCATTGTCCTCACAACAATTTGTGGTTGCTCCCCCACCACCATTGTTGCTGCAATAGTCAGTGGTTTCTCTACCACCTCTTGTGGTTGTTCAGCCAAGGAATCCATAACCCTAAATAGCCTCTTGTGGTTGAACAATTTTCCATTGTAAAGGTATTACCAACAATTGATGTCCGTGGTTGCTTCAGCACCCCCATCATATCAGTAATTTGTGTTTGCTCTATCGTTGCCACCACCGCAGCTGCCCATAAATGCTATATTTTACAAAGATATCATAATTTACTCTTTTTTTCAATGATCTTATGTATAAATTTTACATCATTTGATAAATTTCTATTAGTGTTATATTAGACAATTTTTTTTATTAATGTTTATATTAGACAAAATTTTGGTTAAGTGGGAGTGAAATAGATAAAAATATCCACGATTATTGCATTCCATAATGTGCTTTGAAGAGGAAGATATGACTTTATATTTTTTATTGCATTGTGATTTTATAATCAAAGTTTAGGGTTGGTTCTTAGAAAGTACATATATCCAATGGTTAATGATGGTAAAATTTTATTATTTTTCATTAAACAAGATTTTGATTAAGTGATCACTAAATAGATAAAGACATCAAGGATTGTTGCATTGCATAATGCACTTTGAAAAGGAAGATATGACTTTATATTTGTTATTACATTATGATTTTGTGTGCAAAGTTTAGGGTTGATTGTTATGAAGGATAAAGATTGAATTGTCAATGCTTAACTTAGAAAATGACTACAAGTTGGTTATCCATAAAAACAGATATAAAAGCATGGATTAAAGAAAAGTGAAATTTAGCATTTACAATGAAACAAAGAGATGTTTGAAGAAGATCAAAACTTATAACAATTTCATCTAAAGGTTAGAAGCAAACTAAAGTCACAAGATGGTGCAAATAAGAAAGAGGTTAAAACATGCCTTTATACGAGGAATTAAGTTATCTAAGTCACCTCCAAAGTAATTTGATAAATATATTAAGTAACAATAAGAAAAATGTTATCTCTAGAATGGACAAAAGTGAAGTACAATGGTGTACCAAATGGGTGTATGATCAAGATGGGTGTATGTAAGAGAACAGTTCAAAGCTCAAATCCAATGCCAAACTCTAAAATTAGGTTAGTAGGCTTCTTATTTTTCTTGATTAATGACACTAAAAAAATTGTAGGTAGTCCTTGAGGAATAAAAGCTTAGTTGGCCCATTACGGTTTCCCTTCCTTGACCAAGCCATGGGAGTAAGAACCATCATTTCTTTCATCTAGACCATATAGAATGCTATATCACTAGAAGACTCTTAGGAATATCCTTGAACACTCTATTTCACTACAATCATTCATTATATCAAGGACATTGATCCCTCTACACATACATCATCTAAGAGCAAATGTTTTTAATAGGTGATAATCTCACTCCCTAAAAGTGATATAAATTGCTTATTTAGATCAAATTATCTCCAAAATTTACATCTTTAAGTCCATTTAGCTTGTCCAAATCTAATCATTTGATTTGAACATAGGACCAATGAGAGTGGTTGATATTATTGGGCACTCTAATGGGTTTGATGTCAAACATCAAATTAATATAAATAAGAGGCCATTTTGATCATTTTAATAACTTTTGAAAAAGGAAGAAGACTCATAATATGTTGAATCCTCTCTTCTCCCAAAATCCTATTTTTATTGACATCCATCATCTTCTCCATATGATATCAAACATTCATCCTAGGATACTAAGGGAGTCAATAGGTGACTTGATACTATCATTTTTTGGATATTCAAAAGAGAAATTGTTCTCCTTTCACCTTGAGTTAGTATTCCTTCAAAAGTATTATTTAATTCAAAGTCATGGTTGGGAACCATTAATCAAAAAGTGTCTTAAGCCTTTAAAGAAAAAACCATTAAGAACAAGGATCATCAAGGACACAAATCTAAAATATAGAAGTCAAGCAAAACAAGAAGAATAGGTCTTCAAGCATCATCAAACTCCATAAGAGGATAACATCCACTAAGGTTAGTACAACTTTCTGGCCAATGTCTTTGAAGAGTAGACATTAGTTTTTTAACACAGGTGTTAGCCAATTATGGATTTCTATCTCAAATGATAGACTGGATAAGAGCTTGCATAGAGGAACCTTTGATAGCCCCTGTAGTCAATGGGGAACTTGCTAACTTTTTTAAATCCACTAGATGATTAAGGCAAGGGTGTCCTCTCTCCCCTTACATTTATGTCCTTCTAGCTAAAACTTTAGGAAGGATCTTGACCAAATTGAAAAGGAAATATATCTTGGAAATTAGAGCAGCTATCATTTATGCTCAATTTGTAGATGGAACTATTATACTGGGGAAGCCACAAAATTAAATATCAAGTTAATATAATAAGTTTTAGATTGTTTCTCTTCAGCCACATAGGAAGAGATAAACACCCAAAAGAGCAGATTTTACACTATAAATACTTCAACAGTAGAAGATAGAGGTTTCTCTCATATTTTGGGATTTCACAAAGGTAGTGATACCTTTAATTACCTAGGTGTTCCTATGGGATTCCATAAAAAAACAAGAAACTTGGAATGTGATTCTAGAAAATATGTCAAGGAGAATATAATAGTATAGAAATGGTTTGTTGAGTTTGGTTGGAAGAGTTATTTTAATAAAATTAGTATTAGTAAGTCTTCTCATATAGTAAATGTTAGTGTATCATGCACGCTTATAAATCTTGTAAAATTTATATGCAATGTTAAGAACTTTTCTATGGCAAGGGGGAAGGCCATCATATAGGAAAAAGTTCCATTTGGTCAATTGGGATATTGCTACAAATCCAAAGGAGAAGGGAGGCCTAGAAATAAGAAAAACAATGATTGTTAGCAAGGCACTAAGTGCTAAGATACTTTGGAATTTGAACACTCCACCAGAATCTCCATGCAAGAAAATTCTAAAATGCAAATATCTAAACAACCCTAATGGGTTCCAACTCACAAAAAGTGTGAAAAGCATAACAGACTCCTGAATTTGGAAATATATTGTGGAAGCTAAAGATATTATATTAAATCACACCTCTTGGATTCTAGGGGATGGTAATAAAATTAACATATGAGATGATCTACTCTTGGGAGGACCTCCAATCATTAGGAATTGTTTCCCTAAAATAAAAGCAGACCTCCAACAGTTGGGTGTTAATTCTATTGCAAGCTTAATTGAATGGGTGAGATATCCACCTTGCCACATCTTGACCAATACTTATGGATACAACTGCACATACAAACTAAATGGATTAAACTATCTCCTCAAATTCTAGATCAACTAATATGGGGCTCTATTAGAGGGTCAGGATTTTACATAGTCAGACAAGGGGTGTTATTACAACAACAAGGTTAGAAGAACTCAACCATAGCTAAGGTATGGAATTACAAGGTTCCCCCCAAACTTCAAACCTTTCTTTGGTTGGTGCTCCAAAACAAGATTCTTACTGGAGATAGCCTCATAAAGAGAAATATCATGGGGCCTCATATTTGCCATAGGTGTCTTAAGAAAAATGAAACAATATCACATCTATTCTTTTGATGTGCATAAGTAGTTAAAATCTATATTGAAATAACCTAACTAGGATCAACACTATCAAGAGCCTTCAAATCATAAAAATACCTAATTAATTAGGGCTAAATATACAAATGGGGACTAAAGCACAAGGAACTTATCAGGTAGATATGGCATTCAGTGCCAATAGTCATCATTTGGTACATATAGAAGGATAAAAAATAGGATAATGTTTGATGATAAAAGAACCAATTTTTAAGTGTTAACCAACAAAGTGTTAAGGGAGATAGTCTTAAACACAAAATCTATATATCATAAATAATAAGATATTAGGAGATTAATAAAAAAGGAGAGACAACTATTACACCAAATAGATCTCCAAAATCTCCTAAATTTAGGGCCACAGGTTAGAATAATCAAACCTTCAGAGATAAAGTTCCCTGTACTTTTTTTTTTATGGGATCTCTAAATCAAACACAGGTCTTGCAATGATAGGTGGTGTGATACTAGTGGCACAACACTATGAAATGCTTCAATTTAAAATTAATTTGGGGAAAACAACCAATAATGTTGTAGAATTGAGAAAAGGAACAAAATTGGCTCAGAAACAGGACACTAAACAACTCCATGTGTATCGTGATTTGAGACTTGTGATCTCTTCCCTATCTAAGGGGAAGGATTTCTCATCATTTTAACTACAAATAGTTTAGAGAAGACTAAGAGAATTGAAGCATAAATTTGAATATATGTAATACTATCACATTGGAAGGAGGCATAATATGGTGGTTGATCACCTTGCAAATGAGTCCTTAAATATAGCCTATTTGCATCTTAGAGTAAAAAGAAAAAAAAAGGTAGACAACATGAGTGGCACAGATGATAAGAATTATATGGTAATTTTGGAGCCTTTATAGATTTTGGAACCTTTAGAGATTTTGGAACCTTTAAATATTTTGGAGCCTTTGAAGATTTTGGCACCCTTGGAGAATTTGATACCTCCGGAAACCCTAGAACATTGTGTGATTCTAGAGCTTTTGGTGTTTTAATTTTTATTAGTGATTATGGTACCTTTTGCATCTCTAGCACCCTTGGTATACTATTGTACTTTTAGAGTTCTTAAATTTGCTTTATTTATTGTTCTTCATTTTGGATAACAATATTGTGATCTCCAAGTTTCTTGTTGGATAATTATTCTTTGCAAATTTGAATATCAATGTATAACTTATTTTCTTTTAAAAAAGAATGTTAGTGCAAGTTTCATTCTCATTTTTTATTTTTAATTTATCTTGTATATTGTGTTAGTTGTCATTGGTTAATTAATTTACATCTGTTATGGTTAATTGTTTATATAGAACACTAGCATAGACTCTACTAGTTTGTGTATGTGTAAGACTTAAACCATACTTATCATCTATAACTTTGCCATACTTAGGTCATTACCTTAGGAGTACCCATATGCCAAGTTCCAACCTAACCTTGTATAGCTCTAGACTTGACTTAGTTTTTTCTTTACTTAAATAGTGTGTTGTCTTCTAAGTATTGTCTAAATCTAGATAAAATATCTAGGTAAACTTGACATGAACCGCTTCTTATGAGTGGGGATTAGTAGATTGGTCTCATATAAATTTTAGGTCAATCTTAGAAAAAATCCAATATGGCAAATCTCAACAACTCAAGATCTTTGTTCTTTAGGATACAACAAGATCATAGTTATAGCCACAACCTTGAAAATATAGAATTCCCTTAAAATATATATCTTTAAATTCATTAAAAGAGAACCTAAATTTTAATATTGTAATATGATTGTCCTAGATTATATGGTTCAAATTAAACAAAAAAAAACATAAAGAAAATATAGATGTTTGATTGTGGAAATGTCTAATGCCCCATAATTTTGTTTCAAAAAATTGTAAAAAGGGAGATTGTTACCCCTTCAATTTTTGAATTCAGGTTAGCTCCCCACCCTCTTCACTATATTAATCTAAGATAATAAAAATGTTGAGAGTAAATGCAAAAATTAAAACACATGAAAGTAAAATTTAGAAGGTTAGGGTGTGATAGATTAAAAATAAAATATAACCATAGTCATAGTAAGGACAGAGTGTGATCAATGAAAACATGAGAAAATTAAATAATGACCAAGTATCCTTATGTGTGAAATAGAAATAACAAGGTATGACAAGAGGACAAAAGGGCAGTGTCATAATCATCATGCATCTCATTATCTAGGAGGATAGTGCCACTGTTGGAAAGCAATAAATGTTGCACAATCTCTCATTAAATTAAAATGAACAATTACAATTTGAGTCTCACAAAGCGTAGCTCTAATTTTCTTAAGGCCAAAATATTTTTACAATGGATCTAATTGCTCCTATTTATAGAAATAATTTATCCCTAAATTTCCTTGGGTGATAAATTCCTACTTCTAGTAAAATATCGATTTGGGAGAATCTTTACCAAAATGATGCATCTCCAAATGTTACATACCTCTAAATACATTTTTAAATGGCTTAGAAGCCTTTCAAAATGTTTAGTGGTGCCACTACATGTCAAAATATCACTTTCCAAAGATCTTACTTAGAATCTACTCATTCCTTGCTCCATTTTACCTACTAATGGATGATTTGCTCCTAGGAGGGGAGTGATTACCTCTTTTTTAATGAGAAAATCACTCATGTAAAGCTATTCACACATTCTAGAGTGAATCACTCTTGTGGCATAGCATCTAATCAAATGGTATAAGTTTAATCAACAAATTTCATTGAATTTTAAGGAGAAGACGAAGATTAGAATCTTGCTAAGTAATATATATACATAATTGCTAAGTTATTGTAATACTACTGTGTGGTCATGATTTAATTTGTGTTGGACCCATTTCAATGGCATATAGGCAGTTTGAGCACCCAAACATAAATGCTTTCTTTTACAAAGGCATCATAAATTTTATATATAATATGTATAAATTTTGTTCCTCAATGATATTATGTATAAATTTTATATCATTTAATATATTTTTATAAATGTTATCATTAGATAATTTTTTTTATTAATGTTTAAATTAGATAAAATTTTGGTTAAGTGAACATTAAAGAGATAAAGATATCTAGGATTATTTCATTCCATAATGTGCTTTGAAGAGGAAGAGATGGCTTTATATTTTTTATTACATTATAATTTTATGATCAAAGTTTAGGGTTAGTTCTTATAAAGTACATATATCCAATGGTCAATGCCATTCAAACTTTACTATTTTTTATTAGACAATATTTTAATTAAGTGATAACTAAAAATATAAAGACATCAAGGATCGTTACATTACATAATGTGCTTTGAAGAGGAAGATATGACTTTATATTTGATATTACATTGTGATTTTGTGTGCAAAGTTTAGGGTTGATTGTTACAAAAGCATAGAGATCGAATTGCCAATGCCTAACTTAAAAAAATGACTAGAAGTTGGTTATCCATAAAAAGAGATATAAAAGTATGGATTAAAGACAAGTGAAACTTAGCATTTACAATGAAATAAAGATATGTTTGAAGAAGATCAAAACTTATAACAATTTCATCTAAAGATCAAAAGAAAATCAAAGTCACAACATGATGCAAATACGAGAGAAGTTAAAACATGCCTCTATATGAGGAATTAAGTTATCTAAGTAAATCACCTCCAAACAAATTTGATAAAGATATTAAGCAACAATAAGAAAAATGTTATCTAGAAACTTCTTTAGCTAGAATGGACAAAAGTGAATTACAATGGTGTACCAAATTTTAAATATTAGAAAGGTAAAATCAATATGGGTGTATGTAAGAGAAAAGTTCAAAGCTCAAATCCAATGCCAAACTCTAAAGTTAGGTTAGTGATGTAGGAGCATCACATTCTAACCCTCTTTCTCTTAAGTTTCTAATGGCCATATTTTATTTTGGTTAGTTTTTGTAACCATTCTCTTTGCAATGATCTTCTCTCTACAATGGTTATATTGTAATGGTTGAATTTATCTTAAATTCCTAACGATCATATTTTCTTTCGATTAGTATTTTGTATTCGTTCTCACTGCAATGATTTTCTCTCTACAATGATCATATTGTAACAATCAAATTTCTCTATGCAATAGTCATATTATAATAGTCAATTTTTTTAGAGTCTATAAATGCTCAATTTGATTAGTAGTTAGGGGGAGCGGGGTTGTCAACTTTGTACCGCCATGTGGTAGCTTGGGAGTGGTTGTTAACATCGATTGGTTTGTAATTTAAAATTGTAAATATGAATGCTTGTAATTCTAAAGCTATGATATAATAACAAAATATATGTTTATTATCTGTGTCACGTCTATGTGTGTTGGTTGGCTTCTAATATGGCATTTTTGACATCAAGTGGTATCAGAGCCCAAAATATTTCTTGTGGGGTTGTATGCACATTTACCTATCGATTAAGTGTGTTGCACTTGTGAAATAGAACATGTCGTGGATTACAATAAGGGTGAAATAGGACTTGCCTAAGTATATGTGTGAGTGGTGAAACAAACACTCGATGTTTCATAAATTATTGCAAGTATGAAACAAAATTTGCTTAAGGATCCAATTGAATGATGAAAAAGACATTCAAAATTTTTTGCACGATGATAATGAAATATAGAAACCCTATTTGAGCTAGGGGTGATAGATGCACAAATCAAGCTATAGTAGACGAGATACAAAAACTAAGAGTATGGTTGAAAGCATTGAAAATCACTCAAAAAAGGGGTACCATTCTTGAATATGTTTCAGATAATGAGCAACCCACAGTTTTTGATGTTGAGCATCGCAAAACAATTGAAGACTCATGAAATTTTGAAGTGTGGGAGTATGATGTAGGAGCATCACATTCTAACCCCCTTTCTATTAAATTCCTAATGTTCATATTTTATTTCAATTAGTTTTTTGTAACCGTTCTCTCTGCAACGGTCTTCTCTCTACAACGGTTATATTGTAATGGTCAATTTTCTCTTAAATTCTTAACAATTATATTTTATTTCAGTTAGCTTTTTTGTAACCATTCTCTCTACAACGGTATTCTCTCTACAACAATTATATTGTAGCAATTGAATTTCTCTATGCAATGATCATATTGTAACGGTCGATCATATTGTAATGGTTAAATTTATCAAAGCCTATAAATGCTCAATTCAATTAGTAGTTAGGGGAAGCAGGGTTGTTAGCTTTGTATCACCATGTGGTAGCCTGGGAGTGGTTGTTAACATTGATTGGTTTGTAATTTAAAATTTATAAATATGAAATACTTGTAATTTCAAAGTTGTGATCTAATAAAAAGTATATATTTATTATCTGCACTGCATCTACATGTATTGATTGGCTTCAATTGTGGTACTACTAATATCAATTAGTAGGCTTATTACCCTTGATTAATGGTGCTAAAAAAATGACAGGTAATGATTGAGGAATAAAAGCTTAGTTGGCCCATTAAGATTTCCTTCCCTTGACCAAGCCATGGGAGTAAGAACCATCATTTCTTTCATCTAGACCACATAAAAGGTTCTATCCTTAGAAGAGTCTTAGGAATATCCTTGCACACACTATTTCACTATAATCATCCATTATATCAAGGACATCGGTCCCTCTACACATATATCATCTAAGAGCAAATGTTTTTAATAAGTAATGGTCTCGCTCTCTAAAAGTGACACTCTCATCTAAATTGTCTCTCTAGGTCAAATTATCTCCAAATTTTGCATTTCCAAATTTGTTTAGGCTTGTCGAAAGCTAATTATTTTATTTAAATATTGGACCAATGAGATTGTTTGACCTCAGTTGCCACTCTAATATATTTAATCTCAAACATAAAATTTGTATAAATAAGAGGTAATTTTGATCATTCCATTAAATATTGAAGAAGGAAGAAGACACATAATAGGTGGAATCCTCTCTTCTCCTAAAATTTTATTTTTATTGACATCCATCATATTATTCATATCATATCAAACATTAATTCTAGGATACTAAGGGAGTAAATAGATGACCTAACACTATCGTTTCTTGAATGTTCAAAACAAAAATTACTCTTCTTTCACCTTGAGTTAGTATTCCTTCAAAAGGATTATTTAATTTAAAGTCATGATTGTGAACCATTAATCAATAAGTGTCTCAAGCCTTTAAAGAAAAATCTATTAAGGATAAGGAAAATCAATGACACAAATCTAAAAGATATAAGTCAAGAAAAAATAAGAAGAATGGGTCTTCAAGCATCATCAAACTTCATAAGAGGATAACATCCTCTAAGGTTAGTATAAGCTTAACTCTTATATTTATATTTATTTATATATCTTGTATATTGTGTCACTTGGTATTGGTTAATTACTTTACATTTGTTACAATTAATTATTTATATAGAAAGCTAGCATAACTCTACTAGTCTGTGTATGTGTATGACTTAAACCATACTTATGATCTATAACTTTCCCATACTTAGGTCACTACCCTAGGAGTACTATACCAAGTTCCAACCTAACCTTTTCCATCCTTCACATTATTCTTTTGGGATTTTATATAGCTCTAGACTTGACTTAGTTTTCTCTTTACTTAAATAGTGTGTTGTCTGCCAGGTCTTGTCCAAAAAAAGATAAAATATCTTGGTAAACTTGACATGAACCGCTTCTTATGAAGGGGGATTAGTATATTGGTCTCATATAAAATTTAGGTCAACCTTAGGAAAAATGCAATCTAGTCAATATCAAAAACACAAGACCCTTGTTCTTTGGGGCACAACAAGATAAGGGTCATGATCCCAATGTTGAAAATATAGAATTCCTTTCAAATTATATCTTTATTTTTTCCTTTTACTAGAGTACAATGGGTTGTACTCAAGTCTCCCACCATTGAAAACTCACAAATATCTCCTTTAGAACTTGAGAGTTTACAAATAGATTCAATTGTCATCTCAATTGAGTTGTTATAGCTAGATACATATTCATAAACAATATAAATTATCTACTTTAGCAAATCTAGATTGCTAGTTTCCTTCCTAAAGCATAAGTGCAACCACAAGAATTGTAATAAATATTTTATATGAAAACACATTAATGTTATAAAATAAAGCAAATATTACCAATTAAAAATATTAAATTAAATCTTAATAATTATTTGATTCAGGCGATCAAGATTTTCTTGTCAGTTTCAGCTAAACTTATCACTTCCCCTAACAATGGAAAAGATAGTTTAACTTCACAATCCTCAATTAAAGTTCCTCTATAGGCTAGACTATTTTCATCCTTCCCTTAACACATGTGTAAAATTGATTTTTTCAAACTTTGTATCAACGTCTTGTATTCCACAATTAGCTCTCGTATGTTCCATGGAGCTTTTTCTTTACTCAAAATTACATTTATTACTATTAGTGAATATCCTACCATATATACTCTATTCCATTTCATTTATCTACATATTTTAACCCTTCCATATATTCTCAACCTCTAGCTTCATTATTTGTCTTAAGTCCACTATTGAAAGCATAATGAGACAAAATTCCTTCTTTATTATTTCTTATTATTCCTCCTCCTCTCATTGGTCCTGGAATTTCTTTATAACCAACTCCACTTCTTGTGGTATTCACTTTATATTATTTACCTTCATTTTTTTTCTCCTATACCCAACATCATAATTCCATTTGATGACTTAACTGCATCTATCAAGGCTCTTTGCTTCAATATTAGGGATTGGGTGAGTTGATAGGGTTAGTTTAGAATCCTCTATGGCTAAACAAATATTCCTTTTCATTACCTCTAAATTGATTTCCTTTCCTTTCCTTTATATATTCTTCTATTCCTTTCCAACCATACAATCTAAAGTATTGTATATTTTGATATATCCTTGATTGTTTATAAATATCAACTTTTAAAAGTGTTTTGCCATTGTTTTAACCATTCTTTAGATTTGTCATTCATCATCATGCATTTACCAAACATATTAAGAATCCATTTCCATAGTTTCTAGACTATTAAGAAGTGTCCCAAGATATGGTCTATACTCTCCTCCTCCTTTTTACATAGAACACATTGTAAGGGGCTATGAGAACCCCTTTTCATAAGGTTATCCTAGAATAAAACTCTTTTATGAACTACTAGCCAAAAAAACATTTTGACCTTAGGAATACTTGGGTTATCCCAAATATCTCTCCATATTCTTGCAATATTCCTATTTCATTGGTTATTTACATTATATCTACTTGTGTATTCTCTTGAGCTATTTAACTCCCAAATCAACTTATCCTTGGCTCTCCTAAAAAATATCACTATTGTTATCTTTTTGCTCAATTGAATCCTAGCATCAATGCCTTTTATACTTGTAAAAAAATCTTATTTCCATTTGTATCTTCCTTTTTTATCCTTGTACACAATGTTTGAAACCCTATCACCATATTTATCTTGAAGTAATCTCATCCATGGTTTCAAAATTGGATCTAGATTGAGTGGGTTTTTTATCACACCAAGTATGCGGACAAATACAATTTTTTTCTTTAGATCGCACCACCCATATTAGACCTTTAATCACTACATCAATTAATTTTTATAAATTGTTCCATAGTGCAGAACCATTTGGTAGTGAGAAAGCAGTAAATAGTAAGCTTAGGTCATTGGGATCAATGTACTTAGAAGAATTATTGCTCTGTATTTGACTCTTTTTGTACAATCTCCAAATTACTTTCCCCTTAGAGCTAAGTTGCATCAATAAGAACTCTTAAATTGATACCTTCCCTAGTTTTATCATCACACACCTTGCTCCATTTCACCAAAGGAAATTTCCTTTTATCATGTAATCTTGACCACATAATATAGATTAAAAATTTTCTATTGATTTTGACATAATATACAAGGACTTATAATATGTTGGAATAATTTATAAGACTAGTTTAATTAGTTGCACTCTTCTTACTAATGATATACATATACCTTTCCATGCTAGTAGTTTATTATGAACTTTACTTATAATTGAATTCCACATTTCTATCCTCATTATCCCCTCAAATAAGGATATACCTAGATAAGTTGCTGGAAAATTTACCTCCTCCATTTGAAGTAACTTGCATGTCCCTGCTTTTATTCTAACTAGAGTGTTTAGGAAGTAAATTTTGGATTTTTTCCTATTAAATTTTCCCCGATGCTCTTTCATATTCCTTTAATAAGTTATTCAAAGCTTTGGCCTTGTTTATTCCTTCCCTCCCAAAAATGGTTGTATCATCTATAAACTATTGATGGGTGATGTTGTCAATGTTATTACTAGCCTTAAATCCACTTATTAGCCCATATTTATTAGCCTTATTCAATTTCCTACCCAATATCTCTATCATAATAATGAACAAATATGGTGATAGAGGATCTCCTTGTCTAAGACCTCTCTTGGCTTTAAATGATTATATTACGAACCCATTGACAAATATTGAATATGATACTATAGAGACATAAGATTTAATCCATCTGATCCATTTCTTATCAAATACAAACTTTTCTAATACTACAAAAATAAAATCTCATTTAACCCTCTCATAGGATTTACTCATATCAAGTTTTAAGATCATTTCTCTATATTTTATTGAAGTTGCTAAATATATAACTTCATAAGCTACTATGATCTTATCCGTAAGCTATTTCCATTTCACAAATCCTCCTTGCTCTTCTAAAATAGTTTCATATTATAGTGGTCTTATATGATTTTCCATCAATTTGAACATTATCTTATATGCTATATTACATAGGCTTATGGGCTTAAATGAATAAAATAATCATGCATCTTTTTTTTGCAATTAGAGTTAAGATATATTGCATTTATTTTATAAGGTATGTACTATTTTATCTTATATTGTTCCACTATCACCAATAAAAAATTCTTCACTATATCCCAATTATGCTAATATAATGCTATAGAGAGCCCATCTAGACCTAGGGATTTATCCTTATCAAAAGATAAAAGAGCTAAATGAAATTCTTCCAAATTCATAAGCTCCATCAGTTTCCTATTGTCTTCATCTATTATAACTGAAGGTACTTCTTGTAGTAGTTTATCATTAAGAACTTCAAATTACTTTTCTGATAGACTATTTTGGTAAAACAACCTTACCTCATTTATGATTTCACTCTGGTCTTCAATACAAACCCCTTATACTAATTTAATTCTACTAATTCTATATGTTAATCTCTACACTATTGCCATCCTATGAAAAATATATGTTTTTATCCCCTTTTAACCAAGTTTATCTTAATTTTAATCTTCAAGATTTCTCTTCCATACTCAAAATATTATGATATTCACTAAGCAAGTCCCTTTCCTTTGATCTTAGATTATTAAACTCACATTTTTGGAATTTTGAAAGTTTCTCTTTAGTTATTTCTTCTAAAAAATATTTTTCAAAGTGTTCTTGTTCCATTCTTTTAATATAGATGTCATTAATTTAATTTGTTTTGGAAGTGTATACAACCCACCTTTTCCTGAAGAATTCCACATTTACACTATCATATCAACAAATTGAGGATGGTCTTCCCACATCTACTCATATTTAAAATTTGATATTTTAGAATTCACCTACCACCATTTATCTCTTATTGGCTAATGATCTGAACCAATCCTTATCAAGGTATTAATTTTAGCACAAGTTCCTTCATCTAGACATGGGTATGGGAGTATGCATAAGTCTATTTTTTTTGCTATTAGGTTCTAGCCTCTCATGTTGTTAGTCCATGTATAATTGTCCTCTTCAAATTCAACCTTCCATAGATTATTGTTTTGAATAAAAGTTGAAAAATCTCTCATACTTTGGGTTATTTTCCTAATTCCCCCAAAATTTTCATCTAGCTTGGTTATGGAATTAAAATATCCTATGATCATGAATTATGTTTCTTGGTTTTTACTTCTCATAAAGGCTTCAATTCCACTCCATACTTCTAATCTACCTGATTGAGTTGTAGGTCCATAGAAATTGATAAGGATGAAACAAATATTTTCAAAGTAGCATGTGACTAATGAGGCTATCCAATGCCTAGTTTTATGAATGGTTGCATAGGAGGTTCTAACATGATTCCAATATGTTAGGATTTCCTCTTTTTCTCCTTCAAAATCCAAAACATTCCATTCATATTTTGCACATATTGCTTTCATAGTTTTGGAAACTTCTTCCTTTGTCATTTTAGTTTCTTGGATATAAAGAATATCAAACTTATTACTTGAACATAGGTCCCTGATACACCTCTAATTTGAGGAGGCATTATAATACCTTATATTCCATTATACAATAATCATGTCTCATTAGGGGCTACTAGCCCTGCCTACCAATTACCAATATCAATTTGTTGTTTGGTAAAACTAAGTTTAACCAACTTAGATTTTCTTTCTTTCTCTATATTTTCTCTTGCTTCCTTATCTCTCGCTTGATAATTTTAGGGTTTTCCTCTTTTTTCTTGCCTATATCAGGAGTAGGTATTACTATTCTTTTCCTCAATATTCTTTCATAACTTTCCTTTTCATTAGATTTATCCTCTCCTAGATTTTCTACAAAAGCTTTTACTTGTCTTGCTCATTTCATTTCCTTATTAATGGTGGAGGTATTGCCATATAATATTGTATTATCTCTATCACTTTTCTTCTTTTGAATGGTGCATCGTACTTCAATGGAATCTTCAAAATTGGATGAGGCACATTCCTTAGGATCAACAAGAATGTTCATCCCTAAACTAAGATCATATTGAATAAACGATTCCTTATTAATATTTGAATCCTATTATACCATATCCTCTAAGCTTTGATATGATTTTTCTTTACAGGATAAAGGCTCAAAAGAATTAATATGTATTTTAATATCCTTCCTTATTGGTATCCATTGTTTATTTACTTTCATTGGTCTGTACCTAATTTTTGGAACTTGAAAACCATCCTCATCCATATCCAATTGTAAGTTTCTCTTGTAGTTTACTATATATGTTTATATTGGACTCTTCTTAGGGCATGATCTCTCAATATGCCCTACCTCATGATATATTCTACATATAAAAGATATTTTTTCCTAATCTATGGTTTGGATCCATAACTTACCCTCATACTTAAGAATGATTAATTCTAGTAAAGTTTTAATTATATCAATAATGACCAATATTAAAGCATGTATAGCCAATAATCCATATTTTGTAGTTTCTAAAATCTCAAGGAATTATACTAGAGTATTGCGTATTGCATTGAAGGTATCCATTGTCTAAAATTCAATGGGCACCACATAAAATCCTAACCTAGATCGATACCAAAGATATGTTTATACTTTTGGGTGCAAAGCCTTTATACCAATGGGTAAGGAAGAGTCTTGCTCTTCCCATAAACCAAGGACCCACTTTTAGGATTCTATATCTTTCCTTCTTGGAACAAAAAATGGCTAAGAATAAACCTTTGGGAAGAAAGGAAATATTCACTCTTCATATCAATCCATTTTCTCAAGGCTGAAGCCCCTGGCCAAGACCCATTGAATTTATCAATAATTACCCTATCTTTGAGTAACAACAATTGCTTCTCTATGAGGTCCTCACTAACCTCTACTACTAGGGATGATTCTAAGGATTTAGCTATAAATTGGTCCATGGGAAGAGCCCTATAACTCAAAATATATTGAAATTTACTAGTATATCATATAGTGATTATATTATTTGAAAATAAACCTATAATAATTTTCATGCAAAACTTTTAAAATAATGAAGGGAAAAAAGAAATTTAGCTGAAAAAGTCTATTCCTAGATAAAATGTCTTGCCTTGTTGATGCCCTAACCCTCTGTCACTCCTTCCATAATACAAATCCTAACTAACAGATATCTACATTATTTTTCATGACTTGAAAATTCATTATTGCCCTTGTTTTGGATGGATGACTTCATAGGGTTGTGTCTACCTTAATACCACTTGGATTCCTTCATATGTGTAACCTCTTTGGAAGAACTTTTATGAACTATGTATTAGTGTGAATGTTTAATGACATAGTTTCATTTTGTGATATCTTGATGATGGATGATTACATTCTTTTGAGCTTGGAATATGGTACTACTAATATATTTGTGGATGCAAGACTAGGTGCTCTCTCTAGTGGGATCATATGGGTGAACCACCTACAAGAGAGATATTTTGGGAAATGATGGTGATGACTTGCTCATCGATAACTCAGGGTGACCATAACACCCTTCATGTAGATGCATTGCATTTTTCTTGTTCTCATGATCACACCATTGGTCTAGGAAGTTGCTTACACAACGAGTCTCCTTAATAGGTTGGCGATAGCAATAGACTATCTTAAAGGAGACCGCCTACTTAGGGATAAAACAATGGTGTGAAACATGGTTGGTGTGAATTTATGCTTGTCTTGATATGCATGGATTATTGAGTATTTATTGGTAATATTAATGCTCTAGAAATCATTAAGTATTAATTAGTTGATAAAATTAATACTTCCAAATTATTAGTTGACTTTAATACTTTAGCCAAGTAAAAGTAGTAATTAAATTATTGTCATTCAAGTTAATGAAAATCAATTATATGGGATTCAAATTGATTAAGTGAATGATGTTTTAAAATGGCTAAATAAGAAAAGGAGATTATGACCACCCTTTTGTATTCTTTGGTTTCAAAAAGAATAAAGATAATTCAGTTTTCTTGGAATGCTTTCCTGTGGTGGCCAAGGTGGAGCATGCAGGGAAAATATCTTCTTGGATGTCTCTCAGACGTTCAAATCCCAATCAATCTATTCCCATGATTTTGATTTAAAAACCTAGAGTGGTTAATGTATGGGGGTGGAAGAGGAAAAGAGGAGAAGGGCTAGAAGGTTGGAGGAAGAAAGAAAACAATATGAGCAGCGACATCTGGAGATGTTGAGAAAACTTACACAAACCAGGTATTTCTTATTATTTATGATTTAATGCTTTAGATGATGTTTTTTGGTTCCTTAATATTATCATTTTATAGCTATCCCTCATGCTATCAAGTTGTCCTTAGCCTATGTTTTGCTTAGACGTTTGAATGTCACCCTGTTGTCTTTATCGCTTACTTTATTTTGTTGCAGAGCTCTTCATTTTTTTAGGTTGGCCTTTGTGGCATGTGTTATTGCTAAACTTGGTTTGTTATTAGATATTTTGATCTATTATTAAGACACATTATTCTAACCTCCTTGTTGTAAAATATCAAGATATTATTTAGCTAGTGCACCTTGTAATCTTTAGACCCAATGATGCTCGTGTTGTTTGGTTATTTTGTTTTAAGTAGCTTGTTATGTGGGGCTTCAAAGGATTTAATTATGTGGCTGCCTGTGTTGAGTCATCCCTAGCACCCAAGGTTGCCTTCGCATCTTTGATTTTATCCATATCCTTGCACCTGAGTTTTATTTGGTTAGTGTAGTTTATGGCTTTTTTATTATTATCAAGTTTAATTCTTTCAAATTTTAATAGTATCCTTTTATTTTTATAATTGAATATTGCATTCTTATATGGTGGATTTTGATAAAGGAAAGATAAAAGCTTTCTTTATGTTAGATAGAGGATGTATCCTTGTAATTGAAAAGATAAATATTTCTTATTCTAGGTAGAGGATGTATCTTTATAATGTGAAAAGGTCAAGCTTTCATTAAATTATATAGAAGATGTATCTTTATAATGGAAAAGGATTAAGATTATCGTATATTAGATGTTGTATCTTTTTATAATAAAAAAATAATGGAAGCTTTCTTATATTGATATATAAAAATTTGAGGTTTAGTTAAAAGTTGTTATTAAGATAACAAGTTGAATTCTATGATTAGAGTCTTTTTTTGTATTGTGCATGATTGCTTGCAAATACATAGCATGCATTTAGTTGCATTTTATGAGAAGAAAATTATAATGGTTTCCTAAGACTTGAGTAGGTATGGAAACCCTTATAAAGAGAAGTATGAGAATCTCTTTTACAAGATGTATTATGTTTGGTTTTGAAATAGAAACTATGATAATGATTTTCAAGACTCTTGTGAGTTAGGGGATCATTATAAAGAGAAGTATGGGATTCTCTTTGATTAAAATGGAATGTTGTATATTGGTTTTGAAATAGAAACTATGATAATGATTTTTGAGACTCTTGTGAGTTAGGGGATCATTATAAAGAGAAGTATGGGATTATATTTGATTAAAATGGAATGTTGTATATTTGTTTTGAAATAGAAACTATGATAATGATTTATGAACCCTTGTGGGTTTCTCCTTTTCTTGGCTTGTTCCTTTTTTATGCATGGTTGTTTGCATCAAAAGTAAATAAAAAACATGATTTAAGTTGCATTACAAATAAAGTTTTTCCTAATCCCTAAGTATCTCTCATAAGTTGTGGGTGGAGTCACTATGAAAAATATGTTGCAAATCTCTAGAAGGCTTGGAGATCCTTGGGAAATGGCTTCATAAGCTCTAGAAATATTTAGTTGTCGAAAAAATATCAAAGGCTATGTAAAGGAATGCTTTGTTCCAAAGACTTTTGTAAAATTGATTAATGTACAATTGAAATATTATGTTTTTTTAATGACACTATGGGTGTGTTCAACAATCTTTGCCATGGATAGATAGTAATGAGTTCTTTCAATTGCTAGAATACATCGTTATGTTAATTGGATCACTTGGGTTAAAGTGTGTATGTTAGTAAAAAGTATCCTTGGATTTTTATGATAAGCATTTGTATTATGTGCAATTTGGCCTTGTTTTCAAGATGAATCTTTATTATCAATTGCAACATGTCAGATTATAAAATTGCTTTATAAATGCTTTCATATATGTAATGATTTATTTTAGAGTTATGTTTCAATGCAAGTTTTGTTACCTTGGGAAGGGGTGGATAGAAATACTCTTGTAAACCAAAACATAATAAAACCCAAACCGATGAGGAGTTGCATGAATGCAATAACTAGGTAAATCTGAGTCTTAGGAGTTGTGGGGATGCAATAACTAAGAACTCATAAAACTGGAAGGAGTTGTGTGAATACAATAGCTAGGTTTATTGTGAATACTTGCACCTTGAATGAGCAAGATCATGTGTATCCCAACTAGAATTTTGTGGAACCATTCAAAATTTAGTAGTGGTGATCCCTTGAATGTGCAGGATTAGGTGATCATGTTAATTATCGATGAAGTGACAATGACTTAGTTATCCCATAGAGGTGTGGTAACCAAGCACCAAGGCTTTATGCTTGATTAACTTACCTAGATGAAATTACAGTCAGGTTAGGGAATAAGAGTCCCCCTTTAAGTGTTATGGGCCTTAAGGATAATTCCTATGTCATGGTAACAAGGTCCTATGTCGATGAGGGTATAGAAAATGTGGGGGGACTACTTTTGGCATCCTTTTAAATGTGTAGGTTTAGTAAGGTAAAACCTAGAAAAATATGAGAGTTGGCCTCTCCTATCCACTAAGTGTCATCTACGATGATTTGGAGCTCAAATATGGTGAAGCCTGGTATGCTGAGATAGTTAGAAGAAGGTTTTCTCTCTTGAGAATCCTCTTATTGTAATATTTCCTTTTAAAAAATTGGGTTAGTAGATTTGGGTTGTTATAATATGACCACTCAATTTAAAGCTCTTCAAATTCTACATAAATTGATCTAAAAATCATCTGAATTTGAAAATCCTTCGCAAAGAAATGGTTCCTAAAATATGAGATTTTTTACAAAAAAAATTGCCCTAACTCTACCCTAGTTTCGAATGACTATCTTCACATGGTCATATCTCCCTCAACACTACTTAGATTCTTTAAAATGATCACTTATTACAATGTATTTAAATTTATTAAAAGAGAACCTAAAATTTGAGATTGTCATATTATTGTCTTAGATTTTATGGTTCAAATTAGACAAAAAAAACTATAAATAAAATATAGATGTTGATTTGAAAAAAGGTCTAACTTCTTATGCACCAAATATTTTGTTTCAATAAAAATTAAGAAGGGATATTGTTCCTCCTTTTTATTTTTAGATTTAGGTTAGCTCCCCACCATATCCACTATATCAATCCAAGCTAATCTAAATACTAAAAGTAAATGCAAAAATTAAAATTCATGAAAGTAAAAATTTGGAAATATAGATAATAAGGTATGACAAGAGGACAAAA
Organism: Wollemia nobilis; assembly: GCA_028583015.1. Lineage (NCBI taxonomy): Eukaryota > Viridiplantae > Streptophyta > Pinopsida > Araucariales > Araucariaceae > Wollemia > Wollemia nobilis. The sequence goes on from JAQPPZ010017086.1 coordinate 5,074,123, forward strand.
GGACAATGTCACAATTGTCATGCATTCCATAATCTAGGAAGGTAGAACCATTTATGGAAATCAATAAATGTTGCACAATATATCATTATTTTAAAACAAATAATTACAATGTGGTCCTCATAAAGTATAGCTCTGATTTCCTCAAGGCCAAAATATTTTTACAATGGATCCAATTGCTCCTATTCATAGAAATAATTCACCACTAAATTTCCTTGGGTGAGAAATTCCTACTTCTAGTAAAAATAGCAATTTGGGAGCATATTTAGCAAAATGATGCACCTCTAAATGTTACATACCTCTAAATACATTATTAAATAGCTTAAAAGCCTTCCAAATTGGTTAGTGGTGCCACTATATGTTAAAATATCAGTTTCCAAAGATCTTACTTAGGATCTACTCACTTCTTGCTCATTTTTACCTACCAACAAGTGATTTTCTCCTAGGACAAAATTGATTAACTCTTGTCTAATGAGGAAATAAATCTTTTAGACCCAATAACACATTCTAGAGTGAATCACACCTCTTGGATTACCTTTGCAAAACTGGCTCTCTAGAGGTTCCAATTATTTAATCACTCGGTTTTACATGCATTCAAAATATTAAGGAACTTAAGGTAGTAACTGAGTTACTATATTTTTGACAAATTTATGGGGTGGAAATTTCAAGTGGTAAGATATATTAGCTCTTGCATTCGCTCTTGGATACAAATTCTAAAAAACTGGGACTTCGCAATTACAAAATTACAAAATTTTGGTTCTCTTCAGTCTTCTTCTAATAGCTTCATAAAGTTATTTCATTCCTAATATTTAGGTAGCTTATGATCAATTAGGTTATCTTCATCCCTTGTAAGATCCTCATATGGATTATTTAATAATCCATCCTTTTGCTTAAGTTGGATCAATAATGACTTCAACATGTTTTGGTGTAGCTTTTAGTTTGGTCTTGGATTTTTCCAAATTGAATAACATTTGTACAACATCATCATTTAATATTCTTCTTTGGTCATTGATCACATTAGGAAAACCAACATTTGTAAACCCTTGTATTTCTACTACCATTTCTTGAATTGAGGTTATTAGGGTTTCTATGGTCTCTTTGCAAGTTTATAGACCTCTCTAAGCATCTAGGATTTTCTTGAGCTATTTGACCACTTATTTTTAGTCTATCCCTAGCTACAACACCTGAGATGCTAACATCATTGACAACTACTTCAACAATTCCTAGTACCTTACCTTTATATTCAATCCATCCCTGATTTGTTGAATGATATTTCTTGTCTAATTGAGGATGGTTTTAGTATTAGCTATAAATTTGAAGTATCTCTTGGCATTTGTGACCTTTACTTTAATGTCATTTAAGAGGGACTTCATTTTCTCTATTTCCAAGGTGTGAATTAGGTCCTTTTGCTACTTCTTTCTTCAATTCTTTAATATTTTTTTAGAGCTTAATAATTTCCTAATCCTTTGCATGTTGGTTATTTTCCATTTGTTCCATCCATTACTCCAACTCCTTCTCTTGATCAAGTTGTTTTCCAATATAATATTAACCTTGGAAAAGTTTCTCTATGATATCCTCCAACTACATTCTTTATTATTGATACTTAGCAAGCTCAATTTATAGTTGTTTTACATGATTGAAATCCTTTAGTGGAATCCTTTCTAAGGGCTTCAATCTCCTACTGAAGTTATAGTTTCTTTTTGGATAGTTGTGCTACTAATGAGGCATTTTATTGATCATTTTCTTTGTTAGATTTATTATACCTTTCCAATTATCCATATTATAAAGTTGGATCATTTGATAAGGGTCTTCCCTAGTGACGTCCAACTTTGAAACCCTAATAATTAAATTATCTAAATTGATGGTATATTTAGATGGGTTAATTTGTAGAGATTCTAAAATTAGGATCTTAATCAAATGCTCAACTACCTAGGACCACATGATCATAAGTGTTCTTAGAATTGGTGGTATATTTAGATGGGTTAATTTGTAGATCTTCTATGATCAGTATCTTAATTCCACCCTTAGCTACTTGGGATCAAATATCACTAATGCTCTTAGATATTTCTCCTTTAAGTAGTTATACTCATCCCTGATTTTACTTTCTTATTTTTGAAGAGAGTATAATGATTCTTAGCATCTCTAACTCTTGGAGCATCAATAATTTATCAGACGTAAGTTTGGATCAGTGTCAACACTATTTGTTGCACTAGGGTGGTTCTAGTGGACTTGGTCACATGAATTTATGTTGGAAATGTCCTCATTACAAGTAGGAGTTATGAAGTAGAGACACTTGGTGGATGTGGTGGTTAGGATGAAATGGTAGAAAAAACAAATTGTATGGATATGTGGTGAATGATAATACAATAGTTGACACGCTAGTTATCATTCATGTAGTATGGTGATAAGTGATAACACTAATTATGATGGTGATGGGCTCTTGGTGTATGATATTAATGTGTATGTGGTGGTGACCTTGATGGTTGATGATGGGAATGAGATGAGATGTGTGATGCCAAAAGTTGGACTAAATGTAGGAGGTGGAGTACCTCCTAGAGAATTTATGATTGCATTTATTTAGGGGTAAAAGAGTGTAGTAGAATAAGTATATTGGGCAAAAGAAGTAAGAATAAAGGAAGAAATTGGAAGATAAGAAGTAAGAATAAAAGAAGAGGAATGGACTAGAGTTGAAATGATGGCTAACTTGGCAATGATGACCATTATAATTGCTTTATTTGCCCATTTATTCTCTTTCTATGGGTCAATAGAGGCTTTGATTGATACCAAATATTAGCTTCTTTTCTACTTACAAGCATTGCTAAGTACCTTTAGTTTTTCATCATTTGTACTTTCGACTAAGGAAAAAAACACCCTATGTTTTCTTCTATGACCATCAAATTTGGTTTTGGCCCTTCTCGAAGAATCTCCCCTTTCTTGAGTGGGGGTTGTTCCTACCTTGGTTCTACACTTGGTTTCACTTCAACCTCATATGGCATTGTCCCAATTTTTGGAAGTGGTGCCTTAGTTTCATATTTTAGGTTAGCTCCTAGGGCTACTTCAACCTTCATAGTCATCTTCTCTAAAATTGAATCATGAGGATCCTTTTTCATTTCTCTTCTTCTTTGAACATTTATTAAACTACACTCTTTGTTGGAATATATTACATTATTTGGTACTTGTTAATGTACCATCATGGGTACATGTTTAGATTAGGAGTTTATCTTAGATTAGGATTTAAGTATTTTCTTAATGCAATGTAATAAATGCACAAGTACTATTAGAATGTGCAATGATGTAAATGTGCATGTAGTCCACATGTACATGAGTCCTAAGAATAGAATGATGAAGTGTCATAGGAATATAGAAGGCCAAGAGTCATGTCACACTATATATAGGCCTTCTTAGAGTAGAAGAAAAAGAGGATTTTGGAGTGCATAGGGTAGAATTGTAGTAGTCACAATGTAGAGCATTTTTTGCAATATGGAGTGTTAGAGACCTCCATTGCATAGCATTGTATATTTTTGTGAGCTTTCATTAATGGCTATTGCATGAGTATTTTATGAAGTTTCTTATCATATTTACATGCTTATTAGTTAGCCATTATCATAATTATAACATTTATCACTTATTTCATTACTTGTGGTTGCATTTCCTTTAAGTTTATGGCTTCAAAAGCTAACGCTTCTAATCATGGCTAGGGTGGATGGCACAACCAAAATTATTAATTTCTAAGCGACAATGGGATAGTTGGACATTCACATTTTCAAAGAGGCTATATGAGAAGTCACTATCACTCCCAGGAGTAGTTCCTCATTCCAAGCTATGAAGATATATTTTTGAAGGGAAAGGGTATGTTAGGACCCTATCCTAACATTATTATGTAATTGTGAATATGGTTGAACGAAAACAGTATGTTAAGACCCTATCCTAACATTATTATGTAAATGTGAATATGGCACCTTTAGGCGCCTATGGCATATAGGTCCATGCGATGTAAATGTTACTTATTGTAAGGAGTTAATAAAAGATGTAACTATTTATTTATTAGGAGTTACTAGCTCTTGCCCCCCACTTGCATGTGGATTAACCCTTGAGCATTAAGGTTAGGGTTGATAATAGTCTATAAAAAGGCAAGAGCCAAATTGAAATGTATCAAGTCATTTTCTAATATTGTAATGGAGCTTTGCTTCCAAGGAGGATTCTATATTGTGATTTTTTTAGGAGAAATTTATATTGCAAATTTTGTTTCTAGGATGATTCTATATTGCAAATTCTATTTGTTGTGTAGTTAATAAAGCTTCTACATTTCCCTTCTATATTGCAATATAATTATTTTAGTTTTTTTTTTCATTAATTATTGCAATGTTTATGTGGATGTGCTTATTTTAATTGGAAGGTTCTTAACAATTATTTAATGTCTATCTACAATTATTTTATCTACTCTTTAGATCATTTAAAATGATAAATTTATATTTTTTCCTTAGAAAAAAGTTGTAATTTTATATTAAGTAAATATGAAATTACATTCTTCATATGCCTCTTTGGCATTTCTTCAAAATTTCAATAGTGACCTAAAAATTAGGTCATTTATACATCATAACTAGTTATCTCTATTATTCTAAGTTCTATCTTGAGGCACCTTCCCAATTTATCAAACAATATTCTTTAAATCACCACCTTCTAAGTTTTTTATTATGTGTGCTTGATTTAAATAGAGTGTATTAATCCCCCAGATAGAGATTTGGATCAGTTGTAGTGCATTGCCCTCATTGAATTATTGTACTAAGCACATACCTAGATCAATCTAAAGTTCCTCTTTTGAGAGTTCATCTGCTTCCCTATTTAGTTCTCTATAAATATGCCAAAATGTAAAAGCTTCACTTCGATGTACACCATATTTTATTTGAGAGAATATGGGTTGTAGAATCATGTTTTCCATCCTAAAAACATCAAGCATCAAATTTATTACCACCTGCAAGTCTTCGTAAATTTAAATTTTGTGTATTCCTTTTAATTTTGCCAACTGAACCAACAATTTGAGAGCCATAATTTTAGCATAATTATTAGAACCTTCTCCTAATCCAGCCTTGAATTTAAAATAATGAGAGGCAAAGATATATAGCAATCTTCCTGCTCCACAAACTCTAGGGACCCTGTATAGCCCCATCACAAAAAAACCTAGGCACCTAATGAAGAACATAAGCTTATACTGAGAGGGGGGTGAACGGTAAAAGAAAATTTCTTTTCTTTCCAAAACAATATTATCTAATGTTATCAATTGCAATATCTGTCCAAAGCAGTGTTAACCAATATTATTAATAGCAGTAGCAAAGCAATGCACATATCGTCACACCTAATAAGAGACACATATTTAACATGGTTCACCCAGTGTGGGCTACGTCCACGGAGAAAATATTTTTTATAAATTTTCTCAACAAATATCTTGGGAACCAAATACCTGTTACAATTTTTATGGACCTCTATCCAAAGGAGACACCAATCCCCTATGCTCAAGTTTGTGGATCTCTATCCACATGATAACTCTATCCCCTCAACTCTAGTTTGTGGACCTCTATCCATAGGATAAATCTATCCCCTCAACTCATGGACCTCTATCCATAGGATAACTATATCCCCTCAACTCTGGTTCATGGACCTCTATCCATAGGAGAACTCTATCCCTTCAACTCTAGTTCATGGATCTCTATCCACAAGAGAAATCTATTCCCTCAACTCTGGTTTATGGAACTCTATCCACAGGAGAACTCTATCCCCTCAACTTTGGTTCATAGATATCTATCAACATGAGACACCTCTCCTCTTTGTTCTAGTTCATGGATATCTATCCACATGAGACACCTCTCCTATCTGCACAATTTCATGGATCTCTATCCATATGAGACACCTCTCCTCTTTGCTCAAAAACTACTCTAGGCCTTCACACAAGGCTTGCTCAAATATGCAATAAAATCTTCTCAACTCACTACTCCAATATACACCAATCCTACTCACAAGGCTTGATCAAATAAACAACAAAACCTACTCACACATATGCCCAAATTTGCACCAAGCCTACTCAAAAGACTTGCTCAAATCTACAACAAAATCTGCTCAACTCACTACTAAAATCTACACCAAGCCTACTTGCAAGACTTACTCAAATCAGCAACAAAACCTGCTCAAACATCTTCCCAAATCTGCACCAATCCTACTCACAAGGCTTGCTCAAATATGCTCTCAAATATTGCCCAAATCTTCTTCAAGTCTTCTTACAAGACTTGCTCAAATCTACCTCAAACCTACTTCAAGTCTTCTCACAAGACTTGCTCAAATCTACTTACTATCTCTGCTCAACTCTGCTCTAACACATTCTCAAAACTCCTCAGAACACAAACTCAAATCTGATCCTAACACATACTCAACCAATCCCAAATATTGCACATAAATGATATTCAAAACAATGCTTGTATCTCTTTTAGAAATGATTTCTTCAACTAGGCAATTCAGACATATTCTTCACAGAATTGTTTCAAAAATATATAAATAATAATATGCAATGCAAATGCTCAATATGTTCTCTTTACATTTATTAAGTCTATCACTTTCACATGTCTCACATTCATCAAATCAGATATCTACTTCTTGTAAACTCCTTTCAATCACGCTAGAATATAACTTTTCTTCACAAGAATTGTTTATATTCCTTACAAATTTACTCTCAAAGATCAAAAATAATAATGCACAAATTTACTTCACAAAACTAGTCTCTAATACTTGCCCATTCACATTCAATGTCACTCAAATCAATGTCCAAATGCTTCACAAATTCATTCAACAATAAAACACAAATTTATTATCAAGCCCTAGCTCAAATATTTCCAACAATGCATACTAATCAAACCTTTTATCTCCACCTTAAAAATATATCTTCAAAGTACAACCACCTAGAGAAGGAGTTATATCACCATACCTCAAAAATTGTTTTGTTGAATATTTACCCACAAAAACCTATCTCAAAAACAACTTATCTTTCTTGTGCCACTTCAAGGGTTAGATAGCAAAACACTTTTCAAGTCATCCAAATGAAAATCCTTCTCAAAAGATGTGCATAGTAAAACTTGAAAATAATACTCTATTATTTTCTTTTGTCTTCACAGAAATACAACTTGTAGAACCCTTGAACATTTTTCTTATTATGTGCACGGATTAAAAAATACTATTCACAAGTACACCCTTTTCTCTCCTTTCTAATAATGAAATATTTCAATCTTCATTCAATAACCAAAACATCTTTATTTTATTTTATTTCATGCAAGCATTACATAAATAAAATAATTTTATTACACCTTATGACTCCCTTCTAAACTTTCAATAATTCTAAAATACTTGCACAACCCTTATACCTCCTGGACACACATTTCTCAACAACACTTTACTCTAACAAAGCTTTAGAAAGACTTGCTACCCAACCACCTTTACACCTTGCAAAAATTAAATAAATCAAATCTTATACATCCTAATTTTTGCACTAAAAAAAAACGAAATACCTCTTAAGCTGCCACAACTCGAACTGTATCAACGCATAAGACAACGCTATCCAAAGTTCTCAATGAATGACCATGCTATCACGAATTGGTGACACAAAAGGTGGCTTGCATGATTTAATTCAACTCTTTGTCGAAAACAATGAAAACTCTTCTATCCAAAAACTATCATCGAGGGGAGTCGACCTCAAGACCTCTCTCTGCCCAACACTCTATGATGTCCCCGTTGCGAGGACTCAAAAACCCTAAAAAAATTATAATCTATTTGTAGAATAAACCCATACCATTCACATGCAAGAACATATCTAATAAAATAAATTATAAATACCACAAGTGAATGCACCACAAACACTGAATTTTATTATTTTCTTATATGGCAAAGGCAGTACATCCAATATGAGCAGTAAACTCATAAATAAATCACAATGTTTTTTAGTAATACCAACTTACAGACTCCCAAAATAGACGTATTTGCAAAATATGAACTGGATACACCACTCTAACATGCACAACCAATCTCCAAATGCAAGTTGAGTTGCCAGGAAGTAAGTATGAAGCTCAGCAATCGAAAGTTGCACCCCTAGAAGCCTCCAAACTCTATAAGGATGCCCTAAATCTGGTTTGTGCCACTTCAATACCCAATATGTATCATTAACTCTGAGAGAACAACCCTTATTCGATGCCCATTCACCACACAAACATCGGATAACATTGTTCACACTGGGTACGAACTGTAGCAAGCAATAGATGGATGCAAATGACTATAAATATCTCTTGATACCGATCGTTCTCCATAGTAGCAAACCCTTATGACTCCTAAACACAAATATAAGACTTCTCCAAGTAGAACGTACTTGCTATGGATCCACAACTCACTACCACAACACATAAACCCTTCTAACCCTTGAACATAATGATTGGAACACACAATGGAACACAAGGGATCAACCCTTGATTCTATGTAACCCTAGGATCAACCTAGCGATTTGCAGATATGATATGGGAGCAGCCCACACTCAGGTTTTTTTAAAATAACTTCCCCCCGGTCCCCTCCTATGGGACGTCCATGCTCTTTTATACTCCTCATCTTCTAATTCGCCATTATGTGGGCCCCATTCCAATAATAACATATAATATGACTCCAAACATAAAATAAAAGACAAGTGACATAATAATAATATAACATGACCCTTAACCCCTAACACACACCACACCAACTAATATTATTTATTTTCATAAGTTTAGGAATGATATCGAGAACATTATTTTTCCACATTGGGGAATGTTGAAAATTTTGTCACATTTCTTAAGGGGTAGAAAAAGAAACAAGTTTTGTACAGTAAAGTTTTTGCTTTGTCATTTTTTTTGAAAAGTTGTAGTAATTTTGGCTTCCAATGCCACCCCTTTGTATATAAAGTAAAAAAGAAAGAACTTCGCTGCCAAACGAGCTAGAGAAAAGAGCTTCGCCGAAGGAAAATTAAAATAGCTTCACACCCGAAGCATTTCCAGCACTACTTCGGGTAAAATTTTTGCGAAGTGGTTTTCGCTGAAGTAAAACACAAGGAAAGGAGAATGAAACTACTTCGCGCCCGAAGTGTTTCCAGTAGCTACTTCGGGCAAAAGTTGAGTGAAGCAGCGTTCAGAAGAAAAGAGAGCTTCGCACCCAAAGCATTTTCAACACTGCTTCGGGTGGAGTTTTTTGTGAAGTAGTATCACCGAAGTAGAATACAAGAATAGCAATAAAATGAAGCAGCATCCAAATCGTAGTCTGAGTTAGCTAACACAGGAAGACTACTTCGGGCCCAAAGCATTTTTAGTAAATACTTCGGGACAGATTTTTGCGAAGCGGCGTTGCCGAAGTAAAAGACAAAGGAGAAGGCAAGAAAACTACTTCGCATCCGAAGTATTTCCATCAATCACTTCGGCCAAAAAACTAGCGAAGCAGAACTCAAAGGGGCATTGAAAGTACTTCACCAGAAAGTTGCTGAAGTACCCACTTCGAACCCCTCCATCAGCGAACCATTTTTACTTCGCCAAAAGCTCATTGTGAAGCATTTGCTTTGGCTAATTTTGTGCGAAGTACTTCTACCCAAAGTAGCGGAGGTCATGGAGGATGTAACATCTTTTGAAGACAATTGCTTTAGCCGAAATCTTCCTGAACCACAGTTTTGAAAGATGATCGCAACGAAGTATTTCTCTAAGGCATCGGCAAAGTAATTTAGTCAGTGAAGCGACAAAGACGAAGAGACCCATTTTACGAAGTGAATATGCTTCGGCACTCCCCACCCCCGGAGCAGTTTTGCGAAGCTCAATTTTGTGAAGAACAAACCAAAGAGGAGTTTTTGCTTCAGCTTAGAAACATTGCGAAGACTTAGCGAAGCGCTTCACGGGCATGCATTCCAAGCCGAGTATTTTCTCGAGGTGATCAAGTGCCTCATAAATGCATTTTTTCGTGCCCGATAAGCTCGTTGCTCATTTTTGGCAATTAGAAACGAAGTATCAAGCCATGATGGAGAGCTTGACGAGCATGGCGGCCACTCGATCATTGCACCCAGAGACCAAGGACATCCAAACGACTCATCAATGCACCTTTCCATGGTTGACCCGATTGCAATTGCTAGTTTTGGTAACAAATTTGAAAGATTGATCATGAGAGCCTCGAGGAGCCAAATTCTTAGGGCTCGAGAGCGTACTCTTCTTTGCTATGTAATTATGATTCAGAGGCCCGGGTCCTCTATAAACACCCAGGCATTGTAATGGAAAAGGGGGGGAACTATCTGCTAGAAAGTTGTTGTAACTTGATATCCTGCGATTAATACTAAAGGACCTTGAGCTTAATTCTTCTCTTTTATGCTACCTTCTGTGCTTGATTCTTTTGTCTTTTCTTGTTTGTATGCTGAGATGCTGATCCTTGCGTCCAGAGTATGATTGAGGATTGTACCCTGAAACTCGTTCTAAAGGATACATAGGAGTTGAAAGGCGCTGTGTTGAATTTCTTTTATGCTGCCTTCTATGTTTGGTTATTTTGTCTTTCTTCGCTTATATATTGGATGTTGAACCTTGTGTCCAATGTGCGATTGGGGAATGTACCCTGAAACTCGCCTAAAGGATACATAGGAAGGTTGATATCACGTTTCTTTTGTTACTCTTGGTATTCTTTGTGTAGACACCAAAACAGCACCAATCTAATTATGTGACTACAAACACTGATCGCTTTGACACACACAGCCCCCAGGGCAGCCCTCAGAGGTTAAACAGTGGTCCTAACCACTTTTGTAGCAATTTTGGAAGGTCAAAAGGCAATTTGGCACATTCAAGCACTTTGCTTAGTATTCGTCTCACCTAGGGACGAATTCAAACTAGGATCCGTCTCACCCAGGGACGAATTCTGAATTCGTCTTTGGTCAGGACGAATTCTATGTTTAACGGGCAAAAAGAAGAATGGTGCCAAGTGGCAGCCAGGGACAGTCAGTTGATGACTCCTACCTTGCATGCGCGTGTAGGTGGGTAGATTGGCCGTTAGAGGACCGTCACAAAGGCAATTATGGAAGCCCAAGTCAGAGAGGAGTCTCCTCCCTCTTAGGAAGGCATGGCCACCACATGGCACCTATACCACCGCATGGCCCAGCATCCCATCCAAAAGAGACCCCCTGGGTCTATAAAATGGTGAACTTTCTCACCCAAAAGAAAAGAAGAAGGAGGAGGCATTTTCAAGCAACGAAGTGCTGCCAATTTGATATCATGCCTTTGCCCTCTTGATTTACATTTTCCACATCCTTAATCTCTTTCACAAGAGAGGTTATTGGGTGGCTATTGGAAGTGTAAATTCGGACCCAAAAACCCGACATTTGACCACTGTAATCCACCAATTTGCTGACAACCCCATCCTAAGAGATTTTGGGCCCATCCCAAGTGGATTGGTGCCAAAATCAAGTGCCAACGGTGGGCGGCCCACTTGGGCGCCCCACACCTTTTGAGTTTCATTTTAATTCGTTTTTTTGTCATTTGTTCATCTTTCATTTTATTCTCTGCTGATTAGATAGTTTATGTATTCAATCTCACAATGTTTTGATCAGATTTCATCATGTTCTCGTCGCTTTTGTTGTCCCACTAACTTGCAGGTAGCGACGCCAAATTCTCGTTGATGGAGGTCAAATTGGGAGAATCCGGCCATCTGGGTCGTCCCAAAATGCCCCCAATTAGCTAACCCCTCTGTTTGCAGGTCATTTGGAGATCTCGAGACGCGACATTTGGATGACATCAACTCGGCTTTTCATCACAGTCGAATTCGTCCTACCCGAGGATGAATTACAGTCGGATTCATCCTACCCGAGGATGAATTATAGTAGGATTCGTCCTACCCGAGGATGAATTGCAGTTTAACATGAATTGGCCGACTGTTTCGATGGCAGCGGCCCTATGGTAATGTTTTTTGGTCTCTGTCGAGTTTGCAGGTTATTTGGGAATCATCTTATTTATCGATTTGGCTAATCTTTTACATGCGTCTTTCATTAATTTTAGAGAACAAACGTTTCTTATTTGCAGTAGGTGCTACTGACATCTTTGTTGTCTCTTTGTTCGCAGGAGGAGCAGCAGAGGTTAAGGACTCATCAACATCAACGGCGTCAATGTTTTGTCCTGCCCATTTCAAATGTGGGCACGCGAAAGGAAGAACCTTAAGTCTTGATTGTAACCAAATTCATTTAACGCTCCTAACCCCTGAAAAGGGAGGAGGCATCTTTGTAACCGAGATCAAAAGAGTTAAATAAAAGGGCTGTGGTTTCTCCATTTTCTTGTATCTCTGTTCAATTCGTCTCTTTCATTTCATGCATTCTACATTTTTAGGACTTAAGCGTGTTTGATTTTGAATACATCGCAATTAGTGTTTCTTTCATCCAGAATCTCGTGCTTTCAGTGGCGATCACGGTGGGACACTGTCCCCTATTTTTAAGATCAAGAAACTGATCAGATTTTTGTGTTTTGTGCTTGACAGGTACCTTTTTCAATTTTTGACTGTTATTCGTCCTTGACTGTGGCGATTGCTTTACTGCAATTCGTCTGACCCTGAGACGAATTCGAATTCATCTCTGGGAGGGACGAATTCTGTTCTGTAATTCGTCTCACAGAGGGACGAATTTTTGTCTATGAATTTTTAGAGCCGAAGATCAGAAACAGCAGGTTTAGGCAGAGAAAGGTAAGGGTTTTAAAACTGTTCCTGTTACTTTCTATTTTTTTGTTTCTGTTTTCTTTCAAATTTTGCTTGCTTAAGGAAAGTAGTGCTTCTGCATGTTTCATTTTTCAAATAAAAAGAATCACACACACTTCACGCAACATCTTTAAACCAAGGAGTTGGTCGTAAAACCCTAGCCCTTGATCAAGACCATTGGTGGATTTCATCACCACCTTGGCTTGATTTTGCATCCATTTCCTCGATTGTCACTATTGTTAGGCGTAAATCCTGACGAAAGCTGATCGAGTGTCGCTGGGGTGATTCCCAGCATGCGAGGATAAGTCTTCTATGGTAGGTGTCATTAACAGGACAATCCCCCTTCCGTATCGCCTACGTACCACGTACCATCTGCTCTCACGTACCTATAGTCTCCCTCTCGTAAGGGCGGGTATATAGAGAGGTTGGTATATCGGCCTGGTTGGTATATTGAAGGGGCGACCATTTATGGGAGTTATATGAGCCTTCATTACGCATTTAAACGTTCTTCAAAACTTTCAAAAAAAAAAACAAAATCATCAAAATGCACTAAAACCAGTTTAGGACACACCATTAATCTTTAAAAGAGATAATCACCGTTTGTGTATGTGTGTGTTCATTTCTTCTTAGTGTAACAAAAAAAAAATCAAAAATCATAAACGAAAAGATAAAAATCTGCTTAGCTAGTAGAAAGGTACCACAATGGTGTACACCCGTAGCCAAGCCCAATCAAGGGAGAAGCTTCGGAAGGTGCACAAGAAGCGGGCACAAGTCGCCTTCGCTTTAGCCCTGAAGACTTGGTCATACCGCCTTGGCGGTCTAGGCCACAAGAGAATCCACATCATTCCATGTCTAGGTGGAATTATAGGGACACCCCTCTGGGGGATATGCCCATTCAGAATAGCCCCTTTCGAGAAGAACCTTTACGTGTGACACTCAACGCAAATAGAAGACCACCTTTTGAGGCTAGATATGAGTGGCCACCATGCAACGAAGCGCTAGAGAGGCACAATGTCCATGAGGAGAGACAACGTGACTATGGCATCTCTCCTTTGCCTCCCATCATTGTTAGAACTGAAAGACAAAACCTAGAGCGCAGGGCTCTTCACACAGGGCGAGCTAACTCCGCCCGCCCCTTTCACACCCATGAAAGGGAGGACGAGGAAGATCATCGCATTCCTCGAGAGCAACATACAGCGCAGGAGCCTTGCTCTTCCACCCCTGCTAGATATCATGATCAAACATTAAGGCCAGAGCCTCAAGTAAATGTCGCCAACCTCGACAGAGGGAAGCGACCCATTGAAATCTTGGATCATCACGACCAAGGCAAATACATAGGAGAGGCATACAGGCCTCCTAAGCCCAAGATGGTGGATCAAATTGAATTGGCAGTCGCCAGACATGCCGCCCGCCAAGCCCAGATCATGCGGCTTGAGCAAGATCATCAGTAGTTAGAGCACTTATACCGCCTTAACAAAGAGCGCATTCAGTGCGAAGCAGACGAGCTGCTTTACAAACTACCTGAGAGGGTGCCAACCCCTCGCACTCAAAAAGCAGAACAATATGAGAGGTATAATCCCTTGGTGCAGGATAGGTCTCCGCGACCTCGCCAAGCTTTGCCTCCGAGACCCCATAGACCTGAGAGGGAGGCCACTCCTCGAAACAATGATGGGTACCCTTAGCGGGGACTCAATCAGGGTCATAGGTCTCGCCTAGAGACTCCTCAGGAAGTTTATGAGGAGTATGAACCAGAAGAAGAATGGGCCGAAATGCCCTATCAAGGTGGGAGGGTTGCCATTCGGCCACCCCCCCATAGGCCTCCAGTCTCCCACAACTCACAATGGGAGCAAACAAAAGAGGAAGAGATAAAATCTTTCGATGCATACAAAGCGCTATTAGAGCATTTGGAGTCTATGGAGACTAAAGCTTTGGGCACCAAAAGCCCATGTTACGACAACTCCGTAGTCATCCGGTGCATCCGTCAGTGCCCACACCTCTTTATCCCGAACATTTCAAGTTGCCTCAGTTGGCAGTCTTTAAAGGTGAAGAGGATGCTCAAGAGCATGTGACAAGATTCCTGAGCCAATGCTTTGGCATTCAGGATAATGATGCATTGTTGCTAAGGACATTCATAACCACATTCGCAGGTCCTGCCTCGGATTGGTTCACACAGTTGCCGAAGCACAGCATAAATAACTTGGATCAATTAGTAGATGCGTTCCTTGAATGCTTTGCCTTCAACACCAAGAAGAAGGCATCACTGAGTGATCTGGCCAGCCTCAGGCAATATGAGGAAGAGACAATGGTGGCTTACGGGAATCGATGGAGGGCTCTGCTTTCTAAGCTACCTTACCTTCCCCCTATGTCCGACCTCACACAAATGTTTTCACGGAGTTGTCTGAGATCGATCTCTGGGCTATTGCAGCTGCAGCAATACGCCAGCCTAGAAGAAGCTTTGGTGCAAGCCAGAGTTATTGAAGAGATCAAAATATAGGAAGGCAAAATTGCCAAGCCTAAAAAGAAAGAGTGGAACAAAAACACTAAGACCAGGACTACGCAACCAAAACCCGCTGCGGTTAATCAAGTTGCGATAAATGTCCCCAAGCCTGTGCAAGAAATACAGCCTCAAAAGGCTAATTATCGAGCAGTGCCTCCTAATTATGAAAGAGAAAATAAAAGACAGGAGCAAAATCAGTAGCGTCGCCCTAGGCGACAATTCACCCCTTATACGGAGTCCAGGGACTCCCTATTTGATCGCTTGTCAGCGACAAATCTAATCACCCTTCCAGAAATCCAAACCATAGATCCTAACGCTCCCAAGCCTAAGGGATACAGAGAGGATTTATATTGTAGGTTCCATAGGCGAAGGGGACATGACCTGAATGGATGTTGGAAATTCAAGGGATTGATACAAGATTTGATTGATAATCAAACATTGGCAGTGGACAACCCCATAGCGCCAAATAATCAGCAGATGGGGGTATTCAAGGACCCTTTGCCTACCCACGAGGCACAGGCAAAACCTCTTTAGGTTAATGAGGTGCGACAGAATCTCCCCATGCAAGGATATGTGGGAATGATCAGCATAGTAACTAGGAACAAGAAATACCCAGGAGTTGCCCCGGAGGCGACTACAAGAGAAGTTCCTTCAACGTCGCAACCTCAACAACACACTGTGCAATTGCCTCCGCCTAGAACCGAGGTCACGATATGGACCAAACTCACGCAGAGTTTGCGGACCACATCGGCTAGGCTTTCCATTTATGAGCTTATACAGCAGTCAGCGCCCCATCGAGAAGCTCTCATGGAAATTTTGAAAGCCATCGAGTTACAGCCTCACGAAGCAAATTCCTTCAATAACTTCGTGGGACATGTAAAATGATGTACGGAGCCAATCATTACCTTCAGAGAGGATGAAGTTAAAATAGTACCGAATGACATGGCAGATCCACCCCTGCACGTTATCGCGCGGGTCAATGGGATCCCGTACAAGAGAGTGTTGGTAGATACTGGCTCGTCCAATAACATCATTACCACTGCAGCATTAAAACATCTGAAGTTGCTAGCCTCTCATATCACGGCTTCCACATACACACTATGAGCATTCAACGATGCGATATGCTCGACAGTCGGCACAATTGTTCTACCCGTCCAGGTAGGACAAAAGACGATACCCACATTGTGCCATATTTTGGAAGGCGAGATGGCATACAACATACTTGCTAGGGCGACCATGGATCAGGGACATGAAGTGTGTCCCTTCGATAGCTCACCAAGTAATTGAAGTATGCATTTGAAGGAGAAATACATGTAGTCCCGATGGACTTAGAACCCTTCAAATATTGCAATGCAGTGCATTTGATGCCACAATCGACCCTCCCATCGATGCACTTGGATTTCCAATTAAATCCATCTAGACAGGGTCCGATGCCATGGGCACCACTGGTGACTAATCCATCAAAACCCCAGCCAGGTGCATCTTCATCATCTGCTCCTTCATTACCAATGCCACCTGTCATGGCTAAATAGAAGGACAAAGGAAAACAGATCTTGGAAGAGGCTCAACCCCTAGAAGAGGTGTTGCCAACGATATCAACTGTCTCAACAGAAGAAATACCTAGCACAATGGAAGCTGAGGCTCCTAATCCACCCAACATGGAATGGACTCAGGAAGGCCTTCCATTTCCTCCCTCTCAATCATCAACAATTACTATTGAAATGGCCAGTACGGGCCTGGGAGAATATCTAGTGCAGAATGTTGTAGCAACGCCCGCGTTAGAATCAGTGCAGGACATGGGGAGACCTCGCCTTCCCATAGGGACAGTTGTTCCTTTAGGTTACCCACCAAACCAGACAAATTTTTGTGTATGGGGGCCTTGATCATGGTGTTGAACCATGCAAGCAAAAGGACGAGGACGAAGAGCCTTTTGCCAAAAATGTCAATTATCTGTCGAACCCGGACTTCGCTCTGAGATATCTAGGCCAATGCAATTGGCACGGATACGGGTTAGGCAGGTATGAGCAAGGGGTGCATGTCCTTTGCCAACCAAGATATCAAATGCCTTATGATAAGTCGGGAGTAGGGTTCAACCACCCCTTGCCCTTAGACATCTTGGTGGAAAACATGCAAGGCCTAGGAATAGGCGACAAGGGTGGATTGGCATCAGATCCTTATGCCAACCCAAACACAACGTACACATTGGGAGATTATCTCCCATGGTCAACAACCACCCTTGGTAACATCAATAACCCTTCTCCATTGATAGAGAGAGGTGAAAGTTCGGACACTAACTTCCAAGGAGAACATAAACAAGTGTCCAGATATCTTTTTGAAATTGTTCCCTTTAGAGGTTCCAATTGAACCAGTGCAATGTCAAGAGAATCAGGTCCCCCCACCGAGTGTGGAACAACCGCAATGGGATCAGATTAATTTGCTCGAACAAGATGAGCATAATATGGCGCAGACAACTATCGAGGCCAATGAGGGCCTTTGGATCACCGACAATGATTACATAGATGAAACTGAGATGGAATATCTTAATCATGCACGACGACACAATCACCCTATAACCCATGAAGAACTGATGGCACAACTAGGCATAAGGTTAGGGCATGAATGGTACATAGACCCAGCAAGGTGGGACCAAGTGTTGGATCAATGGCTCCAAGTTCACGACGAGCACCGTCCACCCCGAGACCCTATAATGACATCAGTGCCGAGGGAAGACCCTATCTTCCTATCAACACATAGGGCCGATCCGTTCATGCCCATCCCTACAAATCCAGATCTAGAGCATAGGGAGCATCCAGAATGTTTGAGTTATCACACCCACGATAATGGAGACCAAATTCATTTCATCCACATGATCTCCATTGATTTGACCGCACCCATCCGCAATCCGGCCGATCCAACACGGTCATTGCATCTAGACATAGATGCCATCGACTGGGATCGTGTCAATTCACCGCTCTCCCCATCAGAGTATTGGCCTTTCGATGAAATGCCTCATTTTACCTCAGGGACAACTCAGGATATTTTTCAAGCTGAAGAGGGACCCAAGGTTCCAAACGCAGATTTAAACTCAGCTAATGATATCCATTTGATCTCGACTCCACATCAGTTGGAGGACGGATCCCACATGTCAGTCGAGGAGACGACTGACGTAGACATCGGCTTAGATCCAATGAATCCACAGATTATCAAGTTGGGGGTAAGCTTATCCCCCGAAGAGCAAGCCGACTACATTGCCCTTCTCAAAGAGAAGAAGGAGGTTTTTGCATGGTCATACAGAGACATGCCGGGGCTAGATCCGTAGCTAGTCATGCATAATCTAATGCTTGACCCAAAAATCAAGCCAGTTAAGCAAAAACTACGTAAGATGCACCCAACAGTGGCCTTGATGGTCAAAGATGAATTGCAAAAGCTGTTGGATGCACAGTTTGTCATCTGCATGGATTATCCGCCATGGCTGTCCAACATGGTGCCCATCAAAAAGCCCGACGGGAGGATTCGCATATGCACTGATTTTCGAGATCTAAACAAAGTGAGTCCTAAGGATGATTTCCCCTTGCCAAGCATCGATGCGTTGGTAGATGCTACAACAGGTCACGAAATGCTATCCCTCATGGATGGTTTCTCAGGATACAATCAGATTCGTATCAATCCTGAGGATCAACTCAAAATGGCGTTCACAACGCCTTGGGGGACATTTTGTTATAAGGTCATGCCTTTTGGCCTTAAAAATGCTGGCGCCACCTACCAACGTGCCATGACGTACATCTTCCATGATTACATGCATAAAACTTTGGAAGATTACATGGATGATTTGTTAGCCAAGTCTCTTTTGTGCTCAGATCATATCGATGACTTAAGCAAGATTCTCGATCGCCTCATAGAGCATAAGGTCAGATTGAATCCCAAGAAGTGCGTATTCGACGTCACATCTAGAAAACTCTTGGGTTTTATAGTCTCAAAGCGAGGCATCGAGGTGGACCCAAAGAAAGTCAAGGCAATCCTTGAAATGGCTCCCCCAACTACTATTAAGCAACTTAGAAGTTTGCAAGGAAAGGTCGCGTCGATTAAGCGCTTCATAGCACAGCTATCTGACAAGTGTCGACCCATGAACAAATTATTGCACAAGGGGGTTACATTTCACTGGGATGACGAGTGCCAATCAGCCTTTGATGAAATCAAACAATACTTGGCTTCGCCACCAGTATTGGCACCACCTAGACCAGGAGTGTCGTTCTACTTATACATCTCAGCTATTGAGGTGGCACTGGGTGCCATGCTGGCCCAGAAGAATGAACTTCACAAAGAACAGGCTACTTACTATCTTAGCCGCACCCTGGTCAGTTATGAACTTAACTATGCATACGTCGAGAAACTCTGCTTGGCAGTGGTGTTTGCTACCAAGAAGCTATGCCACTACATGCTGAGCAACACTACGTATGTTGTGTCTAAGGAGAATCCATTGCGATACATGATGAGTCGTACTTATCATAGTAGTCGCACGACGAAATGGATCATGTTGTTGATAGAATTTGACATAGAGTTTATTGGACAAAAATCTATCAAAGGACAGGTCATAGCCGATCAACTAGCAGAGGCTCCTCTTGAAGACGATCAACCTCTAGTCATAGAACTACCCGATGATGGGGTCTTCCATGTCTCAAAATCGCCAGATTTTGATGAGCCTGAGTCACAGGCCGACATAACCTTATTTTTTGATGGTTCTAAGTGTGAGCAAGGTGGTGGCGCGAGAATAGTATTCTTCACACCGTAGGGTGCTCCAATGCCCCTGTCATTTAAATTAAATTTCCCATGCACCAACAATAATGTAGAGTATGAAGCCTTGCTCATAGGTCTTCAGACAACAATCGCCATGAAAATCAAACGACTAAACATCTTTGGTGATTCGCTGTTAATCGTCAATCAAGTCAAAGGGGTATACCAATGCAAATGCCTAGTTTTGCAGGCTTATAAAGCCCTTGTGGACAAATTCTTGGCAAAACTTGAATGGTACGACATCGAGGCACTCCCTCGGTCATCGAATCATTTTGCAGACACAATGGCCTCCTTGGGGTCACTAATCCCGTAAGACCTTTCTGGTGATATGACAACCATTCAAGTCAAAACCCTATCGCAATCCGTGATGGAGCGTGCAAGCTCTGACTTGACGTCAAGAATCCACATGATCCAGATTGAACCATCCTCGGATAAGTTCTCTCAAATCAATGATCATCTGAAACATGCCAACTGGGGGTCCTTGTTCTCCCCTACTCCCATTAATAGCAACACAACGTTGTTCTTACAAGTTCTATCCCGCTCAAGCATTTGTTAGGGATGAACTTCAAGAGGGATTGGCTGTTCATACTATCGAGGTTTTCGATCAACAGGACTGGTATTTACCCATTAGAGACTACCTCAAGTTAGGTAATCTCCCGCTTGGATTGACGCATGCCGCAAAATGAACATTCAAGCAGAAAGCGGCTAAGTATGTCTTGATAGGAGACATTTTGTATCGTCGTAGCTATGAAGGGATCCTCCTTCGTTGCTTGGACCAACAAGAGTCCACTTGGGCGATCGCCCAAGTGCACGATGGTACATGTGGTGGCCACTTCAGTGGTATGGCCATCGCAAAGTGCATTCTTCGCATGGGCTATTATTGGCCATCTTTAGAGCGAGATTGTTGCGCATATGTCAAGAAGTGCATGAAGTGTCAACATCATGCCAATTTGATGCACGTACCTTCCTAGGCCTTGCAGACAGTCCAATCGCTTGGCCATTTTTGTAGTGGGGCTTCGATCTAATTGGAAAGATCTCCCCTACGTCGTCAGGCCATCACACGTTTATCATAACGGCCATAGAGTATTTTACCAAGTGGGTGGAAGCAATTCCGCTGACCTCTATGACAGGACCCCGCATTGTGGAGTTCATTTTGCATAACATCATATGTCATTTTGGTATTCCATCCAAAATAATCTCGGATAATGGGCCATCATTCAAGAACAAAGACGTGCATGCTTTGACCACAAAGTACAAAATTCAGCATAGTTTTTTGACACCCTATTATCCCCAAGCAAATGGGCAAGCAGAGGCGTCAAACAAAATGCTAGTTGCCATCCTTAAAAAGATGGTCGCAGACAGTCATAAGGATTGGCACATCAAAATTCCACTTGCCCTTTGGGCTTATCACACTAGCATTCGGACGCCCACTGGGGCTACTCCGTTTTCGCTCGTGTATGGCTCCGAGGCAGTCATGCCTCTAGAGTTGGAAATTCCTTCCCTACGCATATCAATGCAGGAGTTCATCAATGATGACGCTGCGCGGCAGGCCCGGTTAGACCAACTTACGTTGCTTGACGAACGACGCGTTAATGCTCTCGAGCACTTACGTATCTATCAAGAGCGACTTAAGAAAGCTTACAACATGAAAGTTCACCTAAGGGACTTTCGGGTTGGTGATTTGGTTTTGAAGGAAAACCAACAGAACTCTAATTTGCCACCCCACCTAAGGGACAAGTTCGTGGCAAATTGGTTAGGTCCATATGTCATTGATAGCAAAATAGGACCCGGGATGTACCGGCTAGCCTCTCTTGATGGAATCAAGGAAACAGAACCCTTGAATATCAGTCATTTGTGACCATTCTATATCTAAGAGAGCCATATCCCAAAAATGCTCCAAGGATTCCTAAAATCGCTTGGTCAATCCCAAAAATGCTCCAAGGATTCCTGAAATCGCTTGGTCAAATCCCAAAAATGCTCCAAGGATTCCTAAAATCGCTTGGTCAATCCCAAAAATGCTCCAAGGATTCCTAAAATCGCTTGGTCAATCCCAAAAATGCTCCAAGGATTCCTGAAATCGCTTGGTCAATCCCAAAAATGCTCCAAGGATTCCTACAATCGCTTGGTCAAACCAAAATGCTCCAAGGATTCTCGCAATCGCTTGGTCAGAAGAAAAATCAAATAATAAAAAATAACAAAAAAATTGCATCTCATTTCTAGGCATGCTCAAATTCATCAATACAAAGCTCTTCTCGCATCTCATCTTCATATTCACAAAAAAATCAATCCATCAAAAATACAAAAATATGTAGCTGCATTAAGCATCACACCAATACACATTTGTGGTCGTACGAGTCAAAGGCACCATAGACTGTAATTATTCTTCTAATCCATCTTGTTCCATACTTTTCCATTTTACAAAACAAACAAACAAACGCCATTTACTGTTGTTTACCACAATAGAGTCAATGGTCTCGTAATGTATCAAGAGTTTTCATCTTTCAGTCGTCATTTTGCTTTCTAGCCATGTACTGTACCAAGTCAGAGAGATTTTATGAAGGTAGAGTTCTACTTGAAATATGCCTTGTTACGTAACATCCCATCACAAGCTAAAACACTAAAACAATTCCTAAGTTGTACGAACGAAAGATGAAACCTGCACAGTAATCTAGGTCACCATAAGCGAAATGGTTATCTTGCTTATCCCCCTATGTAAATGACCCAAAGAATGCTCGAGAGTTGGCAAAAGGACAAGCATCCTCCCTACCCAATTCCCCAAGAATCCCAAAATTTGCAAACGTCAAAACTCAAAAATTTGACATCCCACAGTGCACACATCAAAAAGCACATACAATAGTGATTCTCGTCACTCCATATCCAAATCCCTTGCTCAAAAGAAAAATATATGAAAATAAATAGTGATTTTTATCACTACAAACGAGCAAGTATCCCAATACAATTGAAGAAAATAAGGGAGTCGAACTTGAATCCCTGGAACTCTCAGCATTTTGACAGGTCATGAGGTAAGCCTCAGTATCGGTTTGGTTGATAGCCTATTGGTCACTGGCGGTAAACTTCTCGCATGATGATATATCTGTCACATTAACTTGTGTACGGATCAATGTTTGCATGTGGATGAGCTAGCTTATGGTATCCTAGATAGCACCGCAGATTAATCGACTAAATACAATAAAGGAGTTAGTGGAGCTAATTAGGTGATCCTCGATACGAGTTCGGTTGAGAGCCCATCTGGCACTGGCGGTATCCTGACAAATACCACATAAATGAACTCAATTGCACACACAGGGATGTGAAATAACTTGGTCAAAAAACAAGTCCGATTCATACCTTGTTCAAAAGTCTTGTAAGATAAAGTACAGTCGTGGCTAGTGAGTTAAAACCGTCCGAGTCTCAGAAAACCTTAGCTACATTTCTAAACCAACTGCACTACTTTTCATCCTTACAATACCATCAAAAAAAAAATAAAAAAAACCACATGTATACATACAAAGTCATTTACCACAACAATCGCCTAAAAACAAAATAACAAAGTCCTAAACAGTCTATGGTGCCCTAACCAAACAACACAAATTCATTTCATCCATTACATTTTGCATATCACATATATATCAAAAACATTTGCATTTATCATACCATATACATCCATTACCATAAAGTAGCATGCATCCATCAACATCAATCATTGTGCATAACATAAAATAATGACATATACACAAAGCAAGAAAATCAAAACAACAAAAACAACAAATATCCACAAACAATAGCAATAAAAGTGCCGAACAAAGGCACCTTTGCGCCTGACATTCAATGGCATAGAAAACCGATGTTGGGGTCACAAATTATCACTATCCTACTCCCTAAGAAGGCTACCATAGCCGGACCGCTCCACGGGAAGACGGATTTTCGACAATTTAATCCCCAAATGGTGTCGCAAAAAAACAACAAAAAAAAGCAACACAAACAAACAACAATAAAAATTGCCAGACACAAGTGCTCTTGCACTTAACCTCTTGGCATAGCAAAACTGATGTCGGGGTTTACATTGTCACTATCCTACTCCCTAAGAAGGCTACCATAGCCGGACCGCTCCACGGGAAGACGGTTTTTGACAATTTCACCCCCAAACGACGTCACAAAAGGGTCAAAGCCCACTAAAAAACAACAAAAACAACAAATAAATGCAACACAAAAACAAAAGCAATAAGCATTGCCGGACACAAGTGCTCTTGCACTTAACCTCTTGGCATAGAAAATCGATGTCGGGGCTCAAATTGTCACTCTCCTACTTCCCCAAGAAGGCTACCATAGCCGGACCGCTCCACGGGAAGACGGACTTTCGACACTTTCACCCCATTATGGCATCACCAAAAGGGTTACCACCCACCAAAAATAGGTCTAAATGTCGGAAAAATTGCACATGCTTAACGCTAAACCATCTAAAGGCACCCTTGCACAAGTCATCTTGGGTCAAGCGACTCGTCGCTTTTCTCATGAAGGTCATTCCCTCATCGATTCGTCGCTTGAGGGGGTAGTCACACTTAGTCACCAATCAACAAGCACACACCCAATCAAGGCAATGACATGCATTCAAAGAATCATTGACAAAGACAATTACACTCCTGCTTGGGGCAGTAAACAAGCAATAATCACAATTTGATCAAATCACTTGGCATTTCGTGAATCATGAACACAAGGTTCCCCCGTGGACAAAAGGTTGCGCCCTTTGCCTATTCATGACTGATCAATGTCCAAGCTCAAGTCACACCTCACCAAAATAGGTTAATACTTGAAATCAAATTCCTTAGCTCGTCAGAAGCAAGGATTCAAGAATGCATGCCCTTTCCATACTTGGGGCATCAAAAGTTGGTTAGGTTACCAAGAAACCCTAATCATTAGTGCTTTGGTTATCTATTTTTGCTCGATGCTGCGCCATGCACAACGCATCCCAAAAAGGGGCATCTCGTAGACACCAAAACAACACCAATCCGATTATGTGACTGCAAACACTGATCGCTTTGACACACACAGCCCCCAGGGCAGCCCTCAGAGGTTAAACAGTGGTCCTAACCACTTTTGTAGCAATTTTGGAAGGTCAAAAGGCAATTTGGCACATTCAGGCACTTTGCTCAGTATTCGTCTCACCCAGGGACGAATTCAAACTAGGATCCGTCTCACCCAGGGACGAATTCTGAATTCGTCTTTAGCCAGGACGAATTTTGGGTTCAACGGGCAAAAAGAAGAATGGTGACAAGTGGCAGCCGAGGGCAATCCATTTAATGACTCCTGCCTTGCATGTGCATGTAGGTGGGTAGATTGGCCGTTAGAGGACTATCACAAGGGCGATTATGGAAGCCCAAGTCGGGGAGGAGTCTCCTCCCTCTTGGGAAGGCATGGCCGCCACATGGCACCTATGACCACCGCATGCCCTTCATCCCAAAAGAGACCCCCTGGGTCTATAAAATGGTGAACTTTCTCACCCAAAAGAAAAGAAGAAGTAGGAGGCATTTTCAAGCAACGAAGTGTTGTCGATTTGATATCACGCCTTTGCCCTCTTGATTTACATTTTCCACATCCTTAATCTCTTTCGCAAGAGAGGTTATTGGGTGGCTATTGGAAGTGTAAATTCGGACCCAAAAACCCGACATTTGACCACTGTAATCCACCAATTTGCTGACAACCCCATCCTAAGAGATTTTGGGCCCATCCCAAGTGGATTGGTGCCAAAATCAAGTGCCAACGGTGGGCGGCCCACTTGGGCGCCCCGCACCTTTTGAGTTTCATTTTAATTCGTTTTTTTGTCATTTGTTCATCTTTCATTTTATTCTATGTTGATTAGATAGTTTATGTATTCAATCTCACAATGTTTTGATCAGATTTCATCATGTTCTCGTCGCTTTTGTTGTCCCACTAACTTGCAGGTAGCGACGCCAAATTCTCATTGATGGAGGTCAAATTGGGAGAATCCGGCCATCTGGGTCATCCCAAAATGCCCCCAATTAGCTAACCCCTCTGTTTGTAGGTCATTTGGAGATCCCGAGATGCGACATTTGGACGGCATCAACTCGGCTTTTCATCACAGTCGAATTCGTCCTACCCGAGGACGAATTACAGTCAAATTCGTCCTACCCGAGGATGAATTATAGTAGGATTCATCCTACCCAAGGACGAATTGTAGTTTAATGCGAATTGGCCGACTGTTTCGATGGCAATGGCCCTCTGGTAATGTTTTTGGTCTCTGTCAAATTTGCAGGTCATTTAGAATCATTTTGTCTATCGATTTGGCTAATATTTTACATGCATCTTTCATTAATTTTAGAGAACAAACGTTTCTTATTTGTAGCAGGTGCTACTGACATCTTTGTTGTCTCTTTGTTCGTAGGAGGAGCAGCAGAGGTTAAGGACTCATCAACACCAGCGGTGGCAACGTTTTGGCCCGCCCATTTCAAATGTGGGCACGCGGAAGGAGGAACATTAAGTCTTGATTGTAACCAAATTCATTTAACGCTCCTAGCCCCTAAAAAGGGAGGAGGCGTCTTTGTAACCGAGATCAAAAGAGTTAAATAAAAGGGTTGTGGTTTCTCCATTTTCTTGTATCTCCGTTCAATTCGTCTCTTTCATTTCATGCATTCTACATTTTTAGGACTTAAGCGTGTTTGATTTTGGATACATCGCAATTAGTGTTTCTTTCGTTCGGAATCTCGTGCTTTCACTTTGCTTCTACTTAAGTTGCTAGTTAGTGATCGTGCTTCATGTTCTTTCCCACCTTAAATCACCAATCTCTCTTCCCTTAACCCTTTTATTTATTTCTCTAACTCTACTCCTTTTATTCCTTTCCTACACTCTTATCTTAAAACCCCCAAGTAGTTTAGCATAGGAGCCAACATTTCTCCGGAGATTGGCATGAGGGGCATCTCTTCCCTTCGGCCTTTCAATGTTGGTCCAGGTCTAGGGTGCATGCATTTACTCAAAATCCTTTCCTAGGCAGATTTGATGACCAACAATTTTTGGCATGCCCGATGGGACCGACTGTATCCATCTTAGAAAGATCCATAACCAATCAAGGTCCCATATTTTAATGCAAAACCCATCCTCATCGGGGCCAATAGCACTAACCAGTTCCCAGTGTGACCCGGTTAGTATCACCTGATTAGTGGTAGTGAGGACCGATGCCCTCATTACCGAAAGACTCTTAGCATTTGGTGACTCTGTTTACCCAAGAATCTTTAAGTCGTAAAGACCAGTACCAAAATTCTATGCCTTCATGCAAACAAGATGGAGAGTTAAGAATAGAGGAGAGGAAACCAAATTTTTTGAGCTAGATATTGACGCCTTCAGGGAACAATCAAGGTTAGTCACCCCCGAATCACTGTTACAAGGAACTTCCTCCATTGACAGACAAGGCTCAAATTTTGATAGTACAACATCTAGTTTTCCTCCCAATCCTCCCAACTCTCCGAAGCGTCCTAGTCCCTCCATTCCTATTAGTTGCCCTATTAGCAATCAAGGGGGAGCTTTAGGAATTATTGTTTCTCAAAATCTAGGAGAAAGTATGGTGCAACAACAAAAACAATAGCAAATGCAACAGCCACAGCTGCCTACGCTGTGCCCAGCATGGGATTCTTTGTCACCACTAAATCTAGCAGGACAAGGGCAAGTGTCGCCTGCTGCCATAAAGAAGATCTCGACGTTTGATGGAACTGGGAAGACTACTCTAGAGCATATCTAGGACATAATATCTCTGGCAGCGATCCATGACATTACTGAAGAACAAATTATGGTAAAACTTTTGGTTCTTTCCCTTAGAAGAAAACTCATCTACTGGTATAGATCTCTACCTCCTGGTAGTATTACAAGATGAGACCAGTTAGCTGGGAAAATTATGGGAAACTTCAACGAGTCTTCTGATCCTACTTCTCTCCTACACCAGTTCACTTCGATCAAGAGGCATCCACAAGAAGAGATCGTAGATTTCAATGTTAGGTTTGCTCGAACCTGGCAAAGAGTACCAGTTGGACTTTGGCCAACCGATGAAGCTGCAGCACTCTATTTCCTTCGGGCGTTCAACCCCGATATCAGTCTCATGGTAATATATTCTAATGTTAATACTTTTCCCGAGATGTATGAGTTAGCCAAGAGGGTAGAAATGGATTTGATAGCTGTGGGTAAGCTTCCCCAAAGGATGCCGACACCCATACTTCTTGAATTCCTTCAGTTCCAGTATGCAAGCGTAGCCGCTTTGCAAGCCTCTACAACCCCTGCACTCCTAATTTCATCTTGGAACCCGAATCCTATTGTGTCTCAAATCATCGCTCCACAAATCCACTTCCCTACATTTTCAACTCCACAACCCGCTGTCACTTCGGTATTTCATGTACTGCCAACACCACCTCAACACCCCGCCCTGCCTCCAATACTGACGATGGCTCCATTACCACTTGCTCCGAAAGCCGATGATATACAAACCAAAATTCTACAAGAAATGTAGTCTCTGAAATCTATAGTTCAAATTTTGTCCAATGACATGAACATTGTAAAAAAGAAGCAAGCGCAACAAGAGTTCCTACCGAGAAGATCTTATCCTACACCTGCGCTTACCAAGGACCAAGCAGTCCAGCAAGGGAAGGCTTCGACGAGAAATTCTGCAATCAATGAGGCTCCGAGCACTTCTGACTATGTATATTGGTGCTCTACGTGCAATGATCCGCATGAAGAGAATACCTGCACCCTGCACAAGCACTATGTACAAACGCTGGCAAACAGTAGTCACAACGGTCAAGTAAACGTCATTAGGTAGATGAGTCAGAACTTGGCAATTAGCGAGGAGGAGCCGGTTGCAGTACTTACCCGAGGAGGAAAAAAGACAATGGGAGCAAATGTTACTCAACTGACTCCTTCAAAAGAGCAAGTTCAACCCAAGAAAGTACAATCATCTATTTCGGCCCTGAGCGAAGCTCCTTCACCTGCATCGATCAAGGAAAAGGCTCAAAAGACCTCTGTCAACCGCCTCAGGTAGAAACCAAGGAACAGGCTAAGGAAAAGCTCAAGTTTCCTTCACTGACTAAGTGACAAAGAGTGGAAGCTACAGAGCAGTATCGCACAAGATATGAGCCTAGAAAGGAGCCCGAAGCACTCAAATCCTTGGCATATAACATTGTAGAAGAGTTGAAGAAGATTCTGGCCAAAATTAGCCTGTACGATGCACTGCAACTACCTGGACAAGTAGATCTGTTGTAAGAATCATTGAAGACAATCAAAGCAAAAAAGGTAGCACTGCTTGCTCTTGTACAGACCTTATCCACATCCATCATGGGGAAGAACAGACCACCTCCATTCTACTTATCTCTACAAATGGAAGGGTATATTGTGCATAATTGCATGATCGACTCTAGGGCCGCTACAACAGTAATGCCGAGAGTAGTCTACGAAGAAATAGGGATGGAATATACATGAAGCAACCAAGGTGTACTCCAGTTGGATGGTACTCCGATGAAGACAATAGGGGTGATCAAGGACATTCCTATCCAACTGCATAAGATGCCTCAGATCACAGTCATACAAGAGGTAGTGGTAGTCGACTTGGAGCCATATTTCAGTATGTGCTTGTCGAGGGAATTCATGGCAAAGCTGGGCAGATATCTGTCTATGGATTACTCCCATCTGGATATTCCATTCAAAGGAAAGAAGGTGAAGATCTACAATGAAAAGCCTTATTCCTTTCTTGTGCAGAAGATGTCCGAGGAAGAAAGCAGCGAACCAGTGAATGCAATGGTAGAGGAAATAGAGTAGGTAGACCTGGGTGAGGAATCCCTTGCGCAATTAAGTTATGACGATGAGTTTTCATTGGCAGACTTCAACGCCATGGTGGAGACCGAGATAGGATGTTATGCGATCGCCAAGCCTAAAAATCACTCCCAACTAGGGAATAGAACAAGTGCCCAAGAAGAACTATGGAAGTTGTTCTTCGATGGCACCCGATGTAAAAACGGTGCTAGGGTAGGGATTATTCTAATTTCACCCTCCAGAGAGCAAAAGGAATATTTCTACCGGTTGACATGGAGCTACACCAACAATGCAGCAGAATACGAAGCATTGTGCCTAGGACTTAAAAAAGCTGACAAGTTAGGCTTAAAGCATCTCCAAATCTTCAAAGATTTTGAACTGGTTTGCAACCAGGTCACAAATAAGTGTACTTCAAAGAAGCATTATCTAAAATCATACCACAATAGGGTATGGGACCTGTTCGACCAGTTCGAATCTCTCAATCTATAGTCAATTCCACGAGAAAAGAACCGACATGTCGATGTTCTGGCATCCATCGCAGCTAAGTACTCTCTAGTAGAAGACATGGTGCACAAGCCCAAAGCTGTGAGGATGATCTATAGACCCTTTGTCCCAGACAAATATCTACATTGGCAAGTGTTTGAAAATGATGAGCAGATTGTAAATTTCATGATCCAAGAAGCCGCCATAGTCGAAGACCGAAGCTCTGATGAAGGAGAATATGAAGGGCTGATCCAATTAAAGAATAACCACGTTTTCAAGGGACTAATCACCCTTGAAAGCCTCTTTGATCAGAATGACGGAGCTCTCTCCCACATGATCAAAGTCAATGAAAAGTAGTATCAGGATTTAGAGCTTGAACCTGGAAAAGTAATAAAGGTTGGAACTGACTGCACTACAGAAGAAATAAGACAGATACAGAATCTGTGCAGAAAGTTTTTCGACATAATTGCTTGGTCTTATCAAGATCTCAGGGGATACAATCGGCAGCTGGTTCAACACACAATCAAATTGTAGGAGGGGGTCAAACCCTTTCAACAAAAGCAAAGACCGGTGAATCCCAAGATCGAGGTCCTAATGAAGGCCGAACTCCTGAAGATGCTCAAAGCAAAAATCATATATCACATCAAGCACTCTTCATGGGTAGCGAACATGGTCCCAGTCAGAAAAAAATGGAGATATCAGGTTATGCGTGGACTTTCACAATCTAAACTAGGCATCCCTCAAAGACCACTATCCTCTCCCACAAATCGATCAAATTTTGCACTCAGTGGCTGGAGCTCAACGCTTCTCTCTGCTCGATGGTTTTTTTGGATACAATCAGATCTGGGTCAGGGACGAAGACCAACATAAAACAACATTCACCACCAAGTGGGGAACATTTGCTTACCAGCGAATGCCATTCGGCCTTTCGAATGCTGGGGCCACTTTCCAAAGAGCAATGGACCTTGATTTTGGCAAGCTTCTAAATAAGGTTATCGTCATCTATCTGGATGACATGACTATTTTCTCCCAAAGAAGGGAAGATCATCCACTACATATGCAACAAGTTTTCAAAAAATGTCGAGAGTTCGGTATCTCAATCAATCCAAAGAAGTCCATATTCATAGTTAGCGAAGGGAAGTTGCTGGGACATGCGATATCAGAGAAGGGCCTCGTTGTAGATCCTAACAGAGCCGAAGACCTAATGAAGCTCCCACTTCCCACATACAAGAAAGGACTTCAATCTTTATTCAGCCAGATTAACTTCGTAAGGAAGTTCGTCCCCGACTTTGCCCAAGTAATCAAGCCAATATCCCAACTCCTGAAGAAGGACGTCGAATTTAGCTAGACGAAAGAAAGAAAGGAAGCATTCAAAGAGATTAAGGCTCGTATCGCTCAGGCGTCGATCTTGATCAATCCAGATTACAATCAAGATTTTATCCTATATGCTTAAGGGGAGCCCGAGAGCTATGCTGCTATCCTGACACAAAAGGAGGAAGATGGCGAGGAACGCCCCATCGCATTTATGAGCCAAGTGATCAATCCCCATGAAGAGAAATATAATTTCATAGAACTTCAGGTGCATGCAGTAATGAAATCCCTCAAAAAATTCAAACAGTTCATCTCTCAAAGTCGGGTCACAGTCTTTGTCATTCACCCCGACGTGCGCAATTTCAGCATCCAAGGAGAATTGGGGAGCAAAAGAGTTGGTTGGGTGAACAAGATACAGGAGTTTGACATTGAGATCAAGCCCACCAAATTGGTTTGTGGTCGCGCATTGTGTTAAGAATTAGCAAAGAGCACAGCGGTCGAAGCTGCAAAATCTCAATGGGATGGATTGCCAACTGAAGAATACTTTGCCAACCAAGAAGAGGACAAGAAAGACTGGGTCAGTGAAATAGTTGAATACTTCTGCACTGGAACTTGTCCTTCGCATCTAAATGCTTTGCAGCAAAGACATTTCAGGATGCAGTCCTCCCGCTATGCTCTACGCCCTGAAGGCCTGTTTTTCAGGAATATTGATGGGATCCTTCTCAGATGCATCAAATATGATGATAAAAGAAAAGTCCTAGGAGAGTTCCATTCGGGGCTATCTAGAGGTCACTTCGTAGGAAGAACAACGACACTAAAGATTATCAAAGTGGGTTATTATTGGCCCACACTCTTTGTCGATGCCTTCGCTGTTTGCCGCAAATGTGAGAAGTGTCAAAATTTCGCTGGCCGAAGTAGAAATGCTTCGATGCCCCTTCACCCGATAAGGTAGAAACTCCATTTCAGCAATGGGGGTTGGATTTTATAGGGGTCGTATCACCGAACTCCTCCGTGGGACATAAGTTCATCCTGACCGCAATGGACTACTTCACTAGGTGGGCCAAAGCGATTCCTACCAAACATGCAGATCAAGAGACTGTAGTCACCTTCTTAGAAGGATTGATCACCAGGTTCGGCATCCCTGAAGCAATCATCACAAAAAATGGCCCTAGCTTCACAGGCGCTAAAATAAATGAATTCCTCTACAGATATGGGATATATCATAAAGTATCCTCCAATTATTATCCACAGGGCAATGACTTGGCAGAATCCACCAATAAGACTCTGTTGAATATGCTAAGGAAGCTCATAGAGACAAACAAAAGGACTTGGCATCTCCTTCTAGATCGGGAATTGTGAGCCAATCGGATCTCTGTCAAAAGGTCAATCAAAACTTTGCTTTATGCCATGGTCTATGGCAAGGAGGCCATCTTACCCATTCATGTGGAGATCCCTGCACTGCAGCTATTAGAAGCAGAAAATGGAGTTAGTCCGATGGAAAATAGGTTAGCTCAGCTGCTGTGACTTGAAGAAGATCGCGAAGAAGCATACAAAAACTTCGCTAAGCATACTCAGGCCACCCGAGACTAGTTCAAGAAAAAGTCATTCGATCGCACTTTCAATGTGGGAGACCTGGTATTAAAGTGGAACTCTTGGAAGGCCAAGCCCGGGAATCACGACAAGATGGATGCCTTTTGGGATGGGCCATTTGAAATTATGAAGGTGAACTCGGCCAATTATTTCATCCTCAAAGATGCAGATGGTCAAGTCCTACCGATCTCCGTCAATGGTCTTCATCTGAAGACTTTTCACCACTAAAGTACAATTTAATTCTTCTCTAAAAAAAAAAAAGTGAGTGTATATATACTTTTGTATATAGTTTGCATTTGTGTATACATCCTCTTCCAAGATCACAAAAGCCAAGTACTACCCTTCAAAATCTCCTTCGGAGACCATTTACACAAAGGAACAGTTGCAAAGAGGTTCGCCACGAAGCATGTTACCCGAAAGGAAGCCGAACCAAAATTCAAACAAAGGCACAAAAAGAGCTTCGCACCCGAAGCATTTTTAGCAGACACTTCGGGCAGCAATTTTGCGAAGTAGATTTTAAGAGTGTCCTGGCGAGGCAGTTTTTGAAGTAGTATTTGGTGAAGCGGTCTCCAAAAGGGTAAAGCTTTGGTAAGCAACCTTCGCAAGGTCGAACGGTATCGTGGCAAAGGAAAAGTACTTCGGGCCCGAAGCGTCAAAAGGCCATCTTAACCAAAGGTTCACCGCGAAGCATTTTTCAGCATCATGTTCCACTTCGCCGAACCAAGCACACGTGAGGTGGAGAATTCGAAATGTGCCTCGGAGAACATGTTGACAATGGCCTTGAAAGGAGTACAAAGCGAATGAATTTAAGGCAAAAGGGTGGTGGAGCACTTCCCAAGATGATCGAGTCAGAAAAAGGGAAAGGAAAAGCTCGCACCAAGGAACTAGGTGGCAACGGGTGGCGTCTTGAGTACAAAGCATAATCATCGAAGCATGAAGCCCTGTGTACCACGTCACTGTAGAATCAGTTTAAGAATACGGTAATCTCTTCCGTCCGAGGTACAAATTTAATTTTAGTAGGTGCCATAAATTCAGGTGGTTGAATTTTTATGCTATAAAAGCAAATTCTTGGCGAAAGGG
This sequence comes from Wollemia nobilis, assembly GCA_028583015.1. Classification (NCBI taxonomy): domain Eukaryota; kingdom Viridiplantae; phylum Streptophyta; class Pinopsida; order Araucariales; family Araucariaceae; genus Wollemia; species Wollemia nobilis. The sequence continues at coordinate 5,108,423 of JAQPPZ010017086.1, forward strand.
AAGTTATTTGTCCATCAATTAGAGCTAGACTAAGAACCTTCAGATACTCTGCAACCTTCTTGTCCTTTGCATCTGGCCATTTGCATTTATGCTCTTTGTATCAAGAACCCTATCGCTATCACTAGAATCATGGGAAAGAAAAACTCTAAGGAGAAGGGAAAAGAGCCTGAAGTTGCAGGCCCTAAAAAGACAAAGAAGGGGAAGGAAGAGAAAAAGCATACTCCGAAGAAGCTAAATCTTCCCCTTTGACCTGAAAAGCAGCCAATGGAAGAGGGGGATGACTCGGAAGAAGAATAGCTTGTGGAGCCACCAATTGATGGGTGGGAGAAGATCCGAGACACGCAGCTCTCTAAGGGTGTATCCGATCTTTGACACACCATAGAGTTCATGACAAGTAGGCTCACGCCAGAAAATAAGAGAGCCACTGCATATTACTCCCAGATCTACTGGTTTTTAACCGCACCTGCTCACCATTGTCCTGAGCTGATATACGCCATTGCACAGAATTACCAACCTGCGTCCAGGCAGGTGTTAGATGCTTTGGGACACAAATTGTTTTCCATCTTGAAGGAAGATGTACAAGCAGCCTTCACGCCATAGCAGGGTCCACCCAAGGGCTATTCTGTTCGCAATGTCATCCTGAGCGAACAAATGGAGAGATTTACCTCCAACAACTACATATTGAAATTCTTGCAAGAGAATCTCAAGAGCGGGCTACCTTCAAACAAGCTACCCCATATGCCCTTACCCTTGGAAGCCTTCAAAAACACCGATATTTTCTCCATTATTGCATGGGTAGCGGGCTTGTCAATGAATGCTTCAGTACAGCCCTGGAAGGTGTCTCTAGCCGAATGCATTTCAAGAGGGGAGTTTTATGCTCCTGATGCCTCAAGGCCGAACACCAACCCAATTTTATTTGACTGGGTGGAATGGGTGGCCTGAACCTTGCGTACAAGGCTCACTAGCATGAAGAATTTAGCAACAGGCCAGTACTTCGCATCCTGTTCTTTTCTTGTTTGGCTATACTTCTACCAAGTTCATAAGCAGTTTCCTCATATCACCATCTCTCCAAGCGGCAAGGATGGAAATCCTCTGCCAGTATATCAATGGACTTCCCTCCTATTGAAGGAGGAGTCCTATTATCCTTTTAATTAGCAATTTTTGGGACCCGCCATGTATTTGTTGAAAGGTTCTTGTCCTCGGGTACCACTCAGTTTGAGAGATAGAGTGGTGCTAGGAAAAATGGGGGACGTCTTCCAATTAACATAGGGACTGGTGATTCACATGTTCAGCTTCAATGGGAAGCCCTTCCTGTTACCAGTCTACCCCTCTGAATATCAGTTCACATTGGAAGTCGCTCGACAGAGTGACTCTACCAATGCAATATACGGTCACGGTCGAAAGTGGGCACATACCTATGACTTTCCCTTCAGGGTGGGTGTAATCAAAGTCTTTGCCCTAAAATAGGGCATGTTCCTGGAAGAAAGGCTTGCCTACTTTGGCCTACTCTAGATTCCTCAGCAATGGCTCTATGATCCTTTGGGCATGATGAGGGATCATTTAAAATTCAAGAACTTTCACATCTGCCCTCACCCCAAAGTTGTGGAACAAAGAAATAATCCCAATGGAAAAGATCTAGAGTGGCATTTAGAAAGAATGAGGACATTGCCTCCATGGCATGAGTTCTATCCTATGGAGGTCGAGTTTGACCCTGATCAGTATCCCCTCCCGACTCCAAGCTCCACATTTTGGAAGAAAGCAAGGGACGATTTGAAGGAGGTAAAGGACTGGAGCGAGGAAAAGCTTCGAGAATGGTGGATAATGAGAGTCCATCATCAAAAAGCAAACTCCTATGGACTCTTAGCATCGGATAAAGACTTCACAATTCTTTATGACACCAATGTCGAAACCTGGAAGTCCATATCCTTTGTGAATTTTATCCCCCCAGCTACCCCAAGATCAGGCGAAAGCCCAGGTGGCGCTAAGGATGCTTCGAAGGAAGAAAAGGAAGCAAGTTCCAAAGAATTAGAGCAACCATTGGAGAGGAAGAAAAGGAAAAGGTAGGAGCAAATTCAAGTGCCTCCGAGCCACCCGAAGCGCCCTCGCACAAAGCCTACAAGTACTTCTACTGGATCCCCTACATCAGGACCGATTGAAGCAAACATTGAAGATGCAGGGGCACCAAGTGCTGAGACGGTCCTCGAAATAGATATCATTGATGTGGAGGAACTCCTCCAAAAATAGAAAGATCTCAGAATAGAAGTTGTGGAGTTCGAGAGTGTTGAAGCCCAAAATGGCCAAGAACCAACCAGGCAAGAAGTCACCACAACCACTTTGCCAGGAGGGCACGCAGGTATGCACTCTCTTCCCTTTGCTTTAGTCTTTGATACATCCACGACAATCCCGAGTGGAAGCCCACATCAATATCTCCATCCCCCATAGGGTTAATCCCCCACTCAGAAACTACCCATTGCCAATCCAATCCTGCATAGCCCCACTCCTCCCAAGTCATCTGACCAGGATAAGCCCTTGGAAACCACTTCGCCTACCCATGCCACATTTCTATCAATCCTAAGTCAAGGCAAGGGTGGTGACCCAACACCAAGCCTTGAAACCCACTCTCCCATAGCCCAAAGCATAGTCCCGCTCGTCGAAGTCCCTGCCACACCAGTTTTTGAGCCGTCAGGGGAATCTTTCCCTGTTAGTTCTTTATATTTGTTCACACCTTTGGCTGGAGATTCAGACTTCTCTGAAATAGATTTATCTTCAATAAAGGAGCGCACCTTGGCTGAAAAGCTACTCCTAGCTCGACAGAATACAGAGAAGATGCTAAAGGAGGCAAGAAAGAAAAGAGGGAAATCTCTGGCTCAAGTTGAAAAATGTGCAGTTTTTGACTTGAAGAGCGGAAAGTTGCATAAGGTGAGGAAGGTCCCTAAGGTCCAAAAACCTCTGGATGAAATGACTACAGCTGACTACGACTACTAGGAGAAGACCAAGGACCTGGAGCATTTAAATATAGATGACGAATCTGCATCCATGCATGTCAAGGTTGAAACTTTTCGAGCACATGCAAACATTGCCAACCAGCGCAAGTTTGAAGCAGAAAACGCCAACATCAAGCTGGAAGAAGAGTTGGCTAGGATTCACTCTGAGCTGGAGGATTCACAGAAGCAGATCAAATTGCTCAAAAGAGAAACACATGCCCTTAAACAACAAATTCTACAATTGCAAACTTCGACCGAGCAACAAGCACAAAAACAGGCTAAAAATGAGCTAAAATCCAAAGAGATCGAGAGCAAGATCTTGCGGGCCCAGCAACAATTGTACAAAAAGGCAAATTTGGAGCTGTTCGACAAAGGAAGGATCGACGAGATTCGCTCTCCCCTACTCAAAGGTTTCAAATCTCGGGCCTCCAGTGCCCTGTCAATTTTAATTTATGTCACCGAAGCTCAGCATGCCATTGCTAAGAAGGTACCAATAGTTGATGAAGTAATCCAAAAAATCAAGAGGCGACTCAATCTTGCCTTTGAGGTTCAAAGCATCAGATATCAAGACCTAAAGGTCGCTGCTAAGTCAAACAACTAGGGATTGGTCTACTGCCCAAGCCACTGTTCACAATTTCTTCTCAAAGGTGAAGAAAGTGCAAAAGGTGAAAGACCTCATTGATATATTTGAGTAGGAGTAGCGCACATCGATGGGTTACTTTGAACACCTATCTTCCTTGGGTTTCCCAAGTTTCACAGATGATGATGGGAATCTTCTCACCTGGAAAGAACTTAAGCCGGCATGGCTCCATTTTGAAAGTGACATCTCTAAAATTGATGGGTGGGAAGAGCCAGTCACAGAGGGACAAGTCACCGACTTCATCCTAAGACACTATAGAATCACGGCTTGTCTGAATGATCTAAGTGTGAGAATCAAACACGCCGACATAGGGCAGATCGACCGATTCCATGTTCTGATCAAGGCACTTGAAGATCAAGAACCATTTTAGAAAGGGTTCTGGGCCCACGTTTGCCGAACAATGAAGAGAATCCACAACCGTTTGGTCCCATCGCCATAGCAGGAGGCCACGCCAGCAGACGAAGGAGCAGAGGAGGAAGAAGAAGTAGAAGAAGAAGGAGAACAAGAACTAGCTGCAGAAGCGCTCCAAGAAGAAGAAGGAGGATATGGATAGGGAAAAGACTCTGGCCTAATGGATCAAAGTTAAAAGGGTCCTCCCACTAAGACGAGCTCATTGCCCCACGAGCCGCCAAGAATGTTGACAATTTTGTCACATTTCTTAAGGGGTAGAAAAAGAAACAAGTTTTGTACAGTAAAGTTTTTGCTTTGTCATTTTTTTTGAAAAGTTGCAGCAATTTTGGCTTCCAATGCCACCCCTTTGTATATAAAGTAAAAAAGAAAGAACTTTGCTGCCAAATAAGCTATAGAAAAGAGCTTTGCCGAAGGAAAATTAAAATAGCTTCGCACCTGAAGCATTTCCAGCACTACTTCTGGTAAAAGTTTTGCGAAGTAGTTTTCGCCGAAGTAAAACACAAGGAAAGGAGAATGAAACTACTTCGTGCCCAAAGCATTTCCAGCAGCTACTTTGGGCGAAAGTTGAGCGAGCGACGTTCAGAAGAAAAGAGAGCTTCGCACCCGAAGCATTTTCAACACTGCTTCGAATGGAGTTTTTTGTGAAGTAGTATCATCGAAGTAGAATACAAGAATAGCAATAAAAGGAACTTTGCGCCCGAAGCGTTTCCAGCAGCTACTTCAGGCGAAAGTTGAGCGAAGCGGCATTCAAAAGAAAAGAGAGCTTCGCACCCGAAGCATTTTCAACACTGCTTCGGGTGGAGTTTTTTGCAAAGTAGTATCATCAAATTAGAATACAAGAATAGCAATAAAAGGAACTTCGGGCCTGAAGCACTTCAAGTATTTACTTCGGATGAAATTTGAGCGAAGCAGCATCCAAAAGAACAATTTCGCCGAAGAAGGAAAGTCCAAATCGTGGTCCGAGTTAGCTAACACAGGAAGACTACTTCGGGCCCAAAGAATTTTCAGTAAATACTTTAGGAAAGATTTCTGCGAAGCGACGTTGCCAAAGTAGAAAACAAAGGAGAAGGCAAGAAAACTACTTCGCATCCGAAGTATTTCCATCAATCACTTCGGCTAGAAAACTAGTGAAGAAGAACTCAAAGGGGCATTGAAAGTACTTCGCCAGAAAGTTGCTGAAGTACCCACTTTGAACCCCTCCATCAACGAACCATTTTTACTTCACCAAAAGCTCATTGCAAAGCATTTGCTTCGGCTAATTTTGTGCAAAGTACTTCTACCCAAAGTAGCGGAGGTCATGGAGGATGTAACATCTTTTGAAGACAATTGCTTCGGCCGAAATCTTCCCAAACCACAGTTTTGAAAGAGGATCACAGTGAAGTATTTCTCTAAGGCATCGGTGAAGTAATTTAGTCAGTGAAGCGGCAAAGACGAAGAGACCCATTTTGTGAAGTGAATATGCTTCGGCACTCCCCACCCTCGGAGCAGTTTTGCGAAGCTCAATTTTGCAAAGAACAAACCAAAGAGGAGTTTTTGCTTTGGCTTAGAAACATTGCAAAGACTTAGTGAAGCACTTCACGGGCACGTGTTCCAAGCCGAGTATTTTCTCGAGGTGATCAAGTGCCTCATAAATGCATTTTTTTGTGCCCGATAAGCTCGCTACTCATTTTTGGTAATAAAAAAATGAAGTATTAAGCCATGATGGAGATGGCAGCCACTCGAGCACTGCACCCAGAGACCAAGGACTTCCAAATGACTCATCAATGCACCTTTCCATGGTTGACCCGGTTGCAGTTGCCAGTTTTGGTAACAGATTTGAAAGCTCGATCATGAGAGCCTTGGGGAGCCGAATTCTCAGGGCTCGAGAGCGTACTCTTCTTCGCTATGTAATTATGATTCAGAGGCCCAATTCCTCTATAAAAACCCAGGCATTGTAATGGAAAATGGGGGGGAACTATCTGCTAGAAAGCTACTATAACTTGATATCCTGTGATTAATACTAAAGGACCTTGAGCTTAATTCTTCTCTTTTATGTTACCTTCTGTGCTTGATTCTTTTGTCTTTTCTCGTTTGTATGCTGAGATGCTGAACCTTGCGTCCAGAGTATGATCAAGGATTATACCCTGAAACTCGTTCTGAAGGATACATAGGAGTTGAAAGGTGCTGTGTTGACTTTATTTTATGCTGCCTTCTGTGTTTGATTCTTTTGTCTTTCTTCGCTTGTATATTGGATGCTGAACCCTACGTCCGATGTGCGATTGGGGAATGTACCCTGAAACTCGCCTGAAGGATACATAGGAAGGTTGATATCACATTTCTTCCGTTACTCTTGGTATTCTTTGCTTCTACTTAAGTTGCTAGTTAGTGATCATGCTTCATGTTATTTCCCACCTCAAATCAGTAATCTCTCTTCCCTTAACCCTTTTATTTATTTCTCTAACTCTACTCCTTTTATTCCTTTCCTGCACTCTTATCTTAAAACCCCCAAGTAGTTTAGCATAGGAGCCGGCATTTCTCTGAATATTGGCACAAGGGGCATCTCTTCCCTTCGGCCTTTCAATGTTGGTCCAGGTCTAGGGCGCATACATTTACTCAAAATCCTTTCCTAGGCAGATTTGATGACCAACGGGGACATCATAGTCCTCCCCTCTAATATTGTTTGTCCTTAAGCAATGCAACCCATGATGTGATAATATGTTTGCTTCCTCCCATGTGGCATCATCCATGGGTAAATCCTTCCATTTTATGAGGTACTCCTTAATAACTTTGCTTCTCAGCTTCTTCTCCCTTGTTTCTAAAACAGTCTCAGGTTCTAAGATCAGTTTCCCTTCATCATCTAAAGGGGGTAACTCCAGGGAAGTAGTTACCTGTTGTCCAACTACTTTCTTGAGGCATGAAACATGAAAGGTATTGTGCAATATGTTGTTGGCGGGTGATAACTAGTGCTGGGAGTTAAATTTACACCACACAAACCAAATAGCTCTTGCCAAAAATTACTAATAAATTTGGGATCTCTGTCACTTACAATAGTCTTTGGCAAGCCATGCAGTCTAACAATTTCCCTAAAGAATAACTCAGCAACTTGTGCAGCAGTATATGTGATGGAAATGGAGAAAAAATGAGCATACTTAGTCAACCTATCCACCACAACAAAAATACAGTCCTTACCACTTACTTTTGGGAGCCCCGTGATGCAATCCATAGATATGCCTTCCCACTTTTGTGTCAGAATTGGTAAAGGCTGAAGTGGGCCAGCTGGAAATTTATGCTCTGCCTTATTGGCTTGGCAAGTGGGACATTCAACAACATGAGTCAGCACATCATTTTTCAACCCCTTCCAAACAAATCTGTCATGCACCTGTTTATATGTCTTGAAATAACCCGGGTGACCAGCCATAGGCTCGTCATGAAAAGCCATAATAATTCATCCCTTAAGCTTTGAACTGGGTATTAGGAAGATCCTCCCCTTATACTGAATCAACCCATCCCTAATCTCATACCTGTCATCACTGTGCTTTCCCTCTAGAATGTTAGTGGCTAAGTCATCCTTGGCATATTCAGCTATTATGGCTGTCTTCAAGTCACCTGTAACTACAGAAGTAATGTAAAATGCTGGATTTCTAGATAAAGCATCAGCGGCTCCATTCCTTTTCCATTTTACAAATTCAATATCGAAATCAAAGGCCTGCAACTTGGTAACCCACTTTTGTTGTCTTTCATTTAATTCATTCTGTTGACCAAGGAAAAACCGTAAACTGTTGTGATCTGTTTTCACCACAAATTTCCCACACATAAGATATTGCTTGAATTTCACCAATGCATGCATGATGGCAAGCATTTCCTTATCATAAGTGTTGAATGCCCTTTCATGTTATTTTAACTTTCTGCTTTCATAGGCTATAGGGCGTCCCTTTTGCATAAGTATGGCACCAATCCCTACTCCTGATGCATCACAACTAATGGTAAATGGTGAAGTAAAATCAGGTATAGCCAATACGGGACAAGTTGTCATTACCTATTTGAGATGTTCAAAAGCTTGTTGTGCACCTGAATTCCAAGCAAATACCCCCTTCTTAGTCATCTCTGTCAGAGGGGCTGCCAAAGCTGAAAATCCTCTGATAAACCTTCTATAATAACTGCATAAGCCCAAGAACCCTCTTAACTGTGTTAAATTGGTGGGAATTGGCTAATTTTGTATTGCCACAATTTTTTCCTGATCTACCTTAACACTTCCACAGCTGATCACATGTCCCAAATAAAGAATTTCATTCATGCCAAATTCGCATTTTGACTGTTTAGCATAAAATTCCTGTTCCTCCATAATGCTCAAAACAGTGTCTAGATGCTCAAGGTGTGCTTCCCAAGTCTTGTTATAAATTAGTATGTCATCAAAAAACACAAGCACAAAGACTCGCAAGTGCTCTCTGAACACCTGATTCATAGTGGCTTGGAAAGTAGCTGAGGCGTTGGCAAGTCCAAAAGGCATTATTAGGAATTCAAAATGCCCATAATGACACTGGAATGCTGTCTTAGGCACGTCCTCCTCCCTCATTCTGATTTGATGATATCCTGAACGTAGGTCTATCTTTGAGAAATATTTTACCCCATACAGCTCATCAATGAGCTCATCCACTCTGGGAATGGGATACCTGTTTTTAACAGTCCTCTTATTAAGTGCCCTGTAATCAATGCACATTCTCAAACTCCCATCCTTCTTTTTGACTAACACTATGGAGGATGCAAAGGGACTAGTGTTGGGTCTTATGTGACCCATCTGGAGTAATTCTTTGATTGTCTTTTCAATCTCATCTTTATATACTTTGGGATGTCTATACGGTTTGATCATGATGGGTTTTGTCCCTTCCTCTAGCACAATAGGGTGCTGAAATTCCCTTGGAGGGGGTAATCCTGCAGGTATCTCACTGAAAACCTTTTTATGCTTTTTTAGAATCAGCTGTACATCATAATTAGTGTCCAGAGATATCAAAGATTTACCTTTGGATGGAAAAATGCTAACTGCCCATAACCAGTCCTTCTTTCTCAAAACTCTCTCCATTCTCTTAACTGTTATATTATGCAAGATGTGTTCTTTTATCCCTTGTAACACCACCTCCCTATCTCCAACCTTGAATTTTAATTGTAGTGTCTGATTGTTGGTGGTGTAATCCCCTAATGAAAACAACCACTGTACACCCAAAATTGCATGGGGTGCATTCTTACCCATGGGGAACACAATGAAGTCATCAGTCATATCATATTCAGTGAGATATACTTTCAGCTGAGGCACATAACTATCACAATGTTCAACCTCCCCATTCCCTACTGCTACATCAAAACCAGAAAATTTCTCTGTTTTAAGTCTCTTCTTCTTCACCAAAGTTTCATTAACAAAATTGTGAGTGGCTCTGGGATCAATGAGAATTATTACCTTTTCTCCCTCAATGGTTCCTAGCACTTTTATGGTGGTGTACGCCTTATGCAAGTTTCCTAAGGATGCCAAACTACCCAAACTAGGGACGTTGGGTGCATTTTGTGTTTCTTCAAGCTCATGATCCTTAGAAGAATCATAATCACTTGCTGAATCTTCATCATCAGAAATTACCTGTATTAATCTGATTTGCCCCTTCTCCTGGCATCTATGATTTCTGTCAAAGGGCTTCTTACAGTAGAAACAGAGCCCCTTTCTCCTCAATTCGTCCCTCTCCATAGATGACTGATTTTTATTTCCTGAAGTGCTCGAAAGCCTCTGAGGAGATGGTGTCACATTATTGGGCTGATTTTTCTGTGTTGTAGGTGATGTGATTGGTAGGGACGGTCCTACCCTCTGGGACGTTGCACCCTAAATTTTTTTGGAAGGTGTTGGGGCTGAAAATTTGGGCCTTGTAACCCTCGATGATGCAGACATGGTACACGCCCTCCTTATCACATCCTGTAATGTAGCTGGTTCAAACCCCTTTACCCATCCTTTTAGAGGTTCCACCAACCCTTCCATGAACAGGAATATTAATATTTTTTCAAGAAACATCCGGTACCATCACTGCAAGCCTCTCAAAATCGTCCACATAAGCCTCTACAGAATATTTTTGCTGGAGGGTCGCTAATTCTCTGAAGTACTCTTCCTCATCCTTCCTCTCAAATCTATCAAGGAGTCTAACACTGAATTCATCGAACGTACTGATTTCTCCATGTCCCTGTGTGACCATCCCATTATGCCACCAATCGTATGCTTTCCCTTCCAAATAAATCGTGGCGAACTTAACTGCATCTGCTTCTTCAGTAGGGCACATCTCAAAATATGTGATCAACTTCTGTAGCCAAGCTCGAGCTGAAATCCTTTCACGTCCATCAAAAGTAGGAACCTGCATCTTCTGCTGTAGCAACTTCTTCTCTTCAAATTTCCCTTTGTTATTCTTCTTTCCCACCATGCCTAGGTATACATCAAGGGAAACATTCTGCTTAAAGTTTGTAGATCTTATGTTGTACCTTTCGAGAAGCTCCTCCAACTCCTGGTCTTCTTGATCTAGATTTGTCTCTATGGTTTTAATGAAGAGATTCTATGAGGGCCTAGGCAGAGGGTTATGAGAGTATTTTATAGAATGGTTGCCTCCCTCATGTGACGTGTTTCTAGATGTGGATTCCTGTCCCTAAGGTTGCCTCTATCTTGTCTGAACCCCCGGTTGAGGTTGGCGCTGTTGATTTGACTGTTCCATACTCAAAACCAACCTCTCCAATAGACCCCCTTGCCTTCGAATCTATTGTACCATAGCCTTGAACTCATCTATACCCTCGTCTCTAGGGGGTGCTAGTTCATCCGCCATTCTAGATGACTCTGATGTAAATTCCTCGAAGGTATCTCTCTCTGATTCAATGGGTTGGTAAACCGGTTTTGGAGTACTCCTCAGATAATACCGGTGACTGGATCGCATGAATTTTCTGAGCTTAAAATTTTTTGGAACTATTTTAGATGAAACCCTCAAATTCTGTAACACCCAACAACTACAAACTAACTGATATCTCTCCACAGGGCAGAAACCTGGGACCTGGGCTCTGATACCACTTGTGATGTCCCCGTTGCGAGGACTCAGAAACCCTAACAAACTTATAATCTATTTGCAGAATAAACCCATACCATTCACATGCAAGAACAGATCTAATAAAAGAAATTGTAAATACCACAAGTGAATGCACCACAAACACTGAATTTTATTATTTTCTTATATGGCAAAGGCAGTACATCCAATATGAGCAGTAAACTCATAAATAACTCACAATGTTATTTAGTAATACCAACTTACAGACTCCCAAACCAGACATCTGGGTCTATTTGTAGACTATGAACTGGATACACCACTCTAACATGCACAGCCAATCTCCAGATGCAAGTCGAGTTGCCAGGAAGTAAGTATGAAGCTCAACAATAAGAAGTTGCACCCCTAGAAGCCTCCAAACTCTATAAGGATGCCCTGAATCTGGTTCGTGCCACTTCAATACCCAATATGTATCACTGACTCTGAGAGAACAACCCTTATTCGATGCCCATTCACCACACAAACACCGGACAACACTGTTCACACTGGGGACGAACTGCAGCAAGCAATAGATGGATGCAAATGACTATAAATATCTCCTGATACCGATCGTTCTCCATAGTAGCAAACCCTTATGACTCCTAAACACAAATATAAGACTTCTCCAAGCAGAACGTACTTGCTATGGATCCACAACTCACTACCACAACACATAAACCCTTCTAACCCCTGAACATAATGATTGGAACACACTATGGAACACAAGGGATCAACCCTTGATTCTCTGTAACCCTAGGATCAGCCTAGTGATTTGCAGAGACGAGATGGGAGCAGCCCACACTCAGGTTTTTTTAAAATAACTTCCCCTCGATCCCCTCCTATGGGACGTCCATGCTCTTTTATACTCCTCATCTTCTAATTCACCATTATGTGGGCCCCATTCCAATAATAACATATAATATGACTCCAAACATAAAATAAAAGACAAGTGACATAATAATAATATAACATGACCCTTAACCCCTAACACACACCACACCAACTAATATTATTTATTTTCATAAGTTTAGAAATGATATCGGGAACATTAATTTTCCACATTGGGGACATCACACACTCTAACACATGATCAGTGACTCGTTGTACTGTGTCAATAGGTGTGACGTCAACCAATGCTTCCACAGATATATTTTAAACATTATACCTTGAAATATTCACTGCCTATATCGTTCACTATCTCACTCCACGAATGGGAATCGATGCGCAATTCAAGTGTTGCTTTCCCAAGGTAAGACCTTGGCTATAAATATATGTGCCCTCCTTTCCCTTGGACTACGTTGGCACTAGAAACAATTTAAATTTATTTTATCTACGTGCATTTTGGCACCATCCTCCTTTTTGAAACTTTGCATTATAATATTTAAAAAATATTATAATATTTATTTTAAAAAAATTCCTCTTGTTCTGTAAACCTTGGTCCATTGCATTTAAATATTTTCTCCTCTTATCCTTTAAACCTTGGTCCATTTGTCCTTTTTAAATCCTCTTTATAATATTATAATATTTAAATATTATACCCCTTAACATATTTGCCTTATTTTATTTTTGCCAACCTTGTAACTTCATCCCTTTTGGAGAATATTCTATTTGCCTCACTTTCTTTTTTCCAACCTTGTAACATGCTCTTTTTATCATCAAACCTTGAACATAAAATATTTTTGCCTTATGCATCTTTTGACATCAATGACAACACAATAATTTAATATTTCCAACAATATCTCCCTTTGTCATTGATGGTAACCCTTTCACAAAATAATTCTTTTACTACCATTGGATTCCAAATTTTCTCCCCCTGGGAAGTTTCTCCCCCTTACTAATTTCTCTTCCCCTTACTAAAACTCTCACCCTTTGACATCAATAGCAAAGGGCTCCTTTGGAGCTAAAAATAAGACTCTTAGCTCAGCCCCCTCACCACCTCCTCTCCTTAAGGTGATCAATTTTGGGGTGGGAGTAAATCTACTCCCAAATTACAATGCTCTTCTTCTTTCTTAACTTTAATTTTCCACTCCTTTGTAGTCATACCCTTTTGATCCTTCTGAGTGTCCATGTTCTTACTTGTATTTGGAAGTTCAGAAAAATCTGTTCTACACTACTTAGCCTTATGCCCAAAATTATTACAATTGTAACACCTAATGTTTTAGTTCCTAAATGGTGTAAATGACTTGAAATTTATTTTGGTGAAGCTATAATTATTTCTACCATGAATCCTTCAATATATAGCTTTGTGATCAAAATTATTACATGAGAAACAATATCCTTGGAAGAAATATTCATCTTGTCTTGAAAAATCAGGTCTCTTGATCCTTTCTTTGCCTTCACTGTGAGGATCCATGTTTCTTGTTTGTGCATTGTTTTCTTTCTTAATGATGCTTCCACTCCTCAACTTATCAACATAGATCTTAGGTTCTTCAATATCTTCCTCTGAGACTTCATTTTATTTTGAGCTTGGCTCCTCTTTTTGTACCTATTAACCTTCTTCATAGCCTAGTCCTATTTTGATAAGTGAAGATCTTTGTGCTTTGATAATTTTATCCAAAGCTTTTGAACTTTTTCTAAACTTGTGTAGCTTATCCTTAGAATATTCACTTCCATCCTTAGAGAAACCACTTCATGTTCAAATATTTCACATTCTAACTCTTTTTCCTGTAACTTTTCAACCATAACTTTTTAAAATCTCCTTGCCTTAACTTTTAGGTTTTTGAGATCTTGTAGAAGATTTTCCTTTATTTCCTCATCTTCTTAAACTTGAGCCTTAATTCTCGAGTTCTTCTTTCTAACTTTTTCAACTTTCTGAGAGCAATAATAAGTTCCTCTTCTAGGTCAACTGTGGCTTCTTCTTATTTTTCTGAACCTTTCTCTAGGTCTTCAATTATAAGAGCATTTTATTTTTCTTTTGCTTGATTAGAAACATCTTCTACTTGATATTTAATAGGAGAGTCTTCTTCCTCTTCTATTGCCAAAAATAGAATCTCTTCTTTTTCACTATATGATAATATTTCATCGTTATCACTTGAAGCAATGCTTGATTCTTCAACATAGAAACTCTTATTGTGCCTTTGAAAAATCTTCTTTTAATGCTTGCCTTGACCATACCTATTTTTCTTTTCATACCTGAATTTTTTTTCTTCCTTTTTCTTATAAACCTATTTCTCTTCACTGCTACTACTTCCAGCTTGTGGATAATTAGATGCATAGTAACCAAATTTATTATAGTTAAAACATTTCACAGTATTCATATCTTTGTGTTTTCTTGAGTCCTTATTTCTTATCACATAGTTAGCTTCTTTATCACTGCTTGACTCATCACTTGATTTTGGTTTCTTATCTTTTAACTTCTTTAAAAATCTATTGGAATGTTGATCATTTTATATCCTCATACTATTTCCATTCTCAAAATCCATCTGTGTTCCTGTAAGATCTTCCTTCAAGTTGTTAGAATTTTTTGAAGGAACTCGCTCTAATACCAATTGAAGAACACAAGCTTATACTAAGAGGGGAGGGGTGAACAGTATAAGATAAACTTTTGCTTTTATTTCCAAAACAATATTATCCAATGTTATCAATTACAATATCTTTCCAAAGCATTGTTAACCAATATCATCAATAGTAGTAGCAAATCAATGCACATATCATCACACATAATGAGAGACACAGATTTAACGTGGTTCACCCAATGTGGGCTACATCCATGAAAAAAATATTTCTTATAAATTTTCTCAACAAATATCTTGGAAACCAAATACCTATTACAATATTTATGGACCCCTATCCAAAGGAGACACTAATACCCTATGCTCAAGTTTATGGATATCTATCCATAGGAGAACTCTATCCCCTCAACTCTAGTTTATGGACCTCTATCCATAGGAGAACTCTATCCCCTAAACTCTGGTTCATGGACCTCTATCCATAGGAGAAATCTATCCCCTCAAATCTGGTTCATGGACCTCTATCCACAATAGAACTCTATCCACTCAACTCTGGTTCATGTAACTCTATCCATATAAGAACTCTATTTCCTCAACTTTGGTTCATGGAAATATATCCATAGGAGAACTCTATCCCCTCAACTCTGGTTTGTGGATCTCTATCCATAGGAGACACCTTTCCTTTATGTTCTAGTTTGTGGATATCTATCCACAGGATACACCTCTCCTCTCTGCTCAAGTTCATGGATCTCTATCCACAGGAGACACCTCTCCTCTATACTCAAAAATTGCTCCAGATATTCACACAAGGCTTGATAAAATCTACAATAAAATATACTCAAATCACTACTCCAATCTACACCAAGCCTACTCACAAGGCTTGCTCAAATCAGCAACAAAACCTGCTCACACATATTTCCAAATCTGCACCATGTCTACTTAAAAGAATTACTCAAATATACAACAAAATTTGCTCAACTCACTGCTCTAATACACACCAAGCCTACTCACAAGGCTTTCTCAAATCAACAATGAAACCTACTCAGGAATCTACCCAAATATGCACTAAACCGACTCACAAGGATTGCTCAAATCTACTCTCAAATCTTACCCAAACCTACTTCAAGTCTTCTCACAAGACTTTCTTAAATCTACCTCAAACCTACTTCAAGTCTTCTCACAAGACTTGCTCAAATTTGCTTACTATCTTTGCTCAACTCTACTCTAACACATGCTCAAAACTGCTCATAACACGTACTAAAATCTGATCCTAACACACACTCAACCAATCCCAAATCTTGCACACAAATGATGTTCAAAATAATGCTTGTATCTATTTCAAAAATACTTTCTTCAACTAGGCAATTCAGACATATTCTTCCCAGAATTCTTACAAGAATATATAAATAATAATATGCAATGCAAATGCTCAATATATTTTCTTTACATTCATTAAGTCTATCGCTTTCACATGTCTCACATTTATCAAATTAGATCTCTACTTCTTACAAATTCCTTTCAAATCTAATCATGCTAGTATATAACTTTGCTTCACAAGACTAGTTTATATTCCTTGCAAATTTTCTCTCAAAGATAAAACATAATAACACACAAATTTACTTCACAAAACCGGTCTCTAATACTTGCCCATTCACATTCAATGTCACTCAAATCAATGCCCAAATTCTTCACAAATTCATTCAAAAATGAAACACAATTTTGTTCTCAAACCCTAGCTCAAATATTTCCAACAATGCATACTAATCAAATATTTTATCTCAACCTTAAAAATATTTCTTCAAAGTACAACCACCTAGAGAAGGAGTTATATCACCATACCTCAAAAATTGCTTTGATGAAGATGTACCCACAAAAACTTGTCTAAAAAACAACTTATATTTCTTATGCCACTTCAAGGGTTAGATAGCAAAACACTTTTCAAGTCATCCACATGAAAAACCTTCTCATAATATGTGCATAGTAAAACTTGAAAATAATACTCTATGATTTCCTTTTGTCTTCATAAAAATACAACTTGTAGAATCCTTAAACCTTTTTCTTATTATGTGCACGAATTACAAAATACAATTCACAAGTACACCTTTTCCTCTCCTTTCTAATAATGAAATATTTCAATCTTCATTCAATACCCAAAACATATTAATGTTAATTTATTTTATGCAAGTATTGAGAAAATAGACTCATTAGATTCATAATCATAAGAACTTACAATGCTTTTATAGCACTCCAATCAGTTTGAAATCTCTACTATTATGGAGATCTTACTTGCTCCTACTATGTTTAGAAACACTCTAAAAAATTCCCTATATGCTCTCACAACAAAACTGATTTCCTCTCAAATAGTAAAGCTGGTGCAACTATATTTAAATGAATGCTAAATATTTAGAACCTATATACTTTAGGGAAGATACTCTAAAGTATGCTCTAGAGTCCAACATTCTCCCCCTTAAAGTTGAGAGGACTGACTAGATAGTCTCTCAGCTTTATATACTGAGCTTTCACAACTCCTTTGGTGAAGATGTCCGCTATGTTGTCCAAAGTGCTGCAATGTCATAGCTCAATCACCTATTTCTCCACCATGTCTCGAATGAAGTGATACTTCATGTCAAAGTGCTTTGACCTACTGTGGTGGATAGGATTATGTGCCAATTGTATGACACTCATATTGTCACAATACAATATAGTAGGACCACATTGTCTTTCTCCTATTTCTTCAAGTACTTTTCTCAACCATAAAGCTTGGGTACTAGCATTTGTGATTGCTATGTACTCAGCTTCAGTAGATGATAATGCTACAACAATCTACTTTTTGGAACTCCAAGTAATTAGTCCTGACCCAAGACTAAAACAATTCCCTGAAGTAGATTTTCTATCATCTATATTGCTGCCCCAATCACTATCACTAAAGCCAACTAATTTTACAGAATTACATTTGTGGTAATGGATCCCAAAATCCAATGTACCCTTTACATATCTCAAAATTATTTTAGTTTCTTGTAGATGAAGTTCAGATGGATCAGCCATATACCTTGAAACAAGAGAAACTGCATATTGAATATCCGGCCTTGTGTTGGTGAGGAACATTAGACTCCCAACCATGCTCCTGTAAGTGGTCATGTCAACTTTTGGTGCTCCATATTCTTTTCTCAATTGGATCCCATGACCCGTTGGAGTTGCAACAGACTTGCATTGCTCCATAGAAAATTTCTTTATCATATCTTGAGCATATTTGTGTTGACATATGAAGATCCCTTTACCTTTTTGATGTACCTCCATGCCTAGGAAGTAATGCATCAAGCCTAGATATTTCATTTCAAATTATTTCATCATGGAGTTTTTGAACTCCTTATTCATCTTAGCACTACTACCCATGAATATTAGATCATCCACATATAAGCATACAATGAGAATATCTTTACCTTGTTTCATGTAGTAGAGAGTAGGCTCACTTTTGCTCCTGGTGAACCCATACCTTTGAAAGTAGCCATCAATGCGTGAGTACCATGCCCTTGGTGCTTGCTTGAGGCCATACAATGCTTTCTTTAATTTGTAGACAAGATGCTCCTTACCTTGTTCTTCAAATCCTTGAGGTTGTTGCACAAAAACCTCTTCATTCAAGTACCCATTAAGAAAGGCACTTTTAACATCCATGTGCTGAATTTTCCACCCTTTGTGAGCAGCCAAGGAAAGTACTAGTCTGATTGTCTCCTGTCTAGCAACAGGAGCAAATGTCTCCTCATAGTCAATCCCATACTTCTGAGTAAACCCTTTTGCTACTAGCCTTGCCTTGTGTCTTTCAATGCTCCCATCAACATTAAACTTGGTCTTGTAGACCCATTTACATCCAACACATTTCTTGCCTTTAGGAAGCTCCACTAGCTCCCAAGTATCATTCTTTTTTATAGAGGTCATTTTCGCTTTCATGGCCTATTGCCATACATCATGAGTGCATGTTTTTTCATAACTAGATGGCTCTACCTCTATACTAGTCATTAAAGCATAGTTTACAACATCACCCTTAGGCTCTTGAGAGTCATCATCACCATACATGTGCAAATTTTCAAGTCTTTTCAAAACTGCATTCATCTCACTAGCTTGGCTTCTAGTGTACCTTTTTTGGAAATTCTTATCCAACATTTGAAAAGAAGGATGGTGCTGAAGTGTTCTCTTACCTCTTGATGGAGAATCAATATCCATTGGTGAAGAACTTACTGATCTTTGTGGAGAAGGACTTGGAGTAGCATCAGTTGTACTTGAAGTAGTACTCATACTTGGGCTTGGAGGAGGACTTCCTTTGCTATTTTTGGGCTGCACTTGTTGCACTTGAGAGGAACTTGCATCATGAGATCCATCATCAACAAAATTTTTTTGATGACCCCATACTCCCCCTTCATCAAAAATCACATCTCTAGAAATTACAACTTTATGTGTTTTTGGATTGTAGAGCCTATATGCCTTTGAAGACTCACAATACCCAATGAAAATACATGCTTGACTTTTGGGGTCAAGTTTCTTTCTTGTTTCATCAGGAATGTGTGCATATGCAAGACAACCAAAAACTTTGAAGTGTTTTACATTTGGATTTTTTCATACCAACCCTCATAAGGAGTCATCCCATCTAAACTAGAAGTAGGACTCCTATTCAAAATGTAAACACTTGTTCTAACAACATCAGCCCAATACATGTTACTGAGTTGCTTTGTTTGAAGCATTGATCTAGCCATTTCTACAATAGTGTGGTTCTTTCTTTCAGCCACACCATTTTGTTGTGGGGTGTAAGTAGTAGTTAATTGCCTTTTGATCCCACAATATTTACAAAATTTGAGAAATGCATTTGAACAAAACTCCCCTCCTCTATCAGTCCTTAATCTCTTTACAACATACTCACTTTGATTCTCTACATTATTTTTGAAATCTTTGAAACATTCAAAAGCTTCATCTTTAGTTTTCAAAAAATAAATCCAACACATTCTAGAGAAATCATCAATGAAAGTGAGAAAGTAAGAATTGTTACCCAAGATTTTGGTATTCATTGGACCACAAATGTCCGAATGTACCAATTGTAGTGGATGGCTTGCTCTCCATGCTTGTCCTCTTGGAAACTTGGTTCTTGAGTGTTTTCCCAAAACACATCCTTCACACACCTCCTTGTGCTCTTCAACTTTTGGCAATCCACATACCATAGCTTGTGAAGTCAACAACTTCAAGCTTGCAAAGTTAAGATGACCATATCTCAAGTGCCAAAGCACACTTGGATTTTCTATGGCCACATTAGCAAGTTGGGCACCTCCTTGTTCCCCAAAATTAAGAGGAAACAACCTATTATTTGTCATAGGCACTTGTGTAACAACTCTATTACAATTATTTTTGTCAAAAATTACACATTTTCCATCTTCAAAAACAAGCTTGTAGTTCTTTTCCATTATTTATCCAACACTAAGCAAATTATGTTGGAGTTTGGGGGTGTAATAAATGTTTTTTACCTTCTTTGTGCCTTATTTTGTTGGAACCTCCATGGCTCCCATACCTTCAACTTGTAGTGCCTTGTCATCTCCCAATTTGATCTTTGACTTGTAGGTGGAATCCATTGTAGCAAAAAGCTCTTCTTTGCCACTCATATGATTTGAGCAACCAGTATCCAAAATCCAAGTTTCATTGAGATTTTGATCTGATTTGCCATAGGTGAGAAACATATTTGAAGAAGTTCCTTCCTCTTCTCCATAGTTTCCATAGTTATTACCTTGCCCTTCTTGAGAAGGTTTGGACCAACAATCTCTAGCAAAGTGACCAACCTTGCCACAATTGTAACAAGATTTCTTTGATTTGTCACCTCCTCTTCCTCTTCCTTGGTTGCCACCTCTTGATCTACCTCTTCCTTTACCTCTCCTTTGTCCTCTTCCTTGGCCTCTTCCTTGTCCTCTTCCTTCACCCTCCTTGGATGAGAATGCTTTGTCATCACCTCCATAGCTTGTTGAAGTAGAACCCTGTAATCTCTCTTCATGAGACATCAAAGAACCAATTAGAGCATCAAAAGTTAGAGTAGACAAATATTTAGACTCTTCAATAATGATAGCAATATGGTTCCATTTATGAAGAAGTGTTCTCAACACTTTCTTCACCACTACTTCAGTTTTGATGTCTTCTCCAAGGGTTTGCATTTTGTTTACAATGGCTTTCACTCTAACACAATAATCACCTACATTTTCATCATTTTGTATTTTTAGATTCTCAAAATCCCTCTTCAAGGTTTGAAGCCTCACTTGCTTCACTTTATTTCTGCCTTGATAGCTATCCTTCAAGGCACCCCAAGCATCTAGAGCTGATGTACATGAAGCAATCCTTGGAAATATGCTTTTCTCCAAGGCTGCTTGGAGATGGTAGAGGGCAAATGAGTTTTTCTTTTGGGCATCATTTTTATTGGTTCTATCAACTGCACTCAAGGTGGTCCAATATGCAGGTTCATTGTAGCCTTCTTCTACAATATCCCATAACCCCTTGCCTATGAGTAAGGTCTTCATCTTGATAGACCAATACTCATAATCTAACCCATTAAATTTAGGAATGGGAAGATTGTTATTGGCAGCCATTGATGCTAATCAAAAAAACTTTGGAATAATATAGATAGCTTCTAATACAATATTTTTGCAATAAATAGCAGCAACAGATCTTATTTTACTCAATTGACTCAACCTGTTAAGTCAATCTCTCATAATTAACCTCTGATTGCAAAAATACATGCTTCTTTTTTATTTACCAAAATCTCAAGCACCAAATTTATCATAAATCAACCAATACTGATTGAAACAAACTAAAATTTTTACTGTAGACTTCTGATATATGTATCTGAAAATCCACTAAATTTCAGAAGCAAATTCACACAAATGAGAAATATGTGATCAATTTACTTTTGCCCTTTCTAGATCTTAGAGTGTTTTTTGAGACAACCTCAATGTTTTTCACATAAATCAATCCATACAGCTCCAAAATTTCTGAAAATTAAAATCTGTATTCCTGAGACAATAATATTAAAACCCTCTAAATTTTAGAAGAAAATTCACAAAGGTGAAAAATATGTGATCATTTACTTTTTCCCTTTTTATCACAATTCCGGATCTAGGATTTTTGAAGAAAAAATCAATATTCACACAAATCGATCAATACAGATCCAAACGACCTAAAATTTTTTCTGAATAATGATTTTATCTAAATAATATTTCTCCCAAAATTTTAGAAGCAAATACCCTGTCTTCCACCTTATACAACCATTTTATTGCAAAACTCAAAATGCTAATAAAATCAGCAAATGAGCTCCAAATTACCTAAAATTTTGACTGCGTCCTCTTGATGCAATTATCTAAAAACCCTCAAAATTTCATCATAAAATACCTCAGGATGCATGAGATATGAATTATTTACTCGAGATCTTCCTTGCAACTCTGCTGAGTGCTGGCCACTTGAGTTTCTCTAACAAAGTGCATGCTTCAGATCTCTTCACGCCACTCTCCACAGGTTTTGATCCATCTGAGAAAACCTGGCTCTGATACCAAAATGAGAAAATAGACTCATTAGATTCATAATCATAAGAACTTACAATGCTTTTATAGCACTCCAATCAGTTTGAAATCTCTACTATTATGGAGATCTTACTTGCTCCTACTATGTTTAGAAACACTCTAAACAATTCCCTATATGCTCTCACAACAAAACTGATTTCCTCTCAAATAGTAAAGTTGGTGCAACTATATTTAAATGAATGCTAAATATTTAGAACCTATATACTTTAGGGAAGATACTCTAAAGTATGCTCTAGAGTCCAATAAGCATTACATAAATAAAATAATTTTATTACACCTTATGACTCCCTTCTAAACTTTCAACAATTATAAAATTCTTGAATAACCCTTATATCTCCTCGACACACATTTATCAATAACACTTTACTCTAATAAAGCTTTAGAAAGACTTGCTACCCAACCACCTTTACACCTTGTAAAAATTACATAAATCAAACCTTATGCCTCCTAATTTTTGCGCTCAGAAAAACCAAATACCTCTTATGTTTTTGCAACTCAAACTCTATCAACATGCAATACAACGCTCAACGACCAGCCATGCTATCACGGATTGGTGACACAAAAGATGGTCCACATGATTTAATTTAGCTCTACCTTGGAAATAGTGAAAACTCTTTTGCCCAAAACTCATTGTCGAGGGGACTCGACCTCAAGACATCTCTTTGCCCAACACTCTAACATAGGACCAATGACCAACTGTAGTACATTAGTAGGTGTGACGTCAACCAATGCTCCCATAGATATATTTCAAAAAATGTGCCTTGAAATATTTACTACCTCTGTCTTTCGCTAGATCACTCCATGAATGGGAATTGATGCGCAATTCGAGTGGTGATTTCCTAAGGTAAGACCTTGGGTATAAATATATGTGTCCTCCTTTACCTTGGACTACATCGATGCTAGAAACAATTCAAATTTATTTCCTCTACATGCATTTTGGCACCATCCTCATTTTTGAAACTTTGCATTATAATATTTTTTTAAAACCTTGGTCCATTTGCATTTTAAAACTTTTTCCTCTTGTTCTGTAAACCTTGGTCCATTGCATTTAAATATTTTCTCCTCTTGTCTTTTAAACCTTGGTCCATTTGTCCTTTTTAAATCCTCTTTATAATATTATAATATTTAAATACTATACCCCTTAACATATTTGCCTTCTTTTCTTCTTGCTAGCCTTGTAACTTCATCCCTTTTGGAGAATATTCTATTTACCTGAATTTCTTTTTGCCAACCTTATAACATGCTCTTTTTATCATCAAACCTTGAATATAAAATATTTCTGCCTTATGCATCTTTTGACATCAATGACATCACACTACTTTAATATTTCCAACACCTAATTTTTCAATATTTGGAAATTTACATTATTTTTATTTAATAGCAAAGGAGGTTTTATGTTAAATGTTTTTCATTTTTAATTTTTAATTTTTTCACATAGTGAGTTTGATTCTTTTAACCTCATCAAATTGTATGGATCATATAGTTCCCTTCTTTTGAAATTTCCCATATATTTCAATTCAAGACTTCATAGTGTGGTTTTCTCATGTTTTTTAATATGTATTTATACCAATTTATATACATACTTTAAACCACTTTTAGAAATATATATTAAAAACTATTGTTTTCTAATAGAAAATAATAATAATTCATTTCCAACAGAAAGAAAATAAATACAGACTTTGTTATGATGATTACTAATGTTGGATATGTATACTATTTTAGGTTTCTAAAGGCAAATAAAAAGATTTATGAATGTTGAAAGTGATGATTTTTCTATAAAGAAAATATAGTTATATGAGATTTAAAAAAAAAAACCACCTAGAGAGAGAGAGGGAGAGAGAGAGAGAGATACTTATCTCACTTAATACATGCAACTACAAGGATTTCTATTTATCAACACCAACCCTTTATCTATCATATAATTAGGATACACCCATATCCATACCATGCACAAATCCATCTATGTAGGTATACTATGCGTATTGCGACAACTATTAACCTCATATCAGTTAGGGTTAACTTATCTCCTTAGATCATTCAAAGGGTACGTTCGTCTCTATACCTTGCACAATCCTGTCTATGCAGGTATATGACATGTACAACAAATAGGTCATTCATCTTATCATTAATATGGGGCAGCCCAACCCTTTCATAAATAGTTTACCTTATTTGAAACTTGCTACGTTGTATAGTCAAACCTGTTTAGCCATTTAAACTAAGTTTTACCCATTACAACCCTAAGGATCCCATAATACCTTAGGTTTTCCTACACTATAATTCAATAGCATTCTTATTATTCTAAAGAATTTACTTAACCACTTTAAGCATATTAAACCATCATCATAGAAGAACAAACACTAAGTCTAACAATTTAATCAAGCATGGAATATAATAAAGGAGAGAAGTAAAAGAGATGTTGAAAGGAACTAAATTTAAGTAATTCATGCATAGATAAAAGGTTATCATAATTATTCAATGATGTATCATAAATTACAATTAGGAGAGGCATTTCCATCAATTACTAAATCATTACATAGTTTGAGTATGGCAAAAGAGTCCATACTTCTTAAAGGATAACATTACATAATTAGCTTTAAACACAAGTTGTTCCAATAATATTTCCTTCATAACATAAGTAAATATTTATCTTGGATCCTGACGTTCTCCTTGGTCCTTTAGCTTGCTCACAATTCAATTGATGGTAGTAAAGGATCAAGATAGCTAATGGAACTACGAATCATGCATCCACTAGATAATCATTTAATCTAGTGCATCTAACATACCAAATTGCAACTATACAATCACCAATACATCTTTACAAATCATTCACTCAATATCTAGGAAGGTCATCCTTCATTTCATCATAACATCCTTTAATCAATCAAGGATTCATGTTTAAGCATAAAAAGTTCCCCCTCTAGATTTGATTAACAAGTAAACTCATTTTTTTAATTAACTAATTAAGGCCCCATAAACCTCAAACAATTAAATACATAATCTACAAAAATCATAAACAAATCATTTAACGATTACTTTAGGAAACATTAATTCACCCTCTCTTCCTCTAAAATATCCAAATATAATATTTTATTAAAATTCTTTCCCTTTCCATGGAAATATAAAACGTAAATTTTCCTTTTAATTACGATTTATTCAACAAAATACAAGAATATAGAACTCGTTTCTTATAAGTTTCATTTCCTAAAATATAAACTTCCTTCATGTATAAATTTCATTTAATTATACATCTATTTTAAAATCCTAATTATTTCATTAAATCAATGGCTATACTATAATCTACAATTAAAATATAAACAATATCTTCCTTTTATTAAATATTGTCCATAATTATTTTATTAGCTATTTTGATTCACTCAACCCATTAATTAAAAAAAAACCACATTCATCGAATATAAACAACCTATGTTCTTTCTTTTTTTAAGAGAAATAATATATATATATATATATATATATATATATATATATATATATATATATATATATATATATTGTTTCACTAAAATAATTGATTTACTCAAACCATTAATTCATTTAGCTGCATAAGAAACATTGGGGATTAAACACGTTATAACTTCTTGCAAAATGGTTTCAACCTGCTCAACAACACAGTGACAACGAATATAGTCGATTAGTCAAGCCCGGGTCAAAAAACACAGGGACAAGGTGAGACAAACAGTCAGCCATCGACAACAAACCAACGAACCACAAGCGATGATATGATTTCGAGAAAGAGCATTGTCCACAAGGCTTGAAAAATAGATAAGGGATCCAACTCCCATTAGAACCGTCTCCAACACCCCATATATCCCATGTGGGATATTGGGGTGGGGGTTTGGGATATCTCACCTCCTTTTTGCACCTCCCAAGCACGAGCACACCATTCAGGGAGCAGCGACGAGGTGGTGATTCCCTAAAATGAATACTTTACCCATGCAAACCTTAGACACAACTCCTGTTTATGCCTCCCAAACATGGGTGCAAAATATGGGATATTGGGGTGGGGGTTTGGGAGATCTCACCTCTTTTTTACACCTCCCAAGCATGGGTACACCATTTGAGGATCAATGGTGAGGTAGAAATTCCCCAAAATGAACACTTTACCCATGCAAACCTTAGACACAACTTAAATAAAAGGGAGGTATGAGCATTGAGTTTAAACTATGACCTAAGTGCAAGGAAAAATCCTAAGAGCCACTAATCTCAATGTAAAACACATCATTACAATGAGTAGTAGGATTTATAGCAGGGGGTATGCTTAATAGACTCAGTTGATTGCATCCATGGTTGCACCCAGTGATGAAGGACGTCTAACAAAGAATAAACCTACGATTTAAGGAGAGGTCTGATCACATAGAAAGATAACAACATGTTCAAAATAATTGACTTCAAAAAATTTCAAATAAGAGCACATTCCAATGCATGAAATAACAACATAGATGTATAATGCCAAAGACAAAGCATCAAGCTATGGAGGAAAGATAAATCATTAATTCTAGCAACTTTAGAGATTTATTACAACCATTAAGCAAGAAAGCTAGCTATATCTCTAAAGCAATTGAAACAGTCATTTCATTTTTGAACAAGATTATAAACAAAGAAGGTCCAACCTGGTTCTAGCTCTTCTTCATAGATTGCTTCAGAAGTCCTTCTCCAATCCTTTGCTTCACCTGTTGAGACTTAATTCTCCTTATTTTTCCAAATAAAAAAAATTCAATCCCTTTCTTCATGCCTCTTAGTATTCTTAACTTGGGATGGATCCATCTACCTTACTACCAAAGTCAGCTTTCTCATAAATGTAAACCCATTGCCTTTAAGTCTTAGCTATCCATTTTGCAGGCAGTCAGGGAGATATTTCCATTTTAAAGATAAATATAATCATCATTCGCCCATGCTTTATCTAGAAGTATTCTTTTCCAAGCTTCCCTTTAAAAAAAATGCTTTTAAAAGAATGTATGTTGAGGAGTTCATTACCTTTATGAAATAGAAACTCTTTCTTCTACTAAATATAAAAGAACAACATTAAATCCAAACATTAAATAAAAGCTAAATATTATTTTACATAATAATTCTATTTTTGAAAATAATATTCATTATGTTTATAACAACCTATATAATTATTTTCTAATGGTCATTTGAAAATAAAATTCCTTTTTATATAATAAAAAAATTTGTTTGTTAATATATATTTTAACTATATACCCCCACTAATATCAATTATTAGCAGGGTATATTCAAAAGGATTTGGGGTATGGATCCTCTATATTCATTGACCCCCCCTTTTTGATGGAGTTCCCTTGTCAACCATATTTACATGCACCAAATAATTTAGCAAAAGCAAAAAATCGAGTGCATCAAATAAAGAGGGAGTTTTTCCATCAACCCAATCACTCTTCTAAGTTGGAGGATTTATGATAGCTTCTAGGCTACCAATTTTCGCTCTAGGTGGTCAGCTTGTTGATAATTATCCCTAAAGCAATAATGCATACCTATATGAGGGTAGTCATTCATGTTACCCTAAGTTGTCTTAATCATCACTTTTATTTTCAAGTACCCCATCCTTGGTGGTCGATTCTACCTCTTCCACCCACAAATATACCTAGTGCTGCACATCAACAACACATTAGTAGTACCAAATTCTTCAAGATAAATCATTATAGCTAATGCAACAATCATTTAAGAATTTAAACTAAGCATCCATTAATCATTCATAAATACATAGTCTATTAGCCAAAATATCCTTCTAGGGTAGGGTATGACATACTACCCCCTTGGACTAAACTTAGTCCCGTGGGTTTTCTATCATAGAAACGTTATTACTAAATTTTTAAACAAAACGTGATTACAAATTCTCAAACACGTTAGTACAAATTCTCAAATAGAAAAGGAAAATGTCTCTTCATTTCATCCACTCTCTTCCAAGTGGCACTTATTTCTGAATAATGATCCCGCTAGACCTTACATTGTTCTAGATTTTATTTTCTTAAATATTTGGAATGGAATTCTAGAATCTTCATTGGTATTACTTCAATATCCTCGAGGGTTGCCATATATAGTTTAGAAACATCCCACACATGATCAACATCAACAACATATTTTCTAAGCAGGGATATGTGAAAGGTTTCATAGATATTAGATAGGTTATGTGGTAAGGCAAGTCGGTATGCAACAAATCAATCTTCTTAGTGATCTCAAAGGGTCCTACAAACTGATGATCCAACTTCATGTATTTGATTACACTTTTCAATGGCTTGACCCTTAGGAACATCCTTTCCTCCATCAAGTATTCTCTTGGAGTCCTCTTTAGATCAACATAAATTTTCTATTGGTCATTAGCTTCCTAGAGCCTTTATCTAATCATTTTAAGTTGATTTTCCATTTCCTTGATCATATATGGTCCGATCACCACTCAATATTCTAAATTATCCCATGACAAAGGTGTTCTACACCTATTAGGATCCTGCTATAAAAAAAACTCAAATAACACACTCTCACACAATTGCTTGGAAATAAACTCACATAAACATCATATTCAAAACAAATTACACATTATAACAGAAATTTGCATAAAGAAACAATCTCACAATAAAATAGAATCGCAGGCCTCTTCGAGGGGGCAACCTCCTTGAACACTTCATTAATTTGCAAAATATGAATACATTGGTGCCTTCTCGGGTATTTAAAGAGTTCCCTTCCATGGTTGTCTTACATGCAAAATGCCACCTGGATTACATGCATAATGCCACCCGAATTACATGCATAGTGCCACTCGAATTACAATGACAATGCCACTCGAATTACATGCACAAGGCCACCTTACATAACCTATCTACCATGTGTTACATAAAAAGGGTGACATTTGTCATAGGCACTATATAAGCTAAAACTTAGAACATTACAAAATATTAATCATGGGTACTACCCACGTTATTTAGGAATTATTACATCATAGAAGTTATTACACTAAGGGTTAGGATGAGATCCTAACATGTCCTTCCCCTTGAAGAAGCTTTGTCCTTAAAGCTGAAATGACGAAACTGTTGCTGGAGTTGGTGGAGAGATTCCCATGTAGCATCTTCAGGTTGAATCCCATGCCACTAAACCAGGATCTCTATAATTGTATGCTTGCAAAGAGTGCGAGTCCGTCAATCCAACAACTGCTCAGGTTCAAGTAATATGGAGCATTCTTCATCCAATTCAAGAAGTGTGGATTGAACTTGTACCTATGTGCCCACAAATTTCTTGAGAGCGAAAACATGAAAAATCGAATGAAGCTTGGAAGTATGTGGGAGCGCCAATTTGTAAGCTGTGGGGCCAATCCTTTATAGAACCTGGTAAGGGCCATATAATTTTGCAGCAAGCTTCTGGCACCTACGAAGTTGTAGGGATGATTGTTTGTACAACTACAAGCGAAGGAAGACCATATCACCTACATCAAAAATACACTCAGAACGATGCTGATCATATTGTTGGCGCATCCAATTTTGGGCCATGTTCAAATTCCTCTTAAGTTGGTGAAGGACATCGGTGTGTTGACTTAGAGTGTTGTCGACGAACTGGACCTTGGAGCTGCCAGGAATGTAAGAGGAGGGCGTAGGTGGAAGGCACCCATAGACTACTTCAAATGGTGTGAGTTTTGTTGCGGTATGATAGGAAGTGTTGTACCACCATTCGGCCAAGGATAGCCATTTGGCCCATTGAGTGGGATGATCTGAGTCCATTTGCAGATGGTAGGCTAAACTCATTTTGAGTTGAGTCCCATGCAACATAAACAACTCTTGCCAAAAATGACTATGAAGGTGGGATCACGATCAGATACAATGGAGGTGGGCATGCCATGAAGGTGAAAAATGGAGTCAAGAAAAATTTATGCAACAATGGATGTTGTATAAGGATGGGCAAGGGCACAAAAGTGAGCATATTTTGAAAGGCGGTCCACTACCATGAAAATAACTGACTTGCCTCCAGATTTAGGGGGCCCTTCTATAAAGTCCATGAAAATATCGGTCCAAACCTTATCTGGGATAGGCAATGGCTGAAGAGTGCCCAGAGAGCGCACTGTTTCACCTTTCATCCTTTGACATGTGTCACAGACAGCAACAAAAGAGCGGATGTCCCATTTCATGCCCTTCCAAAAGAAGGTGCGCTTGAGTCGTTCATATGTTTTAAGGAACCCTGAATGGCATGCAGAGGGAGTGGCATGCAATTCCTTCATGAGGAGCTCTCAAAGTGGGGACTTATGAGGTAGAACTAGGCATTGATGGTAGCGCAGATCATGGCCATTCCAATTATATCCTGGTGCAGAATCTGGATCATCCATTAGTGAGGCTATCAAAGCTTGCAAATCTGCATCCTGAAATGCTTCTTGATGCAAGGAATCAATCCATTGGGGAAGTGGTGCTGAGATGGCACACAACATACTTACAGTATCCATTTGGCGAGAAAGAGCATCAACCACAATATTCTCATTTCCCTTTTTGTAGGTGATATCATAATCATAGCCTGTGAGCTTAGACACCCATTTTTGTTGGTTAGGCATGGCAACTCTTTGTTCTAGAAAATATTTGAGACTTTGATGGTCGATTTTGATGGAGAAGTGATGCCCAATGAGGTAAGGTCACCAATGTGTGACTGCATGCAATATGGCTAACATTTCCTTAGTATATGTGGATTTATGTAGATTACGATTAGAGAGTGCCTTGCCAGTAAAAGCCACAGGTCATCCTTCTTGCATTAATACTACCCCAATACCACGACCAAAAGCATCACTTTCAATGACAAATGGTTTAGAGAAATCTGGCATGGCTAAGATGGGAGTGGTGGTCATAGCATGCTTGAGTTCAATGAAGGCTTGTTCAGCAGGCCCTATCCAAGTGAAGGAATATTTTTCAACATGGAGGTGAGGGGGGCAGAAAAATTTGCGATAATAGCCTGTAAGCCCTAAAAATCCTTGAAGTCCCTTGAGGGTGTGAGGTTTTGGCCACTCTTGAACTGCTTGGATCTTCTTAGGGTCAACCTTGACGCCATCCTATGAGACAATGTGTCCCAGATACTCTACTTCAATAAGCCCAAAGGAACACTTGTACATTTTGGCAAAAAGGTTATGGGTGACCAACATCTGTAAATTTTGATCAACATGATTGAGGTGCTCTTCCCATGTGCAGCTGTAAATCAATATGTCATCGAAGAACACAAGGAGGAACTTTCACAGAAAGGGCCAAAAGATGTTGTTCATAAGACTTTGGAATGTAGAAGGAGCATTTGTGAGACCAAATGGCATTACCAAGAATTCATAATGACCTTCATGAGTGCAAAAGGCAGTTTTGGGGATGTCCTCATCCTTGAGCTAGATCTGATGGTAGCCAGAGCGGAGATCAAGCTTGGTGAAATACATGATCCTGTGTAGTTCATCGAGTAGGCACGATGAGCCATCTTTCTTGGGAACAAGTAGGACAAGCGAGGAGTAGGGCCTAGTACTAGGCTAGATGACACCAGTATTGAGTAATTCTTGTACCAATTTTTCCAGTTCTAATTTCATGGCATGAGGGTACTTGTATGGCCTGATATTTGGTGGTGCACTACCCGAGAGAAATGGGATAGCATGGTCATGAGAATGATGCGATGGTAGTGTAGTTGGTTCTGTAAAGACATCATCATGTTTGTGTAGAACCAGTTGCAGGTCTAATGGAATGTTAGCCATTAGTGAAGTGGTTGGTTGGATGGAGAAGAGTTATGCAATGACCCCATGTTTTGATTTCTTTAGCACTTTCTCCATACGATTGGAACTAATGAGGTGAGGTGTTCCTGCAGGAGAGCCCTTGAGTAAGTGTGTTTGTCCATTTTGGGAGAATTACATCCAGAGTTTTGCAAAGTTCCAACTGATAGTGCCCAACGTACTCAACCATTGAGATCCCAAAACTATATCACATCCTCCCAACTGGAGGGCAAACATGTCCTGCTTGAGTTCATAGTCCCCTATCCTGATATTGACATTGCGGCATTTTCCTTTACAAGGTAATGTTCTCCCATTGGCTACCATGACTTCGAATGAATTACAAGTGTGACTATAGCAATTTTCCTGCTTAGCAACTCTAGGATCAATGAAGTGTGTGCTTCCTGAATCAATAAGGATGGTAATACGTTGGCCCTTGAAAAATCCCATAACTTTCATGGTTTGTGGAGTGGTAATGCCTACAAGAGCATGGACTGAAATCTCTGCCTCAGACCCCTGTGTATCTTCTTCCTATGGAGAAGGTGTTTCAGGGGGGTCCTCATCCTCATCACTTTGGTCAGTGTTAGCAAGTTCCTCAACATCTATCAAGAACAGTATTTTGTTTGCACACTTATGTCCTTTAAAAAACTTTTCATCACAATTATAACATAAGCCTTGGGCACGACGTGCATCCATATCCTCTGTAGTCAGTCGCTTGGGTGTAGTAGGTTTACTATCCACTGAATTTTGGGCACAAAAATGAAATGAAGGTCGATTTGGAGAAAACTGCGGGGGGCACCTTTGGTTTGAGAGTTTAGATTCAGCCAGACAGGCCAAACTGATAGCTTCCATCATGGATTGTGGTTTCAACATCTTTACTTCAGCTTGGATATCCCCTTTTAACCCACTGATAAAACAACTTGTGAAGAACCCCTTCGTCAATCCTCTTGTCTTATTGGCCAATTTTTCAAATTGAGTTTGGTAATCATGGACTGAGGATGTTTGTTGTAGTTTGGTCAAGGCCCCTGTGAAGTCCTCATACTCACTAGGCCCAAAGCGGGTCAGTATTTGGGACTCAAATTCCTCCCAAGAGAGATTTGGGTTGGAATTATGTAACCATTGGAACCAGTGTAGAGCCTCAAATTCCAAATTAAAGGAAGCCATATGAACTCGATGATATATGGGAACATTATGAAATATAAAGAATTGATCAACCCTACATAACCACCCATCAACATCCTTCCCATTAAATCGAGGGAAGTCCAATTTTGGCATTTTAAAGGATGGGTCAATCATTCCTTGCAGAGTTTTTAGCCTGGTGTTCTATTTTTAGCGGTCCCTTATGTAACTTGCTACCCATAGTTATCAGTGTTTCTTCTAAGAGAGTGCCAGTGGCCTCATGATCTAGACGAAGACCTTGGACCTCTTCCCTTATGGAGAACATTTCCAAGTTAAAATTCTCAATGGATTTGGTTAAGGAGTCCATCTGCTCTAGCTCTTTTTGATGTCCACGGGTACCCTAGGCCATTTTGGAACCTTTTGTAACCAGTTACTAAAATTAGAATTGGGTTTCAAGACTTACTATTTTTTTAGTAAGTGTCCAAAAATGTTCTTGGGTGCTATATATCAAAAAAATCAGTTCGAAGAGGTGGTCACAATGAGCTATATCCCACAGCACTAATTTTGGGCACCCCAAACTTTTTTTTGTATCTCCTGTTTTGCTAAATCTAACGGTGTTTACAATTTTTGATTTTGAGCTACAGTGCAAAAGTTGGGTACTGCAACACTATCTATAATTGGTCTTTGGTCACTCACTCACTGTTTTACTCAGCTTGGATAGTCTCTATGACACTACTTACCTCACTAGCCTGAAGATGCTCTGTATTCTATAGGTTACTGTTATGACAATTCTATTATGACATTGAAAACTACAGTCTCTGACCTGACTATGCTGACCTGACTGACCTCACTATTACTGCCACTATAAATTTGACTGTTATTCTCCAGACTATCAACTTAACTATCACCCTCATATTTTATCCCGAATTCCATGCAATTTATGTTAATTTTTTTGGTAGAGGATTCCTTTCTTATATGCTCACTTTTGGGAATTTGGAATGCAGGATTACAACAGGGAGTTTTGTAATCAGGGAGTTTTGATTTATGATTTTGTTGCAGGTTGAAGTTTTAACAGAACTAGGGTATACTAAGTAAAGGAGTATGTAACACCCATAGGCCATCTAATATACCGCAGTGACGAACAATAGTGCTCGGACCAATATTTTAGGCCACTATCCAAGGAGGATTCCACACATACCCTTGAGCACACTATATGCCTCTCTGACAGTACAAGAGGGTAATCGTCCAGGATGTTGTGTCCCGTAGACTATGGATGATACAAGGCCGAGAAGCTTCCTACTGGATAAAATTTTGTTAACCCTAGAATGGTCTCCCGATACACCCGAAGATGCGTGGGAGCTCAAGTCCGTGTGCAAGTTCTGTCTGAGGCCTGGGTATTGGATCCTAATCGTCCCTCACTTCACTAGACATTGTATGGGCTATCTATCTTAGACAATAATGACAAATCCTTCACGATATTTTAAAACCTCCAAAACAGGGTTTCTACCTACTCAACTAAAAATGACTTTTTTTTTACTGGTATGTCTTTTTTTTTTTATAATAAAAAAAATTACACGAAAATAACAGAGGATTATACCTAATAGGCAAGAATCGTTATTGTTGTAGTAGAACTTGGCCCTGGAAAGTGCTCTGATACCACTTGTTAGGATCCTGCTATAAAATAAACTCAAATAACACACTCTCACACAATTTCTTGGAAATAAACTCACATAAACATCATATTCAAAAAAAATTACACATTATAACAAAAATTTGCATAAAGGAACAATCTCACAATAAGATAGAATCGCAGGCCTCTTCAAGGGGGCAACCTTCTTCAACACTTAATTAATTTGCAAAATATGAATACATTGGTAACTTCTCGAGTATTTAAAGAGTTCCCTTCCATGGTTGGCTTACATGCAAAATGCCACCTAGATTACATACATAATGCCACCCGAATTACATGCATAGTGCCACTCGAATTACATGCACAATGCCACTCAAATTACCTGCACAAGGCCACCTTACATAACCTATCTACCATGTGTTACATAAAAAGGGTGCCATTTGTCATAGGCACTATATAAGCTAAAACTTAGAACATTACAAAATATTAATCATGGGTACTACCTACGTTA
Organism: Wollemia nobilis; assembly: GCA_028583015.1. Classification (NCBI taxonomy): domain Eukaryota; kingdom Viridiplantae; phylum Streptophyta; class Pinopsida; order Araucariales; family Araucariaceae; genus Wollemia; species Wollemia nobilis. The sequence goes on from JAQPPZ010017086.1 coordinate 5,143,559, forward strand.
TTTAGGAATTATTACATCATAGAAGTTATTACACTAAGGGTTAGGATGGGATCCTAACAACACCTCTTTCCATACAAGGCGTCTAACATGACCATTCCCAAAGAAGAGTGATGTCCATTGTTGTAGGTGAACTCTACCAGATGTAGATAGTCTTCCCATTTAGACTTTTGATCCATGCAGTACATGCGAAGAATATTTTCTAGTACTTGGTTTACCCTTTTAGTTTTCGTCAATATTAAGATGGTAAGCAGAGCTTATATTTAGTTTTATGCCTACAGTTCAATGTAGGGCCTTCCAAAATTTAGAAGTGAATTTGGAATCTCTATATGAAATTATCATTTAGGAAACCCATGGATTCGAAATATCTCCTTGGTGAATCTGTTAGCCACTATCTGAGCATAATTTGTGATGTTCCCCGATATGAAATGTGCAACCTTATTCAATCTATCAACTATTACAAGGATCACATCATATTTATACTTGGTCTTGAGTAAACCTACTATGAAGTCCATGAATATAACTTGCTAATTTTGAGTGGGTATATCATGTGGATATAATCACCCTATAGGATATCTACTTTTAGTCTTTACATTTTGGTATTCCAAGCATCGAGCAACAAAATCGGTGATGTCCTTCTTCATTCATATCCATAAGAAGGCCTTTTTCATATTTTCTCTCATTTTATCCCCTCCTGGATGGGTAAAATAAGGGGCATTGTGTGCTTATTGCATGATTAGTCTCCTCAAGTTGCCCATTTTTGGTATGATGACTCTATCTTTATAGCATAATAGACCATTTTAATGTAAAAATCCTTATTTTTATCTGGGTTTTTGTTAATTATGATCTAATTTTCATTGTAATACTCATCTTGAGATTACATTTTCTTGACCTAGTCCAGTAAATCTATATGACTTCAGGTTAGGGCTGCTGCTTTCTCCTACTTAAGGCATCAACCATTTTGTTCTCTTTTTCCTTGATGTATTCAATCTTGAAGTCATAATCTGCTAAAAATTCTACCCACCTCCTTTATCTTGTGTTGAACATAATTTGGGTAAATACATATTTCAAGCTTTGATGATCGATTCTTAGTTCAAAATATTTCCCTACCAGGTAATGATGCCAACTCTTTAGAGCATGGACAACTACTACCAGCTCTAAATCATGCATGGCATAGTTGACTTCATGCTTCTTCAATTTCCTTGAGGTATATGCTATGATAGAATCATCCTATGATAACACTCCTAGCCCTTCTAGTGATGCATCTGTACATACTATAAAATTTCCCTATGGATTTGGAATCTTGAGTATTGGCATTGTGGTGAGCTTTCGATTAAAAATTGTAATCTTATATTTCTCAGTCCACTTAAACTCCTTCTTTTGAAGGTTAGTTATTACAACTATCTTGGAATAATCCTTTATGTACCATCTATAGTAGCTAACCATACCCATGAAGCTTATTACTTTAGTCACATTGGTAGGTGGTGGCCAATCCAAAATAGCCCTTATCTTCTCTGGATCTACTGCTATTCCCTCTGTAGATATGATATGTCCTAGATATTTTACTTCTGGAACATAGAAATTGCTTTTTGCTAGGTTTTCATAGAGTTGATTCTCCTTTAGCAATTCTAGTACAATTTTGAGGTGCTTATCATGTTCTTCCTTATTCTTGGAGTAGATTAAGATGTCATCTAAGAATACAAGGATAAACTAGTCTAGATACCTCTTGAATATGTTGTTCATTAAATTCATGAACGTGGTAGGAGCATTAATCAACCCAAAGGACAAGACTATAAACTTGTAGTGCCCATACCTAGTTTTAAATGTAGTTTTGTGAGTGTCCTCCTCACGTATTCTTAGTTGATGGTACCCTAAATTTAAGTCAATCTTTGTGAAGATTGTAGCATCTCTCAATTGGTCAAATAGATCCTCTATTCTAGGTAAATGGTACCTATTTTTTATGGTCACTTTGTTGAGCATTCTATAATCAATACATAGTTGTAGCGAACCATCCTTCTTAACAAAGAGCACCAATGTGTCCCAAGGTGACACAATAGGCTTTATCAACCCCTTTTCCAATAACCCTTGAAGTTGCACCTTTAATTATTACATTTCTATAGGACTCATCCTATAGGGAGCTTTGTGAATAGGCTCTGATCTTGGTATTAAATCAATTTTAAATTCAAACTCACACATAGGAGGAAGTCTAGGTAGATCTTCAAGAAATACCTCTTTGAATTCTTGTAGAATTAGGTGTTTCTAAAACACCTCCTTTTTATGTTCCTCTCAAACTTCATTGATTTTTACTACATAGACTATCCCTCCTTTTTTGAGGGCCTTCTTTAGTTGCATAGCGGATAGTAGTTGGGGCTTGAATGATCCTTGTCCACTATGAATCCTTATTCTTCCTTTGCCCCTTTTAAAAAACTCTATCCACCTATCCTGAAAGTTGATTAAGGCTTTATGAGCCTGCAACCAATCCATCCCTAAGATTACATCGAGGGCATGTAGTAGTGCTACATACAAGAATCCTTCGGTTTATTCTTTTTTAAGGTGATTTATACCATGGTAAAACATTGATCCATAGAGTAGGTCTACCCAGAACCGTACTCGACCTTCCACCCTTGTGATAAATATCTTTATATTTTCGACATATCATTGACTACTCTAAAATAAAATAAAGGAAACAAATCTATCTTAAATCTAAAGCTACTTTCTTTAGAGGATAGAAAGAAAATTTACACTTCCAAATCAGTGGCATGGGTACTCTGTTCTAGTCTTGACTTCCTGCTGCTACCTACACTCCAAGATTTATAATATTTCACCTAAATGTCTACTTCTACGTTACTTAGGTAGTTGATCGCATAATGTAGTCCTCCATGCTAGGAGCAACCTCCCTTGGGGTGTAGTTGCTCTTCCCCAATATTATTTCCCTTCTATATTATTTGAGGTGACTTTAACGATCCTTCATTCCCTAATGTTGAGTAAGTTTTTGGGGTTACCCCTTCTGTCCATTCACTCAATTTTTACTTGTGAATTTGACCACATAATATGGTCCCCCAAATATGTAGCAACCTTCTTTGGGGCCTTCATATTTTTCTAAATTTTCTTTACAATTTGTTCTAATTGGGGTACCTTCAATTGTCTTTGACTTCCCCCATAATCCAATTTGGCTACACTTAACTTTAGTTGAGAAAGTTTCCATTATCCTTATTCATCACCCTTCCTCTTATTTAATTAGGTATTATTAGCTAGTTTGAGTTGGCTTACCTGTTCTTTCTATTGACCTTTCCACTTTAGATGGCTAGCACTTTCTCTTCCTTTTAGGGATTGTTGGTTTTTCTTAGTTAATTCAAAAAAATAGGAGTCATTCAACTTCTTATGAAGGTTTAATTGTTCTCTTTGTTGATCTATTAACTCCCCTTGTTGTTCTATCTGTTCTTGCAACATTGTGGCAATGGTGATGAGATTTTCCACCTCTTTGCTTAAGTTTCGTGAGCCCTTATCTTGGGTCCTTCCTTTAACATCATCCCCTTGATGTTGTCTATTTGAGGGAGTAGTCTTCCATCCTCTTGTCTTAGGTGACATTTATCCTAATATCATCCAAAAGAGTATATTAGGTTACAACTTCACCTTTCAAAACTACTTAACACAAAGTTTCATTGCTAAAACACTTTTATTCTACAAGAGGTGGCACTTTAATTTTATTGAGTAACTTTATGTCAAAAGTCACACTTAATAATCATAAGGTGTTTGTATGTTAACAACTATTTTTGGGAATTAATTTTCCTCTCTTCTTTATTCTCTACCACAATAAGAAGTTCTAGCCCCTCATACCTAGAGCTCTGATACCAAATGTAACAAATAAAATCTAACTAAGGGCTTGCTAATTTTTTTTAAATAAAACATATACAACATGAAATACTAACACAAAAAACACTAAACACTAGCACATAATCGAGAGAGAGAGATATAGAGAGAGAGAGATAGAGAGAGAGAGAGAGAGATCCTTATCTCACTCGGTACGTGTAACTACAAATATTTTTAAGTTAACCCTAAGTTTAAGTTGTCTATCATTTTCCTCAACACCAACCCTCCATTTAGCATTTAATCAGGATACACCCATCTCCATACCATGCACAAATCCATATGTGCAGGTATATTATGTGTATTGTGATAGCTATTAACCTCATATTAGTTAGGGTTAGCTTATCTCCTTCGATCAATCGAAAGGTACATTCATCTCTATACCTTGCACAACCATGTCTGTATGAGTATATGATGTTTATAGCAAATAGGTTTCTTGTCTTATCATTATGATGGGTAGCCCAATCCTTTCATAAATAGTTTAGCTCATTTGAAACTTGCTAGGTTTTATAGTCAAACCAAGTTTTACCCATTATGACCCTAAGGATCCCATAATCCCTTAGGTTTAAATACACTATAACACAATAGCATTCTTATTATTCTAAAGAATTTACTTAACTACTCTAAGCATATTAAAACCATCATTATAGAAGAACAAACACTAAGTCTATCAATTTAATCAAGCATGGAATATAATAAAGGAGAGAAGTAAAAGAGATGTTGAAAGGAACTAAATTTAACTAATTCATGCATAGATAAAATGCTATCATAATTATTCAATGATGTATCATAAATTACAATTAGGAGAGGCATTTCCATCAATTACTAAATCATTACATAGTTTGAGTATGAAAAAAGAGTTCATACTTCTTAAAGGATAACATTACATAATTAGCTTTAAACACAAGTTGCTCCAATAATAGTTTCTTCATAACATAAGTATGTATCTAGGATCCTGATGTTCTCCTTGGTCCTTTAGCTTGCTCATCGCTTAATTGATGATAGTAAGCAATCAGGACAACTCACAGAACTATGAATCATGCATCTACTAGATTATCATTTAATCTAGTGCATCTAAGTTACCAAATTGCAAGCACACAATCACCAATATATCTTTACAAATCATCCACACAATATCTAGGAAGGTCATCCTTCATTTCATCATAACATCCTTTAATCGATCAAGGATTCATGTTTAAGCATAAAAAGTCCCCCCTAGATTTTATTAACAAGTAAACTCATTTATTTCTTTAACTAATTAAGACCCCATAAACCTTAATCAATTAAATACTTAATTTACCCATTTATCTAACTAATTAAGGCCCCATAAACCTTAATCAATTAAATACTTAATCTACAAAAACAATAAACAAATCACTTAATAATTACTTTAGGAAACATTAAATTCACCCTCTCTTCTAAAAATAATAATAATCCAAATATAATATTTTTGTTAAAGTTATTTCCCTTTCCATGGAAATAAAGAATGTAAATTTGTCTTTTAATTACCTTTTATTGAACTAAATACAAGAATATAAAACTCCTTTTTTATAAGTTTAATTTCCTAAAATATAAACTTCCTCCATACATCTATTTTTAAATCCTAATTATTTCATTAAATCAATAACTATACTATAATCTATAATTGAAATATAAACAATATCTTCCTTTTATTAAATATTGACCATAATTTATTTATTAGCTATTTTAATTCACTCAAACCATTAGTTAAAAAAAAAACACTTTCATCAAATATAAACAACCTATAACCTATGTTCTTTCTTTTTTAAGAACATATACTTTCACTAAAATAATTGATTTACTTAAACCATTAATTCATTTAGCCACATAATAAACGTTGGGGATTAAACATGCTATAACCTCTTGCAAAAGAATTTCAACCCATCCAACAACATAGTGACAATGAAGGCAGTCGATTCGTCAAGCCTAGGTCAAATAACATAGGTACAAGGTGAGACAAACAATCACTCAACGATGGCAAACCAACAAACCACAAGCGACAACACGATTCTACGAGAGAGCATTGTCCATAGGGCTGGACAAAGAGGTAAGGGAGTAAAATCCCATTAAAACCTTCTCCAACACCCCACATATCTCATGTGGGATACGAAGGTGGGGGTTAGAGATATCTCGCCTCCTATTTGCACCTCCCAAGCATGGGTGCACCGTTTGAGGAGCAATGGTGAGGTGGAAATTCCCCAAAATGAACACTTTACCCACACAAACCTTAAACATAGCTTAAATAAAAGGGTGGTATGTGCACTAAGTTTAAACTATGACGTGAGTGCAAGGAAAACTCCTAAGAGCCACTAATCTCGACGTAAAACACATCACTGCAACAAGAGGATTTAGAGCAGGGGGTATGCTTGATAGACTCGATCGACTGCATTCATGGTTGTAGTCAATGATGGAGGGCATCTAACAAATAACAATCATATGGTTTAGGGAGAGATCTGACCACATAAAAAGATAACAACAGGTTCAAAAACACTGGATTCAAACTAAGTTCAAACAAGATCGCATTCCAATGCAAGAAGTAACAACACAGACGTAGAATGCCAAAGACAAAGCATCAAGCTATGGAGGAAAGGTAAATCATTAATCCTAGCAACCTCAAAAATTAATTATAGCCATTAAGCAAGCAATCTAGCTATATCTCTAAAACAATTGAAATAGTCATTTTATTTTTTAACAAGATTATAAACACAGAAGGTCCAACTTGGTTCTAGCTCTTCTTCACATATTGCTTCATAATTCCTTCTCCAATCATTTCCTTTTCCTGTTGAGACTTCGTTCTCCTCATTTTTCCAAAAAAAAACTCAACCCCTTTCTTCACGCCTCTTAGTCTTCTTAACTTGGGGCGAATCCATCTACCCTACTACCAAAGTTAGCTTTCTCATCAATTCAAACCCATCGTCTTTAAGTCTTAGCTATCCATTTTGCAGGTGATAAAGGAGATATTTCCATTTTAAAGATAAATATAATCACCGTCCCCCATGCTTCATCTAGAAGCATTCTTTTTCAATCTTCCCTTTAAATAAAAATGCTTTTAAAATAATGTACGTTGAGGAGTTCATTACCTTTACAAAATAGAAACTCTTTCTTATACTAAATATAAAATATAAGATTTAATCCAACATTGAATAAAAGCTAAATATTATTTTAAATAATAATTCTATTTTTGAAAATAATATTCATTATGGTTATAACAACCCATATAATTATTTTCTAATGGTCATTTGAAAATAATATTTATTATAATTATTCTAAATAAATTTCGTTTATTATTTAAAAATGATTATTTTATATTTATTTAAATAAAATATTTCCTTTTTCTATAATATTAAAATTCATTTGTTATTATATATTTTAACTATATATCCCTAGTAATATCAATTATTAGCAGGGTATTTTCAAACATATTCGGAGTATGGATCCTCTATATCCATTGACCCTCCTTTTCTAGTGGAGTTCCCTTGTTAACCATTTTTACATACAACAAATAATTTAACAAAAGCAAACAATCAAGTGCATCAAACAAAGAGGGAGTTTTTCCATCAACCCAATCACTCGTCTTAACCAGAGGATTTACAATAGCTTCTAGGCTACCAACTTTGGCTCTAGGTGGCCGACTTGTTGATGATTATCCCTAAAGCAATAATGCATGCCTATATGAGGGTAGTCATTCATGTTATCCCGAGTCATCTTAATCATCACTTCCCTTTTCAAGTACCCTATCCTTGGTGGTCGATTCTACCTCTTCCATCCACAGATGTACCTAGTGCTGCACATCGACAACACATTACCAGTATCGAATTCTTCAAGATAAAAAATTATAGCTAATGCAACAATCATTTAAACATTTAAACTAAGTATCTATTAATCATTCATAAATATATAGTCTGTCAACCAAAATATCCTTTGAAGGTGGAGTATAACACATATTATATAAATAAAATACTCTATGAGAGTCGTCTCATATGACCTATAGCCTCTTAACCGTTAAAAACTACTTTAGAATAAATATTATCACATCCTTAAATATTTTATTATTTATATGACCAGTACCAATAACATATTTTTTTGGTCTTCTACTTTTCACAACCTTTTTATGATTTCCTAAATGTACACCCCAAGGACTAGGTGGATTGGTAAAGGCTTGACTGACCAAGTACTTGCCAAGAAGAGACCTAGGTTCAAACCTCGGGGTCACGCTGCCAGCTTTAGGAAAGGTAGTAGTATGTGCTAAATCCTATGAGTACACGTCTACTGGCAATCGAATTGGCCTAGATATAGATTTTCTAAGTCTACAACGCCCTAGACCCGTTGCCAAGTATTGAATGATCGAAGGAAAGAAATGTCCTCTGTGCTAATCTCCAGTAGGTCTAGTTCTGAAAATAAAATTGGTTTTTTGAGATAAGAGTTAGACTTCTTTATAAGTAAATTTTGTCTCTTCTTCTTCTTTAGAAGTAAAAAGAGGGAAAATACTGAAAGGAATGGGAAAAGAGGATGAAAGCCTGAAATACAGGATGATGGGCAGGAAGCATGATACACAACTTTCACTCGAACCAAAAATAATCAAAATAATTAACTTTTAACAGAAACCAGCACTAAATCCTCTCAACTGCATAACCTCTAGGGGTACTCCAGAATTAATCCTTCACCAATAGCTAAATCCAGAAACAGAATTCAAGTTGTATAACAAAGTGACTAACTTAACAGAAATAACATGATAGAAGGTATACACAAAGACAAAAGATTCAAGACCAAAACTAGAAGTCCTTGTTTCAGAAGTAGATTTCAAGATATACAGTTGCTTTTCTAGGAGATATTATCCATCCTTATTTACGATATAAATTCTAGTTTTTATAGAGGATTCCGCCTCTCAAAACATTAATGCCCAACCACTTCTGCGATGGTGGTAGATAGATTCGATCCGCAACCGACTTAATAGCATAAATTTGATTTTGCAGATAACTTAGCATTGAATGCAGAAGGTTCCCCTGATCTACCATGATCGGACGGTTTAGAGCATAGCTTCGGGATCGATTGGGTAATCAATGGCGGTTATGTGCAGCTTTTGCTATGCTTGTGGGGCCCACCTAGAGTTTCGCTCCACAACTGGAGCGAAAGCATTTTTGCTCTAGAGGTGGAGTGAAAGCATCCCTTTGTGGAGCGAAAGCACCCTTTGTGGAGTGAAAGCACCCCTTGTGGAGCGAAAATGATTTTTGGTGGTACAACTTCTTAGGGCCATAACTTTTGATTCGTTGACCCGATCGCCTATTGTAATATATTGTTGGAAAGCTTAAGAAAATATCTACAACAATGAAATATCTAAATATCATTTCATCCACTTTATCATCCTATTTTAGGGCCTACAAAAATGCCAACACTTTTGCATGTGTTTCACTGATTTAAAGCTCCAAAGGGATTTTGTTGACGAACTCCAAGAAAATGATGTCGCTGGCAAAGTACGCTTCACACTTAAGCAAAATATTGTCAAAATTTAATGTGGTAAAAATGCCAACAGCACCAAACCAACAATAGCGGTACAAACCTCGAGCAACTGGTGGTCTCCATATCACATCGAATCAACAACAACAAAACAAATAGGTTATTGTAAATAATACCTTACACTTGCAAGTTACCAACCGATGTAACCAAAAAAATCTTTGGTATTTTCCACTTTCCATTCCCTACATTCTTCTCTTGCCTTGATTCTAGACTACAATGTTGCTTGTCCAACTATATTATGTGATGCACCATATTTTATGTTAGCATGCCATAGGGGTATGGGATTGAACCCTCCACCAGATGTCTATTCCTCTAGACTACAATGTTGTTTGTCCAACTATATTCAAATACCATTTGTGTGACACACCATATTTTATGTTAGTATGCAATAGGGGTATGGGATTGAACCCTCCACCACATGCCCATCCCTCTTCTGTAATTGAATATTTAATTGCAAGAAGGCAATCTTTGTCAAAGATAAATAGTGCAACAATTTAACATGCCCATGAAACAATAAATTGTTCTGGAAACTCCTCTAAGTTAATAATAGAAAAGAACCCATCCATGAGGACCATCCTATGAACTATCGCACCAAACAATGGAACTCCAACAGCCTTTACATCCTTTTAAAATGTGATTCGCAGAGCTTTCTTTCCAGGTATACTATTTCATACATCAACATCCATATAAACCCAGTACATACGTAAGGAAAATTGCACCATAAAATCAAATATTTTATGTTGTACCAAATGTGGTTCAACAAAGTCCTAATGCACCTCCCACATACTCCTACTGCTGCATAAGGAATTTCAATACATGACATGATCAGTCAAAGCCATCCAAGAGATATAACTGCAATGTAATTTAATAAAAATATGTTACAAATAGAAACATAGAGAATCAAAGACACATGATAATCCACACAAAGAATTCTCAGGATCAGAGACAAGATAATCCAATGGAGTCGTAATAGAAAAAGGTGTAGATCAACTCATTGCCAAAATTCCAAGACAACAGAATGCATATTGCCCTCTGCTGTAGCGAACCTTAAAAATGGTGATGTTCTTCAATGGCCAAGTGCATTGGCCCTAACCCAGAATTTATATTTTAACAATTTAAAATAACTTCCTTACTGTATACCAGTGTAACCGGGTTCTCGCACCCACTTGGTTGGGTTCGTGAACCCGCACCCACACCCGCATCGGGTTCGTGGGTTCACGATCGGGTATGGCTGGGCCGAACCCTATCCGAACCCTGTCAGTTAGGGTTCATCTTTGACCGAACCCTGTTAGTCAGGGTTCATATTTGACCAAACCCTATTAGTTAGGGTTCACCGAAGCCGAATCCTGTGGTCAGTCAGGGTTCACCCAGCCGAACCCAACCCACTTTGGGCATTAACATAGGAAAAAAATGTTTTTTTTTCTTTTTATTATTATTTTTAAGGTGGGCCCGACCACACCCAACCCATACGGGCTAAAAAAATATTAAAAAAAATAGAAAACATTTTAATTTTTTAAAAAGTTTATCCCGGGTTTTGCCTACTTAGGAGAATGGTAAGCTTCCTTTGTCTTAGAAGTCATGTAGAAATAATGATGATTCATGCTTAGTATTTAACTAATGATGATATAAATGACAATATTTTTTATTAGAATAATGTAACTTGCCCATTGAAATTTATTTTCTAGCATTTATTTTATGCTAGTATGATGACTTTTGGGGTGTTTTTTGTTTATTGATAATGGGGTTTTGAAAGGGTCCTCGAACCTTTTACAAATGGGTCAAGGAGAGTATCTCCATAGGGAGAAGATCTCCACAAAGATAACATATAATAGGAGATGATCCTAGCAAGGACAATCTCTAAACCATTCAAATTTAAAAAGCGAGATCATCTCAAGCTGCACAAAATAGAAAACCCAGATTGTGGGAGCCTGGGATAAACGATCAACCAAAAAATCCCACCTAGAATAGGAAAGCTAAACCAAACAAAAAATAAAAGCTTAATTGAAAACCCGACTTGTGGGAGCCCGGGATAAAGTTCAAATCCATTACTAATGTTAAAGATGTTAACTTGTACCCTCAATTACAAACCATCATTCATCGGAGGTGTTATGCCCTCAACTCACCACTTCACATGACAGCTTATGCTCTTAACCCGAAGTGGTATGATGTAGAAAAAACAAGGAAGAAGACACCAAATCAAGATCCAGAGGTGACTACAGGGTTTCTACAGGCAGTCAAGGACATATATGGCATTGAACAAGAGGCAACATAGATTAGAGAGCAGTTTGCATATTTTGTTTGTGCACGGGGTACATTCCAGTCTATTGAGGCCTTATATGATAGGAGTTTGAAGAACCCCATATTTTGGTGGATATGCACGGACATGGAATGCCACAGTTGCAGTGACTAACATGTCGTTTGTTGTCTCAGGTGGCCGGTTTCTCAACTTGTGAGAGGAATTGGAGTACATATGGATTTATCCATTCACCGAGGAGAGGTTGATTAGAGGCGAGTAGGGCAGAGAACCTCGTGTATGTCCATAGTACTCTTCGACTCATGTCTCGTAGGGATAATGGGTATACAAAGGGCCTTTTGCATGTTGGGATGCAGTTCCTGATGACACCGTATAGTAGGTGTGATGATTTTTCAGATCTACCACCACCAGATCCATAGGAGGAGGGCCTAGAAGATGATGATGAGGAATATGACGAATGAGAGTCAAATATCAAATATTTGATGTTATCTTTGTACATGTCCACTACTATATAGTATATTTTTATCTCTTGACTCTTTATGACTTGACATCCAATCATTTGTTTACATGAATATGAAATATCATATATCAATATGCTTTTTATGATCCCATATTTAAATATTTATTATTTTGTAGTGTGTATGAATGATTTATTTTATTTCAAAATGTGTATGATTTATCATTTATTTAATTATTTCACAATGTGCATATTTTTTTTTTTTTTTTTGATATATATATATATATATATATATATATATATATATATATATATATATATATCCGCGACGAACCTGATTTTTGACAGAGGGCAACTGCACCTGCATCCGCATCCGCATCCCGCACTTGGTAACCTTGTTATATACTATAGCGAAACCTTAAAAATGGTGACGTTTTTCAATGGCCAAGTGCATTGGTCGTGAGACTTTATATTTTAACAATTTAAAATAACTTCCTACCAGATCAAAACATACATATTTTTAATGAGTTTATACAAGTTTTATAAAAGATCTTAATCGTCTCGTCTCATATTAAGTAAGATTATGATTTAAACCTTGAACTTCTTAAAAAGAAACCAAAACCCTTACCACTAAACTTACACATATTATCAACTTTATGGACTCGTTTATACTGCCAGAATAGCTACTGTAAATAAATTTTGTATCAGCAACACTGCTCAAACCAATGAATCACCAACTCATTAAAGCTTAACTCAGAAGAGATTTATGTTGTGATGGTCCTGCACATGCAGTGATAAAGTTAGACGTAGGTTTTAGTTCTATATGTTTCATTTATAACTAATTTATTCCTCACCATTTGCATAATAAAAAAATAAGTGTGATTGTTTAGTTAAAGCCCCGTGGCAAACCTGCTCAAAGATGCACAATCTATGACCGACCGACTTTTGTAATTCGGTTGCTCCTGCTGGAGGAGTTTTAGTATCTAGCCTTCTAGGTCATTTATTTCATTCTGTGTAGCTGCATTCAAATTTTTTTTTTTTTTTTTTAACTCCTGACTCAATGGTATCTGCAATGATGACCCTGAAATATTAAATCCAAATAAAAGAAAATAACTCAGTCATAGGAAACAAGCAAAAGAAAGTCATAGATCTATCCAATAAATGCACTCAAGTGACTCATGCACATATCATCAAGAATGTAGCCTCCTCTTAGGACTCCAATATGTTTCAATAATGATTCAACACACTAATTTTTTTTTTTTTTTTTTTGACTTCATTCCAAAAGATACAAGCATATTATTTGAATTCAAAAAACATGACTAGAACTCTCCCAAATCGAAAGGTATATAAAAAGTATCTTTTCCACCAAACCCTTGTGCATAAAGGTTAGCTAGACAATCATTCACGCAATAAGCATACATCAGATTACAGAAATGCTGCCCACTGTGACCAGTAGTACTTGTCTGAATAACAAAGTTTTAATGCCATACCTTCAGACTTTTTGGCTCTGAATATACAGGAGCAGGAAGATTTTTTGAAGCTTTTGCTTGAAAATTCTGAGACACAGAAATGGATGTCAGACATCATAAAAAATGAATGTAAATAGATATAAAAAGTTTAACAAAACTTTATCCCATTTGGAACAAATATTTCTATAATAGGGGAAGATATCATTCTAATATATACATCATCCAAAGGATGCATGAAACAAATAATTTTGCACAGATATATAATCTAGGAAGGCTTAAAATGAAGTAAATTAAATGCATTCCTATTAATATCTCTTGTACATACATTTGCTTCAATAAAAAGAGCATGGAATTCATTTCCTGGAAACAAACTCAATTAGCAGGTAACAAAGAGATAAGAATCATCCCAAAGCTTTGCTGAGTACCATTTGCGAACTCATCTCATAGAGTTAGAATTTATTCATTTCATTAATAATCCATCCAGGTTACTTCCATGTGACATAACTTGCAGGAAGATAGATTTGTCCAACGAATAGGTCCACAAGAAAGGCCAAGGCAATTTGATAGAAAAACAGCAAGTCAAAAAAATGGTATAGTTTCTTAGTTATAATAAGTTATGCAGATGTATAATACCAACGGTATAATTGTCAAACATATATAGTGCCCTTGAACGTTCAAAACCAATACTATTGGTTGGCAAAATGCCTGATCGTTCCCTGTGAATTTCATTGGATATGTAATGTGATTGACCCAGCATGAAAGATATAGATAAAGTTTGAAATTCCTCGAATTTTAAAACTTTAGCGATACGAATAAACCTAAATCCGAAAAAAAATAATTAAAAAAAAATTTCACATGGGTTTTTTTTTTTTCCGCCGTGTCTGTTCCTGCCGCTCGCCTCCCACGTTATATATTTGGCCTGCCCCTCGCCTCCCGCGTTATATATTTGATTTTGGCAATTGTTGCTATTGTATTTGATTTTGGCAATTGTTACTATTGTGTGCGATTGTAAGCCTGTAAGAGTCTGCAACATTTGCAACTATATTTTTTTTATTATTAGATTAAATAAATTTATTATAATCTTTCTGTACTATTGTAAGCCTGCAAGAGTCTGCAACATTTGCACCTGATAAATATGATAAAGGTTACCATAACTAGCAACAATCATTTCATGAAAGAAAAGAGGTGCAATCCATAATATGGTTGCTCCATCCCCACTTCCAACCCCCAAAAAATTCCCCACTTGGAATGATAGAGGTCTACTAGTCACACTAGTGCCAAACAAAACAGGGAAGGAAATACCCTAGTTAGCCCTAAAGCCCCTCACCTATTTTGTAGGTGAAGATCTCACTACCTCCATTGAGCACCTTAACCATGTGGAAAGCCTATGCACAATTCATAACATATTAGAGCAGAATATGGCTCTGAGGTTACTGGCAACATATTTCAAAGAAAAGGCCTGAGAATGGTACATCACACTACAACCTAATTCGATCACCATTTGGAACCATCTTGACAATGTCTTTGTTGAAAGGTTTAGAGAAAAGGTAGATGGGGTGTCACTTGCAAGAACTGACAATAATAAAACGGACTCCAATGGAGGTAATGGAAGATTTCAACCTCATATTCCACAAAATACCATAGGAAATGCATCACCCACCAAGTATGGTACTTATACACTATCTAAAAGCCTTGGATTCAAAGATTTCAATGACGATTAAAGCTAGAGAAGGAAACTCCTTGTCAGAAGCATATGAGTTGGTCATCCATGTTGAGCATGACCTGATTTAGATTAGAATACTAACCCCTAGGCTTCCCATATCTCTGTACCCTAACATACATGTAATTGATATTCCGGTCTCATTTAGCTTATGTTTATCATAAAAATATGAGGATATATGCACCCAGGCCAACCCACCATGGTGCTTAAAACCCGGTATGAGACAAAATTTGAACTTCAGTCTAAATTATATTTTTTTGTATCACATAGAATATAGAATAATGTCAAAAATAAATCCCAACCAAATCATAAAAATGGAATAAGAGAGGTTTCCATTGATGAAATGCATTTGTATCTCTTCGATGAACAACTAGATCAGTGGGCGACAAAATGGTGGGAAGTTAAATTTCCAAACAAACACAAGCGAATAGACATGGAATAGAAGACCCATAGAAATAATTGAAAACTGTATATATCAAAAAAAAAATAGAGGGGGACATATATAACCATTTTTGCTTTATTTTCTTTCATTTTGTAGGATATTTTTTTAGAAAAGAGGTCATCCTCAGATTAGCATCAAACCTAAGGGTCAAACAAGAGAAGTGGCAGTCTTGCATTAGCTAAAATAATTATGCATGAAACACAAACCAAGCCAAAGTTCTCATCACTTCACTTTGGGCACATAGAAAGAGGCCTGTCCTAATGAAAAAATGGGAGAAGCAAGAAAAGTACTAATCCAAGTGTGGTGAAATAAAAGAGAACAAGCCACACCCACCCCAAGTGAAGACCATAAAAGGGGACCAACATCCTCCATAAAATTGTTCTTCTGTAATGGATAAAGGTATTTTAGCTTATGAGTTTGTTTCCTTTTGCAAGCAGAAGTCCCTTTGAGAGTTGATAAAATTGTAGTGATAAATCACTATGACCCAGATATGTTACACCTTAGAAGAAGATGAAGATCCTAAACCTAAAACCAATGGAGCATAATTCAAAATTCACCAAATAGATATATCCAAATGGTAGATACAAGATTGGATAGTATCCTTCTATGTGGGTAAGCTAATAACCTAATAAAAATATGGCCCACAATGAATAGTCTACAACCTTTTAGATGATATCTGAGTCAGCCCTCACTACTGATAAAATTATATCAACCTTTGCAATGATAACTAAAAATATTGTGTTATAGGAGGAAGATCAACCTAAATTATAGCCATGTCAGAATTAGAAAAGCTCATCATTGTTTGTATCAGTTTGGGTAAGTGGCCTCTGGCAACTCATGCGTCATCTCTCCACTAGACATGCAAGGATACCCTTGATGATGGGAGATGGCAAAGGAAAACCAACAAGTGGGAGAAGAGGAGGGATCTTTATGATCACTTTAAGGATGGAAGTTTAAAAACATATACTTCCTCATATTCAAAAGAAATATTGCTTGTGTGAAAGCTTCTCTACAACAATGAAAGAATCAATTGAAGACACCAACAAAGTAAGCATACATGGAAGCATCATGGAACAAATATTGGCATGAACAAAGAAAAAGGGGAAACATAAAATAGAATAAAGGAAAGTTGTGAAAGCAATTGGGAGTTTTGATCTAACAAATAAAGAAGGCATGATGAAAAGGCCCATTTTATTTCTCGAGTTTGATAACTTTCTCACATCCCTTTTCCCTTGGTATGGTAGAAAGCGCCTTGAAGATCACATCTTAACAAGATCCCTTGGTATAGTAGCAAGCACCTTGAAGATCACATCTTAACAAGGAGATGGCCTTGTAAAAACTCTCAAAGCTCCCTAATTGAGCCAAAATCCATGCTCTCGGTTGTGACCCACTACATCATTTCGATGCGAGGTGCAATTGTCCTAGTCAAGGACAATCGAAGATCACAAGATGAACTTTAATGGTGTTAATATTCTAAGGATGTTTCTATTGGAGAAATTTGTTTATTTTTAGTAGGGATATGCTAAGTAATGTACATAAAAAGTTTGGATGTTTTTATACTTCATTTGGGCAATGTCTCATCTAACATCACTTTGATGAAATTAGTTAGTTTAATATTGCTATCCATCTAAGGTCATTGTATGCAGCAAGGATGGTATAGTGACAAGCCATCTAGTGTGGGACCACTATGTCAACTTGTAGACAATGTGAACACTTGCTTTGATATGGCTAATCTAGAATTGTCAGGTGGTTTAGGGTTGTTAACATGTTACTGAATAAAAAAATAAATAAGATATATGGTGCAATAAAATAAATATCATACTGGTTTATGAAGAACTATATAATGAATCTTTATTAAGAGATCATTCTAATTTTTTTATCATTCACCAGTGAATAATTATAGTCCAATAAGCTTTAATATATATTGATATGTACAATGAAATATGAAGAGATATTATCAAACGATGAATTTATTTGCTTTTAATGCTTATAATAAAAAAGAAAATATGGTCTTATAAGAGGTTTATTTATGTTATAATGACATTAGTTAGTCAGTTCCCTTGGTAGTAAATGAGATAAGAATTTATGATAACACTTGCTTGTTGGGATTTGTGACCTATTGGAGGCTATGGCACTTAGATTAATGCCTACTCTGATGAGCTAACAAGATGTGGCACCAAGCTACAAGCTTACTGTAGTGGTAAGGGCTTTAGCCTCTCTTTGAGATGTCCAATGTTCAAAATCCACTCGATATGAGGGGATCGGGACCCCTCATAAAAACCCTGTGTAAAGTCATTGAAAAAAATTATCTATAAGCCTTCAAAATTAGAATGTATTTTTTGTCAGACTGAACGCTTGTCCATTTTCTAGTGCTTTCAATAGCGTAAAAGGTTTAAAATGATTGTGGCATGGTGGTTATAGGGGTAGAATGCATGAAGAATTGTGTGGTAGCTTTCGGGATGGATAGCATAGAATACTGTGGCAGCCATAAAAGTCGGATAGCCTGCCCGGATTTGTAGTGGCTACCGATTCCACCATGTAAATTCAAAAAAAAAAAATGGGTGGCACCAAGCCTAGAAACTAACAAAGTTATGTATTGGTTGATTCTATAAAGACTCAACAACTTATTCAAAATTATTGATTAATGGTCGAAATAGATCAATCATCACATGTGATATTAAATTGCAATAGAGAAGGAGATTGCTTAAATTGATGAGCACTTTTGATGATGGGTGATAATATTTCTTTGTATGTGAGAATTTTATGAGGTTGTTGAAGTTCTTTGCATTTAGTATGCAACATTGACCACCTTGAATGGATATGATTATGAAATATGAAGAAAATGGATCAATGGATAGCATAATATCCACTCATATTAGATATAAAAGTGAACTATCACTAAGGACCATATCCCTCATAGTGATATTCAAAAGGAATGTGAATCATTTATGCCAACAAGGTGATAAAACAAAGTTATAATACTATGTCAAATTCAGGGTAGCTTAAAGAGCAATACTTAATGCAAATAAAAATATGCTTTTTTTATGGATATTTATATAGAGAAAAAAATATTGGAAAATCTATGAGGATTTTGAAGGCATTTGTGTGAGGGTTTCATATGTGGGTCGAGCATAGGCGGTGACAGAGGTTTTTTTTTTAGGCCTACAAGCCCTACCAACCAGTCTGGTTTTTTTTGTTGTTTTTACCCAAGATAAACACAAGATATGTTGCAGGAGACCCATGATGGGTTAGGAATTCTTCATTCAACAAATCTTCATGCTACGAACTTGATTGAAAACTACTTCCAATTTGTTGCCCAAGGAAAAAGTGAAAATCACACCTTTCCTTAGTGTTTGAGGCATGGATTAAAGAGACCTAGAAACAAGTTTCAAGCTATAGATCAAATAAGATAAGTCTCCTTAGGAAAATAAAAAATGGTTCATAACTCAAGCAATATCGCTACTAAGGAACGCCCCCCAAAAAAATCCACTATAGAAACCCCTTTCAAAGGTAAGTATTTTAGGGATTCGGTCCCAAAAATAAATTTTAGATATGCCCTCCGTGGTGGACAATACTAGACTAATGCTAGTATTAATCTTAAGGTACCTCATAGAACTTTAAGAATACCTAAGATTGATTTCAAAAAAACTGAGTCGAGATGTCTAGGATAAATTAATGGAATTCCAATTGTTAAGCTAAAAATAGGTGACATTCATAATGGCATAGAAGATTTGGAAATAAGAGGACCGATTTATCATTTCTTGGGTTTCCATCTGAGCCTATATACTTTCAATGTGTGGGCTATGAAACATTAGAAAACATGAGGTGAATTACAAATATCTATTTATCTCAATGGTTATTTTCTTGTTATTTTTGCTAATGATGAAGATAGAAAGAAAACATTTTTTGGTTCTTTGGAAGGGCAAGGCTTTTCATGACACCTTGGAAAACTTAATTTAAAGTTGGAGAAGAGATGTCTTCTATAGGACCTGTGTGGGTTAGACTCTTTGGCCTCACAATTGAATTTTAGAATCTAGTCATATTTTCTACAATTGGAAACTCTCTTGGAACTTTCATTATGATTGCTAACTATACACATAAATTTGAACACATTATTTATGCTCGAATTTGTGTCTTAATGGATTTTGACAAACCCCTTATACAAAATATCTCATAACAATTTGGAAAGGACACTTGGAAGTAGGTGGTGGACTATGAGAACATTCCTTTCCATTGTAGAATATGCCATGAATATGGTCATTTGGCTAGTGTCTATCCAAATAATATTCTAGATCAAAAGAAAGAGGACAAAAACTTATAAGGTTTTCAAATGCCTAAGAAGAAGAAGAACACTAAAAAAACTAGTTATGAAAGGTCAAGTGATGTTGTCAACTAATATGTTTGGAATTCCTTCCACAAATACCCTCACAGGTGAGGAAGAGAACACAATGGAGACAGAAATCTTAGAAATGTAATTTAAAGATGCAAGGAAGGACTCAAAGACAAACCAGGAAATGTTTATGATATCCTACCAAACCTATAAAGCTACACATCCCAAACACATTTTAGTGGTTAGATGCTCTAATGTAAGTTTCAACCTTATCTATGTTTGTAGAACTTCTTTCAATTTTTTCCCCCTAAGCACTTGATATTTCTTTGAAATAATAACCACTTAGGGAAATTTGCACCCAATTATTGTTCATGAATTCTTTGCAATAATGCTCTCAAATGCTCAATGTATTCTTATTTACTCTTATATTATATAAATATGTAAAAATAAGAAAAAAATCATCTAGTGATATTTAAATACATTGTTCATAAGTTTGCATATACTATTAGAGCATTTATCAACCTAAATACTCTAGCTCTATAAATCAAATGAAGCTAGGTAAACTATTAAAGGTAAATTAAGGGGACTTGCAACCACAGTAGCTATAGATTGACAAGAATAGTAATCAAGGTTTACTCCATTGAATATTCAAATTTTTTAGGAGACGGGTAGAGAGAAATTCAAGTCATCCTACAAATTTTGGAGGGAAAATTATCCCCTTGTAATCTATAAGTAGCAGTAGTCTTAGCTTTGTCAAGGATCAACAAGTTTGCAATTCCATGTTTATTTATGTTTACCTTTCATTTCTCTCTATAAAAATAGTGGTGGTTCCTAAGCGGATTGTAGGTAATTTCGAACCCCTACTGTTGGCACAATATATATAAAATTTTACCTACATTTATATATACACGATATCTTGTGTCTATGTTTTGGCCTTTACTTGTAGACCCATGGATGTGTATGTGTATGTGTTTGTAATCTTTTACGTGAATATTAGGTGTGCTAAGTGTACATGTGTATGAGGGGTCTGCTTCTATTTTTTAACTGAGTCACTTATTAGCTTTGCTCTCCTACGAGACCCACCTGCTCATGCATGAATGTAACTGGTAGATCGTGATTGCTCTTCACTATGTAAAGGAGAGGAAGTTTTCACCACTGGTACATAGAATTCAGGCCTATTTTTGTAGGAATATCTTAGGGGATATTTTGGTGCATCACCCCCTTTTCCTTTTATTTTTTGAGTTTTCTTATTTTCTCATATCTCTTTTCCCTTGGTAGAGTAGTAAGTGCCTTGAACATCACATATTAACAAGGAATTAGCCTTGTAAAAACTCTCAGAGGTCCTTGATTGAACCAAACCCCATGCTCTTAGTTGTGGCCTATAGTGTCACTCTGACATGAGGTGCAATTACCTTAGACGAGGATAATCAGAAGATAATAGTTTAATGGCACACCCGATGGGACCCCAGTGACACATTATTGGTCATAAAATTGTAACAAGCAGTAGGGTTGATATTTTGTTAGGGTCTTAGTATATTCCTCACTTGCTAAAGCACCTCTTTCTCACCTAGCGACTTCACTCTAAAATGAACACCGAAATAAGTCATTATTGAATATTCTAAACTAAGGTTCAGGTGAAGACCTTAGTCTATTTTCTTTTGAAGAAGCAAGAAGCTGCATTCACTTGGTGGATTCATATTGAAGAAAGAACCCAAATACAACCTAACAAAAATTGTATGTTTGGAATCTTGTGCCTGATAAACATGATAAATGTTACCATCACTAGCCACAATTATTTCATGAAAGAAGAGAGCCATAGTCCATAATATGGCTGCTCCACCCCGCAAAATATTTCCCACTTGGAATGATAGAGATCTTCTAGCCCCACTAGTGCCAAACAAAACATGGAAGGGGATGCTCTTATTAGCCTTGAAGTCCCTCACCTATTTTATGGGTGAATATCTCACTACCCCCATCAAGCACCTTAACCATGTGGCAAGCCTGTGCATAATTCACAACATATCAGAGTAGAATATAGCTCTAAGGTTACTGGAAACATATTTCAAAGGAAAGGCCCAAGAATGGTACATCATACTACAACCCAATTTGATCACTAGTTGCGACCAACATGGCAATATCTTCATTGAAATATTTAGAGAAAAAATAGATGGGGTGTCACTCTTGCAATAGTTGGAAATAATCAAAAGGGCTCCAGTGGAGGTAATGGAATATTTCAACCTCATATTCCATAAAACCTAGCACAAAATACCATAGGAAATGCACCACACACCAAGGATGGCACTTATATACTATCTAAAATCCTTGGATTCTAAGATTTCATTGATGATTAAAGCTAGAGGAGGAAACTCCCTGCCAAAAGTATGTGAGTTGGTCATCCATGTTGAGCATGACCTAATTTATATTGGAAGACTAACCCCTAGGCTTCCCAAACCTCTATACCCTAACATACATGTAATTAACATTTTGGTCTCATTCAGCATATTTTTATCACAAAAATATGAGGATATATGCACCTAGGCCAACCCACCATGTTGCTTAAAACCTGATATGGAACAAAATATGAATTTTAGCCTGAATTGTCTTTTTTGCATCACATATTACATAGGACAATGTCAGAAATGAACCCCAATCAAATCCTAATAATGGAAGAAGAGCAATTAGAGGTTTCCATTGATAAAATGCATTCATATCTCTTTGATGAACAACTATATTAGTGGGCGACATAATTGTGGGAAGCTAGCTTTCCAAAGAAATACAAGCGAAGAGAAGACGACTAGAAATGATTGAAAACTATATATATATAAAAGGGGAATATATATAACCATTTTTGCTTTATTTTCTAGAAAAGAGGTTGTCCCTGAGATTAGCATCAAACCCAAGGGTCAAACAAGAGAAGTGACCATCAACTAAATAATTATACATGAAACAAGAAGAAAGTCCAAGTTCTCACCACATCACTCTAGGCACATAGAAAGAGGCCCGCCTTGATGAAAAAATGGGAGAAGCAAGAAAAGTACTAAGCCAAGTGTGGTGAAATAAAAGAGAAAAAGCCACACCAAACCTAATTGAAGGCTATAAAAGGGTACCGACATCCTCCATAAAGTTATTCTTCTACAACTCCATACCCAATGGATAAAAGTATTTTAGCTTCTAATTTTATTTCCTTTCGCAAGCAAAAGGCCCCTTGAGAGATGCCAAAATTGTAGTGATAAATCACTATAGCTCGGATAGATTGTACCATAAAAGAAGATGAAAAACTTAAACCTAAAACCAATGGAGCATAATCCATGTCAAATAAAATATGCTATATCAAAATTCACCAAATAAATATCTCCAAAGGGTAGAGACAAGAGTGGATACTCTCCTTCTATGTGGGCAAGTTGATCACCTAATAAAAATATGGCCCACAATGAATAGTTTGGATCCCTTTATGATATCTGAGTCAACCCTCACTACTGATAAAAGTTGGTCAAATATTTGTTATAGGAGGATCAACCTAAACAATAGCCATGGCAAAATCAGAAAAGCTCATCATTGTTTGCATCAGTTTGGGTAAGCAACCTCTAGCATCTCATGTGTCATCTTTCCACCAGACATGCAAGGATACCCTTGATGCTGGGAGATGGTAAAGTGAAACCAAAAAGTGGGAGATGAGGAGGGATCTTTGTGAACACTCTAAGGATGGAATTTTAAAAACATATACTTCTCCACATTCAAAATAAAGGTTGCTATGGTGAAATCTTCTCTGCAACAATGAAAGAATCGGTTGAAAACACCAACAAAGTAAGCAAACATGAAAGCATCATAGAACAAAGGTTTGCATGAACAAAGAAAAAAGTGGAAGCATAAAATAGAACAAAGGAAGAAACAAGAAAGCTATGAAATAAATTGGGAGATTTAATCTAACGAAGAGGTAAGGCATGATGAAAAGGCCCGATAGAGTAACTTGTCAAAACTTATAAAAACCTAAAGAAAGGAGTCAAGCAAAATTCCCAGTTAAGATCTCAACCATGCAAACAAAGGATATTATAAAAATTTTGAAGTAGAGGACAATTCTAAAGATGAACGAGGGCACCAGGATCGAGGAAGAGGTAGGTGAATGCACGGTTCCCCAAGAACAAGAAATATAGTACATCATTACTAAGAAATATGGCTATCTACCCACAATACTCTGGCTCTATGAATCAAATGAAGGTAGGTAAACTGTAAAAGGGAAAGGAAGACAAACTATAGCCATGGTAGCTATGAACTAATATAAATGGTAACCAAGGGCTACTCCATTAAATTTTTAGAATCCTCGGGATATGGGTAGACAAAAATTCAAGTCATCCTATAAACTTTGGAAGAAATATTCTTCCCTTGTAATCTATAAATAGCAATAGTCTTTGTTTTGTAAAGGATTTGCAAGTTTGCAATTCCATGTGTATTCATAGGGTTTCCTTTCATTTCTCTCTATAAATATAGTGGTGGTTCCTGAGCCGCTTGTGGGTTATTTTGAACACTCACTTCTAGCACAATTTATGTAAAATTTTATCTACATTTATATATACACAAAATCCTATGTCCATTTTTTGGCCTTTGCCCATAGACCCGTGGATGTGTATGAATGTGTATTTTTAATATTTTACATGAATATTGAGTGTACTAAGTGTGCGTGTATATGAGGGGCCTGTGTCTATTTTTGAATTGAGTCACTTATTAGCTTGGTTCTCCTACGACCCACCTACTCATGCATGCATATAACTAGTGGATCATGATTGCTCTTCATTTTGTCGAGGAGAGGAAGTGTTCATCGTTGGCACATAACATTTAGACCTATTTTTTTAGGAATATCTTAGCATATCTCTTGGTTCATTGCTCCCTTTTCCTTTTATTTATTGAGTTTGCTTACTTTCTCACATCCCTTTTCCCTTGGTAGAGTAGCAAGCACCTTGAAGATCATATCTTAACAAGGAGATGACCTTGTAAAAAATCTCGAAGACCCCAATTTATCCAAACCATGTGCTCCCTATTGTGTCCCACTATGTCACTTTGATGTGAGGCGTGATTGTCCTAGGCAGGGACAATTGAAGATGACAAGATAAACTTTAATGGTGTTAATATTCTAAGGATGTTTCTATTAGAGGAATTTATTTATTTTTAGTAGGGATATGCTAAAGAATTTATATAATAAGTTTGGATGTTTTTATTCTTTGTTTGGACAATGCCTCTTATAACATTACTTTGAAAAAATTAATTAGTTTAATATTGCTAGCCATCTAAGGTCATTGGGTGCAGCAAGGATGGAATAGTGACAAGCCATATAGTGTGGGACCACTATGTGGGCTTGTAGACAATGTGAACACTTCTTGTGATATAACTATTCTAGAATTATTAGGTGGGTTAGGGTTATCACCATGTTACTGAATAAAGAAATAAATAAGAAATATGGTGCAATAAAATACATATTATACTAGTATATGAAGAATTATATAATGAATCTTTATTAAGAGATTATTCTATTTTTGTTATCATTCACAACTAACTAATTATAGTCCAATAAGCTTTCATACATGTTGATATGTACAAGGAAATATGAAGAGACATTTTCAAACGATGAATTTATTTGCTTTCAATACTTATAATAAAAAATAAAAGATGGTTTTATAAGAGGTTTATTTGTGTTATAATGAAATTAGTTAGTTGGTTCCCTTGGTACTAAATGAGATAGGAATTTATGTTAAAACTTGATTTTTGGAATTTATAACCTATTGGAGGTTGTGGCACTTAGATTAATTCCTACTATGATGAGATAACAAGATGTGGCACCAATCCTAGCAACTAACAAAGGTCTATATTGGTTGGTTCTGTAAAGTCTCAAGAACCTATTCAAAATAATTGATTAATGGTCCAAATAGACCAATCATCACATGTGGTAAAAAAGTACAATAGGGAAGGATATTTTTTAAACTTATGATCACTGTTGATGATGGATGATAAACTTTCTCTGTATGTGAGAAGTTTATGACGTTGTTGAAGTTCCTTGTATTTAGTATGCAACATAGACCACCTTGGATGGAGATGCTTGTGAAATATAAAGAAGAAAATGGGTCAATGGATAGCATCATGTCCACTCATATTAGATATCAAAGTGAACTATCACTAAGGACCATATCCCTCATAGTGATATTCAAAAGGAATGTGAATCATTTATGCCAACAAGGTAATAAAACAATGTTGTAATACTATGTCAAATTTAGGGTAGCTTAAAGAGCAATACTTAATGCAAATAAAAATATGCTTATTTATGGATATTATCCGGAGAAAAAAATATTGGCAAATCGATGAGGGTTTTGAAGGTGACTGTGTGAGGGTTTCATCTATGGATCGAACGCAGGTGACGACATAGGTTATTTTTCAAGGCCTACAAACCTTAGTGAACAGTTTGTTTTTTTGTTGTTTTTTCTCAAGATAAACTTAAGATATGTTGTAGGAGACCCATGATGGGTTATAAATTCTTAATTTAGAAAATATTCATGCTACGAAATTTATTGAAAACTACTTTCAATTTGTTTCCTAAGGAAAAAGTAAAAATCGCACATTTCCTTGGCATTCGAGGCATGGATTAGAGATACCTAAAAATAAGTTTCAAGTTGCAAATCAAATAAGTGAAGCCTCCTTGGGAAAAGAAAAATGGTTTAGAACTCAAGAAATCCCACTGCTAAGGAATACCCCCAAAACAAATCCACTATGGAAACCCCTTTCAAGGGTAAGGATTTCCAAATACCTAAGAATAAGAACACTAAAAAAACTAGTTATGAAAGATCAAGCGATGTTGTCAACTAATATGTTTGGAATTCTTTCCACAAATAACCTCATAGGTGAGGAAGATGACATAATGGAGATAATAATAGAAACATAATTTAAAGATGTATGGAAGGACTCAAAGACAAACCAGGAAATCAAATGTTTTCAATAGAAAAATAAGGGAGAAAACATAGACAAGAAGAACAATCTTTTAAATGTTAAAACTTCAAATAATTTAGATCCCAAGATAGACTTTGTTGAACCTTCGAATAACGCTTTTGTTACATATACACATACTTCATGGTTAGAAACTATCCTAGATTCAATTGGTGAAAGACAAGAAACAAGAAAAATAAATGAAGATGGATACTAAGCAAAAGGCAGACCGTAAGACTAATCAACATTATATGGTAAAAGAAGGTGAAAAGCTTGTAGAGGAACGTAATATTAATGCCCTTACCAACATTTTTAGCCAATTTATTAATGAATATCATCACTTGGAATATTAGAGGGCTCAAATAGAGTCTTTAAAAACAAAATAAAAATAGAATAATGATTCAGATAAACCAACCACATTTGGTTTTCCTTTAAGAAACAAAGATGTCTATAGGGTAAATGGATTCTATTGCAAGCAAAATATGCACGATAGAAAAAGTGGTTTCACTCAGCTCCCATGGGGCTTCTAGTAGCATTGCTTACTTCTAGGATCCAAAAGAGATCATTATTCACCATATGGGTGGTATTTGGGGTGTCTTAGCTATGGCTACACAAAGTAGACAATCTAACTAAATTATGCTTTGTTTGATTATTTATGCTCTAATTAATTTGGAGGGAAAATGAAGACAATGGAAGGATATAACTTATACTATATCCCATTTTTCTAAAGCTTGGTTCTTGAATAGAGGAGATTTTAATACCGTACTCTCTTTGTAAGAGAAGAGGGGGGAAATAAGAATCTAGATGAGATATCAAACCTCATGAGTGAATATTTGTAAACCTTCACCTTGTGGACATCCAGCCAAATAATGGCCTCATGACTTGGTCTAAGAGAAGGCAAGGCTCTACTTGTGTTATGGAAAAATTGAATAGATTCTTGTTCTCTAACAATTTTTTAATCCATGGTCACATCCCTAAGGTGAAAAATCTTAACAATGTAGGTTCAGATCATTGGCCGATCATGGTTGAAATGTGAAAAACAAAGGTCAGTTTCTCACGCTTCCAATTTAGTTAATGTGAATCAAAGATAGTTCCTTCAAACCCCGAGTGTGAAAATTGTGGTAGGAATATAAACCAAGGTATGGAACTAAGACATTTTGTTTCACCAAAAGGTTACAATACATCAAATACAAGATCAATATTTATAATTGGAAGGAATTATTTGATGTTCTCAACACTTTAGGTGTGTGTAATCTTCTTTGTAATATATTTCAATATGAACATGCTTTGATGTTCTCAATATTATTAGTGTTCTCCTTTAACCTAGTTGCTTCCTCAAAAATTCTCAATCCACTTCAATCGGTGCCACCAATTATTCACAATGTTTCCAATCATGAGCTATTTTATCCTTTAGATTTATGCTTTGTAATTTTCTCTTTTACTAGCTTGTTTGATGTCCTTCTCTAGACTTGGACATACTATATAGTCCTTTACTTGGGTATACAACTTCTGTATTAAACCTGGGCACTCTTTTTAGTCCTAAATTTAATTCACTACTCTCCTCTTAAACTTGGGTCCTCTATTCAACCCTAAACTTGAACTCAGGTGTACTTTCAACTTAATTTCTCTTAAACTTAACTTCTCTCAAACATGGATGCACTTTTCAACCCTGTTTTTTCAAAAATGACTTCCCTCTTTATGTGATATTCTTCATGTGTCTAAATTGGGTTATCATCTCATATGAGGATTCACCTTGGCTTCTCTCACAACTTATGAATTCTCTCACAACATATGTCTCCTCTCACAACCATGGCTCTCTCATGTCTCTTTATCTTTCTCATAAATCACTCCCAATGTGTCTCGAATACTATTGCTAGCATATAATCAAGTTTTAATATAATTCAATGATTAAAATCCTCACATAATATATCAAGATGAGATCCACAAGTATTTAAGTAAATAAACAAATTATATCCCTATGGATCATAAGCAAGGTAATACAATACAATCAATTTTTTCAACTTCACACACTTTACACATTATAATACTTCTCTACAAATATCCTTTACAAAGGTTCTTTATATTTCAACTTCAACTAACTATTCATCTTATTAGGCTCCTCAAACTTCTAGTAGCAATGACTCTTCATATTTCTCATAAAATAAATATATTTTATTGACTCCTCAAAAAAGACAAACCTCTAATGATTACTAAATGATAAATATTTACAAGACTCCTCCACAGTATATATTTACAAAATATATAAAAATATATTTACAAGGTTCTTACAATGTATTTGCAAGATACCAAATGTAATAAACTCCAACAATTAATTATTATATAGTGAATCATTGGCAATTGTTAACACAGGTACTTCTTAATGATCACTATTGAGTTCAAATATTTTACCAATAGAAAATATTGTTATATCCTTTAGGTATGTACCACCTCTAATTCATGCACCAAGTAGTTAATTTTACGTTCCTTCAACTTATGCAATATATAGAAAATTGTTCACCCCATGTGGAGTTAGTGCTCAACCCAGTCCATCTAAGAACACATTAGTGCACACCACAAAATGACCATTAGGATTTGGCACTAATAAGATAATAGTTATTGTGAGAAGCTCCATTAGCTTAAAAATATTTCTACATATTTATTTACTATTCAAACTTCTTTCACTTTCACTATAAGGAAGTAATTAGGTTGGCAATTTTGAAGAAGAAATGTGTTGGATATCCTACCAAACCTATTAAGCTACACATTCCAAACATGTTTTAGCGACTATATGCTCTAATATAATTTTTAATCTTATCTATGTTTGTAGAACTTCTTTCAATTTTGTTCCCCCTAAGAACTTGATATTTCTTTGAAATAATAACCACTTGGGCAAATTTACATACAACTAATGTTCATGAATTCTTTGCAATAATGCTCTCAAATGCTCAATGTATTCATATTTACTCTTATATTATATAAATATGTAAAAATAAGAACAAAACTATCTAATGACCTTTAAATATGTTTTTCATTAGTTTGCATATACAATTAGAGCATTTATCAACCTAAAAGGAATGACTATGAACTCACAATATCCATACCAAGGTCCGATAATTTTATCATTACATTTTAAATCCTAAGGATAAGCTATATGTTCTTGATAGTAATTGTGTTTAACATGCGTTGTCAACATGTAGTTATAAGGCGTCATCTTTATTTTTATAAAAATCATAGGAACTTCTTGAGGTGACATTATTATGTATCAATCCCTTCTTAAAAAAGGCTTATGACTACACCTTTAGCTCTTAATGTTCTATTGAAATCATATGATAAGGGGATTTTAGACACAAGTTTATATTTCTATGCTTTAGATATTTAAAAATTAAACTTTAGATTAGAAAGAAAATCATAAAATAATGAAGAAAATATATTTAAGTTTTGCTAATGTAGGTTGCTTATCAAAGCTAACATTTAGGATCATCAACTTCAACTACAATAATAAAAACAATTTACATCCATTTCAAGTTTCACTTTTTAGCTAAATGGTTATTAAAAACCATATGATTATGGTTTTAGAAAACATTTTGGAATTACTTTAAGGACTTCATGGTTCATACACCTAATTAATTTTTGTCTATAATCACTTATGGAAAGAAAATGGTTCATTCATTTTATCCCTAGAATTATTTCATAGGATTTAATCATGGTTTGTTAAAAAGTAGTAGTACAAGGTATATAATCCTATTGAAAAAGGTAATGTGGTGAAAAAAAGTCATTGGGATTCTAGAGGGAAGTGGAAATCATCATACTTATAGTACTCTAGATTTTTAAAAAGTAAATAAATAGTGCATCCATGTGGATCTCAAATATATCGTATATTATTATAAAGTTAGAATTCTAATAGATTAAAGATACTAATAAATTTATTTTCTTAACTATTATTTATCTACAATTAATAGTGGCACAATATCAATCCATCCAGTTCATCATCAAAATAATTTCATAGGATCCCAACATATTTAGATATAAAGGATTAGGAAGGTATATCTCCCTATTGAAAAAGATAGCATGAAAGATAGTTTAACCTTTGATCACTGTACAAAATGATACCTACCTCCAAAATACTAGATAGGTTCAAGGGTTTCAAACTACATTGTTTATCTAATGCTAGAGAAATAGAGTTATTGATCCTGAATCTGTTAGGACTTTGACTTTATAATAACACAAGATATTTTCTAGCTCCACACAAGTGGCCTACTTGTCCAATTTCTAAAAATCTAGAGAAACATAAACACAATGAGATTCACCTCCACTTGCTTGAAATAATCCACTGATAAACAATATGATTCACAAGCCTCAAAACCTAACTTGGTTACTTTCATAGGATTTATAGTGATGTTAAGTGCATTATTGGCTTATCCAAATCTAGTCTTAAGATCTATTATAACCTTATTTTGTGGTGTTGTAGATGTCTTCACTACTTTGAGAAGCTTCTTAGCCCACATAGTTATACAAACAAAATCTCCAAGATAAAATATCTACTATGTATTTTGCATTCAAAATCAATTGCACATCTCACAAGTATTTCTTCCAAATTCAGGTGACAATAATACCTTTAACCATGATACAAGACTAACAAAAATAAACTTAATGTTCATTACTCAATTCAATAAATTCTTATTGTTGATAGCAAAATAATAAATATAGAAAATTGTTATTTAAATAAGGCATTCAACATTGCCTACAATACCATATTTTATAATTAAAAAGTTCATTCAAAAACCAATTACATAATAACCTCATTAAATATTCTATGTCTTCACACATGATTAGTACTTTATATAGATAAAGTAACAAAATAAAAGTATTAAATTATGTAATGGTGACTACTTGAAGGTAGATTACATCAACTTATCATTAATAGTATAATTCCATCAATGTTTAATAGAGTTGCACCATCATCCAAAATATTAGTAAAATAAATTCTACATAAAGCTTTAAAAAAATCTATTTGACCCTTTTATTGTTATACATAATAATATAGATAGAATAATTCAAGTGTTTTAGATACAATTATCCAAACATATAATCAATCCATCTATTTGGTTGTACAAGATACACAAATATAAATCTCCACAATTACTTAAAGGATAACCAAAACTTTGCTCTTTATCACAATAAAAATACAAACTATTTCATGTCTTTAGCTACATAAGATACATAGATTTCATTAAAATATTCATAAAATTCAAGCAATCCATTGACTTATTGCACACTCTTACAAATAAAAAAAAGAATTACCTCTAAACCATGCTTTATGTAGTATATAATAAGGACTCAAAAGTTTATGATCTACATAAATAATGTCTAAGATTTTAAATATTTATAATTGAGATCATTCTATGATAATTTTAACTCTTGTTAAGCATGAATACAACCTCAATACATTTTTATAACACAATGCATGAGTTTAAACTCAATATTTAAAAAAAAAAATCTAACTTATGTCAAATATCACGCCATATTCCAGTTAGTGAAAATAACATAGAGTTTCCCCTAGACTAGGCTACTCCATATAATTTACATAAATTTATATACACAATGAGTATGGCTAATGCATAGAGGATTTAAATCATAGATCAAACTAAGGTTTCTCACATTAAAAAATAAAAAATACTCATTTTCTTAAATGTAATGAAGATCTTTGTCTACATGGGAGGTTTATACATCAAGATTGTCAATCCTCCCTACCAATCTTAACTCTAGTTCAAGTAATTATAGAAGGTTTCCTTAAACTATCAATAATGTCATTCATTTATACCAAAAAAAAACCTAGTACAATCAAGATAAAATGAATTTTATGCACTTAAAATGATGTTAACCATATTAATGGGTCATTCAAAATAATCCAAGCAGTATTGAGGGAGATATGACCATGTGAAGATAGTCATTCAAAACTAGTGCAGTGTTAAGGTAATTATTTTTTGAAAAATGTCTCATCTTTTAGGAGTCATATTTAAAAAGGATTGTCCAATTTAGCTGATTCTTGTAGACAGGCATATTGAGATATCCTTAATTGCAGAACCAGTTTTGATATTGTGTTTTATTGTAAATGCATGCAAAGTGTTTGACGAAACACATGTGCATATATTTTAATGTTGTAAAGTGCAATTTAATATTGTACGTAAATAATAAAGTCATGTAAAGTCATATTGAGTCATGTAAATCGGCTAAATAAGCTATTTCGTCATGTAGTGCAAATGAAATGTAAATGCAAAGCAAATGCACATAAAACGTAATTTGAGGGTAGTTGCAAGGTAGTTGGAGAAAGTAACTACTTGGTGGGTGTATAAATAAACCCCCCCTCATTTATTAGAGTTGTTGAATATTGGTACGTGAGCAGATTGAAGTCTATGGGCAGAATGCAGTCTAGCATGATGTGCAACCATGAGGGATGTTCAGCCTAGGGTTGAATGGTTGATACATGGAAGAAGTATTGCAAGGAAGGCAGGCAAATTGATGGCAAAGTGCAGTCCAGTCCTGTGTACAGCCATGGATATGCTGGCTGTAGATTGTATTGATGAAACTGTAATGATGTATAACTCAGGCCATTATTAATATAAAACTATTGCATTTACTGTTAAATGTTCTTATTGTATTTTCTGCCATTACTGTTGTTGTTATTCATTGTTGTTGCAGAATTTTTGCATATTATTATTGCTATACTACAATGCTTGCAGATCTAGAGATTACTTACATGGAAAGGGAACTGTTGGGATATGTAAAAAACCTTTCTACAATTCTTGGACCAATTTATGTAGAATTTAAAGAAATTTAAAATGAGTGGTTATATGAATTAATCTAAGAAATACTGAGGGAGATACAACCCTATGAAGTCAGCCATCCGAAATAAGGGCAATGCCAATTTTTTAAGTCATGAAAAACAAAATTTTAGATATTTTTCAGTTAGGGTTTGGACGATGGGAGGAGTAATGGAGGGTGAGGGATTCAATAAGACAAGACATTCTATATAGGCATAGGAGTTTTTAGCTAACTTTATTTTAGAAATTTTGCATGCAAATTTTTTTCAATTGGTTGTATGGGATTGAAACAGGCCCTACTTGTATTACAACATCACCACATAGTTTTTTTTTTTTTTTTTTAAACTTGTATTAAAATAAAGAAAATTTACAAGTTGGGATGAGACTTTTCCCAGCCTTAGCCAAAGAGAACACATGTTTACAACAGTAAAAGAAGATTTGCATTGGAGCAAAATCTCTTAAACCATATTTCTACAATGATTTTTCACCTATTTACAACTATAAAAGAAGATCTACATTGAAGCACAAATATCCTAAACAATATTTTTGGAATGGTTATCCAAATTAGCTAAGCACTGGATTTGCTTACCAACTTGCCTAATCATCTCATACTCAATAGCCATGTCACTGTGCCACTGAACCCCTACCTCCTCGGTACCCATCTTAGCCAGGAAGTTTGCCACTTTATTTAGATCTCTACTCACATAAACTGGAATCACATCATCTAATTTCCTCCATAATTCCTTAATTTGAGTGACAAGAATCCTCAACCTCCATCTTTTCAAAGTAAATTTCTTGATGCAATCTAGAGCTCCAACCATTATTTGAGAATCTGATTCTAAGATTATCCTCCTGTGACCTTGTTTTATTGCCCAAATAGAAGCAAATTTGATAGCTAAGGATTTTGCTTAATTGTTTGTGGCTCTTCCCAATCCTTGCAGTTCCCAATAGAGCATTGTTCCAACATGATTCTAGCAAACCACTCCAATTCTAGCTCTACTCGTATTGCCTTTTGCAACTCCATCAATATTAATTTTAATCCAAAATTTTGGGGGTGGTTTCCAACTAGCTATGTCCTGTCCCTGTTGCAATTCAACTTCCTTCTCCATTGCCCCAATAACAACCTGAGTTTCCTCTTTAGCATATATTGCCATAGTTTCTGTGACTTTGCTCCAAATGACTTGCCAAACTCCATCTAAAGAAGAAAAATTTTCTCTAAAATTTTTGACATTTCTCTCCAACCACACTTGCCACGAAATGAAGTTTAATCCAAGCTCCCAACCAATACAAAGAGCATTAGATTTAAATCTACTCCTCTTCCATATTTCCCAAATATTAATTTCATTCAAATCACCATTAACTTGAATTTTATAATATAAAAACCATCTCTCCCAAATCTGACGCGTGAATGGGTACTCAAACATCAAGTGATCAGTTGTTTCCTCATTCTTGTAGCATAAAACACATTGACATGGACCAATAATTCCCCTACATCTGAGATTATAAAAAGTAAGAATTCTTATTGCATGAACTACTAGGAAAAAAAGTTTACTTTCGGCCAACCCTTGGACTGCCAAATCTTTTTCCAATCCTCAACCTGATATGTATGAGGAGGAGGCTCTGGAAGGATCTTATCATATCCATCCTTCACTGTGTATACACCAAGGCTCCCATAGCCCTAAGCTAACTCATCCTCCTCATCTCTACCTGTGAGAAATATTTTTGCCAAGATTTTAGTCATGATGGGTGTCAAATCTAGAGGGATTCAAATTGGCCACTCATCCAACTTCTTAAACTGCTTAAACTTATAATCCCCCAGCTGACTAGTGTTGAAATAACTTTAACTTTGGACCTACCCCCTAGTTTATATGGATATTTTTATTGGTTGCAGTTCAAGAAATTCAACAATGATATATGGGTATTGATACCATGAATCTGTCCAAAATCGTGCCTTCTCCCCTCTCCCCACTTTCCAAAATAATCCATATTTTACCACCTAAGATCCTAACTTGAGATCCTGTCACAGTAAGGATCCATTACCATCCAAAGGGAAATTACCCACCTCATTTGGATTCACCTATCCCAAATATTTACTAGTTAATATTCTACTGAATAAAGAAGTTGGTTGGGAAATCCACCTCCAGTAAAGCTTTCCGACCAAAGCTTTATTATTTAACTTTGATCTTCTTAGTCCCAGACCTCCTTTTACCTTGGGATGGCTTACTTTATCCCAACCTACTAAGGCCCATTTCCTCTCTCCTTTTACTCCTTCCCATAAAAATTTTCTAGCCATCTTGTCCAACTCTTTCCATATGGTATGTGGGGCGACAAGGATAGAAAATTTATAAATTGGCATGGCTCGAATGAATGACTGTAAAAAATTTAATCTACGCCCATAGCTTAACCATTTGTGAGACCAATGATTAATTTTGTCCTTGATACAGTCCAAAATATTCCTCCATATATCTATTTTTAGTTTTTTAAAATGCAAAGGGACCCCCAAGTATACCACTGGGAGACAAGTCCTTGTGAATCCCAAGATCTCTAAAATTATGTCTTGAATCCTTTGATCAATATTGAAAAATACCACTTTGGATTTTTTATCATTGATGAATTGGTTTGTAGCCCTAAAGTAGACATTAAGTATATCTCTAATCATTCTTGCTTCCCTAAAGCTGGCCACTCCCACCAATCATGTGTCATCCACAAACTATAGGTGAGTCAAAACTTCCTCACCCACCTTGATACTTGTTAGCAAACCTTGTTGTCTTCTCCTCAAGATGAGTCTACCCAATCCTTCAGCCAATATGATATGAGATAGGGAGAGCAAGGATCTCCTTGACGAAGGCCTCGAGTAGCTCCAAATGGTTGTGATGGAAGACCCTTTATTAACACTGAGTATGTCGGAGTAGAAACACAACTCATGACCCATTCTATCCAATCCTGAGAGAAACCAAAGGTGTCATCATCTTTGAAAAGAATCTCCACTCCATCATATCATAAGCCTTTGAGATATCTAATTTTATGAACATTCCTCTATTACCAGATGTTTGCATTGAATGGATTGCCTCCTGAGCTAGAACCGCACCATCCAAGATCTGCCTACCCTCTACAAAACCCCCTTAATCTAAGGAGATAATGCTATGTAGAAGAGGTTTTAGCCACTCAGCCATTACCTTTGTGATTATTTTATATATGACATTACATAAGGATATAGGTCTATAATCTGAAATATGTACTCCCTCCTCCCCTTTTGGAATTAAGGTAATGAAAATATGATTTAATGCTTTAAGAAGTCTTTTACTACCTTTGGACTCCTCTATAACAATCATTACATCCTCCTCCAAGTTATCCCAGAAGGCTTGAAAAACTCAATTGGAAAGCCATCTGGACATGGTGTTTTTCTTATGCTTATTCCAGAGACTACATTCTTTAGTTCCTCTCTATCAATAGGTTTAAGTAGGGCTTGATTTTCTTCTTTAGAGATAACAGAGGGTATGACAACAATAACTTCTTTTTGAGCCTCTTCATCTTGCACCATACTTTACTTAAATAGTTTAGAAAAATAATCCATTGAATGGAAATGCATACCTGGAATTGTATCAAAGGAGTGTCCGTTCTCATCTTGAAGAGCTTCCATGTTGTTCATCTATCTCCTAGCACAAGCAATCCGATGGAAAATTTTGGTATTTTTATCACCTTCTAATAACCAAGTGGTTCTTGCTCTCTGTTTCCAATAGGTCTCCTCTTGGTTTTCAATGTCCTCAACCGCTTTACGCAATGCATAATCCTCTTCTTTGAGCTACTATGTAATTGTTCCTTCCCTAAATTTTTTTGAACCTCATCCCATCTGACCACCAATGGAGCTCTTTGGACCTATAAATCTGTCTTGTTAGCTCGCCTCCATTGTTTCAGTTGATATTTGACATAATGAAGTTTTTTGTGGAATCTAAACATTGTTGTCCCATATGTTGGGCGACCTTCTTCCCACCACTATGGAATTTTCTTTCGAAGTTCCTCTTTTTGTAACCAAAATTTTTTAAATTTAAATGGTTTGTGATGCTGCACTGTCTTGATCCCTCCTTCCAATGGGAAAGTGATCTAAAATTGGACCCTCCAAAATCTAAAATTTTATATTCCTTTTTACAAATACCTCCTCTGAAACCAAAATACGGTCTAACTTCACCTTCCTGCTATGTGGCTCCCTCCTCTTATTAGTCCAAGTATAGTTGGTTCCAGGGCATTTAATATCCACCAAGTGTAATGCCTGGACTTGGGCAATCATAAGTCGATCCCCTAGGTCCAAAATTGGGGTTCCCCTTCCTGATCTCTAGAGGATAATTTAGCATTAAAATCCCCAGCAATAATCTAGTCTAACTCTTCCCTTGAGACTCTCATGTTATGCACAACTTTCTATTAATGCATTTGACCATCTAGGTTTTGAGCCCCATAAAAATTTGTGATTAAAACATGTTCAGTTGTGACATTATTTCTAAAATGTGATGTGAGAACACCCCTCCAAGCTATATGTTCTATTTCATTCCATTCAAGAGAGTTCCAAAGAGTAACTATCCCCCGTGAGGCCCCTTGGGCAACCACTTCCATATGACTAGCACCCCTCCAAATTCTGTTAACTGTTTTACACATAAGATCCAACGACATTTTTGTCTCCTGGATAAGCAAAAATTATGTGTTACATTTTTCTAAGAGTATTCGAACAGAATATTGATGGGTTCTACTATTTAAACCCCCAACATTCCATGATTGTATAATCATTGGTTACCTTGAGAGCAGTAAAAATATATTGGCCTCACCGATCCTCCAGTGATCATTTTTTCTCCTTGAACTGCTATCAATTCCTTATTTGATTTTCTACCCACTCCTTGAGAGCTACTATTTTTTTATCTCTTTTCCACCTGAGTTATCCATAGAGTTGGCCTTTCTCTGTTCTTTTTTGCTATGCCCATGCTGACATCCTTAATTATTGGTTGCTCTTGGTTATGCACTATCAATGACCTGCACTCTCTGACTACGGTAACTCACTGTACTCAATTACCTACTCTATGATGGGGGAGATGAAAGAGGAGCTTGAACATGGTTGTTATTATTTTTATTATTCCCATCCACTCCTTCCATGAATAACATGTTCTTCTTCTTGGTCCATTAGTATCTTAAATATCTCATACCTATTGGAGG
Organism: Wollemia nobilis; assembly: GCA_028583015.1. Classification (NCBI taxonomy): domain Eukaryota; kingdom Viridiplantae; phylum Streptophyta; class Pinopsida; order Araucariales; family Araucariaceae; genus Wollemia; species Wollemia nobilis. Next base: position 5,182,610 of record JAQPPZ010017086.1, read on the forward strand.
GCTTGAGTTGGGTTTGCTCTTTACCATATTTTTTCTTTTGCCTTCTCCTTCTTTTGGGTTGTTCAGAACCATCTCCCTGTGATTCTTTACCCTGAGAAATATTGATTGGTTCTTTGTTGATTTTTGACTTACCCTCTTTAGGAAGATTTGACATTCCTATAGGAGCCTCCATTTTTATGTTCATATTATTTTGGCAAGATCGGGCCAAATACCTATATTTATGGCAAACTCTACATCTGAAGGGCAATGCCTCATAATCCAGTTGTTAAATCCAAGATAGTCCTGCAAGTTCAAGTTCCACCTCTGCCAGTAGAGGTTGGCTAAGATCCATTTCCACACATAATATTGCATAAATAGCTGTGTTTCCTTCTATTGTGTCTTTGGAAACACGCAAATGTCTTCCAAGGTAATTACCAATAGTTTCCAATACTTGCTCACTCCAAAACTCCATTGGAAGTGCATACAAACGGATCCAAACCGGGACAATATTGGGTTCAATTTGAGTATCAAATCCCACTTTCCAGGGTTGAAAATATAATCCTATCGGATCATGATTCCTCTTTTCTTATTCGAAAGCCCTATTTCTATCGGCAAGCGAAGAAAAACTAACAATAAAATATCCATTGCTAATAAACCACAAAGAATACTCACCAAGAGGCTCCCAATTTTTTTGGACCCAGGAATGCAAAAAATTTAGGGTAGGGCGAATACCCATGAATTTATAGATCAAATCATGATTGGCTCTATATAAAACTGTTTCTTTGACCATACTTTGCTCAATGACAATATTTGGCCTTGATTATGACCGTGGCAAGCATCCATTAACTTGTTGAGATGTTGATCTATTTCTAGCAGCCGTAAAGAGCATTTTTAATGCAATTTTTTGTGCTTCTTCAGTATTTTATGGAGATTTATCCTTTAACAAATCTGCAAAATAACTATGTCTCTCTAGAAGAGGATCCAGAGGTGTCCCCATTGGGCCCTCCTAGGGAAGCAATCTTGTCTTCAAATCCACAGTAACTAGAAATCTCTTCTGCTACCCAACTAATGCCCTAGTTTTCTCTTCTAGAGCTCCCAAGTTTTAAATTTTAACATCACCACATAGTTGTATTACAATAAAGTTTGGATATAATCCATATATTACTTGGAAAATTTTGAACGTAGGTATCCTCCTTGAATAGTGAGGAATATAACTAATTGAGATAATGCCATTTGATTTTGCATGCAAATTATTATAGGTTTTTTTATCAAATATTATTACCGCTATAGGATATTCTAGTAAATTTAAGTAGATTTTGAGTTTTAGTTTCCTTCCCATGGATCGATTTATAGATGAATCCTTAGAATCTTCTCTAGTGTTAGAGGTTGGTGAGGGCCTCAAAGTGAATTGATCCTCGTTTCTAAAATATAGGGTAGTTTTTGGTAAATTTAATGTGTCTTGGCCATGGGCTTTGGCCTTGAGAAAATTGATTGATAGGAGTTGTAATTCTATAAGTGTGATCTTTTCCTTTCTTCCCAAAGGTTTCTTCCTATCCATTTTTATTCTAGTGAGGAAAAATATAGAATCCTAAAATGGAATCTTTAGTTTATGGGAAGAGTAGGACTTTTCCTTACCCATTCCCATTTATATGAATTCTTTGCACCTGAAAATGTAACTTTATCCCTAGTTCTAGTCTAGATTAGGATGTATGGGTTGCTTTTTGAATTTTAGGAAATGGATACCTTATAGGAAATAGGCAACACTCTAAAATAATTCCTTGAGATTTTAGAAACTACAAACAATGGATTTTTGGCTATTGATGCTTGGATATTGGTCATGATTGATATAAGTAAACCTTTACTAGAATCAATCATTCTTAATTATGGGGGTAAGTTGTGGATCCAAATCATAGATTATGAAAATATATCTTTCAAATGTAGAATATGTCATGAGGTACGACATATTGAGAGATCATATCCTAAGAAGAGTCCAGCTGAAACATATGTAAAATATTACAAAAAATACTTACAAATGGATATGTTAGAGGATGCTTTTCAATTTCCAAAAAAAGGTCTAGATAGACGAAAATAAATAATTAATGGAGACTAGTAAGGAAGTATATAGAAGAAATACCAATTCTTTTGAGTCTTTAGCCTATGAAGAAAAAGTAGATCAGTGTTAAGTATCCAAGATAGGTACTTAATTATTGAATATTGTATTGTATAATGGTATGACCCTTAAATTAACTATTGAGTAAAGGTCACATGTCAAATTAGAAATAGGTAGGAGAATAATGTCATAGAATTATATATGTAACCATTGGGAAATATTGTCATATATAACCACAAGGAATATTGTCATATTATTATGCACTTTGTAACTCAAGGAAGGTGAACCTACATGGATGATCTTGTAACTCATGGAAGGTGAACCATCACACTCTTGTATAAAAATAAATGTACCCCATTGTAAAGGATATGTATAAAAATTCTTATAGAAGTTTTGGCTTGTGGAGTTGGAGATATTGTGGAGTGGCTTCCTTCCAATAAGGAGCATTGTATGGTGTTACCCTACCTCAAGGGTGTTATCAATCTCTATTTTATTATGTGGATTTTTATTATGCAATTTATTTGTGGATACATGTTGAATATTTTTGCATATTGGTGAATTATTTATCGTTATCAAAAAATAGGTTCACAACATTTGGTATCAAAGCAGTGATTTTGGAAAAGTGGGGTTGTTTTTGTAGAGCTAAGGTACATTTTCATTCAATATCACATTTTACGGAGGCCATATTTTTTATTTTAGCAACTTATTTTAGAATTTTTTTGTTCCAGGATGTATATTATTTTAAGTACTATAAAAACGACTACTCACTTATGAAATTCTGATAAGTATTGAGAGAGTTATAGTTATTTTAATTTGGGCTATTGAAGTTGTTTTTTGGCTACACAATTTTTTTTCAAAAAGAAAAAATCGTATTAAAGTTTTTAGGAGTCATTTTTAGAAGATTTTGGTACCAGCATGTAGATTTTTTTGAGTACTACAAAAATTATTACTCACTTTTGAAATTAGGATAAGTAATGAGAGAGTTACATCTGTTGAAGTTGGGCTATAGAGGTTTTTTTCCTGAGTGATTTTTTTCAAAAAGATAAAAGTTGTATTAAATTTGTTAGCAGTTATTTCCATAATATTTTTGCACCAACATGTAGATTATTTTGAGTACTACAAAACTGACTACCCACTTGTTAAATTCTGATAAGTATTGAGGAAGTTACAGGTGTTACAAGTTGCATTTTTGGTGTTGTTTTTGGGTTGCACAGCAAATTCATGTAAAAAAAATCCATATCTCAATTCAAGTAAGCAAATCAATTGCCATTTGATTTGTTTTGAAAAAAAAATACAAATTTCATTGTTTGAATCAAAGAATAGAAAAGATTTGAGAAATTTTAATTTTTGAGCATTTCTAGTTATTTAAAACCCTAGTTAAAAAAATAAAGATCATGGGATTGTCAGTTTTCAGTGGAAGGGGTGATAATAATGCTAGGGAATGGTTGTTTGGAATTTTAATAGCTTATGATAATACACAACTAAAATTGGATATAGTGTAAAGCACCAACAAAATAGGAATATCGCGAGAATATGGAGAGATATTTTGGATAGCCCAAGCATTCCTAAATTCAAAATGTTTTTTTGGCTAGTAGGTCATAGAAATATTTTATCCTAGAATAACCTTATGCAAAGGGGTTTTCATGGTCCCTCACAATGTGTTCTTTGTAAAAAGGAGGAGAGTATAGATCATCTCTTAGGACACTTCTCAATAGTTTGGAAACCATGGCAATGGATTCTTAATATTTTTGGTAAATGCATGGTGATGAATAACATAATTGAAGAATGGTTAAAGCTGTCATAGCACTTTTAAAAGTGAGGCTTTACAAACAATCTGGGATATATCAAAAGATACAATACTTTGGATTGTATGGCTAAAAAGGAATAAACAAATATTTAAATAAAAAGAAAGTGGTTTAGAGGTAATGAAAAGGAAGAGTTTTTTACCCATAGAGGAGTCTAAACCAACCCTATCAACTCATGCAATCCCTAATCTAGAAGTAGAAATCCTTGACATATGGATTCAAGTCATCAAATTGAATTATGATAATGGGTTTAGGAGAAACAAAAGAAGGAAAATAATATAAAGTGAAAACCACCACATGTGGAGTTATTCAAATTGAATTTATTGGAGCATCTAAAGTAAATCCTAGACCTGTAGGAGGAGGAGGAATAATTAGAAATAATATAGATATTTTGTCTCATTACGCTTTCAATGGTGGATTTAATATAAATAATAAATCTAAAGCTTGGGTGGATTTGGGGGGGTTAAAATATATAAATAAATGAAATGGAATAGAGTATGGATGGAAAGTGATTCACTCATAGTAATAAATAGAATCTTGAGGAAAGCAAAGGCTCCATGGAAAATACAAGAGATAATTGTGGAAATACAAGACCTTGCTATAGAGTTGGAAGAAATCAAATTTACACATACATTAAGGAAACAAATGTGCAAGTAGGCTAGCCAATAGAGGGATTTTAATTGGGGTTAGTGAAGTTAAATTTTATTTTCCATGGTTAGAGGAAGTAGTAAGTTTAGTTGAAGCTGATAAGAAAATGTTGATTGCTTGAATCAAATAATGATTAAGATTTACTTTAATGTTTTTCATTGGTAATATTTACTTTATTTTATAACATTAATGTGTTTTCATATAAACTATTTATTACAAATTTTATGGTTGCACTTATGCTTCAAGAAGGAAACTAGCAATCCAGATCTGGTAAAGAAAACTATGATAGTGTGATGTTTTAGAAATATTATTCTATGAAGATGCAACGCATAGATATTAGAGGTGAAGTTTTGGTATTGTGAATACTGATGTAGGAAAATGTCAACAATGATGTTGAGTTCTAGAATATTTGTATTCACATAGAAAATTGAAGATCCAAAAAAATAAAATCAAGAATTCAAACATTTTAAGAAACATGATGCAGATATCTAGCTATAAAAACTCAATTTATATGAGAATTAAATATGTTTGTAAACTCTCAAGATCTAAAGTAGAGACTTATGATTTGTCAAGGGTGGGGAGGCTAAGTACAACTTCCTGTTCTCTAGCAAAAAAAATGCCAATAACATTAGTTTTATAAAAAAATCAATTTCCTTTAACAACTATGAAATACAAAGATAAACCTATTTCTCTTTCATCCAATAAAAGGTAGTTTTTCAAAGACAATAGGGTTCTACTAAAATCACAAGAAAGGGCACAAATTATATCCAGAAAATAACAAATGTATAGATCCTAGAAATTTATTATATTGGCCAAAATATTTTTTCATGTTTTCCCTTCTATCAAGTCTCTTTTGTCTTATTTCATATTTTTTTCAATTATAGAGGGTTCCTATAAAGCTTTGGGCCCAAATAAGTATGTATGATAACACCAAAGTGAGAAATAGTAAACTATGACTTCCATATAAGAATTTTGCTATGACTATACTAGGAGGCTTCCTTAAAATAACAAAACTAAGTAGAACAACACTTCTATTATATCTTATATGAGAAGTGCCTAGTTCTATAAATCTCAAGCATACTAAGGTTCCCTTACACATGAGCAAGGAGAGAACTATCATTAGGAACCCACACATAAATATACTTTTTTCAGGACTTCTATTAATTATTTCTATAAGGTAAGCATTTTCTTTGATGGGTGAGACTATTATCCACTTTCTAGGGTGAATGTTACCTAAACATGAAGCATTAAATTCAATTATAGCATATCAAAATCAAATAGCATTAACAATTAGTTAATATGCACAAACACTCCATATAATGCAAAGTGATGTGTCTTGTAAAAAATGCCAAATCTACCACTCCCATGTCCCTTATGTATGGTGAAGGCTAGTACTCTAAAATCATTAATAAAAGTTAATTGCAACTGGATTTACCTTGTCATATTCTAGTTCAATTAATAATTCATTCTCGACCTTTAGAAGTCATATTATCACCACCAAACAATTAAGAAATTTGAATGGCAATATAATAGAACAAATCCTAAAAATTAATAAATTACCATCATGCATAAAAATTATAAGATATACATGAATTCAAGTTAAGATGACCATTACGTCATAATAAAACATCTTACCATAATTATATTATTAGTATAATACACACAAGGATGGTTTTCAAATGATTCAAAATACATCAAGGTCATAATCTATTTTAAGTAATTTTATAGCCAAGACACTATAATCATGTCATGGCTATCCTAGTTTTAGATTTTAGAATTATATTTGTATAGAATGAGTGGCATATGCTTCCCATGAGTTTCAAATAGGTAATGTGTATCTCAATATTACATGTGATCTTATCATTATTTGAGAACATATAAACATAAAGGTATTGCTCTAATTGATTTAACAAATTCTACACTACTTTTTCATCAATACTACCTTCAAGCATAGGTATAGAAAATTTTATATGAACTGTAGTGATAAATCACTATAGCCTAGATAGATTGCACCCTAGAATAATATGACGAGCCTAAACCTAAAACTAGGGGAGTAAAATTCACGCCAACCTAAAAATATGCCATGTCAAGATTCACTAGATAGATATCTCCAAAGGGTAGAGACAGGACTGGAGACTCTCCTATGTGGGAAAGATGATCACCTGATAAAAATATGGCCCACAATGAATAGTCTACAACCTTTTCGATGATATTCAAGTTAGACCTCACTCCTAAAAAAATTTGATAAGCCTTTTTGGTGATAATTAAAAATACTCCATTATATGAGAAGGATCAACCTAAACAACAACTATGGCAGAATCAACAGATCTCATCATTATCTTCATCAATTTGGGTAAGCTACAAACTGACAAGAATAGTAATCGAGGGATACTCCATTAAATATTCAAAATCTCTAGGATATGGATAGATAGAAAGTCAATTCATCCTACAAATTTTAGAGGGAAAATTCTCCCCTTGTAATCTATAAATAGAAGTAGTCTTAGCTTTATAAAGGATCGGTAAGTTTACAATTCCATGTGTATTTGTAGGATTTTCTTTCATTTCTCTCTATAAAAATAGTGGTGGTTCTTGAGAACCTTATGGGTAATTTTGAACCCTTGCTTCTACCATAATTTATGTAAATTTTTGCTTGTATCTATATATACATGAAATCCTGTGTCTATTTTTTGGTCTTTACCTGCAGACCTATGGATGTGTATGTGTATAAATTTGTAATATTTTGATGTGAATTTCAAGTGTGCTAAGTGTACATGTGTATGAGGGGTCTACTTCTATTTTTGAACTGATTCACTCGTTAGCTTGGCTCTTTTATGAGACCCACCTGCTCATTCATTCATATAACTGATAGATCATGATTACTCTTCACTATGTCGAGGAGAGCTTGCACATAGCATCCAGGCCTATTTTTATGAGATGATATTAGGGGATCTCTTAGCGCATCACCCCATTTTCCTTTTATTTGTTGATTTTTCTTATTTTCTCACATCCCTTTTACCTTGGTAGAGTAGAAAGTGCCTTAAATATTAGATCTTAACAAAGAATTAATCTTTTAAAAACTCTCAAAAGTACCTGATTGAGCCAAACCTCATGTTCTCGATTGTGGCCCATTATGTCACTTCAATGTGAGACACAATTGTCCCAGGTGGGAATCATCATAGATGACAATAGTTTAATAGCATGTTTTATGGGACCCTAGCGACAAATCATTGGTCCTAAAATTGCAATAAGAAGTAGGGTTGAGACTTGGTGGGGGTATTAGTATGTTCCTCGCTTGCTAAACCACCTCTTTCTCACCTAGTGACTATGCTCTAAAATTAACACCAAAATAAATCGTTACTAAAGATTCCATACTGAGGTTCAAGCGAAGACCTTAGTCTATTTGCTTTTGGAGAAGAAAAAAGTTGCATTCACTTGGCAACTCCATATTGAATAAAGAAGAAGAATTATATAATGAATATTTATTAAGAAATCATTCCTTTTTTTTATCATTCACCCCTAACTAATTATAGTCCAATAAGCTTTCATACATGTTGATATGTACAAGTAAAGATGAAAAGACATTGTCAAATGATGAAATTGTTTGCTTTCAATGCTTATAACAAAAAATAAAACATGGTTTTATAAGAGGTTTATTTGTGTTATAATGATATTAGTTAGTTGGTTCCCTTGGTAGAAAATGAGATAAGAATTATGTTAACACTTGCTTTTTGGGATTTGTAACCTATTGGAGGTTGTTTTTCGAGGTCTATGGGCCCTACCGACCAGTCTATTTTTTTTTCTACACAAGATAAATGTAGGATATGTTGCAGGGGATCCATGATGGGTTAGGAATTTTTCATTCAAAAAATATTCATGCTATGAACTTGATTAAAAACTACTTCCAATTTGTTGCCTAAGGAAAAAGTAAAAATCACACCTTTCCTCGATATTCGAGGCATGGACTAAAGAGACCTAATAAAGTTGTAGATTAAATAAGAGAAGCCTTATTAGGAAAGTAAAAATAGTTTAGAACTCAAGCAATCCCACTACTAAGGAACACCCCCAAAACAAATCCACTATGGAAACCCCTTTCAAGGGTAAGTATTTTGGGTATTTAGCCCCAAAAATAAATTTTAGGGATACCCTCCATGGTGGACAATCCCAGAATAATGCTAATATTAATCATAAGGCACCTCATAGACCTTTAAGAATACCTAATATCAATCCTAGAGAAACATAATCAGGATGTCTAAGAGCAGTTGATGGAATCCAAATTGTAAATTCGGAATGGCATAGAAGATATGGAAAGAAGTGGAATTATTTATCATTTCATGGGTTTTCATTCAATCCTATCTACTTTCAAAGTGTGGGCTGCAAAATACTAGAAAACACAAGGTGACTTACAAATATCTATTTATCCCAATGGTTATTTTCTTGTTATTTTTGCTAATGATGAAGATAGAGAGAAAATATTTCAAGGGGATCCTTGGTTCTTTGGAAGGGTGGGGCTTTTCATGAAAACTTGGCACACTAAATGTAGACACCAAAATCTAGCCACTTGTCCTCCATCCATGTTTTTTCGCTATTTTTACCCACTATTCATATATATTTATATTTATTTATTTTATAAATATTTAATGTTTATATTTTATATATAATATTATATATATTTATATAAGTGAACTAATCCCAGCCATTCAACTTCATTTAATCTTATCCATCCATTTACATCAATCCATACCACAACCTAAATTTAATATCCAATGTGCTTTTATCTCAACCACATGATTAGTGTCATTGAAACCCTAAGTATGCCCTAGGTTGGATTATTAATAGGAGTCATTTTGATGGCTCAACCCCTAAGCAATTTGTACCCTGAATGCCTAATTTCTTTCTAAATATTCCTTGGAGTTCCTTAGAGCATTTGAGCACACTTGCCTTCCATATTTGTCTGCTACAGCCCCCACATTCATCGTCATACCTCTCACCCTACTAGATCTGCTTTTGTATATCTTTCCCCTTAGTCACTGAATGCCTTCGGATGCTTCTTGTCACTCTCGAGCGCCTATGGATAATTCCTTCCCTACTGCCAAGTGCCTATGGCCACCTTCTACCATCACCAATCACCCATGGGTGTTTCCCTATAGTCACCAAGTGCCCACAGGTGTTTTACACCAAATATTCTTAAGTATCCCTAGCCTTCAAGCGATGCTAGGGCATCGTTGCATCGATTCACTACAACTAGCTTCATCAGATCAGAGAACAACAAGTATGTAAGGTAAATCAAGTAATTAATATTTTATTACATGCACTTTCATTTTTATCCATTTCATTTATAGTAGATAGTTAGGGTTTATTATTGTTTATAGAGGGCCTCACATTGTGGAGCCCTCACAGGTGCTACTAACTCATTTGTTGTGTTATTGTGTGTATATATGAAAGTGTGATATCAGCATTAAACAACTACTTAAGTTGGAGTGGTTCGGCATCAGATAACTAAAAGCCCACTCACTTCTGTTGGGAGTAAGGATGTGCTTGAAGACACCACCAACCTTGTTTGTTAGGGTTTTAGAGAACCCTAGCCATTGTAAATCTGTATTAAAAGGATTCAAGGATCCACATTTTAATAATAGAGTTTTTAGGCTCCTCCATTAATATAAGATCATTTATTATGCAATTTTGGGTTCTTTGTGTTCAATTTATTTAGAATTATTTGGTGTTGCATTTTTGTCTCTTCAAATGGCGATCACGGTGGGACCCCCTAAGGGTTTCTTTTTATTATTTGCCTTATTGATTTATTTATTATTTTTCGTCATCTTGCAGGGTTTTTAGAAGTGCATATTTTATAGATTTTGTTGGATCTAGGATTTATGGAAGTTTGCAGAAGGTTGCATAAGGTGCACGAATGCCCTACGATGCTCGAGGGCTATCCAGAAACGCCCATGTGCATTTCAAAAATATCCAAGGGTATTTTACAAAGAGTTGGAGTACAATCATAGGCTATTTTGTAAGTCTACAACTAAAACCCTAGTTTTTTTGTTTACGTATTCTGGCAATTTTATGTCTTTTTTAGGTTTTTAAGATAAAAAAACTTCATTAATTAATCTGGAAAAGAACATTCCTATTAACTTGCATATTAGGTTTTTGCATCCATCCACATCTTCTATTTGAAGTTTTTTATTTTTTTTTGTGTGAAAAAAATTATACTGCATTATGATTTCATGTAAATTGAAATTGCATAATTAGTTTGCATTATAGGGTTAGGGATTCCTATTTTTGTAGGTCTAAGTAGGAACATTGTTCATATACTAAGAGTATCCCTATACTTGGGTGATTCTATACGGAGGAATAGATGAACCCCCTAGCTTTTTAGAGTAGGTTTTAAGCGGTGTACTCTATATCCTTTGAAAATTTTGATATTGTGAATAGTGGCTTTTGATTTAAACCATCGAAAGTGATTATATTTCTAACATTGTATGAACACCATAGAAAATCCTAAATTTTAAAAAGAATCACACACTACACGATTCACATTTAATAGTAGTGGCTATATTTCATCACCAGCTATTGCTTGAGATTTGGTGATGGTGGCTTTCATCTCCATCCACCAATATCTGCATTTAGAAACCCTAGGTCATCCTCAAGCAAACTTGTTGGATTTCACCACCAGTAAGAATCTTGTTACCCTAGCTTAACCATAGTTTTTACCTTTATTTTGATTAATTTAGATTAGCACATTTGAAACACACAAGATTGAAACCTAAGGAAATGAACTCACATTAAAAGGAGATAACCAATGAATGAGGTAAGACACACATGTTAAACAAACTTAGCATTGGTTGTTTGTTTTTATTGTGAAATTTAAATTTGGTGTTTCATCTTATTGTATAATATGTATTTTGGTTTATTTGCTTTATGGTCTTAACAATAAAATAAAATAAAGCATTAAATCAAGATAATCCAATGGAACCCTCATCCACTTGCCCCACCACTTTTGTGGTAGAATCCTTGAATGTGATAGGTAGATTTATCTACGGGTCCCTCACATTCCTTACCATCCATAGCCTTTCATATGGCTATGCCCCAAGAAGAGTCAACCTCACCAACCATTGACCACCATATTATCCATATAGACATGGCAAGAGTAGAAGCTCTCATGAAATCTTCTAGCTATATCTTAGAGTCAATCCCCAACTCACCTAGATAGGATTCTACTTTACATCAGGAGCTTGTTTATTCCCAGTCACCATCTATATTTACCCAAGTGTACACCAACCCTCTTTTTAAGGTATCAGTTACACCTTCCTTCCATATTTCCATTCCCTAACCCTCATGTGCTCCTAGCACTTCATACGTATCCACGTACACCAACCCCTTGTATGAAGCACATGTAAATGTTGCTTCACAAGTTTTAGTCTCACAAGTTACTATACCTAGTATAACTTATTCCCAAGCCACATATTACATACCATCTGCTTCCATACCCTCAGCTTCTAATAGAGATATTAATGAGGCATTGGAACACCTAAATAAGTTTCTTATACAATGTCAAAATGCTCAAGAGCAATTACCGATGAACCCTAAGCCTTTACCAAACTCTACTCAAACTATCCTAATTAACCAGGGTCCATCATGGACACCACAGTCTTCTATGGTTTCTATCCCTATTCCTCCACCAAGACATACCACCACCCATCCTATTCCCATTGGCCAACCTAGCCATAACCCTCATACATCAACCTCATTTTATAATTCCCTATATTTTCATCATCAGTCTCCCATTCATAAATTTCCATCAAATTTACCCCACCATCATTACCAATCTCATCGTCACTTAGTCACTTCACAAAATTTATCCACTCCACCACAAAATCATCAGGTAATTTAGGGCTTTCACATTCTTTAGGAAGACCCTTAGATTAAGGCCATGCAAAAATAGATAGATCAATTGATTCAATATACTCTTGGTTTGACAAATCAAAAACCAACCTTACACCAATTGATCAATCAACCCATTCATCCTTTGGTACCATCACCACCATATCCGATAGATTTCATGGTGCCTAAGTTTAACAAATTCAAGGGAACTAAGGATCCCAAAGAACATGTGAGCACGTTTGTACATGCTTGTTTTAGAATTCAAAATGATAATGTTCTCATGCTTTGAACTTTTCCTCAAACATTAGGAGGAGATGCCATAGAATGGTATAATCAATTACCCAACCATAGTATTTATACTTTTGATCAATTGATTGACCAATTATTTGAGTGTTTCATATTAAATGTTAAAAAGATCTCGTTGTCTGATGTTTATGCTTTAAGACAACATGATGATGAGTCTATCTACGATTTTGGAAACCGTTGGAGGGTTCTCATCACTGAGTTGCCATTCACCTTGCCAATGGATGAGCTAATTAAGGTATTCACAAAGAGTTGCTTAAAACCTATCTCTTGGATTCTTCAACTACAGACTTATCAATCATTTGAAGAAGCTTTAGCTCAGTCTAGTGTCATTGAGGAAATTAAAATCCAATAAGGCATACTTAAGCCTAAAAGAAAGAATGGCAAAATAAGGGCCAATATAAAAGTAACTATTCTAGCCAACCAAAATTAACATAGGCTACCCCATCGAGTCAACCCAATAAAGTTAATCAAGTGGTCATGAGTCAGTCGATAATGGCTCAACAACAATTTGTGCAACAAACACCACAACAAATTACTTATCATGTAGTACCCTCAAAAACTCAATCCATGCATAACACAGTGTCAGTTGTGGAAAACCTTCCCTGATGATAGCCTATTCGATAAAATCACCAATACACCCCCTTAGTCGAGTCATATGCTTCCTTTTTTTGAAGGTTATGTGACACAAATAAACTTGCTTTATCAAAAATAAGACCTAATGATCCCACCAAACATAGTAAACACTATCGGGAACATCTATTTTGTCCTTATCATAGGAAAAATGGGTATGACATTAACAATTGTCATTAATTTAAAGATGTAATACAAGACCTTATTGACTTGGGCAATCAAGCTTGATAATCCCCTTGCTCAACAAAATTAAAATCTTGGTATATTTCAAACACCACTTCCTCATCACGAGGAAGTGCAACCAAATGTAGGAGGGGCTAACACCAAAAATCCTCCTAATCAAGTCAATCATGTCCAAAAATACCAAGGGTTTTTAGGAGCCATTCATGTGGTCACTAGAGGTTAAAGAAATAATCAACAAAATGTAAGGAAACCACCTCAATAAAATGTGTCACAACCTCCAACATCGCCACCCATCCAATTTTCCCCCAATCCTTCATCACCTATCCATATCCCTAGCCAATTAAATCCTCCAAATCCACCCATTATTCATCCACCATGACCAATCATCTCATTGAGTAGTCGGTTAACTACAAGTCTAAATATGGCTTCTGCCAAATTGTCAATTTATGAGTTAATTCAACAATATCCCCCACATCGTGAGGCATTAATAGATATTATTAAGTCTATTGAACTACAATCACAAGATCCTAATGCCTTCAACAACTTTGTGGGGAGCATCCAAACATGCATGAATCCTTCCATCACATTCTATGACTTTGATATTAAGCCAATTTCATCAGACTCAATAGACCCTCCATTGCATATTATGGTTCTAATTGATAATAATCCCTTTAAAAGAGTGTTAATTGACATCGGTTCCTCTATAAATATCATCACCACATCTGCCCTCCATCATTTGAACCTTACCCTATTCCATATAACCAAATCATTATTTACCCTAAAAGCATTCAATGATGCTTTATGTTCCACAGTTGGCACTATTATTTTACCCATTTAAGTAGGGGTTAAAACATTACACACCATGTTTCACATCTTGGAATGATCCATGGCATACAATGTACTCCTTGGAAGACCTTGGATGAGGAAAATGATATGTGTCCCTTCCATTTTACATCAATGTTTGAAATATATTCATGAGGAACAAGTACATTACATATCGACGGATGTCGAGTTGTTTAAGTATTGCAATTTCATTTCAAATCACTATGATTCCATGCTACCTTCCACTCACCTTTTTCTTTCGCCATCATACAATCCATCCACCACTTCACCAATTTCTTCATCAAAGTATCCCATTCTTGAGAAGCTCCCTATCACCAATCACCATCAAGCTTCCACACCCCCATCATTTTCATCATTAACTACATGCACATGTGGTCACAGTCAGTCCACATCATCAACATCATTTTCATCCACTTCGTCATCATCATCCATTCAACAACCTTCCCAAACCAATCCATCCCCATAACCAAATATTTCATAAGTCGAGTTGACGGATTGTGAAGCATCTCCATATTCACCACTTCTCGAGCCATCATCCAACCATGATCCTCCCATATCCTCCCAAGTTGAATTCCACCTCACTAATCCTGGTATTGGTTAATAAGTGGTCCAAGACATCACCATCACGCCCCTCACCATTCCTAGTGCTAAGGATTTTGGTCACCCATGTAACCCACCTTTGGTCATAGGAGCATTATATAACATGGGTTCAACTCCAAATAGCATAAATTTTGTATATGGGGGGATTGATTCATCATCAAGTCTAGAACCCCTAGAGGAACCCAAAGAACCAGCACTTGCCAACATTCCAAACATTATGGAATTTCCATATCGGTATTTCCACATAGTCAATTGGCAAGGTCATGACCTAGGATTACATGAACAGGGAGTGCATCAACCTATAGATGTCCCATATCAATAGGTGAATGACCATTTAGGTCTAGGCTACCATCCACTTTCCACCACCTCTTCTATTGAAAAAACCTTTCAAAGGGTTAATCTAAATTTAAGAGAAGAAGCCCTCCATCCCAATAATTTTGATGATAAAATCTATGAATAATTCGAACTCATGTCTATAATTTTGGATGAATCTGAAGAAGAATCGAAGCCCATTATTTCCCATACCGAACAAGATGAGTTTTATCTCAACATGTTCCACATCCATGAGCCCATATTTCACTTGCTTCTTCCACAAGAGTGAGCTTCCCCTACCGGTGAACCACTACCTCCATTCCATTAAGCCATTTCATAAGCCAACATGTAACATATGTACATAACACAAAAATGTTGGCAATTTTTGGGTTTGAGATCCTAGCTCCTTGTCTATGAGTTGTCATTGATGTCAAAAGGAAATGGCATTAATGTTAAGAGGATGTGTTGGCTTCAAAGGTGAAAGATTCCAAGAGAATCTTCTTAAGAGAATCCGGAGAGATTCCATTGGATAAGGTTTTTGGATAGGGTTTTTATTAAAACCAAGTTAAATGGTTTTTATTAAAACCAATGGAGGTTCTCTTTATTATTTAATTATTATTTAAAACCCTTCAAGGTTTTAATTAATTAATTATTTAATTAATTAAGGGAGAAATTATTTTTAATTTATTAAAAATACTTAAAGGTTTTTAAACCTTTTTTATTCTTAATTTATTAAAATTAATTAAGGGTTTTTAAACCCTTTAGAAAGCAATTTCGATTAAATTCGAAATTACGTTTCTCTACCGTCGACGTGTTCTAAAGTCCACGATTGGACTATAAATATGGGAAGGATCCTAAGGTTTAACTCCTCTTGAGAATTTTGAATGCATTAATTTTTGGCTGCGATCGATGCTCTGTTGACGCCGCGGAAGAAGAGAGCTCGCGTTTGAAAAACTTACGAAGTGCTTGTTCGTTGAAGTGGTAGGAAGTCTGTCTTAGACTTCGTTAGCCCCTTGTGGGCTAGTGGCAGCATAGGCTGCGTTTGGGCTTTGCGTAGGCGGAGGTCTGCGTTTCGATTCCCGCGGAGGGAGCTGTGCATGGATTAAGTCACGTTTTTGTTAAAACGTATTTTGTGCCGCGTTTTTCGGATTCGTCAAAGGCAGCCATTCCGCGATTTTTGGATTCGTCAAGGGCAGCCATTCCATGATTTTTGGATTCAGCAGCCATTCCATGTTTTGATTCTTCAAGGGCAGCCATTCTAAGGTGTGATTAATTTCTTGATATAATTTTTGGCATTGTTTAGCATTGTTTAAAAGACATAGGAGAAATAAGGGGATATTTCTTTGGTTGTATTTTTGAGATTAGTCTTTTGCTATGCTAAAGTTTAAAATGGAGATATAAGGTGTAAGTTTTGGTTGTTGTGTTTTTGGCTTCTTTGGTGGTTGTTTTCAAAAGAAGAGAAGCTAAAAGGTGTACTAAGGAAAGTTTTTATATATGCTCATTTATCTTGGTTCTAACCCTAACTTGGTTGGAAGTTTGAGGGTTGTGTGTGGTGACAACTTTAAGGATCAATTTTCTTCTACTCCAATAAGGTATGGGCACATTCTTCTTATGAGTATGATTGGTGTATGTTTTCTGAAATAAGGTTGGAGTGAAAAGGTTTTCAACTAGGTTTTCTTTGATTGGGTGTAAATCCTATTTTCTGGTTTGTTGAAGACTACTTATGCATTGTTATCCTTAAGGAGAGTTTTTGATGAATGCATAATTTTTGGTTTGAGATAGTGGAAGCTTTGTGCACTAGGGTTTGTATTTGTGAGTCAAGCTACTTGCATTGAGTTGGTGGAACCCTTGGTTGGCTGTTTTGAGTTTGATGGTTGAGTTGCTTCCATAGAGGTTGTTTGATCAAGTTATTGCTTTACTTGATTCATGATATTGGGCTTACTCCATTGAGTTGATTTGAGCAAGTTATTCTTTGCATTTGGTGATATTGTGTTGGTGGCTTGTTTTGTTCAAATATCTTTGGAGGGAAAAGGATTTCTACTTGTTTCCTTTTCTTGTGATGATTGGTTGAATGCTTCAAGGTTAATGTTGAGTTGAATGATGTTGGTTAAACCTTGTCTATAAGCATTGTTGTTAAAGCCCTAATTGGTTGAGAAAAGATATTGGTTGTGGAAAGAACATGAGTAGCATTGTTATATGAGATATTGCTTGTTTGGCAATTGTTGGGTTGTGTTTCATGTTCTTGAGAAAAGCATACTACATCTATCTTATTCTTTTGAGATTGAGATTGAGTTGAGATTGATATTGGGAGTTAAGTATAGATCATATTGAGTCTCTAACAATTCTCTTTATGTTTCTATGAGATTTGAGATTGAGATTTGAGATTGAGATTGGGAGTTAAGTATAGAACATATTGAGTCTCTAACAATTCTCTTTATGTTTCTATGAGATTTGAGATTGAGATTGGGAGTTAAGTATAGAACATATTGAGTCTCTAACAATTCTCTTTATGCTTCTATGAGGTTGATGAATCACATTGGGTCTCTAACAATTCTCTTTGTGGGTTCATGCTAAGCAAGTTTTTCTTGGTGAACTTGTGAGCTATTTTGGACAGGTTCCGTTGGGGACTTGTGAGCAGGTTTTGGACAGGTTCCGTTGGGGACTTGTGAGCAGGTTTTGGACAGTTGTGGAGACTAGAAAGTTTGGGGACTGGAGAGAAGCGGACTTGGAAACAATTTGGACAGGTCCTAGCGAGAGGACTTGTGAGCTGAGATTGATAGTTCTATCAGAGAACTTGAGGACAGAGGTACATTGGTTCTATCAGAGAACCTGAGGATAGATTTGGCAAGTCTTTGAGAAGGCTTGTGGACAAAGGATTGATTTGTTCAAGAGTTGTACAGATCTGACAGACAGAGGAAGACTTGTACTAGACCGACTGACTGTGTTTGGTACAAGGTTGTTGAGCTACTGTGGACGTGATCATAGAAGGCAGAGGTCTCTTAGGCTAAGCATTGAGGATAGGAGGTCTTCGGTGGAAAGGAGTTCCACGTGCTGGCAAGAGGTAGAGACAGTTGATCTTCTGAGGGATCATATCCAGAGCAGAGGGGAAGGTATCTCCTTTGAGCAGAGGCTCATAAATTCAGATTGGGGGAAGGTATCTCCTTTGGGCGAGAGGCTCATAAATTCAGATTGGGGGAAGGTATCTCCTTTGAGCGAGAGGCTCATAAATTCAGATTGGGGGAAGGTATCTCCTTTGAGCCGAGGCTCATAAACATTGTAATTGGGAAGGTTTCCCAAAGAACTTTGAGATAACTTTTAGAGAAAAGTTTTGTGGACGTAGCCCGGGCATTCGGGTGAACCACGTTAAAATTGGTGTCACTTTGTGGATGATTTTGTGCATTGCTTTGATATTGCTTTGGGTATATTGCTTTACTATTTTGAAGTATAAAGGAAAAAGTAAAAAGAGGTCTTATACTGTTCACCCCCCCTCTCAAGTATAAGCTTGTGTTCTTCAATTGGTATCAGAGCGGGTGCCTTCGAAAAGTTTAACGACTTGAAGGAAAAGCTAGTAAAGAACACAATGGATCATTCAAGTGGCAATGCAGCACCTATTCTTGATGGGTCAGATTTTGGTCTTTGGAGTGCAAGGATGAAGGTTCATCTAATGGCACTTGGGAATGAGGTTTGGGAAGTGATTGAAGATGAGTACACTATTCCTGAACATGGTCCTAATACTAAAGAAGAAAGGCTCCTACATCACAGCAATTCAAAAGCAATGAATGCAATCCTGAAAGGCTTACGGAAAGCAGATCTCACCAAAGTGATTCACCGCAAGACAACTAGTGAAATGTGGAATCAATTGAAGGTGGTTCATACAGGTGATACAAATGTCAGAAAGGCCAAGTTGAGACACTTCAAAGGTATGTTTGAACAACTCAAGATGAATGATGATGAAAATATTAGTGACTACATGCTTCGTATGGATGAGGTTGTTAACTCCATGAAAGACTTAGGTCTTGAGCTTGCTGAAAATGATGTTTGTGATAAGATTTTAAGATCTCTTCCTAATAGATTTAGTGAAAATATTTCTGCTATTGAGGAAGCTAAAGATTTGGATAAATTGAAAAAGGATGAGCTCCATAGTATACTTGCAGCATTTGAGTTAAGAACTCAAGTGAAGGTTGATGTCAAGAAAGAGGCAGACTTTCAAGGCTACAAAAGAATCCAAGGGTAAACAACTTCAAGATAGTGATGAGTCTTCTAGTGATGAAGAGGCATATTACAGCCAAAAAGGCAAGTTCTCTAGAAAGCACAAAAGTATGAAAAATGTAAGATGTTTCAATTGTGGAAAGTTTGGTCATTATGCTACTAACTGTATTGTTCCCAAGAATGAAAGTGATGAAGATAAACAGGATTCTAAGAGCAAGGATTCTAAAAAGGACAAGCATCACAAAAAGATCAAAGATGAGCACAACAATCAAGGAAAGAGGTATTCTCACAAGCACAAGAAGAGTTTCTACCTAGACAAAGCAAGTAAGTGTTCTAGTAGTGATAGTGAAAGTTCTTCAAGTGATAATGAAAATGAGATGTTGTTCATATCGAAAAAAGAGGAAGAACCGAAACATAGATTCATTATCATGAAATGTCTTAGATGTGGAAATTTTGGTCACCTTGAGGATGATTGCACAAATAATGATTTGGTTTCTAGTATGTATGAGGATGCTTCAGAAAACTATAAGGAAGATGCATGTATGGTTTTTGAAAAGGGTAGCACCTCTAGTGATAAGAAATCTGAAAAAGGCTTTGATGATTCAAAAGGAAATCAAATAAAGGATCTTGAAAGTGAACTTATTAGTGCTCTTAGTGCTTTGAAAAAGGAAAGAAAGAAGAATGCTAGACTCAAGGATAAGTTAGATGAATGTTGTATGGAGAGAGATGATCTTATTGAAAATCTTGATTTCTCTATAGCTAAGACACAAGAACTCAAGGATGAGTTAGAGTCTAAGGTTCTTGAGTATAGTGAGTTAGAACAGAAAATGGCTTCTTTGAAAGAGGAAACTAAAGAGTACAAGGATAAGCTTTACGAGGTTTCAAGATAGCTCCAAAAAGGTTAAGTCACTCATCAAAGGTCAAAGAAAGACAACAGATAAAACAGGCCTTGGTTTTGTTAAGTCACACAAGGAACAAGTTGGAGAGTCTAGTAAGAGACTCCAAAAGGAAGAGAGTTCTGATGAGGAAAGTATTTCAGATCATGAGTCCTTGAATGATAGATGCACAGAAATAGAAAACAGAATTCAGAATGAGAAGAAGAAGAAGTTTTCAGGACCCAAGAGGTCAAATAAAGGAAAGTTTCAAGGCAGATGTTTTGCTTGTCACAGGTTTGGTCACATGGCTTCACATTGCATGGCTCAAGTGAAGAAGGTAAATGACAGTTTCAGAAGTGCTAGTTACTTTCAAGGGTATTGCTACTCTTGTCAATAGTTTGGGCACAAGGCAGTTTATTGCAAGGCAAATAACAGGAACAGATTTGGTCAAAACTGGTGGATTCAAAGATCAGGTTTACCATAGAGAAATAACATTGTTACTTGTTATAAGTGCAACAATAAAGGTCACATAGCTAGACAGTGTAGAGCTGAAATTCTAGAATACAGGAACGAGAACGAGTGGCATGATCGGGTCCAAGGATCAAGGCATGGACAAGAACGGGGATGAGAACAAGAACAAGAACAGTGACAGGAATAGGAATATGGACAAAGAGTTCAAGAGAAGGCCCGACAAGGAAGTTATAGACGCTGATGATGATCGAGTGCCTAATGGGAGTTTTACTCCCACCCCAGAATTAATCACCTCAACAGGAGGTGGGGGAGGGACTAAGCTAAGAGGCTCATTCTTAGTCCCGAGCCCCAAAGGTGACCCTTTGCCATTGATGACAAAGGGGGAGAGATTTGAGTAAGGGGGAGAGCCTCAAGACAGGGGGAGCTGTTTATGTTGAGTTTTTGTTGTTGAGAAGCATGGTTTGCCATCAATGACAAAGGGGGAGATTGTTGGCAATTTTGGGTTTGAGATCCTAGCTCCTTGTCTATGAGTTGTCATTGATGTCAAAAGGAAATGGCATTAATGTTAAGAGGATGTGTTGGCTTCAAAGGTGAAATATTCCAAGAGAATATTCTTAAGAGAATCCGGAGAGATTCCATTGGATAAGGTTTTTGGATAGGGTTTTTATTAAAACCAAGTTAAATGGTTTTTATTAAAACCAATGGAGGTTCTCTTTATTATTTAATTATTATTTAAAACCCTTCAAGGTTTTAATTAATTAATTATTTAATTAATTAAGGGAGAAATTATTTTTAATTTATTAAAAATACTTAAAGGTTTTTAAACCTTTTTTATTCTTAATTTATTAAAATTAATTAAGGGTTTTTAAACCCTTTAGAAAGCAATTTCGATTAAATTCGAAATTACGTTTCTCTGTCGTCGACGTGTTCTAAAGTCCACGATTGGACTATAAATATGGGAAGGATCCTAAGGTTTAACTCCTCTTGAGAATTTCGAATGCATTAATTTTTGGCTGCGATCGATGCTCTGTTGACGCCGCGGAAGAAGAGAGCTCGCGTTTGAAAAACTTACGAAGTGCTTGTTCGTTGAAGTGGTAGGAAGTCTGTCTTAGACTTCGTTAGCCCCTTGTGGGCTAGTGGCAGCATAGGCTGCGTTTGGGCTTTGCGTAGGCGGAGGTCTGCGTTTCGATTCCCGCGGAGGGAGCTGTGCATGGATTAAGTCACGTTTTTGTTAAAACGTATTTTTGTGCCGCGTTTTTCGGATTCGTCAAAGGCAGCCATTCCGCGATTTTTGGATTCGTCAAGGGCAGCCATTCCACAATTTTTGAATTCGTCAAGGGCAGCCATTCCACATTTTTCAGATTCTTCAAGGGCAGCCATTCTAAGGTGTGATTAATTTCTTGATATAATTTTTGGCATTGTTTAGCATTGTTTAAAAGACATAGGAGAAATAAGGGGATATTTCTTTGGTTGTATTTTTGAGATTAGTCTTTTGCTATGCTAAAGTTTAAAATGGAGATATAAGGTGTAAGTTTTGGTTGTTGTGTTTTTGGCTTCTTTGGTGGTTGTTTTCAAAAGAAGAGAAGCTAAAAGGTGTACTAAGGAAAGTTTTTATATATGCTCATTTATCTTGGTTCTAACCCTAACTTGGTTGGAAGTTTGAGGGTTGTGTGTGGTGACAACTTTAAGGATCAATTTTCTTCTACTCCAATAAGGTATGGGCACATTCTTCTTATGAGTATGATTGGTGTATGTTTTCTGAAATAAGGTTGGAGTGAAAAGGTTTTCAACTAGGTTTTCTTTGATTGGGTGTAAATCCTATTTTCTGGTTTGTTGAAGACTACTTATGCATTGTTATCCTTAAGGAGAGTTTTTGATGAATGCATAATTTTTGGTTTGAGATAGTGGAAGCTTTGTGCACTAGGGTTTGTATTTGTGAGTCAAGCTACTTGCATTGAGTTGGTGGAACCCTTGGTTGGCTGTTTTGAGTTTGATGGTTGAGTTGCTTCCATAGAGGTTGTTTGATCAAGTTATTGCTTTACTTGATTCATGATATTGGGCTTACTCCATTGAGTTGATTTGAGCAAGTTATTCTTTGCATTTGGTGATATTGTGTTGGTGGCTGTTTTGTTCAAATATCTTTGGAGGGAAAAGGATTTCTACTTGTTTCCTTTTCTTGTGATGATTGGTTGAATGCTTCAAGGTTAATGTTGAGTTGAATGATGTTGGTTAAACCTTGTCTATAAGCATTGTTGTTAAAGCCCTAATTGGTTGAGAAAAGATATTGGTTGTGGAAAGAACATGAGTAGCATTGTTATATGAGATATTGCTTGTTTGGCAATTGTTGGGTTGTGTTTCATGTTCTTGAGAAAAGCATACTACATCTATCTTATTCTTTTGAGATTGAGATTGAGTTGAGATTGATATTGGGAGTTAAGTATAGATCATATTGAGTCTCTAACAATTCTCTTTATGTTTCTATGAGATTTGAGATTGAGTTGAGATTGAGGAGTTAAGTATAGAACATATTGAGTCTCTAACAATTCTCTTTATGTTTCTATGAGATTTGAGATTGAGATTGGGAGTTAAGTATAGAACATATTGAGTCTCTAACAATTCTCTTTATGCTTCTATGAGGTTGATGAATCACATTGGGTCTCTAACAATTCTCTTTGTGGGTTCATGCTAAGCAAGTTTTTCTTGGTGAACTTGTGAGCTGTTTTGGACAGGTTCCGTTGGGGACTTGTGAGCAGGTTTTGGACAGGTTCCGTTGGGGACTTGTGAGCAGGTTTTGGACAGGTTCCGTTGGGGACTTGTGAGAGGTTTGGACAGGTTTGATGGGGACTTGTGAGCAGATTTGGACGAGTCCTAGCGAGAGGACTTGTGAGCTGAGATTGATAGTTCTATCGGAGAACTTGAGGACAGAGGTACATTGGTTCTATCAGAGAACCCGAGGATAGATTTGGCAAGTCTTTGAGAAGGCTTGTGGATAGAGGATTGATTTGTTCAAGAGTTGGACAGATCTGACAGACAGAGGAAGACTTGTACTAGACCGACTGACTGTGTTTGGTACAAGTTGTTGAGCTACTGTGGACGTGATCATAGAAGGCAGAGGTCTCTTAGGCTAAGCATTGAGGATAGGAGGTCTTCGATGGAAAGGAGTTCCACGTGCTGGCAAGAGGTAGAGACAGTTGATCTTCTGAGGGATCATATCCAGAGCAGAGGGGAAGGTATCTCCTTTGAGCAGAGGCTCATAAATTCAGATTGGGGGAAGGTATCTCCTTTGGGCAGAGGCTCATAAATTCAGATTGGGGGAAGGTATCTCCTTTGAGCAGAGGCTCATAAATTCAGATTGGGGGAAGGTATCTCCTTTGAGCCGAGGCTCATAAACATTGTAATTGGGAAGGTTTCCCAAAGAACTTTGAGATAACTTTTAGAGAAAATTTTTGTGGACGTAGCCCAGGCATTCTGGGTGAACCACGTTAAAATTGGTGTCACTTTGTGGATGATTTTGTGCATTGCTTTGATATTGCTTTGGGTATATTGCTTTACTATTTTGAAGTATAAAGGAAAAAGTAAAAAGAGGTCTTATACTGTTCACCCCCCCTCTCAGTATAAGCTTGTGTTCTTCAAAAAATAGTGGTTTTCACCACTACCAAAAAAATCAAAAATCAATCAAAAAATCAACAAAAACATTTGTCTTTCTTTGCATTGCATGTATATAACATTTATATAGCTGCATTTATTTATGTTTTTTTGGCTATTCAAGTTAACCAAGCTTCTAGAACCGGTTATTAGGTCCCATACATTCCATCTTACATTATCCACCTTCTCCATAAGTCAACATGAATCCTATTTATTTATTCACCCTGCTCTGTAATCCATACAATCTGTCTAAACCAATTCCAATTGATATAAGCCTTATCGATATGGACCGGATTTTCTCACCTCCATCCTTTGCTAAATTTGTCTTGTTTGAAGAATTGTTAAGGGCTTCCACAAACTACATTTCTCCATCCCCTCCACCTTCACCTTCACCTTCACCTTTATATCCAAAGGTTTTCTAGGCAATTTTAGATGAGGATAAGCCAAAAGAGTTTGATGACATCTTAGATGATATTCATCCGATCCCTACATCGCATCAAATTAAGGAATTTTTCCACATGTCCATTGAATATACTATTGATGTGGACCTTAGTTCAGACAAAGACAATCCCTAAATTTCCAATCTTGGTAAAAATTTATCACCCAATGAAGAAGAGCAATTAATTGCTCTCCTCAAAATGAAGAAGGGCATATTTGCATGGTCCTATAAGGACATGCCTGGTCTTGACCCTAGTTTGGTTGTCCACAATCTCACCTTACAATCTAACACTAAGCCGGTTAAACAAAAACTTAGGAGAATGCATTCTACCATGGCCCTCTTGGTAAAAATTGTTTCAAAAACTCTTAGACATGAACTTCATAGTTCCTATCGACTATCCTGAGTGGCTTTCAAACATGGTACCCATTTGCAAGCCTAACAAGGAGATACTTGTTTGCACTGACTTTCGAGATCTTAACAAAGAATGTCCTAAGGATGGCTTTCCTCTCCCAAATATTGATACTCTTGTCGACTCCTACGCTGGCCATAAAATGCTTTCACTCATGGATGGTTTTTCAGAATACAACCAAATTCAAAAAAATCCTAATGACCAACACAAAACAGCATTCACTACACCTTGAAAAAAAAATTGTTACAAGGTGATGCCCTTTGGCCTAAAAAATGTATGTGTCACTTATCAATATGCCATGATATACATCTTCCATGACTACATGCATAATATTATCAAAGACTATATGGATGATTTATTTGCTAAATCCAAAACTTGACAATAACACATTGGTGTATTGGAGAAGGTTTTTGATCGATTCTTAGAGCATAATGTAAGGTTGAACCCCAAGAAATGTGTCTTTGGTGTTACCTCGGGAAAACTTCTAGGATTCATTATCTCCAAAAGAGGCATTGAGGTGGACCCTAACAAGGTCAATGCCATCATGGAGATACCTCCCCCAACTAACTTAAAGGAATTATGTAGTTTACAAGGAAATATTCAATCAATCTATCATTTTATTGTGCAATTTTTTGACAAATGTAGGTCATTCAATCACCTACTACAAAAGGAGGTGTCATTCTCTTGGATAGATGAATGTCAAAAAGCCTTCGATGAAATTAAGAAATACCTAGCTTCTTTTCTAGTCTTAGCTCCTCGTCTGATCTCAACAATGGACTTTGCATTAGGGACAATTCTTGCACAAAAATTGAGAGCAAGTTATCTATTACATTATTCAAACATTGGTAAATTATGAAACCAGATACGCTTATGTAGAAAAACTATGCTTAGCAGTGGTTTTTGCCACTAAGAAACTTTGACATTACATGCTTAGCCACACAAATTACATCATAGTGAGAGAAAATCCTCTATGTTATATGATGTCCCACACTTACAATAACATCTACACTACTAAATGGATAATGCTCCTTACTAAATTTGACTTGGAATTCATTAGCCATAAATCCATTAAGGGTCATGTAATAGTCGATCAACTTGTGGAAGCTCTACTACCTAGTGATCATCCATTGATTATTGATCTCCCAGATGATTTGGTATTTGCTATCACCGAAGAATAAGAAGATGTCATTCTAAAGGAAGACATAGATATCACACTATTCTTTGATGGCTCTAAGTATGCAAAAGGTCAAGGTGTTGGAGTCATGTTTCATACACCATAGGGGGTACCTATACCTTTATCATTCAAACTTGACTTCCAATGCACAAACAACACTATAGAGTATGAATCCTTAATCTTAGGTCTTCAATCAGCTATAGCTATGATCATTATGTGTATTTGAATATTTGGTGATTCTTAACTTGTTAAAAAAATCAACAAAGAATACCAATGCAAAGAACCTACCATTAAGCTTTATCATGAAGTAGCAATGAATTTTCTCTCTAAGTTTGATTTGTACAAAAGCAATAGTTTTCCACGTTCAACTAATATATTTGCAGACCATTGATTCCAAAAGACTCATTTGGAGAGGTACAACCCCTTATCATTTCTACGATCTCTAAATCTGCAATTGTTTGTGTTGAATCTAAATATGAAAATGATGTTTGCTTTGTCAAGTCACATCCATATAAGCCTTGATCAAGCCAAATAGTAGCCTTTCTCAATTTTGGAACAATCCCATCTGACATGTCTCTAATAGCCAAATGCACATTCAAGCAAAAGGTAACTCATTTCATTCTCTTGGGGGATGTGTTATATAAACGTGGTTATGATGGAGTCCTCCTTCGTTGTCTCAATTCTATGGAGGCACAAAGAGCCATAGTTGAAGCTCATGAAGGCACTTGTGGTGGTCATTTTAGTGTAATGGCCATTGCAAAATATATTTTATGCATGGGTTATTATTGGCCCACAATGGAACGGGATTGTTGCACATATGTTAAACATTGCAAAAAATGTCAATAACATGCTAATTTAACTCATGTACCATCACAAGCGTTATAGCATATTTAAAGCCTTTAGCCCTTTTCACAATGGGGTCTAGATCTAATTGGAAAAATTTCACCTCCTTCCTCGAGACAATACATATTCATCATCACAACCATTGAATACCTCACAAAGTGGGTTGAGGCTATTCCTCTAACCAGTATGACAGGACCTAGAATCATGGAGTTTATACTTCATCACATCATTTGTCATTTTGGTATTCCCTAAAAAATCATTTTAGATAATGGCAAGTCTTTCAAGAACAAGGATGTTCGAGCACTTTGCAAGAAATACAACATTCAACATAGTTTCTTGACTCCTTATTACCCACAAGCAAATGGACAAGTTGAAGCTTCAAAAAAGACCTTAATTACTATTCTCAAGAAACTTGTTAAATAAAATCATAGATATTGGCATACACAAATACCCTTGGCATTATGGGCTTATCGAACAAGCATATGCACGCCTACAGGGGCAACACCATTTTCATTGGTCTATGGAGCCAAAGAAATCTACCTCTTGAGCTCGATATCCCCTCCTTGCAAATTTCTTTGCAGGAATTCATAGATGACAACGTTGTTAGACAAGCACGTCTTGACCAACTCACACTTCTTGATGAGAGGTGAGTCAATTATTTAGAGCATTTACGAGTTTATCAAAGACCACCTCAAACGTGCTTACAAAACCAAATTTCATCTTCATGAATTCCAAGTAGTAGATCTTGTCGTTAAAGAAAACCAACAAAACACCAATGCATTGTCGCATATTCATGATAAATTCATGGCTAATTGATAGGTTCATACATTGTTACACAAGGAGTGAGAAATTGTACTTACAGACTTGCTATTCTAGAGGGAGAGAAAGAACCTGAACCACTTAATGTTAAACACTTGAGATTATTCTATGCATGATCTGATTTCTATATATGTATATATACATGGCTAAATACAAAAAAAAAATTGCATACATTTTATTCATCATATTATATTTACACACATTTCATATTACATTCCAAAAAACAATGCATTAACCCATATCTCATATTGCATTTCATAAAATTGCATGTCACAAATTGCAAAAATACACTGCATTTACATAAACATTTCACATTTCATATAGGGATCATTTATTAAGTTCAAGGTCTTAATTGGTCCAACAAGCTCCCACACCCCCATCATTTTCATCATTGAATACATGCACATGTGGTCATAGTCAGTCCACATCATCAACATCATTTCCATCCACTTCATCATCATCATCCATTTAACAATCCTCCCAAACCAATCCATCCCCATCACCTAATGTTTCACAAGTCGAGTTGATGGATTGTGAGGCATCTCCATATTCACCACTTCTCGAGACATCATCCAACCATGATCCTCCCATATCCTCCCAAGTTGAATTCCACCTCACTAATCCTCGTATTGGTGAATATGTGGTCCAAGACATCACCATCATGCCCCTCACCATTCCTAGTGCTAAGGATTTTGGTCACCCATGTAACCCACCTTTGGCCATAGGAGCATTATATAACATGGGTTCAACTCCAAATAGCATAAATTTTGTATATGGGGGGATTGATTCTTCATCAAGTCTAGCACCCCTAGAGGAACCCAAATAACCAACATTTTCCAACATTCCAAACATGATGGAATTTCCATATCGGTATTTCCACATAGTCAATTGGCAAGGTCATTACCTAGGATTGCATGAATAGGGAGTGCATCAAACCTATCAATGTCCCATATCAAGAGGTGCATGACCATTTAGGTCTAGGCTACCATCCACTTTCCACCACCTATTCTCTTGAACAAACCTTCCAAAGGGTTAATCTAAATTTAAGAGAAGAAGCCCTCCATCCCAATAATTTTTATGATAAAATCTATGAAGAATTCTAACTCATGTCTATAATTTTGGATGAATCTAAAGAAGAATCGATGCACATTATTCCCCATACCAAACAATATGAGTTTTATCTCAACATGTTCCACATCCATGAGCCTATATTTTGCTTGCTTCTTCCACAAGAGCGAGACGCCCCTACCGGTGA
The DNA here is from genome assembly GCA_028583015.1 of Wollemia nobilis. Lineage (NCBI taxonomy): Eukaryota > Viridiplantae > Streptophyta > Pinopsida > Araucariales > Araucariaceae > Wollemia > Wollemia nobilis. The sequence continues at coordinate 5,212,043 of JAQPPZ010017086.1, forward strand.
ACCACCACCTCCATTCCATTAAGACATTTCATAAGCCAACTTGTAACATATGTACATAACACAAAAATAGTGGTTTTCACCACTACCAAAAAAATCAAAAATCAATCAAAAAATCAACAAAAACATTTGTCTTTCTTTGCATTGCATGTATATAACATTTAGATAGATGCATTTATTTATTTATTTTTTGCTATTCAGGTTAACCAATCTCCTAGAACCGGTTCTTAGGTCCCGTTCATTCCATTTGACCTTATCCACATTGTCCATAATTCAACATGAATCCTAATGATTTATTCACCCTGCCCTGTAATCCATACGATTTGGCTAAACCAATTCCAATTGATATAAGCCTTATCGATATGGACCGGATTTTCTTACCTCCATCCTTTGTTGAATTTGTCTTGTTTAAGGAATTGTTAAGGGCTTCCACAAACTACATTTCTCCATCCCGTCCACCTTCACCTTCACCTTCACCTTTATATCCTGAGGTTTTCTAGGAAAACATATATGAGGATAAGCCAAAAGAGTTTGATGACATCTTAGATGATATTCATCTAATCCCTACATCCCATCAACTTAAGGAAGTTTTCCACATGTTCATTGAATATACTATCGATGTGGACCTTAGTTCAGACAAAGACAATCCCCAAATTGTCAAGCTTGGTAAAAATTTATCACCCAACGAACAAGAGGAATTAATTTCTCTCCTCAAAAGGAAGAAGGGCATATTTGCATGGTCTTATAAGGACATGCCTGGTCTTGACCCTAGTTTGGTTTTCGACAATCTCACCTTACAATCTAACACTAAGACGGCTAAACAAAAACTTAGGAGAATGCATTCTACCATGGCCCTCTTGGTAAAAACAAAGTTTTAAAAACTCTTAGACATGAACTTCATAGTTCCTATCGACTATCCTGAGTGGCTTTCAAACATGGTACCTATTTGTAAGCCTAACAGGGTGATACGTGTTTGCACTAACTTTCGAGATCTTAACAAAGCATGTCCTAAGGATGACTTTCCTCTCCCAAATATTGATACTCTTGTCGACACTTGTGTTGGCCATGAAATGCTTTCACTCATAGATGGTTTTTTAGAATACAACCAAATTCAAATAAATCTTGATGACCAACACAAAACAACATTCACTACACTTTGGAAAACTTTTTGTTACAAGGTGATGCCCTTTGGCCTAAAAAATGTAGGTGTCACTTATCAATGTGCCATGATATACATCTTCCACGACTACATGCATAAGATTATCGAAGACTATATGGATGATCTCTTGGCTAAATCCAAAACTTGACAAGAACACATTGGTGTATTGGAGAAAGTTTTTGATCGATTCTTAGAGCATAATGTAAGGTTGAACCCCAAGAAATGTGTCTTTGGTGTTACCTCGGGAAAACTTCTAGGATTCATTATCTCCAAAAGAGGCATTGATGTGGACCCTAACAAGGTCAATGCCATCATGGAGATACCTCCCCCAACTAACTTAATGGAATTACATTTTTTACAAGGAAATATTCAATCAATCTATGATTTTATTATGCAATTTTTTGACAAATGTATGTCATTCAATCACCTACTACAAAAGGAGGTGCCATTCTCTTGGATAGACCTTCGATGAAATTAAGAAATACCTAGCTTCTTCGTTAGTATTAGCTCCTCCTCATTTGGGGGTCTCATTTTATCTTTATATCTCAGCAATGGACTTTGCATTAGGGAGAATTCTTGCACAAAATAATGAGGAAAATCGAGAACAAGTTGTCTATTGCACTATTCAAACATTAGTAAGTTATGAAACCATATACGCTTATGTAGAAAAACTGTGCTTAGCAGTGGTTTTTACCACTAAGAAACTTTGATATTACATGCTTAGACACACAACTTACATCATAGCTAGAGAAAATCCTCTACGTTATATCATGTCCCACACTTACAATAACATCCACACTACTAAATGGATAATGCTCCTTACTAAATTTGACTTAGAATTCATTAGCCATATATCCATTAAAGGTCAAGTAATAGCCGATCAACTTGTGGAAGCTCCACTACCTAGTGATCATTCATTGATTATTGAGATCCTAGATGATTCAGTATTTGCTATCATCGAACAATAAGAAGATGTCATTCTGGAGGAAGACATCGATATCACACTATTCTTTGATGGCTCTAAATATGCAAAAGGTCAAAGTGTTGGAGTCATGTTTCATACACCACAGGGGGTGCCCATACCTTTATCATTCAAACTCGACTTCCAATGCACAAACAACACTGTAGAGTATGAAGCCTTATTCTTAGGTCTTCGATCAGCTATAGCTATGAGCATTAAGTGTATTTGAATATTTGGTGATTATTAACTTGTTGTTAAACAAATCAATAGAGAATACCAATGCAAAGAACCTACCATTAAGCTTTATCATGAAGTAGCAATGAATTTTCTCTCTAATTTTGATTGGTACAAAATCAATAGTTTTCCACGTTCGACTAATAGATTTGCAGATCATTGATTCAAAAAGACTCATCTGGACAGGTACAACCCCTTATCATTTCAACGATCTCTAAATTTGCAATTGTTTGACTTGAATCTAAAGATGAAAAGGATGTTTGCTTTGTCAAGTCACATCCATATAAGCCTTGATCAAGCCAAATAGTAGCCTTTATCAATTTTGGAACACTCCCATCTGACATGTTTTTAATAGCCAAATACACATTCAAGCAAAAGGTAACTCATTTCATTCTTTTGGGGGATGTGTTGTATAAACATGGTTATGATGGAGTCCTCCTTCATTGTCTCGGGTCTATGGAGGCACAAAGAACCATATTTGAAGCTCATGATGGTACTTGTGGTGGTCATTTTAGTGGAATGGCCATTGCAAAACATATTTTACGCATGGGTTATTATTGGCCCACAATGGAACGCGACTGTTGCACATATGTTAAACATTACAAAAAGTTTCAAGAACATGCTAATTTAACTCATGTACCATCACAAGCCTTACAACCTATTTAAATCCTTTGGCCCTTTTCACAATGGGGTCTAGATCTAATTGGAAAAATTTCACCTCCTTCCTTGAGACAATACTCATTCATCATCACAACCATTGAATACTTCACAAAGTGGGTTGAGGCAATTCCTTTAACCAGTATGACAGGACCTAGAATAGTGGATTTTATACTTCATCACATCATTTATCATTTTGGTATTCCCTAAAAAATCATTTTCGATAATGGTAAGTATTTCAAGAATAAGGAAATTCGAGCATTTTGCGAGAAATACAACATTCAACATAGTTTCTTGACTCCTTATTACCCATAAGCAAATGGACAAGCTGAAGCTTCAAACAAGACCTTAATTACTATTCTCAAGAAACTTGTTAAAGAAAATCATAGATATTGGCATACACAAATACCCTTGGCATTATGGGCTTATCGAACAAGCATATGCATGCCTACAGGGGCAACACCATTTTCATTGGTCTATGGAGCCAAAGCAATCATGCCTCTTGATCTCGATATCCCCTCCTTGCAAATTTCTTTGCAAGAATTCATAGATGACAACACTGTTAGACAAGCACATCTTGACCAACTCACACTTATTTATGAGAGGTGATTCAATTATTTAGAGCATTTACGAGTTTATCAAAGACCACCTCAAATGTGCTTACAACACCAAAGTTCATCTTCGTGAATTCCAAGTAGGATATCTTGTCCTTAAAGAAAACCAACAAAACACCAATGCATTATCACATATTTGTGATAAATTCATGGCTAATTTATAGGTTCATATATTGTTACACAAAGAGTGGGCAATGGTACTTATAGACTTTCCAGTCTAGAGGGAGATAAATAACCTGAACCACTTAATGTTATACACTTGAGATTATTCTATGCATGATCTGGTTTCTATATATGTATATATAAATGGATAAATACAAAAAAAAAAACATTTGCATACATTTCATTCATCACATTGTATTTACACACATTTCATATTACATTACAAAAAATAATGCATTAACCAACATCTCATATTGCATTTCACAAAATTGCATGACAAATTGCAAAAATACACTGCATTTACATAGACATTTCACATTTCATATATGGATCATTTATTAATTTCAAGGTCTTAATTGGTCCAATAAGCTCCCACACCCCATCATTTTCATCATTGACTACACGCACATGTGGTCACAGTCAATCCACATCATCAACATCATTTCCATCCACTTTGTCAACATAATCCATTCAACAACCTTCCCAAACCAATCCATCCCCATCACCTAATGTTTCACAAGTCGAGTTGATGGATTGTGAGGCATCTCCATATTCACCACTTCTCGAGCCATCATCCAACCATGATCCTCCCATATCCTCCCAAGTTGAAGTCCACCTCACTAATCCTGGTATTGGTGAATATGTGGTCCAAGACATCACCATCACGCCTCTCACCATTCCTGGTGCTAAGGATTTTGTTCACCCATGTAACCCACCTTTGGCCATAGGAGCATTATATAACATGGGTTCAACTCCAAATTGCATACATTTTGTATATGGGGGGATTGATTCATCATCAAGTCTAGCACCCCTAGAGAAACCCAAAGAACCAGCACTTGCCAACATTCCAAACATTATGGAATTTCCATCATTGGTATTTCCACATAGTCAATTGGCAAGGTAATGACCTAGGATTGCATGAATAGGGAGTGTATCAACCTATCGATATCCCATATCAAGAGGTGCATGACCATTTAGGTCTAGGCTACCATCCACTTTCCACCACCTCTTCTCTTGAACAAACCTTCCAAAGGGTTAATCTAAATTTAAGAGAATAAGCCCTCCATCCCAATAATTTTAATGATAAAATCTATGAATAATTCAAACTCATGTCTATAATTTTGGATGAATCTGAAGAAGAATCAAATCCCATTATTCCCCATACCGAACAAGATGAGTTTTATCTCAACATGTTCCACATCCATGAGCCCATATTTCACTTGCTTCTTCCATAAGAGCAAGCCGCCCCTATCAGTGAACCACTACCTCCATTCCATTAAGCCATTTCATAAGCCAACTTGTAACATATGTACATAACACAAAAATAGTGGTTTTCACCACTACCAAAAAAATAAAAAATAAATCAAAAAATCAACAAAAACATGTCTTTCTTTGCATTGCATGTATATAACATTTAGATAGATGCATTTATTTATGTTTTTCTTTTGCTATTCAGGTTAACCAAGCTCCTAGAACCAGTTCTTAGGTCCCATTCATTCCATCCGACCTTATACACCTTGTCCATAATTCAACATGAATCCTAATGATTTATTCACCCTGCTCTGTAATCCATACGATCTGGCTAAACCAAATCCAATTGATATAAGCCTTATCGATATGGATCGAATTTTCTCACTTCCATCATTTTCTAAATTTTTCTTGTTTGAGGAATTGTTAAGGGCTTCCACCAACTACATTTCTCCATCCCCTCCACCTTACCTTCACCTTCACCTTTATATCCCAAGGTTTTATATGCAAACATATATGAGGATAAGCCAAAAGAGTTTGATGACATCTTAGATGATATTCATCTGATCCCTACATCCCATCAACTTAAGGAAGTTTTCCATATGTCCACTGAAGATACTATCGATGTGGACCTTAGTTCAGACAAAGACAATCCCCAAATTGTCAAGCTTGGTAAACATTTATCACCCAAAGAACAAGAGCAATTAATTGCTCTCCTCAAAAGGAAGAAGGACATATTTGCATGGTCCTATAAGTACATGCCTGGTCTTGACCCTAGTTTTTATGTCCACAATCTCACCTTACAATATAACACCAAGACGATTAAACAAAAACTTAGGAGAATGCATTTTACTGTGGCCCTCTTAGTAAAAATAGAGTTTTAAAAACTATTATACATGAAATTCATAGTTCCTATCGACTATCCTGAGTGGCTTTCAAACATGGTACCCGTTTGCAAGCCTAACAGGGTGATACGTGTTTACACTGAATTTCAAGATCTTAACAAAGCATGTCCTAAGGATGACTTTCCTCTCCCAAATATTGATACTCTTGTCGACACCTACGCTGGCCATGAAATGCTTTCACTCATGGATGGTTTTTCAAAATACAGCCAAATTCAAATAAATCTTGATGACCAATACAAAACAGCATTCACTACACCTTGGAAAACTTTTTGTTACAATGCGATGCCCTTTTGCCTAAAAAATGTAGGTGTCACTTATCAATGTGCCATGATATACATCTTCCATGACTACATGCATAATATTATCGAAGACTATATGGATGATCTCTTGGCTAAATACAAAACTTGACAAGAACATATTGGTGTATTGGAGAAGGTTTTTGACCGATTCTTAGAGCATAATGTAAGGTTGAACCCCAAGAAATGTGTCTTTGGTGTTACCTCGAGAAAACTTCTAGGATTCATTATCTCCAAAAGAGGCATTAAGGTGGACCCTAACAAGGTCAATGCCATCATGGAGATGCCTCCCCCAACTAACTTAAATGAATTACGTAGTGTACAAGGAAATATTCAATCAATCTATGATTTTATTATGCAATTTTTTGACAAATGTAGGTCATTCAATCACCTACTATAAAAGGAGGTGTCATTCTCTTGGATAGATGAATTTCAAAAATCCTTCAATGAAATTAATAAATACCTAGCTTCTCTGCTAGTCTTAGCTCCTCCTCGTCTAGGGGTCTAATTTTATCTTTATATCTCAGCAATGGACTTTACATTAGGGACAATGATTTCACAAAAGAATGAGGAAAATCGAGAGCAAGTTGTCTATTAAATTATTCAAACATTGGTAAGTTATGAAACCAGATACGCTTATGTAAAAAAATTGTGCTTAGCAGTGGTTTTTGCCACTAAAAAACTTTGACATTATGTGCTTAGCCACACAACTTACATCATAGCTAGAGAAAATCCTCTATGTTATATGATGTCCCACACTTACAATAACATCCGCACTACTAAATGGATAATGCTCCTTACTGAATTTGACTTGGAATTCATTAGCCAAAAATCCATTAAAGGTCATGTAATAGTCGATCAACTTGTGGAAGCTCCACTACCTAGTGATCATCCATTGATTATTGAGCTCCTAGATGATTCTATATTTTCTATCATCGAATAATAAGAAGATGTCATTCCAGAGGAAGACATCGATATCACACTATCCTTTGATGGCTCTAAGTATGCAAAATGTCAAGGTGTTGGAGTCATGTTTCATACACCACAGGGGGTACCTATACCTTTATCATTCAAACTCGACTTCCAATGCATAAACAACACTGTATAGTATGAAGCCTTAATATTATATCTTCAATCAGCTATAGCTATGAGCATTAAGTGTATTTGAATATTTGGTGATTCTTAACTTGTTGTTAAACAAATAAACAGAGAATACCAATGCAAAGAACCTTTCATTAATCTTTATCATGAAGTAGCAATGAATTTTCTCTCTAATTTTAATTCGTACAAAATTAATAGTTTTCCACGTTCGACTAATAGATTTGTAGATCATTGATTCCAAAATACTCATTTTGAGAGGTACAACCCCTTATCATTTCAACGATCTCTAAATCTGCAATTGTTTGTGCTAAATCTAAAGATGAAAAGGATGTTTTCTTTGTCAAGTCACATCCATATAATCCTTGATCAAGCCAAATAGTAGCCTTTCTCAAGTTTGGAAAACTCCCATATGACATGTCTCTAATAGCCAAATGCACATTCAATAAAAAGGTAACTCATTTCGTTCTCTTGGGGGATGTGTTGTATAAACGTGGTTATGATGGAGTCCTCCTTCATTATCTCAAGTCTATGGAGGCACAAAGAGCCATAGTTGAAGCTCATGATGGTACTTGTGGTAGTCATTTTAGTGGAATGGCCATTGCAAAACATATTTTATGCATGGTTTATTATTGGCCCACAATGGAATGTGATTGTTGCACATATGTCAAACATTGCAAAAAGTGTCAAGAACATGCTAATTTAACTCATGTACCATCACAAGCCTTACAGCCTATTTAAAGCCTTTGGCCCTTTTCATAATGGGGTCTAGATCTAATTGGCAAAATTTCACCTCCTTTCTTGAGACAACACACATTCATCATCACAACCATTGAATACCTCACAAAGTGGGTTGAGGCAATTCCTCTAACCAATATGACAGGACCTAGAATAGTGGAGTTTATACTTCATCACATCATTTATCATTTTGGTATTCCCTCAAAATCATCTTTTATAATGGAAAGTCTTTCAAGAACAAGGATGTTCGAGCACTTTGCAAGAAATACAACATTCAACATAGTTTCTTGACTCCTTATTACCCATAAGCAAATGGACAATCTGAAGCTTCAAACAAGACCTTAATTGCTATTCTCAAGAAACTTGTCAAAGAAAATCATAGAGATTCGAATACACAAATACCCTTGGCATTATGGGCTTATCGAACAAGTATATGCACGCCTACAGGGGCAACACCATTTTCATTGGTCTATGGAGCCAAAGCAATCATGCCTCTTGAGCTCGAGATCCCCTCCTTAAATTTCTTTGTAGGAATTCATAGATGACAACACTGCTAGACAAGAACGTCTTGACCAACTCACACTTCTTTATGAGAGGTGAGTCAATGCTTTAGAGCATTTATGATTTTATCAAGACCGCCTCAAACGTGCTTACAACACCAAAGTTCATCTATGTGAATTCCAAGTAGGAGATCTTGTCCTTAAATAGAACCAACAAAACACCAATGCATTATTGCATCTTCATGATAAATTTATGGCTAATTGGTTAGGTCCATACATTGTTACACAAAGAGTGGGTAATGGTACTTACAGACTTGCCAGTCTAGAGGGAGAGGAAGAACCCAAACCACTTAATGTTATACACTTGAGAGTATTCTATGCATGATTTGATTTCTATATATGTATATATACATGGCTAAATAAAAATAATAATATTTGCATACATTTCATTCATAACATTGTATTTACACACATTTCATCTACATTCCAAAAAACAATGCATTCACCCACATCTCATATTGCATTTCACAAAATTGCATGTCACAAATTGCATGTCATACATTGCATTTACATAAACATTTCACATTTCATATAGGGATCATTTATTAAGTTCAAGGTCTTAATTGGTCCAACAAAAGTCATGTTGCCTTAATCAGGGGCACTTTCACAATATCATTCACACAAGTCCACCAAGTCAAATTGCCATTAGCACAAACCACATAGTTTCATAAAGGTCCTAGATGTTTTCGGTCACTCAACCACTCCTAGTGTTTTAAGCAACCTCCAAAATACATGTCGAGTTCTTTTTAGGACCATTGCACATATACACTAAGAAAATCTTGAGTTTTGGGAATTGACTCCAAAACATTCTTGAACCAAACACAATTTCACATCTTTAAAAACATCTTGTGTCAAAGAGGGATAACATCATACTTGGTATAAACCTCGAAGTGAAAAGGGTCATCCTTGCTAGTCCCATCATGCAACATAGTCCACCAAAAATAGTGGTTTTCACCACTACCACAATTCCAAAAAAAATAAAGAGTAGGAAAAATCCCTAACAAAAAATCTAAATATTTTACATCACACACCACTGATCATTGGGTTGTAAGGATCGTACTACATTTCCAATCAAACGGTTAGGTAGTCATCCCCAAAACTTAAGAGATCAAAAACACAAATCATGGACTATGGAGTCAGCCTCCATCGGAGCTATAGATGCTTGACTAGTAGTGGAGTATGCTCATGCGTGGTGACACATCTCTTTCAAAGAGACCTCTGACCACTCATACGGACAAGCTAGCTTCTTGGTTTCAACCATAACAAGTTTACCCAATTTACTCAAGATGAGTTAATGAACTCACTTGCACACACACTAGTTCTTTATTACCTCGAGTCATTACCATACTCTTGATTTGGTAAATGAATTCACTGCACACACATGTGGTCCTAGAGGGATTAGGTAGTTTTAGTGAGTTTGTTTGATACCACTAGTATGTATGAGTCTCTGCAAAACAGGCAGTTTTCCATATCAACATCCATATCTTCTTCCATATCAACATCCATATCTTCTTCCATATCAACATCCATATCTTCTTCCATATCTCAACATCCATGTCACTTCATGAGCCATTCATCCCACATGCCACCAAGTTTGGTGCCCCTGATTAAACAACAATGCTAGCAAAATGGACAAGCAAGATCTAAACTATAAAGGATCATTAGCACATACATGCTACCTTGCATTAATCATCCATACATGCCACCTTGCATTAATCATCCATAACATTCCACCTTGCATTAATCATCCATAATATTCCATATGCATTAATCATCCATATAACATATGCATTCCACAAAATGCATTCACACAAACACATATAACACAAAAGGTAAAAGCCATGTATATATGTATAAATATCGCATGCCAAAAAGCTACATACAATGGAGCACCAAGGCTCATATACAAAAGTGCATCTAAGCACTAGCTATGTCCTCCAAGAGGACCCCTGTGACCTAGGAGGAGCCCTAGACCTAGAGCTATGCCTAGACTCACTACGCCTAGTACCCTCGAAGACAGATGAGGTTGGAGGATCTGAAAGTGGAATATGATGTTCCATCAACCTATCCTCCAATGCCTCAATATATCTATACCGAGATCGAAGATGTTCTATGTCAAAATTATGCTAGTTATCCCTCTCTACTAGCTCTGCCTGGAGCCTTGTGATCTTCACATCTTACTCCATCACCTGCTACTCTAACCATGCCCAATCCTCCTCGCTCTGATCTGGAGGTCCATCCAGAACCTCCTTCGCATCATCTCCATCTCCACCATCTCCCCCAATCTTAAGATCTTACCTTGCCACCCCCTTAGCCCTCCTCCTTCGACTATCTGATTGAAGGTGCCACTATCACTTGGGGGCCTCTTGGGTCCCCTCATCCCTAGCCCCACCATCACCATCCCCATCGATTGCTCCTCGAGGTGGTGCCCATGTTGGTTGTGTAGCAAACCATGCATCGTACTTTGTGGTCATCCCCACATCACCTACATCTAGAAAGATCTATCTCCTCATCATCCTTGTAGGCCACCCTCCATGACTTCGTGCATGGTAGCCCTATCTCCTCTCGATGTCTCCTATAGCGCACCATCTCATCTGGGACATCCTACCTCAACCTAAACTATCGAAGTACTCAAGAGAACTGAATATACTTAGCCTCACTTTGATGTCTCCCAACCACCCACCGAGCCTGCCACACTCATCGCAAGTGCTCTCCATCTCCAATCCACCTACAAGCCCGCCATGGCCTCCATATCACTTGGGTGGATATCAATCCAACCCACAACTCTCGGTACCATTGGCTCATCCTCATTGATTGACTCGGCTATACCTCCTTGGCCATCACCCATCTCCTAGCGTAGGGTTTCTCCCTACCCAAGTTTGCCATAGGTAAGCCCTTCGATCGAGCAATACTGAAGTGCTCCCATCCCCAACACTACAATAGCAAGTTGCACCCCAATCCCTTCCTCCCCTACCTCGTCACATCATACAACTCCTAGTACACCTACACCAACAAGGTAGGAGCCCATGCATACACCTATCACCTAGTGAGCATATCGCTCACTACCCCTATCAAGTTCCAAGGGAACTTGCACCTAGTGCTATTCGAGGCCATGATGTTGGCCAACATGAACATAACCAAGGTGTGGAGGGCATCCAACTCCTTGTCCATGTACATGGACAAGTATGGTATACCTCCACTCTCCACCTTCACACCCTACCATGCATCCCCAAACATCTTCATCATCTCCATATTCTGGTTGAGCCCAACCTCAACCCAGATCCCCTCCATTGGTACCTTGAGGATGTGATATACATCCTCCAAGGTCATGGTCACCTCTCCCATGGGGAGCTAAAAAGTCCCCCTATCTGCATCCCACCTCTTCGCCAAGGTAGAGAGGTACCCCTCATCAACCCTCACCACATCAACTCAAGCTACCTCTATTAGCCCCATAGCCTCCAATAGCTCTCACTCCTCATCCGAAACCACCTTCCTCATCCCAGGGATGAAAGGTGAGAACCGGTGCCAAGCCTCCAAAATCCTAAGCTGCAGCACAACACAAAAAATTTGTCAATAATTTTAAAAAAAAATACACAAAAATTTTGCACAATACAACAAACAAGGGTATTACCTCAACATCCCACACTCTAGCATCAATCTTGGCCTCCGCACCCACTCCCTCCATCGCCATAGCTTCCGCGCTCAAATCACTTCACCTCACTTCACTCCACTCTCCTAGACACAACTTCTCAAACTCTCAAACGCACAAATGAGCTTGGTTTCTCATCTTGGAAGCTATTTATAGCTGCTTCAAGCGCCTTGAGATACCCATGGGTATTTCCTAGCACATTGAAGCTCCCATGGGCATTTACAAAATGCCCAAACATCAACGAGCATTTCTGTAGGCCAAAAGTACCGATGGGTGTTTGGCGCCAAATTGCACAAAAGATCAAAACATCACAAAATAGTGGTTTATCCCCACCAAATCACTCCATATTGCATCCAATCATCTAATCCATCATATTAACAAGTTTTGTGAAGATTCTAATTGATTTGGATGCATAATTTTCATTTACGACCACAAATTGTAAATTCACCTAACAAGTTACAAAAGCACTCCAAAATGGTCCAAATCTTCACAAAATGACCATAATCATCAATATCATCATTCATACATCATTTTCACATCATTTCATATCATCATTTGCACATTTGCCAAGTGCAAACCAACATTCAAGTGAATCTCGTATCAAGTGGGTTTTTCTACATACTTGGCGATTGCAGCGATTTGCATCCATGCAATTCGGTAAGATGAAGAGCCTACCATAAGGACACTTGGTCATTTTCATCATTCCATATCTCATTGTTCAAAACCACAATCATATTTGGTACTTCATATTTTATATGAAACCTTGCCAAGAACAATTTGCACAAAAGTTATCATTGATGGCCTAGTTCGTGGGGCTTAAAACATGGACAAAATCAAAATTCATCATTACACATTTCCTTGACAATCATCATGGTGACTGGATTTAGCTAGGGTGATTGGTTTCGATCATAGGAATTATCTGACAATCACTAGTTGACCCTCCGAAGTTGACTACTTTTTCATTATTTATCATTGCATATCAATGACGCTGGAAGGCATATTCTTCAACAACATCGAATCACCCCAAATTTGGGGCAACCACATCTGGTTCTGACTTTTCCCACAATGGGATACATCTTACATGATCATGGCATCCGCACTTGGAAAAATTCCTTCATCTATTGGGGTAAAAATAGACACATTTTTCATCACAAATTTTCACAAATCCCTTCATTTGTTAAGGCAAAAACAAACATATTTTTTTCATAAAACCCTTCATATTTTGGGGTAAAAATAGATGCATCATTTCACATTTCTCACCAATCCCCTTCCCACCGTTGGGGTAAAAATGGTATCACATATCACATCATCCATCATTCATTTGCACAGATTTTTCAATTGGCTCATGAGATTCATCCACAAACTCATTCGCCAATTGAGGGGGTAAGCTATGCAAAATTCAAATTCTTTTATTATTTTATCTTCAAGCTCGTGTTCCACATCCCAAGAGAAATTTGCTTCTGCACCTAGCCAAAATAGGTGTCTCGTGTTTTTGCACTGCATTGTGTTTCATGCAACGCAGTACAAAAAGGGGCATCTGTAGACACCAAAACCTAGCCACTTGTCCTCCATCCATGCTTTCCCACCATTTCCACCCACTATTCATATATATTTTATATATATTTAATATTAATATTTTATATATTATATTTATATATATTTATATAAGTGAATTAATCCCAACCATCCGATTTCATTTAATCTTATCCATCCATTCACATCAATCCATGCCACACCCTAAATTTAATATCCACCCTTCGATGTGCTTTTATCTCAGCCACACGATTAGTGTCATTGAAACCCTAAGTATGCCCTAGGTTGGATTATAAATAGGAGCCATTTTGATGGCTCAACCCCTAAGTTTTCAATTCATACCCTAAATTCTTGAGTTCTTCCTAAATCTTCCTTGGAGTTCCTTAGAGCATCCGAGCACACTTACCTTCCATATTTTCCTGCTACAATCCCCGCATCCATCATCGTCCCTCTCACCCTGCTAGATCTGCTTCTGCAGATCTCTCCCCTCAATCGTTGAATGCTTTGGGTGCTTCCTGTCACTCCTGAGTGCCTCTGGGTGCTTCCTTCCCTATCGCCAAGTGCCTCTGGGTACCTTCCTCCATCACCAAGCACCCACAGGAGTTTCCTACAGCCACCAAGCACTCACAGGCATTTTACGCTAGAGATTTTGAAGTCTCCCTAGCCTTCGGGCGACGCTAGGGCATTGTCTCATCGATTCACTACAACTAGCTTCATCAGATCAGAGAATAACAAGTACGTAAGGTAAATCCATTTGTTTAATATTTCATTATATGCACTTTCATTTTTTTCCATTTCATTTATAGTAGATAGTTAGGGTTTCTTATTGCTTATAGAGGGCCTCACATTGTGGAGCCCTCATAGATGCTACTAACTCATTTATTTTTTTATTGTGTGCAGATCTAGAAGTGTGACATCAGCATTGGATAGCTACTTAAGCTGGAGTGGCCCGACATCGGATAACTAAAAGCCCACTCACTTCTATTGGGAGCAAGGACGTGCCTGAAGACACCACCAACCTTGTTTGCTAGGGTTTCGGAGAACCCTAGCCATTTGTAAATCTGTATCAAAAGGATTCAAGGATCCACATTGTAACAATGGAGTTTTTAGGCTCCCCCCATTAATATAAGATCATCTATTATGCAATTTTGGGTTCTTTGTGTTCAATTTATTTAGCATTGTTTGGTGTTGTGTTTTTGTCTCTTCACTAAATTTAAAGTTGAGAAGAGATGTCTTCTATAGGACCTATGTAGGTTAGACTCTTTGGCCTTCCAATTAGATTTTGGAATTTTGATGTATTTTCTACAATTGTTAACTCTCTTGGAACTTTCATTATCATTGTTGAATGTACACACAAATTTGAACACGTTATTTACACTCAAATTTGTGTCTTAATGGATTTTGACACACCCCTTCCACAAAATATCTCATTACAATTTGGGGAGAACACTTGGGAGCAGGTGGTGGACTATGGGAACATTCCTTTTCATTTTATAATATGTCATGAATATGATCATTACGCTAGTGTCTGTCCAAATAAGATTTCAAATTAAATGAAAGATGACACAAACTTAGAAGATTTCCAAATGCCTAAGAAGAAGAACACTAAAAACTAGTTATGAAGGATCAAGCGATGTTGTCAACCAATATGTTTGGAATTCTTTCCAAAAATAACCTCATAGGTGAGGAGGACTTAATGGAGATAAAAATACTGGAAACATAGTTTAAAGATACAGGGAAGAACTCAAAGATAAACTAGGAAATCAAAGGTTTTCAACAAAAAATAAGGGATAAAACATAGATAATAAGAACATTATTTTAAATTCTAAAACTTCAAATAATTTAGATCCCAAGATAGACTTTGTTGACCCTTCCAATAATGCTTTGGTTGTTTACACACATACTTTATGGTTAGAAGCTATCCCAAATTTAATTGGTGTAAGACAAGAAACAGGAAAAAAAATATGGACACTAACCAAAAGGTAGATCGCAAGACTAATCAACATCATATGGTAAAAGAAGATGAAAACCTTGTAGAGAGAAGTAAGATAATACCCTTACCAACATATTTAGCCTAGTTATTAATGAATATCATCACCTAGAATATTAAAGGGCTCAAAGGGAGTCTTTCAAAATAAAATGAGATTATACGAATGAATCAAACAAACCAACCACATCTAGTTTTTTTTTAGAAAACAAATATGTTTATAGGGAAAATGGAGTCTATTGCATGTAAAATATGGCTGAGAGAAAAAGTGGTTTCACTCATCTCCCATGGGGCTTCTAGTAGTATTACTTGCCTCTAGGACCAAAAAGAGATCATTATTCACCATATGGTTGGTAGCTGGGGTCTCTTGGCTATGGCTATATAAAGTAGATAATCTAACCAAATTTTTCTCTGCTTGATTGTTTATGCGCCAATTACTTTGGAGGAAAAGTGAAGACAATGGAAGGATATAACTTATATTATCTCCCATTTTTTGAATCTTGGGTCTTTATTGAAGGATATTTTAATACCATTCTCTCTTTGGAAGAGAAGAGGGAGGGAAATAGGAATCTAGACAAGAGCTCAAACCTTGTGAGTGAATATATTGCAAACCTTTAGCTTATGGACTTCTAGCCAAAAAATGACCTCATGACTTGGTCTAACAGAAGGTAAGGCTCTACTTGTATCATGGAAATATTGGATAGGTTCTTGTTATCTTACAATTTCTTAATCCATTTTCACATTCCTAAGCTAAAAACGCTTAACAATGTTGGTTCAGATCATTAGCCAGTCATGGTTGAAATGTGGAAAACCAAGGTCAGTTTCTCACCCTTTCAATTTTAGTTAATGTGGCTCAAAGATAGTTCCTTCAAACTCTGAGTGTGGTGGTAGGAACGTAAACCAATATATGGAACTAAGATGTTTTGTTTCATCAAAAATTTACAATACATCAAATCCAAAATCAAGATTTGGAATTTGAAGGATTTTAGAGACATCGAGAAAAAGCAACAATAAGTGATTGCTCAGATTGAAGAGTTGTATGATCAAATACATTTAGATGACCTCATTGAGAGTAAAAGTATTAATGAAATTTTCCTCACAGTGCAATTGGAGGAATGGGAAAAAGAGAAGAGCTCTTATGAAAGCAAAAATATAGGATCCAATAACTCAAAGAAGGAGATCAAACATGGGATTCTTCACAAATATCTTCTAGTCCATAGATCCCATAATTTTATTTCTTCCCCAAATTTAGATTCTAGAGAGTTTATCCACACTTAGAATGGCATGAAGTCTATCGCGGTCAACTATTTTTCCAAACTATTCATTGTTGCATGTCTTGACTCGACTTCTCAAATGAATGTACTTCAAGTGATCCCAACTCTTATCACTTTTGAGAACTTTGTTTTGACTACTCTAGTTACTATTAATGAGCTTAAAAAAGTGATTTTTAAAATGCAAAAAAGGAAGACCCTAGGGCTTGTTTGTTTTCCCATAAAATTTTACCAATAATTTTACGATATTCTTCATCTTGATTTATTAAGGGTGGTGTAAGAAGCTAGGAAGGCCAAAGTATTTTTAATGTTATCAATAAAACTTATATAGTTCTAGTCCCAAAGGCTCCAGATGCAGAACATATCTCAAATTTTAGACCAATAGCTTTATTTAATATTATCAAAATAATTACCAATATCATGGTAGAGAGGCTAAAACCTCTTTTGCATAATATTATTTCCCGTAAACAAGAAGGTTGTGTGGAAGGACATCAGATTGTGGATGAGATAGTTTTTGCTTAGGAAGCCATCCATTTCATGGAAGCACAAAAATCTCCTTCTATGTTCATATGTTTAGACCTATCCAAAGCTTATGACAAAGTGGATTAGCACTTCCTTGTCAAAGTTATGAGGTAATATGGGCTTTTTCAATATTGAACAAATTGGATTAGAGGATGTCTCTTCGTTGTCCTACTCAATTCTTATCAATGGCTTCCCTTCATAGTTATTCCTAGCTTCTAGAGGTATTAGGTAGGGTGAACCCCTCTTCCCTTATTTATTCATCATTCTTGTTGAATATTTGGGTAGGTCTATGACCAAAAACATAGAAAATAGAACCCTTGAGGGAGTTACCATTGCTCATGGAGATAGGCCTATCTCTCATTTTTAGTTTGTTGATGACTCTACTCTTTTAGGTAAATCTTCGAAAGCCTCTACGATTAATCAATTCATTCTTTGTTTCTCTAATGCTACGGGTAAATTGATCAATGAAGATAAATCAAAAGTTATCTTCATTTACTACTCACCTAGATAGGAATCCATGGTTCTAGATAAATTATGATATAAGAAGACCTCCCTTACAATCACTTATTTAGTCATTCCTGTCAACATCCAAAGATAGAAAAAAAATACTGGAATTGGTTGTTGGACAAAGAAAAGGAAAAAATTAGAAAGTGAACCAATAGGTGGCTTTCATTTGGGGGCAAAATTACCTTGGTAAAATTAGCCCTTCAAGCTATACATATTTATGTTTTTGTTGTGTTGAATATCCCAAAGACAGCCCTTCAAGAACTAGATCAAATTAATCAATAGTTCCTCTAGAGTGGTACTAAGAAGAAAATAAAATGGGCCTTGGTGAAATGAGATATGTTATGCCTTCCCAAGCGTAAAGGGGGTTTAGGATTTTGATCTTCTATAAAAATAATAAGGCTTTAGCTACAAAGTTGTATTAGAGGATTTTGAATAACCCCAATGCCCTATGGGCCAATAATTATTTTGCTAAGTATGCTGAAAACAAAATTCCTAAAGACCTTGTTTGCTATCAACTTTCTATCAGAGGTTCTCCCATTTTGGTAATTCTTAGGATTGGTAAGGATTTGATAAAAAATAAGTTATTTTGGATCATTCATAATGGTCAATAGGCTAATTTTTGGACATATTCTTGGGATGGTCACCAACCTTTGATAACTTAGCTCCCTGATTGGAGGACTTGGATAGAGAAGCTTCACCAAGCTAATTGGATAAAGGTAGCTAATTACTATCATTACCAAATTGGTAATTTAGGTCGATAGATATTGGATCCCTATTGAGGACTGGCCTTTTCAAATTATAGAAAGGCAAAGGAAATATATTCAATGCATCCTTCATATGAGATCTCTCTCTTGGTCCCATGATAAGGATTGTTTTGGATGGAACAACATTACTAAGGGTGAGTATATTTGGCCTTATGCCACAATAATACCAACTAGTCCTATGACATATTTATAAAAACTATGGGCTCAGAATCTTTGGTGTAAGGTAAGATTTTTATTTGGATTTTATTGCATCTAAGGGTGCTCACTAGTAAGCAACTTATGAAACATGGTTTTCATGGCCCATTTAGATGTAAGATGTGTAGAAATAATGTAGAAACCTTATACATATTTTTATTGAGTGCCCCTTAGCCTTTGAGCTATGGAGGATAATGGCTATATTACTCGATTTACAATGGTCCTATTTTTGTACTTTGAACAACTTTGGAGGGATTAGTCTAAAAAGGAGGTTGTTGATAATTTTGTTAGATAGTTTGGATGGGAACTACCATCCTACCTTGGAATATTTAGAAGGAAATAAACAACCAAATTTTCAAATAAGAAAGGAAGGATATTCACTATATTTGGCAAAAGACCATTTCCAACTTAGCTAAATTAGTCCAACAACTCCTTAATCACCCCTAGGACTCCCACCAATAATGGGATCAAGTTATGCAAATATTGAATATTCACTCTACTATTGGAAACCATATTAAAGGGAATGTGAGTAATCAAAATATGGATAGAACAAGGAATTGGTAGCCTCCTCCAAAATATTTTGAAAAAGTGAATACGGATGGAGCCTCTTGGGAGAACCCTATAAAATCTAGTGTGGGAGGAATTATAGACTTTTAGATGGTTCCTTAGTTTTCACTTTTGCTAAGAATTTTTTTATCCTTTCTAATAACCTTGTTGAGGGGTATGGTATCCTCCAACGCTTTTATGAGGCTTCTAAGATTGGATGGCAAAAGGTACTGATTGAATTTGACTCCCAAGTCATGATTAATCTATTGAAAATTCCTTCTTAGAATCATAAGGTTGATTGGAGAATAAAAAGACTTGTTGAGAAGAATAAATTAATCCAGATAGACTTTTTGAAAGTTTAATATAATCATGTGGTCAGATAATATAATAGGATTGTTGATGCTTTAGCTAATTGGACATTGGATAAAGGTGATCTTACTTACTACAACCACCCTCCCATATGGTGGGTTTTGTATATCTTTGATGCTCTTCTTTCTATCCTTTCTTTGGGTGGCTCCAGTACAAGAGGTACCTAGTTTCTTTTTTCTTTGTATTAGCCTCTCTTTGGTCCAGTCAAGATATTTCAGGTCCCCATATTAGAAATATTATTTTTATGTTTCTTGTGTTGATTCTTGGTTAAAATTCATATTGGCCTAGAAAGGCCATAAATGTAGTATGTTTTTTCCATCGATTTAATTTTTCGATGTGTGTGTGTGTGTTTTCATGTTGTTTTTGTGTTTTTTATGTTATTTTTTATGTTTTTTTGTTTTTTTTGTTGTGTTTTTTATGTTGTTTTTTATGTCATTTTTTTTGTAGTTTTTTGTTGTGTTTTGTTTTGTGTTTTTTATGTTGTTTTATTTTTGTTATTTTTTTTATGTGTTTTGTGATTTTGTATTTTGTGTTTAGGTATGGTTTTGTTGTTTTGTGTGCTTTTTGTATTTTGTTGTTGTTGTTTGTTGTTGTTGGTTGTTGGTTGTTGTTTGTTTTTCTTGTGTTTTTGTACTTTATTGTTGTTGGTTGTTGTTTTGTATTTTTTTATTGTTGTTTTTGTGTGTTTTTGTTTTTGTGTTTGTTGGTGTTTAGACACTATAACAAGTCATCAAGTAGAATCTTGAGTGGCATTGACTAGAGAAAAATTGGTAAGATAATTGGAAGTGATAAAGTTGATAGTGGAGGGAATTTACTTAACATTATCAACTATCTTAATAAGAGGGTTATGATGAGTTGGTAGGTGTCAAGTACAATAGAATATACCCTAAGGATCCCAAATTCATTAGATAATTTTGAAGTGACCCATGTATTCAGAGAAGGAAATGGGGTGGAAAATTAGTTAACTAACTAGGGGGTTCCTTGTGAAGAGGACAAAATATGGATGGAAGTCATTAGTAACTTGTATAAGTTTACACCAATAGTTTTTTAGACCAATCAAAATACGAAGCAAATTGTATGAGATAAAATAAGGGGGCTCTTTCTTAAGAGGAAAAAAGAGATTTATAAGTGGAAGTCATTAGCACAAGTGGAAGATAAAATATGTACAAGCTTCTAACCCAAGGTCTGACGATACTTCTACCATCAAGCCATTTCCAATATTTGAACCTATTACAGACTAAAATAGTAGACAACTTTGACTACAATTTATCTCATACTAGGCTTTGAATTTGTCTACTCATAGGTCCAAATGAATTAGACAACCTAAATTGCAACCTCAAAAATACCATGCCTTCCAAGACAAAGCACAAATATCCTAGAGATTAGGAAATTTGAAAATTTATGTTTTGCTTGAACATTTACCCTTAATATAAGGTGTCGGATTGGCATCTTATCACCTTGTTGAATTTAGCATATAAAATTGTAGTAAATGCCAAGACCTTATCTTATAGGATTAGTCTAGTGGCTTAGTATTTTATCTAGCCTAGACAAACAAGATTTTTTAAGGGTAGATACATTTCAAATAATTTGATTCTTGGTTGAGAGAACCTTGAATGGTTATGGATTTATGTTAGGATTTTTTTGTGAAGCTTGATTTTGGTAAGGCTTATGATAATATCAAATGGTTGTTCATTTTGAGTATGTTGAGATGGTAAGTTTTTGGACCAAATTTTAGGCATAAAAATTCTCTTCTATTTGTTTATGCTTTGATAAAAAATGTTGTCAATGGTACACTTTCTTAAAATTGTGTTACTACAACGTTCAATTCAATAGAGATATTAATTAACATCCCTAATGTAAATTTTGATGGTTGATGCATTGGATTATTTACTTAAACAGGCTATAGATGTTAAGCTTGTTAAAGGGATATCCTTTCCTAGTGAGGGTTTTGTAGTTCATTCTTATTCTATTCCACTCTTTTAGGTTGGTTATCATTAATTTTGGTGTCTTTTGATTGATTATCTCCTCCTTGATATATATTTTAATTATGTCCACTTGCCATCACAATCCCTTTGACTTTAAAAAATGTTATGGATTATATACTTATCTTCAGTAGAAAAGTATTATCTATTCTACTAAAATAATAAATTATGTAATTTTCTCTAAGTCATTTTTATAGGATCGTATCCTAACAATTACAAGTGGCACCTTGGGCACCTATTGCATATGGATCCATGTGATGTAAGTGTGACTTATTACAAGGAGTTAATAAAAGTTGTAATTGTTTATTTATTAGTAGTCACTAGCTCAAGCCCTCTACTTGCACATGGACTAGCCCTTGAGCATTAGGGTTAGGGTTGATAATAGTATATAAAAATGCAAGAATCAAATTGAAACACACCAAGTTATTTTCTAATATTATAAAGAAATGTCTTTCTAAGGAGGTTGCCCCCTCGAAGAGGTCTACAATTTTGTATTGCAAATTTTATTTCTCTTGCTACATTTCCATTATGTATTGCAATATTGTTATTTTAGTTCTATTTTTCCTTTTAATTACTACAATATTTGTGTGGATGTGTTTATTTTAATGGGAAGGTTCCTAATAAGTGGTATCAAAGCACCTTCTAGGGTTGTGTTTTATTGCAATCACAATAGTTATTGTCTTGGAATCTAGTCCCTGTTAGGTATACCTTTCCTTCTTTTTGCTCTTGTAAGGTCATGGTGATGTTTGAGGAGAGCAATAGTTGAGTATTGAAGAGTCATATTGTAAGGTTATATTATGGAGATAAAACTCAATGCATTATATTGAGAATCAAAGATATCATATATTTGATTATTTATAAATAATAGTGAGTTTAATTATTGTGAAATATTATTATTATATGAATAAGATTTATTAATATTGGCCATTGAGTTGATAGCATTTATATTGTGATTAATATTTGATCCTTGATATTAGACTTATGTGATAATCATGGAGAATTTCCACCAGTGGTATCTAAGCCTCACTCTACTTGAGAAGAAGAAGATTGAAGAAATAAGAATTATTGAGAAGTGATGAAGATAGTTGGAGGAGAAGAAGATCTTGATAAATGCACCCGAAGATTGAATAAAAATAGGGTTGAGATCATCCAAAGTTGAAGATAACCAGCTGAAAATATCATTGGATTTTTGTAGACATAATGAAGAATAAGAAGGAAGAAGAATGAATATTGAAGGGATGAGGTCGTCCAAATTTACAAAGAATTTGAAGAAGATTTAAGTGTTGAAGTCACCCAAGTTGCAGCAGGGAAGAATTACAAGGTAAGAAAGATTTGATTTGATAAATTGATTGAGAAATTATTTGAATGAAGGATTAATATTATTGTTGGATAAATAAGAAGGGGGTGTTTGAACTAATTAAGTGAAAGAATTGATATTGGAGATATAAGAAGATTTTGGAGAAGAAAGAAGACAAAAATTATTTAATTGTTGAGAGAAATTTAGGGAGACAAGAAGAAAAAAAATTGCAAGAAAGAATTTGTTGAGTTTAAAATATTTTTTTGAAAATTTGTTGAAGAATAATTAAAGAAATTGAGAGGTTGGTTGATATTCCATCGAGAAAAATAATATTGATGAAATTAAAGCAAGGGTAAAAGGTGATGGAGATTATTGAAAGGTTTATTTCACCCTACGATTATTGGATAAGAGTTTATGTTGTGATTGGATCCAAACACCAGATTAAGATTGATTGTTGGAAGTTGGATGAAAGAAAACGGTGAAGATAAAGTTTCAAAGAGCAAAGAATTGCCTAAAGAGGAGAACCAAAGAAGCAAGACGAAGCAGACTTGAATTTCCAAAAGCTTACAGAATGTTGCAAAGAGCACTTTACAGAGCAAAGAGGGGGACAAGTTTACAATAAATGAGTAGATTTAAGGAGTTTGAAATATAAGAAGGGATATATTGCTTGAGTGAAGACGTCTTTGTTGCACGTTGTTTTCGAACCAGAGATCGTTAAAATTTGAACCAAAAGCACTAACCAAGAGCCTATGAAGTGGAAGCCAAGAACCTATGAAACAAAGTGCATGTGAAGCCAGAGGAAAAAAAAGTTTGTGGATGCATGCATGAAAATATTCTAAAGAGTCCAAAATTGATAGAACAAATGGGTGGCTAGACATTACTCCTATAATTGCACGAGTGTATCACCTAAAAGGTAACATTTGCATCTATACTTTATGCTAGAGAAGATAACATTTTCATTTTTTATCTAAAAGATAGTATATTTACTAGAGAATAAAATCCATTCATTTATTGGTGAATTTATTTACATGAGTCATAAATAGTATGAACCATAAAAGTGAATAGTGTTGAACATTTATTTATCTTATACTTGATGTGCTTTAATTGAAGTAAAAAATATAATCAAAAAAATAAAAAATTAAACAAAAGGTAGAGAGATTAATTTTGCATGCACGTATTCAAAAAAATCAAAAAATATTATGGAGAAAGTTAGGTGAGCTCTCAATGTTGTATATTAATTTATTTAGAGGAAGTAAATATTAAAGTGGAGAATATGTTTTCTAAGAAAAGATAAAAAATAATAATATGTAAGGGATAAAAAGGATTTAAAGTTAAAAAAATTAATTAATTATGGGTGATATAAGGGAATATTAAGTGATTGGGAAGTATTTATTAAAAATTAAATTTTTAATTAAAGGGTACCCGGGAGTTATAAGGTGAAAAAATAATTGAAATTAATTTGAGAAGATTAATTGAAGAATTAATAAATTGTTAGAGTTATAACAAACAAAAAAAAAAGAAAATAAATTAAATTGACATTTTTTGGGAGATATAAGAAGCAAAAATTAAATTGATGAATTAATTATTGAAAAGAAAATTTTGATAAGGAAGGTGAAAATAGAAGAAAAACTTTGGAGAAATAAGGAATTCAACACTAAAGGAATTATTGGCAGTTTTGCCACACTAAATTTTGATTGTAAAATTTTGAAAAATATAAGATGAATGATGCAGTTGTTCTGATTTTACTGTTTTAATGTAATGTTTTTGTTTCCTTCCTTTGAGCAATTTCATTAAATAAAGAAGGTTGATTTCATCCCTGGAGATGCACAGTAAATTTTTCCAGTAAAAATTAATGGAAGTCATGGGCAAAATGTAAAAGGGAAAAATAGATGGCAAGGAACGTCTCAGGATCGAAGGTGCAATGGAAACACTCTAAAGCTTTGGCAGTTTTATTTAGAGAAAGCGCCAGTAAAAATAAAGGGGAAGACATTTTCGCCCCATGGAGGGGCGAAAATCATTTTCGCCCTTCCTTTGGGGTGAAACTACCATGATGAGAAGATTTCATCCAAATGGGAAGAAGGAAAAATTTTGCAAGTGACAAAAATTGGTCAAAGTCAAAGGCGCCCTTGGAAGGGGGCGAAAATCATTTTCACCCCTCTTCAGGGTGAATTTCTAGTTAAAGGTATTCTAGGGTGAAAATCAAGTGAAACGCATGCTTGGAAAAGTCAAAGTCAAAGTTACCCCTCAAGAGGGGCGAAAATCCCTTTCACCCTTCTTTGGGGTGAAATCCCAATTAAAGATGCTTTTTAAAGTGCAAACAATTTGATGATGTCATTCAGGTGAAGATTACAAAGTCAAAGTCAAAGGCACCCCTAAGGAGGGGCAAAAATCATTTTCACCCTCCTTTAGGGTGAATTTCCAATTGGAGATGTTTTGGAGTGAAAGTCCCAAAAATAGTATCTCCACCTATCGATCAAAGTCAAAGTCACCCCTAGGGTGGGGCAAAAATCATTGTCACCCCTCTTAGGGGTGAAATCAATCATCTTCACCTCTTTTCTTGCAGAAGATGTTTTCATATCATTTTGGGTGAAATTACTCATGAGAAGGGTGAAAGTATGTTGACGAGTGAAAACACCAAGATTGCATGGGCGAAATCAATTCTTGCTCTCTCCCTTTAGAAAATATTTCTTTTGAAGGTGCTACTATTGTTGATATTTCTTGGAAAGATCAAAGACTGGCGAAATTTAATTTTTGGAGCAATAAGATCGATTTTTCCAAGATTCTTGTTGAGGAGATGCCAGGATTAAATGCTACATCCTAAAATTTGATGCGATCTCGATCATTTTCGAGGTGCCCTCCATGGATTTCATTCCTTTTCAAAGTAAAGTTAATATTCATTGGATCTCCACTAGCGAGGGTAAGATTTCAAGGTATAAAGGGATGGAATGGTGTCCAAAATTTAATATCCAAGCTCTTATTTACCATGTGATGTTGTTGAGTTTCGATGCACCGATGCTTGGAACATTTTTCCCATCATCCATATTTACTGATTTTCTAGGTGCACTCCATGAAAATTGGATCATTGCTCCCTAAAGAATGATCTGATTCGAGCATTACCATTATCGAGGAGAGAATTATTATTGTTGATTTTTGACCAGCCGACATTTTGTTTTAATATGCATTTAATTTTAGAGGTAAAATCCTCTATAAATACTAAGTATTTCAATGTAATGAAGGAGGATAGACATTCTGCAAAAAAACACTTTAAGTTTTCTGCATAAATAGAAAGACATTCGACTTCTAGTTCCTTGAGTAGTATTGTGTTTGATTACTTTATGCTTATCATTTTTTATTACGTTCATATCCATTATTAGCTGATTTTAAATTTTGCATCTGAATTTAACTACTACTGGTGAGGGAATGAATACTAAAATGCTTCTTGGAGGTTATCTCTACAAACTATGAGTGGTTCCTATGCCTTTCTTTCTGTTATATGCTAATTAACACTTGATTTGGATTTTAGCTATTAGTTTATCCCCACTTAATATTTCTAGATCATAGCCATATTTCCCATTCCTTTCTATCATTTCCCATATCTTTCCTATTACCCTAAGATTTAAACCGATCATTAGTATTAGTAAGAGAACCAACCCTCTCTAGAGATTGGCCCGAAGGACATCTCTCTCCTTCGGCCTTTCAATGTTGGTCGGGTCTAGGGTGCACAAATATTTTATACTTAGGCAGATTCATGACCAATAGTTTTTGGCACACCTAGTGGGACACTAAAAGTTCCACTTTGAACAATATTAAGGTTTGATGTTCACCTTTATATTGTATGATTAGAACATCTGGTGACTCAACTTTACCTAGAAGCCTCCGAACGTGAAGTGAGTGAAAGATTTCTTCATGATCACAAGATCGAAGGCCAAAAATCTAGAAGATCCCATTGAGTTTTATGAACTTGACACCCAAGTGTTAGGAGAACATCCTAGGTTAGTCACTCCAATTGTCCCATCAAGTGTAACATCTTCATAGTTAGCTGGTGTGTTCTCTATTCCTTCGAGTCCTGCTAGCACAACCACTAGTTTTCCACCTCCCCAACCAAACACTCCAGTCCAAATGGCCCAAAATATACCACCACAACCACCAAGGTAGTTCCCAACATGGAACCACTCTGGACCTCTAAATTTGCAAGCTCAGAACTCGATTTTACAAGCAGCAATGAAGGCTTTGCCTACTTACGATGGTACGAGGAAGATGACTTATGAGCATGTCCAAGATGTGGCTACCTTGGTAATAATCCATAGCATCACAGATGAGGATATAATGGTAATATTGCTCATGCTCTCTCTTAGAGGTAAGTTGCTTTACTAGTACCGATCATTACAACCTACCACCATTACTACCTAGGACCAGTTGGCTGAATTGTTGATCAAAGGTTTCAATGAACAAGTGGATCCATTCTCTCTATTGCATCAATTTACCACCATTCAGAGGCATCCATAGGAGGAAATCATGGACTTCAATGTCAGGTTCACCCAAACTTGGCATAGAGTTCCTGATGGTCTCCGATCGACTCCTGAGCAAGCGATATTTTACTACCTCTAAGCTTTCAACTTTGACATCAGTATGGCCATACGATAATCCAATATCAACACATTTCTTGATCTATATTCTACTGCACAAAAGGTCGAAGCTGACCTGATTGCTATTGGTAAGCTTCCACCAAAAATGGCAATGCCTATTTTTCTTGATCTTCCATAGTATTTGTACGCTAATGCATCTTCTCAACCCTTGCCCATGTCCCCCATGTATCCAATCCCTTCATGGAATTCAAGTACATCTCAAACCATGATGATAGTTTCTATCCCTCAACTACCCGCTCCAACCATTCCATAGTTACCCGCTCTAGTTCCATTCCCAACACTACCATATCCACCTATACCACTTCCATTACCAACTCCTCCAACACCCTCAAATCCTGATCCACAAGAAAAGGTGTTGAAAGAGTTGCAGTCAATGAACTCGACCATAAGAGCGATGGGTAATGAGATCACAATTATTAAAAGGAAGTAGGCTAAAAGAGATTTCTAACCTAGGAGATTTCAACCATCATCGATCACCAGGGAGCAAGTAACTTCAACCAACAAGGCACCTGAGAGAAATCTGATCGTATTGACAAATGAAGAAGTTGGCACATCAGACAAAGCATACTGGTGCTCTACGTGCAATGATCCACATGGTGAGGAAACTTGCATGGTTCACCTGAACTACGTGCAGACATTGGTAGAGAGTTCTTTCGATGGTCAAATCAACATGATCACAGAAGTCGATCATAATTTCATGGTCCCTTCTGAAGAGCAAGTTTCAGTTCTCACAAGAGCTGGAAGAAAACCCATCACTATGGACCCAGTTGAGATGGAGCCCCTGAAGGTACCTACTGACTCAAAGGTGCAAAATGAGAAAAACAAGTGCAAGCAAAGGCAACTATTCCAGCACTCAAGCCAGATGCACCTATCCTACTAAAAGATCTTTTACCTCCATGAGCGAAAGAGAGAGTGCAAGAAAAGGCTTCAACTTTGCAAGTGAAAGCTGAAATGGAGGAACAGGCCAGGGAAAAGCTCAAATACCCATCCTTGACCAAGCGTTAGAGGGTAGAAGCTACACAATAGTATCAGAGTAGATATGAGGCTACCAATGAAGGAAAAGAGTCATATGCATCCACGTATAACATTATTGAAGAGTTGAAGAGGATTCCAGCCAAGGTGAGTCTCTATGATGCACTACAATTGCCTGGACAAGTGGACTTGTTGCAAGAATCATTAAAATTTGTGAAAGATAAGGGGAAGAATCTGACTCAGATAGTGTTAGCTCAAACATTGATGACTTCTACCATTGGAAAGAATAGACCACCCCCTTTCTACTTATCTCTCAGGATGGAAGGTTGGATTGTGCACAATTGCATGATCGACTTTGACACTACAATGACTATCATGCCAAAGGTAGTTTATGATATTATGGGTATGGAATATACAAGGAGAAACCCTAGAATTTTACAATTAGATGGAACCCCTATGAGGATAGTGGGGGTCATCAAAGACATCCCCATTATGTTGCATAAAATACCTCAGATCACTATGATCCAAGAGGTGGTTGTGGTTGATCTAGAGCCATACTTTAGCATGTGCCTATCATGAGAGTTCACTGCCAAGTTGGGAGGCTACCTTTCTCTGGATTATTCTCATTTGGAGATTCCTATCAAAGGGAGGAGAATCTAAATTTATAATGAGAAGCCTTCAACTTATCACATAGAGAAGATTGAAGAAGAAGATAAACCCATGAATTCTATCAACTTGATGATCGAAGAATTGGAGGAGTTAGATTTGATGGAAGAAGTTTTGGATGAGCTTCGAATAGAAGATGAGTTTTCAATGCTCAATTTTAATGCCATGATGGAGACCAAAATTAGTTGTTACACCATCACTAAGCCTAAAAAATTTGAAGCGAAGGTGTCTGATGATGAAGATCCTTGTTCTAGATCAATTATGGAAGTTGTACTTTGATGGTGCAAGATGTAAGAATGGTGCAAGAGCTAGGATCATTCTTATTTCTCCCTATAGCATACAAAATATGTACTCTTACTAATTGACCTAGAGCTGTACAAACAATACCATCGAGTATGAAGCACTCTACTTGGGTCTAAAAAAGGTAGAGAAGCTCAGGATCAAACAACTACAGATTTTTGGATATTCTGAGCTAATCGTCAACCAGGTAACCAGTAAGTGTGTTTCCAAGCAACATTACCTGAAGGTGTACCATAATAAATTTTGGGACCTCTTCGAGGCTTATACAGCATTGAACATCCAAGCAATCTCATGGGAGTAACAAGCATGTCGATCTCCTAGCATCCCTTGGTGCTAATTTTTCCCTAGTTGAGCATGTGGTGAGAAAGCCCAAGACTGTGAGGTTAGTTTATAGACCTTCAATCCCTAAAAAAATATCTTCTAGCAAGTGTTTGAAAGTGATGAGCAGATTATTAATTTCTTGATAAGAGAAGCTAGTAATGTGGAAGAAAGAACACTTGATGAGGAAGAAGTCGAGGGGTTGATCCAATTATAGAATAATCATATCCCAAAGGGATTGATTACACTTGAGAGTCTCTTTGATCAAAATGATAGAGCAAAAAAGCATAAGATCAAAGTGGATGAAAAGGAGTACACTGAACTACAGTTGGGACCCGAGAAGTCGATCAAAGTCGACACTGATTGCACTCAAGAAGAGCTAGAGCAGATTAAAGAATTATGTCATGAGTACCCAGACATTATCGCTTGGAGCTACCAAGATTTGAAAGGCTACAATAAATATGTGATCCAACATACCATTGAGTTGTAGGAAGGAGTGAAACCCTTTAAGAAAAAGTAGAGACCGATCAATCCCAAGATTGAAACCTTGATGAAAGTAGAACTACTGAAGATGTTGGAAGCCAAAATCATCTACCCAATTAAGCACTCTACTTGGGTAGCAAATTTAGTCCCTGTGAGAAAGAAGAATGGAGATATTCACCTGTGCATGGATTTTCAAAATTTAAACCAAGCATCTCTGAAGGATCACTATCCACTACCACAAATTGATCAGATTCTTCATGTAGTTGTTGGTGCTCAAAGATTCTCTTTGTTAGATGGATTCTTTAGCTATAACCAAATCTAGGTCAAGGATGAAGACCAATATAAAATGATGTTCACCATAAAATGGGGAACTTTTGCTTATCAACGTATGTCATTTGGTCTCTCAAATGTTGGTGCAACTTTTCAGAGAGCGATGGACGTAGCTTTCGATGAGTTGTTAAATCATGTTATTGTGATTTATTTGGATGACATGACTATATTTTCTCACAACAGGGAGGAGCATAGTCTACATCTGAGACAAGTGTTCGAAAAGTGTCGAGAGTTTAGAATATCAATCAACCCAAAGAAGTCCATCTTCATGATAAAATAAGGAAAGCTCCTAGGCCATGTTATTTCGAAAGAAGGTTTGGCTATAGATCCAGCTAGAGCTGAGGCTCTCCTAAAGCTTTCATTGCTAGCCAACAAGAAGGATTTGCAATCATTTTTTGGGTAGATCAACTTTATTCAAAAGTTTATTGTAGATTTTACCCAAGTGGTAAAGCCGATGACAAAGTTATTAAAGAAGAATGTTGAGTTCAAATGGATCGAGCAGAGGAAGCAAGCATTCAAGGAAATAAAAGAAAGAATTGCTCAAGCCCCGGTCTTAGTGAACCTTGATTACTCAAAATATTTTATCCTATATATCGTTGGTGAGCAAGAGAGCTATGCAATGGTTCTTACACAGAAGGGAGATGATGGAGATGAGTGATCGATTGCTTTCTTGAGTCAAGTCATCCAACCGCATGAAGAAAAATATAATTTCATTGAAAAGCAAGTATATGCGATGATGAAATCCTTGAAGAAGTTCTAGCATTTTATTTCTCAAAGCAAAACAATAGTTTATGTTGTTCATCCAGATGTCCGGAGTTTCATCATTCAAGGAGAGCTTGGAGACAAGAGAGTTGGTTGGGTCTCCAAAATCTAGGAGTATGATGTTGAAATCCATCCAACCAAGCTAGTTCGAGGTCGAGCATTGTGTCAAGAGCTTGCAAAAAGTGTTGCATCTGAATCCATGGTTTGCCAACTTGAAGATTCAATAAGCAATTTTACTAATCGCTCTATGGATGATCATGATTGGACAGAGGACCTTGTCGAATATTTCCATTCAGGAAGATGTCCTCCACACCTTAATGCCTCACAGAGAAGGAGATTCAGACTTTAGGCCCTTAGGTACGTGATGATGCCAAATGGGTTGTTCCATAAAAATATTGATGGAGTACTTCTCAAGTGTGTCCGAGAATCAGAGAAACAAAGAATCCTAGAGGAGTTTCACTCTAGTCTATCAGGAGGCCATTATGCAGGGAGGCCAATGGCATTGAAGATTATCAAAGCAGGATATTTTTGGCCTACTCTCTTTGCAGATGCTTTCAAAGTTAGTTAGAATTGTGACAAGTGCCAGAGATATGTTGGTAGAAGCAAGAATGCATCATTACCCCTTCATCCGATTCAAGTAGAAGCATCATTTCAGCAATGGGGCTTAGAATTTATTGGGGTCATTGATCCCAATTCCTCTATTGGACACAAATATATCCTGATTGCAACCGACTATTTCACCCGATGGTCAGAAGCAATCCCAACCAAGAAGGTGGATCAAGCAATAATTATCGCTTTTCTTGAGGGATTAATCACTCATTTTGGCATACCAGATGCAATAATAACGGATAATGGGACTCCCTTTATCGATGCTAAGATCAATGAATTCATGGGTAAGTATGGGATTTATTTGAAGATATCATCTAACTATTATCCGTAGGGGAACGACTTGGCTGAGTCCACAAACAAGAATTTATTGAGAATTCTAAAGAGGACCCTGGGAGATAACAAGCACAGTTGGCACTTGCTCCTGAACCAAGCATTATGGGCTGATCATATCTCCATGAAGAAATCCATTAAAACATCTCCTTATTCCTTGGTATACGATAAAGAAGCAATGTTACCCATTCATATTGAATTGCCAGCTCTTCAATCATGGCACTTGTTGTATGGTGAAGATGATGAATCTGATCCCATGAGCATGAGATTGGCACAAATTTTACAGTTGGAGGAAGAGAGGGAGAAATCATACAATACCTTCATGGAACATGCTCGGATGACACAAAAATGGTTTGGCAAGAAAACTTTCGAGAAGTCATTCGAGGTAGGTGATCTAGTGCTGAAATGGAATGAAAACAAGGCTAAGCCTAGTAAGCATCACAAGTTTGAAGTGATATGGGAGGGCCCATTCTAGATTTTAGGTGTGAATCAGGTCAACTCATTTTATTTGTAGGATATGGATGGTTGTGCACTACCGATTCCTATAAATGGTCTTCATTTGAAGGCCTACCATCAATGATAAAATTTTGATCAAGTATGTATATATGTACATATTTATTTTTTTATGTTAATTTTTAAATATAAATTAAAAAATTAAATTATTTCACCAAATCATTTTCCCCATTCCAAAAAATTTTTCCCCATTTATTTTTTTATTTTTAAAAAAATAAAAAAAACCATTCAAGCATGGGCCCACTTGGACTTCAAGGGTTTGCTTTTTCATTAAATAACGCTCCTATTTTTGTCATAAGAAATAAAATATTAAAAGAAAAGAAAGGAAAAGCAGTAAAGGTAGAATTAAAAAGGAAAAAAAAATATTTTCGCCCGAAAAAGGTTTTCTCCATGCATATTTTTTTAATTTCGAGGTAAAATTCCTTGGTGTCTCACTATCAGATATTTTTTTAGCGAAACTCCAAGAAAATATAGAAAAAGCACATGCTTTTTTTAAAACTCCAGATGGTAAAGTTATTTTTGGTGTAAGAGGGCAAAATTGATTTTTACCTTGTTTTTTTATAAAATATGCCTAGTTGCATTAAAAGCTTGTTTTTTGGCAATGAAGCTTTTTTGGGGTGAAATTAAGAAAAAGATAAATTATTTTAAAAGGCTACTAAGCATGTAATTTCACCAAGAAGCAAGTGGAAGAGCATTTTCAAAGCATAAGTATTTTGGTATTTTTGCCTAGTAGACGTTTTTTGCAGAAAGGGCACGCCTAGTTGATGTTTTCGCTGGCTTGCGCTAATTTCGGAGCGCATTCCAGTTAATTGCATGAAATTGAGATAATTCCACTGATGAAGCTCTTAGAAGATGTTTTTGGTAGTTTAATGCAGTGCAAATAAATATTTTCACCCCAAAGAGCACCCATCACTCACACGTGGCATTTTTCATTCCTAGAGTGAGTCGTTAAATACCCAGATTGCGCTTTTCAAGATAAAAGTAGTTGAGTTCGAAGTTCGAGGAAGATTTATAATGCAAGGGTGTTATTGGTAGTTAATGGGTAGTTTAAAAGCATGAAAAAGCATGTCGGGTGAGAGAACCAAGGAGCACATCCACCCGAATTCCTCAAAAGCGCCACTTGCATTAAATATGGTAGTTGGGAGTGAAAGTTATAAAAAGGGTGAATTAGAA
This sequence comes from Wollemia nobilis, assembly GCA_028583015.1. Classification (NCBI taxonomy): domain Eukaryota; kingdom Viridiplantae; phylum Streptophyta; class Pinopsida; order Araucariales; family Araucariaceae; genus Wollemia; species Wollemia nobilis. The sequence goes on from JAQPPZ010017086.1 coordinate 5,246,396, forward strand.
GCTTGCAGAAGAAAGATTAAGATTATTTTTAGCATTCCAGATTATCCTTTACCTTGTTATTCTTTGTTGTAGATTTATCAGATTATTGCAATAAAGCTGACGTACGAAGATGGGAAAAAGCTATCGAATTAAAAAATTGTAGAGCCAAAGAAAGCACAAGGAGGTAAAAAAGCTAAAAAATCTAGGAGGAATGAAAATACAGAGCTTGACCCATATTTTGATACATTGGCTCAGATTGGAGACTGTACTATTTTGAACAAAGGCATAGAAAAATTATGCCAAGATATGGAGACTATTGTTAGGCAAGGTTTGACATCAGAAATCCCATTAACCATTGCTTATCATGCGCAGCTTTCTTGGTACCTGTGTACACCTGTTCATCCTTACCTCGAGCTGGTGATGGTGATTTCAAAGTTTTATCAGCCTGCAACAAGGGTCATCCATAATATGAAGGGAGATAAATTATTCACCATTTCACCCAATGTAGTTAGAGAGGCATTTTCTTATGGGGTGAAGCCTTCCTCGGATGTCATGTTCAAAAATATGAATCTCAAGGAACAAGAAGAGAGGTACCAGTCAACTATGATATTGCACCAATTCATGGAGAACCAACTGATAAAGGTACCCTAGTTCAAATAATTATCAGCTTTGTCAAAGCCTCTAACAGATTTTAAAAGCCCAGATATGTTTTCCATGTTGGCTTGGGTGTCCAATCTTCCTACCGATACCACAGTGTACAAATGGCAAGCAATGCTAGTACAATGTATTTCATAGGTGGAATTTTATGCCCCGACAATAATGCAAGCAAGCACAAACCCCATTTTCTTTGATTGGGTAGATTATGTGGCTCGAGAAATGCATACCCAGTTGGAGAGGATACAAAGTGAAGGAGCAATTTTATTCAGGCACACTTCATTTTTGGCCTAGTATTTCTTCTTCCACATGCACCAACATTTTTCTTTTATAGCAATCAAGCAAGTTGATGAGGCAGACAATAAGCTACCAATTTATTTGTGGACTCCAAGCTTGTCCAGGAGGGAGTCATTCTACAATTTTAATCGCATGTTTTTGGGCCCCACCCTCGAACTTATTTTTTGCACATGTGAGAGAGTGCCAAGGGCGATGAGGGAAGAAATTATTACTAAGGAGAAAGGAGATATTTTCTTGTTGATGTAGGGCATCATGGTGCAAATTTTTGGCTTCACTAGCAAGTCATTTCTCCTTCCATATTTTACTACCGAGCGCCTCTTTACGATGGAAGTTATCCATCAGAACGACTACATCAATGAAGTCTATGGGGCAAGATGAGGCAAGAAGACTACATGCACCATGCCATTTTGCTTCGATGGCATTGAAATAGACCAGGTTGGCTAGAATAAATTGATTAATGAAGCGCTCTATGACATGGGTATGGTGGAGTTACCTCAACTGGTGGAAGTATGACCCTTTGGGTCGGTTCACAAAGTTGATTAAAGCCAAAAGTTTTCATTATTGTCCTTGGGTGAATATTGAGCAGATGAGAAATAATCTAGAAGGGCATGATCTCGAATGGCATATTGAGCAGATGATGACACTTCCACCATGGCATGATTTTTATGAGATGGAGGTCGAGTATAACCCTATAGTTCACAAGCACCAAATTCCTCCTTCGAGTTTGTTTGGAAAAATGAAAGAATAGTTGCCCGCTTGGTCTGAGGAGAAAATTACTAACTGGTGGGTTATGAGGGCCCATAGAGGGAAAATCAGGTCAGCTTATGGCCTGGAAATGGATGAGGTATTTTTGGATGTCTATGATGAATACTATGATAGCTATCAACCAATATCTTTCGCTAAGATTGTACCTCGAACCTTTCAAATATCTGACAGTGAAGAGATCGTGGTCGAACATGAGCAACATGTGGTCGAGGAAGTGCCACTTGTGGAAGAAGAGAGACAAGCATCATTGAAAGTGCAACTCCAGTAGAAGAAGAAAAGCAAGCGTGAGGTACTTCCTTTCCCTAAGATATCCAAAAAGCCAAGAACAGGCATAGTTTCTTCATCAAGTGTGAACCCTCCTCCTACGGATGAAGCCACACAAGTTGACATTTTAGGAAATCCTCCTTTGGTTCAGGTAGAACAACTTGGCCAACACATGGAAGTCATAGATCTAGAGAAGGAGGTAGAGGAGGAACAAGACAAGGGTGAACCAATGTCACAATCACCCTCATCATTGGCTCAAAAGGTGTCGGAGCTCGAAGGTACATTTTCTCTACCCTCTTCCCTTTCTCTTGAGCATTCGATGACTATTGCACCCCATTCCATAGTTGTCGCTTCCATCTCACCTCCATTCGGTATACCCTCCACCTCCATTTTACTTCCCATTTCCTAGTCCCCAGTCATCGATGCTCCCTCTTCTTCTATTCCCACTTCTACTATTTCCCTTTCTTTCAGTTCTTTTGCATCTAGTCCCAATCCATTTTTGCTCCCTTCATCCTCCATTCCAATAATTTCTACCATAACTATAAGTACGCAAGCTCCTCCTCGAGTAAGTGTAACTATAGCCGAAACCCTCACTTTCATCCCCTTAACCACTTTCATTCCACCAACCATTCCCATTTCAACTTCCCTTCTCAAGCCAAAACCTCAACAGGCTCATTTTCCTCCTACTCCTTTTATTGAGTTGCAGGTGCTACCGAAGCCAGAGATGGAGATTGTACCAGAGCATCCTATTGTAGCAAAGATGAGTCGAGCCCGACAAAGTTCATCATAGTGGTTGAAGAGTCATAAGAGAAGAGAAGCTCAAGCTCCAAAAAATACATTGAAGAAGGTCACTTTTGACCCCAAAGCTATGGAGTCTCATACTATAAAAATGATTCCCTAGGTCCAGAAGCCCCAAGGAGAAATGACTCCAAGTGATTACACTTATGAAGTCATTACAGAGGACCTGACGAATATTGACACCATGGAGAAGTTGGGGAATATACAGGTGGATATGAGCTCTCTTTACCTGCACGATGAGCATTACAAGAAAATCTTTTTCGAGGTTGAGGTGAAGATTATTGAATTGAATGATGCTTTGGCCAAAAATAGGGACCAACTAGAAACAACAAAATCAGAGGTAGAGCACTGGAACAGAGGGCGGAAGAGTTGGAGAATGAAGCCAAAGGATACCAGACAACTTGGGTAGGAGCGGAGAAGCAAGTGCAAGCATTAACCGCCCAACTTGAGGTTTTACAAAAATAGTTGGCTAAGAAAGCCACGCAATCAGTAGGCTTCTCCAAGGAGAAAATCAAAGAAACTCATCACCATTTAATGAAATATTGTGTGACATTGGTGACAGAAGCTCTCAAAGTTTTATTGTATATTCATGAGGCTCGGATAGTGATTTTTCTTGGTGATCGGACTTTGGAGTATGCTGAGGAACAGATGGAACCAAAACTAGAAATGGCACTAAAGATTTAGGCATTGGCTCAGTCTGACTTCCAAGTTAAGCCGATGAGTGGGATGGATCACGGTTGGGCCAAGGCTAGGATGATGTTGTGCAACTTCTTTTCCAAGTTAGAGCTAGTGAGAGAAGGCCAAAATCTGATGACTATGTTCGAACAGGAGCGTTGCATTTCACTCATTTATTTTGAGGCTCTAGCCGATGTCGGGTTTTCGAGCTTCATGGATGAATATGGGGAGCTTTTTCCAACAAAAGAGTTGAAGGTAGCCTAGAAAATTTTATAGAAGATACTTTAGATATCGATAGCTAGGAGGAGCCAATCATGGAGGAACAAGTATTGCCATACATGGAGAGGCTCACCCGCATCGAATCATCCCTATTGGAACTCCAATAGAGAGCTAATCGCATCAGCATGGATCACATCCAGATGTTACATTTTATCATTGATTCACTAAGTACGCTCTCTACATTCACTCTAGACTCCTAGGTTGAGGCAATTATCATGTATGAAACTACCAATGAAAGCCTCACCAAGCAAGAAGCATGAGCACGGGTAGAAGTAGAGCAGAAAGTAGTAGAAGAGCAGGAGAAGCAAGCACAAGAGGAAAGAAGGAAGAAGGAGGCTATAGAATCAAATGTACCACCTGATGTAGCCGATGATGGTGACAATTGAGCCCAATGGATGAAGGCCTAGGGTCGATTGCATCCAGAAGAACTGAATACCCCGAGAGCCACCAAAAGTGTTGGCAATTTTGCCACACTAAATTTTGATTGTAAAATTTTGAAAAATATAAGATGAATGATGTAGTTGTTCTAATTTTACTATTTTAATGTAATATTTTTGTTTCCTTCCTTTAAGCAATTTTATTAAATAAAGAAGGTTGATTTCATCTCTAGAGATGCACAATAAATTTTTCCAATAAAAATTAATGGAAGTCATGAGCAAAATGTAAAAGGGAAAAATCGATGGCAAGGAACGTCTCAGGATCGAAGGTGCAATGGAAATACTCTAAAGCTTTGGCAATTTTTGTTTAAAGGAAAGCACCAGTAAAAGGAAAGTGAAAGACATTTTCACCCCATGGAGGGGCAAAAATCATTTTCGCCCTTCCTTTGGGGTGAAACTACCATGATGAAGATTTCATCCAAATGAAGAAGGAAAAATTTTACAAGTGACAAAAATTAGTCAAAGTCAAAGGCACCCTTGGAAGGGGGCAAAAATCATTTTCACCCCTCTTTAGGGTAAATTTCCAATTAAAGGCATTCTGGGGTAAAAATCAAGTGCAATGCATTCTTGGAAAAGTCAAAGTCAAAGTCACCCTCAAGAGGGGCAAAAATCCCTTTCACCCTTCTTTGGGGTAAAATCCCAATTAAAGACACTTTTCAGAGCGCAAACAATAAGATGACATCATTCAAGTGAAGATTACAAAGTCAAAGTCAAAGGCACCCCTTAGGAGGGGCAAAAATCACTTTCACCCTCCTTCAGGGTAAATTTCCAATTGGAAATGTTTTGGAGTGAAAGTCCCAAAAATAGTATCTCCACCTATCGATCAAAGTCAAAGTCACCCCTAGGGTGGGACAAAAATCATTATCGCCCCTCTTAGGGGTGAAATCAATCATCTTCACCTCTTTTCTTGTAGAAGACATTTTCATGTCATTTTTGGGTGAAATTACTCAAGAGAAGGGTGAAAGTATGTTGACAGGTGAAAACACCAAGGTTGCCTAGGTGAAATCAATTCTTGCTCTCTCCCTTCAACAAAGATTTCTTTCGAAGGTGCTACTGTTGTTGATATTTCTCGGGAAGAATCGAAGACTGGCAAAATTTAATTTTTGGAGCAATAAGATCGATTTTTCCAGGATTCTTGCTGAGGAGATGCCAGGATTAAATGCTACGTCCTAAAATCTGATGCGATCCCGATCATTTTCGAGGTGCCCTCCATGGATTTCATTCCTTTTCGAAGCAGAGTTAATATTCGTTGGATCTCCACTGGTGAGGGTAAGATTTCGAGGCGTAAAGGGATGGAATGGTGTCCAAAATTTAATATCCAAGCTCCTATTTGTTGTGTGATGTTGCTGAGTTTTGATGCACCGATGCTTGGAACATTTTTTCCATCATCCATATTTGTTGATTTTCCAGGTGCACTCCATGAAAACCGGATCGTTGCTCCCTGAAGAATGATCTGATTTGAGCATTGCAGTTATCGAGGAAAGAATTGCTGCTGCTGATTTTTGACCAACTGACATTTTGTTTTAATATGCATTTAATTTTAGAGGTGAAATCCTCTATAAATACTAAGCATTTCAATGTAATGAAAGGAGGATAGACACTCTACAGAAAAACACTTTAAGTTTTTTGCATAAATAGAAAGACATTCGACTTCTGGTTCCTTGAGTAGTATTGTGTTTGATCACTTTTTGCTTATCATTTCTTATTACGTTCATGTCCATTATTAGCTGATTTTAAATTCTGCATCTGAATTTAACTACTGCTGGTGAGGGAATGAATACTGAAATGCTTCTTGGAGGTTATCTCTACAAACTGTGAGTGGTTCCTATGCCTTTCTTTCTGTTATATGCTAATTAACACTTGATTTGGATTTTCGTTGTTAGTTTATCCCCACTTGATGTTTCTGGCTCATAGCCATATTTCCCATTTCTTTCTATCATTTCCCATCTCTTTCCTGTTACCCTAAGCTTTAAACCAAATTAGATTAGTAAGGGAACCAACCCTCTCTGGAGATTGGCCCGAAGGACATCTCTCTCCTTCGTGACCAACAAGAAATGATTAAAATGAAATTATTGCAACATGGCAATAAAAGAAGAAAAAGAAATACAGTCAAAAATATTTTACAATTCTTCTCTCAAGAAGCTATTGAAGACAAAAAATGTGTCAAACTATTCTTGAAGAAGCTTTAATACTTTAACTATGCAAGCAAAGTGTTATTAATGATACTAATGATTTTATTAAAATAAAATTATTGTACCTATTAGTATATGGAAGACAACATACAAGGGAATAATCACTCTAAATGTTTCCATGATTAAAAACTAAAGAAATTTAAAAAAAATGGAGAACAAGCCTATGGTGAAAGATGTCAGATATGAAACATGATTTAATTTCCATGATGATAGATGCATGTTGTGACACTAATGATATTCATCAAAAGAAAAAAAAGAATGGTGTAAGTTGTAATACTTGTGATTTAAGACCTATGACAAATACAAAACAACTTGTTCCAAGAATAGACATTGTATATGATTCAAAGGATTTGTATATGGTTCATGAAGATAAAGAGTCGACAAAAAGTATATGTGACAATAATAATTGTAATGATAACAATGACAAAGATATTGGGATAGAGTTTTTGATAAGATACAATTATGAAAAATGTTGGCAAGAGAATATTGTAAAGAAAAATAATGAATATGAGATTGAATATGATTGTGAAAAGACTGAAAATAAAAATCATTCAAAAGATCCTAGTGGCACTAATGTTTCAAATTATGAGATAAATGATTTAAAAATAAGATGATAGATAAAAAATATGGACATTGTGGCGGGCATGGACACAAAAGAGAAATATGTTGGAATCTTCATTGTTGTGAAATTTATGGAGGTAAAAATCACTCTCAAAAATATTGTTGGTACAAGGGAAATAATATTTTTGGATGGATAAACACGATAACAAGAAAATCACTAAATGAATTTCCTCACATATTTTTTAAAATTCAAATATGGTCACAGGAAAGGTATGAACTTCTTCAACAACAGATCAATAACTACAACAATACCAAAGGCAAAATCAAAGAACAAGAAAGAAGACAATATGATGAAGATTGAAGATTGAAAGTCTTCACACCAAATAATATAATATGGGGAGGTGTTAAAGATATTATAGTATTTGGTAGCATGTGGTACATTTGTAGATATTAAATTAGGGAGTGTGATGTTTATCTTGTCTAATGTATATGTCAATGTGTAAGTATCCAAATGTTATGTAATAAAGTGTGCAAGTGCGCAAAGTATCATGTAGGTAAGTCAATATTCAGATGTTAGGTGTCAAATATGCAAGTGAAGAGTCACATGATATGTGGCAAGATGTAAAGTGAAGAGTCACATGATATGTGGCAAGATGTAAAGTGAAAAGTCCCGAGAGTTTTACCATATGTGAGGAATAGGAAAGGATGCATCTCTTGGATATTTGAGGAGAGAAATAGTTGAATATTAAAGGGTCATCGTGTAAGGTTATATTATTTAGACTAAGCTCCATGCATTGTATTGAGAATCAAAGAGATTGTATATTTGATGATTTATAAATAATGTTGGTGTCATTCTATGAATAAGATTCATTTATATTAGTCATTGAGTTGATATCATTAATATTGTGATTAATACTTGATCCTTGATATTGGACCTTTGTAAGAATCTGGGAGAATTCCCAACACACACCCTAGCATAGATTATCCCTATTAAATTGTGTGAGCTACCTTTCAATCCTATCTAGACCAAAACTCAGATTTAAGCATATTGAGAAGGATGTTACAGGGTACCAAAAAATATCAAATTGAGGTATAGCCCATTGCGATCGTCTTTGTGAGTTGATCGTTTTGGTATATAGTACCCATGAGATTTTTTTAGAAATAGAAAATCATCATTTTGGGGTATAGCCTATTTCAATTATCTCTTCGAGCTGATCGTTTTGGTATATATCACCCATAAGTGTTTCTCGGATTTCTAGGATACCAAAAAATAGCCAAGGCTACCAAAGGAGCCTAATGGAAGAGCTAAGCAACCAAGTGAGTAAAATGAGTAACATATAGATTCAACTATATAATTAAAGGTATTAAATGACAATGTGAATTATTTGTCACAATAGTAGCAAATAATCACAAGCATAAATGATATTGAGGGTTGCTTAGAATATAGATCATGTATATAACCAATTGAGCAACAAGGGATTAGATTCTAAGGTAGGTAACTCAAAAGGAAGAGCACGCAATCTCTTTTCCAATAATAACACATAAGATCCCCAAATTATATTTCCCAAAAATTGATGGACAAAACCCCAATGGTTTGTTATTGTTGTTGCCATTTACACAACCCATCCCAGTTGGGGACCCACTTGAGAATTTTAATTTTTGATTTAATTTTTTTGCTTGCATCAAGGTTTTGAATTTACTTGTATTGAACATTGCATAAATATTTGAATTTTAATTTTTTGGATTTGCATTGAATATGTTAGAAAGAATCAGATTTCAATTACTTTTCAAGGTTTGGACAATTTCATAAAAATTTGGAAATTTTGAAATTTTATCCTATTTGTGCATTACGGTTTTGATCTGAGCTCCTACAAGCCTCCATTTTTCTTTGATATTAAGGTTTTATAAGTTGAGGCTTAATTAATAAAATCATATCCACCCCACCCTAAGTCCTTAATCCTAGGTCCATAAAAATAATTTAGCATTCATCCAAAGACCAAGTTTCTAAGCCAAAAATGTTTGTGGTTCAACTTTCAATGGCGATGCACCAACAACGGATTTTAATTGGTCAAGAAAATTTGTGGACCGGTATTCATTGATGATGCACCATTTATGGATTTAAATTGGTCAAGAAAATTTGTGGACCAGCTTTCATTGGCGATGCACCAACGGATTTTAATTGGTCAAGAAAATTTGTGGACCGGCCTTTGTCATCGATGCATAAGCAATGTGTTCTCATTGGATGAGGAATATAGAGTTCATTAGAGATAAAAGTCCAATGGCCCAAATGCTGTTAGAAATGCTCAAGCGACACCTCTTGATTGGCTAGATAACAAAAAAGTGAGATTAGGTCATCATAGTCAAAGGTTGACCAGATGGACGACAGGGTTTCTATCAATGATCCAAGAGAAACAATGGTTTCTATCAACGATCCAAGAGCGATAGTAAATGATTGGATAAATATTGTATGGCCTAGATTTCATCATGGGTGCATCAGCGAATGGCTTAGATCCTGTCGAGGCCGCTTTAGTGAAGGTAATAGATGAAGGCTAAATAGCAAAAGTCGAAGATGAAGGTTAAAGAGGACAGAATAAAATACATTGAACTTGGACCCGGTGCATGATAACTCAGACCAACTGGAATATCACAATTCAGCTTTCCAAAGCTTCACAAAGACACTTCTAATTAGTTAGATAATCCATGGCTGAAATTTGAAGATATGAATCAAGAAAATCCTCAATTAGACACCTCATCCTCTCAGTTGAAGATGGCTCATATAGCCAACTCATTTACCATTGTAAACCATTGAAGTCCAACTATAAACCACTAGGATACAACTGTAAAGTACTAAAAATTCAAATTGTAAGGCTATAAATAGCCACTGAGACCCAATATCAAAGGAGTCGGATTCCACTTTTAGCAATAGGCCTTTTAGAATTTTAATTTCTTTGTAGATAGTGGATATTTGCACCCTTATCATTGTACTTGGAGAATTACTCTTATAATCACATGATGCTAGCAAGTCTGAGAATGTAATGATTGAACATCTTTTATCAATACAAGATACCGGAATCCTTGGTGTAATTTGTGCATGTTGATGGTGGTTGCATTTGAGTTATTCTAGTATTTTGCTTCTTTTCCCTTTGAACATGGCACCACTTTGATCTTAGATTGTGCAAATACTAATCGAATCAGAGGTGGTTTAATTCAAAATCATTGCTTCAACGAATTCATAAGACTTCATTATTCAATGGCTTTTTTCATTTCTTACTTTAACCCTTTCCTTTTGAATTTTCTTTGAAACCTGCTTAGAATAGTAGAATAGTTTAATTCCATTTTATGACACTCATTTCATATGTTATATTTCATAATTTTTAGAATATACATTGTTATAGGCTATAATGTTCATGATAATGATGCAATAAATAATGTATGTTTGATAATTTTAAGGCAACAAGCCTAGAATCTTGTTTTTCCTTATTTCTTTGATGCAATATTTTATAATTAGTTGAGCAATTGAATCAAATTTATGTCCTTTAATTCTTGACAATGAATTGACACTCGTCCTTGTTAACACTTATATGTACCTTTGAATTATCCTTATGTCTTCTCTTTTAAATTCTTTGATCTAAGATTTGACAATAACATATCCTATCACCCGAACCTTGGGGGATCAATATTCCATTTCAAGAGAGAACAATTATTGTTCTAACCATTGGTATATGTTGGCAATTGGGTTGATGTATCACTCAATATTTATGTCAATTAAAATAGTATCTTACTTCATGAAGTTTCCCAAGGCCCATGGCTCACAATAGTCGCCTTCAAATTTAAATCAAATGCACTTCAAAGGTATCAATGGGAAAATAATATGTATTAAAATCTATCTTGGGAGGAATTTGAATACCATTTTCTCACTCAATTCGAATCCAATGAATGAGGCTTTTCCTAGGAGCCCTCACCAAATTGAAACAAACCACAATGATCTAAGACTATCAGACTCAATTTTAGAAATTGGTAAACCGTACAAAAGTCTTAAGTGATGAATTTTTTAAAATTTATTTCATTAGTGGCCTTAAGTAAGATATTCAAAGGCACAAATCCAAATTTCCACACGCTCAACCATCACCTATGTATATGCTACTATTGACCCCTACCAACAAGTCACCCTTGATAATATGTTTGACTAGAGATGAAATGGAATCGTGAAGGGTGCAAGGTCTACCACAACTGTGATGATAAAAACTTCCCGAGCTATAAATGTGTGCAACCAAAATGGAATTTATTAGATATGGGTGAACTTTGACTCAAAAATATCATGACAAAGAGGATGACAATAAAGCAAAATATCAACTTAGAGAAGTTGAATTGATTGGGGACCAATTTTCAAAAACAATCATGCATGCTTAACAGGAATTTCTATTCCCCAAACTATGAGGGTGGTCAGGAAACTCAAAGGTCAACACCTCATAATCCTTATTGATTCTAGAAGTACACACAATTTTGTTGATCCTTAGGTGGCCAAAAGAGTGGATTGCTATATTCAGGCTATATTAATAAGAGGGTTATGATGAGTTGGTAGGTGTCAAGTACAATAGAATATACCCTAAGGATCCCAAACTCATTAGAGGATTTTGAAGTGATCCATGTATTCAAAGAAAGAAATGGGGTGGCAAATTACTTAACTAACTAGGGGGCTCTTTGTTAAGAAGACAAAATATGGATGGAAGTCATTAGCAGATTGTATAAGTTTACACCAATCATTTTTTAGACCAATCAACATACGAAGTAACTTGTATAAGATAAAATAAGGGGGCTCTTTGTGAAGAGGACAAAATAAATGTATAAGTGGAAGTCATTAGCACAAGTGGAAGATAAGATTTGTACAAGCTTCTAACCCAAGGTTTGATAATACTTCTACCATCAAGCCATTTCCAATCATTGAACCTATTACAGACTAAAATAGTAGACAACTTTAACTACAGTTTAGCTTAGACTAGGCTTTGAATTTGTCTACTCATAGGTCTAAAAGAATTAGACAACCTAAACTACAACCTCAAAAATACCATACCTTCCAAGACAAAGCACAAATATCCTAGAGATTATCAATTTTGAAAATATACCTTTTTATTAAACATTTTCCCTTAAGATAAGGTGTCAGGTTGGCATCTTAGCACCTTGTTGAATTTAGCATATAAAATTGTAGTGAAGGCCAAGGCCTTAACTTCTAGGGTTAGTCTAGTGGCTTAATATATTATCTAGCCTAGACAAACAATATTTTGAGGGGTAGATATGTTTTAAATAATTTGATTCTTGGTTGAGAGAACCTTGAATGGTTATGGAGTTTTGTTAGGATGTCTTTGTGAAGCTTGATTTTGATAAGGCTTATGGTAGGACCAAATGGTTGTTTATTTTAAGTATGTTGAGATGGAAGGTTTTTGGACCAAACTTTAGGCATAAAAATTCTCTTCTATTTAATGATGCTTTGACAAAAATTATTGTCAACGGTACACTTTCTTAAACTTGTGTTGCTACAACATTCAATTCGATAGGGATATTAATTAACATCCCTTTTGTAAATTTTGATGGTTGATACATTGGATTATTTATTTAAACAGGTTATAGATGTGAAGATTGTTAAATGGATTTCCTTTCCTAGTGAGGGTTTTGTAGTTCATTCTCATTCTATTCCTCTTTTAGGTCGGTTATCATCAATTTTGATGTCTTTTGATTGATTGTCTCCTCCTTGCTCTGTATTTTAATTATGTCCACTTGCCATCACAATCCCTTTGACGTTAACAAATATTATAGATTATATACTTATCTTCAGTAGAAAAGTATTATATATTCTACTAAAAAAATAAATTGTGTAATTTTCTTTGTCATTTTGATAGGGTCGTATCCTAACATTTACAAGTGGCACCTTGGACATCTATTGCAAATGGGTCCATGTGATGTAAGTGTGACTTATTGCAAGGAGTTAATAGAATTTGTAATTGTTACTTTATTAGTAGTTACTAGCTCAAGCCCTCCACTTGCACATGGACTGGCCCTTGAGAATTAGGGTTAGGGTTGATAATAGTATATAGAAAGGTAGGAATCAAATTGAAATGCATCAAGTCATTTTCTAATATTATAATAGAGATATGTTTCTAAGGAGGTTGTCTTCTCGAAGAGGCTGACGATTTTGTATTGCAAATTTAATTTCTAGTTAATAAAGTTGCTACATTTCCATTATGTACTGCAATATTGTTATTTTAGTTCTCGTTGTGCTATTAATTATTACAATATTTGTGTGGATGTGTTAATTTTAACTGGAAGGTTACTAACAAGTGGTATCAAAGCACCTTCTAGGGTTGTATTTTGTTGCAGTCACAACAGTTATTGTCTTGGCATGTAGTCCTTGTTAGGTACATTTTTCCTTCTTTTTGCTCTTGTAAGGTCATGGTGATGTTTGAGGAGAGCAATAATTGAGTATTGAAGTCATATTGTAATATTATATTATGAAGACAAATCTTCATGCATTATATTGAGAATCAAGAATATTGTATATTTGATGATTTATAAATAATATCGTGAGCTTAATTATTATGAAATATTGTTATTATATGAATAAGATTCATTAATATTGGCCATTGAGTTGATAGCATTTATATTGTGATTAATATTTGATCCTTGATATTAGACCTATGTGATAATCCGGGAGAATTTCCAACAGTGGTATCAAAGCCTCACTCTACTTGAGAAGGATATTGAAGAAAAAAGGATTGTTGAGTGACGAAGATAATTGGAGGAGAAGAAGACCTAATTCATAAGTGCACCTGAATATTGAAGAAAATAAGGTTGAGATCATCCAAAGTTGAAGATAACCAACTGAAAATATCATTGGAAATTTGTAGATAGATTAAAGAATAAGAAGGAAGAAGAATGAATATTGAAGGGATGAGGTCGTCCAAATTTGCAAAGAAATTGAAGAAGATTGAAGTTTTGAAATCACCAAGTTGCAACAGAGAAGAATTACAAGGTGAGATAGATTTGATTGAGAAAATATTTGAATGAAGGATTAATATAATTGCTAGAGAAATAATAAGGGGGGATTTGAACTAATTAAGTGAAAGAATTGATATTGGAGAGATAAGAAGATTTTGGAGAAATAAGAAGAGAAGAATTATTTAATTGTTGACAAATTTGGGGAGATAAGAAAAAAAATTGAAAGAAAGAATTTAGAGAGTTTGAAATATTTTTTTGAAAATTTGTTGAAAAAAGAATTAAATAAATTGAGAGGTCGGTTGATATTGCACCGAGAAAAATAAGATTGAAGGAATTGAAGCAAGGATAAAAGGTGTTGGACATCATTGATGGGTTGATTTCACCCTACGATTACTAGATAAGATTTTATGTTGTGATTGGATCCAAACACCGATGAAGGTTGATTATTGGAAGTTGGATGAAAGAAGACAGTGAAGATAAAGCCACCAAGAGCAAAGAATTTCCTAAAGAGGAGAAGTAGAGAAGCAATACAAAGCATACTTGAATTTCCAAAAGCCTGCGATATGTTGCAGAGAGCACTTTACAGAGCAGAGAGGAACGAGTTTACAAGAAATGAGTAGACTCAAAGAGTTTGAAAGACAAGAAGAGTTATATTGCTTGAGTGAATACATCTTGTTGCAGATTGTTTTCGAACTAGATATCGTTGAAATTTGAACCAAAAGCACTCACAAAGAGTCTAGAAGTGGAAGCTAAGAACCTGTGAAACAAAGAGAATGTGAAGCTAGAGGAAAACAAAGTTTGTGGATGCATGCATGAAAAGCTTCTAAAGAGTACACCATAATTCATAGAAAAAACAGGTGGCTAGACATTACTCCTATAATTGCACAAATGTATCACCTAAAAGGTAACATTCGCATCTAGACTTTATGCTAGAGAAGATAGCATTTTCATTTTTTTATCTAGAAGGTAATATATTTGTTGGAGAACAAAAGCCATTCATTTGTTGGTGAATATATTTAAATGAGTCATAAATAGTATGAATCATAAAAGTGAATAATGTTGAACATTTCTTTATCTTATACTTGGTGTGCTTTAATTGAAGTGAAAAAAGATAAAATCAAAAAAAAAATAAACAAAAGGTAGAGAGTTGAATTTTGCATGCATGTATTCTAAAAAAAATCAAGAAATGTTATGGAGAAAGTTGGGTGAGCTCTCAATGTTGTTTGTTAATTTATTTAGAGGAAGTAATATGCTTTACAGATATAAGGGAGAAGTAAATATTAAAGTGGAGATTTTTTTTTTAAGAAAAGACAAAAAATAATAATATGCGTGGGAATTATAAGGGATAAAAAGGATTTAAAGTAAAAAATAAAGAATTTTTAATTATGGGGGATATAAGGGAATATTGAGTGATTGGGAAGTATTAATTAAAAATTAAATTTTTAATTGGAGTTATAAGGTGAAAAAATAATTGAAACTAATTTGAGAAGATTAATTGAGGAATTAATAAATTGTTGGAGTTATAACGAAAAAGGGAAAAAAATTAAATTCACAATTTTTGGGAGATATAAGAAGCAAAAATTAAATTGATGAATTAATTATTGAAAAGGAAAATTTGAGAAGGAAGGTGAAAATTGAAGAAAAACTTTGGAGAAATAAGGAATTCAACACCAAAGGAATTGATTAAAAGGAAATTATTGCAACATGGCAATAAAAGAAAAAAACAAAGAAAGACGGTCAAAAATATTTTACAATTCTTCTCTCAAGAAGCTATTGAAGACGAAAAATGTGTCAAACTATTCTTGAAGAAGCTTTAATACTTCAACTGTGCAAGCAAAGTGTTCTTAATGACACTAATGATTTTATTTTAAAAAAATATTGTACCTATTAGTATATGGAAGACAACATACAAGGGAATAATCACTCTAAATGTTTCCATGATTAAAAAATAAAGAAAATTTAAAGAATTGAAGAACAATACAACTTGTTGTAAATCAAATAATTTAATATATAAAGCCACTTAAGGAGGGCGGAGTCTTGTAGCCACTTAAGGAGGGCAGATTCTCTTGCGTAAGATCGCAATTGGATATAAGATGATTGATGATGATCAAATGTAAAACAACCTACATCTATAAATAAGAATAAATCAATAAATTGATGACAATTGGAAATATAGCCGACTAGCTATATTGGTGATGTAACAACAAGCCTATGGTGAAAGATGTCAGATATGACACACATGATTTAATGCCCATGATTATAGATGCATGTTGTGACACTAATGATCTTCATCAAAAGGAAAAAAATAAATCTTGAAGAATTGGACAACAAGCTATTGAAGACGGAAAAATGTGACTCTAAATGTTTCTCTCAAGAAGCTATTGAAGACGAAAAATGTGTAAAAAAATTCTTCAAAAAGCTAAAAATGGAGAATTTTAATACTTCAACTATGCATGCAAAGTGTTCTTAATGACGCTAATGATTTTATTAAAAAAATAATGTACCTATTAGTATATGGAAGACAACATACAAGGGAATAATCACTCTAAATGTTTCCATGATTAAAAAATAAAGAAATTTTGAAGAATTGGAGAACAAGCCTATGATGAAAGATGTCAGCTATAACACATGATTTAATGCCCATGATGATAGATGCATGTTGTGACACTAATGATCTTCATCAAAAGGAAAAAGAGAATGGTGTCAGTTGTGATACTTGTGATTTAAGACCTATGACAAATACATAGGAATTTGTTACAAGAATAGACATTGTATATGATTCAAAGGATTTTTATATGGTTCATGAAGACAAAGAGTTGGCACAAAGTATATATGAAAATAATCATTGTAATGATAATGGTGACAAAGAGATTGGGATAGAGTTTTTGACAGGATACAGTTATGAAAAAATTTGGCAAGAGATTATTGTAAAGAAAAATAATGAAGATCAAATTGAAGATGATTGTCAAATGAATGAAAATGAAAATCATTCAAAAAATCCTAGTGGCACTAATGTTTCAAATGATGAGATAAAGGAGCTGAAAAAAAGACGATAGATAACAAATGTGGACATTGTGGCAGGCATGGACACAAAAGAGAAAGATGTTGGAATCTTCATTGTTGTGAAATTTGTGGAGGTAACAATCACTCTAAAAAATATTGTTGGTACAAAGGAAATAATATTTTTGGATGGATAAACACAATAACAAGAAAAACACTAAATGGATTTCCTCAAATATTTTTCAAAATTCAGATATGGTCACAAGAAAGGTATGAACTTCTTCAACAACATATCAATACCTACAACATTACCAAAGGCAAAATCAGGGAACAGGAAAGAAGACAAGACGATGAAGATTGAAGATTGAAAGTCTTCGCACCAAATAATGTTATATGGGGTGGTGTTAAAGATATTATAGTATTTGGTAGCATGTGGTGCATTTGTAAATATTAAATTAGGGAGTGTGATTTTTATCGTCTAATGTATATGTTAGTGTGTGAGAAGTGTCCAAATGTTATGTAATATAGTGTGCAAGTGTGCAAAGTGTCGTGTAGATAAGTCAAGAGTCATAGATGTTAGGTGTTAAATATGCAAGTGAAGAGTCACATGATATGTAGCAAGATGTAAAGTGAAAATTCATGAGAGTTTTGCCATATGTGAGGAATAGGAAAGGATGCATCTCTCGAATATTTGAGGAGAGAAATAGTTGAGTATTAAAGAGTCATCTTGTAAGGTAGACCAAGCTCCATGCATTGTGTTGAGAATCAAAGAGATTGTATATTTGATGATTTATAAATAATATTGTTGTTATTCTATGAATAAGATTCATTGATATTGGCCATTGAGTTGATAGCATTTATATTGTGATTAATATTTGATCCTTGATATTGGACCTGTGTAATATGGGAGAATTCCCAACACACACCCTAGCATAGATTGTCCCTACTAAATTGTGTGAGCTACCTTTCAACCCTATCTAGACCAAAACTCGGATTTGAGCATATTGAGAAGGATGTTACCATCACAGATTGATAGTACAGTAATAGTCAGTGGTAGTTGTCAGACAAGCAGTTTTAGGTTAGTAGATTGATAATAATTTGAACATTTGGTAACAATATGGTGCATTAATGGTCAATGGCAATTGTCAAGTGGCAATCTATCAATGCAAAAACATTGAAAGTGCATAAAACAAACCTTATTTGGTTACTAAAATGCTTAATTGGTAACAGTTGACTTGAAAGTACAGGGTGCCAAAAAATGTCAATTTGAGGTATAGCCCATTGCAATCGTCTTTGTGAGTTGATCGTTTTGGTATATAGTACCCATGAGATTTTTTTAGAAATAGAAAATCATCTTTTTGGGGTACAGCTCATTTCAATTGTCTCTTCAAGCTGATTGTTTTGGTATATATCACCCATAAGTGTTTCTTGGATTTCTAGGATACGAAAAATAGCCAAGGCTACCAAAGGAGCCTAATGGAAGAGCTAAGTAACCAAGTAACATGAGTAACATATTGAGTCAAATATACAATTAAAGGCACTAAATGACAGTGTGAATTATTTGTCACAATAGCAACAAATAACCACAAGCAGACTAACCGATATTGAGGGTTGCTTAGAAGATAGATCATGTATATAACCAGTTGAGCAACAAGGGATTGGATTTCAAAAGGAAGAGCACACGATATTTTTTCCAATAATAACACATAAGATCCCCAAATTAGATTTCCCAAAAATTGATGGACAAGATCCCAACGGTTGGTTATTGTTGTTACCATTGCACAACTCACCCTAGTTGGGGACCAACTTAAGAATTTTAATTTTTGATTTAATGTTTTTGCTTGCATCAAGGTTTTGAATTTACTTGTATTGAACATTGCATAAAGATTTGAATTTTAATTGTTTGGATTTGCATTGAATATGTTAGACAGAATCGGATTTCAATTACTTTTCAAGGTTTGGACAATTTCCTTTTTTGAAGTTGTTTTTAGGATTTTTCGAATTTCATCATTTTTCATAGTTGTAAACCTAAAATGGACATAACTTTTGCTACAAAGCTCCGTTTGACATTATTCAAATCCTGGCAGAAATATCTTGAAATTACCTTCACAATGATACCAAATTTGCATGCACAACCCCAATATTTTAGGAAATTTCGATAAAATACAACTCAGCCACTTTAATTTTCTGTGATAGTCCATGAACTTCAAATGGCCATATCTTTTTATTCACAATGAATTTTCGTGTTATCTCAGATGTTCTAGATACCCATGTGGCTGAAATAAAGATGGAGAAAGTTTCATAAAATTCTAGAAATTTTGAAATTTTATCCTATTTTTGTACTACGATTTTGTTCTGAGCTCTTACATGCCTCCCTTTTTCTTTGAGATTAAGGTTTTACAAGTTAAGGCTTAATTAATCAAATCATGTCCAGCCCACCCTAAGTCCATAACCCTAGGTCCATAAAAACAATTTAAAATTCATCCAAAGACTAAGTTTCTAAGCCAAAAATGTTTGTGCTTCAACTTTCATCGACGATGCACAAGCGAATGGTCAAAAAAAATCATGGACTGGCTTTCAATCGACGATGCACCAAAGGATTTTAATTGGTCAAGAAAATTCGTAGACCGGTTTTCGTCAGCAATGCATAAGCGATGTGTTCTCATTGGATGAGGAATGGACGATATAGAATTCATTAGAGATAAAAGGCCAATGGCCCAGATGCTATGGAAGATGCTCGAGCAACACCTTTTGATTGGCCAGATAACAAAAGAGCAAGGTTAGGCCATCATAGTCAAAGGCTGACTAAATCGACGACAGGGTTTCTATCAGCGACCCAAGAGCGACAATGGTTTCTATCGACAATCCAAAAGCAACAATGGTTTCTATCGACGATCCAAGAGCGACGACAAACGATTGGACAAATATTGTATGACCTATATTTCATTATGGGTGCATTAGCAAACGGCCTAGATCCTAAACAGCGAAAGTTGAAGATGAAGATTAAAGAGGACTTAGAAGAAAATACATTGAACTTGGACCTAATTCAGGACATGATGCATGGCAACTCAGACCAACTAGAATGTCACAATTCAGCTTCCCAAATCTTCATAAAGACACTTCTAATTAGTTAGATATTCCATCGCTGAAAATTGAAGATATGAATCACGAAAATCCTCAATTAGACACCTAATCCTCTCAGTTGAAGATGGCTCAAATAGACAACTCATTTACCACTGTAACCCATTGAAGTCCAACTGTAAATCACTAGGATACAATTGTAAAGCACTAAAAATTCAAATTGTAAGGCTATAAATAGCCATTGAGACCCCATATCAAGGGGATCGGGTTCCACTTTTGGCAATAGGTCTTTTAGAATTTTATTTTCTTTCTAGACAATGGATATCTGCACACTTGTCATTGTACTTAAAAATTACTCTCGTAATCACATGATGCTAGAAAATCTGAGAATGTAATGATTGAACATCTTTTATTATTACAAGATACTAGAATCCTTGGTGTAATTTGTGCATGCTAATGGTGGTTGCATTTGAGTCTATTCTAGTATTTTGTTTATTTTCCCTTTGAAGATGACACCACTTTGATCCAATATTGTGCAAAGATTGATTGAGTCGAAGTTGGTTTGATTCAAAATTGTTACTTCAACAAATTCAGATTAAGACTTTAATATTCAATGGCTTGTTTTATTTTTTCCTTTAATCCTTTTGAATTTTCTTTGAAACCTGCTTAAAATAGTAGAATAGTTTAATTCCATTTTATGAAACTCGTTCATATGTTATATTTCAAAAGTTTCAGAATATACATTGCTACAGACTATAATGTTCATGATAATGATGCAATGAATGATGTATGTTTGGTAATTTTAAGGCAACAAGCATAAAATATTATTTTTCCTTATTTCTTTGATGCAATCTTTTATAACTAGTTGAGCAACTAAATTGGATTTACGTGCCCTAAGTCTTGACAATGAATTGATACTCACCCTTGTTAACAATTATATGTACCTCTGAGTTATCCATCTGCACATATAATCATATGTACTTTAAATCGCTTTTAAAAACATATATTAAAAACTATTGTTTTCTAATGGAAAAATAATCTTAAATCAGTTTGAATTCTAATATTACATCATTTTGAATTTCCATATAAGAGAAAAGAAATACAAACTTTGTTATAATGATTACTAATAAAGATTTATGTATGTTAAAAAGTGATGATTTTTCTATAAAAAATATATAGTTATATGAGCTTAAAAAAACACCTCTAGTATACTATAGTATCATTACCATGACATTTAAACAAACCAAAGTGTCATCTTCGCATTTCATCAAACGACAAAGTCATTTGATACATATTTATATGGCCTCATAAAATTTGAACTTAAAATCTACGTTAAAAAATCCATGTTTTTTTAAGTAATTCCGTTCATATTATTTAATAAATTTAAACAAATAATTGACAGCTGATCAAATTATTTTTGAATTTATTGAATTTTGTTTCTTGTATTAAAACTAAACTCTTTTCCAACCACCCACTCGAATTTTATATCTTATCACATTTTTTACATTAAACATTTAATCCATAAAAATCCATATTTTTGAAGCAGATAAAAAAAAATTGTAAACTACGATATTTCCGTCATCCTTGAAATTGACCAGGTGATTTTGCTTTCACCAGCATTAATGCCAGGCTGCTTCACGAAAGTATAAAGTACGGGTGGTGCATGTAACATATATACCATAACTTTAATGTAATACGTATGCATCTTATTTTAAGATCAATAATAGATTATTGTTTTCCCTTGACATTCTAATTCTAAAGATAAAGCAAGGAAATAAAGCATAATAAATTAGGGGAAAATCCTGTATATATGTGTAAAGATTTCCTTTGATAACAATTTCCTTATCTCAGGGCAAGTATTTTAAACCGGGTTTATGCATATGCTTTGGTAGAATTGCGGCAATTGTTAGCAACATAGTTTTACTAATAATATATAAATTTATGTCTAAAAAATTAGAGGTAATATAAAACACTATAATCAAATGAGAAGATGTTTGCTAACCAAATGTGATCAATTTTATTTGGCAGCTTAGAACAATTTAAATGGACTTAATGGTGAAAACTTTGAAACTTCAAATATAGATCTAAGGTTCAAATCCTACAAGGTCTACCATTGTATATCATGCTTCAGTAACCAGAGTATGGTTGGATAACCATACATTGGATAAATAACATACTCCATGAAGGTCGTATCATAACCTCGCAACCGTTAAAAACTACTTTACCCTTCTAATCAGTAAATATTATCACATCCTTAAATCTTCTGTTATTTATGTGACCCGTAACAATAACATATTTTTTTGGTCTTCTGCCTTTTCGCAAGCATTTCATGCTTTCCTAATTGTACACCAATCTTTCATATTTTCCACTTTCCATTCCTAACTTTCTTCTCTTGCCTTCATTCTAGACTACAATGTTGCTTGTCCAACTATATTCAAATGCCTTTATTCTAGACTACCAGCTGTGTGAAAATATTTTATGTTCAAATACCAGCTGTGTGAAAATATTTTATGTTCAAATGCCTTTATTCTAGACTACAATGTTGCTTATCCAACTATATTCAAATACCAGCTGTGTGAAAATATTTTATGTTAGCATACCATAGGGGTATGGGATTGAACCCTCCATGCAAATCAAATTATAAGCCACCCGATGCCCATCCCTCTTCTGCAATTGAATATTTAATTGCAAAAAGGTAATCTTTGTCAGAAGACACAAATAAATTGTTCTTGGAACTCCTCCAAGTTAATAATAGAAAAGAACCCATCCATGAGGACCATCGTCTGAACTATCGCACCAAACAATGAAACTCCAACAGGCTTTACACCCTTTTAAAATGTGGTTCACATAGCTTTCTTTCCAGGTATACTATTTCATAAATCAACATCCATATAAACCCAGTACAATGTGGTTCACATAGCTTTCTTTCCAGGTATTCTATTTCATACATCAACATCCATATAAACCCAGTACATACGTTAGGAAAATTGCACCATAAAATCAAACATTTTATGTTGTACCAAATGTGGTTCGACAAAGTCCTAATGCACCTCCCACATACTCCTACAGCTGCATAAGGAATTTCAATACATGACATGATCAGTCAAAGCCATCCAAGAGATATAACTGTAATGTAATTTAATAAAAATATGTTACAAACAGAATACATAGAGAATCAAAGACACATGATAATCCTATGCACAAAGAATTCTGAGGATCAAAGACAAGATAATCCACTGGAGTCGTAATAGCAAAAGGTGTAGATCAACTCATTACCGAAATTCCAAGACAACAGAATGTGTATTGCCCTCTGCTGTAGCGAACCTTAAAAACGGTGATGTTCTTCAATGGCCAAGTGCATTGGCCCTAACCCAGACTTTATATTTTAACAATTTAAAATAACTTACTATACAACTCATTACCATATCAAAACACATTTTTTTTCAATGAATTTACACAGGTTTTTATGAGGGGTCCTGGTCCCCTCATACTGAGTGGGGTTTGAACCTGGACCCTCTCAAAGAGAAGCCAAAGCCCTTACCACTACAGTTAGCTTGCATTTAAATCAAAACACACATATTCTCAACACTTTATGGACTCGTTTATACTGCCAGAAATGGCTAGTGTAAATAAATTTTGTATCAGACACACTGCCCAAACAAATGAATCACCAACTCATTAAAGCTTAACTCAGAAGAGATTTATGTTGTGATAGTCCTGCACATGCAGTGATAAAGTTAGACAGGTTTTAGTTCTATATGTTTCATCTATAACTAATTTATTCTTCACCGTTTGTATAATAAAAAAAAGAGTAAATAAGTGAGATCGTCAAAGCCCCGTGGCAAACCTGCTCAAAGATGCACCATCTATGACTGACTTTTGTAATTTGGTTGCTCCTGCTGGAGGAGTTCTAATATCTAGGTCATTTATTTCATTCTGTGTAGCTGCATTCAAATTCTCTTGTTTTGTAACTCCTGACTCAATGGTTTCTGCAATGTACTGAAGACCCTGAAATATTGAATCCAAATAAAAGAAAATAACTCAGTCAAAGGAAACAAGCAAAAGAAAGTCATAGATCTATCCAATAAATGCACTCAAGTGAATCATGCACATATCATCAAGAATGTAGCCTCCTCTTAGGACTCCAATTTTTTTTACTTCATTCTAAAAGATACAAACATATTATTTGAATTCAAAAAACATGACTAGGACTCTCCTAAATTTAAAGGTTATATAAAAAGATGAATTAATTTATATCCTTTCCACCAAACCCTTATGCATAAAGGTTATATAGAGTCTAGACAATCATGCACGCACTGTGACCAGTAGTACTTGTCTGAATAACAAAGTTTTAATGCCATACCTTCAGACTTTTTGGCTCTGAATATACAGGAGCAGGAAGCTTTTTTGAAGCTTTTGCTTGAAAATTCTGAGACAAAGAAATAGATGTCAGACATCATAAAAAGTGAATGTACATAGATATAAAAAGTTTAAACAAAACTCTATACCATTTGGAACAAATATTTCTAGGGGAAGATATCAATCTAATATATATATTATCCAAAGGATGCATGAATAAAATTAATTTTGCATGGATATATAATCTAGGATGGCATTAAATGAAGTAAATTAAATGGATTCTTTGATTAATATCTCTTGTACATACATTTACATTTTTTTCAATAAAAAGAGCATGGAATTCATTTCCTGCAAACAAACTCAATTAACAGGTAACAAAGAAGAAACATCCCAAAGCTTTGCTGAGTACCATTTGCGAATTATCTCATAGAGATGAAATTTATTCATTTAATTAATAATCCATCCAGGTTACTTCCATGTCGACATAACTTGCAGGAAGATAGATTTGTCCAAAGAATAGTTCCACAAGAAAGGCCAAAGCAATTTGATAGAAAAAACAGCAAGTCAAAAAAATGGTATGGTTTCTTAGTTATAAGTTATGCAGATGTATAATACGAACGGTATAATTGTAAAACATATATAATGCCCTTGAACGTTCAAACCAATACTATGTAATCATTGTGATACTATATAATCATTTGTGAAGAAGTTCCCTTAAAATTTGTGAATTTCATTGGATATGTAATGTGATTGACCCAGCATGAAAGATGTAGAAGTAACCCTCCATAGGAAGTGGACATGTTCTGAGAATTGGGGTAAAGGTAAATGGTAAGCCTATTTATTATTTAAAGATCCGATTCCCATTTTCTTGATAAATCACCAGGCAAAATTCTTTTGTCTTTAGAAATTGATTTCTTGGTTGAAAAAGATGATTATGGATGACAACTTCCATATGATCCCTTGTGCATTCAAGGTCATAATGGCTAGCTGAGAGATTTTGTTTCAAGTTTACGCTCAAAAGCACAGGTTAGCCAAAACTGGTATTTCTGAATTCCATGCCATAAAAATAAAAATCCTTACACCAAAGTAACAGGCAATTTACTATGCAAATATCTAGGAAAATTAGTGCAACTTTTTAAGTAAAACTGTTGACACCCACATTGACGTGCTATACTGTTCTTTTGATGGGTTAGGCAAGCGCACAAGCATGACAAAATGGCCATGGACATTCTAATGACCAACCTGATTGATTCAGATTTTACCGAGAAAGAAATCAAAAACATCCTCCAAACAGAGAAAGTTACCTGTAGAAAGTTTCCCATGCGTCCATCTTTATCTCCTCCAACAAAGTTACAAAGATAGCATATACCTATATTTGCAATATCCTGCACCCATAGCATTCCAGTTTAATCAGCATTCACAATATATGCACATGCTTCAAAAAATACTTCAACAATTTGTCTCAAATACTGTCAGTGACACTTATTATAACATCTAAAAGTTCCCTGGTATAATTTTCTGGTGTTGTGGTTCTTGAAATTCCCTTTAGGCCAATAGCAGTGTAAAAGGCTCTCAAACTATGTTGCATGGAAACAGATACAGTATCCAAAGCAAATAAGGCATCAGATACAGGTATGGCAAATTTTCAAGACCCCTACAAGAGATACGGCTGAATACAGAATTATAAAAAAGCATAGAATTTAAAAATGATAATGCAAATATCAAATGGCATGGCATCAGCCAGTTAAATTCCTCGACTTTCAAGGAGACCCAGGTTTAAATCTTGCGAAGCTGTTGCAATACCATTATGTGGTCATGATGTAAAACAAGTGGGACCCATTTAAATCCCATATAACAGATTTTAAAATTATATAAATGTTTATGCAAATATAAGGTATATATAATCAAATGGCATTAGCCTAACTGATTAAATTCCTCAAGACCCAGGTTCGAATCTTGCCAAGCAATACATGCATAATTGTCACGCTGTACTAATACCAATAGGTGGTAATGATGTAATATGGGTGGGACATTTTTCAATCCATTATAACTGATTAAAATATATATATAAGGTTTATATAGGATATTTTACTTAATTAAGGGGAGGATTTTACTTAATTGAATGTTCCCTTAATGGCTTGTCATGGATATAGCTCTAGAAATGCCCACGCCATATCTAGATGTATTAGATATGGACATATACAGGCATGTATATTTGGAAGTATTGTACTTGTACACTTGTCAGATATGTTAATACAAGTGTCTAGGCAGGAGGGTTGCTACATATGGTAGCTCTGGTCTCAAACTATTAACATCATGTGTTAGAATATTAGATTATAATATTTACTTCATGTTAGCCGTTTATGTTGACTATTTTACTCCCATGTGCACATATGCAAAGTCAAGCCTGTATTAAAAGCACCCATCCAACATAGATGAAGTAGGTGCTGATCAGGCCTGTTAGGTAGGTTTATTTAAGAATGCATAAGGCTATTTATACAGCCTTTGTCTCCATGTAATATCTATCTTTCACAGTTGTTCATTTGCAGACCTATTCTGCTGTTTTTAAAGTGTGCTATGTGATTCTGTATGCTGTTCTTTGCTCTTTGCTTCCATGATCATGCACAAGCTAAAAATCACACAGCAAAATATGTCAGGTTGTATATTTGGTCGCAGAGCATGTCTTTGTTTTGTTTTTATGTTAGTAGTTACCTTGTCAACTGATTGTTTCAAAAATTCAAGCTCTACATGCCCTTTGTAATGTAACTTAGAAAAATGTGTGTTACATGTATATGAGAGCACACATATACACAACTATGCTTATACATGGTCATATGGATGGAAATTGTTTATTTCCAGTATAAATAGAGATTTATGGAAAGAAAATATTAGAGCACATAACTATTAAGTATTATATATATATATATATATATATATATATATGAATGAACGTAGATGCACAAATAGAACATAACTATATTGCACAGAAAGGCACAATATGTCAGCATACATCATTATTTCATCAACTACAAACACTGTAAATCTCAAAAAAACTGCTTAACTTTTTATAGCTAACTGCAACAAAAATCATATACATGGATATGACAAATTCCATTCCATACTGCAAAAGATGTAAGGAAATGCAGATAGGTATGCACCAAGATTTAAGGTAATATGTGCAAGACAACCATTTGTAAGTAGTATACCATCAAATGGTGCAAAAGTAAATCCCACATTACCTGCTTGTCTTCCAGCGTACCAATCTTGTCCTCCTGAATAAATATTAAAACAATAAAAATAAAATTAATTAATGAATTGAAACAACTCTTAATAATCACAAATCAGTTAGACAACATCTGCAGCAGGTATGATGACTCACCAGGCCACAAACCATTTTTTGAATTGCATCTATGTCAAAACCAATCTGTGTAAGGTCACCACGAACATCAAATACCTGCACACAGGAATCTATGATTACTTAACCCGAGAAAACCTTTAAGACTAATTGTTGCATTGTTGAAAACCTTCAATAGCATAACCATAAAAATTAAAACAAACTCCACAAAACAATAAGTCCTATTTCAGAAAGGCACCTCATTCTTAATTAGTTTGGATAGCTCCTTCTGTTCATCCATCTTCCCATCCAAATTTTCAATCCTTTGTGTCAAGTGTCTCTTTGCTGCCTGAACAAGCCAATCAGGAATGACTCCACCCTCCCAAATGTTAGAGTTGGTGATAAAATATTGCCAAAAATCCAAGAAAGCAAAAAAAGTAAAGAAAGCCAAAAAAAACAAAAAGGCCAAAAAGCAAAAAGATAAATCTGAAGATAGAAAAGCATAGGAAAAGTTATTGTAATGATTCTATATATTTTGTATATCTTCACTAGTTGATCCATCCAATCTATGCATGGTCCATAGATGAACTAGATTAGGTGTGAGGCGCCTATTGTGAACATGGATTTCACAGAAAATTCATAGAAGAATCAGCATTTTTCAGAGCACACATTGAATGCACTATGGTGGAGCTTTTTTCACAGTTTTTTTTGTGTGTTCTTTTTCAATTCTAAATCTAATTTCTGGTTTGGAACAGCAGCATGGTTTGCTGATATTGGAGTTTTTTGTTAAGGATATTTCATCATTTGGTATTCAGAATCGGTTAGCTTAATCACTAAACACTCTTGGACCATTTTTAGGTGATATCCATGCTCAATTCATGTTCATTTGTCTTAATTCAGAATTGTTTTATAGCTGTTTTTTCTTTATCTCTCCGCCTCAAGAACTTTCATTTGGTATCAGAAAAGAGTTTTATGTGTGAATTCAAGTATTTGCAGGTGAAGCTATGGCAAGAGAGGGTGAATATTTTTATACCCAACATCCTTTACAACAGTTTGATAAGAAATACTTGTAGCTATTCATTTACTATCATGGCAACAATAGTACATCCTTAAATATACCTACATTCAAGGAGACATCATATCACACCCATGTTGAAGAAGAAAGGAAAAACAATAGCTGAAAGTTTGAATACATGTGAAGCTAAAGATGAAGTTGGACATTTCACCATTTTGCATCAAAGGGGGGAATGTTAGAGTTGGTGATGCAAAATTGCCAAAAATCCAAGAAAGCAAAAAAAAGTAAAGAAAGCCAAAAAGGCAAAAAGATAAATCTAAATATAGAAAAGCATGGTCTATAGTTAAAAAAAGTTATTGTAATGATTCTATGTATTTGTGTATCCTCATTAGTTGATCAATCAATCCATCCATCCTCACTTGGGTGGATCATCCAATCTATGCATGGTCCATAGTTGGATTAGATTTGGTGTAAGACACCTATTGTAATCATCATTCCTCAAGGGGGATTCTTCAATATGGATTCAAGGTGATCTAATTAGATGATTCAAGGTCATCTAATTAGAGGATTCAAGGAATATAGAAGAATCAGCATTTTTTAAAGCGCACATTGGGTGCACTATTGTGGAGATTTTTTAAGTTTTTTTGTGTGCTTTTTTTTTTCAATTCTAGATCTAATTTTCTGGTTTGGACTAGCAACATAGTTTGCTGATATTGGAGCTTTTTGCTAAGGATATTTCTTCATTTGGTATCAAAGCATTCAATTTCTACAATTGGTATCAAAGCCAATGTTAAAGCTCAGAGTTGGTATTAATTCTAGCAGTCCCAAGCACTCGCAAAGTGACTTAGGGGGGATGTCAAAGCAAAGACTGGTTCAAGAAGGGGCCAGAAGCTCAAAGGCAGAGCAACCTCAATAGAAGGAGGTCCCAGATTCGATTCCTAGTTGGTTCATGCCTTTAACAGGGTATAAGAGCTGAAGTAATCAAAATGAAGCAGACAAGCAAAAGCATAAGCTATGTTGAAAGAATCAAAGCAGAGTTTTGTGTGTAATTTCAATATTTGCATGTAAAGATAAAAATGAAGTTGGACATTTCACCATTTTTGCATCAAAGGGGGAATGTTAGAGTTGGTGATGCAAAATTGCCAAAAATCCAAGAAAGCAAAAAAGTGAAGAAAACCAAAAAAAAAAAAAAAGTCAAAAAGCAAAAAGATAAATCTAAAGATAGAAAAGCATGGTCTATAGTTAAGAAAAGCTATTGTAATGATTCAATATATTGATGTATTCCCACTAGTTGACCCATCCATCCATCCTCACTAGGGTGGATCATCTAATCTATGCATAGTCCATAGATGAATTAGTTTGGGTGTGAGACACTTATTGTAATCAAGATTTAGAAGG
The DNA here is from genome assembly GCA_028583015.1 of Wollemia nobilis. Taxonomy (NCBI): domain Eukaryota; kingdom Viridiplantae; phylum Streptophyta; class Pinopsida; order Araucariales; family Araucariaceae; genus Wollemia; species Wollemia nobilis. Next base: position 5,276,474 of record JAQPPZ010017086.1, read on the forward strand.
AATTCAAGGAGGATTCTTCAAGATGGATTCAAGGTGATCCAGTCAAGATGATTCAGTTAATGGATTCAAGGTGATCCAGTCAAGATGATCCAGTTGATGGATTCAGGGTGATCCAGTTGAGGGATTTTGTTGTTGGATTATTCAGTTGGCAGCAAATTTGTCACATAAGTATTGATTCAATTCAGAGCATTCAATTTCTACACCAAACATCAAAAAAGCAAATAAACTATGCATTTGTAAAAACATCATAATAAGGCTATAAGCAACAGGTACCATAAAGAAGTTTTGCATACCGCAAGAGCTGCTGAGACTTGGTCCAGATGTTTGGTCATACTTGCAACAACATTTGTCATATTCTGTTTGGTTACATACATAAGATCCGAAAAGGAAAAACCCTGGCATGTTGTCAAACATAAATATGATCAAGACAAACGTAGACAGCTATATGCTCACCGCCCCGATCTGCTTGAAATTTATAGACCATGTACAACAGTTTCTGAAATAGAAATAACATAAGATGCATAACTGAGAATAACTTTATCAACATTTAAAACAAATCCATCAATTGTTGTTAATGTTTCCTAATAGCAAGTGTTCTGGCAGATCTATAATTTCTTACACGATTGGAGATTCCCTAAAATTTGTACAATGTAGCATATTATAAAAGTACAACACAGATCATTTTGGAAGCTATCAATATGGTACAACATGGTAAATTAAGATTTTGGGAACTCGCTTATCAAATTGTGAGCTTTATAAACATACTTTCCACCACATATAACCGTAGCCCAACGCTCCTAGCATGGCAACTGGCATGGCCCAAGATGCCAAATTACCTAGAAAAGCATTAAAAAAATAAGTTAGCAACCCTTAACCAGTGAAAAATCTAACATTAAAGAATTTGTTACAAAGGAAAGTTCATAACGCAATACTGAATTTCTGCCAATTCCTTATATATAACTCACATTCTTGTTAAACTATAAAAAGCTCTTCTAGAGGTAAAAGCAATACTTAGCCTACCATTATTGAAAGCTAAACTTAGTTGAGGAGATCGTTAAAAATATTGCTCAGTTCTCCCTTGTTCAAAGTCTTTTATGGCATTTCCAACCATGTAACTTCCAATTTGAATGTTTGATTTGATATGTTACAAATTATATGACTTAGAAAATGTTGGGCAAGTTCAATAATTGATAAACACTATTTTAATTTTCCCTTCTCCATTAATATGGCCAATGCACAAAGGGCTATGACGGGCAATGTATAAAAGGGACCTATTACTATAACCTAACCTATGCATAGAGAAAACTATACCATACACATGGCAACTACCTCCACTCTTTATAAAAATTGAAAACTAACGTTTTCTAATTAGCACTATAAAATGTATCACAACCGTAAGACTTATTTTCATCTTCCAGAAGTCAGTTTTATTTTAAAAAGTTAAGGCTGTAAGTTGCAGGCAATGTACAACTTTCCTAGATAAATTGTATATTAGAGGGATATATTAGGAAAAGAAAAAAATGAAGGCCAAAATGACAGAAAAGAATATAGATGCACAAAACTTAGTACATGCACAATTCTTATTTGGTGGCATGATACTACAGTTTGCTGTAACGCTACTATGTGGTTTGTTGAAATACCATGGTAATGCAATTAGGATGTAATACGGATAAGACTGGTTTCAATCCCATATAAACAGTTAAAATAATATCTCCACATTTCATATAAGAATGAGGTTGAGTGACAAATGACTTTGTAAATGAGTTGCCATGAGATCATTTAACTTTTCCCCAGTTGTTTTGTTTCAGCCTTCAGTTGTTGATGATGCAAAAGGGTTGCAGCAGATGTAAAATAATTGTGTCGGTAGCGGGACGTCAAGTTTTATGCTTAATATCTTATCATTCTCACATTTGCCATTGTTTGTTGTTTGTACAAATAAGTTCACTAAAATTGTTCACATAAGGGGAAAAAATCACCAAAGTTTAATTATTTTTTATAAAATTTGGCAAATCCGGCAACAGACGAAAGAAACAAGTATTCTGCTATGAACCAATTGAAAAAAAAAAGGGTTTTGACTTAGGAAGAAAACAACTTTAGAGCATACCACTTTGCTCAGAATTCCCATTCACAACTGTTACTGCTCTTGATGCAGATATCTGCTTTATCTCCTGTGCTAAGCGCCGTACCTAAATTGTAGACGAACAGAGTCACTTGTCAATGAAGATCAAAAACAAAGACAGTTTTCATTGAAGTTCACCTAAAACTACACTATCATTCTATTCATAACATAAATAAATTGCATCAATGATTAAATGAATATTTGTGTTAACTCATTACTTAACATTAACAATTTAACTGATCGGTAGTTTCCTAGATTTCATGCCTACATATTACTTGGACTGGTAACCAAGCTTACATCTCCCCTCTCCAACGGAGGACCAAACTTAAATATTCCTTTAGGAGTAAGGATTGCTTGTTCCCTTCAACCTAGACAGCTTCACTGAAATGATAAGATGATAATGTCCACATTATCCTAATGATTCCCCCACAACATTAACATAGTTAGCAATTAAATAGTGCACTATATATCAGTGCTGGGACACAAAAGTTATCAGAATCAGAAATCTGCAAGTCGCCTCCCTATTCTTCACCAAAAGACAATTGAGAAGATGACAAGTTCAAATTCTAACATTGTTTAAGTGCATGTGTTTCTGTGAACAAAAACACAATTGATTAAATATATACACACATGCATACAAATATATTTACTTGTTATGATGATGATGATGATGATGAAATAAAAGGAAACGAAAGTGGTTATAAAAATCCACAAGGCCATATGACAATGTTTTTAACTAGTACATGTTCAACCACCAGACTCTGGTTACTAAAACCTAGCACATTCAACCTTTCCCCTATTCAAGATTCAAACCTTGGACCTCCTATTTTGAGTACCAAAGTCTTCACCACCAGACCCAACAGTATGATGATTTTTACCTTTCACCTAAGTTCGACAAGGTTTGCCAGAGTATAACTAAAAATAAAAACGGCAAATTACTAATATACTCATGTGTCACCTCAATATTCCAGGATAAAATGAAAAAGTGCATCTGGTTTCTCTAAAACCAACAGGTACTGAAAAGTAATATTATTGCTAAACTTCATAATTTAGTTCCTGATATTCATAGAAAAAAAAATGATAATAGAAAACGATATTCATCAAATGGTATTAGCTCAACCGTTTATATTTGTCAACTTCCAAGTAGAAGACCCAGGTTTGAATCTTGCCAAGCAATACATGCATAATTGTCAAATTGTTGTAATACTACTATGTGGTCATGATGTAATATGGGAGGGGCCTGTTTCAATCCCATATAGCCAACTAAAAAGAATATAGAAAACTGTATTCATCTTAAGTTGATAGATTCATTCTCAGCCAGTTATATTCCTCAACTTTAATGGAGGAGAACCAGGCTCGAATCTTGCCAAGCAATATATGCATAATTGTCAAACTGTTGTAATACCACTATGTGGTCATGATATAATACGGGGAAGGCCCGTTTCAATCCCACATAACTAATTGGAAAAAAAAAAATTAATAAATCCATATCTTATAAAATGTTTTAAGGTTTGTTCAATGTCTTTTGTAAAAAAAAAATTAATAAATTCATATCTTGTAAAATGTTTTAAGGTTTGTCCAATGTCCTTTGTAATTTTGTTGATTACATGCATTGATTCTAAGTTGGTGATGCTCAAATAATAATATTTAATAATGTTTGACAAATATTTCTACCTCTTATTAAGAAATTTAAATATGTCTGTGTTTTTCCTTTAGATTTTATAAATACTTGGATATTTTCCATATTATTAACTATTTGGGAAATGACAAAAACAAATCCCAAGCTGTCATCATTATATACATAAATGCAAATCAAACATCTTAGTCATTCTTGCTGATCGTTTTTAGCTTTCAATGAGTTGCTGCAGTAGGAACAAATTGCCAATCCTTTTAAACCAACATTGAAAAAGTCATGATCAACGATTTTTGATTGGGAAAATAAGGAAAAAGCATCAAATTTTTTAAATTAGTTAAAAATAAAAACCAAAATATAAAATTGTATATAACATCAGGTTTTGATATGATATTTTCCCCCTTTCTTCCCAAACTTTTCTGATTTTTCAGATCTTTTTGCAAATTAAATAAATAAAAAATCCCTATTTTTTCCAAAAACTTTCAAGTGTTGGCAAACTTGTATAAAGTTCAGCAAGGCTGAAAACAAATCGTGATCTATGCAATTTTCACAATTTATGAACTGTGTCATAGTGTATAGATCACGATTTTTTCGTAATCTTCCCTTCTATACTTCTAAATTCCTTGTTAGACAAGGTTTTTCTGTATTACAGTTCTATTTGGTACCTGTCACTGGTTCAAATTTGTGTGAAGTTCAGCAAGGATAAAAATTGGAATAAATTTAACATCCAGAACACTGGCTATAAAAACTGCCATCAAGTTCAAAAAATGGAAATAGATGTTTTCAGTTCGTTTAAACTTTAAATATCTAGATTAAAAACAAATATATATTTAAAAAGAAAAAAAAAGGAACTTTACATTTTCTAAAATACAAGATATAGGAGACAGCATATGCAAGAGGGAGATAAGATGGCGACACAGGAAGGAATCAAGGAAGCAAATCTTACAAAGATTCAGTTTTATTTTTCAATATTCTGTTTAGTAATTCTTTAACCACGAGATGCTATGATATGAGGGTTTTGAAAGCGACTGTGTGAGGGTTTCGTCTGTGAGTCGAGCTCATGCGGCGGTAGAGGCTGTTTTTTGGGGCCTACAGGCCCTAGCGGACAATTTGTTTTTTTTGTTGTCTTTGCCCAAGATAAATGCTGGATATGTTGCAGGAGACCCATGATGGGTCAGAAATCTGTCATTCAGAAAATCTTCACGCTACGGACTTGATTGAAAACTGCTTCCAATTTGCTACCCAAGGGAAAATCAAAAATCACACCTTTCCTCGACGTCCAAGGCATGGATTAAAGAGACCCAGAAACAAGTTTCAAGCTGCAGATCAAATAAGAGAAGCCTCCTTAGGAAAAGAAAAAATGGTTCAACACTCGAGCAATCCCGATACTAAGGAACGCCCCCAAAACTCAAACAATCACGTGGCATTAACTTAACCGGTTAAATTCCTCAATGTTTAAGGAGGAGACCTAGGTTCAAATCTTGCAAAACGATACATGGATAATATCCAAGATTTGTTGTAATACCACTATGTGGTGATGATGTAATACGGGTGGGACCCGTTTCAATCCCATATAAGTAATTATAAAAAAGGAGCACCCCCAAAACAGATCCACTATGGAAACCCCTTTCAAGGGTAAGGATTTCAGGGATTTGGCCCCAAAAATGAATTTCAGGGATGCCCTCCATGGTGGACAGTCCCAGACTAATGCTAACATTAATCTTAAGGCTTCTAGTAGACCTCTAAGAATGCCTAAGATTGATCCCAGAAAAACTAAGTCGGGATGATTAAGATCAGCTAATAGAAACCCAATTGTTATGCTAAAAATGGGCGACATTCAAGATGGCATAGAAGATCTGGAGAGAAGAGGACTGATTTGGCGTTTCTTGGGTTTTCGCCTGAGCCTATCTACTTTCAAAGTGTGGGCTACATAATACTGGAAAACACAAGGTGAGTTACAAATCTCTGTTTATCCCGATGATGGTTATTTTCTTGTTATTTTTGCTAATGATGAAGACTAAGAGAAAATATTTCAAGGGGGTCCCAGGCTCTTTGGAAGGGCAGGGATATTCATGAAGCCTTGGCACACTAAATTTGAAGCCGAAGAAGGGATGCCTTCTCCAGGACCTATGTAGGTTAGACTCATTGGCCTCCCAATTGAACTTTGGAATCCGGCTGTATTTTCTACAATTGGAAACTCCCTTGGAACTTTCATGATGACTCTTGATTGTACAAATTTTAACACATTATTTATGCTCAAATTTGTGTCTTAATGGATTTCGACAAACCCATTCCACAAAAGATCTCATTACAATTTGGGAAGGACACTTGGGAGCAGGTGGTGGACTATGAGAACATTCGTTTCCGTTGCAGAATATGCCATGAATATGGTCATTTCGGGAGGTCCAAGGTTCAAACCGTGGCATGGGTGAGTGTGTGAGGGGGTGGGTATGTGTTTAAAAAACAAATATGATCATTTCGCTAGTGTCTATCCAAATAAGATTCCAGATCAAAAGAAAGAGGACACAAACTTAGAAGGTTTCCAAATGCCTAAGAAGAACACTAAAAAAACAGTTATGAAGGATCAAGTGTTGTTGTCAACTAATATGTTTGGAATTCTTTCCACAAATAACCTCACAGGTGAGGAAGAGGGCATAATGGAGACAGTTATCTTAGAAACGCAATTTAAAGATGCAAGGAAGGACTTGGAGACAAACCAAGAAATCAAAGGTTTTCAACAAAAAAATAAGGGAGAAAACATAGACAAGAAGAACAATCTTTTAAATGCTAAAACTTCAAATAATTCAGACCCCAAGACAGACTTTGTTGAACCTTCCAATAATGCTTTGGTTGCGTATACACATACTTCAAGGTTAGAAGTTATCCCAGATTCAATTGGGGTAAGACAAGAAACAAGAAAAAAAATGAAGATGGACACTAACCAAAAGGCAAGCCGCAAGACTAATCAGCATCATATGGTAAAAGAAGGTGAAAAGCTTGTAGAGGAAAGTAAGATTAATGCCCTTACCAACAACTTTAACCCCATTAGTAATGAAGATCGTCACTAGAAATATTAGAGGACTCAAAGGAAGTCTTTCAAAACAAAATGAAATTAGAAGAATGATTCAGACAAACCAACCACATCTGGTTTTCCTTCAACTCCCATGGGGCTTCTGGCATCATTCCTTGCCTCTGGGACCCAAAAGAGATAATTATTCACCATATGCTTGGTAGTTGGGCTCTCTTGACTATGGCTGCACAAAGTAGACAATCTAACTGTAACAACCCAAGTCTACTCACCTGGTTGTACCATTCATTCTAACTCATTAGTAATAGGATTTTTTTTATTACAACATGGTTCACCCTATGGTTAAGTTTCCAAGTTAACTGGTTTAATTATCACCCAAGGCAAGATCACATTTAAGTACGAGGTATATTCAACCACATTTGAGTTTGAGAATCGTTGCAAACGATTCCCCAAGTAGACGAGATTGGCCAAATCCCGTAGATAGTGCCATTTTGTAGACCTATTTTCTCATTTATCGTCCTCTTGTTCTAACATGAGTGTAGATCCACGGCTGAGGTTATCCTCTAGGGCCCATAACACCTAGAGGGTGGATGCATACTCTCCCCATCCCTTAGCATGATGAAACCTTAACCTAACTGGTCAGCTTGTTCAAGACTTCGCATGCAAGGGGTTAGCATGCATATGCCTAGTGCCTAGCTAATTATCCACTCACCTGGAGTCAGCTAGGGTCATGTCATTACCCTGACACTGAACTCAGTACACATCCGCCACCAACCATTATGTTCATTAACAAAAGAAAATAGTTTTTATATTTTTATTTATCTACTTTTGTTTTATTATATATATATATATATATATATATATATATATATTATAAGTTCCTATTTAATTTCACAAATTTAATAATAAGCACACCAATGATCTTCAATTCACCAAATGCTTAATAAAAAAAGACTCTCATGCCTTTGACACTTTCATTGCCATGAAGGATATATGTATGCATCACTTATCGTCAAACAACAAGCAGACACTCAAAACAAAGCACACACATAGTGCAAGTCACTCATGATGCACCTACATGATATGCAATTGTGTGAGCTTCCATGTACTCTCAAGCCGAATCATCATTTCCCACTTATCTTTTTTTGTCGACCTTCTTCTATCCGTCGAAGGAATGTACCTGGTCCTGCATGTACAACAACCATCAACAATACCACATTCTAGAAGAAAAAAGCAAAGTATAATTCACCAATTCTTCTATTAATCATTAATGGTGCTAGGGGGGTTGTTACATCAAACAAGAACTAGACACTCAAAAGAAAGCACACACATTATGCAATTCATTCATGACTAGACACTCAAAAGAAAGCACACACATTATGCAATTCATTCATGATGCACCTACATGATATGCAATTGTGTGAGCTTCCATGTACTCACGAGCCGAATCATCATTTCCCACTTACCTTTTTTTGTTGACCTTCTCCTATCCATCGAAGGAATATACCTGGTCCTGCATGCACAACAACCATCAACAGTATCACATTCTAGAACAAAAAGGTAAGTATAATTCACCAATTCATCTATAATCATTAATGGTGCTAAGAGGTTGTTACATCCTTCCCCACTAAAAATAAACACAGTCCTTATGTTTTCATTCATGTTTAAACAAGTCAAAACATATATATTCATTCAAGAATCCATCAATACATATGTCCACACATAAATCATTTAGTAATTTAAACATGTTCATATAATCCACTCCACATAGTGTTTCATATTTGCATTCAACCATAGATCTATACATCAATCAAAACATATTCTCACAACAACTTTACACATTAGTTCAGTTATTAATCCACACATATTAAATATACATCCATAAATCCACTTAGTAATTTTAAAATGTTCGTGTTCACTCAAACAAAAAAAGAAACCGTTTCTTCATATCAGCCACATTCTCCCATGTGGCATTTCTGTCTAAGTAGTGGTCCTATTGGACCCAACATTGAGGAGAAACATTGATCAATGTCAGGTCCAATGCAACCACCACTCAAACATAAATGCCAAATGGGAGAATGTGGCTGATATGAAGATAAAATTTCATTTCTTGTTAGAGTGAACATGAACATTTTAGTGGATTTATGGATGATTATGTAAATATGTGTGGATGTATATCTGAACTACTATGTGGAGTTGTTGTGAAAATATGTTTTGATTGAAGTATAGATCTATGGTTGAATGCAAATATGAAACACTATGTGGAGTGGATTATATGAACATGTTTAAATTACTGAATGATTTATGTGTGGACATATGTATTGATGGATTCTTGAATGAATATATATGTTTTGACTAGTTTAAACATGAATGAAAACATAAGGACTGTGTTTATTTCTAGTGGAGAAGGATGTAACAACCCTCCTAGCACCATTAATGATTATAGATGAATTGGTGAATTATACTTACCTTTTTCTTCTAGAATGTGATATTGTTGATGGTTGTTGTGCATGCAGGACCAGGTATATTCCTTCGATGGATAGAAGAAGATCGACGAAAAAAGGTAAGTGGGAAATGATGATTCGGCTCGTGAGTACATAGAAGCTCACGCAATTGCATATCATGTAGGTGCATCATGAATGACTTGCATAATGTGTGTGCTTTGTTTTGAGTGTCTAGTTCTTGTTTGAAGTAACAACCCCCTAGCACCATTAATGATTAATAGAAGAATTGGTGAATTATACTTGCCTTTTTCTTCTAGAATATGGTATTGTTGATGGTTGTTGTACATACAGGACCAGGTACATTCCTTCGACGGATAGAAGAAGGTCGACAAAAAAAGATAAGTGGGAAATGATGATTCGGCTTGTGAGTACATGGAAGCTCACGCAATTGCATATCATGTAGGTGCATCATGAATGACTTGCATAATGTGTGTGCTTTGTTTCGAGTGTCTGCTTGTTGTTTGACGATAAGTGATGCATACATATATCCTTCATGGCAATGAAAGTGTCAAGGGCATGGGAGCCTTTCTTTATTAAGCATTTGGTGAATTGAAGATTATTGGTGTGCTTATTATTAAATTTGTGAAATGAAATAGGAACCAATAAAAAAATTATTATTAATATATATATATATAATAAAACAAAAGTAGATAAATAAAAATATGAAAATTATTTTCTCTATATATATAATAAAACAAAAGTAGATAAATAAAAATATAAAAACTATTTTCTTTATATATATATAATAAAACAAAAGTAGATAAATAAAAATATAAAAACTATTTTCTATTGTTAAAGAACATAATGGTTGGTGGCGGATGTGTCTCGGGCGAGGTAGCCGCCAACAATTCTCCATGGTTGGTGGTGGATGTGTACTGAGTTCAATGTCAGGGTAATGACATGACCCTAGCTAACTCCGGGTGAGTGGATAATCAGCTAGGCACTAGGCATATGCATGCTAACCCCTTGCATGCGAAGTCTTGAACAAGCCGACCAGTTAGATCAAGGTTTCATTATGCTAAGGGATGGGGAGAGTATGCATCTACCCTCTAGGTGTTATGGGCCCTAGAGGATAACCCCAGTCGTGGATCTATACTCATGCCAGAACAAGAGGACGATAAATGAGAAGGTAGGTCCACAAAATGGCATTCTCTATGGGATTTGGCCAATCTCGTCTACTTGGGGAATCGTCTGCAATGATTCTTAAACCCAAATGTGGTTGAAAATGCCTCGTACTTAAATGTAATCTTGCCTTGGGTGATAATTAAACCAGTTATCTTGGAAACTTAACCATAGGGTGAACCATGTTGTAAGTAAAAGAAAAAAAAAAATCTTTCCCCTATTACTAGTGAGTTAGAATGAATGGTACAACCAGGTGAGTAGACTTTGGTTGTTACACTAACCAAATTATGCTCTGCTTGAATGTTTACGCTCCAATTACTTTGGAGGAAAAGTGGAGACAATGGAAGAATATAACTTATATTATCTCCCATTTTCTTGAAGCTTGGGTCTTGATCGGAGGATACTTCAATACCATCCTCTCTTTGGATGAGAAGATGGGGAGAAATAGGAATTTGGACAGGAGCTCAGACCTCATGAGTGAATATATTGCAAACCTTCACCTTGTGGACATCCAGCTAGATAATGGCCTCATGACTTGGTCTAACAAAAGGCAATGCTCAAGCTTGTATCATAGAAAGATTGGCTAGGTTCTTGTTCTCTAACATTTTCTTAATCCATGGACACATTCCTAAGGTGAAAACTCTTAACAATGCAGGTTCGGATCATTGGCCAGTCCATGAAAAATATAGATGAAATTAGACCCACAAGGAAATTGGAGGAATGGGAAAAAAATAGAAGAGCTCTTATGGAAGCAGAAATCTAGGATTCAATGGCTCAAAGAAGGAGATCAGAACAAGGAATTTTTCCACAAATCTCTTCTAGCCCGCAGATCGCACAACTTTATTTCTTCCCTGAAATCAGATTCTGGAGAGACTGTCCACACTTGGGATGGCATGAAGTCTATCACCATCAACAGATTTTCCAAACTGTTCATTGCTGCATCTCTTGACTTGGCTTCTCAACAAAATGTCCTTCATGCAATCCCTACTCTGATCACTTCTAAGGAGAACTCTGTTTTGACTGCTCCAATTACTATCAATGAGCTTCAACAAGTGGTTTTTAAAATGCAAAAAGGGAAGACCCCAAGGCCTAATGGTTTTCCCATCAAATTTTACCAAGAATTCTGGGATATTCTTCATGTTGATTTATTAGAGGTGGTGGAAGAAGCCAGGAAGGCCAAAGATATTTTGAAGGTAATCAATAAAACTTATATAGCTCTGGTCCCAAAGGCTCAAGATGCAAAACATATCTCAGCTTTTAAACCAATAGCTTTATGTAATGTTCTTCTCAAAATCATTACCAAGATCATGGCGGAGAGGCTGAAACCTCTTTTGCATAAGATTATTTCTCCTGAACAAAGTGGTTATGTGGAAGGAAACAGATTGTGTAGGAGATAGTTCTTTCTCAGGAAGCCATCCATTCCATGGAAGCGCAGAAATCTCCTTCTAAGTTCATCCGTTTAGACCTATCCAAAGCTTATGATAGAGTTGATTGGCACTTCCTTGTCAAAGTTATGAGGCAATTTGGCTTTTCTCAAGATTGGATAGATTGGATTATGGGATGTTCATGTATCTCTTCGGTGTCCTACTCAATTCTTATCAATGGTTACCCTTCACAGTTGTTCCCAGCTTCCATAGGTATTAGGCAGAGCAACCCCTTCTCCCCTTATTTATTCATCATTCTTGTTGAATGTTTGGGCAGGCCTATGAGCAAAAAACAGAGAAAACAAAACCCTCGAGGGAGTTACCATTGCTCATGGAGCCAGGCCTATCTCTCATCTTCAGTTTGTTGATTGCTCTACTCTGTTAGGAAAAGCTAGGGTTAAGGAAGCCTCTACAATTAAACAAATCATTCGATGTTTCTCTAATGCTACAGGATAATTGATAAATGAAGACAAATCGAAATTCATTTTCTTTCACTCCTCTCCCAGACAAGAATCCATGATTCTAGATAAATTAAGATAGAAGGTGGCCTCCCTTCCAATCACTTATTTAGGCATTCCTATCAACATCCAAAGATAGAAAAAAAAAATACTGGAATTGGTTGTTGAACAGAATAAAGGAGAAAAATGGAAAGTGGACCAATAGGTGGCTTTCATCCGGGAGCAGAATTACCTTGGTAAAATCAGTCCTTCAAGCTATACCTATTTATGTTTCTGCTGTGTTGAATATCCCAAAGGCAGTTCTTCGAGAACTGGATCAAATCAATCAACGGTTCCTCTAGAGTGGTACTAAGGAGAAAAGAAAATGGGCCTTGGTGAAATGGGATACTTTATGCCTTCCCAAGCATGAAGGGGGGTTAAGATTTCGATCTGCTATAAAAAACAGTAAGGCTTTAGCTGCAAAGTTGTATTGGACGATTTTGAATAACCCTAATGCCTTATGGGCCAATAATCTTCATGCTAGAAGGAACTAGGATGGAGAGCGGGAAAGCAGGCGAGCGAGTGGCGGATGGAGAGCGACCGGGAGGATGCGGCAGAAAGGAGGCAGGATGGTCAGGCGAGGGTCCAGGAGGGACAAGCCATGGCAGTGATGACGGGGCAGGGCCCGATGCAGCAGGGGCCCAGGCGGATGGGTCTGGACAGGAGCGGAAAAGACCCTCCTAACAAGGAGGGACCAAGAGGCAGGGTAAACCTAAACCAAAAAGGATCCTACGCCCAGGTACTAAGTCCAGGATCCCCAACAAAGCAACCCACCCAGGAACCGCTTCCTTGTGGAGCAGATTTGGTCATCCCTGAAGACCTAATGGACAGCTACCTGGAGCTTGAGCGTTTCACTCTGATTGGCAAGTTCGTAGGAGGGCGACCAGACATGGAGACCATTCGGAAATGGGCTTTTTCCAAGTGGAAGACCAGCGGCAACATGGAAATTGTTGCCCTCTCTCGGGGGTTTTTCGCCATCAGGCTCAACACTCAGGAGGACTGCTGCAACATCTTGGCCGGGGGACCATGGTTCCTAGGGCGCAGGAGCCTTTTTCTCCGGAAGTGGGGAGAGGATTTCAACCCTAAAACCCAAAACATAAATGTAGCTCCTCTGTGGGTTAGGTTGCCAAACCTCCCTTTCCAATGCTGGCACGAGAATGTCATCATAGGGATAGCCCGGTCCATAGGTGAGCTCGTTGCCATTGATTCTTCCACCAAGGTCCGATCCAGGATGGTCCATGCCCGCTTCTGTGTCTCCGCTAACCTGGAAACAGAGTTACCCACTTTCATAAACTTGTATAGAGGATCACGCATCATCAAGAGGCAGCCCATCGAGTACGAAAACAAGCCAGCCTTTTGTACTCACTGTCGCACTCAAGGTCACCTCCTGAATCAGTGCCCTGTCTTGAGGGCCCATAATCAAAAGGCGACAGGTCCGAACAAGGGCATGCAGAGGAACCAGGGTATTCCCCCTCTCAACAAGGAGCCGATGCTAGGCCCGAAACACATCATGCGTAATCCCGCCCACCAAGCACCTCAGGAGGAAGGTCAGAGTGATGTTCCAGATCAAGGCAAGCAAAACCGTGAGCGAGGAGAAGCCTCCCCGTCAGCCCAAAAGGAGCAGGAGGTGCTCTCAAAATCCCCGCTTCACACCAGTCCTAGCATAGAGGATCCAGTTACCTAGGTACAGACCCTTCCCAAAATTGTTGTTCCAAATTCTTTTATGGATGAGTACCTGGCGGGCAATAGGAAATCCCCAAACCGCTCGAATAGGGGTGAGGTACCCCTTTCTCCTTTCTCTCGAAAAAGAAGGCCCATCCGTCTCTGGGAGAATCAGCCCCAAAAACACCAGGAGCAGGAAACAGGCCATTGACTATGGCAACGAAAGGAAAAGAGGGAGACCCTCTGACAATGAGAAGAGAAACAAGGAAACGACGGAGGACATCGCAAATGGAACCCAGTTGACGCTTTTCTCTGACGATTCCGACAACCAGAATGACAAGCAAGGAACCAAACCCCCTTCCAGCTGGTGAAGGGAGGCAGGAAAAACCCTAAACCCTCGAAATGAAGGTCCTCTCATGGAATGTGAGGGGCCTCAACGGGGCAGCCAAGCAGCGGCTGGTGGCTGACCTAAGGAAAAGGATCAATCCTTCCATCTTCATTATGCAAGAAACCAAAATCGATGAGCTCTCTTCTCGGAAGTCTGCCAAGGCCATTTGGGCCAAAGGAGAGTGCCTTATCAGTCCAGCTCAAGGCACGTCAGGTGGGCTCATGTGCCTTTGGGACCCTACCCTGGTTGAAGGAAGGCTTTTGTCGTCCTCGAGCAAGATCCTAAACATTTTGTTTCACTCCAAGACCAACAATCAGTCTTGGATCCTGTCCAACATTTACGCTCCAAATTCCCCCATCGAGCGGGCCGAAATGTGGGAAACTGTAACTCAAATGAGGACCACCTTCAACACCTTTCCATGGATCATAGGAGGAGACTTCAATAGCCCGCTGCATCCGTCTGAGAAGAAAGGAGGTAACGACTCTTTCAGCAGAAGCATGGAGGATTTCAGAGGTTTTGTCAATACCAATGAGCTCATGGATGTTAAGCTCAAGGGGTCCTCTTTCACTTGGAGCAACAGGAGGATTGATAGCGGGCTCATCCAGGTGAAGCTGGACAGGTTCCTCATCTCTCAAGAAGCTATCCCTCTGTTTGGCGATGCCACCATGTTTGCCTTACCTCGGATCGGATCAGACCACGTCCCATCCTCCTTGAAATCGGCAGGCCTCCCTCCTTCAAAACTCCTTTCCGTTTCGAAGCCATGTGGACTCTCCACAAGGATTTCAAAGATCAAGTGTCCTCATGGTGGCATCAAAAGTTTGGAGGATCCGCCACTTCTCGACTGGCTCAGAAACTAAAGATGGTCAAAGAAAACTTGAAAATCTGGAACAAGGAGGTTTTTGGCAACCTTTTCGCCAATAAAAAGGCCATTACTGAGAAACTTCAGGAGATGGAAAGGAGAATCGAAGTTGGGGACCACAACAGCCCCACTAGGGAGGAGGAAAGGAACCTCCTAGCAGAGTTCCATAACATCCTAGCTAGAGAGGAAACCTTCTGGAGGCAGAAGTCAAGAGACCTATGGGTCAAGGAAGGCGATGCTAACACCAGGTTCTTTCACGCCTCCACTATGCGGCACAGGGCATCCAACAAGATCAGGGAGATTGTGTGCAGCAATGGATCATCCACCAAGGACATAGTTGAGATCAGGGCTGAAGCGGTGTCCTTTTTCCAGAACCTCTTGGGAAGTGCCCCGGAGGGTGACAGCCAAGCTCAGGATACTCTC
This sequence comes from Wollemia nobilis, assembly GCA_028583015.1. Taxonomy (NCBI): domain Eukaryota; kingdom Viridiplantae; phylum Streptophyta; class Pinopsida; order Araucariales; family Araucariaceae; genus Wollemia; species Wollemia nobilis. The sequence continues at coordinate 5,292,133 of JAQPPZ010017086.1, forward strand.
CTATCAAATATTCCTTGCATCGTTCCTCAGGATGCGAACCTCAGACTGGTGGAACCTTTCTCCCACGATGAGATTAAGGAGGCCTTGTTTTCAATGCAACCTGATAAAGCCCCTGGGCCGGATGGTTTCTCTCCGAGGTTTTTCCAAACCCTGTGGGATGTGGTGGGGAACGATGTCTGTGAGGCCATTAGAGAGATCCAATCAACCAAAGTTGTCCCTCGCAGTTTCAACTCCACCTTCTTGGCCCTCATCCCGAAAGCCTCTGACCGCAAATCCATCTCTCGATTATAGGCCTATCAGCCTGTGCAACGTCATCTACAAAGTTTTGACCAAGGTTATGGCCAACAAGCTGAAGCCCATTCTCCCCCTTATCATTGATCAGTCTCAAGGCAGTTCGATGAAAGGGAGGAACATCCTGGATGGGGTCATCTCGATCCATGAAACCCTGCATTCTGCCTCAATGACCAAGAAGGCTGCCCTTTTCCTCAAGCTTGATATGAACAAGGCCTTCGATAGGGTTGACAGAGGTTTCCTTCGGGAGATCCTCCTCAAGTTCGGCTTCCATCCCCTGTGGGTTGACCTCATCCAGGGCTGCATTTCCTCCCCCTGGTTCTCTGTCCTAGTCAATGGCTCTCCTGCCGGTTTCTTTCAGAGCTCTAGAGGTCTGCGTCAAGGGGATCCTCTGTCCCCCATCCTTTTCATCATCCTCGCAGAAGCTTTGGGAAGAGCCCTCAAGGATGCCCAACAACGGAAGAAGGTGACCGGCATCCTCCCTGCCTCGGGGATTGAGGCGATCACCCATCAGCAGTTTGTGGATGACACGCTCCTGTCCACCATAGCGTCAGTAGCTCAAGCCAGATCCATCAAACGAATCCTAGGACTCTATGAGAGTGTTGCCGGTCAAAAAGTTAACTACATCAAAAGCAAGATCTTTTTTCTCAACACCCTTGTCAGGCATCAAGTTCAGATTGCAAGGATCCTGGGGTGCTCTATTGACTCCCTCCCCACTACCTATCTTGGCCTCCCTCTCTTCTGCGGGCGTGCTAAGGAAGGGATGTGGAACATGGTGCTCGAGAGAATCCACAAAAAGCTGGCGTCGTGGAAAGGCAAGTTCTTATCCCAAGCTGCCAAGGCAACCCTCACTATGGCGTGCCTCCAAGGGATTCCGACCTTTTTCATGTCTGTTTTCAGATTGCCTGCCTCGGTTCTTCACAAGATTGAGCAGACCCAACGGAACTTTCTTTGGTCAGGCAATGAAGACAAGTCCAGGTTTCCTTTGGTGGCCTGGGACAAAGTTTGCAGAAGCAAGAAGCAAGGAGGATTAGGGTTCGGGAGAATGGCCAAGATGAACCTAGCGCTCATTGCCAAACACACCTGGAGGATCCTGGCAGATGAACCGGCAGAATGGGTTAGAATTGTCAGGAGGAAATACCTCACTAACACTTCCTTTCTTGAGGATGGGATTCCCACTGGGGGGTCGGCTTTCTGGAAAGCCATTGTCCAATCCAGGCAGCTGATCCAAGACGGCATCAGGTGGATCCTTGGGGATGGCCGGAGCATAGATTTTTGGAAGGATAGGTGGGCCCTAGAGGACCCTCTCTCTGAGCAGACCGGGCTGGTTCACCTTAAAACTTTTCTTGATAACAACTTTGGGCAGAGGGTGGCCAATTTCATTGAATGGAGAAATGGCTCCCTACAATGGAAAGTCATTGATGCAGAGGGGCTAGAGACTGAGGCCGACTTCCTGTCCTCCGTCCTTAAGGACATCATCATACCCACCAGCAGAGGTCCGGATCGAATGATTTGGAGGGGGACCGATGATGGTGGATTCTCTGTCAAATCTGCCTATGAATTCCAATGCAAAGGGCTGAAATCGGACTTTCCTTGCAACGTGGTCTGGAGGAAATGTTTGATCCCAAAGGTAAATTTCTTCTCGTGGATTGCCTTTCAGAATAAAGCTCTCACAATTGACAATCTTCACAAGAGGGGGTTTGCTATTCCCAATAGGTGCTATCTGGTGTGAGTCCGCCCGTGAGTCCTCCTCGACCACCTTGTTCCCGCACTCGCATTTTCACTGGGTCGGTCCTTGGCTCCATCCTCTCTACCTTTCAGATCCAATGGATTCCCCCCAAGACCATTAAGGAGGCTTTCTTCCAATGGCCCAATCCTTTTAAAAATCCCAAGCTCCGTTTCCTGTGGAATGCTTGCTTCCACCATTTTTTGTGGCAGATATGGTTGGAACGCAATGGTCGGGTCTTCGGTAATCCTCCCAGGGATCCTCCCTCAGTCGCTCACAGGGCCATCACCTTTGCCATTGAGAACTCCAAGCTTATCCCCAACCCATGGCCCAAGCATGTGTTTGAAGAGGGTTTGTTCAAATCCTTGAAGTTATCAGGGGAGATCAAGGAGCGGGAGGATCCGCGGTCATCCAAGAAGGACGTCAGGTGGGTCAGGCCTCCTCAAGGATGGTTGAAGTTAAATTTTGACGGGGCCTCTCGGGGCAACCCAGGGGCGGCCGCTGCGGGTGGATCAGTTAGAGACCATAATGGACAGCTCGTCCCGGCTTTCTGTGAAAACTTGGGGTTTCAAACCAATCATGTTGCGGAGGCCAGAGGACTTCTGAGAGGACTCGAGCTCATTGCGGAGGATCCCCGACCCTTGGTAGTTGAAGGGGACTCACTGAACATCATTAACTACATGATGAATTCCCAAGATCCGGCGTGGAAGGTTTTCAATGTCATTTCTGAGGCCAAGAACCTCCTCCTCCGGAGGAACCTGGTCCAAGTCAAGCACACCTACAAGGAGGGCAATGGTTTAGCCGACCACTTGGCAAATAAGGGATTACTGTCCACATGTCTCGTGGTGTGGCGGCAGTTGTTTCCGGCGGACGTGGAGAAGGTCGCCAGCCAGGATATCGCTAATGATTCCACATAAGCAAGAAGAGAGGATCGGGCTTGGGCGGACGGGCACGGGGAGCGCCGCGACACCTGTCCTGTCGGGTACAACTGGCAATTCCACCGTGTTGGTTTTCCTGGGACGTGATCCTTTTTGTCGTCTGTCGGAGGCAGCGGTTTTCAGAATGGATGCATATGTTTCTTTTTGTTGTTTTTTCAGCATGTTTTACCTCCAGTTTGAGGTTTCTGATGTAGCCCTCCTGGGCATTACTATGTTTTTTTTTTGGTAAGGTTTACTATGGTTTCTACTGTACTAGCCCAAGGGGCTCCTTTTGTTACTAAGGGTTGCGGCCTCTCATGTTATAAGGTTTTGGGATCCTCTTAAAAAACCCATTTTGTATATAAAATATCTACTTACCAAAAAAAAAATCTTCGTGCTAAATATGTTGAAAATAGAAGTCTTGAAGACCTTGTTCGCTATCAACTTCCTACCAAAGGTTCTCCCATTTTGGCGGTTCTTAGGACTAGTGAGGATTTGATAAAGAATAAGTTATTTTGGATCACTCGTAATGCTCAACAGGCAAATTTTTGGACAGATTCTTGGGATGGTCACCAACCTTTGATAATTCGGTTCCCTAATTGGAGGCCCTGGATTGGAGAAGCTACACCAAGCTAATTGGATAAAGGTAGCTAATTATTGTCGGTACCAGATTGGTAATTTAGAGGTTGGTAGATATTGGATCCCTATTGAGGACTGGCCTATTCAAATTCCAGAAAGGCAAAGGAAAGATATCCAACACACCCTTCCTATGAGATCTCTCTCTTGGACCCATGATATGGACTGTTTTGGATGGAACAACACTATTAAGGGTGAGTATATTGTGGCTCAAGGTTATTTGGCCTTATGCCAAAATAATCCCAACCAGTCCTATGACATATTTACACAATTGTGGGCTCAAAAGCTCTGGACTAAGGTGAGGTTTTTTATTTAGCTTTTATTGCATCGAAGGGTGCTCACTGGTGAGCAAATTTTGAGACATGGCCTGTTTAGATGTGAAATGTGTGGAAAGAATGTGTAAACTCTTAGCCATATTTTTATTAAGTGTCCCTTAGCCTCTGAGCTGTGGAGGAGAATGGCTATCTTACTCAGTTTATAGTGGTCCAATTTTTCTACTCTTGAATAGCTATGGAGGGATTGGCCTAAACAGGAGGTTGTTGATCATTTTGTTAGGCAGTTAGTTTGGATGGGAACAACCATCCTGCCTTGGAATATCTGGAAGGAAAGAAACAATCGGATTTTCAAACAAGAAAGGAAGGATATTTACTATATTTGGCAAAATACCATTGCCAACTTAGTTGAATCAGTCCAACAGCTCCTTAATCACCCCCAGGACTCCCACAAACGATGGGATCAAGTTATGCAAAGATTGAAGATTCACTCTACTATTGGCAACCAACTTAAAGGGAATGTGAGTAATCGAAAGATGGATAGAACAAGGAATTGGCAACCTCCTCCTAAGGATTTTAGAAAAGTCAATACGAATGGAGCCTCTCTAGGGGGACCCTTGGAAAAGCCAATGCAGGAGGAATTGGCAGACTTTTAGATGGTTCCCTGATTTTCACTTTAGCTGAGAATTTGGGTATCCTTTCCAATAACCTTGTTGTGGGATATGGTATCCTCAGAGGCCTTCGTGAGGCTGCTAAAGTTGGATGGCACAAGGTGCTGGATGAATCTAACTCCCAAATCATGATTAATCTGTTGAAGAGTCCTCCTAAGAATCATAAGGTTGATTGGAGAATAAAAAGAATTGTTCAAAAGATTCAATTAATCTATATGGGCTTTTTGAAAGTTGAATACAATCATGTGGTCAGACAACAGAATAGGATTGTTTATGCTTTAGCTAATTGGGCGTTGGACAAAGGTGATCTTACTTGCTACTAACACCCTCCCAAATGGTGGGCTTCGCAAATCAGGGATGTTTTTCTATCTATCCTTTCTCTGGATGGCTCCAATATTAGAGGTACCTAGTTCCTTTTTACTTTGTATTAGCTTCTCTTTGGTTCAGTCAAGGTATTTGAGTTCCCCAACTCAGAAAGATCATTCTTATGTTTCTTATGTTGATTCTTGGTTAAATAGCTTGTTAGCCTAGAAAGGCCAAAGATGTAATCTGTTTTTCCCCATCAATTTATTTTTTCGGTGTGTGTGTATTTTTGTGTTGTTTTTTGTTGTATTTTGTTTTTTGTTGTTTGTTTGGTTGTTTTTTGTGTTTTTTTGTGTTGTTGTTGTTTTGTTGTATTTGTTTTTGTTTGTGTTTTTGTGTTTTTGTTGTTTTTTTTTGTGTTTTGTGTTTTTGTTGTTTTTTTTTGTGTTTTGTGTTTTTGTGTTTTTGTTTTTTTGTGTTTTGCTTTTTTGAATTTTTGTATGGTTTTGTCGTTTTTGTGTTTTTTTTTGTGTTTTGTTGTTGTTGTTTGTTGATTTTGTGTTTTCTTTGGCTTTTTTTTGTTGTTTTTGTGTGTTTGTGTTGTTTGTGTTTTTGTTGTTTTAGGCATGCTCCTTGAGTGTGCCGAAGGGGGCAGGCCAAGTGCGAGCCCTGGGCAATTTTGGCGGAATAGATACCCGTCTCATTGTGTCTTACCCGAAAGGGGTTTTTTCCACAAACAAAAAAAATATCATTGACCACCAAATTATTTCATGCAATTAAACTAACCAAACCACTTCAATTATTATCTTAAATTATTAAGTTTAAGATCGCATTCAAGCATGTCTAATGAAGCATTGGTTGGAGAAGTCAAAAATGGTTTTCATGCAATTAAATTCACCAAACTGATTGAATAAGTTTAAAATCGCATTCAAGCATATTGCATGAAGCATAGTAGAGAACTTGAACTTGGAAATTACTCGGCAGCCCAAAATTTTGACTCTGACTCAAGAATCGGCAAAAAATATATATAAACTCATTCAGAAAATACTTAAAAAACACATGAATTACTCCTAAATTTGAGAGCTTCAAATTTGGTTTTATAACAGATTTTCATGAACATAAAATTTGAAGTTGTCTGTATCAATAAAACAAAATCTCCACAAAACTCGGCTAAGAATGCATAACATTTTCAGATTTGCACGTCTCCACAAGCTTTTGTTGAGTGTTAACCACTTTTCTCAACAAGTACTAACTGACAACTCAGTGGCAAGTAAATGGAAGAGTAACTCAGCAGGCAGCTCAAAACACAATTTATCAGGAAAACGAACAGCAAGTTTCCTGCTATGTAATGAAGTTCCCCAAACTGGTTGAATAAGTTCATGCACAGATTAAATTTACCAAATTGAAATTTCATGGATTTTATTTTTTGAAACACGCAACATAGCTTTTCACTGTCTTCATCTAGTTTTATGTTGCACCTGCCTTTGCCTAAGTTTTCCAAAAATAAATATACCATACGAGTACTTCGGAGAAGGAAGGAAAAGAACCATTAAATGATATACAATGGTGTCAAGAGGAGAATGAAGCATTCACTGACAAGGAGGGGATGCAGCATTTATTGACAAGGGTTATAGAAGGCACAAGAATGAATAGCTATGGTTTGCAATCATTTCTCATGTGATTGAGTACTTCAGAAAAGACTTGATGGATTTGTGAGAATCAAACTATTGCAACATACTGAAGTGGGATGCAATAAAAAGGAACATTTTTGTATGTATGGTTTAAGGGAAAAGAGACAGACACACAATCATTTTTTAACATAGAGTATATGACTGTTCAATAAAGTGCAAACCATAATCCCTAATTCCTCACACAAGAGATTGAGGGTGCAACTACCTCCCAACTGGTGAAAGGACTTAGAATTCAATGTTTCTCTTGGAGTTCATTTCCAAATACACACATGTATAACCTGTCGGTAGTCAGAGATCAAAGTTATACCTCAACAACTTCAGCTGATCAAGAAATGTCAATCCATAATTGCATGAAAATTAGTTACCCTTTAACACTTTTATAGTGTCAGATATTTGCCATTAGGAAGTACAATTTTGATATAACAAACAATACTAACTTCACTCAAAACTATTGAATCACTCCTATGTGCTATATTAATTGAATCACAAACCAAGTTACCTGAGCTACAAGAGCAGCAGAATTATCAGAGTCGCCATTTGATGATCCTTTGCTTTCATCCATTCGGACTATCAGTGACTGAAACCAAAAACAGACAGTGAACCTAATTTTAGCAAAAAAAATCATCCATAGTGTCACACGGTCTGAACACCCCACACAATTTCAATCGTTTTCTTTTTCATAGCATAAAACAGAAACATTGAGTCCTGTAGTCCAGAAAAATATAACAAATGCAGGTAGAAAAATATCCTATCCAGTTACAAAATAACACTCCATAAAAGGCCATAAATTGAGATTTTCTTTTACCTTATTTCAATACTGATATAGAAAATTAAGCTTGACTTAAATTTAAGGCATCTTTCATGTTAGCGTACTTAACTCCTTTTATCTGTATTACGCTATTTAGCTATTAGTTAGCTATTAGTATAGCTATCTGTTGTACTGTTACAACTACGTAACAGAGTGCAGTTGCCTGTGTGCTATTCACGGCACTGTCACATGTATTTAAACTCTGCAGCAATATACAATTTAATGTTCGTTGAATCTAACATGGCATCAGAGCCAGCGACGAGCAGGGAGCAACGAGAGGCAGAGAAGAGTGTGGTTTTTTAATTTTTTTTTATCTCTCTCGGCGACGTGATTTGTCTGTCGCGCGATATCAGCCGGAGAAGAATTAAAAAAAAAAAAAAAAAAAAATTGTCGCTGCAAGGGAGCCCCGCGCACACAGACCTGCGCGCGTCACGGACAGCACGCGACGGCCACGTCCGAAGCGCCAGCCGCAGGACGCAGCGCGCCGAGCGCTGTCACGTCACGTCCTGCGAGGAGGGACAGTTGTACCGCCCCCCCCGGCCGTTAGACGTCCAAGGATCGTGGGGACGCCCACCCCCGGCCCGACCTCCCTCCCTCCCCACCCCCGCGCGACGCGCACATTGCGCGCGCTCCTCGAGCCCCCCCCCAAAAAAAAAAAAAAAAAAAAAAAATGCGGGAAGCGGAAATTTAAATTTCCGCTCCCGCTCCCACAGGGGTATAACCCCCCCCGCGGCTTGCGACAGCGACAGGAGGGGAGAACCCCCCCCGCGCGCGGGATTTTTTAAATCCCGCGACGGGCCGCGGTCGCGCAGGCGAGAGGCTGGACCCCCCCCGCGCGGGATTTTTAAATCCCCGCCCGCGCGGGAATTGGAGGGGTATAAACCCCCCCCCCCGCCATTTGCGCAGAGGCGCGCCCCCCCCTCCCGAAAAAAAAAAAAAAACGCCCCCACCGGCGCACACGGCGCGCGGCCGGGAAAGAAAAAAAAAAAAAAAACACAGAGCCACCCCCCCTTCCCGTTAAAAAAAAAAAAAAAATTGGTCTGTGGAAGAACGTTTTTTTGCAGCCGCAGAGAGGAGCGGTGTTTCTGCCTCGGCAGAGAGGAGCGCCGGCACTGGCAGAGGCCGAGGAGGAGGAGGATTCGGGTTGATAAGGGAGGAGGTCCGCTGATCTTTTCGGATCAGCCCGCTGGCTCACGTGGTCGTGAGCCGTGCGGTAAGGCTCAGGGAGCCTGCAGGTCGGGGGTTCAAATCCCGCCGACTCCCCCCAAGGTATAATTTTTTTTTCAAAGTCATTTTTTAATTATTATTATTTTTAATTAAAATTTTTAATTTTAATTTTTTTTAATATAGTTTTTAAACTTTATAAATTAAAATTTAATTTTAATTTATTTTTTCTAAAGTTTTAAAACTATAGAAATTAAAATTATTTATTTTAATTTTAAATTTATAATAATTATTAAAATGCTTTGTTAAAGAAAGCCTTTTAAGGGGGGATATTTTTTCAAAAAATCAAAGGGGGATTGAGAGTAATTTTTCAAAAAAAATAGCAATTTGGCATTGTAAAAGGTGCATTTTCGGCCGTGACCGACACCTTGTGGGTTATTCTAGTGGGCATTTTTTTTGTTGTATGTTGCATATTTCATTTTTGCACTATAACATTAAAAATTAAAATCAAACACTCCCTAAGTCCCCGGAATATAAAACCCATCTCGTGCAATTTATTTGCACTCGCAACTGCTCGGTATTTGCGATACCTCCGCCAGCACTTACAGTGTAAAGCCGTCGTGATTTGGCTACCGTATCCGCCGCCTAATATAGCCGCTATAACGACGTCCGAGCTTGTTCTCTATAAATCGTCTGGGAGGAATAAGTACGCCATTTTTGCATTTTTTACTCCATCCACTACCCTTTATCGCACTTGTGTTTAGGCGTAAATCCCGACGAAGTATTCTTCATAGTGTTTAGGGGGAAGTTACGCCCCACGCATGAGAAGAATCTTCTATGGTAGGTGCCATCAACAAGGCGATTCCCTTTCAGCACCGCTTATGTTCCACGTATCGTATGATCTCTAAAATTCACCTATAGTCTCCCTCACGTAAGGGCGGGTGATTTTTGTTGATCTTTCTAAATACCTATAGTTTCCCTCACGTAAGGGCGGGTATTTTGTACGGTATATTGGCCTAGCAAAAGGTATATCGAAAGGGGGACCAATTTGGTGATATAAGGAACCTTCACTATGGCCGCAGTTGCAAAATTGATGACCGATCCGCATCGCTTATTGAAAGGTCCAAATTATACACCATGGAAACATAAGATGAAGGCTATTCTCCAAATGGAAGATTTGTGGGATATTGTTACCGGAGTAGCAACAAGGCCTTCACCAACAAGCAGGATCCACGAGTCCTTCAAGCAGATCAGATTGCTTTTGACAAGAAAGACAAGAGAGCAAAGGTGCTCATTTTGTTTGTCTGTTTCGTATGAAGTGCAACCTCATATAGCCGATAAAGCAAGTGGTAAAGAGGCATGGGATGCCCTTAGAACCATCTATGAGGGGAAGAATGAATCCACCATTCTTCATCTTCAACAACAACTTCATAACCTGAGTTTGAGACAGGGTGAAACAGTTGAACTCTTTCTGTGCAGAGTGTCTGAGTTGAAAGAGAAATTGAGTTCTCTAGGAGATACTGTGGATGAAAAGCTTCTCATTTCACTTGTGATGAGAGCTTTACCTTCTTCATTTGATATGTTGATAACCTCCATCCAGGTGTCCCAACGACAAATTACCTACATCGAGTTGGTCAATCTGTTCCAACAACAGGAGGCACGCCAACTTCACAAGGATGATTCTTCCAATACAGCCCTATACACCAACAAAGGTGGTTCTAGGAAGAAAGGTAATGGGCAAAAAGGAGGCAACTTTCGGAAAGGAGGAAATTCTCAACAGATACGAAAGGAAAAGGCAAGCAACCTCAACGAAGAAGAGGTGGTGCAAGATCTCTGAGAAAGACAACCATGACACCAACAAGTGTTGGCATAAGAACAAGCAAAAAGGCCAAAACAAACCACAAAATAAGAACAAGCAACCCCAGTGGAATGTTGCCGTTGAAGAATCCGACTCGTATTCTCGAATGGGCACACAAGGTGCTCATGACTACCACAGATTCCACTCAGAGGGATCCTATTTGGTATGTCGATTCTGGAGCTAGTAAACATATGACTGGCGATAGATCGTGGTTTGAATCATTTGTGGCCAAAGAGGGCAAACCTGTCACCATTGCTGATGATAAAACCTACAGGGTTCAGGGAGAGGGTACAGCTTCAGCCACTCTTCCCGATGGCAAGTGTCGATTGACAAGGTCCTCTATGTTCCGGGATTGGCCAACAATTTGTTGTCGATGACACAAATCCTGGACAGAAATATGGTTGTCAACTTTCGTGTTGAGAATGGAAAGAAGTGTTGTACAATTACCAAGAAGGGTAAGCAGATTGCAACAGCTTCATATAAGCATGGCTTATTTGCACTAGATGCTATCTCTACTCCACATGTTGCCATGACTGTCTCTACCAAGGAGGCAACTTCCCTATGGCACAAGAGATATGGGCATCTTAGTTCGGCTACTTACTTGAGCTCAAGCAAGTATGAGATGGTAAAGGGTCTTCCTTCCCTTCTCGCCACATTGCCGCTGTGCTCCGATCGCTAGCGTGAAAGCAAGATAGAGTACCATTTGAGAAGAGCTCTACAAGAGCACGAAAACCTCCGGAGCTAATTCACACCGATCTATGCGGTCCTTTCACACCCAACAAGTGTGGAGGGAAGAGGTACTTTCAGCTATTCGTAGATGACTACTCACGAAAGATGTGGGTTTTCTTTCTCAAACCGAAATCAAGCTTTTGCATTCTTCCAAGCAGCTCAAGAAATCCGTTGAGAAGGAGTCGTGGGCTTCTATCAAAACCCTCCGCTCGGATCGAGGGGGAGAGTTTACCTCTAATGAATTTTCTCGCATTCCTAGATAAGCATGGGATCAAGAGACAGCTTAACAACCGCCTATACTCCTCAAAGAAAATGGAGTTGCCGAGAGAAGGAACCGTTCTATCATGGAAATGGTTCGTTGTATGCTCACATGTGCTACTCTTGGGCAACAATATTGGGCGTAAGCCGTCACCACCGCAGTTGTATCTTTTGAATAGGGCACCCACAAAGGCCCTAAAAGGAATGACTCCACAGAAGCATGGAGTGGTCGAAAACCCTCCATATCTCATCTACGTATTTTCGGGTGTCAAGCTTTCATGCACATACCGAAAGAGAAAAGGAAGAAGCTAGATGAGAAAACACCGAGATGTATTTTTCTTGGATATTCTGAGCACTCTAAAGGATATCGGTTGATAGATCCTTTGACCAAGAAAATTCATATCAGCAGAGATGTTGTCTTTGATGAAGCTTTCACATCACAGAGCACATCTACAAGACACCAAGGATATTGTGGAACCAAAGGAAGAGGAGATTCCTTCGTCAACACAGACATGGAGGTCCTTCTACATCTTCTTCACCACCACCGAAGCGGAATCCTAAATGGTGTACAAATACAATCGGAGATGCAAATTTATCCACTCCTCCCAATTTGAATTTGGATAGACCTCGTACACGCAAGTATGGCTCAAAAGGAAAGAGAAGCCGGAGAAACCGGTGAGGTTGATGATCTTTGTCAATCTTTTGAGGAACTTTCCGTGACTCCAAGTAGAGAAGTTGAGGATATGGATATTGATGATGACAGGGCATTCATGTCTACCATAGATAGTCTTGAACCCGCATCGCTGCAAGATGCTCTTAGTGAGCCTCATGGAAGGCCGCTATGGATACAGAGTATGAGTCTCTCGATGAAGAATAAAACTTGGAAGCTTGTTGATCTGCCGCATGGAAAGAAACCTATTGGCAGCAAATGGGTATACAAAGTCAAGTACAAGGCAGATGGAACAATTGATAAGCATAAGGCCCGTCTTGTTGCAAAGGGCTATGCTCAAAAGGAAGGCATCGACTATGAAGAAAATTTTGCACCTACCACTCGGATGACCACAATTCGGGTTATGTGTGCTATGGCAAGACAATATGGGTGGAAAGTTCACCAAATGGATGTCAAAAGTGCCTTTCTTAATGGTGATCTCCAAGAAGAAGTCTATATGACTCAGCTTGAAGGATTTGAAGTGGAAGGCCAACAACAGAAAGTTTGCAAATTGGTCAAATCCTTGTATGGTCTGAAACAAGCTCCTCGAGCTTGGTATATAAAAATGGACAATCACCTAATGCAAAGCATGGATTTAAGAGATGTCCGTCGATGCAAACCTCTATTTCAAGAAACAGTGGTTCCGAGATAGTGTTGCTTGTACTCTATGTGGATGATCTCGCTCATTACAGGGAGTTCGAAGATATGATCTCTACCGTCAAAAGAAACTTGTGCAAATCTTTTGAGATGACAGATCTCGGACTTCTCCATTACTCGTCTTGGTCCGGAATTCAGCCGTAAGGAGCACACCATCAAAGTGTCTCGTAAAAAGTATGCCAAGACATTGCTCGATAAATATCGCATGACCGACCGCAAGCCAATGGCAACTCCTATGGAGAATGGACTTCAGCTTATCGCGATATGATGACTCACCTCTGTAGATGGCACTCTCTATCGACAGCTGATTGGGAGTCTCATATATCTGACCAATACTAGGCCAGATCTCGTATTTGCTGTAAACTATCTTTCGAGGTTCATGCAGGAGCCTAAGACTACTCATTGGAAAGCAAAGAAACGTGTTCTTCACTATGTCCGTGGTACTATAGAATATGGCCTAGAATACAAGAGGAACAACAAATTCTTCTTGCAAGGATACACGGACTCCGACTATGCCGGATCATTTGATGATCGCAAGTCAACTTCTCGGATACATTTTTCATCCTGGGATCCGGTCCTCGTCTCTTGGCACAGCAAGAAGCAACAGTGGTTGCTATTTCTTCAACAGAGGCAGAATATCGCGCCGCACGTGAAGCCGTGTGCGAAGTGATATGGTTACGTCGCATTCTCGACAAGTATGGGCCATCCATCAAAATCTCCAATACACTTGTTTTGCGACAATCGTGGTGTTCTGAACCTCGTCAAGAATCCACCCATCATGAAAAAACAAAGCACATTGACACACAATGTCATTTCATTCGAGAGGAAGTTCCAAAGCACCGAATTCAGCTTCAAAACATTCCCACCGATGCTCAAGTTGCAGACATTTTCACTAAGGCACTTGGACGTGTCAAATTTGAATTGTTTCGCAGCTCACTTTGTATTGCAAAATAATGTAAGGGGATGTTAGTATAGCTATTAGTTATTACATTACCCAAATAATGTAATAAAGGGGGATGTTAGCGTACTTAACTCCTTTTATCTGTATTACGCTATTTAGCTATTAGTTAGCTATTAGTATAGCTATCTGTTGTACTGTTACAACTACGTAACAGAGTGCAGTTGCCTGTGTGCTATTCACGGCACTGTCACATGTATTTAAACTCTGCAGCAATATACAATTTAATGTTCGTTGAATCTAACATTTAAAACCCAATTCAAAACCACACAAACCATTAGAACAAATCATATAGGCTGAACGCACTTATATACTGTATTTGATTTGGCCATTTGTACTTCACCTTTATCAATCCACAGATGACCCTGCTGAAAATGAATATAAAGATTTACCTGTGTAACTTATTGCCTTCAAGACATGACTGCGAGTGTCGTCTATATGATACTTAAATAAGGCATGATTGGCATTGCAGAAGTATGTACATGACTTAATACTAGATGGGCTTATGCGATTATCCATTCTGTGATTTAAATCTTTTTATTTACAAAAAAATAAAATGTTTATATAAATCAAAGTTTATTATTTAACGTTTATTCACATATCATTTTGAAACCTGATCATACTAACATACATTAAAAGCAACAATATATATGTTAATTAGATCTACCAACAACAAAATAGAATCTATAAACAATTAAAATCAAAAAGCTGCATGAAGTTGCATGAAACAGTTTTAGGAACCTTCAGTTGTATAATTTTATAGGATTTTTATTTCTTTGTAAGAGATTTACTGGGTCCTGCAAATCAACTTTTAAATAGTGGGTCTATCAGAAACTTAATTTTAAAAAATTTAGTTTGTGGATGCATGGAGCCCAAACTTGTGGACCCAATTGGTCATTATCATTATATAGACAATTGATAATGCCACATACATAAAGTAAAGAGATATTAAGAAAGATATAAACAGGATGTAAAGCCCAAAAGGATGTCTTTGGATTATTTGTTCTGCAGGTAGTCTGTGCAAGACTAATTTGCTTAGCATAATGCAATGCCCAGACTACCCTTGGCGACTTTAGGACTAAACAGGAGGGCATAACTGGTCAAAAAAGTTATTTTTTCCTTATGCATGGAAATTTATGTTCAATCCAAGTTCCATGCTTTTTCTTTCCCTATTATAGATCTCAAAGCTACCCTGTTGTCATCTTACTTCATTTCCAGTTTTAATTTTATAATATAAGGAGAGAGAGAAAATATGTTATGCAACTAGATCCATAATATATCTAGGCCCTCAATACTCGAATAGATAAGCTTATAATGTAGTCAACTTGTGTACCTATGATACTTTAATAATATATCAGGGTTATGATGTAGTCAATTTGAGGCACACATAACCATGGGTTAGTGGGTTATTTTTATTGGATTAGATCTTATATATGAAAGTGAAACTCAATGTTTGGAATTAGCAAGTTGTAAGATATAAGGATAATGTATTTGGATTTGTCTTCTTGTTGGAAAGTCTATGGAACAATTCTTTCCTAAACGAGTATTTTATGATGTTACCATATCTTAAGGATATTTTTCCAAATACATCTTTTGGGTGGAATCTCCTCCATGCTGGATTGTACTCATAGTTCTATTTTGGGCTATTTGTTGCATCACACTAGTGTTGAAGTGGCAATTTTGGCAAGTGGGAAGACACAGAATTTTTGTGCGAGATCTCTTCCAGGAAAGCATCACTTTTCAAAAGGCATATCTTTACAGGAAAGCACTGGATTCAAGTGATACTTGCACCATTATTTTAGAACTTTAAAACCCATAAAAACAAGTGGCCATATTAAGAAATCTGTGTATTATAGAGAGAGTTACAGCCATGCAAATTGACCCTATGGATCTGACTTTTGGCCATTACTCAAAATGCAATTTTTAAAAAGAACAAAGTAAAATCTTCGTATCTTTCAATCTGGGTAAGAAAATCAAGTGTTGTTTGTTGCACGTTGATAAAAAAATACATACAAACAAATCTAATTGTCTCTATGATATTTTTCTCAGATTTGTGATGGAGAAAGAGAGAGAGGTGTTTCTTAAAACACAATTTTTCATTAAACCCTTGTAACATTGATATTTATCAATGAAGCAGTGCATAGAAGTTTCTAATTAACATTGATATTTATCAATGAAGCAGTGCATAGAAGTTTCTAATTTTTCTGGAAATTATGATTTTGATGTTAGAGAATGCTCATCAAAATAATATCAGCATTCTCATGACCAGTTTTTCCAAATTCAAATTTAGGCCATCTAAAAGAATGAGGATTTCAACGGTGAATGAGTTTCAATAGGGAGAGAGGTTTCTTGAAACACATTTTTTCATAAAACCCTTGTAGCATTGATTTTATTAATGGAGGAGTGCATAAAAGTTTCCAATTTTTTTCTGAAAATTATGATTTTGATGTTAGAATGCTCAACCAAATTATATCAACATACTCATGACCATTTTTTCCAAGTTCAAATTTTGCTCATCTAAAAGGGAAAGCTTTTCAATAGTGAATGAGTTGCAATAGGAAGAAGAATTATAAACTCATTTACCATCAGATAGAGATGTGTTGTGCCATTTTTTCATATAAATAATCAAGATAAAGCATATGGATAAGAGCCTATGGTGCATGGAAATGTATGCTATGTTTGACACAAACAAGGTATTGGATACAGATATGGCAAATTTTCAAGACCTCTTCATACAGATTCATAGGATACAGAATTATAAAAAGCCTATATATATGTATTAAACAGGAAGGGGCAAAAAAAGCATAGCACATAAAAATGTTTATGCAAATATAAACTTTATATCAAACATGGATTAATTAAAGGGAGGTTTTTCATTGCTTTTTAATTTAGGATTTATAATTTAACGATTGTATGTTTGTTGGTATCATGTCATGGATACAACTCTAGAAATGCCCAAGTCATATCTAGATGTAATAGATATAGACCAGATATGGGCATGCATTCGAATAAGTCATGATATGATATTTGTATATACAGATATGTTTGAATATGGTATCCAGGAAGCATTGTATTTGTATCTGTATTGGATACATGGAAACTGGTATATTGGCAAGAGGAGTGCTGGATACAGTAACTATGATAAAAGGAGATTACCACATCTAGAGATGCTTGAAACTCAAGAGGGGTTGGTAAGACGACAAAATAATATGGATTACCAAATGGGGAGATGAAAGTGATTTACCAAAAGACTCATCAAGAATTCAAAACTACAATAAAAATATATATATATTCTTTGGCAAGATCCTAGTGAGAAAATGAGCTTTTACAAATATAAGATCAATCTAATGGTTACCTAAAAAGGCAAAATCACCTCTAGAAGAAGAAATCAATACAAAAACAAAAATAAAAACAAAAATGCAAATATTTTATCAGACAATTGAGGCATTGCAATTGAAACAAGAATATAGAAAACTATTGATAGAGAAAAGTTCATCTATTTACTCTATAAGCAAGGAGAAGTTGAGGATGAAAAACATGTGATATACATTGTCCCTTGTACTAACATCTACGACAAAAGCACTTCTTACAACATGATGTCTTGAGCAGTTATACAAATTTACCATCTACAAGAGTGGGTGGATATATTAAGGATGTCTTGGAACATCATAGGATGAACATAGACAAGGCATTTGTGGATTAATGTAATGACCGTATTGAAGTGAATTGCATATGAACTCCCAAACAAAAAGGAGAAAGCTTCTTTGTTATGAACCTGCAACTTGAAATATGAATTGAATGCAGAAAAGAATCGCTGTTTGAATAGAATCGCAGTTTGTATTGAAAGGCAGAAACCCACAATATAATAAATTAATGTTCTTGGATGATCTTTGGAGCATCCTCCTTGTCCTATTTACATCTTATCTAAAAGGTGTGAATGGTGAAGGGATGTGTCCCTTTATAATACAATATAATATATAATATGATTAAGAGTTACGTTAGGAGTTAGGAGGGTCCTAACATTATTTATGTAATCTATTTTCCTCTTTTATTTTCTGTCCCATAGATCCCATAGGGTCTCCCATGGATAAAATTAAAATTTTCTCATTCATTCATGAACTTAGGAAGAAATTGAACTAGTTTTCTTACTCAAATGAGAATATGAAAAACTTCCTAAGCTTGGTAGAAATGAAGAAGCCTGCAAGAGAGAAATCACAAACCAAGATGTAGGGATCTCCAAATTGAAGAATGTCATTAAAAATCATGAGAGGGAAATAATCAACCTAGAAAAGGAACTAAACAATGTAAAAGAATAAGTAGGAGGAAAATTGAGCAAAAGAGGAACAAACCTTACCTTTGGGTCATGATGACCGAAAAAAAAAAAAAAGGATTTGTCATTTTATCCCCAAGCAAAGAAAATTCTATTTTGCAGGCTCATGAGTACATCCAATAGAACAAGGCAAGTCTCTCCATAAACATTGACAAATAATTTTATCAACGAAAATACTTACAACAAATATAACTTTATCAACGAAAATACTTACAGCAAAGATAACTTTATCAACGAAAATACTTACAACAAAGATAACTTTAACAACGAAAATACTTACAACAAAGATAACTTTATCAACACTGATTTGGGTTACAAAGTTGCAAAGGCAAGCAAAGAATATCAACAACACAAGTTTATGGTAAGAATGTTCAAATCTTTGAAAACTATAGACAAATGTTATTTGCACTCTTATTTTTATGCTCCGATAATGGATGGTTTGGATATTGTTCTTGGATATCCTTGGTTCGAGACTTTGGACACTATTATATGTAGTATAAAAAGGCCATCAAGCTTTGGTACAAGGAAAAACTGCCTTGAAGTAAAATTTTCAACACATGGATGGAGTAAGAATCAAACGGAGAGTAAGGAGAGGGATTGACACAAAAGGGTACATCATGAAGCTTTGGTACAAGGAAGCAAACTAACTTTGCAGAAATATTCCCAGAAGGAAAGCAAAGAGAGGAATTGGCAGAAGTACAAAAGGAAGAACATGAAGCAAAGCAAGGTGGAGGAATTACTAAAGAGCATAAAGAACCTTTAGAAAAGCAAGAAGACAAATAAGGTGGGTGGAAGGATGACTCTAAAGATAGAATAATGAAGAACCTCAAAAATGGCATAAAAAATAATTTAGAAAAGAAAATAAAGTGCCAAAAAAAAATGAAAGAAAAAGAGAAGGAACACGTAGATAAGGGTGTCAAATACCAACATCCATGTCACCATGAAAGATGACAATCATGGAGGCATGTTATGCAGAATCAAAGAAGCAACATCTATGGACATGCATGGAACCAAAAGAACAACTAATATGGACTAGCACAAAACCAAAGTTATACCAGAGCTATGGACATACCAGGAATCAAAGGAGTAACTACCATGAACCCACAGGGAACTAGAGGAGCAATAGCTATTTGCCGCACATGGAACCAAATATGGACACTAATGAAGACAAATGTGCATTGCACTAGCAAAGACCATTGCCAATGAAGATTCCATATGGATGAAGGGGATGATCAGGATTTGTACTTGTCTGCAATAAGCAGAAGATTATATCATTTGAGTGTCAAGGACAAAGCTTTCTAAGGGGGCTGGAATGTTGTGCACATAGACCCATTATATCAGAATAGAGTGAGTTATGACATAATCAGCTTGTGTACCTATTATATTATAACAATATAGTCGGTTACGGTGTGCTAAGCTTGTGGCATGCATAGACATGGATAAGTGAATTGTATTAGGTAAGATAGTATATATAAATGAGGAATTCTTATTATTTGGAATCATCAAACTGTGATAAATATTGTATTTGGTTATGGCTTTCATACTGTGAGACTGTGCGAAGTTATTCTTCCTTGAGCATTTGGATGATCTTGCCCTACTTTAAGGGCATTTTCTATATTCACATTTTGCATGGATCCATCAGCTGGTAGGTAGTTATTTGTTAAATTTTCATAAGGAAGCATGATTTATATTATTGGCTATTAAGTTTCTTAATAAAATATCAGAAATTTCAAAATTCAGATCAGAATTTACTAGTTTGCAGCTTTTCAGATTTTCAGATTCACATGTCCAATTTCAGATACAAAGGCATACTTCTGGCGAGGTTCCCTCCTTCTGGAACATGATATTGATAGCAAAGCAGAATTTTAAAGCACATACTGCTTTTGCTTTAATTTCTGAAATCAAGTGCTAGTCTTCAAACACAACAAAGTGGAGAAGCTTATCACACATAAGCATGAAAACTAATATAGTTGTCATCCCATAAAGAGCCATAGTTAAAAGAATAAGCTCATTCAAAGATCTAAAGTGCTCTCTTCGAGCTCACCATCATACGGAAAATAGAAGAACCATCATTGACAAGGATCAGTGAGGACGACTTTCTTCCTTTTTTTTTTCCATGCACATTTATAATGTGTAGGTAAAAGAAGAAAAAATAAATAAATATATATATATATATATATATATATATATATATCTTTTTAAAATTTATACCGACTTATCAAATGGCATTAGCTCAACCAATTAGATTCCTCAATTTTCAAGGAGGAGACCAAGGTTCGAATCTTGCCAAGCAATACATGCATAATTGCCAAGCTTGTTGTAATACCACCATGTGGTCATGATGTAATACAGGTGGGGCCCATTTCAATCCCATATAACCGATTCAAAAAAAAAAAATTGTACCAACTTAAGAAGACAGGCTTGATTTGGCCAACACCTTTGGCCTGACTCCCTAAGCCAAACCTCCTCCAAGCTGAAAGGATGCCAAGGCGACCCCCATATGACAAGGAGAGAAACTCTTTGATTAGAATATGTAAATTTGATTGGATAGAAAACAATGCAATTTAAATTGTAAAGCAACTTATCTATTAAAGTAGGTCCAAGGTGTAGACCAATTGGTTCATCCAAACCCCATAAGGGGGGCGGAGGTCCAAGGTTCAAATCTCGGGCCTCACCGGACTAAACGCTTGTCCCTTTCCTGGTGCTTTCAGCGGCGTAAAAGGTTTAAAATGATTGTGGCATGGCGGTTATAGGGGCGGACTGCGCGAAGATCTGTGTGGCGGCTTCCGGGGCGGACAGCGCAGAATACTGTGGCGGCCATAAAAGCTGGACAGCCTGCCCGGATTCTTGGCGGCTACCGATTCCACCATGTTTAAAAAAAAAAAAAAAAAAAACTTATCTATTAAAGTAGAGTCCAATAATGGTACTTAACTATAGGCAGTGTTTTGACTGAATGCACTCAAAATTAAACTGAAATCAAGGTCTCCCTATTGTCTTAGGTCACACATCGAACTTCAAGAGTACTAAGAACTTTTAATGGAGGCTGAAAACCACTTTTGTGTGGCTCCTTGTTTCTTGTAATGGATCACCAAGTAAAATAGTTGTATACATGACACCTGATTCAAACAACAATGACCTTAAATTTTGAATTGGGAATTCCAAAGCTACACTCTTTGCAGAATTGCATGTAAGACCATCTCCTTGCCACCAGTGCACAAAAGCCTTTCTCATATATGCTGCAATTGATCTTGTCACCTAAAACATTTTCGAAGGCATGCCGCTAGATCTCCTCTTTGTTTATGAATAGCGTCCATGGCATACTACGAAGCATTCATCTTGATCTCAAATGGTTCCTGAAAATTAAGGATGGCAAAGCATGGATGTAGAACAAAGCACGTACTAAAATATTTGCAAAGGCATTTCCATTTTGGTCCCACATAGAGATGCTCCTATGTTGGTAAGTGGAACTTGTAAGAATAAGGATGAATTAACTCTATAAAGAATTTCATATATCTAAAAATGATCTTAAGGTTAGAAATGGCTAAAGGGGTTGGCCATTCTTTAATGACTTTAGCTTTGTCTACATCTTCACGTATGCCACCTTCATCCATGACAAATCCAAGGTAATTGCTTTAAGTCTGGCCAAAGGACAATTTCATCTTGCCTTGATGCATGTGAACTTTTGTTGTGACTCCAATTGTTGATGTTTTTTTTAATCATAAATTAGCTTCAACTATTAATGAAATTTGAAAGCTTGTTCATGTGATAAAATACACAAGATCTCCAAATCCTTCCTATCCTATGCAAGTAATGAAGAGGCAAATTTAGTATGAAGACAAGTTTTAGTGTCAACCTACTTGTGCAGACACTTTGCATCCAAAACCAAATGTTTTGAACCATACAATTGTATATAGCACCCCCAAACATTTGGCCCCAAACCATAGCCCACATTCATATTGTGTCATAAAATTCTTACTATAGAACAGAATCACTTATAAGCTATGTTCCATGGGAACTTGTCTTGGGATTTGGGGGCTTGCCGCCAAGACGCATCCCACTGTGATCCAGGTATGTGACCTTTTTGGGGCATGGCTTTATACCCAAAAACCTATTTTTTATTCTAGCCACATTGTCAAGGGCATAACTTTGTGCTTGAGACTCTATTTTGATCCATTATGAAACATTGGAAATATTAGAGGGAGAACATCAATTTCAATGCAATAGGGTTACCAGCAACCGCAAGAAAAAAAATACTCCAAAGGCCCTCAAAAATGCAAAAACAAAAATTTTACTAAAGCTAGTAATTTTCTATTTTTAGATTTTCGTAGCCAAAATGCCTCTCCAGCCATATTGGCAAATCAGTAGAAGACAAAAGACAAAAACATAAGTCATATGTATGTAATTTTTATTTAATATATACTTTGTAATTCATGGAAGGTGAAACACCAATCTAACTCATGGAAGGTGAACAAACACATTTCCATTTGGGTGACCTTCCATATTCAACACAGTGGATTTCCAACACACTAAAAACATTATAAAAAGAGAGATGCACTGCTGACTTTTTAAAGAGGAATAATGGATATGGAGATTTCTTGCATTAAAATATGTTTTCTGAACAATAAAATCATTTTGTTATTTTGCTTATATATTTATGTAATCTAATTTGTTAATATCTGTTCTGAATTGCACTCTTTCTTTATTTTCCATAACTCAAAATTCTAAGTTCCAAATACCATCTGGAAAGCATCCCGCCACCCACAAACGTCATCCCATTGTCCCCATCCAGGAATTTCATGGAACATAGCTTACAAGTAAACTAAAAGCCTGTAATGCGATAGCTCAACCGGTTAGATTCCTTAAGATTCAAGGAGGAGACCCAGGTTCGAATCTTGCCAAGCAATACATGGATAATATCCAAGCTGTTGTAATACCACTATGTGGTGATGATGTAATACAGGTGAGACCCATTTCAATCCCATATAACCAATTGAAAAAAAAAATAATATGGCCCACATATTAAATTCAATAATCTTAAGGAAAGACATTACTATTCTCCTATCCCTTAATAGAGTTAAAAATAAAACACTTTACCCAGGTGTTGTAGGTGAGTTGGAGAGGAGAGGGCAATCCTCCAAGAGAGGTCCCAGGTTCGAATCTCCACCCTACCAAAAAGCTGAATTGGATACCCAAAATCCAATTGATAATGTTGGTGCGGGCAGGGCTGGGTGCGACCCCCGGGTGACTTTGACGGTGTAGAACCCCCTGTTCGTGGTCTCTTAGATCAAGGAGGCGCCTCAAAGGGTTTTTCGCTTTAAAAAAAATAAAAATAAAATAAAAAATAAAACACTTGAAAAGAAATCCATAGGCTGGCAAGAAAAGCATTTTAGTACAAGTACCTTAGAGAAAATATAATTTTCAAGGTCAAGTAAGCTAAAGGAGATACTTCCCTATCCCAATCAATAAATTTATATGCTCTATATGATCCCAAAAACCTTCAAGCAAAGCTATTGCCTTCCTATCTGTAAAAAGGACCAAAATGTGAAACAATGCAGAATGCAAGTAAATAGCTCTTCAAATTCTAAAATTGATATTAAAAATTATTCAAAAATTATAAATATTAGGACTTCTCAGAGATGGAATGTTTTGAGATAAAAGTTGAAAGTAAATGTGCATGTAGTAAGTAAAGATAATATAAAATAATCAAAGCAGACACATATTAGTAAAGTCCAAGTTAAAAAGCTTCCAAAATAAATATGAATATTCGAAAAACTGGGGCGTAGATTACATAATGCATGAATTCTCACAAAATAATGGTTTAATATGACAAGTTCTGTAAGGCTAGTAAATCAGAAACAAGCAAGAAGCCAGGCTACTTCTCCTGGCATACCTCCCATTGAACCCGATCCACATTTCATTTTAATTATATCTTGGCAAGAATCAAGGTTGAAATGTTAACCTGCGCTTATTAAATACATTCAAATTCAAGTTCAACTAGTGAGAAATTGTCCAACAGAAGACATGAACCTGTCACTAACAGCAAGCAATCCCAATGACCCAAATATCACACACCTAATTGAAGGAGAATAACCCCAACCCTGATAAGATAGAATCCTAATAGTCTGACCTCCAAAATGCAGCAAGAAATTTGTTTTACATGATTGTGATTTGGAGAGGCTCCAGATTAGAATGCTAGCCTATGTTTATTAAGTACATTCAAGTCCAAGTTCTATTGCTGAGAAATTGTCCAACTTCTGAAGATATGCACTAATCACCAAGAGGCAGAAAGTAGAAGCCTCATTAGTCTGGACTTAATTTCAGATCAGTGTTGAAAAAAGCTTTAAAAAATCACCATTATCACAAAGATCACAATTTTCTCCAGCCCCCTGATTTATTTGCAAGTTAGCTGACTTTTTTTTAAATTGACAACATTCTAATGAAAAGCGGAAAAACATAGTTTTTGCTCAATTAATTGCCAGCCCCATTTTTTCCCACCCTTCCCAATAAATTACCAATCAATTTTTTTCAATTTTGCTTCAGATACACAGTACAAGGTTTTGTTTTATCAAATTAGGTGTTGTCTTTTGCACTCAATCTAATTATAGTCTTTTAGTCTTCTACATGGATATATCAATCTATCCAAATCCTTCAATTTGCTACACCACTCCTCATTTAACTTAATTAAAATGAAAAAAAAAAAAACATGAAAAGCATGCACATGCATTGCAAAGTATATAACACCTGAGATGCCCAGCTGTTAGGCAAATCTCTGGTGTGGAATATGCAAAGCTTCTCATAGGATCATAATGACATAAGGACTACATATAATTGCAAAAGGAAATGCCTCAGCCCTACAAACTGTAAGAGGCCACTAGTCTCACCTCTGGGCATCTGACAACAAGGTTTTGTCTTATCTGATTGGCATTGGCTTTTGAATGTGCTCAAAAACATGCTTTAAATCTAATTATAATTTTTCAATTGCAACAGCAGTTATGTCCATATATTTGTCCAAATCCCTAAATCTGTTGCATCCGGTACTGTTAGACACATCCAGAGGCACTGCCACATATATAGTTTCTTCTGTTTATATTCTACGCATGCTACAGAAGATCATAGATCTGCAAAAAAATTATCTTCTTAAACAAATAGCCTGGCATGAAAAATCACTTAAACCAACAATTAAAAAAATGTCTCAATACAAATTGGGTGTAATGGAGACCAATGTCATTCTACACCTCTTTTTTATGAGAAAAATAGATTATACTAAAGACAATGTCCTTTTGAGATAATTAGTGCTCCAATTATTATGCCTCAGGTAGTCCCATGATATCTAGTTAACTCTAAAATCAATCACAATACTGCAGAAAACTGAATCCCTCTGCCAAAACTCAGACCAGCCATTGTTTGGGAGGGAGATTTCCGGCAGCTGCCATAGATTGGGAGCTAATTTTCCCATATCTGATTAAGAAAATTTTTGCAGAGTTGCAGACTACATGTGGTCTACACTTTCTTTGAATTTCCCTTCAAGTATATACTAATATTTCACATATTCTTTAAAACCTTAAAAAGGATAGATACTTTTATACTCTGCCGCACGGCTCCAAATCTACTCAATAACAATTGCTATAAAATTATATGATATCCCTGTCCCGCAGTGGTAGCTCAAGTGCTTGTGACCTTTGCCCCAATTTTGGGGGACCAGGTAGAATATCTATCGTTGTTAAAATGTCATGAAATTTTGATCGGAGTTAAGCATCCTCTTCGCAATTCTAAAGGAGTTAAGCATCCTCTTCGCAATTCGAAAGGAATTTGCCCTAGCGGTTAAAAATAATAATAATGATGTCCCCTAGATGACACAACTAAGTAGAACCAGATTGCTCTGCCTTAGGTTTACCCACTCTCATCGGGTTTTTCATTGTTTTAAAGTCTTACTTAGTTACCTATATAAGCTAATCTTAGGGTTTCTTGACCTAATATTTTTCTATGATAAGAAGATATACTTCCTTCCCGAATCTAATTGACCTATTCTTGATCCCTAGCCAACATTAGTATAATTTTTCCCCTTTTGCAAGTATGCTTTGTATACACACCACAATTAAAAAATACAGATAAATAAACTATGTACCTGAATTTCAGAAAGGATATCAGACAATCGGCCATTCTTCAAAGCAACAGACCCCGCAAAACCTGAATTGCGAAAGAAATTTATTATTTATAAATAAAAATTAAAAAAATACTGTTTGACATCACAACTACCTCACAATAAATATAATTAAGATCAATGCTCAAAATGCCAATATCTTATTTCTTCCAAATATTGTCGTGATCTTTAAGCAGAATTCAAATAAAACCCTATGTACACAAAAAGATGATTAATTAAGGTGAAACCTTCATCACAACCTCTTATTTGAGACGAATTTAGGTTCCTTGGCGCAATTGCCAAAATTAACGTGAGAATCTTTGAATCTGTGTAGCTTGGCCCTTATTTTTTTTCCTGAATATAATATCCGATTTATTTTAGAAAAAAATAGATTTAAAAATATTGCTTACCAGCGCCAAGCAGAAACAGGACTTTCGAAAACCCCATGCCTGCCTGCGTCGCCATTTTCAGCGAAAAACCTCGTAGTTTTATTGAGTTTTGGAATTAATTATGATGATCTCCTTCCCTCTTGATTTGGGGGTTTTATCAGACGGCAATGTAGGCCGTAGAATTTGGCAAATGCGCTACAGAAGATAGATGGACGTAGCGCGGGCCGCCATGTACAATCGCTCCTTAGCCATTTTCACGGTCAAGTTTTGAAAACCGGGTGCTGCTTCGAGAAGAAGACATGTAATGTAGAACTCCGTATTTTCTATATATTGTTGTCTAAAATTAGAATAAGATTTATCTTCTAAATACTAATGATTAAAATTTTAAGAAATTAATAACAAATTGGACTTTTGGAAAAATTTGAACCACAATTTATATTTATAATTTAATTTAATATTATAATTTTTTATCGCTTTTGGTTTAATAGTTGTACAAATAGATGAGCTTTAATTAAGGTTTAAATCTCTTAGGCATAGATATTTTATAAGGTTCAATGTAATTAAATTTGATATGAAAGGGAAAGGATAATCCTTTCAAAACCTTTTTTAAACAATAAATAAATAATATTTTTTTATTTGGTTAGTCTAGGGAACCTTTACGACCAACGCATAGGGTTGAGCAGTCTCTTCCCAACTATAACCCCTCGTAAAGTTGAGAGTTATGTTTTGATGAGTATTGTTAATCACATCATTTAATCCTTAAGATTTGTCAATCCAGGGTGGTGTCCAAGGCTATATACGAAAGCAGATATAGGCAGCTTGACAATCAGCTCATTCAGAAAACTGGCTTTATTGGTGGGATAAGTTAGCTTGAGGTTTTTGGTCTCACTTCTAATCCTATGAAACAAATTTACTAGCATGAAATGAAATTGAATCCTAATTACTTTTGCAAAAGTAAAATTACAGAAATAGAAAGATTGCAGAAAATGAAACCTGATTACTTTTGCAGAATTGAAAATAACATAAATGAAACCTACTTTATGCTTACAGAATTGAAATAACATGAATAAAGATAATGCAGAACTGAAACACACAAGCTAATAACACCACAATGAAAATGCTAAGAAACTAGAAACAAATGCTAAAAAAATAGGGGAAAATCCTAAATATTGCAAAATCACAAACTTATACTAATTGGTCAGCTGACACTCACACATCTACTGTGAAAATACTAATTACGAATATCACATGCATCTACAGCAAACACAATTAGTAAACAAGAAATAGAAATTGTCAAGTTCTTTGTAATCTATTGTAACAAAAGTTCACAGAAAAACCTGTCAATGATTAGTCCTTCTCTTGGGCCTGGAAGTGGCCCTTGATCTCGGATCTAGAAGAAGGTGAAAGGCTGCTTCTAACTACTTGATGCTCACACATTCACTCAGAACAATAAATGAAGAGAAAAACTACACTTTATTGAATTTCACACAACATTACAGCAATGCAAGAAAATCCTGCAAAATGGTTGTTCTGCTACAACTTCTACCTCCTAACAACAATTTGCTCTATATCTATTTTCCTATATGCTCAACCATCAAGGGAGATTATTATTTATAATATTCTAATACATTTGTATCATGCTCAATATCAATTGTGTTGCTATTTTTTAGTAATTCCATATCAATTCTGAAACTGATTTCATCTAAATCAGGAAGATGTATGTTGTAGCAACGTTGATTAGCCCTTGGTATGCATCCTCCAATGGTGGGAATAAGTTGGAAGAGGTTAGAAATAACCTCATACACCTGTATCCATCTCCAAATATCTTTTTCCTATCGAATTGGGCGCTATATTGACTTTTTGACTAAAATTGGTCCTTTCTCTGCTCATTTTGGAGCTGCTTCGGAATATCTGGCAGTGCAACAACTTTATGCTCATATGCGATAAAAATGGTCAACAAAGCAGTTTTGACTGGATAAAAAGTCTTCCCTATTCCTTAGGATATGATTCCAATCGATTTTGCATGCTAATTATGACAAATCCCAAGCCATGTCATTCATTGATAGCTAGCTGGAATTTGTATGACTGTGTCCTACATTTTAGCCTTTTTGACTTGTTGCTCCCATTTGAACCACATGGAAGTGTTTTTAGGTGGAGAAAGAGTCACTCTTATCCTTCCTCAACTATTTCCAAGCTTTTCCTTCATTTTTATTTGATAAATTACATGCCTTCCTTCATAGTGATAGGTGGCTAGAATTTGTATGGACTGTCACCTGTTATTTTCAGTTGTCAAAACATGCCCAACTGCCCTTTTGGAGCGCTCATAACTTGTGCCTCATAACTCCAATGTATACCAAATTGTATCCACGTGTTCTTAGTTGTATGAACTACATTTGGTTCTATTTTTAGATCTTAACTCTTTAGGAATTGTTCCCAGCATCACTGTCAAGTTGGTCTCTAACATAGATTTTTCACCAGAATTCTCAGTTGTCAAAAGTGTGAAACTATCATTTTGCAGGCCTCATAACTTCCAGATTACTTGTCCATATGCCCTCAAATTTGGGTCATGTGTTCTCTCTACTATGAAGTACCATTGGTATGAATTTGGTATCTTAACTCACTTTGGATCATTCCTAGTAGATCCACCAATGTTCCTCTTAACGCATATTTGCACCTGTTAACAGCTCCAAAAAAGACTAAGGCATGAACATTGAGTAAGCTCCAGAATGATAGAACCTTCATAACATTTTATCTACAACTCGGATTGACTTGCTTCAAAAATCAAAGTTGTAGTTCTCGATGAGAGGAATTTGTTCATGCCATCAGAATGTAATTTTATTGCAGTATGACACCATAATTGACATGATACTCATTTTTTACCTTTTACAAGTATACCTAGATTGTGTTGACAACAATGACAAAACATCCCAGGGCCTCCTTTACTCAACATACAACATTTGGCTAATTTAAATACATATTTTATTTGCTACTTAATCAATTGAAACAGTGCATAAAATGCTAAAAATAGTCAAAACAGGGGTATAATGTTCCAAACATAAAATCATGCAAACAATTAACAAATAATATATTTTAATCAACTATTTGACAATTTAACTTTGTCATATTTAATAATATGGCAGTTTTTATATGTCAACCATAGTGTAACAATGAGACATTTCTAGGCCTCATCAATTGGCACTATTGTTTTACCCATCGAAGTAGGGGCTAAAATTTTGCACACAATGTTCCACATCTTGGAAGGATCCATGGCATACAATATACTCCTTGGAAGACCTTGGATGAGGGAAATGAGATGTGTTCCTTCGATACAACATCAATGCTTGAAATATGTTCATAAGGGATAGGTACATTGCATACCAACGGACGTCGAGCCATTTAAATATTGCAATATCATCTCAAATCCTTATGAGTCTATGCTTCCTTCCACTCACCTCTTCCTTTCGCCATCATCCAATTCATCCACCACTTCACCAATCTCTTCATCAAAGGATTTCATTCTTGAAGAGATCCCTACCACCAAACCTCATCAATATTCCACATCCTCATCATCTTCATCAGTGACTACATGCACATGTGGTCATAGTCAATCCACATCATCAACATCATTGCCATCCACGTCATCATCATCCATTTCGTAGCCTTCCCAATCCAATCCATCTCCTTCGCCTAATGTCTCATAATTCAAATTAATAGATTGTGATATACCTCCATTTTCACCTTTTCTTGATCCATCACCTAACCATGATCCTCCCATATCATCCCAAGTTGAATTCCATCTCACCAATCCTGATATTGGTGAATACATGGTCGATGACATCACCATCACACCCTCACCATCCCTAGTGCTAAGGATTTTGGTCACCCACATGACCAACCTTTAACAATAAGAGCAGTTTACAATATGGGTTCAGCTCCAAATAGCATTAATTTTGTATATGTGGGAATCAAATCTTCATCAAGTCAAATACCCATAGAAGAACCCAAAGAACCAAAACTTGCCAATATTTCAAACATGTCAAGATTTCCATCTCGATATTTCCACATTATCAATTGGTCAGGCCATGGCCTAGGATTGCATTAATAGGACATGCATCAACCTATCGATGTTCCATATCAAGAGGTGCACGACCATTCAGGTCTAGGTCTCCACCCACTTCCTACCATCTCTTCTTTTGAACAAGCATTCCAAAGGCTTAACCTCAATTCAAAAGAAGAAGGCCTCCATCTCGATAATTCTGATGAGGAAATCTATGAAGAATTCGAGCTTATATCAATTATTTCGAATGAATATGAAGAAGAATCGAAGCCCATCATTCCCCATACCGAACAAGATGAGTTTTATCTCAACTTATTTTCCATCCATGAACCCATTTTTTGCTTGCTTCTTCCACAAGAGCGAGTCGCCCCTACCGATGAACCACCACCTCCATTCCATTAAGCCATTCCATAAACCAACTTGTAACATATGTACATAATTTAAAATAGTGGTTATCACCACTACAAAATAAAAAATCAA
Source organism: Wollemia nobilis (assembly GCA_028583015.1). NCBI lineage: Eukaryota > Viridiplantae > Streptophyta > Pinopsida > Araucariales > Araucariaceae > Wollemia > Wollemia nobilis. Next base: position 5,323,177 of record JAQPPZ010017086.1, read on the forward strand.
AAAATAAATCAATCAAAAATCAAAATCATGTTTTCTTTTCTTTGCATTACATATGTAAATATATCATTTTCAGGTTAACCAAGTTCCTAGCATCGGGTTCCATCCATTCCATCCAATCTTGTCCACCTTTCCCATAGGTCAACATGGATCCTGTTGATTTATTCACCTTGCTCCACAATCCATATGATCCGACTAAGCCAATTCCAATTGACATAAGCCTCATTGATATGGACCAGATTTTCTCACCTCCAACCTTTATCGAATTTGTCTTTTCTGAGGAACTGTTAAGGGCTTCCACCAACTACATTCCTCCCTCCCCTCTGCTTTCACCTTCATCGTCACCTTCGGATCTTGAGGTTTTCTAGGTAGAAATAGATGAGGATAAGCCATAAGAGTTTGATGACATCTTAGATGTCATCTGATACCTATACCCCATCATATTGAGGAAGGTTCCCATATGTCTATTGAAGATACCATTGATGTGGATCTTAGTTCAAACAAATACAATCCCCAAATTGTCAAGCTTGGCAAAAGTTTATCACCTAACCAACATGAGCAATTCATTGCTCTCCTCAAGAGGAAGAAAGGTATATTTGCATGGTCTTATAAGGATATGCCTAGTGTTGACCCTAGTTTGGTTGTCCACAATCTCACCTTACATCATGATGCTAAGTCGATCAAACAAAAACTTAGGAGAATGCATCCTATCATGGCCCTCTTGGTAACAACAAAGGTTCAAAAGCTCCAAGATGTGAACTTCATTGTTCCTATGAACTATCCTGAGTGGCTCTCAAACATGGTACCTGTTTGTAAGCCTAACGGGATAATACGCATATGTACTGAATTTTGAGATCTTAACAAAGCATATCCTAAGGATGAATTCCCTCTACCAAACATTGATACTCTTGTCGATACCTGTGCTGGCCATGAAATGCTTTCACTCATGGATGATTTTTTTAGGATACAACCAGATTTGCATAAATCCTGATGACCAACACAAAACAACATTCACTACACCTTGGGGAACTTTTTGTTACAAGGTGATGCCCTTTGGCCTCAAAAATGCAGGTGCAACTTATCAACATGCCATGACATACATTTTCCATGACTACATGCATAATATTATCGAAGACTATGTGGATGATCTCTTGGCTAAATCCAAAACTCGACAAAAATATATTGGTGTATTGGAGAAAGTTTTTGACCGACTCCTAGAGCATAATGTAAGGTTGAATCCCAAGAAATGTGTCTTTGGTGTTACCTAGGACAAACTCCTAGGATTCGTTGTCTCCAAAAGAGGCATTGAGGTGGACCCTAATAAGGTTAAGTCTATTCTAGAGATGCCTCCCCCAACTAACTTCAAGGAATTGCGTAGTTTAAAAGGAAATATTCAATCAATCTGTCGTTTTATTGTGTAACTTTATGATAAATATAGGCCACTCAATCACCTACTACAAAAGGGGATGCCATTCTCTTGTACAAATGAATGTCAAAAAAGCCTTCAATGACATTAACCAATACCGAGCTTCTCCGCTAGTCTTAGCTCCTCCTCGTTCGAGGGTCCCATTTTATCTTTACATCTCAGCAACGGACTTTGCATTAGGGACAATGCTTACACAAAATAATGAACAAAATTGAGAGAAAGTTGTCTACTACATTAGTCAAACATTGGTAAGCTATAAAACTAAATACGCTTATGTAGAAAAATTGTGCTTAGCAATGGTTTTTTCCACTAAGAAACTTCGATATTATATGCTTAGCCACACAATATATGTCATAGCTAGAGAAAATCCTCTGTGTTACATGATGTCCCACACTTATAATAACACCCGCACCGCTAAATGGATAATGCTCCTTACTGAATTCGACCTAGAATTAATTAGCCAAAAATCCATTAAAGGTTAGGTAATAGTTGATCAACTTGCGGAAGCTCCACTACCTAGTGATCATCCTTTGATTATTGAGCTCCCAGATGATTTAGTATTTGGTGTCACTAAACAAGAAGAAGATGTCATTCCGGAGGAAGACGTCGATATCACATTATTCTTTGATGGATCTAAGTGCGCGAAAGGTCAAGGTGCTAGAGTCGTATTTCACACACCACAAGGGGTACCTATCCCCTTGTCATTTAAACTAGACTTCCAATGCACAAACAACACTACAAAGTATGAAGCCTTAATCTTAGGTCTTCAATCAACTATAGCTATGAGCATTAAGCGTATTAGGATATTTGGTGATTCTCAACTTATTGTAAAGCAAATCAATGGAGAATACTAATGCAAAGAACCTACCATTAAGCTTTATCACGAGGTAGAAATGAAGTTGCTTTCTAAGTTTGATTGGTATGAAATCAATAGTTTACCACATTTGACTAATAAATTTGCAAACACGATGGCCTCCCTTGGATCCTTGATTCCAAAAGATGCCTTTGGAGAGGTACAACCCCTTATCATTTCAACGATCTCTAAATATGCAATTTCTTGCACTGAGTCAAAAGATGAAAAGGATGTTTGCTTTATCTAATAAGATTCATATGAGCCCTGGTCAAGCCAAATATTAGCCTTTCTCAAGTTTAGAACACTCCCATATGATATGTCTCGAACTGCCAAACACACTTTCAAGCAAAAGGAAGCTTGTTTCATTCTTTTGGGGGATGTTTTGTATAAACGTGGTTATGATGGAATCCTCCTTCGTTGTCTCGATGCTAGTGAGGCTCAAAGAGCCATTATTGAAGCCCATGATGGTACTTGTGGTGGTCATTTTAGTGGAATGACCATTGCAAAGCGTATTCTATGCATGGGTTATTATTGACCCACAATGGAACGTGATTGTTGCACCTATGTTAAACATTGCAAAAAGTGCCAAGAACATGCTAATCTAACTCATGTACCATCACAAGATTTACAACCTATTCAAAGCCTTTGGCCCTTTTCACAATGGGGTCTAGATCTAATTAGTAAAATTTCACCTCCTTCCTCGGGACAACATACTTTCATCATCACAGCCACTAAATACTTCACAAAGTGGGTTGAGGCAATTCCTCTAACCAACATGATAGGACCTAGAATTGTGGGGTTCATTCTCCACCATATCATTTGTCATTTTGGTATCCCCTCAAAAATCATTTTCTATAATGGCAAGTCTTCCAAGAATAAGGACGTCCGAGCACTTTGCGAGAAATACATAATCAACATAGTTTCTTGACTCCTTATTACCCACAAGAAAATGGACAAGCTAAAGCTTCCAACAAGACATTAATTGCTATTCTCAAGAAACTTGTAAAAGAAAATCATAGAGATTGGCATACATAAATTCCCTTGGCATTATGGGCTTATCAAACAAGCATCCACACGCCTACAAGGGCAACACCATTTTCATTGGTCTATGGAGCCAAAGCAATCATGCCTCTTGAGCTTGAGATCCCTTCCTTGCAAATTTCTTTGTAGGAATTCATAGATGATGACACTGCTAGACAAGCACATCTTAACCAACTCACACTTCTCTATGAGAGGCGAGTCAATGCTTTGGAACATTTACGAGTTTATCAGGACCGCCTCAAACATACTTACAACACAAAAGTCCATATATGTGAATTCCAAGTGGGATATCTTGTCCTTAAAGAGAATCAACAGAACACCAATGCATTGCCGCATCTTTGTGATAAATTCACAATCATTTGGTTAGGTCCATTCATAGTTACACAAAGAGTGGGTAACAGTACTTATAGGCTTGCCAGTCTAGAGGGAGACGAAGAATCCAAACCACTTAATGTTATTCACTTGAAAGTATTCTATGTATGATTTGATTGTTATATATATATATATATATATATATATGGCTAATACACAAAAATATTTGCATACATTTCATTCATAACATTGCATTTCACTTGCATTCACATTTCAAAAACAATGCATTCACCCACATTTCATGTTACATTTCACATTTCATAACATTGCATGTCATACATCGCCTTCACATTTTGTATTCCACATTTCATATAGGGATCATTTATTAACTTCAAGGTCTTAATTGGTCCAATAAAAGTCATGTTGCCTTTAATTAGGGGTACCTTCACAATGTCATCCACACAATTCCACAAAGTCAAATCATCGTTAGCACAATTCCACATTCACAAATCCTAGGTGTTTTCGATCACTCAACCACTCCTAGTGTTTTAAGGAACCTCCAAAAAACATGTCGAGTTCTTTTAGGACCATTGCACATATACACTAAGAAAATCTTGAGTTTGGGAACTGAGTCCAAAAATATTCTTGAACCAAGCACAATTTTCACATCTTAAAAATATCTTGTATCAAAGAGGGATAACACCATACTTGGTATGAACCTTGAAGTAAAAAGGGTCATCCTTGCTAGTCCCATCATGCAACATAGTCCATAAGAATAGTGGTTTGCACCACTATCACAGTTGCTTCAAATTCAAAAGATAGAGTAGTAAGGATAGGGTACAATTCTCATCACACTTAGGTTGAGAATCCGATTCCCCAAAGCTCTAAATCTTTTACATCACACACCACTGATAATTGGGTTGTAAGGATCGTACTACATTTCCAGTCAGATGGTTAGGTAGTCATCCCCAAAACTTAAGAGATCAAAAACAAAAATTGTGGACTATGGAGTTAGCCTCCATCGAAGCTATAGATGCTTGACTAGAAATGGAGTATGCTCATGTGTGGCAACATGTCTATTTTAAAAGAGAACTCTGGCCGCTCATATGGACAAGCTAACCTCTTGGTTTCAACCATAACAAGTTTATCCAATTTACTCAAGATGAGTTAATGAACTCACTTGCACACACATTGGTTCTTGATTATCTCGGGTTATTACCTTGCTCTTGATTTAGTAAATTAATTCATTGCACACACATTTGGTCCTAGAAGGATTAAGTAGTTTTAGTGGGTTTGTTTGATGCCACTAGGATGTTTGAGTCTCTACAAAGCAGGCAGTCTTCCATATCAACATCCATGTCTTCTTCAATATCAACATCCATGTCTTCTTCCATATCAACATCCATGTCTTCTTCCATGTCAACATCCATGTCAGTTCATAAGTCATTCATACCATACGCCACCAAGTCGGGAGCCCTTTTGATTAAACAACAATGCTAGAAAAAGGGTCAAGCAAATATCTAAACTATAAATGATCATTAGCACATACCATATTGCATGAATCATCCATATATTTTGTCTTGCATTAATCATCCATAACATCTCATATGCATTAATCATAAACATAAACATGCATTCCACAAAAAAGTATTCACACAAAAATATAACACAAAAAGTAAAAGCCATGTATATATATATGTATAAATATCACATGTACAATGAATGCCTAAAGGCTACATACAATGGAGCACCAAGGCTCATATACAAAAAATGCATCTAAGCACTATCTACATCCTCCAGGAAGACCCCTGTGATGTAGAATGAGCCCTAGACCTAGAGCTATGCCTAGACTCGCTACATCTCGTACACCTGGATATAGATGAGGTTAGAGGATCAGGAAGTGGAATATGATGTTCCATCAACCTATCCTCCAATACCTTGATATATCTCTACCCAGACCGAAGGCATGCTATGTTGATAGTATGCCAACGCTCTCTCTTCGCTAGCTCTGCTTAGAGCCTCGCAATCCTAGCAACCTACTTTGCCACCTACTACTCCAGATGTACCCACTCCTCCTCACTCTAGCCTGGGGGTACATCTGGAAACTCCTCCCCATCTCCACCATATCCCCTAACCTCAAGTGCCTGCTGCGTTGCACCCTTCGCCTTCCACCTTCGACTGTCAGATCAAAGACACCACTATCTCTTGCGGACATCCTGGATACCCTCATCCTGAGTCTTCAAGGCACCCTCATCCTGGGTCTCCTGGGTACCCTCATCCTTAGGCTCTCCATCGCCATCACCATCAACTACTCCTTGAGGTGGTACCCATGGTGGCTGAGCCACAAACCATGAATCGTACTCCATGGTCATCCCCACATCCTTTACACCTAGGATATCCATCTCCTTGTCATCCTCCAAAACCACCCTCCATGACTCCATGCAAGGTAGCCCTATTTCCTCCCGATGTCTCCTATACCGCATTGGCTCATCAAGGACATCCTGCCTTAGCCTAAACTAGTGGAGCACTCGTGAGAACTGGAAGTACTCCACCTCACTCCAATGCTTCCCAATAATCCACCTAACCTACCACAACTGCCATAGATGCTCCCCATCCCTGGTCCACAGGGCTACCAACCATGGCCTACATACCACTTGGGTAGATGTCAATCTAGCCCATAGCTCCCTGTACCACTTACTCGTCCTCATTGGATGACTCAACTACACCTCCTCTACCAATGCCCATCGCTTAGCGTAGGGTTGCTACCTACCAAAATCCTCCATAGGCAAGCCCTCCAGTCGAGCAACTTTGAAGTGCTCCCATCTCCAATATTATAGTAATAAGTTGCACCCCAATCCCTTCCACCCTTGTCTCGTCACATTGTATAGCTCTCAGTACACCTACACCAGTAAGGCGGGATCCCATGCATACACCTACCTCATCGTGAGCATATTGCTCACCACCCCCATCAAGTTCCAAGGGAACTGTTGAGTGAATATTTTGTCTCACAACAAAATGACCACACAACTAGAGTTTCTGACAGGAAACTCTTTCTTGCAAAGAAATAAGTTATTAATTTTTTTATTTCTCCAAGCTTCTTGTGGAACAGATCTCTATATGCATAAAACCGATTTCAACTTAATGCACATAAACAAATATATCCCAGAATAACTCAGATCCTGCAAGTAACTCGTTAACAAGGGGCCTTTGTTGATTCACGACAAACTTTGTAACCCTAATTTGTTAAAATAATCAATCATGCAACAAAAATCCTTCTAATGTTCTAACATTAATGGTTTATTCTAATGTTAATTGGTTCATTTTATCTTTGTTTAATCATTCTGTTATTTTAACGTTAGTCTTTAATATGAGATTAAACATATCAAGAACTAAAACAAAAAATGTTCTTATACAAATCAGCTGGAAAACCAAAGAAGGATGTTAATCTGGTTAGCAATCTCCTCCCTGCAAAACCCCAAGTTAAGAGATGAAGTTCTAAGACAACCCGACCGAGCGGACCTGTACTAACACACAATCCAATCAAATCAGATGCAAGACTCTAAAGAAAGAACATAACCGCATCATTCTCATCATTCACCTATCGTAACCCATCTCATGGCATAAACGAATAGATACAAGAAAAAATTATGCAAAGGAAAGATTGACAATGAAAACAGTAGTCTTAGCTTCGATCTCCTTTTGATTTTACACACAAAAGTCGCTTTTACCAAATAACTCCTTTATTTCAACAAATAATGTCCTTTTTTGTTATAATCTCCAGCCTTGTATCCATCCACATTTCTGCTATTTAAAATTTTTGTCACTGCCCTCGGCTGCTCTGTGACGCTTCGTTTCAGTTTCCAAGACGCTTCGTTTCAATTTCCCGCCTTTTGGTGTTCTAACCCTTCGCATGCATTTGCAACGCTTGATCTTCTCTATGGCCAACAACTGTCGATTCGAAGCGTTACTCTGATCCTCATGCATTTTGCCATGTGTTCAACGCTCTCTGCATGCTCAGTAACGGTCCCCAAAAATCTCGACTAAAAATAGCCCGTGGCCTTGCTTCTTTGCTTTCGTAGCGATATCGCGACATGTCGCGATATCGCGACGCTTTCATTCTCCGTACGCTTCGGCTGTAACCCCGTCGCAAAATTGCGACCATTTTACCTATCGGGCCATCTTATCGCAACCCGTCGTGATATCACTACCGCTTTCTCTGCTTCGGGCATGGTCTTCATTTCTGTCGCGATATCGCTACCGTTTCTCTGCTTTTGGCATGGTCTTCATTTTTGTCGCGATTTCGCTATCGTTTCTCTACTTCGGGCATGGTCTTCATTTCTGTCACGATATCGCTACCGTTTCTCTGCTTCGGGCATGGTCTTCATTTTTGTCGCGATATCGCTACTGTTTCTCTGTTTTGTACATGGTCTTCATTTTTGTCGCGATTTCGTGACATCTTCTCTATGTCGTACACCTTGGCAAAACACGTCGCGAAATCGCGACCATTTTCCCTGTCGGGCCACTTTGCCAAAACACGTCGCGAAATCGCGACCATTTTCATCAGCCGTACACTTTGGCAAAACACGTCGCGAAATCGCGACCATTTTCCCTGTCGGGCCACTTTGCCAAAACACGTCGCGAAATCGCGACCATTTTCATCAGCCGTACACTTTGCCAAAACATGTCGTGAAATCGCGACCATTTTCATCAGCCGTACACTTTGGCAAAACACGTCGCGAAATCGCGACCATTTTCCCTATCGGGCCACTTTGCCCAAACACGTCGCGAAATTGCGACCCTTTTCATCTTCGGACCATCTCTCAGCAACCCGTCGCAAAATTGCTGCCATTTTCGTCGTCTGTACACTTCGGCAAAACACGTCACGAAATCGCGACCATTTTCTCCTGCGACCCTTTCTATCCACTTGCGTCGCAAAAACGCGACACGTCGCGATTTCGCGACGCCTCTTCGAGCTATGCACCTCTATCCCAGTTTTGTCGCGATTTTGCGACCATTTTCTACCTTGTGCCCTCTATCCACTTTCAAGCCGCGAAAATCAAACACGTCGCAATTTCGCGACATTTTCGCCCACCTGCTGCCGTTGACCATGTTGATCGCGATTTTGCGACACGTCGCGATTTCGCTACAGTTTTTCCTTCTGCCTTTCTCTCTCCTCTCTAGGCCGCGACGGAGCAACATGTCACGATTTCGCTGCCATTTTCATCATCCGTACACTTCGTCAAAACACGTCGCGAAATCGTGACCATTTTCTCTGCGTCGGAGCGACATGTCGCGATATCGTGACACTTTTCTTTTTTCAGCGGCGACGGTGCGACATGTCACGATTTTGCGACACTTTCTGCACTTGCACATTTTGCCCCCTTTTCTTCATTTTTGGCACCTGGGTCAGTGAGATTTTCTCTGAAAACCTGCAACAAGGTGGGTCCCCAATCTTGGGGTGTGTTGTGGATTAACCACAACAAATGGTGACTTTGCTGTCAAATGCTCCAGAGCATTTTGTGAGAACCCAACCTGAAATATATGAGCTTAGATACAGGCGTTAGCACATAAAAGATAAACAAATACCAATAACTCAGAAGTACATGAAACATCAGAATCATTAGTATTAGCTTGGTGTGTGCTATTTGTTTTCATTTCCTATCGCTTGGACTTGATCAACCCTCCATTGTCAGCTTTACATGCATGCATGTGTGAGATTGTAAATGATTTGTGAAACCTAATGAAAATGCTTAGAGATTTGCTTTTACAAATGCATAGACTTTCTAACATCATATACAAATATTCAAGATTGTCAAACCCTCTTAGGATCAACCATGTGTATAATGAATTGTTTTATTAGATCCCAAAGTTGGTTATGAGTCACTATTATCTTGAACCTATGAGTAAGTGAAAGTGAAATCAAGCTTTGGGAAATCGGACTCCCAACTTAATCTAGATGGGGGTTTAACCCTATTCTTACTACTCGATTTGGAATTTATTACCTCACTTTGAGCAAAATGATTTAACCAATTATGGAAGAAATGGTCATGCTAGTCCAACCCTGCGAACGAGTCGGTGGTCTTGTTTTTTAGACAAGACATGTTGTCGTGCATGGGCATACCTAACCCCATAATCCATGACTTAACTTCATTTATTTGGACCTTGGGGATGACTACCCATCCTTTGCAGAGGACAAGTAGTACGATCCTTTCAATCCAATATAAATATGAGATGGGAAAAAGTTAATTTTACTTCTTGGATCTTAGGGATGACTACCCATCCTTGCCAGGGGACATGGAGTACGATCCTTCCAATCCAAGACTTAGATGAAAATGAAGAATATTATTTTATTACTTAGACCTTGGGGATGACTACCCATCCCTTGCAGAGGACAAGTAGTACGATCCTTCCAATCAAAGTTTTATCTTGATATGAGACATATGAGCTTTGGCGAATCAGATTCTCAACCTAGGCGAGATGAGAATTATGCCCTATCCTTACTACTCCATGTGGGTCAAATCAAAGCTTTGGGGAGTTGGATCCTCAACCTAAGTTTGATGAGGACTTAACCCTATCCTTACTACTATGATTTTAGGCTTTAAGCTTAATGGAAGTGGTAAAAACCACTGTTTTAAGGATCATGTTGCATAATAGGATAGACATGAAATATTCCTTTCGCTTGACCCTTTTCTTCCAAGGAAGGTTTTGATCATTTTGCCCAAGATCTTTTTTAGTGTGTACAAATTGTGCTTGGTTCTAGATATCCTGGGGCTCAGTTTCCAACCTTAGGATTTTTCTTTATTTATGTTATAGTATAACCTTAAGAGGATTTAACACACTTTAATGATTTGTATCCGAAATGCATATGCAACTAAGATGGCATGTATATGCAAAGTGAGATGTAAGATGAATGCAATGCTCTTTAAATTGCAAATGAAGTATTAACATAATTTGTAAAACTGACTACTTCATGCATCACAAGCCTCAAGCGATATTAATTAACTGTTCGTATTACATGTGGAGCTTTTACAATATAATTCCAATGCTTCATATTCTCCCAATCTTAGGCATGTGTTTAAAATTTCAAACTTTTATTCCCTTTTTTTTTTATATAAGACAATGAAAAAATGTCAAATAAACACACCACCTAAATGTCCAACCTGCACACACAAAACAGAGCACAACATTAATACACAAAAACCTGAACATGTCAAAACACACAACTTAAATATCAAATCTGCACACAAAAGAAACAAAGCATGGCATAATTACATATAATACAAACCCAGCTACCTCAAGCCTGGAAGTAGTGTTTCAAGTGCAACCCATTGATAGGTAATGCCAAATCCTTTCCATCCAAGGTTCTTAGTCTAAAGCTGTTTTCCCCTAGGACTTCGAAATCTGGTAGGGACCCAACCAAAGGTAATCAAACTTATGATGCTCCCCTTTCTTCTCATGTCTTTTATCCCATAACAGCACTAGATCTGATATTTTAAAAGCCTTTGCTCTAGACTTTTTGTCAAATCATATTTTTACTACATCCTGGTGTTTACTAAAATGAAGCATAACTTCATCCCTTTTTTCATCCAGAAGCATTAATTGTGTTAGTCTAGACTCAAGTTTATCATTAGTTCCGAAATAATCTTTCTTGAAATGCAGTGTTTGTAATCTGAGATTTGTAGGAAAAATGGGATCCTATCAATAAACCAGATGGTAAGGAGATGTTCCTGATTCTGTCAGCCCAAAGGGCCAACTTAAGCTTGTTGTGCCAGTCCCGTAGATTTCTTTCCAACAATTTTTTTATGACATTTAACAGATTCTTGTTAGATGATTCGGCCAATCCGTTACCTTGCGGGTAATAATTGGAAGAGAATTTTAAACTCACGCTATTATCAAATGCCCAATTAGCAAACTCTAGAGAGGAAAAAGTTGGACCATTATCACTTACAATGGAGTTAGGCATCCCGAACCGCGTGACAATGTCATCCTCTAAAAATTTAATAACAACCTTTGAAGTAGCGTTCTTTGTGGGGATAGCTTCGGTCCACCTTGTGCAATAATCCGTAGCCGTCAGAATGTATTTGTGGGAATCAGATGAATTGGGACTGATAATCCCAAAAAAATCCAGGCCCCATTGCGCAAAAGGTCTAGACTTAATTACGGATTGTAAAGGCATGGAAGCGTTCTTGTCTCTATTGGCTGCAGTTTGACATGTATGGCATGACCTCACATGAGTATGGGCATCTTTGAACAGACGAGGCCAATAATAACCGAGCTCCGAGGATTTGATGGGGCTGTGGCATTAGCGGACCCATGCCCTGTCCCATGTTTACCATGAAATTCCTCGAGGATTTGCACTGCCTCCTTTTGATCAACGCAACGAAGGTAAATACCTTCATGGTTTTTTTTGTATAATGTGCCGGATCTAATTAGGAAATTAGCAAACTTCAAACGCAAGGCTCTTCGTTGAGTAGCATTCAAATGCGGTGGACATTCACCATTTAGTAAATAGTACACCACATCTGCATACCACTCATCTTTGGTTATATCTGAGATTTCATAATGTTGACATGGAATTGCTAGATCCTGCTTCTGCTATTGCCTTAACCAATCCTTGCCCCCGTACTATCTTCATCGATTGAATCTCAAGATCAAACTCCTACAAAGTTGAAACCCACTTACCATGTCTTTCACCTAATTCATTCTGTATGAACATGGCTTTGACTGCGGGATGCGGGACGATAGCAAAGACCCTACTGTGAACTATGTAATGCCTGAATTTTTTCACAATCTTAACCAGAGCATACATTTGCTTGTCCAAAATAGAGTATCTCAGCTTCACATCTTTGAGAGGAATACTCAGGAAGGCAATGGGATTTTCAATGTTGCCTTCACTCTTCTGAGTTAAAACACTCGCAAAGGAGTGATCTGAAGCAAAGGTGTAGATATAGAAAGGCTTCGTATAATCGGGACTCACTAAAACTGGGGCTTTAGAAATCGCGTCCTTGATATTTTTAAAAGCATCTATACTTTCATTTGTCCACTTGATCTGGACTTCTTTCTTTAACATGTCGTTCAAAGGCTTTGCTATTTTTGCAAAATCTGCAATAAATTTTTTGACAAAATTGATCTTCTCGAAAAATGATCTCAACCCCTTCTTGCTAGTGGGACAAGGAATTTCTTTGTATGGCCTCTATTCTCTCGGGGTCAATGGAAATTCCATCCTTAGATATTATATGCCCCAACGGTTTCCCTTTCGTTACCCAAAAAATGCATTTCTTTGGGTTGAGAGAAATACCGTGTTCCTTGCATCTTTGAAAAACTTTCTTAAGATCCCTGACGTGGTTTTCCCTGTTCTTAGAAAAGACAGGAATTTCATCGACATAGACAATGATGCACTTACCTATAAGCCCTTTAAAAGCAAAGTCCATAGCTCGCTGGAAAGTGGCACCTGCGTTCAATAGTCCAAAGGGCATTCTCTTGTATGCAAAGGTGCCCCACTTTGTGGTAAAGCAATTTTCATCCTATCACTAGGATGGATAAGGACCTGATTATATCCCGAATAGCCATCCAGGAATGACATCATCTACGACCCGTTTACCTTTTGGAGTATTTCATCAATGGTGGGTAACGGGTAGTTGTCCTTTTGTGAGGCTTTATTAAGATTTCTAAAATCGATACATAACCTTATTTCTCCACTCTTTTTCCTCACGGGGACTAGGTTAGCAACCCATGTGGAATGCCGAACAGGAAAGATGATCTTAGCTTCTAACAGTCGCTTCACCTCTTTCTCTATCAAGGGTTCTAATAATGGATTAACTCGCCTTTGCCTTTGCCTGAAGGGTTTGAAATCTGGCTTCAATGGAATCGTGTGCATTATGACATTCTGATCATAGGTTTTCAACTCCTTATAACTCCAGGCTATTGATGCAGGAGCATCCGATGACAGTTCGAGCCATGTTACATCCTTTAAAATTTTCTTGAAGTCCATCAATTTTGAAGTATATTGGTTCTTTTTCGGGAAGGGGAGATGTTGTGAAGCAGCAGGAAAAGTAGTTGGAAGGGTTAAGGAAATTGTTGGGGAGGTCGCGAAATCGCGACCTCCGAAGCTTTGGAATGGGCAGGGACCTGTTTTGTCGCGATATCGCGACGTCGCGGTATCGCGACGTCGCGGTATCGCGGCGAAAGTAGAAAAGCATTTGCAGGGGGAGTTCTCCGTCGCGATATCGCAACGTCGCGATATCGCGACGATGTTGAAAGAGCTAGGCGCGACGGAGTTTGGGTCGCGATATCGCGACAGTTTCAAATGGGCAGTGACTAGGCAGTGGTTGGGTCGCGATATCGCGACATGTCGTGATATCGCGGCCGGTGAGAAGGGAGGCAGAACAAAGCTTAAGGGTGGACGGCCAGACAAGGCCGAATTTGACACGTGGGTAGCCACGTGTAGCTTGAAAATTGTAAATGACACGTGTTTGAAATATTTTACATCCGGGAGGAGGAATGGCAAGTTTTGCACGCGGGAGCATACGTGTACTAAAGCAAAAATGAAGACCACGTATAGGGATTTAAAATCAACAGCCGCGTGCATTAAAGGGGGAGAACCACCTCTTGAAGATCTTTTTGAAAAACAACTATTGCAGGGCATGGCCGGTATGGGGGAGAGCAGACGGTGCGAAAACGAGTCGACCGAAGCGATGGGTGCGAGAGGAGGAAGATCATTAATGCAAACTCAGGGATAGATCGGGCAGAGATTGCCATTAATGCCAAAATTTTGAAAACCCGAGAAAGAGGGAAATTTGAAATCAAAATCTTGTTTGGTGGGAGCATTGATGGCTGGGAGGACCGGGACCTCGTTAAAACCCGAAATTTTTGTATTAGTCGAGGGGGTGGACCGAAGAGGGAGAATTACCAGAGCATCTCTGGTCTTTGTAAGCCTGCGGGCATCTTGCTATTGTGGAATGTAAATATTTTCCCGAAGCTTTTTAATGAAAAAAAAAAAAATTGGAATTTGTAAGGGGTGGTAAATCCGGTCCCCGTCAGTGGTATCAGAGCGGGAGTTCCTGAGCGTACAACAGACCGCCGAAGGAGAGGTAGTTGTACCAGGACGTGTGGGAGGATTTGAGCTCGAGTGAAGATGCCTCCGAGAAGAAACCCGATGGGTGGCAGAGGTATGGCAGTGAAATATTTTTGGGCTTTACAGCGACAAGTCCAGGCCCTGCAGGAAGAACTATGCAGAGGACGTGAGCCGAGAAGGGATGCAGACAGTGAGGATGAGGTGGAAGAACAGAATGAGTTTGAAGAAGAGGAAGAAGATGTAGATCCGGCACGGGCCGGATTGTATAAGGCCATATCCCAAATCGGGAAGAGGCCGAAGTTAGAAGTTCCTACGTATTCCGAGAACTTGAACCCAGAGGAGTTGATATACTGGGTGAATGATTTAGAAGAATATTTTGAATACGAAGAGGTTGAAGACCCTAACCGGGTCAGATTTTCTAAGACCCGACTGAAGGGTCATGCTAGCATATGGTGGAAGGGGGTACAGTTGGAGAGGAACCGAAGAGGAAAAGAACAGATTACCAGGTGGGACAGAATGGTGGAGAAATTAAAAAGACAGTTCATCCCTATTGACTATGAGCTGGATCTGTTACGTAAAATGCAAAGCTTGAGGCAGATGAACAGAACAGTTCAAGAATACACGGAGGAATTCTATAAAATCTCCATCAGAACAGGGCATTTGGAAGCAAGCAAGGAAAAAGTGGCCCGTTACATTAATGGGTTGAGACCGAGTGTGCAGGAGGAGTTGAGCTTGGTTCGGGTAAGCACCATCGAAGATGCTTACCAATTTGCTTTAAAGGTTGAAAAAAAGCTGAACAGAAGGTTTGACGGCAAGCAAAAAGTGAAAGGACCGGGAGGAAAGAACGGTGGAAAGAAAGAAGGAAAGGAAAAGAAGAAGGAAGAGGAGAGCAGCAGCCGGGATCAGAAAGGAGAGGAAGACCCAACACCGCCAGTTCAGAATGATAACTACCCGAGAGGAAGAGGTAGGTCTGGATGCGGAAATGAAAGGGGAGTGTTCCGAGGAACATGTTTCCACTACGGAGAAGAAGGACACCGGGCATTTGAGTGCCCACAACACCGGGAAAAGACAAACAAGAGGCCAGTGGGTCCTGCCGGAGCGATTGTGGCGATTGAGGATGCTAACTCGAGAACATTACGAAGAAGGCTGAAAGGGGGAAGCCATGATTGTGAGAAGGACCATCTTGGTGGATGAAGACCAGTCTGAGCAAAGGAGAAGCCTGTTCCGCACTCGGTGCAAAAGTGCGAGCAAAGTCTGTAATGTCATTATTGACAATGGGAGTACAGACAACTTGGTTTTCGAGGATATGGTTTCTAAGTTGCAGCTGGAAAGAAGGAGACACCTGCACCCGTATCGGATTGCGTGGTTGCGAAAGGACCACAGAGCTTGGGTCCGGGAACAGTGTTTAGTCATGTTCCAGATCGAGAGATACCGAGGATGAAGTCTGTGTGATGTATTCCCCATGGATGCTTGCCATTTGCTGTTGGGTAGGCCATGGCAGTTTGATCAGAGTGCAGTGCATGATGGACGTGCAAATACGTACTCCTTGGTGAAAGAAGGAGTGCAGGACAAGTTGAAGCCATTGCAGACCAAAGATGAGAAAGTGTGTAGTAATGCCGAGAATTTATGCGGTAGAGGCGAGAAAACTTTGCCAAGAAGCAGGATTTGAGCCGGGCATAAAGGTTGATGAATGTTCGGAGATATTGCAAGGGACGCAGCTCGAACAACGTAGAAGTGAAGGTCACTTCTCCTTCTTACCTAGGGTGTCTGATGCAGGAGCATCCGATGACAGTTCGAGCCATGTTACATCCTTCAAAATTTTCTTGAAGTCCATCAATTTTGAAGTATATTGGTTCTTTTTCGGGAAGGGGAGATGTTGTGAAGCAGCAGGAAAAGTAGTTGGAAGGGTTAAGGAAATTGTTGGGGAGGTCGCGAAATCGCGACCTCCGAAGCTTTGGAATGGGCAGGGACTTGTTTTGTCACGATATCGCGGCTTTTGTTGAAAGCTGGAGCATTGGGAGGTTTCCGTCGTGATATCGCGACGTCGCGGTATCGCGACGTCGCGGTATCGCGACGGAAGTAGAAAAGCGTTTGCAGGGGGAGTTCTCCATCGCGATATCGCGACGATGTTGAAAGAGCTAGGCGCGATGGAGTTTGGGTCGCGATATCGCGACAGTTTCAAATGGGCAGTGACTAGGCAGT
The DNA here is from genome assembly GCA_028583015.1 of Wollemia nobilis. NCBI lineage: Eukaryota > Viridiplantae > Streptophyta > Pinopsida > Araucariales > Araucariaceae > Wollemia > Wollemia nobilis. The sequence continues at coordinate 5,340,082 of JAQPPZ010017086.1, forward strand.
GGTTGGGTCGCGATATCGCGACATGTCGCGATATCGCGGCTGGTGAGAAGGGAGGCAGAACAAAGCTTAAGGGCGGACGGCCAGACAAGGCCGAATTTGACATGTGGGTAGCCACGTGTAGCTTGAAAATTGTAAAGGACACGTGTTTGAAATATTTTACATCCGGGAGGAGGCATGGCAAGTTTTGCACGCGGGAGCATACGTGTACTAAAGCGAAAATGAAGACCACGTATAGGGATTTAAAATCAACAGCCGCGTGCATTTAATGGGGGAGAACCACCTCTTGAAGATCTTTTCAAAAAACAACTATTGCGGGGGCATGGCCGGTATGGGGGAGACGACAGTCTGAACAAGATCGGCCAAGACGATGGGTGCGGAGGAGGAAGATCATTAATGCAAACTCGGGGGATAGATCGAGCAGAGATTGCCATTAATGTCAAAATTTTGAAAACCCGAGAAAGAGGGAAATTTGAAATCAAAATCTTGTTTGGTGGGAGCATTGATGGCTGGGAGGACCGGGACCTCGTTAAAACCCAGAATTTTTGTATTAGTCGAGGGGGTGGACCGAAGAGGGAGAATTACCAGAGCATCTCTGGTCTTTGTAAGCCTGCGGGCATCTTGCTATTGTGGAATGTAAATATTTTCCCGAAGCTTTTTAATGAAAAAAAAAAAATTTGGAATTTGTAAGGGGTGGTAAATCCGGTCCCCGTCAGCTATGCAGTCTATGTATTCTTTTAATGCATTGGCGATGGAATCCTTCTCCTGCTTGGTACATGCTTTTTCTATGAATATTTCTCGAGGATTTTCTGCACTTCCAATGTTAACTAAATCACGAGGCCTCTCAGGGGGTGGAACCTTTTTACCCTCTCTAGGTTGGTATCCAATGTCGAAAGTTTTTTCTAATGAAGCCATCTCATCGGCATCTTATTTCCGATAACTTTTTCGTCCAAAGCGCCTCCTCTAGGTCCCTTTCGTCCTCATCTATAACTCTGCTTTTCAAATATACCGGAATTGATGACAAAATGGAATATGTGCACATCCTTTGTCAAACACTTGGAAATTCGTGACATTATCCGGTATCGAGGGACAAGGGACCGACTCTATGGAAAACTTCTTGCATTTCTTATGGTCCACTGGCTTCAACATACTCACAGCTACGGCTAGGGAGTCTGCCAGACGATTGCCTTTTCTAGAAATCAGAGATATGTTAAAAGCATGAAATTCGTCTATCAAATCTCTAACCCTAGTTCGATAAAGTCTGAGCCGCCTATCCTTACATAAGTATTGTCCCTTGACTTGCTTTACCACCAGTTTCGAATCACCAAGAACCTTGATATATTTAATTTTCTTTCGAAGGGCCAATTGTAGTCCGAGAATCAAGGCCTCATATTCTGCCATATTGTTGGTGGCAGGGAACTGTAGTCTGTATGCGACGAACGTAGGCTCTCTGTCCGAACATGATAATTCAATACCGGCTCCTGCTCCTTGCCTGGACTTGGATCCATCAAATCTTAAAGTCCAAATGTCCTGATGTCCTTCAGTAACGTTGCACCCCATCCTTTCATCTTGGGTATTTTCAAGTGTTTCTATGTCCAAACAATATGCTCCCAACTCCGCTTCAATGTACTGGATCTCATTCGGTTTGTTGTAATCTGTGATCATCTCTTTGAGCTTGGGTTCACTATCAATCCGAATTTGATTGGCCACTCCCCTCCAAGGCAACCACATATGTGAAGAATCTGTCACAATGTAACCGTTTAGGTTTTTACTCCAATCTCTTCCCAAAACCATGCCATATTTGATAGGAATGTCGAGCACCAATATGTCTATGCTGTTTGTTGAACCCTAGGTTACGAATTGACTTGAATAAGCACATCACCCAATTCTCCCACTTCCTCCATGGTTGATCTATCCAGTTGCACCACCATGCTTCTAGAGGGCTTTGGTGTAGGTCCCAATTTTCTGATTTCTAGGGGCATGATGGTAGCCGAGGCCCCTGAGTCTATTAAACAATTGTGCAAGTTTTTACTTGCAATTCTAATGGTTATCAAAAAAGGAGGTATATCTCTTTTTTCCTTTTGTAAAACCATTCGGGACTCGAGCACTTTTGGCTTCATGAACTTGGGCTGATGGATTTAATCTCTTTGGTGAACTTACTTCTTGGCCTAATAATCGGGACATGTCATACATCGAGACGTTGGCCTTAGTCTTCTTCATGTCTTCCACTAAGTCATAAGTGGGTTTTTATGAGTTTGGCATATCTTGCACCATCTTAGACTTTTCCACCATGGATGGAGGAGGGGGATTGACCTCTCCTTTAAAATCGGGAGGGAGTAATTGATTGTTTGGAGGTGTAGAGGAAGTTTTGGGCTCCTTAGAACTCCTAGTGTAATATTTGTGATTTCCTTTCCCAAAACGTTTGTTGGCATGAAATTCCAAGGTTTCTTCATCTTCGCTTCCAAAAAATTCTACATCCTCCTCTTCTTCACTTTCTTGGGAATGTATAACCTCAGTCAATATAGACTCATGCTTCCCGTGGCCACAGTGCATACAATCGTTATCATTGGGTCCCGATTCTCCAAAATCTTTCGAGACATCTGCCTGATTGGCTACGAGATTGGGTACTCGCCCATTATTCGACTGTGTGTTGTATGTTCCTTTTCCTCTATGGTTATGAGGCCGGTTATGACCCATAGCTTGGTCCACTTTTTTTATTGACATTTCCTATCGTGACCAAAACTTTGGCCAAGGTTTCCTTCATGTTTTCTATGGCGGATTCAGACCCTTGAGGTTGAGGCACTGTAATTCGGGTCCACTTGTGTTTCGTTGCATTAGCCACCTCCGGAATAGGTACAATGGCTTGGGTGCGAGCGGTGGATTCCATCCTGGATTCACATTTTGAATAGCTTGGGTGCAGGCGGGTGGATTCCACCCTGGATTCACACTTTGAATGGGAGTAACTGTTGGATAAGTCGTTGGGATTGGCGTGCTAATGGGAGCAAACCCCGACATGGTCAACAAATTACTGCCCATGCCGAACCTAGGCAAACCCATCGGGCTATTTTGAATTAATCCTTGCGTTTGGACTGAGGCATTCGGATAACTTTGAAATGGCGCCACTTGAGCGGGTGTTTGAAAATTATTCATCATAGGGACCTGTGGTGCCATTAACTAGTTCATCATGGCAAATTGACTGTATGGACCATATTGTCCCATCCCAGTCAATTGAGACAATCCTGCCCACGGCGAGGTTCATCTACTTGTTTGAGAGTCATTGTTTCTGCATAGGCCAAAGGAAGCGTCGTAACCTGAGGGTTCCTTCTAGTCAACAAAGACGTTAAAGGATCTAAGGCTCCGAAATATAATTGCAAGGCGACCATAGGATCTATCGCAAAGTGACGAGTCACATTCGTGTATAGTTTTTGGAACCTCTAATTGAATGTTCGTATGGGTTCATTAGGTAATCTTTTGCATGATACAAACAAATTATAGATTATGGAGGGATCCACTAACATTCTGAATTGGCTTATGAAGGCGGTTTCTAATTGGGCCCATGAAGTGATGGACCCTGCTGGCAGATTTTGATACCATTCATTGGTCGTGGGGTCTAGACTAGCAGGGAAAACTCGGCAAGCAACGTCCTCGTGAGTAACCCCTTGCCTAAACATGTAATATTTGTAGATTTGGACATGATCTTCTGCTGTTGTGGGACCATCGTGAATGAATTTGGGTAATCCCCTTTCAATGTTTCTAGGCAAGTCATGGACTGCCCCATGAATATCTAAGGGGGAACTTTGAGCACCATACCAAAGGGCAGGTGGCTGTTGTTGTTGCTGGGTCATGTTATTCAAAGGTGTTAACCTTGTGGGAACAATGGAACCGCTTGGAACTATGGAGATAGATACACCTGGTGCTACTGTCGCACTTGAAATTAAGGCCTCAGGCCCGCTAGACGTACTTGAGTCTAAAGAAATCCCTAACTCAAGTATACTGGGTGGTATTTCGACCTCTAATGTTTTGTTTTTCGGCCTCCTAGCAGTGGGAGAAAGGCTTTGGCAAATAGTTTCCCCTGTGGTTTTAGACCTTGTAGCTATGTACTCAGGTTGGGCCAGCTTGGAAACTCTAGAACTCTAAAAGATTTCTCTCAACTCACTTGCCAAATAAAATATCTAAATGTTATACCTGCAAGCACAATGGGTGGAAACAAAACTACCCACGTTAATTGTTAGAACAAATCAAAATTACAAAGAAATAAAGAAGGTCCTCCTTCTAGCGCCAAAATGTTGAGTGAATATTTTGTCTCACAACAAAATGACCACACAACTAGAGTTTCTGACAGGAAACTCTTTCTTGCAAAGAAATAAGTTACTAATTTTTTTATTTCTCCAAGCTTCTTGTGGAACATATCTCTATATGCATAAAACTGATTTCAACTTAATGCACATAAACAAATATATCCCAGAATAACTCAGATCTTGCAAGTAACTGTTAACAAGGGGCCTTTGTTGATTCACGACAAACTTTGTAACCCTAATTTGTTAAAATAATCAATCATGCAACAAAAATCCTTCTAATGTTCTAACATTAATGGTTTATTCTAATGTTAATTGGTTCATTTTATCTTTGTTTAATCGTTCCACTATTTTAACGTTAGTCTTTAATATGAGATTAAACATATCAGGAACTAAAACGAGAAAATGTTCTTATACAAATCGGTTGGAAAACCAAAGAAGGATGTTAATCCGGTTAGCAATCTCCTCCCTACAAAACCCCAAGTTAAGAGATGAAGTTCTAAGACAACCCGATCGAGCGGACTTGTACTAACACACAATCCAATCAAATCGGATGCAAGACTCTAAAGAAAGAACATAACTGCATCATTCCGTCATTCACCTATCGTAACCCATCTCATGGCGTAAATGAATAGATACAAGAAAAAATGATGCAAAGGAAAGATTGACAATGAAAACAATAGTCTTAGCTTCGATCTCCTTTTGATTTTACACACAAAAGTCGCTTTTACCAAATAACTCCTTTATTTCAACAAATAATGTCCTTTTTTGTTACAATCTCCAGCCCTGTATCCATCCACATTTCTGCTATTTAAACTTTTTGTCACCCTCGGCTGCTCTGTGACGCTTCGTTTCAGTTTCTAGGACGCTTCGTTTCAATTTCCCGCCTTTTGGTGTTCTAACCCTTCGCATGCATTTGCAACGCTTGATCTTCTCTGCGGCCAAAAACTGTCGATTCGAAGCGTTACTCTGATCCTCATGCATTTTGCCACGTGTTCAGCGCTCTCTGCATGCTCAGTAACGGTCCCCAAAAATCTCGACTAAAAATAGCCCGTGGCCTTGCTTCTTTGCTTTCGTAGCGATATCGCGACATGTCGCAATATCGCGACGCTTTCATTCTCCGTACGCTTCGGCTGTAACCCCGTCACGAAATCACGACCATTTTACCCATCGGGCCATCTTACCGCAACCTGTCGTGATATCGCTACCGCTTTCTCTACTTCGGGCATGGTCTTCATTTCTGTCGCGATATCGCTACCGTTTCTCTACTTCTGGCATGGTCTTCATTTTTGTCACGATTTCGCTACCATTTCTCTGCTTCGGGCATGGTCTTCATTTCTGTCGTGATATCGCTACCGTTTCTCTGCTTTGGGCATGGTCTTCATTTCTGTCGTGATATCGCTACCGTTTCTCTGCTTCGTACATGGTCTTCATTTTTGTCGTGATTTCGCGACATCTTCTCTGTGTCGTACACCTTGGCAAAACACGTCGTGAAATCGCGACCATTTTCCCTGTCGGGCCACTTTGCCAAAACACGTCACAAAATCACGACCATTTTCATCAGTCGTACACTTTGGCAAAACACATCGTGAAATCGTGACCATTTTCCCTGTCGGGCCACTTTGCCAAAACACGTCACGAAATTGTGACCATTTTCATTAGCCGTAAACTTTGCCAAAACACGTCGCGAAATCGCGACCATTTTCATCAGCCGTACACTTTGGCAAAACACGTCGCGAAATCACGACCATTTTCCCTGTCGGGCCACTTTGCCAAAACACGTCGCGAAATCGTGACCCTTTTCATCTTCGGACCATCTCTCAGCAACCCGTCGCGAAATCGCTGCCATTTTCGTCGTCCGTACACTTCGGCAAAACACGTCGTGAAATCGTGACCATTTTCTCCTTCGACCCTTTCTATCCACTTGCGCCACGAAAACGCAACACATCGCGATTTCGCGCGCCTCTTCGAGCTATGCACCTCTATCCCAGTTTTGTCACGATTTCGCGACCATTTTCTACCTTGTGCCCTCTATCCACTTTCAAGCCGCAAAAATCAAACACGTCACGATTTCGCGACGTTTTCGCCCACCTGCTGTCGTTGACCATGTTGACCGCGATTTTGCGACACGTCACGATTTCGCTACGGTTTTCCTTCTGCCTTTCTCTCTCCTCTCTGGGCCGCAACGGAGCAACATGTCGCGATTTCGCTGCCATTTTCATCGTTCGTACACTTCGTCAAAACACGTCGTGAAATCGTGACCATTTTCTCTGCGTCGGAGCGACATGTCACGATATCGCGACACTTTTCTTTTTTTCAGCGGCAACGGTGCGACATGTCGCGATTTCGCGACTCTTTCTGCACTTGCACATTTTGCCCCCTTTTCTTCATTTTTGGCACCTGGGTCAGTGAGATTTTCTCTGAAAACCTGCAACAAGGTGGGTCCCCAATCTTGGGGTGTGTTGTGGATTAACCACAACAGGAACCTACCCGATACTGTTCGGGGCCACAATGTTGGCCAACATGAACATCACCAAAGCCCAAAGGGGATCTAACTCCTTGTCCACATACATGGACAAATAGGTATACCCCCACTCTCCACCTTCACCCCCTCCCATGTGTCCCCAAACATTCCTATCATCTCAGTCTTCTAGTTGAGGCCAACTTCAACCTGGATCCCCTCCATCGGTACCTTGAGGATGTCATATACATCCTCCAAGGTAACTGTCACCTCACCCGTGGGAAGCTAAAATGCCCCCTATCTGCATCCCACCTCTCTACCAAGGCAGAGAGGTACCCCTCATCTACCCTCATCATGTCCAGTTGATCTACCTCTGCTATCACCACCTCCCCAAGCAGCTCCCACTCATCCCCCATACTAGCCTTCCTCATCCCGGGAAAGGCGAAAATTGGTGCCAAGCCTCCAAAAATCTAAGCTGTAGTACAACAAAAAATATTTGTTAATAATGTAAAAAAAAACTTTGCACAATACATAATAAACAACGGGTTACCTCAACCACTCACACCCCAGCCACAACCCCAACCCCCACACTAGCTCTATCAACCGCCATAGCTTTCGCGCTCCAAATGCCTCACCTCACTTCACTCCTCACTCACCCTTCACTCCTCAGACACAACTTCTTATACTCCTTAGATGTACAAATGATCTTCAATCACGTCAAACAAGCTATTTATAGCCGCTTTAGGCGCTTTGAGGCACTCATGGGTATTTCTTGGTGCACTAAAGCACCTGCAGGTGTTTCTGCAGATCGAAAGCACTCGTAGGCATTTTGCATCAGCATTGACAAAAGCCAAATCAACACAAAATAGTAGCTGCTCCCAATCAAATCACTCCAAATTTCATTCATCAATGCATTCCATCATTTTTTCAGGTTTTGTGAAGATTCCAATTCATTTAGATGCATAATTTTTGCTTACGACCACATTTGGCAAAGTCACCAACTATGCCACAAAAGCACCTCATGAGGGTCCAAATCTTCACAAAATGATGATCATCAACATTTTCATCATTCAAACATCATATATACCTCATTTCAAATTATCATTTACATATTTTCCAAGTTCACATAACATGCAAGTGAATCTTGTATCTAGCGGGTTATTCTATATAATTGGCAATTGTAGCGATTTACATCCATACAATTTGGTACGATGAATAGCTTACCATAAGGATACTTGACCATGATCATCATCACTTATCTCCTTGCTCAAAATGACGATCATAATTGGTATTTCCTCATCTTTAGAGTGAAACATTACCAAGAACAATTTGCACAATCACTTTCATTGATGGCCTAGTTCATGGGGCTTAAAACATGGAAAAAAATCAATTTTCATTATTCAAAATCTCCTTAACACCTTAGAGATAGGCACTAGCTAGTATGATTGGTTTTGATTGTGGGAATTATTCTACAGTCACTAGAAGGCCATCCAAGGTTGACTCTTTTTCCTGTGCATCATCATTTTTGCATATCAATGATGTCGAAAAGGCAAAGTGTTTCAACAGCACCGAATCACCCCAAATTTGGGACAACCATTTTTGGTGTTGACTTTCTCGCAATGGGATACATATTACATGATCATGGCATCTACACTTGGCAAAAATCCCTTCATCTATTGGGGTAAAAATAGACACACTTTTCACCAACCCCCTTCCCACCGTTGGGGAAATAATGGTATCACCTTTTACATCATTCATATCATCCACATTCTATTTGCACAAATTTTTCAATTGGCTCATGAAATTTATCCGTAACCTCATTCTCCAATTGAGGGGGTAAGCTACGCAAAACTCCAAATTCTTTTATTTTTTTATCTTCAAGCTTGTGCTCCACATCCTAAGAGAAGTTGTTTCTACACCTGGCCAAAACAGGTGTCTTGTGTTTTTACACTGCATTATGTTTCACGTAATGCAGTACAAAAATGGACATCTGTAGACACCAAAATCTAGCCATTCATGCTCCATCTAGGATTTCCAACCATTTCCACCACCAAAGCATAGCCAATTTGCCTACCATTCCTATTCCTGTCATTTTCGAATAATATTCATATCTATTTATGTATATTTATTATATATATTTAAATATAATATTTTATATTATATTTTAATATATATTTAATAAATATGTATTTATTTAAGTGAATTAATCCTAGTCATCCAATTTCATTTAATCCCAACCACCCATTTACATCAATCCATGCCACACCCTAGATTTATTATCTACCCTTAGATGTGCTTTTATTAGTGTCATTAAGACCCTAGCATGCCCTAAGTTAGATTATAAATATGAGTCATTTTGATGGCTCAATCCCAAATTGTGGGTTTTTAAGTTCTTGATTCTAAATACCCTAATTCCCTTAGTGCCTTAAGTCTTTTACCAAGCCTTTTGTGCCCTAGTCCCATTCTATCTGTCGCATTCCACTATCCTTGCTCGCCATCATCATCGCTACATCCTATGTCCTCGCTCCTGTAGAATTTTCCATCAGTTGCCAGGCACCTCCGGGTGCTTTTCGTTAACACCAAGTGCCCACAGGTGCCTCCTTACCAGTCCCAGGTGCCCATGAGTGCCTTCCCTACCAGCACCAAGTGTCCACGAGCATTTCCTACACATGTCAGGTGCCCGAGGGCATTTTACACTCCCACTCCTAAAGTTCCCCTAGCCTTCGGGCGATGCTAGGGCATCGTCGTATCGGTCCTATGCATTATATTTCTCACATTAGATCACAATACGTAAGTAAAATAGATCTACTATTTATTATTTTATGAATGTGCTTTCTGTTTCTGTTCACTATACTTATAACATCTAGTTAGGATTTTATTATTGCATATAGAGGGTCTCACACTGTGGAGCCCTCGCATACACTACTAACTATTTTTGTTGTGTCATTGTGTGCAGATCGAAAGGTGCTATATCAAAATCTAGAGTGGCCTAGCCTTGGATACCAAAAAGCCCACTCAACCCTGTTGGGATCAAGATGCGCTTGAAGACACCACGACCTTGCTTATTAGGGTTTCAGAGAACCCTAACTTGTTGTAATATTGTATCAAAAGGATTCAAGGATCCAAGCTTGTAAACAATGGAGTTTATAGGCTCCCCCTATCAATGAAAATTTATTTCTATTATGCAATCTTGTGTTTCTTTGTATTTTATTTTGTTCAAGCATTGTTTGTGTGTTGCATTTTGTATCTTTCAAAAGTAATACATCATTTTCATCTAGGGATATCTCCCTACAATTCTAGTATATTTGAGCATAAGTAAATCATTGTAATAGTAAATTAAACCGATACATAGATTCTAGTTGCCATCTTTGGTCCTCCTTGTCTTTCCATCGTTCGTTTGAGGATAGTAGGGGATTAGGTCAACCCATGGTTCAATGAATGACATGCATCTACATGCTCCTACTAGTAACATGAAACTAGTGCATTTATTGTTTACTTTACCAAATTGCAACTATACAAATTTAATTAAATAATTTAACCATCTATTGTATAGTTGGTGTCATAAGAATATTTCCATTACTATTCTCATCTCCCAATTTCCCAAAGAGAGCCACCTCAACAGATATAGCTAGGTCATGAATCTTACTTTAATCAAATCATTGCAAACCTTTATTTGACATAATCAAGGTCCCATACCCTTAATTATTCAAAAAAACTATATTTCCATTATTCAACACAATCAAGGTCCCATACCCTTAATTCTTCAAATAAACTATATTTCCATTATTCAACACAATCAAGGTCCCATACCCTCAATAATTCAAATAAACTATATTTCCACTATTCATTTTAATCAAGGTCTCATACCCTTAATTATATCAATAACTTATATGCCTTTTAATTAAACTAATCAAATAACATTTTATTCAATTAATCTAATTAATCATTTTTCTTTACTTACATTAACCAAATAACATATTATTCAATTTATCTAAGTAATTCATTTCTCCTTTATTTCCATAAATCAAAGTTCCACTACTTTAAATCGTAAAATAAATCTATTTTCTTTTTATTTCCATAAATCAAAGTTTCACTACTTTAATTCATAAATTAATATGTTTTTTATTTATTTCTATAAATCAAAGTTCCACTACTTTAATTCATAAATTAAATTCATTTCCTTTTTATAAACCAGAAGAAGTCTTTAATTAATTTATAATTAAAAAATGAGTATTGTTCTGAAAATAAAATCCAAATACCCATCCCTCAATTTTACTGCCCAAATCCCAATGAAACTCCCTCATCATCTACTTAGACAACCCAAGAGCACACAACAAAAAAAAAAAAATGCTCACACAACAACATCCAAGAAGACGCACAACAAGAGAAGATGTTGGGTTAACATGTTATAAGAGGTGCGACAATTGACTACGATCAATCTGGGAAGATTCAACCATCCACTAGGAGTTGGACACTACACAGCTGGCTAATGAGCACTTGACACCACCCACGGGATGTGGGTCTGGTGGTCAACTAGTGCCAATAACATCTTTGGCTCCTCCTTCGCTAGTAACGTATTTCAAGAGTGGTTCGGGTGGTAGGCCAGTGGGTAATGCATCACATGTGCATAAGATGTGGAGAACATCGCTACAAACAAGGGTGGTGACTCACAACTCAAACCTTAACCAATGAGAGACACTTAAACACCCAAAAGAACACAGACGTGCATGCTACAGTAATAAGTTAGAATAAAGGTGCACAGGTTATTCTAAACATAAACCAACGACGATGGCATACTAGGAAAAGAGTGGGTACTATCCACAATTACAAAACTAGCGATACAAAGACGAGAACCATGATAGAATCTTGGGTTAAAACATATATATATATATATATATATATATATATATATATATATATATATATATATATATATATATATATATATATATATATATATATATAAGAATACATTTATTTTAACCCTACGAATCATAAGAAAGTCATTTCAAACCCAACCTGGGTTTTTCAACATTGAATTTCCTCCCTTCGTTCTTTGAAGAGTTGTTCCTCTAAGCATCCATTCACATATCACTATCTCCTTCTTTTCCTTCACTCATTGGTCGTCCATGCCCTTTAGAACTCTTTTTTTTATCCTCAAAACTTCCTTCTCCTTCCTCTTTACCCTCCTTCACGTTTACCTCTTACCCACTCTGTCTTGTCTCATCAATATTACCTGCCTCTCATCAATTCTCCCTAATCCAACCCATCGCCTTGCAGGGTAATTCGAGTTTTAAAACCTTATTTCCATTTCTTCAAAAACTCTTCATAAATGAAGCCCTTCCCATATGATGGTAAGAAGCTTCCAACCACCAAGGTAACTTATTACCTTGACTAAAATAAATCTCCTACTCTTTTAAAAAGAGATATTTTCGAGATATTAAAATAATATCTCTTCTATTATTTTAATCATGGATTTTATTTTACTTGTTTTTAAATGAAAAACCCATGATCTCTTAAATAGGTCTCTTAGTTATTTATTCAAATAAAGACCTTATTAATTTTTTTTTAATAAAAATATCTATTACTATCTCTTTAAATAAAATACCATTATTATTATTTAGAGAGATACTTTATTATCTATTTAGCAAAGCTCTTATATATATATATTTACAAAAAATAAATATTTCATTACCATTTTAAATAGAGCTTTATTATTATTTAATATATATATATATATATATATATATCTTTTAAATCATAAAAGAATGGGTCTTCCTTATCACAAAAGCCACATGCTAAACTAGCAACAACTCAAGGAATTTAAAGGCAACCAACTTATGCACATTTTCAAAACCAATGATGTTGCAAAGTGATGAAGTAAAAGACAACCAAATATGTGCAACAGACAAAGATAGAGTCTTTCCATCAACCCAGTCACCTGTATCAACCGGAGAATTTATGATAGCTACTAGGCTATCAACTAAGGCTCTAGGTGGTTGGCTTTGACGATTATCCCACATCCGATAATGCATGCCTATATGAGGATATCCATCCATGTTACCCCCGAATTGCCTTAGTCATCACTTTCCCAACCTCAAGTACCCTATTTCTGGTGGACTATTCTACCTCTTCCACCCACGAGTGTACTTGATCTTGCATATTTAACAATATGTTAGTAGTACCATGTTCTTCCAAGAATTAAACTAAACATCGCACAATTGTTCATTTGCACAAAACTAAGCATTAAAACATCATTAATCAATACATAGTTTTCATGCCAAAAATCCTGCCAAGGAGGGTCATGACAACAGATCTGAGCATAAATAAAATGTTGAAACCACATTATGTTATCTACTATCATCATGTAGGTGCCTAAAATATTACCAATTGCTGAGAAGACTATAGGATTCTAAAATTCAACTGATAAACCAATAAGTATGACCTAGATAGGTCCTACTAAAGGTATTTTCTTAGCCTTAAATGAAACATACCAAGGTTTCATGAACAAACTAAATCAACCATAGAACCAAGGACCACCTTGGAATATTTGTTGTCTATCCTCCTAATTAGCAAATAACACCAAAAGATACCCATTAGAATAATCTGAGATACTAAACTCACCTGGAGTTCGCCATTGCTTCAAAGCTTAAATTTTAAAAGTGGTTAAGGATGGCCAAAAACCTAAGAATGATAGATCAACCCTTGTTTCTCCATTATAGCAATTCTATCTTGAATGTCAAATTGTTGTAGATTAAGAACTAGAGATCCATCCAACAATTGCATGCAACCAGAGTTTATTTTCTTAGATGGCATACGAAGAGGATAAAGCAAAAAACTCTAACTTCTAGTTAAAATTTTTGGAGGTTGATCATCCCTTACAACATATTTTCAATTCATTCTATCCATAGTTCCACTTGGTCCCTTCCTTGCATCCTCCCTCCTTTTGTGGCTCTTGCTCTTCAAACCCTAGTTTTTCCTCTCTTCCTCACAAACTTAAATCAATTCGTTCTTCCCACCTGACCTTATATATTTTAATTCTTTTTTTATATATAGGGGTTTTTGTCCACCTGACCCATATCAATAAGTATTTACTCTAGTGAGGAGGACCTAGAGGGGCTCAAGATTGGAACCGCTAACCTCAAGTTGACAAACACTCAGTGAAAAACTAATTGGTCTACTATCTTTGCCCTATTTCTTTTTTCTTATACAAGTTTTTATGAGGGGTCCTGGTCCCCTCATACTGAGTGGGGTTTGAGCCTTAGACGTATCAAAGAGAGGCCGAAGCCCTTACCATTGCAGTAAGCTTACAAAACATATATATTTGAACCTTACTATTTATTTTTATGGTATAAGGTTTAAAAGGTCTAATCTAGTATGGATCATGTGAGTTATTTTTATGATGTAAAAGTAAATTAAGCAAGGAGATGCTAATAATGTTAAAATTATTTGTTTAGAGAGATAACATTTCATATGATATGCTAAAAGTCTTGTGCTTTATATTTTTATTTAACCATGTATAATTTAATTTAATTTTAGAAATTTAAGGTTTATAATTAATAGCAATTTTTTAATTTTATTGTTAAAGCATACCCACACATACCCTATGTGGTTTGAACTTAGATCTCCTGGATGAAAATCCAAATAGATATCACTATGATGTGGGGACATAGTAAAATATTCTAAGGTTTAAGGAAAAAAATATCTTAAAGTATAGACTTATAAAATATATAATGTTATAAGTTTGGGGAAAGTGATGGAAGCAAAGAGTCTCTCATAATAAATCCTAACATTTTAGTATAAGATAATATTAAATATAATCTAATCCATCACATTATATATATATGGTAAAAAAGGATTAATAAATTAAATTAGTTGAAAATCAGATTACATCTCTTGCCTTTCTAGGATTGAAGGCTTTTAAGCCAAGTTTTAATAGAGGATGTGGGACTATTCTCCCTCACATCTAATCTACTACAACTATCTATACAAAAAAGAGTAACCATGTAAAGCAAGGATATATAAATCTAGATACAACAAGCAGTACTATCATCAATGGTAAGAATGGAAAAAAGAGCTTCCTTGGTCCATTGAGGCCACCATCTAGGAGGATATCCATAGCAAGTGAAGTCTCCTCGATCAAGAGCCTAGTTAGCCATTGCATCTACCACCTTGTTTTGATCTCTAAAGATGTGTATGAACTCCACTATCTCAAAGCGTTGTTGGGTCATATGTATTTGCTCAAGTATTCTTTGTATTCTCCAATATTTATTATTTTGCTTGCTTAGTCCTTTTAAGTGGTTAATCATAATTTGGGAGTCTGATTCCACCTAAATTTTCCTCCACCCCACCTTTAGAGCCTCTTATAATCCCCTTAAGATGGCATATCCCTTTACAAGGTTATTGGATAAGATACCAAGGTTTTTTGTGAAGATAAAAGTAGGGGTGCCATTCGAGAGGTGACCTATTCCCCCCATACTCACTCTTCTTGGATTTCCCCTTGAGGCTCCATCCATATTAATCTTACCTAGTCCCTCTAGAGGAGGTTTCCAATTCCTAGTTCTGATTACTTGTGCATGATTTGGGGTTACCCTTTTTGATGTGACCACCGTTGGAGACACTTGTAATCTAGATATTATCTGAATCCACTTTTGGTTAGGATTTTGGGGCTCTTTTAATAGGTATTGGATTGAATCCCTCATATTGGTTATGATCCTTTGCCAGACAAAGTGGTTGTCTCTATACTCCTAGTTGAAGATACAATTATTTCTCTCCTTCCACAAATTCCATAGAAGGAGAGTCATCCCCACCCAAAAAATTTATTGAGTGGGTTGGTCCATTTCCTCCCATTTAGGCCACTCCCTCCAAAGTTGTTCTATAGAAGATATCTTAGACCAACGGATGCCTAGCAAAGTTACCATCTATTTCCATAGTTTGATTGTGATGGGGCATTCTATAAAAAGGTGAGAGATCATTTTCTCATTCTCCCAACACATCTCACATCTGAAAGGCCCATGCATCCCTCTTTTCATCAATTGTTCCCTTGTTAGCACCCTTCTATGAAGTAGAAGCCAAATGAAGAATCTAACTTTGGGCCAAAGGTTTTATGCCCATAATTGCATGAATATATCACTTAATAGGCTTCGAGGTACTCTGATAGAGGGCTAAGTATCCAGAGGCAACTGTATATTCACTCTGATTTTTCTTACCCCAACCAAGAGTATCCTCCTCTTGAGACCATGAGAGTGATCTCATCTAGATGGTCCTATAGATTTATTTTCTTTGATCCTCTAGGATTTGGATTGGCCACTCCTCTATTGGGATCCATTGCCTTCCTACCTCCCAACTACTACTTTGAGGCTTACAATATTTGGCTACCTTAACCCAATTGTTTCTATGAAGATTCTCCATCAACGGTCTCCAAGTTAAGAATTGAGTTATTAGAGGAGGATGACCATCCCACAAATCTATCCAAAAGTTAGCCTTCTATCCATTATGGATAATCTAGAACAATATTTCCTTGATCATATCCTCTCCTATTCTAAGTCCCATTAAGATGGGAGATCCTCTACTAGGAAGCAAAAACTAGATAAGCTCTATTGAGGTTTTATTCTCTACATATTTGGCCCTCAAAATTTGAGCCCATAATTCCTTAAGGGATTTTAGCAATCTCCAATATAACTTAGCCGCCAATGCCTTGTTATTCTTGACAACTGATCTGATTCCTAGTCCTCCCTCCTTTTTTATAAACATAAAGTATCCCATTTCACCAATGCCCATTTTCATTCTTCCTTGACTCCATTCCAGAGGAATCTATAACTTATTTGATCCAATTCTTTAAGAACTACCTTAGGGATAGCTAGCACTGAGGAGACATAAATAGGTATGGCATTGAGGACTATTTTTATCAAGGTCATCCGTCCTCCTATAGAAAGCCACCTATTAGTCCATTTTCCCAATTTGGCTTTCACTCTCTTTAACAACCAAGTCCATTCCTCCTTTTTTTGCCTCCCAACTATAAGTGGAATTCCTAGGTAGGTGATTGGAAGAGATGTCTTCTTGTATCTCAATTTATCCAACAACATTATCTCCTACCTAGGTGAGCAATGGAAAAATATGACCTTGGACTTTTCTTCATTTATAAGTTGTCCAGTCACTTTTGTAAACCATCCTAGAATCATTTTAAATCTAGAGGCCTCCCTTACTGTTGCTTTTCCTAATAATGTAGAGTCATCAACAAATTGTAGGTGAGTAATTGGTTTAGCTCTAGTTGCTATTATTATTCCCTCCAAAGCTTTAGTTTCCCTATCCTTAGCTAATGTTCTGCCCAAACATTCAACCAATATGATGAACAAGTATGGGGATAAGGGGTCTCCCTACTTGATACCTCTAGAAGTTGTAAATAGTTGGGTAGGAGCTCCATTTACTAGAACCAAATAGGATACCAAGGAAATACATCCCTTGATCCATTCTACCCAATCACCCAAGAATCCAAATTGTCTCATCACCTTTAGGAGGAAGTGCCAATCAACTCTATCATATGCTTTGGATAGGTCTAACCTAATAAACATGGAGGGTATTTTTTGTACTTGCATAGAGTGGATGGCCTCTTGAGCTAAGACTATCTCATCCAAGATCTGTCTTCCTTCCACAAAACCACCTTGTTTTGGAGAAATAATTTTGTGAAGAAGAGGTTTGACCCTTTCTACCATGATCTTAGTGATAATTTTATATAGGACATTACAAAGGGCAATTGGTCGATAGCCAAAGATGTGTTCAGACTCCTAGGTTTTTGGAACCAATGCTATATATGTCTTGTTCATCTCTTTGAGCACCACTTTGGCTATCCTAGCCTCTTCTACCACTTCCAACAGTTCTTCCTTAAGGATATCCCAAAATTCTTGGTAGAATTCTATGGGAAATCCATCTAGGCCTAGAGTTTTGCCTTTTCGCATCTTGAAAACTACCTATTGTAGTTCTTTGGTAGTAATTGGGGTAGTCAAAGTTACATTATCTTCCTCTATGATGAGAGAAGGAATCTCTTGGAGTACTTCTTATTATACCTCTTGATTCAGTGGTTCTACCTTAAAGAGTTGGGCAAAGTATTCTCTTGCTATATCTTTCATCCCATCCCATGTGTGTATTGAATCACCTACAATTATTTTTAGGGAAGAGATGAAATTGTGTGACCGCCTTGCTAGGAGAGATTTATGGAAGAAGCTAGTGTTCCTATCTCCCTCTTAGAGCCATTGGATCCTAGATTTCTATTTCCATAGGATCTCTTCTCTTTTATCCCATTCCTCTAGCTGAGTAGTAAGCCTAGCCTCCTCCTTGCTTTAGATCTCAGTAGTGCCATTCATTCATATTTGCTCATTTAGGTCCTCAAGTTTGGTTAAGATATGTCATTTATTTTCCTTTATGTCACCAAACTCCTCCTAGTTCCATGTTCTCAATTTGGACTTGAGGTACTGAAGCCTCCTAACAAAATTATACATCTTTATACCATGCCTAGGTTTACCCTCCTACCACCATTGTTGAACCTTATCTCAAAAACTACTATCTCAAAACCACATTAGCTAGAATCTAAAAGGAGCACGACTAGGTCTAGTCTTCCATACTTCCACCAACATCGACCAATGATCTAATCCTACATTATTCAATATTTGTGCTCTTGGAATATATCCATTGCTCAAAAACTCCTTTGATAACAGAAACCTATCTAGTCTTTCTAGAATGCATGTTGGGCCCTACCTTTTATTAGACCAGGTCATCATACCATTGTCTGGTTTGATATCTACCAGATGAAGAGATCTAATATGCTCTATCATGAGGTCAATACTACTATCTAGAGTGTGATTTCCCCTATCTTCTCTTCCAATGAGAGGATGGTGTTGAAATCACCACCTACAAGTGACCAAGCTCTAGGGAAATGATCAATAATATAAGTTGCATTCCTCCATTATTTTCATTTTTCATCTAGGCTGATAGGAGAGTATACATTGAGACATAACCAATGCTGAGAAGAATGTCTACTCTAGGCTAGTAAAGCCAGAATCCCCCAACTTCCCATTGTTTGGTGTATCACTATCTCTTTCGGATCCCAAAGACAAGCCACTCCTCCAGAAGCTCCTTGGGAGCTTAGGGCTTCAACCCTACATGTAGGCCAAATATTTTTGGCAAAAATTTGCATCTCTTCTATCGACACTTTCATTTCTTGGATGAAAACCATCTATGGATGATGTTGTTGAATCATTCATTTTACTTCATTATGCTTTATTAGGCTACCCTTAAGCCCTCAAATATTCTAGGTGATGCACTTCATCAAGCATAGGGACTAAAAATATGGGTAAGATCCTTGACCTTACCCATTGCTATCAACTTTGCACCTTCTTTCCCTATTTGATGTTGAGTAGTCTTCCTACCTGCTCTTTGGTATGTATCTAGCTTCATATTTTTAGTAGACTCTTGACTCACTCCTATTGGTTCTGGGATGGACTCCAAACTTGGCATAGGTGAGAATACCACCATGGCCCTATCAGAAGATTCTTGGGTGTCACCTCCACTATCTATTCCTTTATGAGTTCCTCCATTTGATTGGTTAGAGTCATTGTCTTTCTCTTGGCTTCTATTTTTCCTTTGGGATCTCTTCAACTTTTGGGGTGGGTTCTCTTGTAGGCTACTTAGTAGATCTAGAATTGGCTCAATGTTATAATTTATTTCTTCAACTATTGGTTCCTTTCTTAGGGCTTGAAGAGGAGTTTCTAGGATCTTTATCTCCATGATGTTCTCCTCATCATCCATTGGGAGGTTAGCAAACTTATTGGTGGAGATGACTACCTACTCTTTAGATGTTTGTTTTCTCTATATGTTCTTTTATTTAGGTAGTTCAAAACCTCTAGGGGTCATTTCCTCTTATGCCTGCTCTAGGATCCAATATTTACAATCCCTAGCTAGGTGACCATATTCATGACAAATCTTGCACCTAAAGGGGATGTTCTCATAGTCCACATCTTGTTCCCAGGTATCCTCCCCAAACTACAGAGTAATATTTTTTGGCAAGGGCTTGTCAAGGTCGATGAGAACACAAATTCTGGCATAGATAATTTGTTCAAATCGGCTTGTACTATCTGTTGTCATCATATAAGATCCTAGAGTATTGCCTATTGCCATGAAGATAACTTGGTTCCAAAACTCTGTTGGCAACCCAAAAAGTCTCACCCAGACTGGGGCTACTAAGGGCATTTCCTCTTCTACCTTGAACTTGGTATGCCAGGGCTTCATGAAAAGCCTTACCCTACCTAAAAACCAAGGACCCCCCTAGAAAACTTGTTCTCTATCCTCCTCATTAGAAAAAAGAACTAAGAAATAACCATTGGGGTAAGCAAAAATATTTAACTCACCTCTAGTTCTCCATTGTCTAGCAACCCACATCTTGAAAGTAGGGAGGCCTAGACGAAGACCCAAAAATTGATAGATTAATCCTCTATGTTCCATAGCATCGATCCTAGTCTGTATGTCTGACATCTGAAGTTGGACTATAGGAGAGCCATCCACCGCTTTCATGCACCTCGAGGCTGTTTTCCTAGGGTCTATTTTGGGCATTCTCAAAGGTCTGTGAGAAGTCCTAGAGTTATTAATTGTAGTTGTTTGTGGTTGTCCTCCTCTCAAGGCATCCCAAAAGGTCATCTTTGGCAAATTTTCACCAGAATCTCTTCCCATACTGGGGATCGACTCATTTTCCTTGCTATGATCAACAACATTGGCCCCTGCTTGATTACTTTCCATCGGTCCAAGGTTATTCCCCTTTTCAGACATTTCCACTTGTTGCAATATAACCCTAGCTTGTTGTTTTAAAGTTGGTCCTTTGCCTCTTGTGCATTTGTGCCCTTGGTTCTGCCCTTGTTTAGGATTGGTTGCTGTGAACTCGAATAAATCTTCAGATTTCTCTTGCTGGAATGGGATTTGATCACTGGCTTGTATTATTTGTTCCACCTGCATGTGCTCATGGTTATTTTGGCCCTTCTTGGAGTCCACATCCTCTGGCTTATGTTGCATATCGGTCCTGTTCCCATGGAATCCTCCTTCTTCCACCATCTAGGGCTTTACCATTTCGTTATCCACTGATCTCTATAAACCCTCAACCAGAAGCTTTACTTGTTTTTCAAAAAGCTATTATGTTTAGCAATGTTTAAAGTTTTTAAGATAAATCACATTCATTCTACATTTTAATTTAAAAGTCTAATCCATCACATAATATTATTTAGTATAATCTCAATTAAAAATATTATTATATTATAATAATAATATAAGTCTAAATAAATAATATGAAAACGAAAGATCATTAGCTTTAATATTTTGATTATAGTTTTTAATATTTATAATTTAATTTTACATTATAATTTGATATATAACATTAATCTTTATTTTAAAGAAAAATTGTACGATTTTAATATTATTTTAATTCGTCTTATGAATTGAACTCATCCTTATAAAGTTCATAAACAAAATTTCAGCAACATACAGTAGATAACGTTTCAAAGCCATATTGTTTTACATTAAAGAAAGCTTACAAAAATTACATTTTCTGCATTCTACGAGCTCATTGACACACGATTTTATTTGATTTTGACTTTTTAAATTTACATCCGTCTCTCCACACAACATTGGTGATTGTTTTACATTAAAGAAAGCTTACAAAAATTACATTTTCTGCATTCTACGAGCTCATTGACACACGATTTTATTTGATTTTGACTTTTTAAATTTACATCCGTCTCTCCACACAACATTGGTGATGAATAAAGTCTAGCCTAACCGTGCAGCTACGGCAACTCTCCATGCATTCTTGCTTTGGTGTAGAACCCCACTATATAACATTTTTCCTATT
This sequence comes from Wollemia nobilis, assembly GCA_028583015.1. Taxonomy (NCBI): domain Eukaryota; kingdom Viridiplantae; phylum Streptophyta; class Pinopsida; order Araucariales; family Araucariaceae; genus Wollemia; species Wollemia nobilis. The sequence goes on from JAQPPZ010017086.1 coordinate 5,361,722, forward strand.
CAAACCTTGTCCTTCAAGGCTTCATCTATCATTTTTTAAAACTCTTCTTCTTATTATCTTCAAGCCCGACAATCTTAAAGTAAAGCTTTTACATTCAATCTTTACAATGTCCGGGTGGATCAAATACTTGCGCAGGACAAGCACTGTGCCTCGACTTCAACCAGCGGAAAAAGAGTCCCTCTTCGTCAAGTCTCTCTGCAGTGGTTACATGCTGGTATTTGAACGTCCATGGACATCATTTTCGTATACCTTAAATATCTGATGCTCATGCTGGATGAAATTAGGAACTGGGAGAGACCTTAAAATTTAAGAATCCACAGCAACCGTGCTGGAGGCCGCCATGAACATAAGCATAGCCAGAGCTCAGAAATACCACTCTTTACCCGCCACTGCTATTGCAGGGGTGTAAATGACATTGGCTGCCACATCAGCATGGTAAAGCATAGTCAGCCGTGCCCGGCCCACAGCTCGTCGTTTGCGATGGAGTCGGCTGTGATTCTGTCGACCCCCCCCAAATGCAGCATTGCACCAAGGCATACGTAGTAACACCATCAGCAGATATGTAGGCCAACCACGAGACTAGGGACAATATCCGACTCTTACAATAAAATCCGTCTCCTCTGATAAAAAAGCAGACCCTTAATTCACCAATCTTCTGGTATTGGGGATTAACAACGGGGACTCTCACTTGATTAATTCCTTCTCCCATACTTGATGCAAATAAGAAGGGCATCATCTAAACGCACACAACAAAGAAGAACATCATGCAAGACAAAGCACAGCCCTAATAATAATTGCGCGAGGCAAGACACATGCACAGGCTACAAGAATTGCACTAGACAAACACAGAGGAAGCACATAATAGCCGGTGTGTGGCTACAAATTTATAGACGACATTGAAGTTTAGGAAACAGTTAACGGCGTTAAGAGTTTGAATCCAAACTAATATTAGCACTGCAAGGAATAATCGAAAGATGCCGACATTTTGGATTAAGCTTCAACATGTTTGAAAGTGGTATTCCACTAAATCTGGGGCCAAAGGAAGAAAGGTATCCAACTTGAGCAAAGCAAATGGTGATGGAACAGAGTTCAAAGTGCTATGAGGAGTATTAAAGTGGAAATTTTAATACTCCTCATAGACATGTTCCAGCATAGAGGACCAACTACAATAAAAAAAATCCTTTCAATCGATGAAGAATTGTTTTCATAGACCTTGGGACAGGTAAATTACACTGGCCCACGAAACCACCTCCCTATGTTTTGCTTTACCTCGAAGAAAAAAAGAAATGGCATCAAAACAGTTGGAAAACTTGTAGAAAATGAAGTTATAGTCTAAACTTTTTAGGATGAACCTAAAACCAATATTTTAGAAGAACATATAATCTAAACTTTACCTTATTTCGTGTCTTACAGCCGACAATCTTAAAGTATATGTTAAAGCAACCGCCTTCACTGGTTCATGCTTCGCTCCCTTTGCTTAAGAGAAGTCACAAATTACATACTAAAAAGTGGCAAAATTCACTACGGCACGACTTTAAACGAAAAGCAAAGCACACATGATTACAAATTATTCCATATCCACATATCCACATGATTAAAAGCAGAGCACATGATTACAAATTATTCCATGTCTACATGACTAAGGTCCGAACACGAAACCTTTTTTTACAGTCAGAGGTGATTCTCTTTTACTTTTGAAAATTGGTAACGGACATCAAGCTCTCAAAATGGATTTTCTTCTTTTCCAGATGCCTTCTTATGCGATTGCCAACCGAAAACAGTCTTTCACACAGTGTCATATGACGAAAATTTTGAGATAATATTAATGAACGTATTTATGCATTTAACATTAGCATTGTGTCGAATTTGAACAGATTTTATTATCATTCGCCTTGAAGTTAATTTCTTTTGTCCTCTTTAGTTTGCTTCGTTAAGACTTATGCAGGGTAATTATATTCACGTTGACACTTATACATGGTAATCATATTCGCATGTCATCTTCGATGCTTGGGTCATTCTCACAAGGATGATAGTTGCTGTGACTTGATCCACAGAAAGTACGTGTGGTTGAACGATCGTGTCTTTCTCTTTCTAGTTAAAGCCTAAAACATAGAATCCAAGGTATGTGGAGGTAATTAATCTTCTTGTAATTTGATTGGTTTATTATAATATTTTTCTTGAAACATAATTTTGTGATAAAGATTTATTCTATTTTACTCATAGGCAGTTGTTTTAGTTATTAAAAATGGTAGTTGTTTCTTAAATAGTCTTGTATTCAAAACCTCTTAAAAATGGTTGTTGATATAATTTGTAAACGGTATCTTTTAAGATGGAGTGAGAACTCCCTCGAACTAGCCAAATATGGTTAGCCATATGCGTTTGTACTTTTTGCCAGTATTTTAAATGTTTATCATGTCCAGTTCTTAGTATTTTGATTTATTTTAATACTTTGTTATATCCACTTTTTAGTATTTTGATTTATTTTAATACTTTGTTATATCCTTGTTATAAAAATGACCCATTTTATTTGAAAATTTCAATTAAGATCGTTGAGCATTAAAGTCTAGTGAACAACTCAAAGAAGTTATAATTATTAGTAATTTAATTAGAAGTTTAATCCTTAATTTTTTTAGAAGAGAAACCTTACTCTTAGATATTTATTTAAAATTAAAATGATTATTAGATTTAAGGGGGTTAAATAAAAATCACCATAAGAAGGGAGTATTTGTTTTGAACTTTTATTTTCATTTTTTATTCTAAAAAAAATTGTTTTGTATTTAAATAGTAATTTTTTTTGACGCGTGAGGGATATTATAGTGGTGTTGTCAGTTCTGCAACATGGTGTATATTTTGTTGTTCAGTAATTTTTGCTTCTCAGAAACTCTTTTTCATCATTCAGAATGTATTGTTCTCTCTCTTGAGTTTTCCTATCCAAGTTCTTTTAGCTGCGTTTGAAGCATTTTTTAGTTTTTCTATTAACTTGCCATGTAGGTCGCACACCTTTTTTAAAGGTAAAGATAGCTTACGATCCTCAGGTACAAGCCAAAATGGAGGAGTAATAAGAGCGCAGGTCTATGTTGACCGAAAATGCAGTGAACCCCTGACGCATAAGTCCACTTGTTGGCCAGGCTAAATATGAGCGCAGTGATAGCCTGTGCAACACCCTTGTGCTCTCCCTGAGGAGCGTAACCCATATTAACCGATCAAAGCGCATCAATAGCCTGCGCAGTGCCCTTGCGCTCTGCCTGAAGGGCGTATAGCAGGTTGACAAATCAACATGCTACACAAAATTTCAAGCAAAATAGCTAAGTGTTGGCGAAGACTGTTGCACTACATTTCTCTAATGCAAGATATTTGTACTCCATCCTTGCACACTTCAGCAGTTGACTAGTCAATATCGACATGCCTCCCCATGCTAGGATGTTGCACTTATTTTCACAAGCATAAAGTTGTTGTGCTTATTTTTTGAGCACTTTATGCTTTGAATTTTCAAAGCACAATGCTCTTCCCAAGGAGGGGACACCAGAGTGTTGTGCTCTGTTCATCGAGTACCAAACACTTTCACACCTGATTCGAGTTCAACGCCTGTTGACTAGTCACCCTTATCATAGTTTTCGAGGTATCTAGACTGTTGCACTCCCTTTCTCCTACGTAAGGCAAATGCGCAACAGGTTGGTGCACTTCAGTGTTTGAATTTTCAATAATTAATGTATTTCCCAAGGGCCTAGAGTTTTGCACTTCATCTCTCCAGCGTAAGATATTCGTGCACCACTCCAGAGCGCTTGGGCATTTGATTTTTCAATGTCAGTGATCCTCCCAATTCCTAAACTATTGCGCTCTATTTATCTAGCGCAAGGCGTTTGCGCTCTATTCTTATGCGCTTCATCGTTTGACTAGTCAACACCAACACCACTTCCTATACGCTAGGACTTGCACTCCATTCTCGAGCGCCAGGTAGATATGCACTGAGTTATTTATGCTTTGCCTTGTGACCTTTCAACTCTAGTGTTGGTTCCTAAGCAAAAAGATACTCTCACTGCAGTTTGTCTAAGCACAAACCCATTCCAAGCTAAAAAACAATAGAGTGTAGCAACTAGGGCTTGCATCTGACATCTTTTCCTTAGAATTTCTTAGAAGTGCTTCCCACAAGTGTATCCTTATCCATCCAAGCACAATCAGTTTGAGAAGTTTCCAGACTAGACGTTATGGGATTTCAAGCCTATCTTCCATGAAAGTGGTCCCAGTGAGTGAGGAAGTAGCGCCAGTAAGATGAACCTATAAGAGCATTGAAGGGAGCTCAGCTGCACTCCAAGGAGTCATCAGTCCTAGCCATGCCTGATTATTGTTTCATGATTGTACTCTCTTGTAACTCTTATCTTGGCTGCCACCACCATGTTTTATAGGTATGCATTTAATATTTCAAGTGGCAAAATTTGCTATATAAGCTTACTTTCTTGTTGTAAAAACCATGGATGTCTGCTAGAAACTTGATGTAACCCGAATTCTTCTATCAATAAAACTGATGTTTGGCTCTAACTTTGGACTTCTATTGCTTATATTATATTTATTCTTTGCTTTATCTGTAGGCTTGAATTCTAGTATCTGGATTTAGCTTTTGATAAAACAGGAACTCTAGAGTAGCCCTAGATATTACACATGTTAGATGTGTAGTTTTAATTTTTGTTAATTATTTGTATTGAGTATTATTTGGTTCGGCATGCAATAGAGTTATCATACTGTTAGTCCATCACCCATGTTCTATCTGGCCTGTGGTCGTATTTCCCATCCCTTTCAGTCATTTCCCATTTCTTTCAAATTTCTTAATCTTAAATCCCCCTAGTTAGAATAGTAAGGAAACCAACCCCTCTCTGGAGATTGTCACGGGAGGCATTTCTTTCTCTTAGTATTTCAATGTTGGTTGGGTCTAGGGCACATGAGTAGACAAATTCATACCTAACGCAGATCTTTGACCAATAATTTTTGGTACACCCGGTGGGACCTAAACGTTCCACTACATAAGCAGTATTAAGAAGTTGATGTTTAACTTGATTACTGTCGAATCTGAACATCTGGTGACTCAAATGAACTCAAACACCTATGAGTCTCAAAGACCTGTTCTCGATAGATCACGCATTCATGCACTCGATATGGAGAATTAGAAATACTAGAGAAGACGTAGAGTTCTTCGAGCTTGATCTCAACGCTCTGGGAGAGCATCCTAGGGTGGTCAGGTCAAATATCCCACTAATCGGGACATATTCGCAAGATGTTCTTGTTGCTTCAAAAACTCCAACTTTTGATAGTATGACAACTAGCCTACCCCCAAATAATCTGGTTCCACCGAACATTCATCCAAGTGCTTCGAGTGTTTTGACTATCCTGGTTCAAGCAACTCCACCATTGTCATCACCATCGTAGCCAACTTAGGCTTAAACCACTTGATATGCTCAAATGGTGCAATAAACTCTCACCAGGCAGTTCACAACCTAGAATCATATGGGACCCCTTGCCCTACAGGCTCAACACATAGTATCGCCTGTAGCCTTGAAAGTTTTACCCACTTACGATGGTACAAGAAAGATGGCATCAAAGCATATTCAAGACATTGTAGGGCTAGCAACCATTCACCAAATCATTAAAGAAGATATTATGGTGAAGCTGTTGGTTCTTTCACTAAGAGATAAGATCCTTTACTGGTACCGATTGCTCTCGATTGGCACTAACACTTCATGGGATCAATTGGCTTTAATAAACAAGCAGACCCCTTTTCTCTGTTGCACCAGTTCACCAGTATCCAGAGGCATCCTCAAGAGGAGATCACTAACTTCAATGTCAGGTTCACCCGAACCTGGCAGAGAGTCATCGATGACTTGTGGTCCACATCGGAGCAGGTAGCCTTTTATTACCTACGAGCATTTAACTCTGATATTAGCATGAGCATCAGACATGCTAATGTCAACACTTTTTTAGAATTATACTAGCTGGTGTAGAAGGCAAAAATAAACTTGATAGCTATTGAGAAGTTGCCTCCCAAGGTGATGACATCGATTTACTCAAATTTCCTACAGAATATGTACCCAAGTACATTCGATTCATCTGCACCCTAGATGTACCCCAATTAGCCATGGACCCAGTACACAAAATCAGGTGGTATCTATACCATAATATCAAAACCCTGTAGTTCCTCAACTCCCAACTCTCATCCCATTCTCTACATTACCCGTGACTCAGGCACCATTGCCAGTATCCACCACTTAGACAACTGTAAATGAGGACCCTACCAAATAGATATGTGATGTGCATGTATTTATGAAAACTATGGTGAATGAGATGTCTATCATGAGGAAGAATTAGAATGATCAAATCTATTCGTCAAGGATATTTCCTCCCCTGATCACGAAGGATCAGGCTGCCCCCATCGAAAGACCTCATGATAAAAATTTTATGATGTTGGAATGCGATGAAGCTAGTTCATCTAGTAGGACTTACTGGTTCTCTACCTGTAATGACCTGTATGGTGAGGAAACTTGCATGGTTCATTTGAACTATGTGTAGACACTTACGGACAATGCACTTAACAGACAGGTAATGATAAGGGAAACCAATCGTAACTACATGATTCTCCCTATCGAGTAGGTCTATGTTCTGATGAGCATGGGAAAGAAGGTAATTCATATCGATCTAGTTTAGATAGAACCACTCAAGGTGCCTGCTAATTCCAAAGTGCCAAGTGAGAAGGTACCTCTACCACCAGAAAGGGAGCTAGTCTAGGTGTTAGAGTTGACGGATAATGCTCGATTAAGAGACTATTTGCCCCCAAGGGCAAAGGCAAGGACCCCTCAATCATAGGATTCAACCTCTTAACCCCTAGTTGAAGCAAGATATCAGGTGAGAGAAAAGCTATGATACCCCTCATTGAACAAGCTCTAGAGGGTCAAAGCAATGCAGCAGTACTAGACGTGGTTTGAATCTGCTAAAGAGGGAGGTGAGCTTGGTGCTGTAGCATACAACATCATTGAAGAATTAAGGAAGACTCCAACTAAGGTAAGCCTTTTTGATGCACTCCAATTGCCTAGTCAAGTCGACCTATTGCAAGAATCTCTCAAGTTCGTTAAGGGTAAGGGAAGGCCAAATTAGACCGTCTTGATAACTACCTCTATCATCGGGAAGAATAGGCTATCGTCTATTTATCTATCCCTCAGGATGGGGGGTGGGTCATACATAATTGCATGGTTTATTCAGGCATCACCACCACTATAATATCCAAAGCTATATACAAATTCATGGGTATGGAGTACACCAAGAGCAGTCCTAGAGTGCTTCAACTAGATGGAACTCCAATTAGTATATTGGGGATCATCAAGGACACCCTGATTGTGCTACACAAGATGCCGCAAATCATAATAATATAAGAAGTTGTGGTAGTAGACTTGGATCCCTAATTTAGCATGTGCTTATCAAGGGAATTCACTACCAATCTTGGAGGCTATTTATATCTCGATTATTCACACCTGGAGGTCCCCTTCAAAGGAAAGAGGATCAAAATATTTAATGAAAAACCCTCCACCTTTCTCATCGAAAGGATCCAAGATGTGGAGAAACCCATGGACTTGATAAACATCATTGATAGAGTAGAAGAAGTGGAAGAAAAAGTGGAGCTGATGGAGGAAGCTCTTGATGAACTTCGCATAGAGGATGAATTCTCTATGCATGAATTTAATGCCATGATAGAATTGGACATCGGGTGTTACTTGATCACCAATCCTGAAAAGGCTAAGGTGTCGAGCAACGCAGACCTCTTGGACGATCAGTTATGGAAACTCTTCTTAGATGGTGCCCGATGCAAGACCGATGTCATAGCAGGAGTTGTCCTCATATCTCCTTTCAAAATCCAAAAGGTATACTCATACAGGCTCACTAGGAGCTGTACAAATAATGCCATTGAGTATGAAACCATGTGTTTAGGGTTATGAAAAGGGAAGAAATTAGGAATAACATAGTTACAGATCTTCGATGAATCAGAGTTGATCTGTAACCAAGTATCGAATAAGTGTGTTTCCAAGCAACACTTTTTAAAAGCATACCAGAATAAGGTATGGGTTATACTTGAGTCTTTATTAGCTCTTAATATTCAGTCTATTTTGTGAGAGCGAAATAAGCATACTGATGTTTTAGCATCCATCGAAGCTAGATGCTCACCTATCAAGGATGTAATGCAAAATCCAAAGGTAGTGAGGGTGATCTATAGACCCTCAATTCCCAAAAAAAAACCTTCATTGGCAGGATTTTGATAGTGATGAGCAGATCATCATTTTTTTGATCGATGAAGCTGGAGATATCGAAGACAGAGCCCTCAACGATGAATAAAATGAGGGGCTTATCTAGCTCAAGAACAACCACCTTTCGAAGGGCTTGATCACCCTTTAAAGTTTGTTCAACCAAGATGGTAGGTCTCCCACACAAAATCAAGGTGGATACGAGAGAATATGAAGAGCTCGAATTAGATCCCAGGAAAACGATTAAAGTGGGAATTGATTGCACACTGCTGGAAAAAGAGCAAATTAGAAACCTCTACAAGGAGTATCTGAACATCATCGATTGGAGCTATAGCGATCAGAAAGGGTACGACAAGGATGTCTTCCAGCATACCATCGAGCTCCAGGAGGGAATCAAACCCATCAGGCAAAAGCAAAGGCTTGTCAACTCAAATATAGAAGCATTGATGAAGGTCAAGCTCTTGAAGATGCTCGAGGTAAAAATAATATATCCCATAAAGAACTCTTCCTAGGTGGCAAACCTTGTCCCAGTTCGAAAGAATAATGGAGACATACACATCTACGTAGACTTCTAAAATCTTAATTAGACCTCGTTGAAGGATCATTATCCACTGCCCCAAATCGACCATATACTCCATGTGGTAGTTGGAGTGCAGAGGTTCTCTCTATTGGATGACTTTTCAAGGTACAATCAGATCTGGTTCAAAGATGAAGATCAGTTCAAAACTACCTTCATTACCAAGTGGAGCACCTTCGCATATCAGTGCATGTCGTTCGACCTCTCAAATACTGGCACCATCTTATAGAGAGCAATGGACTTAGCCTTCGGTGAGTTGCTCAATCACATGAGTGTTATCTATCTTGATGACATGACTATTTTTTCCCATAAAATGGAGGAACACGGTCTACACTTACGATAGGTGTTTGAGAAATACCAAGAATTCGGGATCTCAATAAACCTAAAGAAGTCTATTTTTACAGTGAAGGAGGGTAAGCTCCTAGACCATGTCATCTCAGAAGTAGGACTGGCCATAGATACTTCAGAGGTGGAAGCTGTCCTCAACCTACCTCTGCCAGTAGGAAAGAAGGGCCTCCAATCCTTCTTTGGGTATATTAATTTTATCTAAAAATTTATTTTTGACTTTACCCAAGTGGTCAAACCAATGACAGAGCTCCTCAAGAAGGATGTTGAGTTTTGATGGACCGAGGATAGGAGGCGGATGTTCAAGGAGATAAAATAGCGAATCACCCAAGCCCTCATTTTGGTGAATCTCAAATACTCTAAGGAATTTATCCTCTATGTTGTCATAGAGCTAGAGAGCTACGTGGTCGTCCTTCCCAAAAAAAAATAAGGATGGGGATGAGTGGCAAATTGCATTCCTAAGCCAAGTTATCCTCCCACATGAGGAAAAGTTCAATTTCATTGAGAGACAAGTCCATGCAGTGATGCAGTCACCAAAGAAGTTTTGTTATTTTGTCTCCTAGAATAAGACGATTGTGTACGTGATACACTCAGATGTCATAAACTTCATCATCCAGGGTGAGCTCGATAATAAGAGGGCAAGTTGGGTCTCCAAAATCCAAGAGTTTTATATAGAGGTCTGACCCACTAAACTTATCTATGGACGAGCCCTATGTTAAGAGCTTGCTTGAAGTGTTGCCGCAAAACCAACAACTTGCTAGTGAGAGGACCCAGCATAGGAGAACAATTGTACAAATTGGTCTTCATCCATCAGAGATTGGACAAAGTACTTAGTGGAATACTTTAGCACAAGACAATGCCCTCCCAACCTCAATTCTTCATAGATAAGAATGTTATGGCTTTAGGTCTATAGATACATTTTATTACCCAGTGGATTGTTCCATCGAAACATCGATGGTGTCCTCCTAAGATGTGTTAGGGGGATAGAAAAAGAGAAAATCTTGGATGAGTTCCATTCTGAATTGTTCGAGGGGAATTTTTTGGAAGGCCTATGGCATTGAAGATTATGAAGGTAAGATATTATTGGCCCACCATTTTGTAGATTCCTTTAGTATTAGCTAGAAGTGTGACAAGTGCCAAAGGTATGTTGGTCGCACTAAGAATGCTTCCCTGCCTTTGCACCCGATCCAGGTTAAGGCTCCATTTCAGCAATAGGGTTTAGAATTCATCGAGATAATACATCCCAATTCTTTCATAGGGTATAAGTATATCCTGACAACCACAAACTATTTCACCTGGTGGACTAAAGCAGTGCCCACCAAGCAGGCTAATCAGAATGTGGTCATCACCTTTCTAGAGGGATTGATAACCCGTTTTGGGATATCGAATACCATAGTGACTGATAATGGTTCCCATTTCATTGGAGCTAAGATGTGTGCATTTGCTAGTAAGTATGCCATTTATCTAAAGATTTCATCAAACTATTAACCTCAGGGCAATGGTTTGGTGGTGTCTACTAATAAAAACTTACTCCGGATCCTGAAGAGAACATTGGAAGATAATAAGCGGACCTATTTTTTGCTTCTAGATTTTGCATTATGGGCTGACTAAATTTCCATTAAGAAATCCATTAAGATGTCCCCATATTCCCTGGTGTACGGGAAGGAAGCAGTGGTTCTTGCGCATATTGAGTTACTAGTGTTATAGTATCTCTGATCATTGGATGACAAGGGTGAAGGGTTTGACCTCGTTAGCGTCAGAATTTTCCAACTGTTTTAGTTGGAAAAGGAATGGGAGAAAGCCTATGAGGCTTTCATGAAGCATGCCATTACCACAAAAAACTAGTTCAGCAAAAAGACCTCTGATCGCACTTTCTAGGTTGGAGACTTAGTGCTAAACTGGAATGAGAAAAATTCCAAGCCTAGAAATCATGATAAATTTGATGCATTCTGGGAAGGTCCATTTTAGATTTTGTAGGTCCATTCGATGAACTCTTTTACCCTGCAATATATGAGTGGGATTACTTTGTCATTGTTGGTTAATGGCATTCATATAAAGGTATACTATCAGTGAGGGGTAGTACGCAAGTTTTTGTTTGACTATATATGTTTTTGTATTTTCCTTATGCATGTTTGTTTTATTTTCAGAGTATATCTCTTTGCCTCCTCCTACTAGCAATAGCGTAGTTTTTGTGACCAAGATCCTAACTTGTCGGGGGGTCGAGGAATGCAGTTCTATTATTTTTCTCTATAGAGCCATGTGCAAAAAAGCAAGCAACAGTTTCAGACGTCTTGGTGTTTCTAGTCAAAGAGAACACTGTGAGTAGCAAAGCGCCTCACTATCTAGAGGAAGGGAGTTCAACTCTCTCGCAAGGGTAAAATTGCACTCTAACAATGCTAAGCGACTACAGGGTAAAGCACAATAACAAAGGGTGTAATACCTTTGTGCTCGTTCTGAGGAGTGCAAAGCATTTTTTGCTCCATATGAAAGGCACAAGGCAAACTCCATGCAACCCAAGCACAACCCCTTTGAACAGTCAAAGTGCACCAAAAAAATGCACCACACCTTTGTGCCCCTCCTTAGGTACGCAACCTGCGTTGACTAGTCAGAGCGCAATGTTTAATGCAAGTTGAGAAATGCCTAAATGTAAGACAAAGGTATTGCACTCCAAATGCAAAGCGTAAGGCCAGAGCATAGCTAGAGAGTGCACTTTACACTTTGACTAATAAGATCTAGCACTATTCTCAAGATCAAGAGGGTCTTGCACTCCAAGTGACGAGCGCCAGGTCAAGGCACAACAAAAATGACTGCTTGAGCATTTGAATTTTCAACATTGGCATGCAGTCCCAAGCCCCAAACACTTACACCTAGATTTTGATGCACTAGGCTTATTTGCAGATAAAGGGAGTGCTTGGGCATTTGACTTTTCAAACACACAACACTATTTTCAATGACAAAGTTTAGCGCCACCTAAAGATGTTGCACACCAGTTCGAGTGTGCCCAAACGTTACACTAAAATTTTGAGTACCAAGCTATTGCACTTAGGTATCAGTGTGTAATACAAGGATGCAACAAAGGAAGGCCCATCCACGTTTAATTTTTTGACCTTGGTGCCAATCCTGAGGAGGCTGTTGCGCTTTGGTTTGAGGGTACAACCCAGTTTCCAGATTTCCAAGGATGAATGAACCCCGCGCTATGATTTCCAGGTGGAAGCCATTATCGACTCAAAAAATGATGAAATCAGGTTTGGGGTGAAGGGCTTTTGCTCTCCCCATACACTAAGCACTTTCCCTAATGTCTCGGGTGCACTGTCCAAAGCAAGACATATCAAGAAATAAATGCAAAAAGTGCAACACATCTCATCCTTCAATGAAGATTACGGCCCACTCTATTAGTTAGAATTGGGAGTTGCACCTTGCCATTGGTCACCGTGTAGAAGATCTTCCATGACACCCTCGATCGCCTCAGGTATTTACTCTGCCCAAATGATATTAATGCAAGTGGGTGCATGCCTAAGCTATAAGAAAGCGCCCTGCGCATCAAGCATATCTAGAGTGATCTTTGAGTTGTGTGCCATTTATCATTGCCAAAGTCTAGAGAGTAGTTGTTTCTGGAAAGGAGAAGAGAGCTTAAGCATCAGTAGGGTGTTGTATTGTTCGAAGCGAGTAATTCCTTTCTGAAGGCGTACTCTAGTTGAACGATTTGTCATTTTCAAAGAGTACATGGCCAATTTACCAGTGAAAATGGGCAAGAAGAACCCTGAGCAAAGAAGGAAAAGGCTTAGAAGAAGTTAGAAGGCACCAAAAAGCAAGAAAATGAGAAAGAGGAAAGTTCCCACCACCTCCGCCTGAAGATAAATGGAGTAAAATTCGGGATTGCATCCTCACCAGGACAAGCATAGAAAAACTTTGGATAGATGTCAAACTTATGATGACTAAGGTGTCTTTTGAGAGCATTCAGATATTCACCTACCACTCCTACCTATATTGGTACCTATGCATGCCAGTGCACCCTTGCCCATAACTAATTTGTGCAATCACCAAATTTTATGATCCCAAGACCAGGTTAGTCCAAAATGCAAAAAAGAGAAGGTTGTTCTCCATATTTGCTGAAATTTTTTGTGAAGCTTTCACCTATGGGTAAGGTCCTCCCAATGAAGTTATTATAAAAAAAAATTAACAATGAGCATAGTGATAGATATACCAATACAACGTCAATGAGGCAGTTTATGGAAGCTTAGCTGATAGAGAGATTTACGCTCGAAATATTGCAAGAACTCCCCAAATCCTTGAGGAGGTTCAAAAACTCTTAACTCTACTCCATGCTGGCATGAATTACTGGGCTCGCCTCAGATGCCCAAGTGAATAGCTGGTAGGTGATGATAACTGAGTGTGTATCTCATGGAGAGTTCTATTCCCTCGATGTCGTGGCACAGGGAATCAAGCTTATCTTTTCTACTATGAAGATTGGGTGTTGCGGTAACTGTATACCCAGTTGTGCAGGATGCAAAATAGAAACATGATATTCTAAAGCTGCTCATTCATGGTGTGGTATTTCTTCTACCACCTACATTCACACCGTCGCTTCACCTTCATCCCCACAAGCCACATAGACCAGAAGGGTAAGGCTTTCCCTGTCTACCAGTGGACTTCAAGCCTATCAAGGTGTAAGTCCTACTATAATTTCAACAAGGAATTCCTTGGTCCAACACTGGAGATCATCTATGGTGTTTGTGAAGTATCGAGGGCTATGAGAGACTGTGGTAGAAAACTTGATCGATGATATTTTTCAACTAATGTAAGGCCTTGTAATGCGAGTCTTTGAGTTTTTTAGCAAACCCTTCTTGTTATCATGCTACACAACCAAGTACCTATTTACCCTCGAAGTTGCCTACCAGTGTGATTTTGCAGACAATATGTACGACAAGGGATGGAAAAAATAGCATACTTTCCCCTGGTTTTTCTAGCTTGACATCATCAAAGTGATAGAGAACAAGTAGAACATCTTTCTAGCAATCACTCTGTACAATTTTGGTCTGATTGACCTGCCCCAATGGTGGAAGTATGACTCATTGAATATTTTTAGAGATAAAATCGAAGCAAAAAAATTCCATCGCTGTCCTCGCCCAGAAATCAAGAAGCAATGCAATAACCATTTTAGATTGGACTTAGAGTGGCACATAGAAAGGATGGTCTTCTCCCCTCGTGCCATGACTTCTACATAATGGATGTTGACTACAACCCTATGTGGAATTCAAAGCAAGATCTATACGATTGAGTGTTCAAGGTAGAGAAGGATAAGGTGCCAAAATGGTCATATGAGAAGATTACGAACTGGTGGATAATGAGAGTCAAAAATGGAAAAGGAGCATCGAATCCAATGCTGCAAATAGATCAAATATTATTTGTGATATTTAAAAAATATTGTGAAACCTACCAGCCCATCTTCTTTGGCAACATTGTTCCTAGGAGTACTCAAAGTCCCAACAGGGTTGAAGACGCGATGGTAGCTCTGGAGTAGCATGCTAGTCAAGCACCACTTGTTAGGGGCAAAGGTAAGCAACTGCTCCTAGAAGAAGAGGTTAGTCTGAAGAAGAGGAGCACTCCCTCTGCACTTGTGCCCCAAAAAGTCACAAAGAGACCTTCAACTACTACGACCTGCCCCTTTGGCACGAACCCGCCAGTAGCCTCAACAACCATAGGGGAGGGTGCTTTAGAAATATCCACTCTAGTGCAGTATCCATAGCCCATCTAGTAGACATAGTAGGTGCATCTCAAAGTGTCGTTCATTAATCTGGAGGAAGATATGCCAAACAAGGAAGAAGAAGCAAGTCTAATAATGCAACAGTTCACCATGATGGCTCTGGAGACGTCTGAGCCTACAGGTGCATCTTCTATCCCTTTCTTCGTCTCTTTTGTGCCTCTAGTGACTCCCCTTATTAGTGTCAAAACCCTAATGTCTACCCAAATATCATTTGGTGCCCCTACTATAGTCATCCCTAACCCTCTATTTTAGTCATAGCCCCTTTCCTCCCTGCCTATAGTTTCTCAATCATTTGATATTTTTGTGTTGGTGTCCAACACATTCACCTTCCCGGTGACTACCATTCCAACTCCCCAAGGTTTAGTACAATCAATTATGGCATATGCTACCACAAAGAGTCTTAGCTAGTCTTTTCCTGCCCCCCCTTCCTTAGTCATCATAACTGAACCCTCCATGGAGATTCCTCACCCTAATTCTAATGTCCCAATTGTAGTTGTACAAAATCCAACATCTCCTAAGGTCAATGCAGTCACTGTCCCAAATGTTGTTGACACATATGTTGAATTGAGCCCTCAACGGGTTGTGTTCCCCTTCATGCCACTCTTTGGAGTACAGGAATCTATGGAGCTAGAATTTTGCGAGGAGGGCCCAATGGCAAAAATTATTCACAAGGTGCAATAGAATTCCTCAACTTGGCTCAAAGGCCATAAGAGAAATAATGTGCAAACTCTGGCTCGTCCATAAAAAAAGGCCATGTTTGATCCTCAGAACATGCAAATCCACAAGATCGAAAAGGTCCTTGAGGTCTAAAATCCAATGGAGGAGGTGACGACAACATACTATTCTTACCATCATATGGTGGAAGATTTGAAGACTATCGATCCTATAGAGAAGGTCAAAAACATTCATGTTGAGGCAACGTCACTCTACCTCTAGATGAAGCATTTTAAAACTCGCTGCTATAAGGCCAAAGCCAAAAACATAGAGCTGGATGAAACCCTAGCACTTACGAAGACACAACTTGAAGAAGTGTTGTTTAAATCTGAACAACTGCAACAACGCATGGCCAATATAGAACACGAGGTAGAGTGCTACAAGAAGAAATCTAAAGAGCACCTCAAGGTTAAAGGGAAAGCACCATGTCAATTGCAAGTTTTGGATACCCAGATTTAGGAGCTACATGCACAATTGAAAACCAAGGAGGCACAAGCCAAAGACCTATCAAAGGACCGCATTTAGGAGGCATGCTATCACTTCTTGACCAATTTCAAAATCAAAGCACAAAAAGTGGCAACACTCTTCACATTCATCTGGGAGACCAAGAAGTTGGTTCCTTGAAACACCTCCATCATAGAACATGTTGAACAAGACACTAATAAGTGGCTAGAGCTGTCCATGAAGGTGCAAACCCTTGACAAAAGCAGCATTGAACTTGCTCCGATGTGTGAGTTGGATTGGTCATGGGAAACTATGTATATAACACTGAGTTCCTTCTTTAGAAGGGTGAAAGCAGTCCAAAAGGTACAGACTCTGACAAACGTGTTTGAGAAATAAAGGAAGCTTTCTCTAATGCATTTTGAGATGTTGGTACGACTCAGTTTCCCCGGCTTCATTGACGAGGAAGACTGAATTTTTCCAAAAGGAGAGATACAATCGGCCTGGGATACCTTTGAAAATGATACCTCATAGATTAGGAGGAGCCCATTGCTGAGCTTCGAGTGATGTAGTATATGACTAGATTTGTGCAGATAGAAGCTTACCTAATAGATCTTGGCGAGAGGTTTAGCTATGTTGACGTTCGCCAGCTAGAAACCTTTAGATACCTGGTAAAAGAGCTCTAGAAGTATGATGCAATCACCAAATAATTATACTACACCTCAACGATAGGAAACACCACTAGCTAACACTACACATGTTTAAATGGTGTGGTCCGGGTAACCACAAGGAAGCAAATTGCTCAAAGCAAGCAAGTTCAAGAAACTCACCAAATGTGAGTTATCTAGATATTGAAGTTCCTCAAGTTAAGGAGGAAACTCAGGAAGTATTAGCTATGATATAGAATCAGGATAAAAAGGATAAGTATCCAGATCCAGCAAAGGAAAAGAAATGCTAGAAAGTGGCAAAGAAAATATTGCAATATGAAGCACAAAAGGCTAAGCAAGTAGAAATAGTAGATAAGAAGGAACTAAAGAAACCATAAGAATAAGAGTCATTTGTGCAAAGCCTAGCAACAAAAGTATTGGATAACACAATAGGAGTAAAGGTGGCAAGTTTATTGGAAGCTATTCCATCATTACAAAAAGCGATGGTGGAATAAATTCAACCACATAAGGTGATGGAAGTACAGAGCCAACCGATTTAGGAAAAAGAGCAAAAATATCATTTTATGGATCCAACCATATTGTTGATCGATGTAGGAAAGAAATCTACATTGGTTCATATGGAGATCCTAGGGCACAAATTGACACAAGTCATTGTGTATGGAGGATCCAGCGTCAATGTGCTACCTGAAAGAACGTGGCTGGAACTAGGATCTCCATCACTATGGGCACCTAGATTTTGATTATATGGTGTTGACCAGAATAGTATCGAGATCAAAGGAGTATTGATAGTACAACAAGTGATGATAGCTAAACAAGATTTTTTTTTAGATTTTGTTATGATTACCATGTAGAAGCCTGCATATGATGCTCTATTAGGGAGAGGCTGGCTACGAGTAGCCAAAGTTAATCACAATTGCGGAAAGAATCAGATCACCTTCAAGAAAGGACATCATATATACATGATCAATCTAGCCAGCCAAAAGGTCAGTGAGGATGTGGCTACAATGTATGAATCAAAAAATTCCTCAGGGGATGAAGGATATGAACCTGATGGAGAAGGGATGTTGTACCTAGAAGAATGTAGTGAAGATGACGCGAGATCTGATAGCGGACTTCTTCATTGGAAAATGCAGGAGTATGAGATTTTTCAGCCCAAGTACCTTTGCATCAAGTCAAAGGAGATCAAGGAAAACCAAGACAAACCAAAAATCAGCCAAGAACCCAAGAAGGAGGTGGAAGAGAAATGAACATTTCCAAATATTTTTGCAGAGTATATAGTAGGAGATGCAGAAATCGATGCGAGACTGACACACCCAAAAAATATAGAGAAGACACCGAGTGATCCGGATACCATTAAGTATGAAGGACCTTAGATAGTGGATGTCAATCTAGGGATGGAGGAAGAACCTAGGATGATTCACTATGGCTATGATTGGAATTATGTATTAAAAATATCAGTTTTCAATATATTCTTGGAATATAAGGATATCTTTGTATGGAAGTACATGGATTTGAAGGGAGTACCACCTCAACTATGTGTCCACAAGATCACACTAATGCTTGGAGCACAAAACATAAGGGGGATACCGTATAGAATGAATACAAAGTATGCCTCATTAGTGAATGTTGAGATCGAGAAGATGCTAGAGGATGGAATTATATTTCAGGTGACAAGTGAATGGGTATCGCCCATCGTAGTTATATTGAAGAAATAAGTGGACAAGATTAGAATATGTGTGGAATTTAGGAGTCTAAATGCAGTAACTATCAAGGAACCCTTCCCTATTCCCTTCACACATTCGATCTTGGAGGAAGTTGCAGGACATGAAATCTATCACTTTTTGAATGGATTTTTGGGATACAATCAAATCAGCATAGCTGAGGAGGATAAGCTGAAGACCACATTCATTGTAGAGAATGACATCTATGCATATAATCGAATACCATTCGAGATTTGCAATGCCCCAAATACCTTTTAGCACATCATACTGTATATATTTGACCAACTGACAATGGGGAATTTTAAGGCATTTTTGGATGATTGGTCCACTTATGGGAAGATCAAGGAGCATATTTCTATCCTTAGTGAATGCATGAGTAGGTGCAAAAATGCACAGATATCGTTGAACCTTGGAAAATGTTACCTGATGGTACCATATGGGAAATTTTTGTGACACAGTGTGCAGTGAAGGATTGAAGATAGATCCTGATAAAATTTGTGTGATATTGCATATGGAAGAACCATTTGATGTGAGTTCACTCAAAACCTTCCTTGGATCGATAGGGTATTATAGAAGGTTTATCAATAATTATGCACATGTGATGCGTAGTCGTTATACCATCATTAATTCTCAATGAATCTGTCAATCCAGGGCAGTGTACAAGGCTATCTACGGGAGAAGAAGTGAAACAGCTATAACTTAGGTCAATCTAGGGCAACAAGTCTTATTGGTGGAATCGGTTTGGTGGGGGGTTTTGGAACATTTCTATCTCTAAATTATATGAATTAAATCTTAATCTAAGTTGCAGAATTGGAAACTAATCACTAAGCTGTGAAATGAAGTCCTAATTACAATTGCGGAATAAGACCTAATTATATTGCAGAATTAACGGTTACGAAATTGAAAGTCCGATTCTAATTGCAGAAAGAAAATCTAATTACTTTTGCGAGTAATGAAAGTCTAGATCTAATGTGGAAATAAAAACTATCAAAATTTTGTAACAGAAGGTTGTCAATCCTCTGTTCAGATTTTGACAGCAAAACATAAAAATGCAGGAAATTGCTGAAAAAAATAGTAAATGCTAAAAATAACAGTCTGAAAATAAAGTGAAAGCTTGGTTGAAAGTAAGATTGCAACTAAAACATTAAGCACAAGATTTATCTTAGCATAAATAAACTAATACTGCAAATATTGTCAACTATTCACAAGCAATTTACATAACAAGTTCTGCAACTCATTCTGCTGCAGCAAAATCAGAATAAAAACCTGTTCTGTTAGTCCTCCTCCTAGGTCTGGAAGTGGCCAGCCTCTTTGTCCAGAAGAAGGTGTAAGTCTCTCTCTCTTTCTAAATCTTAATCACACTCATTTACAAGTAATTTGAAATAGAACTGGTGCACTTTATTGATCAAGACTGTAACAGTCAATTCCTAGTTATACTCTGTATTTAGCTTCCTTACTCTATTTTCTATCTATCTGCTATTTCTCTACCTCTCTCTCTATAGCTCAACCTGAATGGGAGCAATATTTATAGCTATCCTATGATCTGATTACAAACAAAGAATATCTCAAAAGATCTAATCCTAAAATGCTGCAACAAATTCTAGTTTTATCCTAGAAGAGGACTAAAACCTGATCTTTCCCTTAATGATGGATTTGGTCGGCAATGACGGCAAAGACAGATGGAGGATATTTCTCTTTACTTTTTCCAACCTTTATTTCCCTTTTTTCGCCTTCAAAAATCGGTCAAAAAGGTCAAAAACACATTCTGTTCTTCATTCCGAAGATAAGTGGCTTCATTCCGAAGACAGTGCAATTTTCATTCCGAAGATCGCTCATTCCGAAGATACTGCATTCTCATTCCGAAGATCGCTCATTCCGAAGATACTGCATGCTTCATTCCGAAGATCCGCTCATTCCGAAGACACTGCTTTCTTCATTCCGAAGATCCGCTCATTCCGAAGATGCTGTGTTTTCTTCATTTCGAAGATATCTGTTCATTCCAAAGATGCTTCGGAATGAACAAATGTATGCTTTCCATTGGTTTCTTTTGCATATCTCAGGTGGGTTATCTCCTAAGATCAAATTCTAATGGTCTTCATCCCTTTCCTCATGTGAATTCCATGCCTTGCTATTTATGGACAGTTGGCTGGAATTTATATGGGAAAGACCGATTTCTTTGCACATGACAACGAGTTTGCTTACATCTGTTGCCAGATTTAGGTGAAGTAAATTCTTGAAACAAATCAGAATATGATTAGTGAAATTTTGTTATTATTCTAAGCATATCCCATTGTAGCAAATCATAACAAAAAGAGCACAAAACTATGCAAAAAGCTGTAAAATCAACATATAATATTTCAAATACATTGATCATGCAAAATGGTTAATATACAGCATATTAAATCAACTTAACTAACATATCAAATAAAACATAAGAGTTTATAGGCATTTTTAGTGTACAAAACATGTTATAATTGAGGCATTTCCAGGCCTCATCATTTTCCCCCCAACTTATATTGATGCATGCCCTCATGCATTCTGTTGGGCTATGGAATCACATATGTCCATGTTTAGATTCCATGACCTGTAGAATAACTTTTTGCCTATGTAATATCCCCTGTTTTCCTGAATGTTTCTGAGCCAATCTTAAAATTGTTCATCAGGCTATTCATTTTTCTCAAAGTAAAATGGAACTGGAGTAATGATGGTTGGAGGCCTGAACCTGAGACCTATCCAGTTATGCTGCATGATCTGGATCAGTTGGACTACACCTTCGGCTCTTCTTCTGGACCACTCTAGATTGATGGGGGAGATAGGTTCTCTTTTCCTTAAAGACATGGAAAGTTCATTCCATCTGTCTCTCCATACTGACAATGCTGGAAAGAAATTGTGATCACAGAAATTGTTAAATCTGGTCACACAATCCCTCAAATTGTTCAAGTACATTCTCTTGATATCATCCTTGTTCATCATTGAGAAGTCTTCTTGAGTGATATTTAAGTGATTTGGTTGGATTGCTCTGACTAACAACTCAGCCCTTGTTTCAACCACTTTATTCTGCCTTTTCTCATGATCCCAATAAAGCTGATTTTGCAAGGTAGACATAAATGCTTTCAACTGAACATCTCCAATGTAGATTTGAGGATGAGAGTCAACTTCCTCTCGGTATGAAGAAAGCGTGCAAAAATAGTTCACACGAGAAGATTTTTCTGCTCAAAATGACTATCAAAATATGCCTCCAGAAAATCTTCAATAGTGTCCAATTTGTATGGAAGGTTTGAAGTAATCCTCATGACCTCGCCATCTAAGGTATTTCTCCTTCAAAATAAAGGTCAGTAAAATCTGGTCGCCGTCTAAATTGGACTAAAAACTCAGCAATTTGGCACAAGTCAGATACCTTTTCTTTCAATGCCTGAATTTTTGTGTCCTTGGCTTCTAGTTGTTTTGCCTCTAGTTTGAATTTTTTAGTTTTACTTGGCAAGTTGTTCATATCTAATCATCCGAGTTAGCTATGTCTGCATTGTACTGCTCTAGGGACACAGTATTAGGTGGTCTTACTACGGGGGGAATCCTAGGCACCAGATTTGTCCGAACTCCTTTTTTTGCCACTTCCATTGGTTGTTCATCTGTCAATATCTCTACTTGCACCCCCTTATTTGCTATTTCTATGGGGTTGTCATCAGATAGTATTTCTACTTGTACCCCCTTATCTGTTGTTTCTATTGGAAGTGTAACAAGTTGAAATGCAGGGACCTCAGTTGGAGTACTTACTTGAGCATTTTCTTGCTGTTGGGACTGTTCCTGTGTTGGTGGCTCATTTTCAACATCCTCTGTGATATTTCTCACCATTTTTGAAGCATATTTAGAACAAGAAGGCACTACTTCAGAATGAACAGGCACTTCTTCAGAATGAAGGAGTGTTGTTTCAGGATGAACTTCTATATCTGCCTCAACAGAGTCATCTGCTCTTGATAAACCCAGAAGCAATTGAGCCAAACTGTCTTCATCATGGGATACAGCTGGCTGTTTTTCAGATTGTGACAACTTTTTTAGTTCTGCCACTTTCTATTGAAGTTCTACAATTTTTTTTGCTTGCATCTCAATGATGCTTTCTTTCTCTGTGATCCATTTGGTTTGTGTTTTGACAACACTTCTTGCTGCCCTCAGCTGCTCAGTGATGTCTTCCTCTTCTGTTTTTGCTTCAGAAGTTGATGCAGACAAATCAGTTGCAGTTTGCTGTTCAACCAAATTTTCTTCTTCTGCTGCAACAGTTTGTTCTTGTTCAGGAGGCTCTGTGAGACTCGTCTATAAGGACATCTACCATATCTATAGCCTGTTGAATTGTAGCCTCCTCCAAACCAACTTGCTCAGTTTCTGCCTCAGCCATCTGTTCAGGGAATTCTGGAAAGTTATCGGATGCTGGTTGTATTTCTGTGACATCTGGGCTACTTGGTCTATCTTCTTCCTCCATGACCTGTTTTGTAGTTTTTTTCAAATGGATTCTTGTAGACCTCCTAGTTCCAGATGCAAAATTCTTCTTTTTGCTCTATTTTTTGGTGACAACAGGGGTCATGGGGTCAGTCTTTGATGCCTCTGTTTCCCTTGTTTCACTTCTCTATTCTGACAAGTCAGTTGCAGCTTCAGCAAACCGAACTTTCTTTTGTTTTTCTGCTCTGCTGCTAGTTCCAGATCCTCTTTTCCTTTGTCTCTTAGCCTGTGAAGTTGAAGGCTCAGGAGCAAGGTTTTCTCGTCTGCTGCTGTGGGGTGTAGTTCTATAACTGCTTCAGGGGCATCTTTTGCAGCATCCTTTGTAACATTTTCTGCAGCAGCTTCTGCAATATTTTCTGTAGCAGCTGTTTCCTCTTATGCAGCAACATCAGCAGTACTTGGCTCCTCTTCTTCTTCACTTTCATCCCCAAAAATGACATCATTTAGGTTAGAGTAAAACCTGTCAAAACTCCTAGGGTTTCCTCTAAAATGATGTTGGCAAACTAATTTGATAAGGCCATGATGGTGAAGGCTCCCTTTACCCTCCTGATATCTTTTTGCCATATTATTTAATTCTTGATACAAATACAGGGGAAGATTAACCCTAACTTCTGGTTGTTGTCTACCATGTCTGAGATGGTTTAAAATTCGCAGATGATGCCCTGATAATAGCACATACTGCCCTTCACAGGTCAAAAACTTAATCACCCAGGTGGCTACTTCGTCCCAGGGTTCTTGTGTGTCGGCCCTTTTTAACCCTTTGCATGTGTTGTTATGGGTTAAGTATTCGAGTTCCCTATCATTTTCTTCTACAAACCGATTAACTACATTTGCTAATGTGTTCTTGCAGGATCTAGTAATTGAAATTCCCTCTAATGGCAGACTCGTAATCTGACTTAAAATTTCAGGGCTTACCTCAATAGACATGCCATTGACATGTGCTCTGTTGTTTCTGAATGTATGGGCAAACATGCCAGCTAAATCTTCAGAAGACCCATTGAATTTGTCCAAAAACGTCATAAACCCTCCGTCTTCAAAAATCTGCACAACTACCGAATTTTCTTGAAGGAAATTGGTATCTGCAGGCTCTGTTCTGATTTTTCGCCCCATTTTTCTCTGTTTAAAATTCGTACACTGCGGCTGCTGTTCTACTGCAGGATTTCTGGCTATTTCTTGTTGCAAATTTGTAGAGTTTTAAGTTAGAACCCTCGTTGCCCTGTTTTGCGTCTTCTTCTTCGAAATGAATCGTATTCTGTGCACTGTACCTCACAACACGTCTTCGAAAAGAAAGATGGCACACATATATACTTCTGCACTGTACACCTGTTCGTTGATAATTGCATGGATGTCCTTACCGTCAGATCCACCTCATCAGTTTTGCAGATTCTCACGTGCATGTTAATTGACATTAAAAACTGGTGGCATATGGTTGCAGATTCTTCGTATTTCCAATGAGTGCAAAAACAGACCATGTGCTAATTGACACGTGTCCCTCGCATGCAACTAAGAAAAAATATTAATTTTGTCGTACCTTGTTTTCTTGGACGCCACGTGGAAATGTTCTTTTCGAAAATGCAAATAAAATTTCATTTCGAAGATTATGACTTCATTTCGAAGACAAGTCTTCATTCCGAAGACAAATCCTCATTTCGAAGATTATGACCTCATTCCGAAGATAGGTCTTCATTCCGAAGACAAATCCTCTTTGCAAAATTTTCATTCCGAAGATAGATCTTCATTTCGAAGATCAATCCTCATTC
This sequence comes from Wollemia nobilis, assembly GCA_028583015.1. NCBI lineage: Eukaryota > Viridiplantae > Streptophyta > Pinopsida > Araucariales > Araucariaceae > Wollemia > Wollemia nobilis. The sequence goes on from JAQPPZ010017086.1 coordinate 5,386,476, forward strand.
CGAAGATTAATCCTCATTCCGAAGATCAGGCTGTATTATGAAAGTAAATCGTCATTCCGAAGACATACCCTCATTCCGAAGATAGATCTTCATTTCGAAGACATATCTTCATTCCGAAGATGATGTAGCAAGTCGTCATTCTGAAGGCCAAGTTTCATTCTGAAGACAAATTGTCATTCCGAAGACAATTTTTCTTTCTGAAGACAAGATGCAACATTCATTTTTCTGTCATTCTGAAGACAATTTCATTTCGAAGATAATACAGCAGGCACTGTTTTTGGCATTCTTGTTCCGAAGATTAGGCAGAAATCAATATTGTCATTCTTAAAACATGTTTTTAAGTATGCCAACTCTTATGAATACCTTTTATGCTAATGGTTAATTGTCACATACTATATACCAATCATTTTACAATGAAGAAATGTAAGAAATATATACCTGATAAAAACAGTTAATGCAGTTTTGAAGAATGACTGCTTTTGTTGATATTCTGACGAGATTTTCGCAACATTTCAAAACAAGTGCACTAGGTGAATTTGTACAATGATGGTTCAAAAATTTCTCAAGGTTATGCATGCCAGAAAATTGGTTTTCATGCATACCAACCCAGTAGTGCCTTAAAAAGGTTTTCACTACTGAGTTATTCATTTTTTCTCTTTTTTTTTTTTTTTCTTGATCCTGACTATGCCCATGAAGGAATTTCATGATTTCCCCTGAAACCATGCCCATGAAGGAATTCATACTCAGAATTTATTCATCTTTTTGTTTTCTATTTTTTTAATTTTTTTTTTTGTATTTTCTGTTTTCTTGAAATCCACTGATCATATTGATTGTTTTGAAGTGGAAGAAGGAATCTCTTCCACCTGCTGTGTATCCAAACTGTCAAGTTGCTGCAAGAACTCTTCTTTAGTCAGAGGTGTATGGTATACCCTGAGGCGATGTCCATTCACTACCAACTTTCTTCGTGACCCATCAATGGGGGATAAACGAGCTGCTCCATTGTTGAATACCTCTTCAATCCAGTAAGGTCCCAACCATCTAGTTTTTAGTTTTCTAGGGAAGTCTTCATATTGAGAATCGAACAGTAAAGCCCAATCTCCTTGTTGAAGTTTCCTCTCTCGAATGTGATCTGTCATGCCACAGCTTCCTCTGCTCCTGAATTACCTCAGTTTGGTGTAGAGCATCCAATCTAAGTTCATCCAATGCATTCAGCTACAGAATCCTGTCTGTCTATGCCTGCAACAAGTCAATTCCAATTTCCAGTGCTGTGCGCAATGTTAGTAACTCAAATTCAATAGGTAAAAGAGGCTTTTTACCAAAGACTAGTTCATAAGGTGTGAATCCAATAGTGGACTTCCAAGTGGTATTGTAGGCCCAAACTGCTTCAGGTAATTTGTCTAGCCAATTTTTCCTATGAAAAGTTACTGTTTTTGTCAAGATGCGTTCTAGTTCCCTGTTTGTTACTTCAACCTGGCCATTTGCTTGTGGGTGGTAGGGTGATGATTTCCTATGTTTGATTTCATATAATTCGTAAATACTTTTATGACTTTGGATGCAAATTGGGGTCCTTGGTCTGTGGTGATAGACCGTGGAGCTCCAAATCTCTAAAAAATCTGAGTGTACAAGAAATCAGTGACCTTTTCTTCACGAGCATGTTTGAAAGCACGCACCTCTACCCACTTTGTCAGGTAATCAGTGCATACCAGAATATGCACCTTTCCTTGAGAAGGTGGATCAATAGGTCCTACAAAATCAAGCCCCCACTTCTCAAATGGTTCTAAAACCATTTGAGGCTGCGATGGCATCTCATTTGTATGAGTGGGTTTCCCCATTCTTTGGCATGCATCACAATGCCTGATGTACTTTTTCACATCCTTGTGAAGAGATGGCCAATAATATCCTATCCCCAAGATTTTTCTAACTTTGCTTTTTACAGAATAGTGTCCACCTGAGGGTTCATCATGACAAGCTCTAAGGATATCATATACTTCATCCTTTCGGATGCACCTACGTAACACATGGTCAGGACTACACTTGAAAAGCATACCCTTAATCCATTCAAAAGAAGAACTCTGTTTGATCAATTGTTTTTTTTGTTTTGAGGTGAAATGTGAAGGAACTTTCCTTGTGACCAAATAATTGGCTATATCTGCAAACCAAGGTGATTGAACTGATATAGCAAATAGTTTTTCATCAGGAAAAGTGTCATCAACTAATTCCCCTTCATCTGTGTTCTGCAACCTGGACAAGAAATCTGCAACAACATTAGCTTTTCTTGGTTTGTTGATTATGGTGATATCAAATTCTTGCAGCAAAAGCAACCAACGAATAATTCTTGCACTTACCATAGGTTTATTCATCAAATACTTAATGGCTATATGATCTGTGTGAATAAATATTTGATAACCTGTGATATAATGCCTGAATTTGTTGATGGCATAAATCACTGCTAGGAATTCTTTCTCAATTGTTGTATAATTTTTCTCTGCTCCTGTCAAGTTTTTGCTAATGTTGTAGATGGTATAATGTTCACCATTATCAATTTGTCCTAATGCTGCTCCAATTGTTGTATTGGAGGCATCAGTTTGAATGTGAAATGGTAATGTCCAATTAGGTCCTCTAAGCACAGGTGGAGTTATCAATTTCTCTTTCGGAGCTTCAAATGCTTCCTGACACTTTGCGAGTCTAGGAGAATTCAGAATCTTTAGTCAATAAGGCAAACAGTGGATTGGCTATTGTACTAAAGTTGGGAATAAACCTGCGGTAAAAACCAATGTGTCCTAGGAAACTTCTGACATTAGTTCAAGTTTTAGGAGGAAGGAGGTTCTTGATAATTTCAACTTTCTTTGGATCAACTTGGATCCCTTCAGGAGAGATGTGATGACCAAGAACTATCCCTTCCTTCATCATCATGAAGCATTTATCTGGATTTAAGGATAAGTGGTATGTTTCATAGCGAGTTAAGACTTTGTCAAGATTTTCCAATGTAAAATCAAAAGTTTGTCCACATACTATGAAATCATCCATGTAAATTTCAACACTTTTGGTGGTCAGATTAGCAAAAATTGCTAGGATTGCTCGCTGAAAAGTTGCTGGGGCATTACACGAACCAAAAGGTAAAACCCTATAGGCAAATGTTCCCCATGGACATGTAAAAGTTGTATTTTCTTGATCTTCAGGTGCAATCTGAATTTGATTATACCCACTGAATCCATCAAGAAAACAAAAGTATCTTTTTCCAGCAAGAGTATCTAACACTTGATCTATGAAAGGTAATGGAAAATGGTCTTTGTATGTCACCTTATTCAATTCTCTGTAATCTACACATAATCTCATTTTTCCATTTTTCTTAGGAACTATTACCAATGGAGAAACCCATTGACTATCAGAAATTGGGTAAATGAATCCTACTTCCAGGAGTTTTTCAATTTCTTCTTTCACAATATCTCTTAAGGCAGGATTCAATCTTCTTTGAAATTGTCTGACTGGCTTGACTTCTTCGGTATAGATCTTATGGGTACATATATCAGGATGAACTCCTAACATATCTTTGTAGTTCCAAGCAAAAGCATGAACATGCTTCTGCAAAACAACTATCAATTTTTCTTCCTCTTCCCTAGTAAGCTGGCTGTAGATATTCAGAAATTTGCCTGGCTGGACTTCTATTTGTTTTGTATTTAGAAGGACTGAATTCACTCCTTCATACTTGGTGATTAAGGGATTAAGAGGACATTGCTGTGATTGGAGAAACGAAGCAGTTTCTGTTTCATTGCTGCTTGAGGGAAGCATTTCTTGTATGGAACAGTGAGAAGGAAAAATCAGATGATGGTGCCATCCATGTGATAGTGAAACAGAGTTTCCTTGTGATAGCACAGATGATTCATCTTCAGATTTTTGATTCTCCTCATTACTTATCATTTGTTGGATATTTGTTGCTTCCTCTTCTAAACCTTGTTCATGCAGAACATTCATCAGGATTGTTTCATTTTCTAAGTTTTCTGTGTCACTGAGGTCTTCTGTGTGTTCTCTTACTACTAAGGTAGCTAGTGTAGAGATGACCTCTTCCGGTTCCTCATCTGAGTCAGAAAACCATAACTGACCTAAAAATTTGCTAGATGGTTTTGCAAGAGGATATAAAGAAATTTGTTTCAGCTCAATACCATTTGAAATGGTCATATTTCCAGATCTGCAGTCTATGAAGGCTGCTGCAGTTGCAAACCAAGGTCTTCCCAAAATAATGGGATATCCATGTGCTGAATTTCTTGGCTATAAAACCAGAAAATCTGCAGGGAATTCCCAAGAAGAAACTTCTATAGAGACATCTTCAATGATTCCTTTAGGTTTTGCTACTGACCTATCAGCCATTTCTAAAACTGTAAATGTGGGGCTGAGATGTTTGAGCTGTAACTGTTCCATTGTATCTTTAGTCATGACATTTATTATAGCTCCTAGATCCACTAAAACATTTGATATTGGTACTGAACCTATGGTGACTGTGATAACTGGGCTTCCTGGATCACTATACTTTGGAGGTAGTAGTTTTCCAGATAAGAGATCAGCTATCTTTCCTTCAACCTGCACAGTCTTGGGGAATGCTTTCTTCTTTCTCCTTGTTCTTTTAATGCACAAATTTCGGACAGTACTGTTAATTTCTGGTATTTCCTTAATGGCTTGCAATAAGGGTAATGAGATAGTCAGTTTTTTTAGTTCTTTGACCAATTCTGACTTAGAAATTTTTGGTATTGCATTAAGTCTTTCAGGATATGGAACTATCCTTGGTAATTGTTCCGCTTGTGTCTCTTTTTCTATTGTTGGATCCAATTTTTCTATTTCTTTTGTTGGTTGGATTCTCTCGTGTTCGATGATTCTTGCTCTTCATTATCTTTGATTTCTATTAAAACTGGTTTAGGTACAACTTTTCCTGAACGGAGTTGAATATCACTACAATCAAGAACATTAATTTCAATATTTTCTTTAGCTTCAGCCACATAGACAGGAGGTGTCTGTCTTACACTGTTTGGATTAGTGATTGGCTGAGATGGCAATTGAGGTTGCTTCACTTGTTGTGTTTGCTGTTTTTCTTGAAAATTTTGATTAGGTGTAGGCAACAAATGCTGAGTTTGACCTTGATTCCTTTGCTGCCTTGGATAGGACTGGTATTGTTGATTCCATTGTGGTTGGTTTTGCATCCAATGTGGATTAATATGATTTTGATTCCAAGCTGGATTGTTTTGATTCCATGAGGGGTTGTTTTGATTCTGATTCCAGTTGGGTTACTCCAATTTGATCGTGGTCATTCTTGGGAATTTGTCCATTGAGGATAATTCCAAGGACGTTGGGGTGGTTTTTATTGTCCCCAAGGCATAGTACCAGGATTATGCCCCCAATTTGTAGGAAAACGAGGGGGATTTTGATATTGAGAGAAATTTCCCCCTTTTTTTGGTCCAATATAGTTGAGTTCCTCAGTCTGGTTTTCTAACATAGTTTTGAGTTGTGGTAGCAGGTGGCATTGATCAGTTGAATGCCTTTTTGAACAGATACTACAAATGGTTGAGATGGTTGTTTTATTCAAAGGACATTCCTGCAAAGCATGTTTACTTCTACATCTTGGGCAATAAATTGCCAAAGGTTCTATTTTTTTAGCTTTTGCAGAGATTTCCCCTAAAGTAGTGTTTAAATGCACTAGGATATCAGTTTTGAAATTTGCAAGTTCCTCTATCAGGTCCTTTACATCAGTACCATTTGTGCGGATTTTTCTTCTTCTCTACTTAGTGCGAGAGTAATTCCTGTAGAGATCCATAATTTCCTCATTACTGAGAGTGGTTACATCCCCTTTTCCCATCAAATCCAAAACTTCTCTGGATTCATCTTGCAATCCTCTCAAAAAGATAGTTTTACACAATTATGGTTCTACTAGTCCACATCTCCTTTGAACAAAGGAGAACCTATCAAGGTAATCTTCCAAGGTCTCATCATATTCCTGCTTGATTCTAAATAACTCATCTTTTCTATTCCTTACATGACAGTATTCTCGATATTTGTCTAAAAAGACAGTCTCCATTTGATCCCGGGTTCTTATGGAATTTGGCTCTAAGCTCATGAACCAAGACAATGCTTGAATCTTTGAGAGTTGAGGGAAAAACCTTAAGTTTTTGATTGTCATTTATATAATCATAGGTCCGACACACTACCTTGAATTCAAACAAAAGCTGGTCAGGATCTTCAGATACAACACCTCGGAAGGTGGGAAGTACTGAAGGTGAAATGGTCTTCATGGGAGAGTTTTGTGTTGGATTCAGATGAATAGGATATTCAAATATTTTGGATGGTTGGAGTATATCCTGATCATACCCTTCATTATGAACATAGCCATGTTGGCCATCTACATTGCCTCCTTCTGCCATAGTTTCTTGTTTCTTAGGAGAAGCTAAAGCTTCCCAAATTGTTCTCTCAAGAGGTCCAAGCTTTTCTATTGATGAGTTTGATGAATTATCTTTCTTAAGATATTCTGTTGATACAATTGGTGATTTTCCTTTCTCAAAATGTCCTACTGATGGTGAGATAGGTGATTTTTCTATCAGTCTTTCAAGTAGTTCAAACACAAGTGATTCACCCCTTAGGCATGAAGATCTCCTTAATGGGACAAGCCAAGGATCCTTTGGGGTCTCCCTAGACTTACTCATTCATGTTTACTCCTAAATGACATAAATTAAGTCAATAATTGTTATCTTACTCTGCTGTTATATTCAGATTTTAACCTGAATGTTCACAGTTTGGTCTGATTACAGCTATTGAACTATTTGTTTTCTTCTAACAACACTATTCCCCGGCAACGGTGCCAAAATGATGCATAGTCATTATACCATCATTAATTCTCAATGAATCTGTCAATCCAGGGCAATGTACAAGGCTATCTACGGGAGAAGAAGTGAAACAGCTATAACTTAGGTCAATCTAGGGCAACAAGTCTTATTGGTGGAATCGGTTTGGTGGGGGGTTTTGGAACATTCCTATCTCTAAATTGCATGAATTAAATCTTAATATAAGTTGCAGAATTGGAAACTAATCACTAACTACAGAAATGAAGTCCTAATTACAATTGCAGAATAAGACCTAATTATATTGCAGAATTGAAAGTCTGATTCTAATTGCAGAAAGGAAATCTAATTACTTTTGCAGTAATGAAAGTCTAGATCTAATGTGGAAATAAAAACTATCAAAATTACATGTAGAAAGTTGTCAATCCTCTGTTCAGATTTTGACAGCAAAACATAAAAATGCAGGAAATTGCTAAAAAAAACAGTAAATGCTGAAAATAACAGTCTGAAAATAAAGTGAAAGCTTGACTGAAAGTAAGATTGCAACTAAAACATTAAGCACAAGATTTATCTTAGCATAAATAAACTAATACTGCAAATATTGTCAACTATTCACAAGCAATTTACATAACAAGTTCTGCAACTCATTCACTGCAGCAAAATCGGAATAAAACACTGTTCCGTTAGTCCTCCTCCTAGGTCCTGGAAGTGGCCAGCATCTTTGTCCAGAAGAAGGTGTAAGTCTCTCTCTCTTTCTAAATCTTAATCACACTCATTTACAAGTAATTTGAAATAGAACTGGTGCACTTTATTGATCAAAAGACATGATTACAAGAATTCTGTTGAAAAACTGTTACAGGACTGTAACAGTCAATTCCTAGTTATACTCTGTATTTAGCTTCCTTACTCTATTTTCTATCTATCTGCTATTTCTCTACCTCTCTCTCTATAGCTCAACCTGAATGGAAGCAATATTTATAGCTATCCTATGATCTGATTACAAACAAAGAATATCTCAAAAGATCTAATCCTAAAATGCTGCAACAAATTCTAGTTTTATCCTAGAAGAGGACTAAAACCTGATCTTTCCCTTAATGATGGATTTGGTCAGCAATGACGGCAAAGACAGATGGAGGATATTTCTCTTTACTTTTTCCAACCTTTATTTCCCTTTTTCCGCCTTCAGAAATCGGTCAAAAAGGTCAAAAACACATTATGTTCTTCATTTCGAAGATAAGTGGCTTCATTCCGAAGACAATGCAGTTTTCATTCTGAAGATCGCTCATTTCGAAGATACTACATTCTCATTCTGAAGATCACTCATTTTGAAGATACTGCATGCTTCATTTTGAAGATCCGCTCATTTCGAAGATGCTGCTTTCTTCATTTCGAAGATCCGCTCATTCCGAAGATGCTGTGTTTTCTTCATTCCGAAGATATCTGTTCATTCCGAAGATGCTTCGAAATGAACAAATGTATGCTTTCCATTGGTTTCTTCTGCATCTCTCAGGTGGGTTATCTCCTAAGATCAAATTCTAATGGTCTTCATCCCTTTCCTCATGTGAATTCCATGCCTTGCTATTTATGGACAACTGGCTGGAATTTATATGGGAAAGACCGCTTTCTTCGCACGATAATGAGTTTGCTTGCACTGTTGCCAGATTTAGGTAAAGTAAATGCTTGAAACAAATCAGAATATGATTAGTGAAATGCTGCTATTATTCTAAGCATATCCCATTGTAGCAAATCATAACAAAAATAGCACAAAACTATGCAAAAAGTCTGTAAAATCAACATATAATATTTCAAATACATTGATCATGCAAAATGGTTAATATACAGCATATTAAATCAACTTAACTAACATATCAGATAAAACATAAGAGTTTATAGGCATTTTTAATGTACAAAACATGTTATAATTGAGGCATTTCCAGGCCTCATCAACATGTATCCTATCCATTGGATTCTTTGACAAAGAAGAATGTTCTTTTTAGAGGGGCAGAGGAGCACCAAGGAGACTTTGAAGAGTTGATACTTGTTGGAGGATCATGATCTTCTTGAGGATTATGGGGATTCCCTGGATCATCATCATCATTACTACTTTACGTGCTAGGCTCCCTCACTAACCAAGGTTTCCTTACTCACTAGAGTCAGTCATATCCAATAGTATGTTGCCTTGTGATTCAGGTGATGTAGTTTCCTCCTCTATGTCTCGCCAAATCATATTCGCATCTTCATTTATCATTAGTGGTTCACTCGATGGGGGTTGTGAACTTGTGCTTGTACCTTCATTTCCTCCACTTCTTCTTGGAGTTAATCCCTCAGCCTCGTCAGTTTCTATTCCCATATCTTACAATATAGCTACTCTTTGCTCATCTAGCCTTTGTATGGTACCATCCAATTCCTGGATTAGTTGCTCTCTCAACCTTGCATTATGATTCCACAACATTTGATACTCCTCTTGTAGTTGTTGAGTTTGTAGTCGCATCCTCTACTGTAACAACCCTATCTGAGCTAAAGGAGAAAGTCTAGCTAACTCTTCATCTATGATTTCATCCATGTCCTCCTTTGGAACTTCCATTTAGAACGTGTCCACTGTATCTTCATGGCAACTGTCAACCGTATCCTTCCCTGTCCTTTTGTTTTTTGAGGTAATTCTCTATGTTCTACCCGAGGATACCTTGTATTCCTACTTCTAGGTAACAATACTATGCCTTCCATTTCTATTTCACTTCCTATATTTCACCTGCAAGTCACTATTACTCCTTATTCTATTCTCCTTTATTTGCCCCCCTTTCTTTCAGTTCATTCGTGTCAGGCCCGAATCCTTTTTTGCATCCCTCACCTTCTAGTCCTGTCACTACTTCCACCACAACTATAACTACGCAAGCTCCTCCATAAGTGAGCATAGCTGAAGTTGAGACTAGCTCTTCCATTCATTCTGTTATCTCAGTCCCCCCTCTCATCTTCGTTTTCTCTTATTCCTTTGAGCCAAACCGTGCACAGGCTTTGTTCCCCTTCACCCCATTTTTAGAGATGCAGGTGCTACCCCAAGCCCGAACGACCATCTACAAAGAAAATTATTCTGGACAACATGACTATGATTGTATTATATGTGGTTTCAAGCCTTGAAGATGGTCGTGAATTAAGGATAGATTAATTTACCAAATAATAATAAATTGGTTTTCTAGATTTCTATAATAATAATAATAATAATAATAATAAAAATGGAACAACTACCTCCATGGCTAGATTTCTATGAGCAAATTGTTGAATTTGATCCTGATAAGAAAATAAAACATCGGTTGACAGAGGTCATCATTCATGATATTGAGGAGAAAATTGGAAAGAAAAGGGATCCTCAACCTGATGAGGACACTACTGAAGAAGAGGAAAAGGTAGAACAATGGAATGTAGCAAAAATATAAAATTGGTGGAGAGTAAGGATTGAGATTGGAAAACCTAAATCCAGGTTTGGAATGAAGATTGATAATGAGTTTTCTAAGAAGTATGATGAAAATATCAAAACCTGGAAGCCAAAGGACATCAAAAACATAGTGTTAACTATTGAAAAGTCCTAGGCTAGTTTTGAATCTCTCTCTCCACCCACAGACCAAGAAGCTCCAGTAGAAGAGTGTGAAACTCATTTGATAGCTAATGAGGTCTTGAAAACATTTATCCCCACCATCAAGAAAGTGGAATATCTATAGGGTGATCATAGTAGTTGATCATTATGAATTTTGTGCCCTGAACTAATTGATTGCAGTATGCAATTTATTATTGTGGGAGAAAATGTGCAACAGGTTGGTGCACTTTAGTGTTTGAATTTTCAACAGCTGATGCATTTCCCAAGGGCCCCAGATTGTTATGCATCATCTCTCCAGTGCAAGGCATTCGCGCACCACTCCAAAGTGCTTGGGTGTTTGAATTTTAAACACCAATGCTCCTCCCAATAGCCAAACTATTGCACTCCATTTCTCTAGTGCAAGGCATTTGTGCTTCATTCTTGCACACTTCATCGGTTGACCAGTCAATACGAGCATCACTTCCTATGTGCAAGGGACTTGCACTCCATTCTCGAGCACCAAGTAGATGCACACTGAGTTAGTTGCGCTTCGTCTTGTGACCTTTCAACTCTAGCACTGGTTCCCAAGCAACAAGATAATCTCACTATAGTTTTTCTAAGTGCAAGCCCATTCCAGGAAAAAAAATATCAATGTAGCAACTGGGGTTTATATCTGGCACCTTTTCCTCAAAATTTCTTAGAAGTTCTTCCTACAAATGTATCCTTATCCATCCAAGCACAGTTGATCTGAGAAGTTTCCATACTGGACATTCCAGGATTTTAAGCCTACCTTCCATGAAAGTGGTCCCAGCAAGTGAGGAAGCAGCACTAGCAAGATGAACCTGTCAGATCATTGAAGGGAGCTCAACTACATTCCAAGGATTCATTAGTCCCAACCATGCCCGATTACTGTTTCATGACTGTACTCTCTTGTAACTCTTATCTTAGATGCCACCACCATGTTTTGTAGGTGTGCATTTAATATTTCAAGCGATAAAATTTGCTATATAATCTTACTTTCTTGTTGTAAAAACCATGGATGTCTACTAGAAACTTGATGTAACCTAAATTCTTCTATCAATACAGCTGATTTCTGGCTTTACCTCTAGACTTTTATTTTGTGTGTATATCTTCTTTTGCTTATCTTTTATTAATTATTTGCTTTATTTGTAGGCTTGAATTGTAGTATCTGGATTTAGCTTATGATAAAATAGGAACTCTAGAGTAGCCCTGGAGATTATGCATGTTAGATGTTTAGTTTTATTTTTTGTTAGTTGTTTGTATTGAGTGTTATTTGGTTCGATGTGCAATAGAGTTATCATGTTGTTAGTTCATCACCCCTATTCTATCTAGCCCGTGGCCATTTTTCCCATCCCTTTTAGTAATTTCCCATTTCTTTCTAGTTTATTAATATTAAATCCCCCTAGTTACCAACCCCTCTTTGGAGATTGGCACGTGAGGCATTTCTTCCTCTCGACCTTTCAATGTTTATCGGGTCTAGGGCACATGAATAGACAAATTCATACCTAAGACAGATCTTTGACCAACAAGTGGTAAGTCCTTAGGTTTCATCCAAGAGACACAAGTTAAAACCTTGGTAAGAGGGGACCGATACCCCTCATAAAATCCGTATAAACTCAATTATCATCTAATTTAGTTAATCCTTGGACCAACTTGTGCAGAATTTGAATAGCTTTAAAATGAGTGGTCATATGAAATAATATGAGCAATATTAAGGGAGATATGATCCTCTGAAGTCAACCATCCGAAATAAGGGCAATGATGATTTTTCAAGTCACTAATTGTAAATATTTTTTAGTTAGGATTTAGATGATGGTAAGAGCAATGTAGGGCTAGGACTTCAGTGAGACAAGACATTCTATGATAATAAATTTTAGCTAAGTTTTTTTTTCCTTTCTTTATCTTAGAAATTTTGCATGCAAATTATTATAAAGTTTTTATCAAATATTATATTTGCTATAGGACATTTAGATAAATTTCAATAGATTTTGAGTTTTAGTTTCTTTTCCATGGACCAATTTATAGTTAAATTCTTAGAATCATCTCTAGTGGAAGAGGTTAGTAAGCAAACCTTAGAGAGATCCTCGTTGCTCCAAGATAGGGTGGTTTTGTAGCATAGGGGTGCAATATTATTGGTGTGGAGGTGGTTCTCAGAGGCTTAGAATGATCAATTTACTATTCTTAATCAATGAACCAAATCGTACAATCGTACACCTCACAACCATTAATATGCGACCACAAAATAGCTTGTACAAATCCCTAATCGTACCACTGTATGATTCCAAATCATACACTGACAGTGCTTGTATGATTTTACACTCATCCAATCCTTCAGATTCAGTTTTGAAATCTACCGTACACAATTTTATAAGTAAATTGTTGATTTACCAATATCGCCAAATTGGGTAAGTTTTACTTAATTGTCTAAACTATCAAATCGGGTAAGTTTCTTCTATACAATTTGTAGCATGTCTGGTGTACGATCTGTACAAACTTAAAGTTCAAAAAGGTGACAAATTGGATACTATTTTGTACCAACCTCTCTCATACAAGTCTTGGAGAGTTCTCCATTCCTACCAACATGCAAGTTTGACTATCATGGTTTGAGAAAGTTCCTTCCAATGGCAATATCCAAATATTGTACAATAACCTTCAAGACATCCTTCTTGATACTATCTACCTCATAGATAATTCCTAAGACTCACACCAGTACTGGTTCAATTCCATTATTCATAGCAATGCATTAATCATCAACCACAACCATAAAGAAGTAACATGCAATAACTAGATACTCCAAAACATTACTCCATCATTCCAAAATCGTACAATACATGAGAAAATATTATGAAATGTGGTTCTTCTTCATTATTTATCAACAATGCGATACAATTGCTGAAAGGTTACATAATAACAAGAAATTCCACACAATAATCATAGATATGCATTCAATACTCAGACTAATCAGACCAGATCATAACCAGACTATCAAAATTGAAAAGGGGATCTTATATAATGTTGCTTAGACCGTTCCAAGTGGTTATTAAGACAATTCATTATTCACAACTACCCATGTATAACAGAATATATAATTATACCCTTTTACTAAGTCTAAACATATGATTTATCAAATTCATTCAAAATTACAACTCAAATTGCATTTTATTTTCTTTTAATTGCATTTCATTGCACTTTGTACATTTTTCTATCTAGTTTGTACATTTTGCCTTCTCCTTTTATATTTTACTCTTGCTTGTATGGTTTACCAAAACTATCAAAATTGTCAAAACTGGGCAAATCCTCTTGTCACTTCTTCTTTTGGGAGGTGGATTTGTTGCCTACATCTACCCTCCCTTTACTTTGGTCGGTGTCCTCACTGACACGTCTTCCTATTTCAGCTGGGCCACATAGTATTTGATTAAGGCTTCATTGTCTTTTAGCTGAGCATGAAGAATTACGCATTGATTCTGCAACTTGGCTGCGTAGTTACCCATTTCTACTGCTTTCACACCATGTTGGTTGGCTATCTATTTAGTAATTGTTAGTCTCACAATGAAACTGAGAGGGGGGGTGAATCAGTGTGGCTCTTTAAAATTTAAATCTTCAACTCTTAAAGCCGAAACAATGAAAACTTAAAATCAAATAAAGCAAATATAACAAGAGAGCATCACACAACACAAGATGTACCGAGGTTCACCAGTTTTGGCTACTCCTCAAAAATTGACTGTTTGGACTCCCATCCAAATCCAGCCTTTGCAAAGCACCAACTTTACAATCAATTTACCAGCACCAACTGGAAGGAGCACCAACCCCTAATTTATATTTACCAGCACCAACTGGAAGGAGCACCAACCCCTTATTTATCTACACCAACAGAAAGGAGCACCAAACCCTAATTTATCTGCACAAATAGAAAGGAGCACCAACCCCTGATTTACCAGCATCGACTGGAAGGAGCACCAACCCCTTATGCCAAGCACCAACTTGGACTTCAATTCTGAAACTAGAAGATTGACATATAAATGCCTTCACTTTTACAAGACCCTGACTAGTCTATTGCTAACCCAACCTCTCTCGCTATTCACCAAAATACCATACACACTTAAGGCTCTGCTTACTGCACTTTTACGGCCCTCTTACAACCCTCTTGCTACACTCTTACGACTCTCATGGCTCTGCTTAACGCTCTCTTACGACACTCTTCCAACTCACTTTTTGTAGCACTTTCCCTCTTTTTCGAGCACAGTAATTCTCCATGCAGACCTCCTTTTATAACAAAGTTTTGACTCTATTTTTAACTTCAGTTGTAACTTCTTTATCACACAGTATTCTCTCATGTAGCCTATTAATAGTTATGGCTCTTTGTTTGGTCTTCGACTGATGACTTTCAGTTAACTGGTCTTATTTTAGCTGCATGATTTTTCTTTGTAACTACACCTGTAACTGTCATACCGACTTCAATTAACTCTTCTTATTTTAGCTGCATGATCTTCTTCTGCAACGGCCCCTGTAACTGTCGTACTGACTTTTGTTAACTCTTCTTATTTTAGCTGCATGAACTTCTTCTGCAATGGCCCCTGTAACTGTCGTACTGACTTCTGTTAACTCTTCTTATTTTAGCTGCATGAACTTCTTCTGCAACGGCCCCTGTAACTACCGTATAACTTCAGTTAGCTGTCACATATCTTATTTCAGCTGGGTTCTCTTCTTAACTTGTGCCAAAGCGACCTGTCGTGAAATCGTGACACTTTCGCCTCCTTACTTCTTTTCTTGGCTTGTACCCGTGAAAACACATGTCGTGATATCGTGACACTTTCGCCTCCTTGCTTCTTTTCTTGGCTTGTACTCACGAAAATACATGTCACGATATCGTGACACTTTTGCCTCTGTACTCTTCCTCTTCACTTTTGTCATGATATCGCGACACTTCTGCCTTCTTACTTTCTCTCTCCTCCTTTAGTCGTGAAAATGCGACATGTCACGATATCGCCACACTTTTTCTCCTTTGCTCTTTCTCTTGCCTTCGGGTCGTGAAAATACAACATGTAGCGATATCGCGACACTTTTTCTCTTTGCTCTTTTTCTTGGCTTCGGCCTGCGAAAATACAACATGTAGTGATATCGCGACACTTTTTCTCTTTGCTCTTTTTCTTAGCTTTGGCCCGCGAAAATACAACATGTAGCAATATCGTGACACTTTTTCTCCTTGCATTTTCTCTTTTCTTCTGGCCGCAAAAATGCAACATGTCGCGATATTACGACAGTTTTTCTCCTTGCATTTTCTCTTCTCTTCGCCGCAAAAATGCAACATGTCGCGAAATCGCGACACTTTTTCTACTTGCCTTTTTCTCTTCCAACATGTCACGAAATCATGACACTTTTTCTACTTGCCTTTTTCTCTTCCAACATGTCGCAAAATCGTGACACTTTTTCTACTTGCCTTTTTCTCTTCCAACATGTTGCAAAATCGTGACAGTTTTTCCTGCTTGCGCTTTCTCTTCGAACATGTTGCAAAATCGTGACAGTTTTTCTTGCTTGTGCTTTCTCTTCGAACATGTCGCGAAATCACCATAGTTTTTCTTTCTTCTCAACATGTCGCGATATCGCGATAGTTTTTCTTTCTTCTCAACATGTCGTGATATCGCGACAGTTTTTCTTTCTTGCTCAACATGTCACGATATCGCGACAGTTTTCTTCCTTGTGATTTTCTTTTGATTTTTAGAATATGGGCCACTTCGGTCTTCTTTGACAACCTATAACAACTTCACCCAAACATCAGAAACATCCTCATGAGCATTTAACTTCACTGTACATACTCTGAATGACCTTTGAACTCCTATCCACTGCATCAATCGATCTTTTTGATTGTGTTGACAACAATGACAATACTGTCGTTGCACCTTGCTCAACAATCTCCCCCTTTGGAATTGTTGGCAACACACGTGCAATTTCCTATAACTCTTGTGCAATTTCCTGTAACTCTTCTCCCCCTTTGAAAACAATACCAAAAGGGATGCTGTAAACTCCCCCTGAGTCCATGCACAACATTCTCAGACAAAAATTATTACACTTAGCAAAAATCACAAATATGAGCAAAAAGATAAACAAATACGCAAATGCTCCCCCTGAGAATGTTGTTCTGATAGCTCGTCAATTCTTGGGAAACATGACCACTTCCAATTTATTGCGAAGGTACTCAAAAACTTCCTTGGGCAACGGTTTTGAGAAGATATCCGCTACTTGCTCTGTTGTTGGAACAACATCCAACTTAACCTCACCTTCCGTAACTTTCCCCTACGTACAACATGCTATTGCTGTAATATATTCTGTCTCTGCTGTGGATAAGGAGACTTACTCTTGTTCCTTACTGTGCCATGTGACCAACCTGTCTCCAAGATAGAATGCACCTCCACTAGTACTTTTTCTATCATAAAATCTTCTTGGATAAACACTCTAATCTCTGCTCATCATATTATAATTCTTGACTCTTGTTTCTTCAGCCTTTTGACTGTCACCTCCTCCGTGACTGACGACTTTGCCTCGCATCCGTTGTGTAGCTCAATGTCTCTGGTTTCTAACGACTGCCATGAATGTTTTCATCGCCTGTGCAGGTATTGACAGTGGACCATTACATCTAGTGTTGGAGCCTCAATCTATGCGCAGTCATCAACGCTTAGTATTCTGTTTCGTGCTAGGGCATATGTTAGGGCTACTCAATGTCTTAGGCAAACGTTCTTCACGTGATTCCAAGGAGCATTTCTCCTTACTGCGATCAAGGGATTCCTCGTCCAATATCTCGCATTTCTCAAATAGTGCAAGACTTTCTTAGATGCATAGGCATCTTGTCCTCCTTGGTGCTTCACCACCTGGGTGCTATTCTCTCAATTTAATCACCACCCTTCATGATATCGCCACAATCAACGACATGAACTGAACCACACTTTGGAAACTATACGACAACTCCCCGACTACTTTCCTTTCATCCTCAGATAACCACACAAATACATAGGAGCATTAAAATAAAACTTTAACATTGCTCCCCCTGAGGATGTGCTACCTGGAGCTGCTTAGTGCAATAGAGGAGTATTCTCCTTCAGTCCAAGGAGACACGATTTCCTCTCTTCTTTCTTTCTCCAATATTTCTTGAACTTAGGCTGAATGTTTTCAACTGCATCCCTATTTTGAACCTTTTCAGGAACTTGAACATTTCTCTTGGGTGGTTGTCTCTTGTACATCCTTGATGGATGATTATTTTCCTTTCTTTGATGCACATGATTTCTTCCCTATCTGTGTTGCATTCTTTGCGTCTGATGAAATCTACTGTCTTGCCTTAGATTAGATACAAAAGTTCTTGGACAAGACCTTGCTATGTGCCCATGACCATTACATTTAAAACATTGCACATGGTGTTCAACTGGAATAACAGATGTATTTCTACTAGCATAACTCTTTGATCTATTATTCAATCCACAATAAATTGCCTTGTGACCATAATGGTTGCATCTAAAACAATAGCCATTAAAAGCATTATTATGAATAGAGTGAGAGTGATAGAACCTCTTTTGTTGTGGTTGCTTTGTTGTAGATCTCCTTTGAGATTTTATTCTTTTTGAAGATTCAACTTCAAGATTTTCTTGCTTTGATCCTTCAGTAGTGGACTTCTTCTCTACAGATTTAGAAGATGAAGGTTGTTCAGCTTCACATCCAAGACCAAGCTTACACATGGGGCTTATTTTTTGCCTTATCATTTTATCTAGCAGCTTTGTGCTCTTCTCAAATTTGAGATTTGTATTGGCCTCTTCTAGTTGTTTCCTCAATAAAACAATCTCCTCTTCTTGTTTGCAACAAACAATCTCTTTCTCATTGATCTGTGACTTCAAGGCTTCTTCTATTTTCTTGGCTTTATGAATTTGTAAGAAGAGATCTTCAATATTATCCCCATATTCTTCCAACTTCTTGGACAATATTTTGTTCTTTTTCTTTTCTATACCCAATTCTTCAAGTGCAGAGATCAACTCGCCTTCTAGATCTACTTCAGCCTCAGAGTTTTCACCACATACTTCAGAGTTCACTTCTTCTTCCTTTTCTGATTTTACTTCTTCAAATGCCATGAAAAGAGCTTCACCTGTTTCCTCTTCGGAATCCTCACCGGAGCTGTCTTCTATTGAACTGGCATTCCTAGAGATGAAACTTTTCTTCTTGAAGTTGCCTTTTCTGAAATTCATTTTCTTCTTCCAGTCACTTCTTTCTTGGTGCGATCCTTCATCATTTTTGTTCTCATCAAGTGGACATTTAGTCGCAAAATGCCCAATGCCTCCACAGCTGAAACATTTAAACGATAGCTTTCCTCTGTATTTTCCTTTTCCTAATTTTAGTTTTCAAACAAAGTTTGCTTCCATTTCATCTGATGTCTCTTCTTCCTCGGATTCTTGTTTTGCTTTCATATTTTTATGGGCTTTAAAAGCAGCTTCTCTGTCTGTGGGTTTAGATTTTCCTATTCTCATCTCATATGCGATCAAAGAACCATGAATCTCATCCATACTAAAAGAATTTAGATCTTTAGCTTCTTCTATAGCTAAAACTTTAGAATCAAATCTTTAGGGAAGAGATCTTAATACTTTTTTCACGATGACAGAATCTTTGATTTCCTCGTCGAGTCCTCTAATCACATTAATTACTTCATTAACTCTCAGCATATATGCCACTATGTTCTCATCGTCATTCATATTTAATACTTCGAACTGAGCTCGATGTGTTTGTAACTTGGCCTCCTTGATCTTATCGTCTCCTTCATGAATGCTCCTCAGTTTGTCCCACATGTCTTTTGTCGTTTTACAACTCATAATCTTTATCAGTTCGCTCTCCACTAAACCGCACATGATAGCATTCTTTGCTTTAGAGTTATTCTCAAACAGTTTCTTACCGACAGCATCAGTTGGAGGAGTGGTGGGTATTGTGTATCCACTGTTTACTGACTCCCAAAAGTTGTATCCCAAAGCACATAGATATGTCTGCATCCTAAGTCTCCAAAATGCGTAATTAGTTCCGTCAAACAATGGCACTTTGTTTGATGAGAATCCTTCACCACCTGCCATTGTCTCACTTCCAAGATCACCTTAGCCGATTAAGCTTGTTCAGGAACTTGGCTTTGATACCAATTGTTAGTCTCACAATGACACTGAGAGGGGGGGTGAATCAGTGTGGCTCTTTAAAATTTAAATCTTCAACTCTTAAAGCCGAAATAATGAAAACTTAAAATCAAATAAAGAAAATATAACAAGAGAGCATCACACAACACAAGATGTACCGAGGTTCACTAGTTTTGGCTACTCCTCAAAAATTTACTGTTTGGACTCCCATCCAAATCCAGCCTTTGCAAAGCACCAAATTTACAATCAATTTACCAGCACCAACTAGAAGGAGCACCAACCCCTGATTTATATTTACCAGCACCAATTGGAAGGAGCACCAACCCCTTATTTATCTACACCAACAAAAAGGAGCACCAACCCCTAATTTATCTGCACTAACAGAAAGGAGCACCAACCCCTGATTTACCAGCACCGAATGGAAGGAGCACCAACCCCTGATGCCAAGCACCAACTTGGACTTCAATTCTAAAACTAGAATATTGACATATAAATGCCTTCACTTTTACAAGACCCTGACTAGTCTATTGCTAACCCAACCTCTCTCGCTATTCACCAAAACACCATACACACTTAAGGCTCTACTTATTGCACTTTTACGACCCTCTTACAACCCTCTTGCTGCGCTTCTTACTGCACTCTTACGACTCTCACGGCTCTGCTTAACGCTCTCTTATGACACTCTTCCAACTCACTTTTTGTAGCACTTTCCCTCTTTTTCGAGCACAGTAATTCTCCACGTAGACCTCATTTTATAACAAAGTTCTGACTCTATTTTTAACTTCAGTTGTAACTTCTTTATCACATAGTATTCTCTCATGTAGCCTATTAATAGTTACGGCTCTTTGTTTGGTCTTCGACTGATGACTTTCAGTTAACTGTTCTTATTTTAGCTGCATGATTTTTCTCTATAACTGCACCTGTAACTGTCGTACTAACTTCAGTTAACTCTTCTTATTTTAGTTGCATGATCTTCTTCTGCAACGGCCCCTGTAACTGTCGTACTGACTTCTATTAACTCTTCTTATTTTGGCTACATGAACTTCTTCTGCAATGGCCCCTGTAACTACCATATAACTTCAGTTAGCTGTCACATATCTTATTTCAGCTGGGTTCTCTTCCTAGCTTGCGCTAAAGCGACCTGTCATGAAATCATGACACTTTCGCCTCCTTGCTTCTTTTATTGGCTTGTACCCACGAAAACATAACATGTCACGATATTGCGACACTTTTGCCTCCTTGCTTCTTTTCTTGGCTTGTACCCGCGAAAACACAACATGTCGCGATATCACGACACTTTCGCCTCTGTACTCTTCCTCTTTACTTTTGTCGCAATATCGTGACACTTCTGCCTTCTTACTTTCTCTCTCCTCCTTTAGTCATGAAAATGCGACATGTCGCGATATCGCGACACTTTTTCTCCTGTGCTCTTTCTCTTGCCTTCGGGTCGCGAAAATACAACATGTAGCGATATCACGACACTTTTTCTCTTTGCTCTTTTTCTTGGCTTCGGCCCGCGAAAATACAACATGTAGCGATATCGCGCCACTTTTTCTCTTTGCTCTTTTTCTTAGCTTTGGCCCACAAAAATACATGTAGCGATATCATGACACTTTTTCTCCTTGCATTTTCTCTTTTCTTCTGGCCACAAAAATGCAACATGTCGCGATATCGCGACAGTTTTTCTCCTTGCATTTTCTCTTCTCTTCTAGCTGCGAAAATGCAATATGTCGCGAAATCGCGACACTTTTTCTACTTGCCTTTTTCTCTTCCAACATGTCGCAAAATCGCGACACTTTTTCTACTTGCCTTTTTCTCTTCCAACATGTCGCGAAATCGTGACACTTTTTCTACTTGCCTTTTTCTCTTCCAACATGTCGCGAAATCATGACAGTTTTTCCTGCTTGCGCTTTCTCTTCGAACATGTCGCAAAATCGCAACAAGTTTTTCTTACTTGCGCTTTCTCTTCGAACATGTCACAAAATCACGATAGTTTTTCTTTCTTCTCAACATGTCGCGATATCGCGACAGTTTTTCTTTCTTGCTCAACATGTCGCGATATCATGACAGTTTTTCTTTGTTGCTCAACATGTCGCGATATCGCGACAATTTTCTTCCTTGTGATTTTCTTTTGATTTTTAGCATATGGGCCACTTCGATCTTCTTTGAAAACCTGTAACAACTTCACCCAAAAATCAGAAACATCCTCATGAGCATTTAACTTCATTGTACATACTCTGAGTGACCTTTGAACTCCTGTCCACTACATCAACCGATCTTTCTGACTGTGTTGACAACAATGACAATACTGTCGCTGCACCTTGCTCAACAATAATCTTTAGGAGTTCTCTTAATTGTTGTTCATGCTCAATAGAACTCATCTTAAGCTTCTCTTTTAGGTGTGCTTTTGTTCGAGCTGCTACTTCTAACTCTTCATTCTTATTTATAATGGTCTTCAAATGGTGATTACTATTAGCCTCCAAAGCATAAACAATCTTCTCCTTCATCGTCAATTATGTTTATTTCTCTAGGATCATATCATTATATCACTTATTATCATGTGTAAGCTCTTCTATCTTCTTATCCTGCACTTCCAGTTGCTCATATTTCATAGCCAACTATGTTCTTAGTTGTTCATCCTTTGCCTACAACTATTCTTCTTTTGCTTTTAATTGAGCTTCCAACTCCTTGATCCTATCTTTAGTCGTTTGTGAGACTTGTAACTTCTCTTCTATAAAACTAATTTTGGCCTAAAAACCAACTCTGTTACTTAGTAGTTTTTATTCCAATTTATTTAACTTATCTTCTATCACAGCCTTACTCTTATATAATTCTTCCTCCATTGCAACCATTTCCTTTCGAGTGGCCTCTATCTCTTATTTTTGGACTTCTTTGAGCTGATAGATCTGCTCTAATCCTATGTTCAACCACTCTATCCAATGTATTAGGAAGTTCAACTTCCTTAGAGTGATAGCAAAGCCTAAGGTGACCTTCTTATGTTCTAATTTTGTTGTATTCAAGGGATAAGTTGGATAATTGGCTTTATCTAGGTACAACCTCGAATGTTGCCTGTAGTTGGTTCTAACTCCATCTGACAAGTCATCTCTTCCTAACATCATTATTACCTCTTCCCTGGGTAACTTCCATGGGTGTTGTACATGAATATCAATAATTTTCTTTGTATGATACTCACTACTCACCCATTCTATTATCTTTTCTAATTCGATAAACATATATTCCTCCCATAGCTTCAAATCTCCCATGCATCCAATACAAAATTGTAGTTTGGCACTGGCCATGGCATTACCTATATAAGAGAATAAATGGTCCACCTGATCCTCTATCATTTTTGCACCCTCCTCAGTTTCAATATTTGAGAACTGTGGTACCTCTAGGAGGTAGCTTATTTGCATTCTTAGTAGTTCTTCCTCTATAGGAGTTTGTTCTTCTTTTTCTTCCAAGTTGTAACCAAAGCTTCCTCCAAGCCCCATTAGTACTTTATTTGTGTTTATATTTTCCTATGGTGGAGTCTATCCCGAAGTCCTCTCAACCTCCATTATTATTCAATATCCACAATCTCAAGATGCGATTGTTGTTGTCCTATAGATTCCTAGACTTATTTTTGCTCAGTTAAGTCCACCTGTTGTTCTTCTATCACCTACTTTTCTTCCTGATTCTTCTATAATCCCATTGTTGTGACTTCTTCAACAATAATATCTTCCTATTTATGTGATACATTCATATCCTCTTGTGTATCACTTTGATTATTTTGATTCATGCTTCCTCCCATCATGAATTTGAAGCGAGGCTTCTTCTTCTCTCTTGAATCTTCTTTTGAGGCTTCCACTACCACCTTGGATTTGTATTTTATCTCCCAAGTAGTGGCTACCACTTCTTGTGCTATTTGCCTCACTTATATATCATCCAAAATTTTATAAGAGTCTAAATTTTGAGATCGATAGACTAAAAAATATGTGGGGACTCTACCATCGTCTCTACTTCTGTCCAATTCCAATTTTGTAAATCTAGATTCTTCATGTATGGTTGTTCTTCCTCTTATTGATTCTCCTATACCATCTTGGACTATTTTTTAGGATGATATTGTTTACCATTATTTCTCGTTGTCTTCCTATTTTTACTCATACTGGGATAGATTGCCTTCCCACAATTTCCTCCCTTTCTTGAACTAACGGTTGCTCCTACTACCACTACTGAAGTGCTTTTTGTTCTAGTTCAAGTTGCAACTTCCTAGGCCTTTTCCTTTGATGGTGTACCTCCTCCTTTGAAGAAGTATCCTTATGTACTACCATGGACTAAGGTGCTTTCTTTGCTTGAGACTTATCTAGAGTCTCTTTCTAAATTGGCACTGACTTTACCCACTACAAAATAGTTGGTTTACCTAAATCAATATTCCTAGGCTCTGTCAAGCTTGGAAAATGAATTCCCATCTCCATGACAACATTCAATAACAATTCAATAGCATGCAAAGTCATCCCAAAACTCTTTGGTCTCTTTGTCAGCATGTCATGCATCTTTTTCTCAAAATAGGTACCCCAATCGTACCAGATTCCTTTGGTGATACCTTCCACATATTGAGCCATCCAGATTGGCATCTTCATATCTCGTGTTTCTCCTAAAAATTGAGCCATCAAACTATTATGGTACATGGCCAATATTTCCCTATTAACTGGCTCTGTTTAATCCCTCAAGTTACTACACTCGAGATTTTTGCTTCAGTTGGTGATTTCACATTGGTAAGTTAAGTTATGATGTGATGTGTCTCAATCAGATCAAGCAACTTCTTAACTACCTCAATGCCATATTCTGGAAACCCAAATATTTTCAAGAATGTCTCTACTATGAATTCTACCTTCACCAATCGCTTGCCTACATAACATAGACAAGTCTGCTTGCAGGATCATATGCCTAAACCATCTGCAATAGATAGTTATAAAAGAAGATCTTTTGGTGCGGTGGCACCTGTGCTATTACAAATACACCAACCTTCTTAAATCTATGCTCCACCACTTTCAGCATGTATCTCTTTCATGATGTATAAATGATATGGTTATTATATCAACCTGGTTCTCCTCACGTTCACTACTCAGATCCTCCTATAGATTTGGGTAATGGAATTCACTACACAACTCCCTCCTCAGGGATATTTTCTATGCCTTTTCCTCCTCTCAAAACCTTGGTGGTGTCCTTTGATCAGCCCTCCAATACCTCTACCCTCTCCATGACCTATATCCTCCTCTCCTCCAAGGATGATTACCATGCCAATCGTGGGATTGAAACTATCACCCTTGGTATTATCATGGGTGTAACTCTGTCTCGTGTAGGGGTCCTAGTGATCATTCCACTATGTTGACTGTAATTATTGTTAATTAGTATCTGAACTCTTTGGCTAGAATTATTTTTCTGCTATTCCTTTGATTAGATTTTCTTTCTAGACATCACCCATCATGTAATCAAAAGTCCCATGAAAATCATATAGTGCTACTATAAATTGTATAGTACACCCTCCAAATCGTTCATGTATGTTTTCAGTTCGTACAACCACCTCCAAATAGTAGAATCTCTCAAAATGCTTTACATCACTCAACCAACTACAAATCATACACCAACCACATCAAAACGTACAAGGGCCATGCCAATTTGTACAATGTCACTTTCATCCTGATCTCCATTGCTAATTTTGTACAATTTTGTACGATATTGTATGATTTTCTCAGAAGGGCTTAAATCAGCCTTCAAACTGCTTAAAATTGCATAATTCCTTCCTGAGATCATGCAATCTACCCTCCAAATCATACAACACATTTTAAAACTCTTTCTCACCTGAAACTTACATTTTTTACTTCTTTGTCATAATTTATCACTGACCCAGTTGTCAAATTGTCTCGATCTATCTTGTGAGTGCATTTTCGAAGCAAACTTGCAATTTTTCCTTGGTGCAATTCCTCCCAAAAATAATTTTTTGGCTTTAATGCAGGGTTGTACGATCTTATCTCATTTTTCTTCTACCTTCTCCAATTTGTTTTTATCGCTTTTTCTATGATTAGGGCTTGTAATCTCCTTTTCTTGCATTTACTTCACTCCGACTCTAATCTACAATTTATTTGAACCCTAGGTGGATATTTTTCACAATCTGGTTCTTGCTTTGATACCTTCTACAAAAAACCCTCGCTTCTCTTCAGCTAAAATTCAAAATTGCTTTTAATGGAGTCAAAACCCTTGCTTTTCTCTTTCGGTTCGATTTTCTTGAATGTGAAAAGTCTCCCTGGTGAAAATTTAAAAATGGATCATGCAGTCTTGTAGTTTACTGATGAATATTAACATCCATGGAGTATATTTCATCCAATAGCATGCTTTTCACCTTTGTTCTCCTTAAATTTTTAAATTTACTCTTTGTACTTGCAAAATTACTTAAAATGTCCCTTATTTAAATTGCTATCAAACCCTAATCGTTCAAATTTTTAAAATTGTGCCACTTTACCCTCTTGCATGCCTTTTTGTATTATTTTTCTTGGATGATTGAGAACTCATCGCTTTTCCCATGCAATTTTATCTTTTTCTTGCTCTTTTTTGACAACTCATCATTCCACTCATGTGAACATTAAATGTGACGATTGAAAATCGTACAACTGCTCCTAAAATCGTACACTGTACAATCTAAATTGTACAACATGGTTCCTTGTATGATTTTACATGTACTTTTTTCATTTTTGCTTGTACGATCTCCCACATATGCTTTTCACCTTTAAAATTGGTTTGTACGATCTGTTACTTAGAGAAATTTTTCCTTTTCTCTCTCTTGAAGAGGTCACCATTTTCGATTTTTAACCAACTTCCTTCTTAATTGCATCTTGAGGGATTTTCACAACTAAGAAATTTTATTATTATTTATTTTCCTTTCTTTTCTTTTTATTTTTTTCTTTTCCCTAATAATATTTACACTTATCATCATAGGAATCGCACAGTGACATTCACTTGCATGATCCCATATGATTATTCTCTTGGAGGTTCGATCGTGACATTAGGAGTAATTACGTCATATGTTGTCACTTGCTCTAGGTTCCCTTACTAGCTAAGGCATTCCTTCATCATTAGATTCACTCAAATCTACCTGTGCATTACCTTGTGATTCAGGTGATATGGTTGCTTCCTTAATGTCTAGCCAAAGCATCTCTGCATCTTCATTTGTCATTGGTGGATCACTTGGTGGTACTTGTGAAATTGTTCTTGCACCATCATTTCTTATACCACTTCTTGGAGTTATCTCCTTATTATCCTCAAATTATCCTTCTAGTTCCTATAGACTAGTTGTTCTTTGTTCATCCAACCTTCGTATTTTACTATCCAATTCTTGGATGGCTTGTTCCCTCAACCTTGCATTATGATCTAGCAATGTTTGATATTCCTCCTACAGTTGCTAGATCTGTAATCACATTCTTTGCTACAATAGCCCTATTTGTGCTACTAGAGTAAGTCCCACCAATTCTTCATCAATGGTCTCATTCTCATTCTTCTTTGGAACTTTCATTTCAAAAGTGTCCAATCTATCTTCATTTCGTACTGTTAACCGTATCTTTCTTCATCCTTCTGCTTGTTGAGGTAGTTATCTACGTTCCACCTAAAGATACATCATATTTTGATTTACTTGGGTGCCCCTTCTTGTTTTATCCTATTTCTAGGTAACAATACTATATCCTGATATCCTCTTTCATTTGGAGGAATCCACTCTTCATCTTCTTCTATTACTCATTTGGTTTCATCTGCAAATCTAACATCACCCTTAATCTTCTTCTTTTTTTGGGCCAAGGTACCAATTCTTGTTGTTCTATAGTTGGTCTTGTCTCCTCCCCTTATGCAAATAAGTGTACGAGTCTCGTGTTAGGATCTTCCTATGATGGACCTTGCTCACCTTGAGTTCTCCATTGAGCTTCTGCTTGTCTTCTTCGTTCAGTATCTTTCAAAGAAATGAATATGTAGTGTACTTTGAAGAGCTTCAACTTTGAGCCATTTAAAGTGTTGGGTACCTTAGTCCCATTCAAATTTTGCAACTTGACTGCTCCATTATTTATTACTTCTACCACTTTGTAGGGACTAAGCCATAAAGTCTTCAACTTACCAAGATTGATTTCTCGCTTTCCATTAAAATTTAGAACCAAGTAACCCAGACTAAGTTCTAGCTTCCTCAAGTGTTTGTCATGCCACAATTTCCTTGTTTTCTAGGCTACCTCAATTGGCCATTGTACCATGACTCTTCTCTCATCTAACTTAATCAGTGCTATCAATATCTCCTCCAAACTTTCTTGATTACCCAAGCGATGATCCATTACGACTCTCATACTTGGTATCAAGAATTCAACTAGAATCACTACCTCTTATCCATACATCATTTGGAAAGGTGTATATATTGTTGGTTTAAAAGTAGTTTTGTATACCCGTAAAACAGATGGTAACCTTTCCTCCCAATCTGCTCCTTCTATTCCATAGGTTTTATACAAATTAGATACAATGAATTTATTTGTTGCTTTCACCTACCCATTTGCTCTAGGATAATACAGACTAGAAAATGAATACAAAATCCTAAATTTGGTTGTCAACATCTTAATGATCTCCTTTACAAAGTGTCCTCTCCGATCACTTGTTTTCTGTAGCAGAATACCAAATATTGTAATTACTTACTCGTATAAGAATTTTGTTATACTTTTAGATAAGTTTCTAGGTAATGCTCACACTTTGATCCACTTTGTCAAATATTCTGTTGCTACCACAATGTACCTGCACTTCCTTCTTCGAGATGTTTTCAATGGTCCAACGAAGTCCAATCCCCATATTTCAAATAGTTTTTGGTGCTATGATGGATGCAATGGCATAAAGTCTCTATTTACTGGCTTTCCTATCCTATGACAAGTGTTGCATGATTTTATGTATTCTTTTGCATCGTTATATAGTGTGGGCCACCATAATACTGCTAGTAATATTTTTCTAGTAGTCGCATATGGTCCTATGTGCCCTCCTTCTAAGCCTTCATGAGCTTATTTCAATGTCGCTTTAATTTTTTACTCCATAACGCATCTTCGTAAGATACCATCAATTCCCATCTTATACAACAATGTTATCAACTGAAAGGGTGCTAAATTCATAATTACTTTTTTTTTCTCAGTTGTCATCATATCTTATGGTAAATCTCTTATGGATAGATACTGGCCAATCAACTTGTACCATGACAAAAAAACATTGATGGTGAATAATTGTGCATCAGGGAATTCATCTGGAATACCTATTCCTGTAGGCTCTCCTGATCGTATCCAAGATAGCTGGTCTGCAATTACATGCTTCTTACCAGGTCTCACTACTACTCAGAATACAAACTCTTGTAGGGTGACGAGCCACCTGCTGACCCATCCTTGTATCACCGATTTATTTATCAAGTACAATAGAGCTTGGTGATCTACATAAAAAGCAAAGGGATTTTCTAGTAGGTAATTATTGAAGTTCTGGACTACATATACCATTCCCAAGGCTTCTATTTCTATTGTACTATAGTTTCTCTCCACCCTTGACAATAGGCGACTAGCAAATAAAATAGGTTGATCTAGCCTGAACTATCATTCTTGTGCCAAAGCACATTCAATTGCAAAATTTGAAGCATCAGTGTGGACATGGAATTCCTTATCCCAATTTGGGAACACAAAAATTGGGCTACTAACAAGATTGGCCTTCAACTCCTCAAAGGCTCCTTGGTGGTGCTTTGTCCATATGAAAGGAACATTTTTCTTTGTTAATGAATCCAATGGATAAGACACATGTATATAATTTTATGAGTGGTGTAAATCACATCATTTATCTTTAAGTTTTGTCAATCTAGGGTAGTGTCCAATGGATATATACGATACAAGAGGTAGGTAGCTTGAAGATCAGCTCATTTAGGAAATAGGCTTTATTGGTGAGACAAGTTAGCTTTGGGGATTTTCGGTGTCACTTTTTATCCTATGAAATGAAATTTAGATTCTAATTACACTTGTAACACAACGGTGGAGTATTCCTGGTGGGGAGGTGTTTTATAGAGGTAATAATAATTCCTAGGTCGAGCCTATCTCAATTACCAAATCGAACAGTATTCTAATCACCCGAACTACCCTCGTATGAACTATCAATTCTTTGTACGGACCTTAATTACATACACTGTACGATCTCAAATCATACAATTTCCAACATGGTACAATCTTGCACTCAGAAAAACTGACAGATGCTATTTTGTAAGCTGTCGTACATAGTTTTGTAATCGTTCAAGCCAATTCATCAAAACTGCCAAATCGGGTAAATTCTTGCCAATCACCTATTTTACCAAATCGGGTAACAATATTTTATACAATTTGTACAATGTACGATGTACGATATGTACGAAATAAAGGTACAAAAAGGTGTTACTTGCTATGATCTTCTGCTCCAATCTCTCTCCGAGATGTTTTGTAAAGGTTTAATAGCCTAAACAATACAATCTCTTCCATAAGCAAAACATCCAAACCGGGCTGGTGAGAGATTCCATCCAAAAATTGTACAGTACGCTTCACCACATCCTTGCCAATGTCATCATGCTCCTAAATCATTCCCCGTGATTCACCACTGACAATCTTCTCAACAAGTTGCAACAATGCCTAAAACTAACATATAACAATAAGATAGAAACTCAATTACACAATGTTAATCCACAATGCCTTATCCATTCACAACAAGACCGTACATTGTCATCCACAACGTTTGTTATTCTCATTAATGGCTTTCAATTCAATTACAATATGGAAAAATATCTTAAGGTAATTTTAATAACTGAGAAATATGTCTATCTCTCTATTCTAGCAACTAATAACCAGTAAAAAAGTAGCCAGACCTACAAATTAAAAAATGGGGCCTTATATAACGTTGCGTAGGCCATTCCAAAGTGGTTCTTGAGACAATCCATTATTCACAACTGCCCATATACAATTGAATACATTATTTTGGCATTTTTCTAAGTTTACACCTTAATTTAGCAAATCCATGCGACATTTCATCTCGAAATTACATTTCCTTTGCATCTGAGTGAATTTTGGTGCACCCTGTATGATTTGCTACTACTTTGTAAGGTTTTCCAATCCAGTTGTATGATTTTTCCTTCCACTGTATGATTTGCTCCAACTATACGATTTTAAAAAACTTGAGCAAATCATTCCCAAAACTGTCAAAATCTAGCAAATCACTTTTTCTTCTTATGGGATGTGGATTTGCTACATCTGCCTTCCCATTTACTTTAGTTGGCATCCTCGATGACTCGTTATACTTCTTCTATTGGGATTCCAGTCTAGCTAATTCAGCCTCCAAGTCCTTGACTTGTGTCTTGTACATTTCTCTTTCATTTCTCAGCTTGGCTATATAGCTCCCCATTTCAACGACTTTGGCTCCGTGAAGGTTAACCTTCTCCTCGACAGCTTTCACGAAGTCCATCATTTGTTTTTCCCGTTTGGAGGCACTCTTCTTCAATTTCTCCTTCCAGTGAGCTTTTGCTCGAGCAGCTGCTTGGAGTTCCTCATTCTTCTCTACAATGGTCTCCAAGTGATGTTTGATATCAGCTTCTAGAGCTTGAACTTGGTCTTCTTTGATCCTCATCTGAGCTTGGTTCTCCAAGACCATCTCATTAAGATTCTTGATATTTTTTGTTAGCTCCTTTATCTGCTTGGCTTGTGTAGCCATCTGTTCACTCTTTTCGGTCAACTGAGCTGTCATCTACTCATATTTTGCTTTGAGTTGTACCTCCAACTCCTTAATTTTGTCCTCCATCGTATAGAAAATCTATTGCTTTTCCTCTTCAAGCGTGGTAACTCTGGCTTTAAACTTTTTTATGAGTCCTGATAGATCCTCCTCCAGCTTCTTTATTTCTCTTCTGTCGTAGTTCTGCTTTTCTGCAATTCGTCTTCCATTGCGGCCAATTCCTTTTGAGAGGTTGTGGTATCTTCCTCCTGTGCCTTCTTGAGTCGATGAATTTTCTCCAATATAATGCTCAACCACTCTATCCAGTGTGTTAGGAAGTTCAACTTCCTTAGGGTAATGGACACTCCTATAGTGACCCTCCTGTATTCAAATTTTGCCGTATTTATGGGGTAGGTTGGATGACTTACTCGATCCAAATATATCCTCGGGTCCTTCCTGTAATTTTGGACCATCCCTTCTGGCAAGTCTTCTCTTCTTAGAATTATTCTTACCTCTTCCCTAGGTAACCTCCATGGATGCTACACGTGGATATCTACTATCTTCCTTATGCGCTCCACACTACACACCCATTCTGTTATCCTCTCTAGCTAGAGATATACTTGTTCCTCCCACATCTTCAATTCTCCCACGTGACCAATGCAAAATTCCATTTTGGCACTATTCATCACATGGCCTAACTGAGCAAAGAAGTGTTCCACCTTATCCTCTATTCCACTAGCCTCCTCTTTCGTTGTGATTCTCTGAAACCATGATATTTCTAGGAGATAGCTGGATTGCATTCCCCGTCGTTCTTCTATAGGAGTTCTTAAGTCTTCTTCCTCTTTAAGGTGTCTAGAGATTCCTCCCAGCTCGCTAAGTACTCTCTCAATATCTATCTTTTCCAGAGGTGGTGATTGTTTCACTTTTTTCTCCTCCCCCTCGCTATCCATAATGTTTATGATCTCCTTATGAGATCGCTGCTGCTCAACTTGTTCTTGAGCCTTTTCTACTTTGGTTGATCCCCCTTGTTGCTCCTCTATATTTTATTGAGCTACTTCCTATTGAGCAACAAGTGCTTCTTTTTCTTGTGGCACTTCGGTATTCTTCGGGACATCTTTCTTATTGGAGCCTCCTGTTATAATTTTGTAACGAGTCTTCTTCTTGGGCTCTTCTTCTGTTAAGATCCTGCTATAAAATAAACTCAAATAACACACTCTCATACAATTGCTTGGAAATAAACTCACATAAACATCACATTAATATAACAAAAATTTGCATAAAGAACAATCTCACAATAAGACAGAATCGCGGGCCTCTTCGAGGGGGCAACCTCCTTCAATACTTCATTAATTTTGCAAAAGATGGTTACATTGGTGCATTTTCGGGTATTTAAGGAGTTTCCTTCCAAGGTTGGCTTACATGCAAAATGCCACCCGGATTACATGCATAATGCCACCCGAATTACATGCATAGTGCCACTTTGAATTACATGCACAATGCCACTCGAATTACATGCACAATGCCACACGAATTACATGCACAATGCCACCTATCTACCATGTGTTACATAAAAAGGGTGCCATTTGTCATAGGCACTACCTAAGCTAAAACTTAGAACATTACAAAATATTAATCATGGGTACTACCCACGTTCACTAGGAATTATTACAAAAGGGGAGTTATTACATTAAGGGTTAGGATGAGATCCTAACATGCCCTTCTCCTTAAAGGAGCTTTGTCCTCAAAGCTGAAAATGAGGAAACTGTTGCTGGAGTTGATGGAGAGATTCCCATGTAGCATCCTCAGGTTGAATTCCACGCCACTGAACCAGGACCTCTGTGATGGTACGGTTGCGTAGAGTGCAAGTTCGACGATCCAGCAGCTATTCCGGTGCAAGTAAGATGGAGCCTTCTTCATCCAATTCAGGGAGTGTTGATTGAACCTGTACCTTTGTGCCCACAACTTTCTTGAGAAGGGAAACATGAAAAATAGGGTGGATCTTGGAAGTGGGGGAAGAGCCAATTTGTAAGCTGTTGGACCAATCCGTTGCAGAACCTGATAAGGACCATAGAATTTTGGAGCGAGCTTCTGACACCTGCAGAGTTGTAGGGATGATTGTTTGTATGGATGCAAGCGAAGGAAGACCATATCACCCACATCAAAACTGCTCTCAGAACGATGCTGATAAGCTTGTTGGCGCATCCGATTCTGGGCCATGTTCAAATTTTGCTTGAGTTGGCGGAGGACCTCGATGTGTTGACTCAGAGCATTGTCGACGACCTGGACCTTGGAGCTGCCCGAAATGTAGGAGGAAGGCGTGAGTGGAGGGCGCCCGTAAACTGCCTCAAACGGTGTGAGTTTGGTGGCGGTATGATAGGAAGTGTTGTAACACCATTCAGCCAAAGAAAGCCATTTTGCCCAATGAGTAGGATGATCGGAGGCAAAGCAGCGAAGGTAGGTTTCCAAGAATTTATTAACAACCTCTGTTTGACCATCCATTTGCGGATGGTAGGCTGAACTCATTTTGAGCTGAGTCCCCTGCAACTTAAACAACTCTTGCCAAAAATTTCTAGTAAAGGTGGGATCACGATCAGATACAATGGAGGCGGGCATGCCATGAAGGCAAAATATGGAGTCAAGAAAAATTTGGGCAATAGTGGATGCTGTGTAAGGATGGGTTAGGGCACAAAAGTGAGCATACTTTGAAAGGCGGTCCACTACCATGAAAATAACAGACTTGCCTCCAGATTTAGGTAGCCCTTCTATGAAGTCCATGGAGATGTCAGTCCACACCTGATCTGGTATTGGCAACGGTTGAAGAGTGCCTGGGGAGCGCACTGTTTCTCCTTTCATCCGTTGACAAGTGTCGCAATCAGCTACAAAAGAGCGAATGTCCTGTTTCATGCCTTTCCAAAAGAAGGTGCGCTTGAGTCGCTCATAAGTTTTTAGGAACCCTGAATGGCCAGCAGATGGAGTAGCATGTGATTCCTTCATGAGGAGTTCTCGAAGTGGGGACTTAGGAGGAAGAACCAGGCGTTGATGGTAATGCAGATCCTGGCCATCCCAACTATATCCTGGTGTAGACTCTGGATCATCCCTAAGTGAAGCAACCAGGTCTTTCAAATCTGCATCCTGAAGTATTTCCTGACGTAAGGGCTCAATCCATTGGGGCAATGGTGTAGAGATGGCACACAACATACTAAGGGTCTCAAATTGGCGAGAGAGAGCATCTGCCACAAGATTTTCCTTCCTTTTTTTGTACGTGATGTCATAATCATAGCCCATGAGTTTTGATACCCACTTTTGTTGCTCGGGGGTGGCAACTTGTTGTTCTAGAAAGTATTTCAAGCTCTAGTGGTCAGTTTTGATGGAGAAATGGCACCCAATGAGGTAAGGCCGCCAATGTAGGACTGCATGCAATATTGCCAACATTTCCTTGGCATATGTGGATTTTCCCAAATTGCGATCAGATAGGGCTTTGCTGGTAAAAGCCAAAGGGCGTCCTTCTTGCATCAATACCACCCTAATACCATGACCAGAAGCGTCACTTTCAATGACAAATTTTTTAGAGAAGTCTGGCATGGCTAAAACTGGAGTGGTGGTCATGGCATGCTTGAGGTCCAGGAATGCTTGCTCAGCCGGCCCTGTCCAAGTAAAAGAATCCTTATTCAACATGGAGGTGAGGGGGGCGGCTATCTTTCCATAGTTGCAGAAAAATTTACGGTAATATCCTGTAAGCCCGAAAAATCCTCGAAGCCCCTTGAGTGTGCGAGGTTTTGGCCATTCTTGGACTGCTTGGATCTTCTTAGGGTCAACCTTGACACCATCCTTTGAGACAATGTGTCCCAGATATTCTACTTCGGTCAAACCAAAGGAGCACTTGGACCTTTTTGCAAACAGTTTATGGTCGGCCAGTAGTTGGAGAGTTTGATCTACATGATTGAGATGCTCTTCCCATGTGTGACTGTAAATCAAGATGTCATCGAAGAACACAAGGATGAACTTCCGCAAGAAAGGGCGAAAGATGTTGTTCATCAGGCTTTGGAATGTGGAAGGAGCATTTGTGAGACCAAATGGCATTACCAAGAATTCATAATGACCTTCATGAGTGCGAAAAGCAGTTTTAGGAATATCTTCATCCCTAAGCCGGATCTGATGGTACCCAGAGCGGAGGTCTAGCTTGGTGAAGTACATGGTCCCATGTAATTCATCTAGTAATTCATCAACCACGGGGATAGGAAATTTATCCTTGACCGTTATCTTGTTGAGTTCTCGGTAGTCAATACACAATCGCCAAGAGCCATCCTTCTTGAGGACCAATAAGACTGGTGCAGAGTAGGGACTAGTACTAGGCCGAATGACACCCGCCTTGAGTAATTCCTGTATCATCTTCTCAATCTCTGACTTCATGGCATGGGGGTATCTGTACGGTCGGATATTGGGAGGTGTACTATCCGACAATAATGGAATGGCATGGTCATGAGAGCGATGCGGTGGTAGTGTGGTTGGTTCTGAAAAGATGGCCTCATGTTTGTGGAGAACCTGTTGCATGTCTGGTGGAATTTCACCCATTGGGGATGTGGATGGTTGGATGGAGAATAGTTGTGCAATGACCCCACGTGATGATTTATTTAGCAATTTCTCCATGTCGTTTGAACTGATAATTTGAGGTGTTCCTGCTGGGGAGCCCTTGATGATGTGTGTTTGGCCGTTCTGGGAGAACTGCATCCAAATTTCAACAAAGTTCCAACTGATAGTGCCCAATGTACTCAACCATTGAGATCCCAAAACAATATCACATCCACCCAACTAGAGGGCAAACATGTCCTGCTTGAGTGCATAGTCCCCTATCTGGATTTTAACATTGCGACACTTTCCCTTACAAGGTAAGGTTCCCCCATTGGCTACCATGACCTCAAAGGAATTACAAGTGTGGATATAGCAATTTGCCCGCTGAGCAACTCTAGGGTCAATGAAGTTGTGCGTGCTTCCCGAATCCAGAAGGATGGAAAGACGTTGGACCTTGAAAAATCCTGTAACCTTCATGGTTTGAGGAGTAGTAATGCCTGCAAGGGCATGGACTGTAATTGCTGTCTCAGGTTCCTATTTCACTTCTTCTTGTGGAGGAGGTGTTTTTGGAGGGTCCTCATCCTTATCACTCTCGTCAGAGGTATCAGGTTCTTCAACATCTATTAGGAACAATTTTTTGTGTGCACACTTATGCCCTTTGAAAAAATTTTCATCATAATTGTAGCATAATCCTTGGGCACGACGTGCATCCATCTCTTCGGTGGTGAGGCGCTTGGGTGCAACAGGTTTAGTATCAATTGGGTGTTGGGCTCTAGGAGGAAATGAAGGTCTATTTTGTAGAAAATTTGATGGGCGTCTTTGGGCGAAGAGTTTAGATTTGGCCAAACGGGCCAAACTGATAGCTTCCATCATAGTTCGTGGTTTCAACATTTTGACTTCTGCTTGGAGTTCCATATTCAACCCACTAATATAACAACTCTGGAAGAACCCTTCACTCAATCCTCTTGTCCGATTGGCCAATTTTTCAAATTGAGCTTGGTACTCTCGGATTGACCCTGTTTGTTGTAGTTTGGTTAAGGCTCCTGTAAAGTCCTCAAACTCACTAGGACCAAATCGAGTGAGTAGTTGGGATTCAAAATCCTCCCAAGAGAGATTTGGGTAGGCAAGACATAACCATTGAAACCAGTGTAGAGCCTCAGATTCCAAGTTAAAGGAAGCCATCTGGACTCGATGAAATATGGGTACATTATGAAGTCGAAAGAATTGGTCAACCCGACATAGCCACCCATCAACATCCTTCCCACTAAATTTGGGAAAGTCCAATTTGGGCATTCTAAAGGGTGGATCATGGTCACGATTCCTTATAGAACTCTCGCCTTGGTATTCTGATTTGGGTGGTTCTATTCTCAGTTTGCTGTCCACTTCTGTCAGTGCTTCTTCTAGGCGGTTGCTAGTGGCCTCATGCTCTAGGCGAAGACCTTGGACTTCTTCCCTTATGGAGTGAAAAGCCGAGTGCAAGTTCTCAATGGCTTTTTTTAGGGATTCCAAGTGTTCTAGTTCTTTCTGGTGTCCACGGGTACCCTGGGCCATTTTTTAGACCTTTGTGACCAGTTACTAAAAATAGAATTGAATTTTTTTGGACTTACTATTTTTAGTAAGTGCCCAAAAAAGTGCTTGGGTGCTATATATCAAAATGATCAGTTGAATGAGGTGGTCACAATGAGCTATATCTCTCAACACTACTTTTTGGCACCCCAAACTTTTTTTTTTTATCTCCTATTTTGTTGAGTCTAACGGTGTTTACAGTTTTTAATTCTGAGCTACTGAGCAAAAGTTGGGTACTGGAGCACTATCTATAACTGGCCATGTTTCACACTCAAGATTCTCTGTATTTTGCAGGTGACTGATATGACAGTTCTGTTCTGACCTTGAAGACTGTGAATTCCGCCCGATCGTGCTTGACCTCTCCGACTCCGATCGACTCGATCGTGGATCGCCATCGTAAATTTTATTGTTATTCTCCGGATTGTCGACTTAAGTGTCACCCTCATGGCTTATCCCGAATGCATGTCCCTTATATTATTTTTTTAGTAGAGGACTCCTTTCTCATATGCTCACTTTTGAAATGCAGGTTTACGAACAGGGAGGTTTGGATTTTTATTGTTATTTTTTTTTTTGGCGTTTTTTACAGGTTGAAGTTTTAACAGAACCAGGGAATGCTAAGTATAGGAGTATGTACCACCCATAGGCCCTCTAATATACCGACAGTGACGAACAATAGTGCTCGGACCAATATTTCGGGCCACTACTCAAGGAGGATTCCACACATACCCTTGAGCACACTACTCGCCTATCTGACAATACGGGAGGGTAATCGTCCAGGATGTTGTGTCCCGTAGACTATGAGTAATACAAGGCCGAAGAGCTTCATAATGGCTAAAAGTTTGTTTAATCCTAGATGGTCTCCTGATATACTCGAAGATACGTGGGAGCTCAAGTCCGTGCGCGAGTTCTGTCTGAGGCCTGGGTATTGGAGCCTGATCGCCCCTCACTTCACTAGACGCTTTATGGGCTATCTAGCTTAGCCAATAATGACAGATCCTTCGCGATATTTTAAAACCCTTGGTACAGGGTTTCTACCTACTCAACTAACAATATATTTTTTTGTTTTTGGTCTGGAAAAAAAAACACTGTATTTTTTTTGGATTTTTTTAATAAGGAAAAATAGAATGGAAAAAACACAGAATTTATACCTAACAAGCGGATTGGATGGCAAGAATCGTTGCAGTTGCAGCATAACTTGGCCCTGGAAAGCGCTCTGATACCACTTGTTAAGATCCTTCTATAAAATAAACTCAAATAACACACTCTCACACAATTGCTTGGAAATAAACTCACATAAACATCACATTAATATAACAAAAATTTGCATAAAGAACAATCTCACAATAAGACAGAATCGCAGGCCTCTTCGAGGGGGCAACCTCCTTCAATATTTCATTAATTTTGCAAAAGATGGTTACATTGGTGCCTTTTCGGGTATTTAAGGAGTTTCATTCCAAGGTTGGCTTACATGCAAAATGCCACCTGGATTACATGCATAATGCCACCCGAATTACATGCATAGTGCCACTTTGAATTACATGCACAATGCCACTCGAATTACATGCACAATGCCACTCGAATTACATGCACAATGCCACACGAATTACATGCACAATGCCACCTATCTACCTTGTGTTACATAAAAAGGGTGCCATTTGTCATAGGCACTACCTAAGCTAAAACTTAGAACATTACAAAATATTAATCATGGGTACTACCCACGTTCACTAGGAATTATTACAAAAGGGGAGTTATTACATTAAGGGTTAGGATGAGATCCTAACATCTTCTGCGGTACTCGGTCCAATTCTCGCTTCATCTTGGGTAGTGGCTACTCCATCGTACCCTACCTCAATTCCTTTAAAGAAATTAGAGGCATCCATATTATCAAAGTTTTTGAAGATATCCGAATATTGAACTATATTCTCTGCCTCTGTCCAATATAACTCATCCAATTTCATCGCTTCTGAGTCTGATTGTTCCTTCCTCTATACTTCCAGAACTGGTTTATCTACCATTCTTTCTCGTTGCCTTATAATCCTTATTTTTACTGGACTACTCTCCCTTTCTTGGTTGAGAGGTTAATCCTGTTGCCTTTGTGCAAGTACTTGTTCTTATTTTGACTCCAATCTTCTAGAACGCTTTCTTCGATGATGTATATCAGCATCCTCCTCTGGAGAGGTATCTCCCTGAGCTTAACTCCTGTGTCACTCACTCCTTGTGCGTGGTTTCTCTGGATTACTCTTTCAATGGGTACAACCTTTACCCATATCAATATCGTCGGTTGGTCCGACCTAATTTCTCTAGGTGGCATCAACCCTAGGAATTGCATTCTCGCTTCTGTGACTACATTCACTAGTAATCCAATTGCCTGAAAGGCCATCCCAAAGTTCTTTGGTATTTTGGTCAATGCCTAATGCATCCTTCTCTCCAGAAAGGTACCCCAATCATATGGAATTCCTTGGATGATACCTTCTATGTACTGTGCCATCCATATTGGCATCTCTGTCGCCCTTGTATCACCTGACAATCGAGCCATGACCGTGTTCATCGCACATTCCCAATTGTCTCCTCGCAACTGGCTCTACTTTATTCCACATGTTCTGCACCAAAAATATTTGCGTTTGTCATCGATTTGACAGTGGTCATGGTGGTAACCAGACGATGTGCTTCTATTAGGTCTACCAATTTCTTGACTATCTCCATGCCTTTCTTCAACAACCCAAATTTTCTTCGAAATGCCTCTGCCGAAACTTCCACCTTCACTGACATCTTGCCCACATTGACTTAGGCTATCCGAGTTGCTGCATTATATGCATGAAATATCTATAAAAGATAGTTCTGGAAGAATGTCCTATTAAATGGTGGGATCTACGCAATGACCGACACTTGTGTATTTTCAAATGTCTTCCTCTAAGGATGAGACCTATTCTTCTCGTCACTCCACCATTTCTTGCATGCTTCCGCTCCATGTTGTACAAATGTGATGTTCGATAATTCCACCTGGCATTCCTCCTGTCCACTACTCAAGTGTTCTTCCTGTTCTTGCACATGTACTTCACTTCTCAACTCCCTCTGTGAGGTATCTTCTTGGGCCATACTTCCCTCCTTATGTCTCGATGGTGTTCTATCCAGATGTGGCCGCCAATGGATCTGTCTCCTCCATGACCTATATCCTCATCTCCTCCATGGATGATTACCATACATTTCATAGGACTAAAATTGATGCCCAGGGTGCTGCCATGAGTATACCTCTATCTAATGTAGCAGACCTGGTGATATCGCCACCCTATTTGTTGTAATCCACCTCAATCGGTGTCCAAATTCTTTCATTGAGATCATTCCTCCAAAATCTCACCGATTAACTGAACCTCCTCCTTCACAATTAGAAATGTACTAGAAATCATACATAATATTGTAAAAGCGTACAATGTATGGTCCTAAGTCCCTTGTATGGTCTTCCTCCGTTGCTTCTAGATCAGCAACTATTTGGCAGTTCTTCTCTTCACCCCGTCAATATTCAAATGGTCAAATCTCCTTCAAATCATATAATTGTGACCTAAAATTGTACAGGGTACCAGTGCTCCGTACTCTACTACTTGCTGGATGTCCTCCCCTTTAAAATTAGTATGATTCCATACAATTCCGTATGATCTCTTAAAACTACCAAAAATGGAAAAAACACCCACTTAGACAACAATTTTCTTCCTGTAAATTGTACAATCAGCACCTAGATCATACAATACGACTTCTCTAACCCTTAATGATGCAAAATATCAAGATTTTTGTCTCCTTTGCCAAATATGCCACTGAACCAGTTGTCGTATTGTCCTGATCTACTCCTCAATGCTTTATCTCAACCAATCTTTCACTCCTTCCCTCCTGGTGCATTTTTCTTCAATTTGACAATATTTTGGCTATAATGTATGACTGTACAAACTGTAATTTTGTCTCATCACGTTTCCCTGCTTGTTTTTTTCCAGATTTTTCAGTCCTTAGGGTTTTAATCTTCCATAATATTACAATTTCCCCAATCTAACCACCAATTTCTGCTTCCTCCAACTCCAACAACAATTTCATAGTCCTAAATTTGTACAATGACATATTCTGATGTCCGTTGCTGTAATATTTCTTAAAAAAATTTGAATTCCCCCTTTTTGTGGAGAAAAACCCCAATTCCTCTTTCTCGGGTTAATTCCTTGAAGCTGAAAAGAACTCCCTGGTAGAAATTTAACAATGGGTCTGCAAATTCAAAGTATTGGTGAATATTTATCACCCATGTAGTATTCCTTTCTCAAATGTACGCTTTTACCCTTCAATCTCCTAAAAAATTTGAATTCTGCTTGGTGATTTAAAAAATGGTCAATTAACTTTCCTTTTAAAGCAAGTTTTCAAAAACCCTAAAAAAAACCCTAATTGTCAAAAGAATTTAAAAAATGCCATGTTGCATGCTTTTTCCATCTCCCCTACTAGATGACTGCCAACTTAGTAGTTGGTTTAAATTTTGTCTTTTTCCCCATTCTTTTCCTCCAACCGCTACTTTTTCGCATGCCACATTAATTGGTTAGTTGGCAAATCGTACACAGTACAAGCTAAATCATATAGTACAACATTATGTACGATTTGCATGTCAATATTGCTTTGTACAACCCTCTTTTGTGCGATTTTCATATTTTACTTTTTATTTGTACGATTTCATTACTTAGAGAAAATTTTGCTTTCTTTTTCTCTTGAGAGACCGTCGTTTCTGGTTTTCAACCTTGCCCTTCCTAATTGTGTCCCGAGGGATTTTCACAACTAAGGTAATTTTTTTTTTCATTTTTTATTTTTATTTTTCATCCTAGTCTAATTATACTTCCCTCCTTGGTAATCGCACAGTGACATTCACCTGTACGACCCCATCCCAATATTGACCTCGAGGTTCGACCATAACATTTCGATTAGTGGTATCCTCTTGTACCGTTGCTTGGCTAGTCTTCGCTTGTGATGTTGTTGCCTATTCATTTCCCATCCTACAATGTGTAAAGTTTAGAATTGTACATTGGCAAGTTGGAGTCTCGTCCCCTGGTAGGCCTTCTTCTCACCGTGTAGCTGATTGATCTCGTGGTGGTGGTGTCCTCACCACTCTACTATTATTTGAGCGACTTCTTCGCCTATATCCGTGGATCATTTCTGGATCCAAACTTGGTGATCGGGTCCATTTTTGGCCTAGGTTTCCACCATCTGCGAACTTTACCCGTCCTCTACCAGCAAGGTTTCGACCACGTGGGTATCTCCCCCTTCCATTTTTGCTAGGCATGAAACCTCCTCGTACTATTGATGACTCTTCTCTTATTT
This sequence comes from Wollemia nobilis, assembly GCA_028583015.1. NCBI lineage: Eukaryota > Viridiplantae > Streptophyta > Pinopsida > Araucariales > Araucariaceae > Wollemia > Wollemia nobilis. The sequence goes on from JAQPPZ010017086.1 coordinate 5,429,240, forward strand.
AAGGTAATTGCCAATTACCCCCTTCTCATTGGGGTCCCTATCAATTTAGGGGTGGTCGCCTCCCTTTGTTTCTTTGTAGCGCATTTCGTAACATGCCTCTTATTCTTGGTATATCTTGCTGGTTCCTTATCCAATTCATACATACTAACGAGTTATCTCCTGGACATCTAGGAGTAGGGGGTCAGAATATTCCTCGTCCTCTACCTCCTCTAATTGCAACATCACCACGATCTCCATCATTTTTTGGTCATCTACCTCTTCCTCTTCCTCATTGAATTTTTAGAGGTCCTTGTCCAATTCTTCCTCTTATTCTTCGGTCATCAGGAGTAATATCTACCAACTTGATATTAGCCAGTGGGATCCGATTTGGTGACAACTGTCACAAGGTTCTGACTCTTCTATTAGCACTTACCAAGTGATGCCTCCATATTATTTCCTCAAAGTATCTATGGGGGGATGAAGATGCCAATACTTCCCTATAATCGTCATAAAAGTTTGTGTTAGAACTAGAGTTGGTCCGACCCTCTTCTCTCTGTTCTGCCCAGTAATGTGGCAAATTCATTACTCTCTCCAATCGTCAAAATTCCATCCTTTGTCTTCTCAATTGCTGGTGAGCTATTACATATGCCTGTGTATCATTCTCAGGTCTGTCCTCTTAAACTCTCATGAATTGCCTTGGTATCAATGCTCTAATTGGAATACTTTGATTCCTTTGAGGATTATGAGGATTCTTCGGTTCATCATCATTTGTACTAGGCTCTCTCACCAACCATGAAATCCCTTCATCACTAGAATATGTCATACCTACTACATTGTGGTGCAATTCAGGTGATGTGGTGGTCTCCTCTATATCTCACAAAAGTACTTATGTGCTCTCGTTTATTGTAGGCTGCTTTCTTGGTGGGGGTGGCAAAATTGTACTTGCACCTTCGTTTCCTCCACCATTTCTTGGAGTTAAGTCTTCAACCTCCTTAGGTTCACTTCCAATATCTTGTAATCTAACTACCCTTTGTTCATCCAATCTTTGTATGGTACCATCCAATTCTTGGATTACTTGCGCTCTCGATCTCGCATTGTGACCTCGTATTGTTTGATACTCTTTTTGCAATTGTTGAGTTTGCGTTCTCATCCTCTGCTGTAAAATCCCTATCTGAGCCAATGAGAAAAGTTTCGTTAGTTCTTCTTCTATCCTTTCTTCCCTTGCCTCTTCTGGAATTTCCATCTCAAATGTGTCCACTCTATCCTCATTACGCACTGTTAGCCTTACCCTTCTTCGTTCTTTCAGTTGTTGAGGTAGTTTCCTATGTTCTATCTATGGATACCTCTTGTTCGAAGCTCTTGGTAACAGTGCCCTCTCTCGATAGCCCTCTATTGTTGGAGAAATCCACTTTTCTCTCTCTTATGGTCCCATCCGTCCATCTAATATGTACTCGCACCCTTCTTCTTTCATCAAGTCCAAATTGTAACTCTTGTTGTTCAATTATTGGCTGCGTCTCCTCCTATTCGAATAATAGCCTTGTGAGTCCCAAATTTGTCTCCTCTTGTGATGGATCTGGCTCACGATGAGCATTATATTGAGTGTCTATTCGTCTTCTTCGTTCAATATCTTCTGAAGCAATGAATAAGCACTGTACTTTGTAAGGCTTCAACTTTGTGCCATTTACAGTGTTGGGTACCTCTATCCCATTCAGGTTCTATAGCCTCACTGCTCCATTATTCAATACTTCAATAAATTTATAAGGGCCAAGCCATAATGTCTTCAGTTTACCTGGCTTGATCTCCCTCTTCCTGTTAAAATTTAGAACCAAGTCCCCTGGACTAAGTTCCAACTTCCTCAAATGCTTGTCATGCCACACCTTTCATCTTTTCTAGGCTATTTCAATCGCCCACTATGCCATGACTCTTATTTCATCTAGTTTGATCAGAATCATTAGTCATTCCTCCAAAATTTCTTGATCCCCCAAGCGATGCTCTACTGCAACTCTCAAACTTGGTATCAAGAACTCGACTGGCACCACCGCTTCTTGACCATACATTAATTGGAAAGGGGTATGTTTCGTTGTTGGTTTGAAAGTTGTTCTATATGCCCACAAAACAAACGGTAACCTTTTCTCCCAGTATATCCCTTCTATCCCATAGGTTTTATATAGAGTTGATACTAAGACTTTATTAGTCGCTTTTTCTTGCCCATTCGCTCTTAGGTAGTAAGGACTAGAAAATGAGTGTAAAATATTAAATTATGTCATCAGTGTCTTGATAATATCATTCATGAAGTGTCATCCCCGGTCACTCGTTATTCGTAGCAGAATACCGAATATTATGATTACCTTCTCGTACAAAAATTATGCTGTAATTTTGCCAGGATTATTAGGTAATGCTCTTACTTCTACCTATTTTGTGAGGTATTCCGTTGCCACTATGATATATCTACATTTCCATCTTTGAGATGTCTTCAGTGGTCCCATGAAGTCTAAGCCCTAACATTCGAATAATTCCTGTGGCTGCGATGGGTGTAAGGGCATAAAGTCCCTCCTGATCGGTTTACCTACTCTTTGGAAAGTATCATAAGCTTTCACATGTTCTTTTGCATCATTGTACAATGTGGGCCACCATAGACCTGCTAACAATATTTTCTGCACAGTCGCATCTGGTCCCATGTGTCCCCCTGCTAAGCTTGCATGGGCTTCTTTTAATGCCGCCTTATAGCAATCCTACTATTATCTGGAAAGGTGCTGACTTCATAATATTCTCTTCTTTTCAGTTGTCATCATCTCTTGTGGCGATTCCCCTATGGAAAGGTGCTGGTCAACCAACTTGTACCATGATGGCACAACATTGGTGGCAAATAATTATGCATATGGAAATTCATCAGGAACTCCTATTCCTACTAGCTCCCATGATCGTATTCAAGACAACTGGTCCGCAATCACGTGCTTCTTACCAGGTCTCACCACAACTCAAAATATGACTCTTGGAGTGTAACGAGCCATCGACTAACTCGTCCTTGTATTACTGGTTTGTTTATTAAGTATAAAAACACCTGATGATCGACATAGAATGCAAAGGGATTTACAAGTAGGTAATGCCTAAAATTTTGGACTACATATACCATCTCCAAGGCTTCCCTTTTTGTTGTACTATAATTTATTTTTGACCTTGACAAAAGGTGAATAGCAAAGAAAATCGGTTGATCCAACTTAAACTGTCCTTCTTGTGCCAATGCACATCCAATTTTAAAGTTCGAGGTATCGACGTGGACATGGAATTCCTTATCCCAACTAGAAAACACCAAAATCAAATTGCTAATCAACTTAGCCTTTAACTCCTCAAAGGCTCCTTGGTGCTCCTCTGTCCATTTGAAAGGAATATTCTTTTTCATCAAAGAATCTAACAGATAGGATACATGTGCATAATTTTTGATAAAAATTTCATAATATCTTGTTGACCCAAGGAAGGTTTTGAGTGAACTCACATCAAAGGGTTCTTCCATGAATAATATCACCCAAATTTTATCCGGATCTATCTTTAATCCTTCGTTGCACACAATGTGTCCTAACAATTTTCCATATGGTACCATCAAAAAACACTTTGTTGGGTTTAATGATATCTGTGCATTTCTGCACATGCTCATACATTCACTAAGTGTTAAGATCCTGCTATAAAATAAACTCAAATAACACACTCTCACACAATTGCTTGGAAATAACTCACATAAACATCACATTAATATAACAGAAATTTGCATAAGAACAATCTCACAATAGGACTGAATCGCAGGCCTCTTCAAGGGGGCAACCTCCTTCCATACTTCATTAATTTTGCAAAAGATGGTTACATTGGTGCCCTTTCGGGTATTTAAGGAGTTTCCTTCCAAGGTTGGCTTACATGCAAAATGCCACCTGGATTACATGCATAATGCCACCCGAATTACATGCATAGTGCCACTTTGAATTACATGCACAATGCCACCCGAATTACATGCACAATGCCACTCGAATTACATGCACAATGCCACACGAATTACATGCACAATGCCACCTATCTACCATGTGTTACATAAAAAGGGTGCCATATGTCATAGGCACTACCTAAGCTAAAACTTAGAACATTACAAAATATTAATCATGGGTACTACCCACGTTCACTAGGAATTATTACATCAAGGAAGTTATTACATTAAGGGTTAGGATGAGATCCTAACACTAAGAGATGGAAGATGCTCATTGATATTCCCATAAATGGACCAATCATTCAAAAATTCTTTGAAATTCCCCATCGCCAGTTGGTCAAATATGTATAGTATGATGCGCTGAAACATAGTTGGGGCATTACAGAGCCCAAATGGCATTCGATTATATGCATAGATGCCATTCTCCAAAACAAATGTGGTTTTCAGCTTATCCTCTTCAATGATGCTGATCTGATTGTATCCCAAGAATCCATCCAGAAATGAATAATATCATGTCCTACAACTTCCTCCAAGATAGAATCTGTGAATGGAATAGGAAAGGGATCCTTAATGGTCACTGCGTTTAGACTTCTGAAGTCTACGCATATCCTTATCTTATCAAATTCCTTCTTCAAGGTGATTACTATAGGTGAAAACCATTCACTGTTCATCACCCTGAATATAATTCCTGCTTCCAACATCTTTTCTATCTTTGTATTTACCAATGTTAGGTACTTTGGATTCATTCTATATGGCCTCCCCCTGACAGGTTGATCGCCAGGCATTAGTGTAATCTTATGGATACATAATTCAGGTGGGATTCCTTTCAAATCCTTATATTTCCATGTAAAGACATCCTTGTACTTCAAGAATATCTTGAAAGCTGATGCCTTCAATACGGGATTCTAATCATCGCCACAGTGGACCATCCTAGGTTCCTCCTCCATTCCTAGATTGATGTCCACTATATTGGGTCCTTCGTATTTGATATTTTCTATCTCACTCGTAGATTTTGTTACATTCTCAGGGTGTGCCAATATTGTATCAATCTCTGCATCTCCTACTTTATACTCCACAAAGATTTTTGAAAACATCGACTTCTCTTCTGCTTCCTTCTTAGTTTCTTTACTAGCTTTCGGTTCGTCTTGTTTTTCCTTGATCTCTTCTGACTCAATACAAAGGTAGTTGGGTTGAAAAATTTTGTAATCCCCCATTTGCCAATGAAGGAATCCACTATTAGATCGAGCTTCATCCTTGCTACATTCATCCATGTACAACATTTCCTCTCCATTAGGTTCGTGTCCTTCGTCCTTTGTCAGTTGTAGATATATCCTCACTAACTCTCTGATTAGCTAAATTGATCATGTATTTATGTTATCCCTTCTTTAATGTGATCTAATTCTTTCCTCAATTATGATTAACTTTGGCTACTCGTAGCCATCCTCTCCCCAAGAGGGCATCGTATGCAGGTTTTTGTATTGTAATCACAATAAATTCCAAGACAAACTCTTGCTTAATTATCATTACTTGTTGTGCAGTCAAAACTCCTTTTATTTTAATATCATTCTGGTCAGCCCCGTATAGTTGGAAGCTCGATGTCCATAGGGATGGAGCACCTAGTTCTAGCCAAGTTCTTTCTGGTAGCACATTAACATTGGATCCTTCATCCATGATCACTTGCATCAATTTGTGCTCCAAAATATCCATATTCATTAATGCAAACTTCTTTCCCACATCAATCATTAGTATAGTAGGATCCATAAATTGGTCTTTCCATTCATCCTCTAAGATTGGTTGGCTCTCTACTTCCATAACCTTCTATGGTTGCATTTCTTCCACAATTGCTTTCTGCAATTCTGGGATAGCTTCTAGTAAGTCGGATACTTTAAGTTCCACTATGGTATCCAACACCTGTGCTGCCAGATTTTGCACAACTATCTCCTATTCTTATGGTTTTCGTAATTCCTTTCGAGTGCTCGACTCTCCTTGCTTAGTTTTCTTAGTTTCTTCTTGCACTATTTTCTTTGTTGCTTGCCAATGTTGCTTTTCTTTTGCTGGCTCTGGATACTTATCCTTTTTAGCCTGATTCCTCGTCATGGATAACACTTCCTAAGTTTCCTCTTTAACTTGAGGAACTTCGATGTCTAAATAGCTCACATTTTGCGGGTTGCTCAAACTCGCATGCTTTGGACAATTCTCCTCCTTATGGTTCCATGGACCACACCATCTGAACATGTGTGTAGTGCTTGTTTGTGGTGCTCCTTGCGTCGGAGGTGCAGAATAATTCTTCGTAAAATGCCCCCACTCCTGGAAATTATGACATTGTATGACCGGTCTACCTTCTGAGTCATATTGTAAGTGACTTTGTAATCCTTGTCGATTACCTTGATTCTGTCTGCCATCTCTTCTGCTATTTTTGTAACCGCCACTCGTTACTTATTGGCCATTCCATTGGGCCTGTGGTTTTTCTTCCTGCTCCTGGATTGATAGTACCTATGGACAAATTCTTGAATTATAGGGATAGAGTATTAATTCATGCTCCATCACATTAAAAATATGAAAATACTCGTTCTTCGGACACTTCATATTTTTATGTCCCTTTTTATTGCATTTTGTGCACCATAGTTCCTTCCTGTCTGGTTTGATATTATGTTCTTTAACCATCTTATCAAACTCCTTATGGAATGATGCTACCGTCCTCTGGATAGTATATTCTTCTTCACTATCTAAATATTTTGACTTGGGATGAGACAATATTCCCGTGTATGTTTGTTTTGATTTGCTCTCAAAGGTCTTTGCGTGTTTCAATGCTTCCTCATATGTATCAGATGGTACTCACTTTATCTTTTTCTTATATTTTGGTAGCAACCCATCTACAAACCACCATTTTATCAGCACATCTACAAATGGCATTTGCATCTTATCGACTAACTACTTTAGTCGATATTTGAAGGATTTTACATCCTCGTCTAATTTTTGTTTTGTCACGCAAAGCTCGGTAACTATGTCTCCATCATCTTTTAAAGGTTGAAATTCTTCAATGAATTTCTCCTTTATCTAATTCCAAGTCTGAAAATCAACATTATTTTCTCTCTTTAGGTACCAGTCTATTGCCAATCCTCTCAAGGTGGTAGGAAATAGGACTATCCAATCCTTCGGTTTATCGACACCATTTGATCTCCAAATAGTTATGCAAGTTCCTACATGTTGTGTGGGATCTTCCTTACCCTCACCTGAAAATGGTGGATATCTTTGTTTGGCTGCTTTGTTAGCCATCTTAGGGGAGTCATCGCTCTCACTTGAGGTGTCCTGTGGATTCTTTGACAAATTCCTACTTGGGGGTGTTTTACTCCCGTTGTCGTCAGAAGTGTCAATTCGAGGTATCTTGTTTTGTCCCACCACTCAGTGACCAAATTCTTGTGCATCCTCACTTTACGACCTTCTTTGCTGATGTGATGGAGATGATCTTGGTCTATCCTCCTGAGTCCCTGCATCTTGTTGCCCTAGTGCTTGAATCCCGTCCTATACACCCTCTCACAACCTTGCTGTCGCTTCCTCAAGTCTTACCATCCACTCTTCGTCATCGTGCACTTTGTCTTTGTCACCCATATCCTCTACTTTTGGTGGTTCTTCCTCCTCGTCTTCTATATCAATCAACAACGTCTCAAAGTCTCCCTATTCGGATGTCCAAACTTGCTCTATATCTAGTTCGTGCATACTTTTATCTAAGTTACTTATGTTTCCTCTTTGATAAATCCTTGTGCTCCTTTTTACTGGAATGTTGTCTCGTGGTTCCCTTCTCCCACGCCTTTGTGTACTGGTGTCCGTCATAAAAAATCACCTCCAATTTTTTAGTCAAATTCAACATGTTTTAACAAGAATGCCAGATTCGATAAGGCAACGATGCCAAATGTAATATAGTAGTGGAGTATTCCCAGTGGGTAGGTGTTTTCCAAAGGTAAGAATTATTCCTAAGTTGAGCCTAACTCAATTACCAAATCGAACAATATTCTAATCACCCAAACTACCCTCGTACGAACTATCAATTCTTTGTACGGACCTTGATTACATAGACTGTACGATCTCAAATTGTACAGTGTCCAAGATGGTATAATATTGCACTTAGAAAAACTAATAGATGCTGTTTTGTAGGCTACCGTACACAGTTTTGTAATCGTTCAAGCCAATTCACCAAAACTACCAAATCGGGTAAATTCTTGCCAATCACCTATTTTACCAAATTGGGTAACAATATTTTACATGATTTGTACGATATACGATGTAAGATCTATATGAACTAAAGGTACATCAAGGTGTTACTTTATATTCTCTTCTGATCCAATCTCTCTCTGGGATGTTTTGTAAAGGTTTAACAACCTAAACAAGACAATCTCTTCCACAAGCAAAACATCCAAATCGGGCTGGTGAGAGGTTCCATACAAGTAATTTCATCTAGAAATAATATAGTACGCTTAACCACATCCTTGCCAATGTCATCATGCTCCTAAATCATTTCCCATGATTCACCACTGACAATCTTCTCAACAAGCTGCAATAATGCTTAAAACTAACATATAACAGTAAGATAGAAACTCAATTACACAATGTTAATCCACAATGCCTTATCCATTCACAATAAGACCATACAATGTCATCCACAACTTTTATTAATCTCATTAATGGCTATCAATTTGATTACAATGTGGAAAACTCTCTTAAGGTAATTGCAATAACTCATAAATATGTCTATCTCTCTATTCTAGCAACTAATAACTAGTAAATTAGTAGCTAGACCTACAAATTTGAAAATGGGGTCTTATATAATGTTGCCTAGGTCGTTCCAAAGTAGTTCCTGAGACAATCCATTATTCACAACTGCCCATGCAACTGAATACATTATTTTGACATTTTCCTAAGTTTACACCTTAGTTTAGCAAATCCACATGACATTTCATCCTGAAATTACATTTTCTTTGCATCTAAATGAATTTCGATGTGCCCTGTATGATTTGCTACTGCTCTGTATGGTTTGCCAATCCAATTGTATGATTTTGCCTTCCACTGTATGATTTGCTCCAACTGTACGATTTTACAAAACTTGAGCAAATCATTCCCAAAACTGTCAAAATCTAGCAAATCACTTTTTCTTCTTCTAGGAGGTGGATTTGCTACCTACAACACTTGCGGAAGTAAAATTATAGAAATGGAAAGTTTGCAGAAAATGAAACCTGATTACTCTTGCAAAATTGAAATGACAGGAATGAAAAGTTTGCAAAAAATGAAACCTAATTACATTTGCAGAATTGGAATGACAGGAATGAAAATATTGCAAAATTGAAATACACAAGCTGATCACCAATCAACAAAATGGAAATGCCAAGAAGCTAGGAACAACTGCTGAAAAATAGGGGAAAACCACAAATGTTGTAAATTCCAAATTTATGCTATTGAGTCAGCTGACATACACACTACATACATCTACAGTAAACACAGTTAGTAAACAAGAAATAGAAACTGCCAAGTTTTCTGCTAATCTGCTGCAACAAAAGTTCACAGAAAAACCTATCAACAATTAATCCTCCTTCTAGGCCTGGAAGTGGCCCTTGCTCCCTGATCCAGAAGAAGGTGAAAGGATGCTGCTAACTACTCAATGCTCACATATTCTCTCAAAACAACAAATGGATGGAAATACTGCACTTTATTGACTGTCACACAACATTACAACATTGCAGGAGAATCCTGCTAAATTGTTGTTCTGCTACAACTTCTTAACAACAATTTTCTCTATGTCTATTGCTACTTCTATCTATATGCTCAACCAACAAGGGAGCCTATTATTTATAATAATCTATTACATGTGCTACGCTTACAATCTGTTCTATTGCTATTTTTCAGTGATTCAACAGTTGTTCTAAAGTTGTCTTCCTCAAATTCAAGAAACTGTTATGTTGCAGCATCTTCATTATCCCTTGTTGTGCATTCTCCATTGGTGGAAATGAGTTGGAAGAGATGAGAAAACATCTCATACATCTGTATCCTTTCCCAAATTATCCATTTCCACCTTTTTGGGTGCTTTGTTTACCTTTTTGACCAGAACTGGTCCTTCTTCGCTCATTCTGGAGCTGCTCCGAAATATCTGTTAGTGCAATAACTTGACACTTATCCATACACCAGATGCTCAAGAAAGTGGGTTTGACCAGATAGGAAGTCTCCCTAAGTCCTTAGAAGATAAATTCAACCAGTTTTACATGTTGTAGCTGACAAATTCCAAGCCATGCTATTTATGGACAATTGGCTAGAATTTGTATGGTCAAAATTTTGTGTTTCAGATTTTCTGCACAGTCACAATAGTTTGGCACCTTTTTGCAATTTAAACCGGTTAGGAAGCAAGGAAACTAAGTGAAATGCCACCAGAACAGGATACACATCAGCACACATTACCATATACTTCAAATACACTTGCATTTACTAAGTAAATCAACTAAAACAAGTGCAAATAAATGCAAAAAATGGTCAAAATAGAGTACTATGCTCCTAAACATTTAAACATGTAAATATTAATATATAATGCATTCAATCATCAAAATTAGCATAGAAACATAGCATAAGGTTTATAAAGCAGTTTGTGAAATATCCAAAATAGTCCATAAATGAGGCAATTCCTGGCCTCATCATTTTCCCCCCAACCTATTCTAATGCATGTCCTCATGCATTTTGCAAGGCCACAGAAGCACAAAGATCTATGTTCAAATTTCTTTCTTGATAATTCCATAGTTTCCCTTTATAGTATCCTCTGGTTTCCTATAGTTGCTTAAGCCAATCTTGAAACTGCTCATCTGGTTGAGGATCATTGTCAAAGAAATAAGGAACAGGGGTTATAATAGTAGGCATTATGTACCTCAGACCTATCCAATGATCTTTCACTTCTAGGATGGTCTGTATTATGCCTTATGCTCTTCTTCTAGACCATAATAAATTGTTGGGTGAGATGGGTTCTCTTTTCTGTAGTGATATTGGTAATTCTCCCCATCTAACCTGGCAAGCTGATAAAGCATTTGCAAAATGTTTGGCACAAGAGGTTTGAAAACTGGACATACAATCATTAAGATTGTTTAGATAAACCAACCTGATATTTTGTTCTCTCATCATGGTAAAATGTTGATTGGTGGAAGTCCTGTGATTGGGATGGACTGGTCTTAGCAGCAGCTCAACTTTTAATTCAACTTCTTTACTTGCCCTTTTCTCCTGATCCCAATACAATTGATTTCGTAGGGTGGACATAAAAGCTCTCAACTGAATATCCCCTGTGAAAATGTGTGGCAGAAATGTCACATTTTCTGGCATGAGAAATTGGTGCAGGAATAATTCACACATCAGATTTTTTTGTTCTTCTGGGCTATGCAAATAGGCTTCTAGAAACTCCTCAGCAGTGTCCATTTGATAAGGGAGATTGGAACAAATCCTCATCACTTGCCAGTGGAGGTATTTTTCTTTCAAGATCAAGCTGTAAAACCGAGCTGGTCTTCTAAACTGGACTAGGTATTCTACAGCCTGGCAAAGATACTGTACCTGTCCTTGCAACTTATTTACTTCTGCACTTTGGGCATCAAGCTTCTGTTCCAAAGGTGTCAAAGATGAAATATGTGCTTCCATCCTTTGACACTTCAACATCCAGTGTGCTATATCTTCATTATACTTTGTCAGTGTAACTATCTATGGAGGTCTGACTATCTGCTACACTTTTGGAGGTAAATCTACTTGCACCCCAATTTCTGCTATTTCAATTTGATGTGTAACAGAAAATTGGTGGGAATGCATGCTTACCTGATCCTTCATTTCCCTTTCACCACTGATATCTACTACTTCCTGTGGTATCTGTGCCTCTTGTTGTTGCAGGTTATCAGGGTATATAGCTTCGAAATATCTTGTAGATGGTTCTGAAACTTCATGTTCAGGTCTAAGGACATTTTCATTTTTCTAAACATTTTGTTGTTCATCTCTTTCAACTCTTATGATGGGTGACCCTTCCTCAGGTAGTTGCTCATGTGTTGGTGCCTCAATATGGGAAGGGGATTGTGGCCTAGCATTTGGTATGGCTGCTTCCATATTCTACTCTACCAACTCCAACAAAATTCTTACCAATTCATCTTCAGAATCAGATTCTATAGGTTGTGGATCAAGATTTGATAACCTAGCCTTTAGACTATCCACCTCCTACTACAAATCAGCAATTTTTTTATCTTTTTCTTTTATAGAGGCCTCATTTTGTTCAATCCATCCCATATGTGTCTTAATGACACTTCTCGCAGCACGTAACTATTCTTGTATATCCTCCTCTTCTTCTGCTATGGACTCTACTTCAGAATTAGAAGAATAAGTAGGTGGGTTATCCATTGTAGGCATTTATATATCTATACATGTATCCTCTGTACCTACATCTACAAACATTTCCCCCTGGTGTGTGTCTTTAGCAGATGTATCAGGGTGTTCTCTTTGATCTTCATCCATTTGTTGATGCAGTTTTCTAGGGATTTTTCATCATGGTGATAATGCTTCCACATCCACTACCTCCTCAATTGTTTCATCCTTCCAAAGTCTAGAGGACCTTCATAATCCAAGGGTAGACTACTTCCTTTTGTGTTTTTTGATGGATTCTGAAAATTCTAGAGCAGATTCTACTCTAGATGGAGATGTCTCCCTTTCAGTATGAGTTTCCCTACTTGAACTCCCTGGCTGTTCAGTGGTCTATATCGAAAGACAATCACATATTCAGAGAATGTTACTTTCCTCCTCTTTTCTATAGGACTAGTTTTAGATTTTGCTTCCCTTTGTCTTCTAGTCCTAGCAGATGGAGGTCCTTGTGGTGAAGAGGGAATATCATTTTCAGAGGCTTCATCTCCTGCCTCTTCTTCATTATCTTTAGGGCTTTTAGGGCTTTCATCCCTTGTCTCTTCTTCATAAACCATTTCATTCCAAGAAGAGAAAAATCTATCAAAACTCCTAGGGTTTCCCCTAAAATGATATTTGTAGATAAGTTTAATCAGTCCATGATGCTTAGGGGTTCCCTTTCCTTCCTGGTAGCATTTTGCCATGTTCTGTAACTCCTGGTGTAGATACAGAGGGAAATTAACCCTAACTTCAGGGTTTTGGCCACCATGCCTTAAATGATTCAGAATTTTAATATGGTGGCCAGATAAAACAACAAATTGCCCTTCACAAGTGAGAAATCATATTACCCACACAACTACTTCATCCCATGGATGTTGTAAACTTGTTCATTTGACCCCTTTGCAAATATTATTATTCATTTGAAATTCAATTTGTTTATCTCCCTCTTCTCTAAATTGATTAACTATCTCTGTTAGGGCATTTTTACCAGTTTTTGAAATTTGTAACCCTTGCAAAGATAACTCAGTGATTTGGCTTAATATTTTAGGTGTTACCTGGATTGTCATGCCACTGATGTTGGCCTGATTATTTTTGAAGGTGCGCGCGAACTCTGCTACCAATCCTTCGGAATACCCATCAAACTTGTTAAGGAATGGCATCAACCCTCCTTCTACAAAAATTGGTAGCATCTCAGGATCCCTTTGCAAATAACTAGCATTTTATAGCTCAACTTTATTCTTTTTCCCCATATTCAAATTTCCCTTGCATTCTGCTTTCTTACTACCCTATGATTTTCCCTGCAACACTTCATTCTTCTGGTTTGAAATCGATAATTTTTGGTTGAGGAATGCTACGATAATTTGCCATGATTTCCAGAATATGGCAATTAATGTTTGAGCGTAGGAACCATCTTCGAAACGTGTTGAGGATTACGAAAAAGCAAATCAATTTTGATAGGTACGTGGTAGATGACAATTCCCTATGATGACAATCAAATTATCTTTTATGACTTTGCTGAGTTGGCAATTAGTCGTTGGTCAGAAGATGGGCGATTTGTAGGTTAATATCATTTGTCGAGGTACCTTGTTTGCATACCCGAAGATCATGTAAGAAACCAAAGCATGTGGTTGTTCAAACAATCTTTCCCATTATTTCTCAAGATAATGCAACACGTGACTCTTCTTGATTCCCGTGCCTTGACCTATTTTCCAACTTCGGACGATGGAATTTAAAAATAAACTTATGCCACATGGCATTTCATGTTTCCTGACCAAATGTGCCTCTATTTATTCTGAAGTTATTTTTTCTATTTTGAAGTACGAACACTGCTTTATTTTAAAGCTCAAACCTATCCTTATTTCGAAGCTTGTTTCCTGTTCTACACGAGAACAATCAACTTTCTCATTCTAGAGCTGAATATCATTTCAAAGTTATCTTAAGCAGCATTCTTATTCTAGAGCTTAATATCATTTCGAAGCTCTGCACACCTTCCCCCAGAATAAGCTTTACTGACTACAATTTTTCAATTCTTCTATTTCTTTCATCCCCTTAAAATAGCATGGAATTCTTTCTCTACCTTCCTTTGACCAGATGGATTACTTTTGGATTTTTTCAAACCTTATGAATATTTTATACTAACTAGTGATTTTTACACACTACATACTAAATATCTACAATGATTAAAATGCAAAGGGCACATACCTGATTTAACCACTTATCTACATTTGTACAGATGTCTATTCCTACTGACTACCAGCTTAGCTCTTCTACGAAATAAGATAGGTGCAGTCTTGAGAAAGGATGGAATAGTGATTGTGGGACCAACAAGGCAAACATGCCAAAAAACCGGTTTTCATGCAAGCCAATTCAGAAGTGCCTCCTAGGAGGTTTTCACTTTCTGAATTATTATTTGTTTATTTTATTATATATTTTTTTCATTCTACTGAATCTATTGTGGAAGAGGTAGTTCCTTCCATCATGTAGACATCCAATTGCTCCACTTGCTTCAGAAATTCATCCTTAGTCAGTGGTGCATGGTATATCCGGAGATGATGTCCATTAACCACTAGCTTCCTTCATGAATCATCAATGGGTGAAAGATGAACAACTCCATTTCCAAATACTTCTTCAATCAGATAAGGTCCAAGCCACCTAGTTTGTAACTTCCCAGGAAAATATTCATAGCGAGAATCAAACAACAAAGCCCAATCACCTTGCTAAAATTCTCATTGTTGAATGTGACTGTCATGCCACAACTTTCGTTGTGCTTGAATCATCTCAATTTGATGCAATGCCTCCATTCGTAGTTCATCCAATGCATTGAGCTACAAAATCATGTATGTTTGTGCCTGTGACAAGTCAATACCAACTTCCAAAGTAGTTCAAAGTGTTAGTAATTCAAATTCAATAGGCAAAAGAGGATTTTTACCATAAACCAATTCATAAGGTGTAAATCCTGTGGTGGATTTCCATGTAGTGTTATAAGCCCAAACTGCTTCAGGTAGTTTATCCATCCAATTCCTCCTATGGGAAGCTACTGTTTTGGTTAAGATTCTTTCTAATTCTTGATTTGTTACTTCAACTTGACCATTTGCTTGAGGGTGATAAGGTGAAGATTTTATGTGCTTAATTTCATATAGTTTAGTAAAGGCTTCAATAAACCTTGATGTAAATTGAGGTCCCTGATCTGTAGTGATAGAATGTGGGGCTCCAAAACGTAGAAAAATTTGTGAATACAGGAAATCAACAACTTTTTCTTCCTGGGCATGCTTAAAAGCACGTGCTTCTACCCATTTAGTCACATAATCAGTACATACCAAAATATGCACCTTCCCTTGAGAAGGTGGGTCAATAGGTCCTACAAAATCTAGCCCCCACCTCTCAAATGGTTCTATATCTACTTGAGGTTGTAATGGCATTTCATTGGTATAGGTAGGTTTTCCCATTCTTTGGCATGCATCACAATGTCTGACATATTTTTTTACATCCTTATGCAGAGATGGCCAATAATAACCAGTACCTAAGATTTTTTGAATTGTACTCTTTACTGAGTAATGTCCTCCTGATGGTTCATCATGGCATGCACGAAGAATGTCATATACTTCATCCTTGCGGATGCACCTGCGTAAGACATGGTCAGGACTGCATTTAAAAAGTAGACCCCCTATCCATTTGAAAGAAGAGCTTTGCTTGATTAACTATTTCTTTTGTTTAGAAGTGAAGTGAGGAGGAACTTTCCCTATAGCCAAGTAATTGGCTATATCTGCAAACCATGGAGATTGCACAAAAATAGCAAATAGTTTTTCATCAGGAAAAGCATCTTCAACCAATTCCCCTGTGTCTGTGTTTGGCAATCTTGATAGAAAATCTGCCACTACATTGGCTTTCCCTGGTTTATTAACTATGGTGATATCAAATTCCTGCAATAGTATTAACCAACGAATAATTCTTGCACTAACCATAGGTTTATTCATCAAGTACTTAATAGCAACATGATCTGTATGGATGAACACTTGATACCCTATGATATAGTGTCAAAATTTATTGATAGCATATACCACAACTAAGAATTCCTTCTCAGTAGTGGTGTAGTTATTTTCTGCTCTTGTCAAGTTTTTACTAATGTAATAAATGGCATAATGTTCTCCATTTTCAATCTGACCTAATGCGGCTCCAATTGCAGTATTGGAAGCATCAATATGAATATGGAATGGCAGTTCCCAATTAGGACCTCTCAACATCGGGGGAGTTGTTAACTTCTCTTTCAATGCTTCAAAAGACTTTTGACATTATGTAGACCAGGTAAATTCAGAATCCTTAGTCAATAATGCAAACATTGGATTGGCTATGGTGCTAAAATTTGCAATAAATCTATGGTAGAAACCAATATGTCCCAAGAAACTCCTAACATCAATTTGAGTTTTTGGAGGAGGAAGGTTTTTGATGACTTCCACCTTCTTGGGGTCAACCTTGATCCCATGAGAGGAAATGTGATGACCAAGAACAATCCCTTCCTCCATCATCAGAAAGCATTTTTTAGGGTTTAAAGACAAATGGTATGTTTCACAACGTGTTAAAACTTTTTCAAGATGTTCCAAGGTATAATCAAAAGTGTCTCCACATACTGTGAAATCATCCATGTAGATTTCCACACTTTCATTTGTTAAATCAGAGAATATTGCCAAAACAACTCATTGAAAAGTTGTTGGAGCATTACATAAACCAAAAGGTAAAACCCTATAAGCAAATGTTCCCCAAGGGCATGTGAAAGTAGTTTTCTCCTGGTCTTCTGGTGCAACTTGTATCTGATTATATCCACTAAAACCATCAAGAAAATAGAAGAATTTCTTGCCAGCAAGGGTGTCTAACACTTGGTCTATGAATGGTAATGGAAAATGGTCCTTATGTGTGACCTTGTTTAACTCTCTGTAATCTACACACACTCTCATTTTCCCATTTTTATTTGGAACAATAACCAATGGGGAAACCCATCGACTATCTGAAATTGGATAAATGAACCCTACATCTAAAAGTTTTTCAATTTCTTCCTTGACAATATCTTTCAGAGTAGGATTCAAACGTCTTTGAGGTTGTCTCACAGGTTTAACATCTTCAGTATATATCCTATGTGTACATACATCAGGGTGAATTCTTGACATATCCTTATAACTCCAAGCAAAATCTGAACATGTTTTTGTAGGACAACAAATAATTTTGCTTCTTGTTCATTAGTCAACCAACTATTAATATTCAAAACTTTACCTGGTTGTACTTCAATTTGTTTTATCCCTGGATGAACAGAATTGACTGCTCCATACTTGCTGATTAAAGAATTTAATGGACAGTGGTGTGGTTGAAGAGTATGAAATACTCTTGATTATATTTCAAAAGTAATTCCTGATGGAATCAATTCTTGCATAGGACATGTGAAAGAGGTAAGAAGATGATGATGCCATCCATGTGGTAGTGTGAAAGAGCTTTCCTATATTGGAATGGATGAAAGGTGCTCTGAGGTCTGTTCCTCATCTTTCCATAGCAAATGATGAACAATGATTTGATCATATTTAAGCCCTTGTTCTTGTAATGTCTCTACTAGGACAATTTCATCCTCAAAGATTTCTCTTTCTTGTGAATTTATTTCCTCAATGTGTTCCTTCACTATTATTGTAGCCAGGGTGGAAACAATTTCTTCCTGTTCTTCATCAGATTCAGGAAACCATATCTATCCAAAAAATTTGTTGAAGGTTGGGCAGGAGGATAAAGGGAAATATTTTTAAGATCAATGCCATTTGAAATAGTCATTTCCCCAGATCTACAGTCTATAAAAGCAGCTGTAGTGGTAAGCCAAGGTCATCCTAGAATGATGGGATAGCCATTGGCTGAATTTCTAGGTTGCAATACCAAGAAATCTATAGGATATTCCCAAGAAGAGACTTCTATGGAAATATCTTCTAGTATCCCCTCTAGTTTTGCAACTGACCTATCAGCCATCTCTAAAACTGTAGTTGTAGGATTGAGATTATTGAGCTATAGTTTTTGCATTGTGTCTTTAGTCATTACATTAATTGTAGCTCCAAGATCAATCAACACATTTGGAATTTGCATTAGCCCAATAGTGATTGTGACAATTGGACTTCCTGGATCACTATATTTTGGAGGAACAAGTTTCCCAGATAGCAGGTCAACTAATTTTCCTTCTACTTGCATAGTTTTAGGAAAGGACTTCTTCCTACCAGGTCATTTGATACATAACTCCTAAACTATTTTATTGATTAATGGCACATCCTTTATTGCTTGCAACAAAGGAAGGGATATAGTCATTTTCTTAAGCTCTGTGACTAATTTTGATTCAGGGATAGTTACAGTATTATCAAATCTTTCAGGATATGGTACCACTCCTGAAGGAGGTACATTTTTCACCTGCACATTTTTTAGTTTTTCTTTTTCCTTTTCCAAAGTTGTTTGCAATTGTTCTAGATTTGGAGATTCTTGTTTTCCATCAATTTCTTCAATGGTGGGTGGAACAAGGTCAGGTAAGATCTTTCCTGAATGTAATTGGATATTACTACAGTCAAGTACATGAATTGCAATAGTTTCTTTAGATTCAGCTCCATAGACAAGGGTTGCCTATCTTGTATTATTTGGGTTAGCCACAGGTTGAGCTGGAAGTGGAGGTTGTTTTACCGGTTGTGCTTGTTGTGGTTGCATTCTTCCTTGAAAGTTCTGATTAGGAGTAGGCAACAAGTTTTGAGTTTGTCCTTGATACCTTTGTTGCCCTTGATATGATGGGTACTGCTACCCCCATCTTTGCCCATGTTGTTGATTTTGTGTCCAAGGTGGATTAATCCAACCAGAGTGTGACCAATCTTGAGGAGCTATCCAAGAGGATTGATTCCAAGGTTGTGAGGGTGGTTCTACATATCCCCATGGCATATTCCAAGGATTTTATCCCCAACCCATGGGAAAATGAGGAGCATTTTGATATTGTGAAAAGTTGCCTCCTTGCCTTTGCCCAATAACATTAAGTTCTTCAATATGAGTTTCCAAAACATTTTTGAGTTGAGGCAATAGATGGCATTTATCAGTCATATGCTCCTTTGAACAAATGCCACAAATAGTTGAGATAGAAGTTCTATTTAAGGGACAATATTGTAAAGCATGCTTGTTTCTACATCTTGGGCAATAGATAGCCAAGGGTGGTGTAGAGTTAGATTTTGCATTTCTCTCCCCTAATGCAGAATTTAATTGGACAAGAATATCAGTTTTCATGTTAGCCATTTCTTCCATTAATTCTTTGATATCATTATTATTAGAATTCTGCTTCTTTCTTCTTTGCCTAGTGTGAGAATAATTTTTGCATAACCCTACGATTTCATCAATCTCAAGGGTGTTCACATCTCCTTTTCCCATTAAATCTAATACTTCCCTAGAATCATCCTGTAAACCTCTCAAAAATATGGTTTTTAACAAGTCTGGTTCTACAGGACCACATCTCTTTTGGATAAAGGTAAATCTATCAAGATAGTCCTCCAAATTCTCATCCTCTTCTTGTTTAATCCGAAATAATTCATCCTTTCTATTTCGCACTCTACAATACTCCTGATACTTATCCAAGAATGTAGTTTCCATTTGATCCCAAGTGCGGATTGAATCAGGTTCAAGACTCATAAACCAGCGTAAAGCTGCATCTTTGAGTGTAGAGGGAAACAATTTCAGTTTTTGGTTATCATTTACATAATCATAAGTCTGACACAGAACCTTAAATTCAAACAAGAATTGATCAGGATCCTCAGAGACAATTCCCCTAAAGGTTGGCAATATTGAAGGTGAAATTATTTTCATAGGAGCATTCTGAGTAGGATTCAGTCGAATAGGGTATTCAAAAGTCCTAGTAGGATTTTCATCTGTGGACCATAACATCCCTATCATGTTCTTCTGCCATAGTTTCTCCCTCACTTTTGAATTTTGCAACCTGTTCGGATGGACCAGACTCAGGGGTATGTCTAGAAGTAAGTGCTTCTAAGAGTTCCTCTTCCAAAGGTCCCAAAATTTTGGTTGATGAAGAAGATGATTCTCGTTTAAGTCTTTCAGGGATTTCATACATAGGCAAGTCTTCTCTTGATCATGAAGAATGCCTTTCTGGGAAAGAGCCAGTTTTGATAAACCTTCCTCTTTCATCTCTTGGCCTATGCATTCATGCTCATTTGCTAAATGAACTGAAGTACAATTTTCAAGAACTATTACTTGTACCAAGATAACAATTCCTGGGATGCTTTACTTCTCCTAACAACACCTAGGTTCCCTGACAATGATGCCAAAAATGATGAGTGTCGTAAATCACATCATTTATCTTTAAGTTTTGTCAATCCAGGGCGGTGTCCAATGGCTATATACGATAGCAGAGGTAGGCAGCTTGAAGATCAGCTCATTCAAGAAATAGGCTTTATTGGTGGGACAAGTTAGCTTTGGGGGTTTTTGGTGTCACTTCTAATCCTATGAACTGAATTTGAATTCTAATTACACTTGTAGAAGTAAAATTACAGAAATGGAAAGTTTGCAGAAAATGAAACCTGATTACTCTTGCAGAATTGAAATGATAGGAATGAAAATATTGCAAAAAATGAAACCTAATTACATTTGCAGAATTGGAATGACAGGAATGAAAATATTGCAGAATTGAAATACACAAGCTGATAACCAATCAACAAAATGGAAATGCCAAGAAGCTAGGAACAACTGCTAAAAAATAAGGGAAAACCACAAATGTTGTAAATTCCAAATTTATGCTATTGAGTCAGCTGAAAAACACACACATACATCTATAGTAAACACAGTTAGTAAACAAGAAATAGAAACTGCCAAGTTTTTTGCTAATCTGCTGCAGCAAAAGTTCACAGAAAAACCTATCAGCAATTAATCCTCCTTCTGGGCCTGGAAGTGGCCCTTGCTCCCTGATCCAGAAGAAGGTGAAAGGATGCTGCTAACTACTCAATGCTCCACATATTCTCTTAGAACAACAAATGGATGGAAATACTGCACTTTATTGACTGTCACACAACATTACAACATTGCAGGAGAATCCTGCTAAATTGTTGTTCTGCTACAACTTAACAACTATCTTCTCTATGTCTATTGCTACTTCTATATCTATATATATATATGCTCAACCAACAGGGAGCCTATTATTTATAATAATCTATTACATGTGCTATGCTTACAATCTATTATGTTGCTATTTTTTAGTGATTCAACAGTTGTTCTGAAGCTGTCTTCCTCAAATTCAGCAAATTGTTATGTTGCAGCATCTTCATTATCCCTTGTTGTGCATTCTCCATTGGTGGAAATGAGTGGAAGAGATGAGAAAACATCTCATACATCTGTATCCACTCCCAAATTTCCATTTCCCACCTTTCTAGGCATTCTGTTTACCTTTTTGACCAGAACTGGTCCTTCTCCGCTCATTTCGGAGCTGCTCCGGAATATCTGATAGTGCAATAACTTTGACACTTATCCATACACCAGATGCTCAAGAAAGTAGGTTTGACTAGTTAGGTAGTCTTCCTAAGTCCTTAGAAGATAAATTCAACAAGTTTTACATGTTGTAGTTGACAAATTCCAAGCCATGCTATTTATGGATAGCTGGCTGGAATTTGTATGGTCAAAATTTTGTATTTCAGATTTTTTGCATAGTCACAATAGTTTGGTACCTTTTTGCAATTTAAACCGGTTAGGAAGCAAGGAAACTAAGTGAAATGCCACCAGAATAGGATACACATCAGCACACATTACTATATACTTCAAATACACTTGCATTTACTAAGTAAATCAACTAAAATAGTGCAAATAAATGCAAAAAATGGTCAAAACAGAGTACTATGCTCCTAAACATTTAAACATGTAAATATTAATATATAATGCATTCAATCATCAAAATTAGCATAGAAACATAGCATAAGGTTTATAAAGCAGTTTGTGAAATATCCAAAATAGTCCATAAATGAGGCAATTCTTGGCCTCATCATAATTCTTGATAAACTTTTGATAATACCCCATTGATCCTAGGAAGGTTTTAAGTGAACTCACATTATATGGTTCTTTCACGTGCAATTTCACACAAATCTTATCAGGATCTATTTTTAATCCCTCACTACATACTATGTGCCCTAATAACTTTCCATATGGTACCATCAGGTAGCACTTTCCAGGGTTTAATGAGATATTTGTATTTCTACACCTACTCATACATTCATCAAGGATAGAAAAATGTAATTTAATCTTCCCATAAATGGACCAGTCATCCTTTGAAGTTCCCCATTTCCAACTGATTAAATATATACAATATGATGCACTAAAATGTAACTAGGGCATTACAGAGCTCGAATGGTATTTGATTGTACACATAGATACCATTCTCCACAATAAATTTGGTCTTCAACTTATCTTCTTCGGCTATGCTTATTTGATTGTAACTCAAAAATCCATCCAAAAATGAATATATATCATGTTCCACGACTTCCTCTAGGATGAAATCTGTGAAGGGAATAAGGAAGGGATCCTTGATGGTTATTGCATTTAGACTCCTAAAGTCCACACATGTTTTGATTTTATCCACTTCCTTCTTCAAGGTGACCACTATAGGTGATACCCATTCACTGGTTGTAACCTTGAAGATGATTCCTACCTCCAACGTCTTCTCTATCTCTACATTCACTAATGCAACATATTTTGGATTTATCCTATACGGTATTCTCCTTACTGATTGTGCTCCATGCATCAGTGTGATCTTATGGATACATAACTCAGGTGGTACTCCCTTCAAGTCCTTGTATGTCCATGCAAAGACATCCTTATATTCCAAGAATATCTTAAAATCTACCGCTTTCAATATAGAGTTCCAATAATCACCACAATGAATCATCCTAGGTTCATCCTTAATCCCTAGATTAATGTCCAGTATATGTGGTCCTTTGTATTTGATATTCTCTGGCTCACGCACTACTTTCTCCATATTCTTTGGGTGTGTCGGTATTGCATCAATTTCTGCATGTCCTACTATATATTCTATAAAACTCTTTGGAAACATCCATTTCTCTTCCACCTCTTTCTTAGGTTCTTAGATGACTTTGGTTTTGTCTTGTTTTTCCTTGATCTCCTCTAAGTCAATACAAAGACAGTTGGGCTAAAAAATTTTGTACTCCTCCATTTGTCAATGAAGAAGTCTGCTATCAGACCTAGCTTCATCTTCACTACATTCATCAAGGTACAACATTTCTTCTCCATCCAGTTCATATCCTTTATATCCTAAGGAGATTTTTGATTCATCGGTTGTGGCTACATTCTCACTAACATTTTGATTAGTCAAGTTAGTCATATACTTATGATGTCCCTTATTAAAAGTGATATGATTCTTTCCCCAGTTGTGATTAACTTTGGCTACATGTAGCCATCCCCTTACCAATAGAGCATCGTATGCAAGCTTCTGCATAGTTATTTACAATAAAATCCAAGACAAAATCTTGGTCAACTATCACCACTTATGTTGTTAAGACTCCCTTTGTCTCGATACCATACTGGTTAGCACCATATAGTCGAAAGCTCGATGCCCATAGAGATGGAGCACCTAGTTCTAGCCAAGTCATTTCTAGTAGCACATTGATGCTGGATCCTCCATCCATGATAAATTACGTCAATTTATGCCCTAAAATCTCCATATGAACTAATACGAGTTTCTTTCCCACATCAATAATTAATATGGTGGGGTCCATGAATTGGTATTTTTGTTTCTTTTCCTGAATCGGTTGACTCTGTACTTCCATCACCTTGTGAGGTTGTATCTCCTCCACCATCACTTTTTGTAATGATGGGATAACTTCCAACAAGTTTACCATTTTTATCTCTATAGTGGTGTTCAAAACCTGTGCTTCCATATTTTGCACAACTACCTTCTATTATGATGATTTTTTTAGTTCCTTCTCTTTTGCTAACTTCACTTGTTTAGCTTTTTGTGCTTCTACTTTCTTTGCTACTTGCCAACACTGCTTTTCTTTTACTGGATCAGGGTACTTATCCTTTTTAGCCTGATTCCTTGTCACAGCTAAAACTTTCTAAGTTTCCTCTTTAACTTGAGGAACCTTAATATCTAAATAGTTTACATTTTGTAGGTTACTTGAACTTACATGCTTGGGACAATTTGCTTCCTTGTGGTTACCCAGACCACACCACATACACATGTGTGTAGTGTTTGCTTGTTGCATTTCTTATATCTGAGGCAAAGGATAATTTTTGTGAAATGCCCCCACTCTTGGCAATTGCGACATTATATGATCAACCTTCCTTTCGAATCATACTGAAAATGACTTTGTTCTTATTCTCAATTGCCCTGGTTCTGCCTTCCACCTTATTGACTATTTCTATAACCGCCACTTGTTGCTTGCTGCTCGCTTCCTAGGGTATTTGGTTTCTCTTTCTCTCCTGGATTATCAAGACCTATGAATGTAATCTTGTATTATACATACATAGCATAACCTCGTGTCCCATCACATTACAGATATGACAGTAACCATTTTGTGGATGCTTTACATTTGTATGACCCTTAGTTTTACATTATGTGTACCAAATGTTATTCCTATCAGGCTTGCTTCTTTGTTATTTCATGATCTTATCGAATTCCTGATGGAATGATGCTACTATCCTTTGTATAGTGTCATCTTCTCCACTATTTAAATCATTGGACTTGGGATGAGATAATATTCCTATGTACGTCTACTTTGAGTCACTCTTGAAATTATTTGCATGCTTCAAAGCTTCATCATATATTTCTAATGGTACTACCATCATATTTTTCTTATATTTTAGTAGCAATCCATCTATGAACCATCGTTTTACCAATACATTTGCCAAGGGCATTTGCATCTGATCTACTAACTGCTTTAGTCTGTGGTTGTATGATTTTACATCTTCATCAAGATTTTGATTTGTCATACAAAGTTCAGTGACAATGTCTCCATAATACTTCAAGGGATGAAATTATTCAATGAATTTCTCCTTCACTTGATTTCAAGTCTAGAAATCTAATGCATTTTCCTTTTTCAGATACCAATCCATCAGCAATCCTCTTAAAGTAGTAGGAAATAAAGTCAACAGTCATATTTATGGTCTATGTTATTTACCCTCCAAATGGTTATACAAGTTTTGATATGTCTTGTGGGATCTTCCTTACCCTCATCTGTAAAGGGTGGACATCTCTACTTGGATGCATTATTAGCCATCTTTGGAGAATCGTCCTCGTCACTTGAGGTATCCCGTGAAATCTCTGTCTGGTTCCTCCTTAGGGGTGTTTTACTGTACTCTTTGTTAGAAATTTCTATTCGAGGTATCTTATTTTGTCCCACTAGTCATTGAAAAAAATCACGTGCATCTTCACTCCACAACTTCCTTCGCTAATGTGGAGGATATGGTCTTGACATTTCTTCCTGAGAACCCATGCTCTGTTACCTTTGTGCCTGACTCCCATCCTCTGCACTCCCTTGTAACCCTTATATCACTTTCTTAGGTATCACCATCCACTCTCCTTCCTCGTGCACTACTTCTATGTCAAATTTCTCCTCTATGTTAGGTGGTTCTGGTACCTCCTCTTCTATCCCTATCAATAGCGCTTCAAAATCTCCTTCTTTAGATGTCCAAACTTGTTCTATTTTTGGTTCATGTGTACTATGGTCTGAATTACTTGCATTCTATACTTGAGCAATTATCGTGCTCCTTCTTAATGGAATATTTTCTCTTACTTCTCATATCCTACACCTTTGTCCACTGGTGTTTGTCATTCACCTCCAGTTTTATAATATTCTTACTTTGTTATTTGACTCGTTTTAACAAAAATGCTAAGTTAGATAAGACAACGATGCTAAATGTAGCACAAATATGTAGTATTACTAGTGGGAAGGTGGTTCTCAGAGGCTTCGAATGAACAATTTACTATTATCAATCGATGAACAAAATTGTACAATCGTATAGTCCTCATAACCATTAATATGCGACCATAAAACAACTTGTACGGATCCATAATCATACCACTGTATGATCCTAAATCATATAGTAACAGTGCTTGTACGATTTTACACTCATAAAATCCTTCAGATTCGGTTTTGCAAGCTGTCGTACATAGTTTTGTAACTAAATTGTCGATTTACCAATATCGCCAAATCAGGTAAGTTTTCCTTAATCTCCTAAAATACCAAATCGGGTAAGTTTCTTCTATACGAGTTATAGCACGTCTGGTGTATGATCTATATGAATTGAAAGTTTAGCAAGGTGCCAAATTGGATACTCTTTTGTACCAACCTCTCTCAAACAAGTCTTAGGGATTTTTGGAATGGCATTTACTCCATTCCTACCAACATGCAAGTTTGACTATCAGGGTTTAAGAAAGGTCCTTCCAATGGTAATATATAGAAATTGTATAGTAGCCTTCAAGATGTTCTTATTGATACCATATACCTCACAGATCATTTCTAAGGCTCACATCAGTGCTGGTTCAATTTCATTCTTCATAGCAATGCATTAATCATCAAGTACAACCATAAATAAGTAGCATGGAACAACTAGATACTGCAAAACATTACTCCATCATTGAAAAATCATACAATATGTGAGAAAATATTATGAAATATGGTTCTTCTTAATTACTTCTCAATAGTGCAATACAATCACTAAAATGTTACATAATAACTAGAAATTCCACACAATAATCATAGATATGCATTCAATACTCAGACTAATCAGACCAGATCATAACTAGACTATCAAAATTGAAAAGGGGGTCTTATATAATGTTTCCTAGGCCATTCCAAGTGGTTCCTAAGGTAATTCATTATTCATAATTGCCCATGTATAATAAAATACATAATTATACCCTTTTACTAAGTCTAAACACATGATTTATCAAATTCATTCTCAATTACAACTGAAATTGTATTTCCTTTTCATTTCATTGTATTTCATTACACTTTGTACATTTTACCATCTAGTTTGTATGTTTTACCTTCTCCTTGTACGTTTTACTCTTGCTTGTACGGTTCACCAAAACTGTCAAAATTATCGAAACTGGGCAAATCCTCTTGTTATTTCTTCTTCTGGAAGGTGGATTTACTACCTATAGGTTTTTGGTAAATTTAATGGGTATTGGCTAGGGGCTTCAACCTTGAGAAAATGGATTGATAGGAGTTGTAAGTCTCTAAGAGTGATTCCATCATTTCTTCTCAAAGGTTTCTTCTTAGGCATTTGTTGTTCTAGGGAAGAAAGAGAAAAAATCCTAAAAAGACTCCCTTGGTTTATGGGAAGAGGAGGACTCTTTCTTATCTATTGGTATGAAGGTTTTTCACCTAAAAATGTAAATCTATCCCTAGTACTAGTCTAGGTTAGAATGTTTGGGTTACCCATTGAATTTTTGAAAATAGATACCTTCAAGGCAATAAAAAATACTATAGTAGAATTCCTTAATATTTTAGATACGATGAAATATGGATTATTGGCTATTTATGCTCGGATATTGGTCATGATTGATATAAGTAAAGCTTTACCAGAATCAATTATTCTTAAGTATGGGGTTAAGATGTGGATCCAAACTATAAATTATGAAAAAATATATTTTACATGTAGAATATGTCATGAGGTGGAGCATATTGAGAGATCATACCCTAAGAAAAGCCTAATAGAATCATATGTAGAAAACCGCAAGAGAAACTTACAAATGGTTATGGATGAAGATGGTTTTCAACTTCCAAAAAATAGATCTAGAAAAATGAAAGAAAATAAATAGTGAAGAATAGTAAGGAAGGATATTAAAAGAAATACCAACTATTTTGAGGCTTTAGCATTTGAAGAAAAAGTAAATCACAACTTAGAGGACACAATACAATAGTTTAAATATATTAACAAGGAATCATCTATTCAATATGATATTGATTTAAGGAAGAACATTCTTTATGAACCTAAGGAATGTGTCTCATTAGATTTTAAATACTCTCTTGAAGTACCATGCACCATTCAAGAGAAAATAATTGGTAAAGAAAATGCAGTTTTAGAAGTTATTACCTCACCCAGGTGTTGTAGGTGAGTTGGAGAGATGAGGGCAATCCTCCAAGGGAGGTCCCAGGTTCGAATCTCCACCCTATCAAAAAAAGCTGAATTGGGTACCCAAAATCTAATTGATAATGTTGGTGCGGGCAGGACTGGGTGCAACCCCCGAGTGATTTTGACGGTGTAGAACCCCCTATTCGTGGTCTCTTAGACCAAGGCGGCCTCGCAAGAGGTTTTTCACTTAAAAAACAAAAATAATTTATTACCTCTGCCATTAATAAGCAAATACCAAAAAAATAGCAGGACAAAAAGCTTATATAATAGATATAGGAGAGGATAAATACGATGAAAAACAAAATTGTGAAAGAACATTGAGGAATAGAATAATAAGACCTAATCCTGATATACACAATGCAAAAAGAGAAAAACCCTTAAATTATCAAGTAAGATTCAAGGGAACAATAAAAAACATACAAAAAGAAACACAAACTAAGTTGGTTGAAATTCTCTTTAACAAACAACAAAATGATATTGGTAATACTCAAGCAAGGCCAAACTCATAGAATATAAGAGGTGCTGATACAAGACACATTCACAGACTACAAGCATTGCACTAGACAAACACAAATGAAGCACACGATTGTCGATGTGTGGCTACAAATTTATAGACAATATTAAATTTAATCTCCATTGAGTTTGACTTGAAATAATAGAATCTAAACTAATATTAGCACTGCAAGTAATAATCAAAACGTATCGACACTTTGGATTATGCTGCAACATGTTTCAAAGTGGTATTCCACTAAATCTGGGGCCCAATGGGATAAAATGTATCCCAACTTGAGCAAAGCAAATGGTGATGGAACATATTTTAAAGTGATATTAAATACCACAACCATAAGAGGAGAAGAGGAGGAGGTATTAAAGTGGAACGAAATTTTAACATAAAAATACGTTATTGGAAATAAACATTTTATATGGGAATAATATTACATGAATAGGTTAAAAGTAAGAGGACTAACTACCCCACACATGTTAATAGGATGTTAATAGGTCTATGAAGAATTGTTTTCATTTGGGAACCACTTGTTTCAAGAGAAAAAGCATAGACCTTGGGATAGGTAAATTACACTAGCAATGGAAGGGTCTCGAAATTCTTGATTTCCAAACAAATATTGTTATAGATAACTCTTATTTGAATCAACTAGAAGAGATGATCATAATGAGATGAGTCTCATGCAAGGTCTTGATACACTTTTTTATTGGTTTTAAAAATGAAAACTATAACAACTAACTCGTAAAATTATAAAATAAAAAAGTGATAGAAGATTGAGTAAAAAATGACAAAAAATAATCAATCGACAAAAATAAAATTGATTATCAGAGGTTTTAGAATGGTTCACATGCCCTTCTACTACTCTTTTACACTGCTACAAGGATCCAAGATCTATGCTTTGATACCACTTGTAATGAAACAACTTCCAAAAATATAGATAATAATCACAATTTAATAATGCAAAATAGTAAACATCCTTTAGAAAGAATAATTTTATATTTAATGCCCAAAAATTAATAATACAAGTACTAAATTCCAAATTCCAAATAAATACAAATCCTAGCCACTTAGAGAGGATAAAGTTTCATAGCCACTTGGAAAGGGTGAAGTCTCATATGTGCAACAAGGGTGACTAAGACTCGAATATGAAAGATGTTTCTAACTACAACATAGCTCTTTCTATTTATAAACTAAATCAACAATAACCCTAACTCTAATTCTCAAGGGTTGAATACTTTATCCTAGGGACCTAGCTAGTAATAATAAAGATAGTCGACATGGCTATACTGGATCCATTAGAGGTTGCTTCTATAATCCTTTTAATAGTTCATGATTGAGTCTTTTCATTAATATCATTCACATGGGTATGTAATGTGATACAAATATTTTTAGACGATTCAAATAATCTATAACTCTTTTTTCAAAGGATAATGTAAGGTTCTATAACTCTTTTTTCAAAGGATAATGTAAGGTTGACATGGAAAATTTAAAAATTTCCAACCACACTTAGTTCTAGACCAATCTATACTATTTTTCAATAACAAATGAAGATAATAATGACTTTTTATACAAAAATAGAAAGACAAGAAATTTAGACTCTTTATTGTGTAAACCATTGCTTTGTCAATTTATGCATAAGGGACAAAGGTAGTGGTTAGAGATATATATGTAATTGAGTGACTTTGTTAAGACTGAAAAACAATCGATTAGCCTCAAAAAACCAAAACACATCTTAATATTTGAACTCAACCTATTTTTATCAAACAACGATGCTAAAATTTAAATAAAATATGTCTTAGATGGAAACATAAAGAATATATTTGATAAATTTAAACATAATAAAAATGATCAAAGTTTTAAACCTCATGAAGCATCCATAAATAGGTGTCTTTAAAATTTAATTAGAGAAATAGAAACTCTAAAGAATTTATCTCACAATCTCAAAAAGAATCATTAAGATATTACAAAGTATTTGTGTAATAAAATTCTATCATAAGAAGATGTGGAATAAATTTCTATCATAAGAAGATGCCATTGAAAACACCATATTGTATAAAGAAGAGTATCACATTAACGGGTAAAAAATCAAGAGGGCAAACTACCCTCAACACATATTGCAATTCAATAATGTATATTCCTTTTTTTTATTTGGAGTATTAATGAACGACAAGCCATAAAAAGTTGGTGGAAGTACATTTGAGCTCATGAAAGAGTTTAGTAAATGATTTTTTGATGTCAAATATTATATGAATAATTTAAAAATTTCTTTGATAATAATCTCAAATAACTTTATTATTATTATTATTTTGGTTGGATGTTAAAATAACTTTATTATTATTATTATTTTGGTTGGATGTTAATGGAGAATAAAGGAAAAACAATAATTTTAAAAGGAGTTTCTTTGATTCATTAAGTGATAGAGTAGGAAACATTTATTTAATTTATAATATATTTAAACTAAACAATAATTGAAAATTTGATCTAAAAGTTAAAATAAAGTGACTTCCATTTTAATTCTTACTTTGATTGTTTAAATTGTAACCTAAAAATAAATATAAAAACTTTTAATTTTTACATAGGTTAATAAAAAAACAGATATAAATTTTATACAAATTAAAATGATATAACATTTTAATTGATAGCATATATCTTTAAAAAAAATATAAAAAGATTTAAATTTGTATCCTAAATTATAGATCTTTCACATTTTCTAGAATTATAACATTATTTTATTAATAAAATACCAAATATAACACCTTATATATTATAGAAAGTAGGATATATACACAATTGAAGTAGATGTGCATAATGAAGTATTTTTATAATTTCAAAATCAAAAGAAAAGGCAATACTAAAAATATTACTTCAAAATAAATTAATAATATTAATTGTTTTTGTTGGATATTATAATGTCATAATGACAATCCCGAACCCCTTAGATTACCTCACTACGAAGGTAAGGTAAAGATTATTTCCTATTAAAAAATAAATAATATTATATCTTTAAATTTTTATTTATTAAAAAAAACACTAATCAAAATTTAATTGATTTGAAAACATTAATCAAAATTTAATTGATTTGATTGCTAGAATCTTATTAAATTCTAACATCATACTTTGCCTAGGAACTGACTTGGTCCCTCAGACATTATCCTTTGCCTAGGAACTGACTTGGTCTCCCATCGAACATTACTTTTTATAATAAAAGTTTATTTTTTGAGTTGTTAAGGCAACCCATAAATTGATTTGAAAACATTAATCAAAATTTAATTGATTTGATTGCTAGAATCTTATTAAATTGTACATACGAATAATTGATGTCAGGATAGACATTATACTTTGCCTAGGAACTGACTTGGTCCCCCATCGACTTTTTCCAATAGAACTTTTATTTTTTAAGTTGTTGAGGCAACCCATATTTTCGGGATGCATGCAACGTTTTTCCTTGCCATATATCAAGATTAATAAGGTTAATTGGAAAGTTTCTTTCATTCATTCTCAGTAAATTTTAAATTGTTTTTTTGATTCACTTTGTCTATCGTATTTTATAGCGACGGAAGCATTGTGTGAACCCAATTTTAGACGGAAAGTACCTCTGTTCCCTCAACTTTGCTCTCTCTGGCATGAAATATGTCATTCTATTATTTCTTTGCTGGTGATTTCGTTAGTTTTCTTGTCTATCTTCCAGTAATGAACACAAGTGAAAATGGCAATTGAAGGAGCCTTTGTTTCGAGCTTGTTGAGAAAGCTGATTCCTCTTCGTGTAAACGAAGCCAATCAAGAGGTATCTCTCATCAAACGCTTCAAGGAAGAGTTACAAAGAGAAATCTTCGATACATAAGAGCTCTTTTGAACGATGCTCAAGGAAAGAAGAACATTTAGTTTTAGATCAATCTATACTATTTTTAATAACAAAAGAAGGCAGGTAGTGATGACCTTTGACACAAATATAGACAAGAAATCTGGACTTTTTATTTTGTATACCATTGCTTTGTTTATTTGTGCATAGAGACAAAGGTGTTCGTTAGAGATATAAATGTAATTGAGTGATTATGTTAAAACAAAAAGCAATGGATTGGGCTGAAAACAACCAAAATCAAATCTTAATATTTAAATTAATAGGGGTTTTAAACATTAAATAAAATATTTTAGATGGAAACTCAAAGAATACATTTCACAAATCTAAACATAATAACAATGATCAAAGTTTTAAGCCTCATAAAACATCTACGAATAGGTATCTTTAAAATTCAATTAAAAATAGATATTTAAAAAAAAATTCTAACAATATTTAGAAAAGTACTTAAAAAAATCATTATGATACTACAGAGTATTTATGTGAAATGAAATCCATCCTAAAATGCTGTCATTGAAAACAACATCCTGTATAAAGAGAAGTATCACATTAACACACCAGTAATCAAAAGGACCAACCACCCCAACATATGTTGCAATTCAAATTTTTTTTTTTTTTTTTTTTTAATTTAGAGTATTTTTGAATCATCCTTAAAAAAAAATGTCAT
Source organism: Wollemia nobilis (assembly GCA_028583015.1). Classification (NCBI taxonomy): domain Eukaryota; kingdom Viridiplantae; phylum Streptophyta; class Pinopsida; order Araucariales; family Araucariaceae; genus Wollemia; species Wollemia nobilis. The sequence continues at coordinate 5,462,733 of JAQPPZ010017086.1, forward strand.
TGAAGACAACATCCTGTATAACGAAAAGTATCACATTTATACACTAGAAATCAAAAGGACCAACCACCCCAACATATGTTGCAATTTAAAAATGTATATATATATTTTTAATTTAGAGTATTTTAAATCCATATTGAAAATATGTCATTGAAACACCAGAAATCAAAAGGACCAACCACCCCAAATATGCAATTCAAAGATGTATATATATATTTTAATTTAGAGTATTTTTGAATCCATCCTAGAAAGATGTCATTGAAAACAACATCCTGTATAAAGAAAAGTATCACATTAACACAACAGAAATCAAAAAGACCAACCACCCCAACATATGTTCAATTCAAAAATGTATATATATTTTTAATTTAGAGTATTTTTGAATCCATCCGAATAAGATGTCAGTGAAAACAACATCCTGTATAAAGAAAAATATCACATTAACACACCAAAAATCAAAAGGACCAACCACCCTAACATATGTTGCAAAAAAAAAAAAAAAATATATATATATATATATATATATATATATATATATATAAAATTTAAAATATTTTTAAATCCACCTTTTTAGATGTAATTGAAAACATCTTGTATAAAAAAAATATCACATTAACAAAAATCAAAAGACCAACCACATGCAGTTCAAATTTTGTATGTATGCACAATATTATATACACCTCCCATTCCACTATTGTATGTACGAACAATATTATATTCATAGTGGGGGTGTATATTTTATCGTATTTTACTTTGTCTCCATTATTCGATTGTGGTCCCTTGCCTGCATAATCTTCTCGCAATAATACGAAGACTTTATGCTACCATAACCTTAGTTTTTTTAATGTGATAATGCAAGTTTGATAATATAAAAATTTAGTTTAAGTTAATACATACCTATCCATCTACTCCTCTGCATTTTTTTATCCAATTTTATATCCCCATCCCCAAATTTAAGGGCCATTGCCGGATCTGGTATTGTGGCTACCATATGCAGCAGGTCCTGCCGTGTAGGCATTGCCGTCGCACAAATAAGTGATGTACATGACGGCTCTCAAAACTGCAGAAATTGTGGGTGTAAGCGGTCTTGTTCTTCGTGTGCAACCACGTGTTGACCTAAGAGCATTCTGATATCCGGTAGATCTGCAAATCCTGCCCTCTTCCGGCAATATTGCTCACATCGCCCTTCACTCAGACCCGGAATTACTCAGATCCCAGTCTCCAGTGCCCATCATATCTCCAGGAGGACTTTCCTCGCTTGGAAGCAACGTCTGCATATTGTTTTTATTAGATCGCCGGAAGCGCTCGTACGCGCAGTCGAACAGCTCTCGCAGGCGGTAGCTGGTCCGACTTGTCGGATTCGAACCAGCAGTGAGTTGCTGGTCGCCCTGCAGAGATTCGAATCCGCCCTGCAGTGAAAATATTGTGTGCTTTTTTTTAAATCCCGAGCTCCGGTGGAATCGGCCACGCCATACCCCATCGGCCCCGTCGTACCAGCCATACAGAGCTGTTGACGGTTCGGCGTCATCAGCGGAGGAGGAGGAGGAGGAGGATCTGAGACGTCTTCGCCCGGTGCAGAGACGACGATAAATAAATTAGAAGTCCGTCATCGGACTGCACGTCCGTAATCGGACAGCTCCCTCAGATTGCTGTCAGATCCAGCTGTTTTTTGTTGAGGCATATTCAAGTTACCGTCACCTGCGTCAGATCTGATCTGGTTCATCGGGCATGTAATGTGTCATTCTATTATTTCTTTGCTGGTGCGGTTCTGATTTTCTTAGTTTTCTTTTCTATCTTCCTGTAAGCAACACAAGTGAAAATGGCAATTGAAACCGCCATTGTTTCGACCTTGTTGAAAGAGCTGACTTCTCTTCTTAGAGAACAAGTCAATCAAGAGGCATCTCTCATCATACGTTTCAAGGAAGAGTTACAAGATTTTGGGAGAAGTCTGAAATACATAAGAGCTCTTTTGAACGATGCTCAAGGAAGGAAGAAGCAGAATGAAGCACTTAGAACCTGGTTGTTGGATCTTCAAGATGTTGTCTACGATGCAGAGTATATATTTGAGGAGTGCGAGGTTCAGACATTGGCCTCTGCAGGCCGCATCAGTAGACTTAAACTTCGCCACAAAATGGGAAAAAGAGTGAGAGAACTGAAGAAGAGAATAGCCAAGATCACGGAGTTGGGTAATTCATTCCATCTGAGAGAGTCGCCTGTTGATGTTGGGGATACGAGGCGACACCCAGAAATGAACTTGATGGACAGATCACTCATAGTGAGGGATGAGTCCAAAATTGTGGGCACAGAGGAAAACACTAAAGTTGTCACGGACTTGTTATTGCAGGAAGCCCATGCTCGCATCATCGCTGTGGTGGGCATGGGAGGAGTGGGGAAGACTTTGCTACTTCACCGAGTTTTCGATAGAACAAGGCACATGTTTGAGTGCTCTGTGTGGCTCACCATTTCCCAAGATTATTCTATTAAAAACCTGCAACAGAAAATTGGCAGACGGTTGAATATTGATCAGGTCGAAAAACTCGACGAGGAAGAGACCAGGGAATCCATTTCTAGTCATTTGAAAGGCAAGAAGTCTCTAATTGTTTTGGATGATGTTTGGAATGGAAAACAATTGATGGAGAAGATCGGCATACCACAAGACAAGTCCTGCAGGTAAGTCAACTTTTGACTATCCTATAAAGGAGTAGTGTTGTCAAAATTTGCATTAAATGTCCAGAAAAACAAATGTTTAAGTGTAAGAGATCACATAAAGTTAGCGATAGATGCAGTTAATCTGTTTGGTGCTTATCTTTCGTAGATTGTTTCCGCGTGTTAAATTGTTGAATTAAATTAGCTTAATTTTTAATTTTTATAGTTAAGTTTAAATTTTAATTTTAATTTATATAATATTTTTTTTTAAACGGACGTAAATATGTATAAATAATCTACTAAAAACATTTACGAGTCTAGAGGTGAGTATATATGAGAGGTATATAAAACTTAATAAATTAAATATAAAAAATTGTTAATATTTTATTTGATTTTTGTTTTTGGAGGATTGTTCATTAAATTTTTGTTTTTTTAGTTTTGAAAATTTACTTACCTTTTAAAATTCTATTTTTTATTATTAAATCAAAAAAATATTATAATATTAAATAATATATATATATTTATATTTTTGATGAAACATTCACCTGTACTATTTAAACCTTAGAATCTTTAAAAAATTAAAACACAAACCATTAAACCACCATCAACCCATAATATTGGTGTACCAGACAACATGAACTCACATCTTTATTGCCTCTTCCATTAACTCTTATTTTTATAGACCAGAACAGAGACGTGTCACTAGGGGTATAAGTAGTTATGAGATCTATAGTAAAAATCATTCAGGCAATTTTTTTCCCTTTATCTAGCTTTTTAAATTTATTTGTTTATGTTTGCATATAGGTCTAGTTCCTTGCATAAACCTGTAGGGCATTGTTTCTTTCTGTAATATTTTTGAAAAAGTGCAATGGCAGTGGACTAAAATTAACTCTACAAACTGATTACAGGGTGCTGATCAGCACAAGAAACAGAGAAGTGGCGGAGGAAATGGGCGATGGTAGAATCCACAAAATGTTAGCGTTGTCGGAAGACGACAGTTGGAGACTGTTCTGCAACTATGCCTTCCCAGAAAGCAATGGAGTTCCACCAGAGGCGTTGAAGGGGGTAGGCCGTGTAATTGCAGAGAAATGTGCAAATTTGCCCTTGGCAATTATAATGGTGGCGGCATCCATGGCCAAGATGAAGCCTCTTCCTAACGTGTGGAATGACGCCCTCGATCGCCTTAATGAACTACACATGGAGAACGAGATCAGGCCCATCTTGGAACTTAGCTATGATGCCATGCACTCTCCTCTCCAACTCTGTTTTCTCTACTGCTCTGCTTTCCCCGAAGACAGTAAAATTGATTGCCAATACCTGATAGAACTGTGGATTGCTGAAGGATTTGTTACAACCACGTCAGACCGTCCTTCTTCTTCTTCTTCTTCCGCAACAGATATTGGACGCTGTTATCTCAACGAATTGATAAGTCGTTGCATGCTGGAACCCTTGCAGGTGGGAGTGGACGGGAGGGTGAATTGGTGCAAAATGCACGATTTGCTTAGGGAATTGGCTCTCGACAAGGCCCATACAGACTTCAGATGTTTCTTTCGCCCTGGAAAAGAGTTGAAACAATGTCGAATGGAGGTAAGCGACGCCTACCGCCGAATCTCTTTGTGGGCAAACGATATTCAGGTCCTGCCTCCCATCGACAAGAAACGGAACACTCTGCGCGCTTTGTTCTTAACCGACTACGAGAGCTTTGCTTTTAGCCGACCCAGAGAGCTTAATGCCCCTTTTTTAACTTCCACTTTTTTCGACAATCTCAAATCTCTTCGCATACTGGACTTGAGCTCCACCAGCATCTCAAATTTGCCGGAATCCTTTAGCAAATTAGAGCATTTAAGGGTCCTCAATCTGAGTGGGACCTATATAGAAGAGCTGCCGGAATCCATCAACAATATGAGGCGTCTGGAGTATCTCGATCTCAGCGGCTGCGTAAAGCTCAAAATAATACCCGCAGCAATAGGCACTCTCAAACTTCTAAGACATCTGAACTTGACGGTTTGCCCAATAAAAGTCATGCCCGCGGAAATCTCACAGCTGACGTCTTTAGAGACTTTAATACTGGGATCGGGACCACCAAAATTGAGATTTATACTGGGATGGGGACCGCGTTATGCACCGAAATTGAGACTTTATCATCTTCAAAATCTAACGAATCTTCGAGAGCTGGATGCCACTATGGAAGATGCATCGGAATCGGGGATCGAAGCGGAGAATGCGTTTGGTAGGATGAAGAAGATGCGCCGGCTTAGCTTGCGCAATTTTTCGTCGTCCTCGTCGTGCTTCATTCAAGACATGAAAAACATGGAGGAGCTTGAAACACTTTATTTGCATCAATGTTTCCCTCCCAGTGGGCTTGCCAGTCTTCAAAACCTGGTGGACCTGGACCTGCATGAGTGCCACTGTACGGACTATCCCAGGCTTGATAGTCTGCCTAATCTGTGCCACCTCACCCTGAGGAAGAATCGGCTGTGCAAGAGGTTACCCAAGGAGTTTGGTCGGCCAAAGGGGTTTCCCAAACTGGAGAAGCTAAGCATTATTAAATTTGACATAGTGGAGGAATTACCAGTACTGGAGGATGGAGCAATGCCCAAACTGAAAGAGTTAGAGGTGAGAGTCTGTCCGCTTTTATTTGGGTTGCCGTCGGGAATAGACAATCTGCCATGCCTGGTAAACCTCGAGGTGTTCCATTGTGCGCGACTTGTAGAAAGGTTAGAAAAAGGCGGTTCAGATATTTCAGCTCTGAAAGAGCGCCGACCCCACCTCAATATTATCTTGTCGAATAGAATACCTCGTTGAAGAGCATATTAGAGTTTATGTGGAATTTTCTGCACAGTACCGAGTGATTGAAGAACAACAATCATATTATTTTTGTGTGGAGTATTTCTTGTGCTTCCAGAGTTGTCTCTTCTTTCACTTATGGTTCCATTTTCAAAACTCAAATTTTATGGAGTATTTCTTGTACTTCCAGAGTTGTCTTTTCTTTCACTTATGGTTTCATTTTCAAAACTCAAATTTTATGGTCATTGATCATTGTAAATTAGATTGTTCTAGTTATATAAATTGAAAATGTGAGATTGAGATAATTTTATAAATGAAAGTATTATGGGAATTAGCAACAAAAAAAAAAAAAAACCTTAAGATGCCTATGAGCATGCAAAATGGGATAAAATTGATATAAATGTCAAAGCAAATATTTTGTAGCAAATTAGTCCAACAATTTAGTCTCATTTTAAGATCTCAAAACAACAAAATAAGTATGAGAGATTTTAAAATCAATGTACGAGAAAACCAACAAATTAAAAGTGATGGACATTAAAAAGGTAGGAATGAAAATTCTGATTATTAATTTTATTCAATTTATAAAATGAAAATCAGATTATTAATTTTATTCAGTTTACAAATTAAATAGGCATTCATAGAGGCCAATTACAAATTGTATGCTACAACCTGAAAATATCAACCGACAATTTAATAAAATCTATAAGATTTTATTAAATTTTATTTTAGACTTTAGAAAATAAATTTTAAATTCTAATGCCTTTGAGATCCTTATCATCCCTCTCCACCATAGAAGAATTGGACTCCAATAATTTTACAAGAAGGTGGAAGACACAAGCACAAATTAGGCATCTTTTGAAGTATTTGAATATTTGTAGTCTTCAGAAGTGGTTGTGGTCCGGAGTGTTGAAATATTTGTAGTCATCGAATTTGTGGAACACAAGTAGTCATCTACTGAAGTATTGGTATCTCTGTAATCTTAAGAAGTGGTAGTTGTCAAAAGTGTTGAATCTTTGTAGTCTTTGGATTCTTGGGACACAAGTAATGCTTGTGGTTGGTTTACATGGCTCGACTCACGATGCTTTGTAAATTCCTTTGACAAGAAAGCTTCAAACACTGAAATAGCTAAGAAGTTGAAATGGAAGCTGATGCAGAAGCAATGCTTGATGTGGTGTTTCTCAAAGATATGAACCAACTGAAAAATCCACTAAAATATAAGCCATTATGGGCAAGGACTACTCCAATGTGTGGAGTATCTATGTGATATCCACGATCACATAGAAAAGGCCATTGGTCTTATGAAGGAAGGCTACTTCCAAAAAGTGTCTAAAGATGATGGTGGATTGAAAGTGTGTTGGGTTCAACTGAAAATGCACTATATATTACAAACATTTGTTTCAAATAAGGTTTAGATAATCCAAAATTCGAAGCATCATAGGTCAATGTTGACCTTTACAAAATGATAAAAGACTGATGTCATTAGAACTGGCTCAGAAAGAACTTTTCGATGAGTATACATAAAGGATATATTCACATCGGAATGAAGTTGCAAAATAATAGCCAAAGAAAAGAGAACAAGTTTCCCTTTATAATTTAAAAATGAGGAACATAATAACTTTCTCTTTACAATTTAAAAATGGAAAACATAATACAAAATGTTGGGTGAATGAATCAACAGGAGGGCTCCCATTTAAAGTGCTCCTTGTACCTTTCCACCTTAATTATCAAGTTCAAGTTCGTGTTTGAGTTCAAAACTATTGAAGTTCGAAATAAATTTGACATGTTCAAAAATTTGAAATAAAATTTGACGTAAATTCGACATATTATAAATGTAATGTATACATATCATTTTTTAATGTTATCTATCTTAAATATAAAGAACTCTCAAATTTTTAGTTGGGATCGAGCTAGGATGGAGATGAAGTTGGAGCCCTTGCCTGAGATAGTTGTGGACGATTCTCCCTTAGTCAGTATTTACAAAGATGGATCCGTAGAATGCCTGAGAATGTACAAAGATGAATTCGTAGAATGTTTGCTCGAGATGGAGACGGTTCCCCCAAGGCCATCCACATATAGTCATGTGGTGTCCAAGGATATGATGTTGGATGCAAACACATGACTTTTCGTATGTATATATATGCCCCTTTACGTCAATAAGGGAACGCACGACTCTAAGTTTCTATTGGTCGTCTACATCCATGAAGGGGGCTTTTGCATCGAAATTGTCATGTCACCGCTTTATCAGAGCTATCTCAATCTTGTGGCCAATGAATGCAAGGTTCTCTGCGTCTCTGTCAATTACAGAAGGGCTCCGGAGCATCGTCTACCCGCTCATAGCATTGGGGTTTTTTAATCTTTGTCTTTCATTGCAATATTATCAAAATTTTTTGCATATGTTTTCCCTCCTCGCAGCCATTTTTTTACCTATTTTCTACCATTTTTTCCCTGTTTTCTACCATTTTTTCCCTGTTTTCTACCATTTTTTCCCTGCCAAATTTAAGGTTTGTTCGTCAAATTTATGCACCATGGTTTTAAATTGGACAAATCTCGAATTTTATCTAAAAACTTTGATGAATTTGATAACTAAGCTTCCCACTATGAATGTGGGGTTTGAAACAAATGGGGAGTCATCTCCCATTCAAAGCGCTCCTTGTGACTTCCCACTATGAATGTGGGGTTTTTATGTATCTAGAAAAATGGTAAAAAGGTGTTGCTGGGAAGCCAACAAAATCAAACAGGTTCAAAATAAGAATATAAGTGTCAGTCACTCCTTTGCAATATGGCTGGTAACATCGATGAAGTTTGGCTAGGAAGCGATTATCAGGAAGGAGGTGTTCAGATCGTCAAAGGGGGTTATTCTGTGAGGTTGCATTTTTGTACGTGGCAAGCTGGTATTTTGAATCACTTTACGGATGCGATGCCTGAGGGAAGGAAAAATCCATATTTTGTTAAATATTGGATGACATCCAAAGGCGAGTAAGCAACATGGTGTCCCCGCATCCTCAAGTTGTTGTGATACATGGTTGAAAACTATAGAAGATTATAAATTCAATGCTAATATTTAAATTTGAGGGCTATAATGGAGTAGGTTCCAATAGTAATCCACGCAGTTGGCTGACGCATCCTCAGTGCACCAACTGTTGCTAGAAATTTTAAGTGCATGTAATGTAAACATGATTCAGCCATACGTTTCTCCTGATATCATCAAATGTGAGACCATCGTGTCTTGTAGAAAAAAGTCATAGTGGGTAGCCATAAAAGAGGTCATTTGTGAGGTGCACAAATGAGGTAGAGGGAGGCATGTCAAATATTGAACAATGTGGATTCTAATAGGAGGAATAGTGGCAGAGGATGATAGATCTCCTCCTTTGCTTTGGTGGAGCACAACTGTAAATTGAAAATGATGACCATGCAACTCGAGAATACGTGTTGAATATGGGATCAGGCAACTCTAAAAATGTTTTGGCTCTAGTGCTGAATAAGAGCAACATCATGGCTCATTGGTTGAAGTGTCAAGGCATAGAGGTTAATGTTGATCCCTTGAAGTAGGTGTCATACTTAGGAGATTTGTTAATCTAGTTGGTGCTACCATTAATAAGAATATGAGATATTTTTATGAAGGTGTAAAGTGAATATTGTGGTCAATTGAATGTGGCATCAAGGTTGTAAGTATTGTCATAGTTTGTTATCATTGGTACAAAAGACACTAGGGCTACACCACATTAGAAGTGGATCCTTGAATTGAAGGAATAGGTACCAATGAGAGGGAGAATGATCCATAAATGAAAACTTAAATACAACTCCAATGGAAGTAATACATTATAAATTTAGGTGCATGGAAATAAATATGGAAAGAGCACTTATAGTCCAAAGTGAGTTTAGAGCCAAGGCAATTACGATGCCATAACAATTTAATATTTAACATCAAACTAGGAGGATGCCAAAGGTGTGGTTTTCACTCTAGTTGGAATGTGCTTGTAATCCAAGAGAGTGGTGTTATGTGTTGGGAAAGTACTGAAAGAGTTAACCCACATTCAGGGTTATGGATAGCGATGAATATTTTCCAATTGGACTAATATTTGCGTTTTCAAAAATTTAAATTTACTATTTTGGGGGATTTGAATGTCGGTCCCTTCGCCCAAAATTTTTAGAATTTTTTTTTAGGTGTCAGTTCGCTATGCATTGATAATAGTATTATGGATTTTTTTAAAAAATTGCCAGCAATCCCACCTAAATAAAGGATCCTTTTCGCCATAAACTTTTTAAAATTTTAAATTATTCCGCCCAATTCGCCAAGTATATCACTATATATAATTAACACCCAAAGATACTTTTTCATTTTTGGATCTTGTTCTACACTAGACAAATATCCCGACCCAGTTCTACACTAGATTGGACCCATTTCTATCCATTTCTGCACTAGACCAGATCCTGTTTAGCACTAGACAAGATCAGAATTTGTTCTACAACAAATTGAACCCAATATACACAAGATCGTAATCCAAACCTTGTTCTATAGTAGACCAATATTCGAACCCATTTTTACACTAGACCAAATCCTGTTCAGCACTAGACAAGATCATATCCTATTCAATACTAGATAAGATTGAACTTTGTTTTACAGTAGACCAGATTCAGTCAACACAAGATTGTAATTTGGACCCTATTATATAGTAGACTGATATTTTAATTGAGTTCTATAGCATACCAGAACCAGTTCTACACAAGATTGATATTTAGACCCTATTATGTGCCAGACTAGAACCTATTTAGCAATAGATCAGACCCAATATTGCACTAGGCCGATTATCGAATCCCATTCTACACTAGGTTCATATCGGACCCCGTTATACACTAGGCTGATATTGGACCTCGTTTTGCACCAGACCGATATCAAACCCCATTCTGCACCAGGTCGATATTAGACCCTATTTTACATAAGGTCGATATCGAACCCCATTTTGCAACAGGCCGACATATAAACCTCATTTTGCACAAGAGCTACCTCTAATCCTATTTTGTATAAGGCTATTTTTTGGACCCTATTCTACACCAGAATAGACTGCTAGATAGCATTCTACACCAGGTTCTCTATTTCTCTTAAGACATTTTGAATATAAGTTGAAGCAGTTGTAGTAACAAGATTTGATTTTTTGTTAACTAATTGCAGGTTTTTCTTCAGCTATTTTTCCATCATTTATTAAAAATATATCAATGCTCTCTTTCTCATGTTTTTCGCTATTTTTCCCTATTTTGCATGTTGTCTTCTACACCAGACCGATATACGAATCTTGTTATGCATTTTGATCATTATTCAGACCCTGTTCTACACAAAAATAGATTATTGGACCACGTTCTACACCACGATCTTTGTTTCTCTTAAGACATTCTGAATATAAGTTGAAGTAGTTGTAGAAAATATATCAAATTTCAAATATTTTTCTCTATTTTGCTCTATTTTGCATGTTGTCTTCTATTTTTTTGTCCTTCTGTTAAAACTCTTTTATTCTTTGTTTCTATTCAGATATGCTTTTCTATTATAATATTATAAATATATAAATACTTTAGTAAATGTTTTTTTGTACCACAATATGATATTGTTCCATATATGTATCTCTAATTATTTTTCACATACAAAACTTTTTTTTTTGGAATTTAATTTGAATTTGTATATTGAATTTTTTTGTGCTCTTATCAGTTACAAGTGTTATCAATAGAAAATGCAGTAGTAGGATACACTCATAAAATCACAATAAAATATGGCAAAAAACATGTATGTATTTTCTAGGAATTGACCATCTTTTTATTCTAGTTACAATATTATCTTGAGGCCTAAGATAAGTAACATCTCTTTAACATTTTATTACTTTTCTAAAATGAAAAACACTTTATTTACAAGAAAAATGTCACCCACTGATGATGGAAAGAAGGGGGTCAAATATTCTGCTGAAAAGAGTATTCTCAAATATTTTAGCCATATGTCGAAATCAAACAAGCCATCGATATCTGTACAAATTTGACGTACAAATGATTTTTGACTTCTAAACAATTAGTTGTATATTTTGTAATTATTTTCAATATTGCTCTCTTCCTCAAACAGTTAGTTCTCAGTATGTCCTCAACGATATGAATCTTTTTTTTTTGTAAGTTAGTTTTTTAAAATTCATAAATGATAAAGAATATTATTGTATGTTACTATGCAGAATACCCTGTTGACCCTAATAAGCCTTCACTTGAAGATTTTCCTCACCAATAGATGCCTTCTAATGAAAAATATCTTAACAATGACATCCAAAAATCACTTGAGTGTGGTCTATCCATAAGGATACCACTTGCATTATCGTTGATGTGACTCGAGTTCAATCCCCATGGTGGATGTGTATAAGAAGTATTACTAAAAAAAAAATAATTACTAGAAGATATTCCTCACCAAGATATGCAAGTTTAAAATGAAAGCAATAAATCAAATACACTTCAAACTTCTTATGAATATTCAAGCAAAAATTCTAAAAAGAGAAAGACAAAATATAACCGGGTTATTGAAAGGTCATTTAGAATGAATGGGCAAAAAAAATTCCCTATATTGATCTGATCTTGACTATAGACAACCAAGTCAATCAAAAATATTTTAGATGCAAAATTTATAGTTAGAAACTAGGTAAGGATCACAAGTTGCAAATTAAAAAATATACAATAGAAAAACATGCTAGCAAAGTATATGTAAAAGTTATAGGAAGTGATGGTAAAATTAAAAAAGATGTTAGGTGGAAGGATACATTAGAATATATGCATGTCATATATGCAATAGAATATGAGAATCACTTAAAGCAATAACAATCCCTTATTGAGAAATGTGGAATGATTGAAACCCAATTTCATAAAATGAAGAAGACCATTTTAGCTTCAAAAAGTTTGTAGTTTACTATTGTATTTAGTATTCTCAAAAAGGGTAGACCCATGTCCAATTTTATTGATTATAAGCACTTGTATGAACTAGCTGATGTGCAAAACATTTTTAGTTCCCATTGGTTAGATCGAAGTGGTTGGGAAATGGTAAAATGCTTATCTTTGGTTGAGAAGGACTTGAAGGAGAAAGTAAAACTTTTCAGATTCATTTCACTTTCTATTGATGATAACGACTGTGGACAACATATCTTGGATTTGCATGCATGTGTACACATTTTAAAATTATGTAAGGCAACATAGTTTTATAGGATTACATAAGATGGTGGAAATTTCAAATGCAAAAAAACATCTATAGTGTTGTTTTGACTAGTTTAAAGGAAATTACGAGAATGAATGATATAGACATAACCACAAAGTTAATTTGCATTGGATCTAATGGTACTGCTATAATGCAATGGCACAAGAATGACCCATGTGTTTGACTCCAATCATCAGTTGCCCCATATATGATACCCATTCATTACATGGCTCATAGAGTGAATCTTGCATATAAAATCATGAGCACTTTTGAAAATATTGCTAGAGTGGAAGACCTTATTCGTAAAATACATTCTTATTTTTCTTACAGTCTAAAAAGATTTACAAAGTTTCAACAGTTTGCACTAGGAGATATAGAAGGAAAAAATTGTTGAAAGATGTGGATACAAGGTGTATTTCTTTGTATCAATGCATACATATATTTTTTATAGAATATCAATATTTAATAGGGTTTATGTATGCAAATAGTAGGGCAATTGATAAGGCAAACAATATGTTATTTCGTTTGACTAACTTGGAAACTCTTTTAACAACATATGGTATTTTTTCAATGTTACAAGAAATGAACAAATTGAATAAAATTGCACCAGAGGGTATATCATTCATTTCATGAGGATGAGAAAGCAAATATGTATGATTATTGATAGGTTATATGTGTACAAACCAGATTTTACAAATGTGAATGATGCAAAAAGTTTTTTGAAGTTTGACATCAATGATAATCTTTGCATTAATGTTCATAGAAAGATGATACTCTATATTGCTATGAAAATAAGTCAAGTATAGTTATTGACAATGTTGAAACAATTTGTTTAACACACAATAGATACAAAGTTGTTTTACATTATACTAAGAAAAAATTGTTCAACATAGCAAAATCATTGACAAATGATATAAGAGATCGATTTTAAAGACATGAGTTGCTTGAGGCCATGGGTGTTATTAAACATTTGTTTTGGGGTTCTTGCAATGATCACAATTCTACACAAGAGTTGTTTATTAAATATATGGGTATCCTTATTGAGCATTTCAGTAAAAGTGTGGAAGTCAATGGTGTTGAAATAAAAGGTATTCTCAACAAAGATATTTTAAGACAACAATCATAATATTTTGGAAGAACAATGGTTCAATAAGTGTCACTTTTAAGTAACGTCCATGAGATTGGTTCCACTGTACATTTATGGCAAAAGTTGTATCCAAGTAGTATCTTACAAGATACGATTAGTGAATACTTTTGTTTATATGAATTATGTCAAACAATGATTTTGGGATCTGTTGAATATGAGAGGGTTTTTAGTGAACTATCTTTTGTTAAATATAAGCTTTGCAACATTCTAGAAAAAAATCTAGAAAATTGTTTAAGAATTTGTGTGTCATCATATTATCTAGACAAATTTCCATATGATAGAGCATTGACATACTAGAATTCAATTGCAAACAAAATGGGTATAACAAATACAACTGATAAGGAGGATAATGATGCTTTTAGTGATCAAATGGTGGCTTCACAAATTGATTCTAGACAAGTTGAGAAGTGTTCATTTCAACTACCTGAATTCTGATTTTTCCAATATATCATAACAATGTAAAATTTGACTTTATTTGTTATTAGATTTCACAATATTATATTGAAATACGCTATGCTTAATATTGATACTAGACAAGCTGAGAATTGTTCATTTCAGATTTCACAATGTTGTTTCAACAATTTTTCTTCATAAATTGTATGTTTTAAATCACATTATGCTTTTAAAAATTATACGTTTTATATCACATTGTGCTTTTAAATATTGTATGTTTTATATCATAGCGTTTCAATTACCTTAATAAATCATTGTCTTATATTTTATATCATAGTATTCGTATTGTATTGTTAATGTATGAATATTGATCAACACAAATATTTTTTTGTTGTTTGAGCTGAAGATAGTAAATAATATTGGCGAGTAATACTAGAAAACCAAAACAAAATTATAAATGTAAACAACCTTTGAATTATTGAAGACACAAAATTAAAAATATATTTTTCATTAATTCGATTAGAAAAATATTACAATGTACAAAATTGTTGATTGCAATCAACTTGAAAATATTTTTACATTGTTAAATATCTTTTTTTGGGATACTTGCCTCAGATTCACTTTCAACGGCCTTTTTTTTTCCTTTATCTCCTTCCTTGACACCCTGTTCTAGAAACGCACTAAGTTTGACTAGATTTTCTTGTACTTTCACAATACTCCCCAATAATGCGCTTTCTTGCTAGTTTGGATCTTTGAGTAATGTTGGAAGATTTTATTTTGCTTTCTGGTGTTGTAGTGTGATGTATTAATCTTCATGGATCTTATCCCTAATATATTTTCTCAAATTATTATTATCTGCCACTTTTAATTGCATTATTTTCTTCATTTCCATTGCATTTTTCAAAATTGCCGCATTGATATTAACATGCATGTTGTTAAATTGCCTTTTTAAGTTTTCAAAATTTTACTGCAAAAAGAAAATGAAAACATCATTCATTATATAAAAATTATTACCTATTTTAATGAAATATAAAAATAAACTGCAAAAGCAAATTGAAACATAAATAAACATTTTTTGACCTTGGCCACATCCCTGGAAGACTCAGCAAGTGCAACATTTCCCTATGGAAATCTCATTTGTTATAAAAAGCTTGGGCTTCAAAATTAATATTCTCTAATCTACTGATGATAATATTAAAACATCATCATCATACACAATTTTTGAATTGATTTTTCATGTTGTGGCCTGATTTAGGATGCCACTAAGCTTTTTTGGTGCATACTAAACCAAAGAAAAAATTGAATCCCTTTTTATGTAATTCTTATATCAGGCATTTATTTGATTTATTATGAAATTTGCTCGATATTACCAATACTTCATTTCTTGAATATATTTAAGCACAATTTGTTTCACGATTGATTTTATATTTTCAACCATTAAGAAATTTTCATCAAAATTAACAATGTCATCCTTAGTTTCAGGAAGATGGTCGTTTCCTTCAGGAGATGGAAATGATGTTTGTTTAGCTGTAGGGGCTTCAATTTATTGTGTTTCACCTAGTGGATCTTGAAGCACATTTGTTGCCTTAAATTCAAAAATGTTGCCCTACAATAGAAAATTATCATCAAGTTGGATATTGAAGAAGTGTGGAATGTAAAATATGAGAACCCAAGCCTAGAACTTGGTGTTGTCGATCATGATCTTTGTGAAAAAATTGTTTTCCACCTCCAATCTATGTTTGGCCTCTCATTTGTGTAGGTTGTGCCTATCGTTATTATTGTGGATGCGGATGTTGTAGTGGAACCTGTTGCTGCAGTGGAAATGGTTGTTGTGGTGAAAATTGTGGGTGTGGTGGAAGTGGTGCTACCATATGACCTCTCATTCTTGTTAGTTTTCATTGAGAGGTGGCTGAAAACATAAAAAAGTTTCATCAGCATTATTTAGAAAATCAAATACAAAAAAATCTTAATTCAAAGTAAATACACATTGCTTTACCTGAAGACGATGAAATATATTGAAATTGGGTACCTATGGGGGAGGGGTGGCCACAATATATTTAGACTACACATTTTGTGCATACATAGGCACATGAAAACCACAAGGAGAAGGAGCTTGCCTTGAACGTTTTGGCAACCTCTATAATGGTGATTTTGATCCAGTTTCTTCAAAATCACCAGTTTTCTCTAGACTGGGACCCCTATTGGCAACATCCTATTTATTACTAATGGTGGCTGCCCTACCCTACGTTTAGATGAAAATAAAAAATAAAAAATGAAAATGTGCTAAAATATAAAATAATATTTGATTGTCAAAGATTGACTAATTACCTTCAATTCCTTTGGTGTCAAGGCAATGGCTTGTAGTGTTGCATGCACTACAATAGGAACATGAGTATCTTAAAAATTATAAAAACCTTCAAAATATAGTGTTAAAATATAATTAACAGTGCCCAAAATGGGTTGTGTGTTGCTGGTTTTTAATTACACCGCATACAAGTCGACCCTGATGCAATCTGCAATATAGGTACACCAATCAAACCTCTCATGATGCTCACAACGAATAACATAGGCTAGTGCCCAAAATGGAATTTATAATCTTCCAAATAGAATTAGTCTTGCTTAGAAGAACTCAATAATGACCTTCAGAGTTGGATGCTTAAAATCGGTGATTGTTAACCTTATTTTTGACTTGGCGATGAAAGCTGCAAAAAAATAGATAACAATTTATAAATTTGAAATTTTAACATAACAAATTTTAAGACACAAGAATTATACCTTTTGTTGATGTAGCTTTTGTCATCTTGAGAGAGCTGACACTTCGTTGACACTAGAGTATAATTACCGAAAGGAAGACCTATCAATATATTAATGTTTAGAGTTGTGATGGTGAACAACATATTTATATTTCATATTTTCATTTTGACTATGGCCTTGTCATGGTCATAACTGCCAATAATATGTTGTAGGATGACTTTATCAATTTTGAAATGTGGTATCAATACTAAGTTTGTCAAACCTGCGTTATCTAACCATGATAAGTCCATACCTAGGGTTATTAACAAATCTAAAATTAAAGTGCAAGAGAGGTCCTTGAACTTTGGAATAGGGGTGGAAGCGATGGCCATTGCTAGAAATTGAAAAATTAAAAACAAGAGAAACAAGAGGAAATTCAATGGTCTAACTAGTTTCTAGAGGAAGTTTATAAAAAAATTTAGTGGAATTTGTGCTCCAATCATAGAAAAATGAAAGGAGGAAAGCATGAATTTAAGTGGATGACTATAGTAGAAAAAATTTCAAATCCTAAATAAGAATATACTAAAACAACCTATTTTATCTTTTTCATATTTCAACAAGGTCATTTAGGTGAATTGTGATGCAAGTGAAAATGTGATAGGAGGATTCTTGAGCCAGGAAGGTAGGCCCATTGCCTATTTTATTGTGAATATAAATGAGGTAAAGTATAAGTACTCAATTTATGACCAAGATTTTTATGCCATTTTTCAAGCCCTAAAGAAATGGAGGTATTGTTTGCTGCCAAAAGAGTTTGTCTTGTTCATAGATAATTATGCTTTGTAATTCATTAACAACCAAAGTAAGTAAAACCAAGAGCATATGAAGTGGGTAGATTATTTGTAGGAATATTCCATTATCTTGTAGCACACAAGTGACCATTCAAATTTATTAGCTAATGCTTTGAGTAGAAGAAATCTATTATTGAACATGATGTAGATTGAAATCATGGATTTTGATGCTTTGAAGGAGCTTTATGATGATGATTTAGACTTTAAGGAAGCTTGGGAAACATGCAACAATCCTACTACAAAATACAATATGCCATAGCTTGACTATTTCATCCAAGAGAGATAATTGTTCAAGTGACAACAATTGTGGATACCACAAAGTTAAATGAAGGAGAACCTGATAAGAGAGATATATAGTGGACTAGCTCGATATTTTGAAGTAGAACAAATGATGGGATAGCTTAGTACTAGTTACTATTGGATTGGAATGAATTTAGATGTAATATTATTTGTGTAGTATTGTTGAATTTGTCAACATGCAAAGGAAATAAGTAAAAATATTGGGTTGTATCAACCATTACCGGTACTAGACAATCCATGCAAGGATGTGAGCATGGATATTTTTCTTGGCTTAAAGAGGACACAAAAATATAATGATTCTATTTTTATTGTTGATAGAATCTTGAAGATGCAACATTTCATACTTGGTAAGAAAATGAACTAATCTACTGATCTTATTTATTTATTCTTTCAAAAAGTTATAAGATTCCATGGTTTTCCAAAGAGTATTATGTCAGATAAGAATGCAAAGTTTGTAGGTATTTTTTGGTGTACCCTATGGAAGAATTTGGGTAGAAAATTAAGCTTTATATCTTATAACCCATAAATAGATGGATAGATTGAAGTCATGAATAGAAGCCTTGGAAATTTGCTATAATGTCTAGTTGGTAAGAAGCCAAAGTCATGGGATACTTTTGTTGGAAATATTGAGCATATTGTTGTCATTGATGTCAAAGAGTACATAAGGCAAAAATGTGTTGATGAGAAAAATGAAATGGTTTTCAAGGCATTATATATCCCCAAGATATTTTTCTAAGAGACAGGTTATAATATTTAAATGAAAATTTAAATATTATAAAGGAGGCAAAAATATTTAAAAGATAAAATTATTTTTATACCCCAAGGTTTCAAATATAAAGATTATAATATTTTAATATTATAATACAAAGGGTTCAAAGTTTAAAAAGGTGCCAAATTTTTTGAAGCTAATATTAATATGCCCTACCCCATCAAAACGCCAACCTTCTTTCATGCTCATCGAAGCATATATAAAATGGTTTAATCTATTTCATATGTTTGTGTGTTAAATTGGTGAGCGAAGTTCAAAAATCCATTTCATGCGTCAAAATAGGGAAAATACAACATAGGCAGATAAAATGACAAAAGGATAAAGTGTTGATTTTCTAATCCCATGGTGGTGGCTAGCCCAGCTGGTCACTAGGCTAGCGTTAAGGTATTGAAAGAGAGGAGGTTGCAGGTTCCACTATCGTAGGTGCTCTTTTGCAAGGCATAGAATGTAGAGTGTTTTGATTTATCCACAGAGGAGGAGATAATGGAAAATTTCTACGATTCACATTTCAAGTTGGTCACTAGGCTAGCGGTAAGGCATTGGTAGGTAGAAATTTGCTGGTTCAAATCTTGCGGGTGCTATTTTGCAAGCCAGAAAATGAAACTTGTTTTTGCTAAGGAAGGAAATAAGAGGAAGCTACTGCACATTATATTTAAAGTGGGTGGCTAGCCATGCTGGTCTCTAGGCTAGAATTAATGCGATGGTAGGTAGGAAGATGCGGGTTCAAATCTCTTGGTCACTTTTTTTGCAAGGTATAAAAGAAGACTTATTCGTGTGGCATTTTAATCAATGGTATGAGGAAAAAAAATATATTATAAAATTGATAAAAGGAAAATCATTTGCTGTGTTGGATAGGGATAAATTTTTATCAAGTATAGGAGAAATAAGGTGTTATAAATTTTATTTGTGATTTGTAATTTTTTAAAGTTAAATCTAGGATAAATAATGTGTACAATGGCTTATTGATATTGTAATGTGTGTTTGAGAAAATTAAATCTTGTGTAAGGAGTTATAAGGTATTATTGTGGTTTGATTTTTTATTGTAATTTATGTATGGTGAAAAGGAATGTTGAAGGGTTTTTGATAATTATTAATGCTTCATATTTGAGAACAAAAGTCATAGAGCATTATTTTTCATATTCTATTGTGCACATTTTTAAAGGAGAAATTTAATGTGGATGATTTGAAAGAGAGATCTACTAACCAATTTTTGAAGTGGCACTTTGAAAGGGAAATTCTTTTGAGACAGGTTTTTGAAGGCACATCTTCATCAAAGCAAGTTAAGAGGTATGGTGATATCATTCCTTCTTTAAGGTGTTTGGTTGAGAAAATATTTCAGAATCATAAGGTGGATAAATAAGGATTATATATGTGCATTGTTGAAAATATTTGAGCTAGGGTTTGAGAATAAATTGTGCTTCATTATTTGAATTAATTTGTGAAGCTTTTGGGCATTGGTTTGAGTGACATTGAATGTGGATGAGCAAGTGTTAATAAACTAGTTTTAAGAAACAATTTGTGCATTGGGATTGAGTGTTACTAGAAAGAATATATTGTGAAATTATATTGTATATCATTTTCTATGTGTTCTTGGACAAGAAATCTAGATAGAATATATCTGAAGTAATTTTATCAAAGCATGTGTTATGAGCAGTTTTGAGCATGTGTTATGAACCTTTTTTTTATGTGTTATGAGCAATTTTTTGAGTATGTATTATAGTAGAGATGAGTAGAGATAGTGAACATATTAGGGCAATATTGTGAGTCATTTTGAGCAGGCCTTTTGATAAGACTTATGAGCAGTTCTAAGTAGGATTTGTGACAAGGTTTGAAGTAGTGAGCAGGTGTGACATAGATCAGTACAGGAAGTTGATCAAATTTGATCAGATTTGTGAGTATATTTGATCAGAGTTGAAAAAAATTGAGACCAGGATTTGGAGCCAACTAAAACAAAGGGGATAGAGTTCTCCTATGGATAGAGGTCGACAAACCAAAGTAGTGGGGATAGAGTTATCCTGTGGATAGAGGTCCACAAAATTGAGCATAGGAGATTGGTGTCTCCTTTGGACAAAGGTCCATAAATATTGTAATAGGGATTTGGTTCCCAAGAGATTTTTTGAGAAAATTTATAAGAAATATTTTCTCCATGGACATAGCCCACATTGGGTGAACCACATTAAAACCATGTCTCTCATGTGTGTGATGATTTGTGCATTATTTACTACCTTGATATTATTGTTGTTATCATTTGTATTGAAAAGTAAAAAGTTTTATCTTATACTGTTCACCCCCCTCTCAGTATAAGCTTGTGTTCTTAAATTGGTATCAGAGCGGGTTCCTTCATGAAAAGCCTAATAGTTTGAAGGAATATCCTACAAGAACACACATGACCATAAAAATGGAGAAAGAGCCATGATTGACCTGAAAAAGGAACTTATTGCTACTCTTGGAAATTTGAAAAAGGTTAGAGAGAAGAATTCATGTTTGAAGGCTCATATTAAAGAGGATGAGAAAACAAAGATAAAGCTTCTAAAAAATCTCACAGACTTAAAGGTGAAGGTTGAAGAGGCAAAGAAAATTGAAAAATATATGGCTAAATAATTAAGGGCAAAAGAGTTAGAATATGAAAGATTGAAACTTGAAATTGTCTCTCTAAGAGAGGGAGTTGAAAAGTCTAAGGTTAAGTTACATAAAAATATAATATTAGGGAAACAGAAAGAGGATTTAAGCTCCAAAGGAATAAAGATATCAAAGAAAGAATATCCAATGATCTATGTTGATATATTGAAAGACAAAAGTATCGAGGAGGAAGAAAACAAAGAACATCATGGAAAAAATTCAATTATAGAACCATCAAAGGAAGAATCATGCGATCATATCATTCAATGTTAGAATATGAAAGATTGAAACTTGAAATTGTCTCTCTAAGAGAGGGAGTTGAAAAGTCTAAGGTTAAGTTACATAAAAATATAATATTAGGGAAACAGAAAGAGGATTTAAGCTCCAAAGGAATAAAGATATCAAAGAAAGAATATCCAATGATCTATGTTGATATATTGAAAGACAAAAGTATCGAGGAGGAAGAAAACAAAGAACATCATGGAAAAAATTCAATTATAGAACCATCAAAGGAAGAATCATGCGATCATATCATTCAATGTAATCTAACAGATTACAAAATATCTTCCATGGTTATTATTTTTCATGTAACAAATATGGTAATAGATTTGGACATTGCATGGTTCGTGTGAGAAATAATATTGATATAAATTTCAATTTATTTGCACCTCTCATGTATAACAATATCATATGTTACAAATGTAATAACTTTGGGTACAAGGCCAAATGGTGTAAAATAGTATTCCCTGAATCAAGCAAAAAGAAGGAGGATCAGAAGGTTCAAAAGAATACAACCTCAAAAGTTTGGGAAAGGAAAGAGGAATAAGAAAAGGAGAAGTCAATGTTGGTACAAACAACTCTTCATGCATAAGATAAGTGAAATCAATGGTATGTTGATAGGGGTTGTTCAAGTGATATGATAGGTGATAAAAGTAAATTTATTTCACTTAAAGAAATCAATGGAGGATCACTAATTTTTGGTGATAATTCTTCAGCAAAAATTGTTGGAAAATGGACTTTGAGTTTAGATAATGCAAAATCAAAGACATAAAATGTATTGTATATTAAGGGATTGAAGCACAATTTACTAAGTGTAAGTCAACTTTGTTATCAGGGGCACACAGTCATTTTTCGCCCAAATAGATGTGAGATAAAAAAATCCAAGATAGGAAAGCTTATTGCAGATGCCAGTAGAACTACAAACAATCTCTACATGTTGAGTAAAATTAAGGGAGAATTTTTTTTTCTATCACAAGAGGATGAGAGTTGGTTATGGCATAGAAGAATGGGTCATCTGAACTTTGAAAACATAGTGAAATAAAGCAAAAAATAGGCAGTCAGATTTACCCAGGATAAAAATATCCCAAAGCACAATTTGTGCACAATGTCAGCATGGTAAGCAAACAAGAACAAGTTTCAAGTCAAAAGAATTTTCTTCATCCAAACCATGGTGAAAGCTAATTCATGCTATTTATAAATGATTTCTCTAGAATGACTTGGGTGGTATTCTTAAAAGAAGAATCAGAAGCCTTTGAGAAGTTCCAAGCATTCAAAGTTTTAGTATAAAATGAAATAGGTAAAAAGATCAAATGTCTAAGATCAGATAGAGGAGGAGAATTTAATTCAGGTGAATTCATAGAATTCTGTGAACAACATGGAATAAAAAGAGAATACTTAGTAGTGTTGGCAATTTTGGGTTTGAGATCCTAGCTTCTTGTCTATGAGTTGTCATTGATGTCAAAAGGAAATGGCATTAATGTTAAGAGGATGTGTTGGCTTCAAAGGTGGAAGATTCCAAGAGAATCCGGAGAGATTCCATTGGCAAGGGTTTTTCATTAAAACCAATGGAGGTTCTCTTTATTATTTATTTAATTATTATTTAAAACCCTTCAAGGTTTTAATTAATTAATTATTTAATTAATTAAGGGAGAAAGTATTTTTAATTTATTAAAAATACTTGAGGGTTTTTAAACCCTTTAGAAAGCAAATTTCGATTAAATTCGAAATTACTTTTCTTTGCAGCCGACGTGTTCTAAAGTCCACGTATAG